>OU342608.1:7885213-9244713 GCA_910589645.1 Tinea semifulvella | reverse complement strand
GAAGTGTATGTATGCATGATGATGCAATCTGCCCATTTACATTTTGCCAACTATACTAAAAGCCAATCATGACAAGTGGCAAGCTCTAGTGTACCAAACTCGAGAACTGTCACAAATAAATAAAACATTTATTTTTATTTTATTTTTATTAACCGCTAGACCACGGAGACAGTTAATACGGAAGTACCAATGTTTGTACTATTATAGCAAATAACACGCCCAATTAGTTTTTAATTTATGCTTACCAAATAAATATTTTTTTTACTTCGTGTACATAATTCAATGAAAAAAAAATCATTTTACATCTGTTTACTATAGAAACCATCGGACTAACACTAACCGTTTTGTTTTCGTAATTTATAGCTTATAAGGGAATGGTTAAACATGTGAGTGCTGTGATATGAAATGATTTGAAAGGTATATTATGGATAATTGTTGGGAAAACAACATTTATAACTTGTCTAAGAGGAAAAACTACGTATGACAGACAGCGGAGACGATCAGTAGCCAAATTATGTTTCTTAGATGTCTGACTGTACTTTTGAAAAAATTTAGTCTATGAACTTTATAGGAAATTCAATTGAGGATAATTTACGGCCCCGCATCACAAGCGAAGCATAATTTATTTATTTATTTTAAAACTTTATTGTAAAAATACAAAAGGAGAACGTAATGCCGCTAGGCATTCTCTGCCCGTTAACTTTTGGGACATTGGGATCATTTAATATTGAGTACGGTGCAAATGTATAGAATAATCAATCGTAATATTTTAAAACGGAAATATATATATATGGCAATACACATAATATACATAATACGAGTATAATTTAATTACTTATAACATAATACATAAATAATAATGATACCTTCAAAAACAACTGCCACGTTCCCGTGAACTGGTTACAGTAAGAAATACAATATTAAAAAAAAAAACATAAAAAGTTAAACAATCCTGGGCGCTCACAAATTAAGCCCCGAGGAGGTACTACGCTTTGCTCCTAAGCCCATACTAAAGGTTCATTGAAGCCGTAGAGCTAGCAAGCGACGACGACTGGTCCTCTCAAGCAGGAGGAGTGGGGCGTCTGCGTCAAGGTATTTGCCTTCTTACAGAGGTTGCATTCGCTTTCAGACAGGGCATGGGGTAACAATTAAAGGTTAAAGTATAGGAGCCTGGCAGCGGGGCCGCAATTACGACTCCGTGATTAGTAGCAGGTGTCGAGCGTAACATTGTGCATGCAGCGGGGTGCGGGGGAGTGCACAATAGTCCGAAAACGATACGTCTAAGATCGATTACGTCTGTCAGAAATGACAAAAGCTAGGCAGAATACCCAAGATTCGTTTCCATCCATCTAGCGAGCAAAGCGATGTCACAATAGATCATTACTGGTCGCAGTGACTTACCACCATATAATAATAATTATGGACAATTAACCTAAGTTGTATCGACATTAATCTAAGTGCCACTCCCCGCACATGCACGCTACAGCAACGACACATGAACGGAGAGTGTCGGCTCTCAGCGATTATGCTAAGGATACTGTTGCAATGTCCCGTCGTTTCTGAAAAGCTCAGCGGAGTGAGGCAGAGTGCACAATCGTCAGAAAACATATCGTCTAAGACCGCCTCACCCCACTGAAAGCACTGAAAGCGTCTGTTGCATACGACATACATAGTTTTTACTCTTTGACGTCGACATATAAAATTCTACTGTATGAAACATCGCCACCAAAATAGAGCTTCCGTTCTACATTACGTGTTATTTAAAACCAAATTTTTGTTTTGTGTAATCGAACACGCAATGTACAACGATAATATAGAATCCAGTGTATTCTGAAAAGTAATTCTTGGCGAGTAGATTCATTTAATAATGGTAAAGTCAACAAAGAAAATCTTTGTCTGATATCTGCTTCCCAAAGGAATTTACGAGTCGTTGAATTTTGGTAGGCGAAGCTGCGCGGATCAGCTAGTTGTGTGAATGATTGTTATAATTAATGACACTATACTATATACTACTGCATTTTTTAATGAATTCCGTGACCTAGTGAGAATAACGTTTACAACATAATCCGTGAGATAACTTTGACAATTATTTTTTAACAAGTGTTGCCACAGTCAGGGTAGAGCTGTTATATATATATATCGATATAAAAAAAAAAACATTACAAAATATAATAAAACGATATAATAATAACGATGGGCCCGTATAAAAACTGAAAGCGTTTTATAAAGAAATTGTTCCAAGCCTCATTGACGTCTCAGGTAACAATAGTGCTGGCAGTAGTTTTTCTCAAAAAATTAAGTACCTATCCTAATTCAGATGGGAAATGCTGCCAGTGTATTGGGCACCATTGACAACGATTTGGAGGAGCTATTTCATTTTTATTTTCAATGTTTTTTTAGTTTTTATTGTAATATAAGTACTTACTGCATTTAATTTAAGGTTTTCTAATTTATACATTGTATATAATTTGGTTACTAGTGGTGTTAATCTATTAACCACAGAGTTAAGGAAGCAGAGACAACATATTATTTAGTCGTATAACCATATAAGTTGCGCTTACTCATTCTCATCGCAAAGATCATATAGCTATCTCACTAACATATTAACATATTAACATACCAGTTTTTTTTTTAAATTAAGGTTAATATCGATCTTGGAATAATGGAGTTTTTCCGGTATTTAAAAAAACCTGGTAAAATTTACGATTAAAACCCTTAAAAAAAACTTTAAAAAGTCTGTCATTTACATTGACAATATCGACAAAAGCTTAAATATTAATATATATTTTTTAAACTAATATCCATATATTATTATCGATATAGGCCACATCACTATTTAATTTCGTCTAACTCTGGTAATCCTTTTTCTGTCACTTAATTGTCAAGCTTGTCTTACTGATTATGGATTTAAATTATAGATGAATAAGTAATGTAAACAGTGGGAATAAGCGATATAGGTAGGTACTAATTAATAATTAAAATTAACATTAATTGAATGTATAATAAATATCACTTAAGCGTAAACATTATGTTAAGGAAATAATGAATTTTGACTCCTAAAAGATATAACTGTTTTTGCGTATTAAAACTCGACTTAATCCATAATTACGTATTTGTTTATATTTGTTGTGTTATATGCCTGTTCGATATAGCGCATTTTTTTTACTGAATTGCGCTTTGACAGACGTTCAATTAGCGTTTTCTTGCTTCAAAGCAAAATTCAGTAAAAAAGTAAAAATCGCTTGTAAGCAACACAGAGATAGTATAGTGTCATATAAATGGGTAATGTGGTCATGGAATGCACAAATGCTGTGTAAAACGCACAAGGCATGTCTAAAATACTAAATGTCTTCGAAAGGTTCCAATTAAACGAGCTGTACGTGCCAAATATTTCAGTATTACAGTTTTTTTATTAAACTTAGAAACATTCTTAGAATATTAATAATAATGTAACAGGTTATACACCTTGCCTCCGAAGGAATAGAGGCCACGGAACGCGTCTTTGTCTTTAAATACGTTCCGAAACGTAAAAATTGAGAAAGTTTTATCTTTGATTCAAAGTAAATTTATTTTTTTACTAAAAAACTTAGGTTAAACTGTTTCCTTTAATATATAAACACGTTATAGTTTTTTTTAAATTTTAACGGGTCTTTACGCGATTTACCTTAGACATATTTCTCCCGACGTTTCAGCCAAGTTGCATTGGCCGTGGTCACGGCTCGACTTTATAAAAAATATAAAAACTATTATTAATGTGCGCGAAAATTTAAAAAGTTTAATTATAAACACGTTAGTTAAACATAAAAAAAAATATGAATGAAGTCTAAGTTTTTTTTTAAATTAAAAATAGTGTTTTGGAACGCGTTTTTGTAAAATAAAAATTGACAAAGACGAAGGCACGTTTTAAGCTATTTCTATTCCTTTAAATAGGTGTTAAACTGTTGTATGATTTAATTGTACTGAATTTAATAAATAGAAATTATTCAATATAATTGGTTTTATTTCTTGTTTGTGTCCTCTTCTCCCTGATAAATAAGGTGATTGGGAAGGCAAAGGGTCTAGCCCATACAGCCAAGTCTGACGTAATATATTCTTTCTTATTAGTTCATGAGGTTATCATCAAATTCCAGATGTCGCAGAATTTGATGCTGATTCCGCTTATTTATAAGCGTGGTTTCCGACCACGCTGAAGGGGAAACGGTGGTGATGATACTTTACTTTTTTTTTGTTTTTTACATACTCGTAAACAAAATTGATATACAATAAAAATATAAACGACAATATTATTAATATAATATTAACTGCATCTGTGGTCCGTGGATTTAGACTCGGAGGTAACGGGTTCGATTCCTGGTCGGGACACAAAAATATTTATTAATGTAAATAAATACATTTAATTAATATTTAATATATTTGTGATATTTCTTGAGTTTGGTACGGCTGGAGACATCGACGCTGCCGCTTGTCATGATTGGCCTATAGTATATTTGGCTAAATGTGAATCCGCTTCTTTATAAGTGTGGTTTCTGACCACCCCGAAAGAGAAACGGTCGAGATGATTCTTTACAATATTATGAAACAAAATGTCATGTAATTATATTTTTGTCCGTAAAAAGTCATTGATTGTGTAGTATGTCTTGTCAATGTGTGTATGTATGTTCCCTATGCATTTCAAAACTACTTGACCGATCGGGATGAAACTTTGGGAATATGTGTGAACATCGCCGAAGGTTTCTGACATAGTACTAGTGTTGTCCGATAGGTGGTGCGCATCAGCGTTGATTTGTGTGGCATACCGACCGACTTACCTATGCTGCGCCAGCCTGGCACCACCTTCTGGCCAAGACCAATAGGGACAAGATCCAAAGGCAGCAGAACATATCGCTCAGAGTGGTCTCCCGAGCACCATGGTTCGTGCGAAATTCCATCATAGCTCGAGATCTGGAGATGCCTGCTATTGAGGAATTTGTCGTCGGCCTGACTAGACGTATATTCTATCGGGTTGACAACGGACACTTCAAGCATCTTCAGAATATCGCTCCGTCTTGCGCTCGGCCCCCCCAACGGGAGACCACTTCCTAGAAAGGTGCTCTTGGAGGAAAGGTGAAATAGTCGAACCTAGACCCCCTGGGTTCGTGAGCCACACGGGCGCTGTTATATATACAATACCCAGCACCAAAAGTGCATGAATTACCGGCGGGTGGTTGCCCGCTGAGATCCTGCCGGGGAAAACGGGGGAATGTCCCCATCCCCAACCCAGGCCCATTAGCCATCCGGGCCTGGACGACCCCACTGTCTGTCTGACATATGTTTTAAGTAATCAGCGCAGTCAGCACAAATGTCAAACATGCTGAATACGCTGATTAAATACTATAAGAACGTTTATTGTAAAAAATCATCACTTATTGTTCATCTTTCTGGAAATAAATATATATTTTTTTAAAAGTACTGTTTTGCATAAATCTATCTATCAGCATCAGCGCTGATTTGTTTGTGGGGCATACAGACCGAGGGTACATTCATACTTTTCGTTCCGATACGCGATAATAGTAACCTAAGCACGCTTAAAGGTGTTCCGATACGCGCTTAAACTGTTTTGCCAAGCTGTGTGACGTCACAAATGACATCTTTTCTCGCGCTTAGACTGCTCATGAGATCGAGGTAGATCGCTCTGAGCGCTGTCAGTTTTTTGTCATTATGTCGTGCGCCATTTTCAAGTTTATTTAAATTAAGTTTTTTTAAAAATATTTAATATTGTAATTCGTTTATACTGTTTCTTAATTACTTCTAAAACAAATCTATAATTAATATTTAAGTAGGAAGTGAAAAAAAAATGTCTGTAACACGGCAAGTTATTTTAAATTACCAAAATAAGTTAATAATATTAAACTTTACACATATAGAGATGAATAAACCGAGAGATGTATATTTGTTAGTATTCATACTCAAAGATGTGGAATCCGCAATTTATCTTCCATGCAATTAAAAAAAAACAACATTTTATGAATGAAAATGTGATTTAGACCGTTCCGAATTGATATCACGCTCTGAGCATCCAAATCGCGATATTTGATTCGGAACGACGGTCAGTGTCATAATCGTTCTAAGCGCTCTGAGCGCGATTCGGAATGAGCGGATAGTGTCAGGCGATACGAAGTTCGCCGGGTCAGTTAGTTAGTATATATTTAAGTTTTCTCCTCATTTCTCTTAACTCCTCTAAGCTCCTGTAGTCTCAACAATTCTTAATTCCTAAGGTATTTAAAATAAAACATCAAAATTTTTCAACAACATTTTAATTACAAAGTCACAAATATTTTTACAGGAATGGGGTGTATCACTAAATTTTTATCACGGTAGATGGCGCATGATAGTTGGTACCTAACATAACTGTCAGTTTGCATAGAAAATGTGTAATTTTATTATTGGATATTATGCCGAAGCGATCAGCTTTTTAGTGTAAGTACAAATCGAAATTTCTAAGTGAAGTATTTACACTTTCTAAATAGCACCACACAGCGTTAGTTAGTATATATATATATATATATATATATATGTTTATGTATAATAATGTGTATGTATTAGTATTTAGTTTATTGATATTAAAATATTTTATAGTTTACTGTTTTTTTTCATTAATTGTATTATTATTATCTTTATGATTGCACCTTGATATGGTTAAATTTGTCCCCAAGGTTTGGCTGTCAGAGAATGTCTACGGGCATTAAGTCTGCCTTTGTACTTTGTTCAATAAAGAATTTAAACAAAATAAATAATAAATAACGTTAATTTAAAATACATTTTTCTGTTATAATAATAAAAATATACAAAAACATTTATAAAATTATACGACATAGGTGCAATACAAGGTACCAATGCCGCTAGCGACATCTACAGAAAAAGCTTAGACTGATACACTCCATTGCACCTTTTACAATTCTCCATAAAATAAATTTCAAGATATAAACGAACCCCAATTAACCATACACCAAAGGGGAGGCGTAATATAATATAATATCGATGGTCTAGCGCTTATGTCCGTGGATTCAGACTCGGAGGTACCTGGTTCGATTCCAGCAGCCCTATTCTGTTACGTAGTCGCAAACGTTAGATTGTCAAAATATCGAATTATGTTATTTACTACGACTTTTAGCCCGAGTTTCTCCGATCATAGCCGACCTTACGTCAAAATGTCGTTTTCCACTATTTCAAAGGTCACCCATGGGGTTGCAACTTCAAAATCATTTGGATAACGTGAATTAAATTAAATTGTCAGAATTTATAATAAAGTTAACATTATTTATATTAATTAAACTAAGATTATATATTTACATTAAACATAGTTTTATAACACACATTAGGCAATAAATAAAAATATGGCAAATACTAAAAAAAAAATTTTTTTTTTTTTTTTATGAACGCATCGTAACGTTATTTTGCTGCTATCTGTAGTGGAAACCTTTATACGCGAATACCAATTTTAATAGCGTTTTACACTGACAGTTCCGTTATTTAAGGGATTCCACTATATAACGTTGGCGCTTAAGTAACATGGCCCCAATTCACGCGCTTTTGACATGCATGTCCGCTCGATTTTCTCGAATTAAACTGACAGTTTTCTATGGAGATATTGCGCTTTTCATTCGAATAGTCGAAAGCGCCAGAATTAGGCCCCTGGCTGGGACACAATAATTTTTTTAATTAATTTGTGATATTTCTCGAGTTTGTTCCGCTAGAGTTTCCATTTCGGGGTGGTCAGAAACCACGCTTATAAATAAGCGGATTCACATTTAGCCAACTTTACTATAGGCGTACCAAACTCGAGAAATATCACAAATAAATTCAATATTAATTAAATGTATTTATTTACATTAACAAGTGCCCCGACCAGGAATCGAACCCGGTATCTACAAATCTAAACTTAACCGCTAGACCACGGAGGCAGGCAAGAACATACATATATATGGAGAATTTGGCCTACACTCGCCACGCTGGCCAGACGGGTTGGCGAGGATATAAGATATAGGAAAGATGTAATACTCGAACACATTTACAGTAACATACAAAAGTAAATAAATAAAATATATTATTTTTTATTTTTTCATTAGTTAAATAAAGTTTGTTAGAAAAACCATCAAACGCCGTCACTTTATTTTTATTCATACATTTTAAAAATTACTTATAAATACTCATACTGTGCAATATCGATGGCACAAGAAATATAAAAATATATACCGCGTGTAATTGTCAATTTTTTTTTCCTTCGGCATTCCTATTCAGTTACTTAGTCCCAAACGTTATTAGTGGATGTCATTGTTATTAGAGATTGCGTCATAATTACAAAATATTATTCAATTCTCAACTCTATAAGCGCTCGACCTTGATAGCGGCCGTGCAAATATCAACTTTAATAGCGTAATATATTCCAGCAAAGTCTTTGCATCACTTACTGAAAGAATTGGGCCTAAGCAGGTCTGCCGTCAATACATTTATGGAACGAGCTTCCAAGACGGCATTAACGGAATCATACAGTATTTGGTTGGGTAGGGAGAGAAGTAGAATGATGAGCGTATTATCGCGCAATAAAATAAAAAAAGGGAGGCCTCCCTTTCTTAAACCAGCCTATTGTCGGTCGCAAGTCCGAGACACTATTCTTCTCATCTTACCCACACACGACGGACGGGTGCCGGGTGAATCCTTTGAATGCTTAGAAATTTGTCTTCATAGTTAACGGATTCCATTATATAACGCTTGCGCTTAAGTAACAGAATAGTGCTACTGGTGTCATTAGTAGAATCTCTATTTGAAATCAAGATCACTGTTTTCAAAAGATAATCATTATTCGAAAAACAAAACACTACTGCATGGTAAATAAGTCCGCGTCTGAAAATTGCGATATACATACTTAAAGGCTGGGGAGTGTTATTATTAATTGATCTCGCTCACAGCCAAGAGACGAAATTAGAGAGAGAAAGAATTACGTAATCAGCGTTCGCGTGATCATCGACCTCTCGCTACCTACTTGATTAGGCTCAGTATGAGTTGCGATATTTTTAGGACAACTTCTCTGCACCGTAACTTAAGATTTTATTACTGGATAATTAAAATTAAAAATACGTATTTCCTTATTTTTATACTAGATTATATTATAAAAATATTTGCTCTTTAATAAATTCCACGCAGTATAATACAAAACTGAGATCATTTTCATTAAGATATAAAATATACACAATACAATACAATACAAAAACATTGTTCAAAATTTTGTAAAAATAACATTTTCAAATACATCAAGATTTATTGTAAATTTAACATATAAATATCAGGTACATAAAGCCAAAATGTCATGTTAACAATGAAAATTATTTGGCACTAAAATTTGCGTCCATTGTAGTGTTGCCAACTCTTGGTCTTGGTCTTGCGCCAGAGTCTAAGATTAGGACCAAGACCAAGATTAGGAGTGCAAAAACAAGACCAAGACCATGACCAGCTGTGCATGTCTTGCTTTGAGCAACACTAGTCCATTGTATAAAAAATAATCCCTTAAATATATTTTAATAAATACTCAATATTATTTCATTTTAATTATATGTATTTAATATATAATTTTGGATGCATCTTTATTTATGTTATATTGTAGCGATTATAATCGACAGTGGCCAAGGATGAACGTTTTCAGCTGCAATCGACATCCTTTGCCTCACACATTTTTTTAAGAAAACAACTGTCAGATTGATTCCTTTTCGCTTCGCACCAGTTTTGCTTAATTATTAATTACTATCAGCTTTAATTTAATATCTGTAATCTGTATATCTTCCTTCACCTTTCTTATCTGCTATCTGTCACCCCCTGAGCTTGGGTAAATTTTGAATAGAAAATAGTACGCGGTCACTTTTTTTTTAATAGTACGACATGTGACCTGTGATGATAAGTGGCGCGCGAAGTCTATAAATATTAGCAACTGGAATCAGACATCAGTCTCTTAACACTATGCCGGCTTGACTGACATGACGGTAATTCGAACCTGATCCCGAAACGTGTGGATACACTTTACTGGGTTTATCGGCACGAACGGTGGATACTTCCCCGCCCCGGCAGACTGGGGAAATTATTACCACCAGTATGCCAATTACCTATAAAAATCATTTTATTTTGTGCACCACCGCTGCAGTCTCACCATCTATCTAGTATCTTGTCTTCGTGTAGACTGTAGTGGTGGTGGATTTGGAGATGTAAAGTAACGCGTGTTCCCCGTGCGTTCCAGGGTTTTATGTCTGGACTTTAGAGCTGGGACCCAGTTTGAGAAGATAACCCCGTTGCCCAGGACCCCTGCTTGGGATCAGCAGCGCTCTCCAGGTCCCCATCTTCAGGGAAGGTACCCCTACGTACGGATGCATAAGGAGTGATAGGGCTAAGCTTTGGCGTATGACCCTCCCTTATTATTATTATTATATCGTTTATTCAGATTAAACTATTTACATTTTTTTTAAATTATAAGCCAAACTGTATAGCAGTGTGTTGGCGAATCTTTCTTTACAGTGATTTTTTACACTATATTTGTGAAAACACAAAGTTATTTAAAATTAAATCAAATTACTGTTGGTAGTTAGTATTAACTTGCCGAGTTAACTTCATTTTCATTAAATATAACTTAACTTCCATAGGAGTTCTTCGCGCCATTTGGCGTGGACATGTCAAGTGCAAGTTTTTGTTTTGTAAATTAATTTACTGTGAATTGTTGGTCAAAAGTGGTGTTGTTGTGTTTAATAATGTTCTACAATGTGAATAGTTATGGAAAACGATAAATTGTACTTTGAATATGGGGCACAAGTTGCAGTTTATTTTATGCGGGTTTCCCGCGCTGTGAACTCCCATATTTTACCCGCGTGACATCGCGCCCACCTGATGGTAAGCAGTACGCGAGGTCCAAGAATGGGAGCAACTAACGCCGGTCACCACGACCGACATCAGTCTCTACCACTATGCCGGCCTAACGAGATGCTTTTTCACACTTCGCTTGAAGGACTCCAGGTTATAATGGTGGGGAAACACACTGGCTGAGAGAGCATTCCATATCTTCAGCGTGCGACAGATGTAAGAGTTTCCAAATTTATGAGTACGCGTAGGGATAGTGGGTAAGGTATGTGGATCCACTGGTGTTTGAGCTATAATGCCGCGAGTGACTCCAAGAAAAGCATCAAATTCTGCAGCATCTGGAATTTGATGATGACCTCATTAACTCATGAATAAGAAAGACATATTACGTCAGACTTGGCTGTATGGGCTAGACCCTTTGCCTTCCCTATCACCTCATTCATCATCCATTGGGAGACAAAAAAATATTTAAAAAATTAATTCCATAGATAAAATTCAAAATATTGAGTACTTATTAAGACCAATTAAAACATAAAATTAATTATTGATGATTTCGGAATCCCTGTAAACATCAATTAAAAACAAAAAAATGATTACCAAAAAGACAGTGTTGTATTTCCTAATTAATTAAGTATATATGTATATCGCCGGGTTAGAGCGAAAACCAACTAACAATTTTTTTTAGTAGAGAGAGGAAAAGTATCATCACGACCGTTTCGCTTTCGGGGTGGTCAGAAACCACGCTTATAGAGAAGCGGATTCACATTTAGCCAACTTTACTATAGGCCAATCATGACAAGTGTCAAGCTCGTCAATATCTCCAGCGTACCAAACTCGAGAAATATTACAAATAAATAAAATGTATTTATTTACATTAATAAATATTTTTGTGTCCCGACCAGGACTCGAACCTCCGAGTCTAAGTCCACGGACTTAACCGCTAGACCACGGAGGCAGTTTTTTTTAGTATTTTTTTTTTTTTATACCAGTCGTTTAAAACACTTCTGCTGTTTCCAGTGATAAAATCGACTAAGCACTGTGATGCTTAGTTATGAAGATAGTGGGTCTTAAACGCAATTAAACGATATAATATTATATATTATGCATAATATTTATGTGCAAAAATGGCTAACTTAGTTGATTTTTATTCTGACACGGCGATATATACTCAGAGTATTTGTCAAAAGAGCTTACAGACAATTTCATTGGTAGACGCTTTTTGTAAGTTAACGTTCACGAGATCGTCGACCTCTCGTTAGGCTCAGTATGAGTGCCGATATTTTTAGGACAACTTCTCTGCACCGTAACTTAAGATTTTATTACTGAATAGTTAAAATAAATAATACGCACTTCTTTATTTTTATTGTAGATTAAGATATAAAAATATTTGCTCTTTAATAAATTCCACGCAATATATATAACAGATTAAATTTAGTGGTATCGCTTTATTTCCGGAAAGATTTCAATTATAGCCACTTCGAATAGATCCTGCAAAAGAAAAATTACATTATACAAACAAATCATCATCATCACGACCGTTTCGCTTCCGGGGTAGTCAGAAACCACGCTCATAAAGAAGCGGATTTAGCCAACTTTACTATAGACCAATCATGACAAGTCAAAGAAATATCACAAATTAAATAATTTATTGTGTCCCGAACAGGAATGAAACACAGTACCTCCCGAGTCTAAATCCACGGACTAAAACGCTAGACCACGGATGCTATTACTACAAGGAATAGCGAAAAATCGTGTATTATTTATTGTACAAGCTGATAGTGTCACTTATAAAAAAATGGTGGAAAGTAAATTAAAACGGCAAACTAAAGGAACGAACGTTAAGCACGTCATTTGTAAATCCGCTATAGCTGAGTTTTCCTTGCAGATTCCTTTCTCAGTCAGATTAAACATTAACAGGTCACTGGAATTTGCTAAGCTGTTAGTCTTCTGCTAACTGGGTTTATCGGCACGAACGGTGGATACTTCCCCGCCCCGGCAGACTGAGGAAATTACCACCATCAGGCCGCCTACCACCTATTACTAGAAATAAAAACAATCTAGGGGTATATTAATGATGTTACGTTATACTTACATAAAACAGCTGTTTATTATGTATAGTGTTTTGTAGTGTATAGTATAGTTTATCTGCTCCACAAGCGGCTGCGTCTGCGCCAACCAGAGACGACAGCGATCTCACTATACTCTCGGTTAGCTGTTCCCGAGCTAACACAGCCGTATGTTCTAAAATAATACATAATCACTATATACTATAAAACAAAGTCCTCCGCCACGTCTGTCTGTCTGTTCGCAAAAAAACTTAAAAACTACTGCGCCGATTTTCATGCTATTTTCATCAACAGATAGAGTGGTTCTCGAGGAAGGTTTTAGTATATAATTTGTTAAGTTTTTGTATACATTAACGCCGTCTGGGAGCTTTCAACGAAAACTCTTTTCATTGTGTTTTTTTTTAATTCAATTTCAACATCTGATTTACCCCAGCATTAAAATATAATTTAATTAAATAGTCAATTGGTTAAGATTTATGTATGAAATAGTTACAAAACACTATTTATACGATTGTATATTGTTTATTCATTATCCTTAGGAGCCTATAGGAACACTTGGATTCGTCAAATTTTATTTTTTCTTATTTAATACCTATTAATATTAAGTCAATATACATAAAAATGGCTGAAATAGCTGGCTGTTGTTAGCAAGGAACAGTCTGCTAATAAGGGCATAGTGCCTCAGAATAACAAGCTTAATTCTAATAGTGGATAGCAGCAGTAAAGGGGCATTGTCTTATTTACCTACACTAAAATAAAGCTAAATATTAAATGTCTAATTATTAAAATTATTATGTCAAATCTATATACCTACTTAAATATAACTAGACTACTATGAAAAGTATTTATTGCAGCTGTATAGAGGCATTGTCAGAATTAATATAATAGATTAGGTTCTTTATTATGATCAGGTACTTTATTACAGATAAAACATTGGATTTCAAATTGGCGGGACTATATAATTTATTGAGGTAAAAAAAGTTTTTGTCAGTTGTCAGATTATGAAATTACAATATATTAACTATGAAACAAAAAAGAAATCATTATGACACGAGAACATTTTTTTGGGCGCATTTCTCTAAGAAAAATGGGAATTCTCATTTGCGAACCTAAAATTTGTACACAGCATGCAGTAAATAGTATCAAGATCAAATTAAACATAAAATAAAAATTACAACTTGGCATACATCATCATCACGACCGTTTCCCTTTCGGGATGGTCAAAAACCACGCTAATAAATAAGCGGATTCACATTTAGCCAACTTTACTATAGGCCAATCATGACAAGTGGCAAGCTCGAGAAATATCACATATAAATAAAATATTAATTCGTCATCATTACAGCCCCTAGAACACAGCGTTCTAGACCTCCACTGCTGCAGATGAGCCTTCCAGAACACATATCTGTAAAATTTGGCCTACACTCGCCACGCTGGCCAGACGGCTTGGCGAGGATATGATGTCATTTGTTTATGACATTTTTTTATGATTCCACAAGTTGGTATTAGTGGAACCGGGACCGACGGCTCCGAGGCACGGGAACGGTGGTGTTGTAAATCTATCACAAATGTACTTAAGAAAAATGTATTTCTCATTGGTACATGCCGGGGGGGTTTGAACCGACCTTTGTAGGATTAAAGGAATGCGTTCTTACAACCGAGCCACCACCGTGCTTTATTATTAAATATGTTTATTTACATTAATAAATATTTTTGTGTCCCGACCAGGAATCGAACCCGTTACCTCTGAGTCTAAATCCACGGACTTAATCGCTAGACCACGGAGACAGTTAAAGATAAAAATCATTTTTCGAAAATCAAAGTACTACTGCATGGTAAATCTGCGTCTGAAAATCGCCATATACATCTGACAATACAAATATCTAAAGGGTGAGTGTTATTATTAACTTATCTCACCCACAGCCGAAAGACGAACTACAGAGAGAAAGAATTGCGTAAGTCAACGTTCGCGCGATTCTCGACCTCTCGATTAGGCTCAGTATGAGTGGCGATATTTTTAGGACAACTTCTCTGCACCGTAACTTAGGATATTATTACTGAATAATTAAAATTAAAAATACGTAGTTCCTTATTTTTATTCTAGATTATAATATAAAAATATTTGCTCTTTAATAAATTCCCCGCAGTATATACCTATCAAAATTTAAAAATAATAATAACATGGTGGTATTTTTAATAATATTTCTGTTGGTAATATGATGTAAATGACTGTTAGTAGTTAAATTTAAATTATTATTATTTTTTATTTTTATTTTCAGACAGATCACACAGCGCCATCTAATTTCCGTGGTAAGCTACGAGGCTTGTGTTACGGAAACTGGATGGTTGCGATAAACTACATATTATACTATTTTTTTTGTAAATATATACATATTATACATATAAACACCCAGACCGAGACAAATTATACAATGTACAACTTGCCCCCGGTGGGAATCGAACCCACGACCTCCCGAGTTCACGGCAACGTTTGTTACCACTAGACCACGTAGGCGGTCATTATTATTATGGGACAGTCCTTTATGTTGAGTAGTTATTTTCTTACCTTTGTCCTGTATATTTCTATTTTTAGGCGGCTCATTTAGCACTCCTCCGGGCCACCAAGATTTTAAAACCACGCTAATATAGTAATGTAACATTTGTTCAGAAAACATCCATGATATTGTTTCTTTTATTTGTCTGAAATGTCAAAATTATATTTAAAAGACATCATTGTACTCGTAAATAATTCGGGCTAAATTGTATTTACAATGGGGTGTATCAGGCAAAGCTTTTTGTAGATGTCGCTAGCGGCGATGGTACCTTCTTTTACACCTATGTGGCATCATTTTTTAAATGTTTTTGTAGTTTTTTATTTTTATAAAAATATTAAATGTATTTTAAATTAACGTTACTTACCTTAAAAGACGAATTAAGAAAGCGCACACCGTCTTTAAAAAGAAAAAAGATTTTATTAAAAGAACGGCAATTTTTAGATCACCATATCTTTGATTTCGCTCAGAAATCTCTATTTGTACACTCACTTCGGCATAATATTCAGAAAATAATAAATTTCGTAATAAAAACACAATTTTTTTTTTTTTGGTTCTCTTCTCCCGATGGATGATGAATGAGATGATAGGGAAGGCAAAGGGTCTAGCCCATACAGCCAAGTCTGACGTAATATATCTTTCTTTTTCATGAATTTATGAGGTCATCATCAAATTCCAGATGCTGTAGAAGTTGATGCTTTTCTTGGAGTCACTCGCGGAACCATCCACTGCTCAAACACGTCGGGTAAAATATGGGAGTTGAAAGCGCGGGAAAACCGCAAAAAATAAACTGCAACTTGTGCCCCATATTTAAAGTCCAATTTATCGTTTTCCATAATTATTCACATTGTAGCACATTATTAAACAAAACAACACCACTCTTGACCAATAATAACCACAGTAAACTAATTTACAAAACAAAAACTTGCACTTGACATGGCCGCGCAAAATGGCGCGAGAGACTCGGCTAATAAAAACACAAGTTTTTTATGCAACTGACAGTTACATTAGGTACCATCTATCATGCGCCAACTATCGTGATAAAAAGTTAGTGATACACCCCATTATATACGAGTATTCATGTTAGCTCGGTAGAATTCCACAAAGGTCGGTTCAAACCCGGCATGTACCAATGAGAAATACACTTTTCTTACGTACATTTGTCATAGATTTGAAACACCACCGTCCCCGTACGTTAAACCGTCGATCTCGGTTCCACTACTACCAAATTGTGGAATCGTTAATGAATTGTCATTAAAAATTGTTCCCCGTCTGGCCAGCATGTTATATTTATTTATTTATTTAAAACTTTATTGCATGTTATACAAGGGGCGGACTTAATGCCGCTAGACATTATCTGACAGCCAACCGAAAAATGTAAGGTAGGTGCAAATATTTATATATAATAATAATAATAATAATAATAAATCTATATACATATAAATACAATGATATTACTAAATACATACTAATAACTATGATATATTAAATACTAATAATACATATACTACATATGATACCATTACATAACTTATGAACTATTTAAATAATGCGATGACAGTAGTCTCTGCAATGCCAATAATGATATAGACATATTTCATGACCGTTACAATGTATTTAGAAAAAATGTTCTCGAACATTTTAAACAATCAATACTTGAGTCGCTTATAATTTATTTAACAAGTGTTTTGTTTTCGTTTTTTTTTTTTTATTTCAGGGTACCAAATTTGTGCATTTATTTTGTTTCCTTATTAGTTCTATTAAAAAAGAGAAAAATGTATAATTTTATTTTAGAAGTCATATTTTTATTTTGTAAATTTGAAAGTTTTTATTTAATTTATTTTTTTTATTTTAAAAAGTTTTATTTTTATTTTTTTGTTTTAACAGTAATAAGTTTCTAATTTCTTCTTCTTTTTATATTGGTGAATGCTGTGACACCTAATTGGTACATATATTAGATAAGTTATAATTATACTATGTTATGTGTGTGATAATATATGTACTGCTGTGTGTACTAAATAAATAAATGACACCATTTTTTTTAAAATCATTTTTTGGTTGGATGCCACTGGTAGTTCATTCCACAGATTTGCAGCGAGAATAGCAAATGATTTGGCCATAAATCCAGTATGGTTAGAGGGAATGGAGAGAACAGAGTTATGAGAAGAGCGAAGAGACTTATCATGGAATGAAGAGAGATAGGCAAATTTACTCTTGAGGTATTTCGGTGTCACAGGCTCGTTGAGTATAGAAAATAGTTCGGAGATTTTGTTAAAAGAATTCGGAGATTCCTGCGACAGCGAATTGGTAGCTATATATATGTTCTGGAAGGCCCATCTCCAACAGTGGAGTTCCAGGGCGCTGTTTTTCTATTCTATATATATTCAGTCATCAGTAACCGCAGTCATTCATAATTTTGACAGACGTGCTTGATTTTGGCTGTGTTTGACTTGGAAATTTGTTACTTCAAAGTGTTTGGAACCTCCTTGAACGCCTGTTAAAGCTAAATCCAGTAAAAAAAGCGCTCACAGCGCCAAGTGGAACACGGGGTAAGTCAGAGTTTTTACAACTGTCAGTGTCAAATACTTTCATCAGTCACGCGCCTGCTGACATTATTTATTGTTTTTACTAGGCCTTAATTGATGCATATCTAAAATTCGCGTTATATATATATGTTTTGCATCTGGGCAGGCAGGTCTCAAATAAAAACGACTTCGTCTGCTTTCCATAAAATGTGTTTAATCGGGTAAAAAATACATGCGTCTCGTTCCGCGATTCAAAAAAGTCTCGTCTTAAAATTAACATTAAATATTTAAATGTGTCAGTTGGGCCGACTGCAGCGCCCTCTCCTGGTTGAGCGCCATCTATTGAGTTTGCCATGAAGTTGTGCAATTAGTGGGCAACTAGTCAGCAATTAATCGGTAATGATTCCCAATAATATCGCTAGATGGCATTGTCCTCAACAATATGTGAAATGTCTAAAGGCCAATAATTTTACTTCCTAGTAAGTTTATAGACTACATTTCCTATGAGTACGAGTGCATCAGACGTGAAAAGTGAGGAATGCAAATCTTAACAACCCCTTTTAATGTGGTCTGGTGGGAGTGAGGTGCATCCTGTCAGACTGGTAGGGGGCGGAGTGGTTACTGCACGGTCATACTGTTTTAATATTGCCATATTTTATTTTCTTTTACTTTTATTTTCATTTTTATATTAACATTAGTTGTAAGGATTTTGTAACTAACAAGTGAGCCTAGTTGCTTTAAATAAACGTATATTATTATTATATTAATATATGAATTCCTTTTTTTATTGTAATATATATATTTTTACTTTTACTTAACGCACCTATTATACATATTATATATATATATTACTTTACTTTTTTTGTTATTATTAATTCACTAACTTATTAATATATATATTACTTTTTTTGTACTTTTACCTCACTCACCTATTACATTTATTTTTACTTTTTCTTTGCTTACCTATTAATACTTCTTCCATAGGTAATCTGAACAAAGGTGACTAAGGTTTTTCTGAACCAGCGGAAAACTCCAGTTTTGTCAAACACTTCGCTAAGCAAAGTGTATAGCGGCTCCGCTATGCCGTCTCTATCTTCATTACCTACCGAAATACCTGAAATATATATATATAATAATAATAATAAATATTTCCAGACAGGTCACACAGCGCCATCTAGTTTCCGTGGTAAGCTACGAGGCTTGTGTTACGGAAATTAGATGGTTGATAAACTACATATTATACATATAAACACCCAGACCGAGACAAATTATACAATGTACAACTTGCCCTCGGTGGGAATCGAACCCACGACCTACCGAGTTCACGGCAACGTTTGTTACCACTAGACAACGGAGGCGGTATATATATATATAAAACACACTTTAAATCTACATCATCATTACAGCGTCTAAAAGACTCCTATATCATTGCTAAAGCCAACCCGTCTGGCCATCGTGGCGAGTGTTAGCCAAATTCGGTTTTGCTAATGGTATCACAGACAATAATTTTTCAAAGAGAAGACGAAATATATAAGCGTAGTGTTGACACGCTGTAATGGCTTTACTTCGCTTTGGTTTTTGTCTCAAAGCCTAAGCGCTTTGAAGTAACAAATTCCCAAGTCGTACACGGTCATTGGAATATTATTATATCATATTCGAAATATTGTGACTTTTGCTATATAACCATATGCTATACAGGTAAGTACTGTACCTGGTACACATAGGATAAGAATAGGATTGTCATGAAAATGACAAATGACATTGTGGAGGTTTTTAAGAGGTCTACAGAGAGAGTGTTTTAAAAGTATTAGAATTACAAATATAATACCAGTTAGGTCCGGATTAATAGTCGTTGCTCCGCCAGTGCTTATCACGAGCCATTGCTCAGAACTCTCAGGTCGGGATTACTAGTTGCTCCGCCAGTCTATCAAAGCGATAGTTTTTACTCGAAAAATGAGGTAAATGTATTTACATTCATCAATATTTTTGTGTCCCGACCATGAATCGATAAGGGTTAGCTTTTCTATAAGTATATATTTATATTTTCCTATAATATTCAGTAAAGTACGTATAAAAATGTGTCTTAATTAATATCAATGTATAGTATAACTGATAGTTTGAATGTCAGTAAGTTTTTTTTTTTTTTTTTTTTTTTTTAACTTTTTATTATTATTATTGATTTTTTAGTTTATATAGTATGTAGTAATGTAGTCTCTTTTTTATCATATGTAAATATTTAATTTATTTATTTTATTTTATATAATTTATATTTTAGTATATTATACTACTAATAACTTACGCAATACAATTTTTTTTTTTCGTTTGTATAATTTTGCAGTTGACAACAATAGCTGACCTGTTGAATGAATTAATAAAAACTCTATTATGTTTAAACCACAGACAAGAATTTAGTTCTCCCTACAAACTACTAGGTGGCGCCACTTTCTAAGAAATTTAACAATTGCTTTTTTCCAAAACTACCTTACCTCTAGACACGTTGTTATTATTTTTCCCCGTTGAATCGGTATCATGACCGTCAAGAAATAGTGATATATCATTTTCGTCTGCAGATTCTCTAATGCTAGCCTCCCTTTCTTGGGACGATCGACTCGTCGTTTCGCTACTGGTACTGAAAAATATAGAATAATACTTGGGAGAAATCAGCAGAATAAAAGAAAAAAACAATAATAATAAATTTGTCTACCAGGTAACCATTGGAAGAGTTAGAGATGTTTTTTTTTTCTCTTCTCCCGATGGATGATGAATTAGATGATTGGGAAGGCAAAGGGTCTAGCCGATACAGCCAAGTTTGACGTAATATGTATTTCTTTCTTATGAGTTAATTTCATAAAATTCCAGATATTGCAAAATTTGATGCTTTTCTTGAAGTCACTCGCGGCTTTCTTTCAGCGCGGGAAATCCGCAAAAAATAAACTGCAACTTGTGCCCCATATTTAAAGTCCAATTTATCGTCTTCCATAATTATTCACATTGTAGCACATTATTAAACAAAACAACACCACTTTTAAATAACAATATCCACAGTTAAGTAATTTACAAAACAAAAAGACAAACAACTTCGTTAATTCGAACTAACTTCGTAACTTACCTTTTAAATAACGTTGAAAAAGAGAATTTGGCTTTCTTGGGCAAATCTACTTGTTGCAAGTATTCCGAGCTTGGGTTTAGAAATGTGTAAAGTGCTTCACTTTGGTTTAATCTCTCATCTTTTAATACATACTGAAACAAGAAAAATATTAATAGTTTAGTTAGTATGGTATGGTAAGGTATAGTATAGTATAGTATAGTATATTACTGTGACCGATATCTACAGTTGGGGATAGACAATAGGGTAATCTTCAATGAAAATGCACAATCACGACTTTTTCTTGCTTTTATTTTTAGACCAATGTCAAAATGTAAATATATCAAATATATGTCATATAAAAGTCAAAATAATATCATAATTAAAAAGTACAAAAACGTGTGGCAAAGGATGCCAAATCGTCGGCCACAAGTATAGTATAGTATAGTATAGTATAGTATAGTATAGTATAGTATAGTATAGTATAGTATAGTATAGTATAGTATAGTATAGTATAGTATAGTATAGTATAGTATAGTATAGTATAGTATAGTATAGTATAGTATAGTATAGTCATCACGATCGTATCAATTCCGGGGTAGTCAGAAAAGCAAGGTAGTTTTTTTTTTAATGAAACGGATTTACATTTAGCCAACTTTACTATAGGCCCATAATGACAAGTGGCATGCTCGTCGATGTCTAATTTATTGTTTTCTATAATTATTCACATTGTAGCACATAATTAAACAAAACAACATTATTTTTGACTAACAACATCCACAGTAAATTAATTACAAAACAAAAACTTGCACATGCCATGTCCGCGCAAAATAGCTTTATTTATAATTATATAATTTTATTTAAAATCAATAAAAAATATTAATAATAAAAAGTACAATCGAATCAATTTTAGGTGGAACGAGATTTATCGAGTAAAACAAAAGGGTACAAATACTTACTTCCAAATATTTCTGTATTAACAATTTGGTTTTATCTAAAGAATTCTTGTCATTCTTTCCGAATAAAAATTTAAATGAATTTGTGGGTAGTTCTAAATTTTTTAACTCTGAACACATTGGCCTTAGTTTTCGGTGTAATTCCTGAAATCAAATTTAATATTTCTTTTTTAATTTAATACATTTAAGGAAAAAGCTTCGGATACTGAAAGAGAAGAAGTGTCCTTTAACAAATATCGTTAATGTATACAAAAAATTAACAAATTATATATTAAAATCTTCCTCGAGAACCACTCTATCCATTGGTGAAAACAACATGAAAATCGGTGCAGTAGTTTTTGAGTTTTTGAGGACTTAGTTTTATAATATGTAGTAATAAAATTTAATTGTATAATAAGGCGAAGTGTGAAAAGGCATCTAGTGAAGCCGGCACAGTGTTAGGGGCTGATGAACATAAGTGTCTAATTCCAGTTGCTAACATTCATGGACCATGCGCACCACTTACCATCAGGTGGGCACAATATTTAAAAGTAAATTAATTTATTTTTAAAATATATTGTTAAGTCAAACACGCCTAAAGTGGCATTTAACCCGGGGTTCGTCGCTACCGGGTAAAAAATACCACAGAGGTAGAAAAAAACACGTTTATCTTCTACGTAGTTGAGCGCCTTGCCGCTTTAGGTACCTTTATTTATATAAAGTTTAATTTATTTCTGTTAGTTTGTAAGAGCATAGTGTCTTGTTATATTCATCATTACAGCCCCTAGAACACAGTGTCCTAGACCTCCACTGCTGGAGATGGGCCTTCCAGAACATATATCTGGAGAATTTGACCTACACTCGCCACGCTGGCCAGACGGGTTGGCGAGGATATGATGCCAATTTATTGGCGATTGTTAAGTTTTTAGTTCTTTTTGATGTTTGTGCTTAATTGTTATTAAATACATTTTTTATGATAAATGATACCTTTTATTTATAGTTTACAGTACAAATAAACAGAATAATAATAAAAATTGTATTTATTTATTTAAATACTTTATTGCACTTAAAAACCTAGTACATATGCGAGCTATAACGCCATAAGGCATTCTTCATTATTTAAATGCTCAAAAAATTTATTTTTTTAAGAAATTTAAAACTTTACTCAAAGGCATTTTAATAAAAAAAAACCTATTATGAGCTTAAAGATGCAATGAAAGATACTATTGCATAGAAGTACTTGGCTTAAAATCTTAATTCATGTTCTAATTTCTGTTTCTATTCTAATTAAATAACTATTTTCTTCTTTATAGTTATTATTATGATTTTTATTTTATGTTTATAAGTTGACACGGCCTTTTTACAGCCACGAATTTATATTTAGTTGACTCGGCCTCTTTACAGCCATGAATATAAATTATTGTTAATGGTATTTAGAATATAAGATGACACGGCACTTTTACAGCTACGAATATATGCTTAATTGACATATTATTATTATTTACATTGTAAGGTGACACGGCCCGTATACAGCCACGAACTAGTATTAAGATTTAATATTTATTATTATTGTTAGATTGTAAGCTGACTCGGCCCTTTTACAGCCACGAATTTATATTTAGTTGACACGGCCTATTTACAGCCACGATCTTATATTAAGTAGTTATTAAGTTACAATTACCCTGCTTATGACAATAATGCTATTATAACACACATAAATCTGGATTGTTTACCCGTTCCGGTCCAACCATGATTACCTAACTTATGTTTGTTCATATGTTTTTGTTTTATATTATTTTAGTGTTAACAATATCCAAGTTGTTACAAGATAACCTATGGAAATAAATATTTTGATTTGATTTGATTTGAATGTGGTAATTTTTACCCTGTAGCGACCGTTTGTGTTCGTAATTACCTAGCGACGAAACCCGGGTTAATGAGTAAATAATTTTGGAGATTAAAATTTGGCGCTGACGGGTTTTGGAATTATACGCCTCAACTGTGCTCCAAACTTACTTGGAATTCGTTTAAAGTCCTCAAAAGCACCCACCCAGTGGTGATTCCTTCAGGTTTCTCCTCATTCGTCTCTTCCTCATCCATATGAACTACTATCACAAATTGAGGTGGTTTCGATTCATCTATAATCTGAAAAATAAAAAAATATAAATGATTCCTGTTTCTCTTACTTTCAAAATAATTTGTCTCTCTTATTCCACAACGAGATATACGGTCAGTTGCAGAAAGGATAATTAAAATAATCTCTGATCAATATTTATCTATACTCCACGTGATTGGTAGTTAGATTGTCACTTTGGTAATTTCGGTCAATGACGTGCCTGATAAGCATACGTTAAAAATGTCAAAACATAATCGGACTGGCTGATAATGTCTCATCTTTAATAAAAAATACAACCAGTTTAAATCTAGGCGCGCCATATGTTTTTTTGGGTTTATATAATAGTGTGTTCCCCATTTTCCTATATGCTGCAGAGACGTGGACCCTGCGCGAAACTAAAATAAAACGGATAGGTTTCGACGCCGGGAAAAATCGCCCAGTGTCGCCAAGGATATTGTAAAGCTCGGCATTGATGGTCAGTTTTTCGCGTCAAACCAGACGTGGCTTACATCCACAGTTTTATGCCAACTATATTTCCCCACTCACTGGCGCCAAACCGGCTCTTCAGTTTTCGACCGGCCGACTGTTTGAAGGACGTGTACTACCTATTTGTGTCGAGAAAAAAAAAGTTTAAACTTCTTATTGGCGGGACATTTAAATATATTTTTTACTTTTTACTAATTAGACGATTTTTAATAATTGATCTTATTGAATTTATTAATTTCGATAGTTACTATGAAAACAATCCATTATAGCGGGCGCTGCGAGCGAACTGACGCGATTGGATTGCAGATCACACACTCACGGTCAGTTTGGATGTAGGTTTGGTTGGATGTGGGTGGGGATTAAGGTAGTCACGGAAAATTTCGTGGCGCGTCGTCAGTTAAAACTCTGGAGTTGGGTTTCGACACTCACGATCAAATTTTGGATGTAATCCACACTTTTACGTCTGGTTTAACGCCTAAACTGACCGTCAATGTCCTACTTAAGTAGGACGTGATTTCTAAAAACTTTTAAAAGTGATAAGTGGGTAGGTTTACATCTACCGCCCAGTATGTACGAGACTACACCGCATAGCTCCAGTCGACCCAAGTCGACCCGTGACCACGGCCAATGCAACTTGGCTGAAACGTCGGGAGAAATATGTCTCTAAGGTAAATCGCATAAAGACCCGTTAAAATAATAAAAAACTATTGTTTTAGTTGTTCCGTATAAATTAGCAGTAAGTTTACCTTAAATAATTAAAATAATAAATAAATAAACAGATTTTTTGTTTTAACTAATCAGTTTGTTTCGCACAAATTTAAAATTTACTTTAATATTTGTAATGCCGGCATAGACGTATTACCATACGTTTTGTTCACGGAGGGCGACAACACTAATTTCGTGCGTAGTAACTAACATTGCTACTAGATGGCGTTAGTATCGAATAAGAACGTACATCGGTTGGGCGGTAAATGTACATTGAGATTGCTGTTTACCATTGTATCTGCCACGTTAAGCCGTCGGTAGCCTAATAAGGCTACTCCCGTTTTTTAAGGGTATCAGCACCTCTCAGAGGTTTTACTGATACCAAAACATACATAATATTATCATAAACTTAACGTCGGATTTGCCGGTTTTTTTTTTTGGTGTTCAATATATTGTGGCCCTCCACCGTCAGAGATTGTTAAATCCAGATGTAGCAATTGATTTTATATTGTTATTATTTGTTATTTTCGTTTTAGTTGTACCTTAGATAATGAAAACAATGTCTTAACTACAATCTAAATATATTATTTCATGTTTATTATCTATGTACTGTGGCTCTCCACCGTCCGAGATGGTCTGCTTAAATGACAGTTCTAGCTAGTCTGATACTACAAATTGTTTATTGTTGACGGATCTATTAATAAACTTAATATTGTTATAATTTGTTCAACATTGATATATTTTGTTTTGTGTGTTTCTTTGGCCATAAAGGAATGGCAAACAATGTTTATAATTCCAGTTTTTATGTTTTAACCACCTTTTGCGTGCTGTTTGGTGTTATTTACCTTTGAACTATGTACTGTGGCCCTCTACCATCCGAGATGTTCTGCCCAATTTAGAGTTCTAACTACATTGACTATTAATTGTTTATTGTTATTTAGGTCTATTTATTAGTATAACATAGTTATTTTATTATCCAACGTTATCGCAATGTGGACTTTACAATGTGGGCGTCACTATAATTTCGAGCGTAGTTGCTACTAGATGGCGTTAGTATCGAATAAGAACGTACATCGGTTGGGCGGTAAATGTACATCGAGATTGCTCTTTACCATTGTATCTGCCACGTTTAAGCCGTCGGTAGCCTATTAAGGCTACTCCCGATTTTTAAGGGTATCAGAACCTCTCAGAGGTTTCACTGATACCATAACATAGTAATATTACGATGACAGTATTATAGTCTTTTTTGACAGTTTTTTTTGTGTTCAATATAGGCTTGCGCATAGTAGTTCATGACCAGGAGCGCTCCTTTTAGTTCACAGCTTCTTAATGAACTAGTTCGCTCCTTTAGTTCCTCAGCTCCTGGCTGTCTCGAACAAGACAAAAATTCGAGTTTTACTATATTTTTATAATCTGTAATTTATTTTACCCTAGCATAACGACAAATGACAATTTTTTTTTTTTAAATTAAAAATTAAGTAAGTACATAGTTTCGATC
This sequence comes from Tinea semifulvella, assembly GCA_910589645.1. Taxonomy (NCBI): domain Eukaryota; kingdom Metazoa; phylum Arthropoda; class Insecta; order Lepidoptera; family Tineidae; genus Tinea; species Tinea semifulvella. The sequence goes on along the minus strand of OU342608.1, from coordinate 9,217,873 downwards.
CCGCCGTTTTGAAATCCAGTGTTTTATCTATAATAAAATACCTGGTCATAATAAAGAACCTAATCGTATAAATCACAGAGCACGGAATTTACGCACGCCTATCAGCGCGCGGCTATTTTGTGCTCTGTGGTATAAATAGTGCTTTGTAACTATTTCATACATAAATTTTAACCAATTGACTAATTAATTAAATTATATTTTAATGCTGGGGTAAATAAGATGTTGTAATGCAATTTAAAAAAAACACAATTAATTGTTATGTTTATTGAATTGTATTTAGTTGAGGCACGCTGCAAATAAGTTGGGGCCTGGTTTTGGGCATTTTTTTTTCTATATTACTTTTTATTTATTATTACTTAGGTAGGTATTTAATATTCCAAATAAGCAAATAGTAGCTTTGTATATTGTGTTAATAACAGCGTATGTATTTGGTGCAATAAGTAAGTATCTACATTCGTCATCAAAATGCCCTTTAATAGATATTTTCTGTTTTTATTAAGTTCAATATATATTAAGTTAATAATCAAAGTAAAAAGTATACCTATACTATAAATTAGGTAAGTGTTAAGGCCCATATCTTAAGATCCCATATTCTTAAGTGTGACTTATGGGTTTGAAATGTAGCCAAATGTCCAGTTTGACGAGTGGGCCGTATTCTCCATAAATATGTTCTGGAAGGTTTATCTTCACCAGTAAAGGTTTAGACCTCCTATAATCCAATAACCTTAAGTGTTCTTGGGACTGTGACGGGTGACTAAAGTCTAAGTTATAATCTGTGAATATCTAGACGATCAATCATTAAATAGTTATTAAATGTATTAATTACAAAATGTAGGCAAATGTCCAGCCTGGCAAGTGTAGGCCAAATTATCTAGAAGTATTTTCTATCTTCAACAGTGCAGTTCCAGGAGGTCTGTGTTCTAGGGACTGTAATGTTGATGATGTTCTAGAATCCCATCTCCAGCATTGGACGTCTAGGACTCAGTGTAATGATGAATGCTGATGAAGTTACCTGTTAGCAGTGTAGGTACTGTATTATTGTTTAAGTTTGTTATTGTATTATAAATAATCTGAAATACGCCGATCCGCGCCACAACTTTTGCACTGACCGAATGACCGAACGGAATGGATGGATGGATTCAATAGATGGAACAACTCGGCCTTGGCCGGCTGTTTAAAAACAAAACACAGTAATCTTGTGTTCAACCTGCCCCTTTTTTATTAAATAGATTTGACCTGCGTTCAAGTAGCACGCTTTGTTTACTACGTGAACATGGGTTAATAAAAGAGACACCGGTGTTTCTTAATGTTTCGAATTAAATTATTGAGTTTTGATATTAATACTTAACAATTAGTCCGTGTTCACGTAGTAAGCAAAGCGCCATTTTTTACTGTATTTTGCTTTAAAGTGAGTGAAAATGCTACTTGAATGCTTGCGAAATGAAAACTGAAAATTCGCGCCGCGCACGAATGGAATGTGTCCCCGTCCCCCGCGACGCGCACACCTCCGCGTTATGTGGAGAATCCCCTGGGATTTTGATTGTTTTTGACATTATACCTATTATATGATAATAAATATTTATTGTTGTGAAATAAAGCGCGCGAAAGCTCGAGTAAAGTATCATCACGACCGGGATAAAAGTTACCGGGGTGGTCAAAAACCATTTAGCAAACTTTACTATAGGTTCAAAATGACCAGTGGCAAGCTTGTCACGTATATTTCACAAATAAATTAAACAATTTATTGTCTCCCGACCAAGATTCGAACCCGGTACCTCCGAGTGTAAATCCATGGACTTAACCGCTAGACTAAGGAGGCAGTATTTCATTCTACAAAAATGAATTAATAATTGTATATCTGTTTTTATCAGTAGGTGGGTATATGTTTAGTTTGATAACCTACGTTCGTTTCCGCGCCCGTCCTCGTCGCCTTAAAACCATATGCAACGCGTCTTCAAAAAATTCGACATCGACCCACCCATATTAAATACCATTCACGTTCGCTTTGTGCAAGATGAACGGCTGTTAAGATTGGCTAAAACCTCGGCGCTGCAAAATACAAAGCGCTAAGATGAACGCGGCCTCCAGCTATGTTCGACTTGAAAGCAAACAAAGCAAAGCATTTACCGAATTTTGAACGAAAACTATATATAAACGCCAAGTCGAACGACTTTCAAAGAGAAATAAAGTGAAAATGTCCGTATACTGTTATCCTTGTGTTTGACTTGTCGGTTTAATCGCTGATTTTCGCTTTAAAAGATGTTCGTTGGCGTTGCTCTGTTTTCATACAATTTAACAAATATTCGAAAAAAAACAAAAAAGATTTGCTTTCAAGTCGAACACAGCGACAGTGTAACGTCCGCCGCTCCTATTCGCCGCTCCCGTTCAGCGCTCCCATTCCCGCTCACATTCACCGATCCCATTCAGCGCTCCCATTCCCAGCTTCCATTCACCGCTCCCGTTCAGCGCTCCCATTCCCAGCTCCCGTTCAGCGCTCCCATTCCCAGCTCCCATTCACCGCTCCCGTTCAGCGCTCCCATTCTCAGCTCCAAGGAAAGGAGCGGGGAACTAAGGAGCTGAAGATCTGGCAAAGTAGGATATATCTGTGGGATCGCTCTTACGAACTAGTTCGTTCACGAACTACTCAAGCCTAGTTCAATATACTGTGGCCCTCCACCGTCCGAGATGATCTTACCCAAGTGACAGTTCTAGCTATAAATTGTTCAATTCAGATTTTATATTGTTATTATTTGTTAACCTTTATTATTTTTGTTTTATTTGTTTCTTGGACCATATTGGAATGGCCAATAATGTTTTTAACTCCCAAATTGATTGTGTTTTTATCTGTTTCTTACTTTTGCACTATGTCTGTGGCTCTCCACGGACTGAGATGTTCTGTCCAAGTGTCAGATCTGGCTAGATTTTATTATGTTTGGAATTAACTTAATATTGTTGCTATTTCTTAAACTTTGATATAATCTGTTTTATTTATATCTTAGACATGGAGGAATGGAAAACAATATTTTAAACTCCAATTTGATTGTGTCTTTTCTTACCTCTGTACTATGTACTGTGGCTCTCCACCGTCCGAGATGTTCTGCCCAAGTGTGCCAAGCAAGATTGATACTACAAATTGTTTGTTATCCAGATGTATAAATTAATTTATTATTGTTATTATTTGTTCAACTTTGTTATATTTAGTTTTGTTTATATATTTGACATGGCGGAATGGAAAACAATGTTTTAACTTCAATTTGATTATGTTTTTTGTTGTTTCTTACCTCCACACTATGTTTTGTGGCTCTCCACCGTCCGAGATGTTCTGCCCAAGTGTGCCAAGCAAGATTGATACTACAAATTGCTTGTTATCCAGATGTATGAATTAATTTAATATTGTTATTATTTGTTTAACTTTGTTATATTTAGTTTTATTTATATCTTTGATACAGAGGAATGAAAAACAATGTTTTTAACTCCAATTTGATTGTGTTTTTTGTTGTTTCTTACCTCCGCACTATGTACTGTGGCTCTCCACCGTCCGAGATGTTCTGCCCAAGTGTCAGTTCTGGCGAGATGAGCTTCGAGTCGTCTCTGTTCCCCGGACAACCTCTCCACGTGACGAGTTAACATTGACAACGCTCGAGAATCTGGCTTTAAAGACACTTTTAGTGCTGCTAAAGCCTGAAAAAATATTTGTATCATTTGATTTTTCTATTACAAAATTGTATGAACTTCTTTCAAAGTTTGAAATAAACGTTTTTATCTACTCTCATATCGTAAAATGCGAATTACAAACTTCAAAACGAATTTATATTGACATACTTTATAAACATACTGCTGAAATTTAAAAATAGAATCACATTATAACACTTTTTCACTAACAAAATAATGTTATATTTCATTTTAAAAATATTATCATACATATTATATAACACTTATTTTTTTAAGGCAATGGTTCCATTACAAAAAAGTTTTGATTCCAATTTTTACTTGTCTATGGCAGCGCCCGCCAGGGCGCGTGCGCGGTCATATGAAAGGTTTTGGCGCCATTTCATTGTTTAGGACTTATGTATTCTGTATTAGGACTTATGAATCCGCTTATTTATAAGCGTGGTTTCTGACCACCCCGAAAGGGAAACGGTCGTGATGATACTTTTTTTTACGTTTTACAGTACCGAACGGCTAAACGTGGTAATAATATTTTTTTTTTTTGTACAAAACCAAAACAAGTGCATGTACTAAGGCGAGCTTAATGCCATAAATGCATTTTCTACCAACTAACCTTTGTGACTGAGAACTGTAATAAGCGGGTGCAGAAGGTTACGAAGAAAATAGATAGTTGAAATTATTTATTACTATATAAAACACACATTAATTACATACATATAAGAACTATACTTATACATAAATAAATGTCATACGTAAACAAATAAATATATAATTAAATATAAAATACATACATATACGCATATATAATAAGTGAGTTATGGCGACTTATTCTGCTTGTGAAATAAGTATGTGTATAGTTATCTTTAAATATTTTAAGAGATGGTCCCTGTCTGATAATTAAAGGAAGTCTGTTCCACTGGCGAGCTGCGGATACTGTAAAGGAATCTGAATATCTGCTGGAAGAGTGGGGAGAGATTTTAAGTAGGTGGTGAGTATGCATACCTGTGCTTTAATGTTGTGTCTTTCTTGCAATTGGTCTAGTTTTCTCTTAGCATAAGTGGAATGTGACCCGATTCCACTTTCATTGGACGACGCAGAATCATTTGACAACTGTCTGTCTTCTATTGGAGATCTTTCTATGTTAAATTCTACAAAAAAAAAAACTAATTTTATTAAGTGGTAATTTCCCCAGTCTGCCGAGGCGGGGAAGTATCCACCGTTCGTGCCAGTAAACCTAGTAAAGTGTATCCACACGTTTCGGGATCAGGCTCGAATTGCCGTCATGCCCAGTCAAGCCGGCATAGTGTTAGAAACTGATATCAGTCATGAGTATCTGATTCCAGTTGCTAACTTTATAAAACAAGATTAGGAGGTGCTGTGAGTTGTAAGCTGTCGGAATCTTACCATAGTGCTGGCAAAGTTCAAAAAAAAAAGATAAGGTGTGTAAAAACAAGACGAAGACCGAGACCAGCTGTTCTGATGCAAGACCAAGACTAGCCAAGTCTTAGTCTTGCTTTGGGCAACACCACTTGCCACGCTGGCCAGACATGTTGGCGAGGGAGTTTCCATAACTTCAAACTGTGCTGATAATAACTGATAAATTATTAAAAAATTAAGTAGATTTTGAGACAGTTATAATATGCAGACTATCCAATTACGAGGACGCATTCAGCTAGGATGGGAAACTCCAGCACGTCCTCTCATCGTCCATACCACAATGTTTAAAGAGGTCTGTAACCAGTGCGTCCTCCCGGTAATGTCGGACGGAGCAGAGACGTGGCCACTAACAGTGGGTCTGGTCCATAAATTCAAGGTCGCTCAGCGAGCCATGGAAAGAGCTATGCTTGGTATAATCTCTAATAGATAGAATTCAAAACGTTGATATTCGTCAGAGAACGAAAGTTACTGACATAGCTTTTAAAATTAGCAAGCTGAAGTGGCAATGGGCCGGACACATCTGCCGCAGATCTGACGATCGATGGGGCAAACGGGTTCTAGAGTGGAGACCACGTACGGGAAGACGCAGAGTGGGATGACCTAAAGAAGATCGCTGGTGAGGATTGGATAAGGATACCCTTGGGGGAGGCCTACATCCAGCAGTGGAGAGATACAGGCTGATGATGATGATGATGAAATAATAATGAAAGAAATACCTTCATCAGCCTCTTCTTCAGCTAGTTTCTTTAACAAATTGCTATACTGTTCACTGAGAACAAACGACGAGTAATATTTCTCCTGTATTGTATCCACGACTGTCTCCTGTACTTCGTAAAATACTTCCGGCCCTTTATCACCCAGAAGAAACGCTTCGATTCTTTTACGCGTATCCTGGAATACAAAAAAAATATTTGTCAAAGTAATATAAGTTTTTTTTTTTTTTTATATTGTCATAGTAATATAAGCCTTCAAGGCGAGAAAAACATTACATCATCGCAACCCCAAGAACACACGTTCTCGAACTCCACTGTTGGAGATGGGCCTTCCAGAAGTTTCTTAACAATTAAACGATTCCACAAGTTGGTATTAGTGGAATCGGGACCGACGGCTTAACGTGCTCACTGATGCATGGGATCGGTGGTTTTATTTAAAAAAAAAATGGAAATTGATAAATCATTAATGATACGATCACAGCCTGAAAGGCCACCGCGGGAGGTCGCATACCCGACTCACCGTGAGGCCTCCTAAGGAGACCCCAAGGCGCCTACGGACAAAAACACTATAAACCGTTTCTCTTTCACTGCTGCTAAGTCTGAGTCCGTGGCTACGGAGTGAAGGCACTCGTTCGCCGCGTGGTGGTATCGGTGGTAAATGTGTGACAAATTTATTTATTTAAATACTTTATTGCACCTTAAAGCCTAGTAGATAGGCGAGCTATAACACTATAAGGCATTCTTCATCAGCTACCATGAATAGTGATGGGCAGGATGAAAAAAAATATGAAAATAATTAATTAAGTATTTATACTCGTAGCTTTTAAAATTAGCAAGCTGAAGTGGCAATGGGCCGGACACATCTGCCGCAGAACCGACGATCGATGGGGCAAACGGGTTCTAGAGTGGAGACCACGTACGGGAAGACGCAGAGTGGGACGACCCCCCGCCAGATGGACAGATGACCTAAAGAAGGTCGCTGGTGGGGATTGGATAAGGGTAGCGAAAGATCGCGTTAAGTGGCGAGCCTTGGGGGTCTAAGTCTACATCCAGCATTGGAGAAGATAGATGATGATGATGGGGGGTTTGAACCAACCTTTGCAGGATTTTAAGGAAAGCGGTCTTACAACCAAGCTACCACCGGTATTATACCATAATATGTACATTCTAACATACACATACAAAATAGTATTAGTAAGTTAATCGGTTAATGATGAACTTTAAAAAAGGGAAGTTATGAAAGAAAGCATAGGGACAAAAATAAGGAAAGGAATGCTCCGATGGTTCGGGCAAGTCGAAAGGATGAGTGAAGAAAGATTGACGAACCAGATATATAATGCGAAAGTTGTGGGTAAAAGAGGCCCTGGCAAATCAAGACTCACATATTACGATCAAATAAATAAAATAATAAGTGAAGGTGCATTAAAAAGCCATAGAAACAAAAGGGCATGTATGAAAAGGTTGATGACAAGTGGCGCTCAATTGTCTCTGTCTACCCCGCAAGATATATAATAGACATTCACTGACTAATATTAGAAAAGCTAAAAAAAAAGTTTTTTATAAATCACATTACCTTATCAACCTTGATTTCAGCACTTGGCGACCTGATGTAAGTGTAGAATATCTCTACTCCTAGTTGATGCCAACTATTCCGAGGGCTCTGTCTCAGCTCCTCCACGGCCACCCAGTAGCCCACCAGACCTGACGAGCACATGGTCTCGAGGAACATGGATAGATATCTACGACCGGTCACACTTTCCAGGATTTTGTGCAATGGCAACGTCTATAAGAAAAAAAAAACAAAATCTAAACAATACCGTCGGCGCTCGTAACTGTATTTAAACAGCCCGCGTGGATCGAGTTAAACAAATGTTGGCGCGCGGATCGAGTTAAACAAACGTTGTCGCGCGGATCGAGTTAAACAAACGTTGGCGCGCGGATCGAGTTAAACAAACGTTGGCGCGCGGATCGAGTTAAAACAAATGTTGTCGCGCGGATCGAGTTAAACAAACGTTGGCGCGCGGATCGAGTTAAACAAACGTTGGCGCGCGGATCGAGTTAAACAAACGTTGGCGCGCGGATCGAGTTAAACAAACGTTGGCGTGCGGATCGAGTTAAACAAACGTTGGCGCGCGGATCGAGTTAAACAAACGTTGGCGCGCGGATCGAGTTAAACAAACGTTGGCGCGCGGATCGAGTTAAACAAACGTTGGCGCGCGGATCGAGTTAAACAAACGTTGGCGCGCGGATCGAGTTAAATAAACGTTGGCGCGCGGATCGAGATAAACAAACGTTGGCGCGCGGATCGAGTTAAACAAACGTTGGCGCGCGGATCGAGTTAAACAAACGTTGGCGCGCGGATCGAGTTAAACAAACGTTGGCGCGCGGATCGAGTTAAACAAACGCTGTCGCGCGGATCGAGTTAAACAATAGTTGGCGCGCGGATCGAGTTAAACAAACTCCTTAAGGCCCACTTGAAAATTTATTTTTATATCCTGCTATCACTGAAAAAGACATTTCTCCTACATCCATTTTTAATTGACCGGTTTGCGTCACTTAATCGGCGCGGCGTAAGCCATTTAAACATGGTTTTTTGGACATATTGTTAACGGAATATAAGAATATATAATTAGGGTTTACCTTATCAGAATCGAGAGTAGGAAAAGCGCCGTCCCATCCCAATTTCTTCAAAGCAGCTTCGCATTCTTCCTTAGCTATTTGCAACTGGGAGATGTATTTTTTTAATTTCCTAGCCTCGGTAATTTGTTGACGGCCAACGTTGTGCGGATGTCCGCCCTTTTCCAAAGCATCAACATCGATACCTCGGGCCCTTTTCACATTCTGAAGCGTTGTGGCTTGCATTATTTGAGCCACAATGTCATACCTAAAATAGTAAATATGAATTATTGTAAAGTAACAGATAATATTTTATTCGAAGTAAATTAATATCAAGTCAAGTTTAGTCAAACCGGCATAGTGTTAGGGACTGATGTCGGACATAAGGGTCTGATTCCAGTTGCTAACATTCATGGACCCTGCGCGCCACTTACCATCAGGTGGGCCCAGGGTCACATGTCGTGCTAGTATTAAAAAAAAAAAAAAAAAAAAAAAAACCATCACAGCCTCTAGAACACAGAGTCCCAGACCTCCACTGTTGGAGATGGGCCTTCAAGAACATGTATCTGGAGAATTTGGCCTACACTCGCCACGCTGGCCAGACGGGTTGGCGAGGATCTCATGTCATTATGAACGATTCCACAAGTTGGTATTAGTGGAAACGGGACCGACGGCTTAACGTGCTCTCCGAGGCACATTTAATAAAAATTAAAAGCTACAAAAATAATAAAATTAAAAATAAACTAAACTATAAATAAAAAAATGTCGTCTAGAGACGTCCCATCCGAGATAGACCCAAGGAGACTAGCAACATTTCCCCTCTGTATAGCGAGGCTAATACATTGGCAGAAATAATTGCCAGCCTTCCTGTTTCAAGACCTTTCTGTTTGCCAACTCAAGCGCCTCGCTGACGGTCCCCATGGTATTGTCATGTCATGTCCTTGTAAAGTTATTTTATTGTTTATTATTCGTCCATATGAACCTATAGGAACACTTGGACTTGTCTCGGTGACTTTTTTTTTTACTTAAAAGGTGTAACTTCAAAAAAAAATCTAGGTTAACGGTAAATGGCTGGATTGAGCTGTTCTTGGCAAGGAACAGTCAGTTAAGCCCAATGCTGGATAGATGCAGCTGTAAACTTTGTGTGACTGTTTGTTTCCAAAATAATATAAAATAAATAAAAAATAATGTTAAGTAAATATATGTTTATAAAAAAAATATACCTTTTAAAATAAAAATAACAAATTAATAGCAGCTGAATTATGTAACTAAAATTTAAGCTAAAATGATACATAATATATGTTCAATTTAAATATTATATCAATAATAAATTCAGCTGTAAATAAGCTTTGTCATATATATTGTATATAGTACATACATTCATATATTCACGCCAGATCCCTTGCGGGGTAGGCAGACAATTCAGCACCATTTGACACGATCACAACATACCTCTTTCATACCATTTTTTGACTCCTACTGTACACATTTGACACAGTTTTAATGCACTAATAAATAATTACGAATTATAATTATAAAATAGATAGTGATTAGCCAATAGTCATACATAGCTAGTCGTGTGGAAACTATTATACAATGGCTAATTACCGTAACATCGTGCGCCCTAACCCGAATGAAAACATAATTTATAAAATTTTAATAATTTGTATTTATTTATTGTTTTATTTAGTCATTAATTTTATTGTTTTTTTTTTGGTTCTCTACTCCCGATGGATGATAAATGAGATGATAGGGAAGGCAAAGGGTCTAGCCCATACAGCCAGGTCTGGCGTAATATATCTTTCTTTTTAATGAGGTCAACATCAAATTCCAGGTGCTGCAGAATTTGATGCTTTTCTTGGAGTCACTCGCGGCACCATAGCTCAAACACGTCGGGTAAAATATGTGAGTTGACAGCGCGGGGAAACCGCAAAAAATAAACTGCAACTTGTGCCCCATATTTAAAGTCCAATTTATCGTTTTCCATAATTATTCACATTGTAGCACATTATTAAACAAAACAACACGACTTTTGACCAATAATATCCACAGTAAATTAATTTACAAAACAAAAACTTGCACCTGACATGTCCACGCAAAATGGCGCGAAGAACTCCTTTTTTTTAAATTTATTTTCAATATAGGTTTACTAATAATACTTTATATTTGCATTTGACTGCCTCCATGGTCTAGCGGTTAAGTCTGTGGATTTAGACTCAGAGGGAGGCACAAAAATATTTATTAATGTAAATGAATACATTAAACTATTATTTAATTTATTTGTTATTTCTTGAGTTTGGTACACTGGATACATCGACGAGCTTGGCACTTGTCATGATTGGCGTATAGTAAAGTTGACTAAATGTGAATCCGCTTATTTATAAGCGGGTGTCTGACCACCCCGTGATGAAACTTTGCCTCTCCTTTATATTTAATGTTTATGTATAATGTTATTTGTTAATATAACAAAAAGTATTAAATATAATAAAGGTTGTAATTTGCCCAGTCTGCCGGGGCAGGGAAGTATCCACTGTTCGTGCCGATAAACCCAGTAAAGTGTATCCACACATTTCGGGATCAGGCTCGAATTGCCGTCATGTTCAGTCAAGCCAGCATAGTGTTAGGGACTGATGTCAGTTGCTAACATTCATGGATCTCGCTCCCTACTTACCATCAGGTGGGAGCAACGTCACATATCGTCCTAGTATTATTAAAAAAAAAATGTTGTTCAATTCTGTATTTGTTTCATTTGTAAATCTGCTATAGCTAAGTTATTCTTGCAGATTCCTTTCTTAGTCAGATTAAACATTAACAGGTCACTGGAATCTGCTAAGCTGCTGGTCTTCTGCAGTTTACACTTTGAACCACTAGGAGTAGAATCATTAAAAATAATTCAAATAATGACGTGTCACAAATGGTTTACTTGAATAAAGATATTATAAATATACATATACCAGGAATCGAACCTGGTACCTCTGCGTCTAAATCCACGGACTTGACCGCTAGTTCTAGGAACCAGATAGTTTCAAGTATAGTGCAAACTTACCGCAACCGTTTTAACGTTTCCACTTTTTCACAGCTGTTGATCAACTTGATATAGTCTTCAAATGTTTTTGCATATTCATGGGTTCTGACTTGCATAGCGTCTACTTCTCTCTGAGCTTCGAGGTATTGGATTATCTTCTGGTTTATATAATCTGGATCGGTGAATATATCTATAGCTGGCTGTAGAACTGCAATAAGACTAATAATGTGACTATTCCCAGGAGATGGAAGCAAATGTTAATAAAGCAAATAATTTGATTCAGATACCCTGTGTTTGGCTTGTCACTTGCTTTGAGTCGTTCAACTTGGGTTTTAATACACTTTAAGCAAAATTTGGTAAAAAAAACGAACTTTGTTTTGCTTTCAAGATTTCAAGTGGAACACAGCAATAGAAAGTAGTTGGTAGTTAGAACTAAATTATTGTCTGTGGTTTAAATATATTTATAGAGTTGTCATTAATTCAATTAATTGGAGCAAATTATTTAACACCTCATGCATTGTACCCCACGTTTAACTTGTAGCTGTAAGCTTTTTTTTTTACTTTATGTTGCTTTGAAATTGATTCGACTTGCGTTTTCATTCTCATTAAGCAAAATTCTGTAAAAAAAAAGCGAATATAGCTTTGCATGGTATATTTAATTTTATCATGAAACAGTATTATGCAATGTGTAAGTAGATTTTTATAGTCATTGTTATATTTATTTTTATATGTGTTGGTACAAAATCTTTAAGGACTCTCAATTGCAGATTGTAGATCTAGGTGCGTCTTATATGTTCTACCATAAGTGCTAAGTCTATTACTCACAACAGATTGGACTTAAATAACGATCAATGTTAACTTACTTTTGCAAGTAACAACTTCTCTGACAAGATACGAGGCAGGAGTCAGCGAGTAACTCCTAGGCAGCAAGAACATGACAACCAAGTCACTGATCTGTCGGAGATAGTGTACTTCTGTATCGTAAGACATGAGGTGGGGGGATATTGCAAACACTGGCAACTCATTGTGCTCTATACTGAAATAAAAAAACATTATTATACAAATAAAATAAATGAAAAAATGGCTGGTTAGAGCAAGACCCACAGATGACCGCTGACGTTGGTCGCACATAGGGTTGCCTACTCTTATTTACAGATATGGATGGAGACTAAAAATTTCAATGGTTTAGTTAAGTGGTTATGAAACTTTTTGGCGACGGAACCCTAGTGATTGTTTTATAATAGTCATTGCTCTGTTAAGAGATGGTAAATTTTGCAATCTTGTCATTTTATTGAGATAAAGCTGTATTAATAAATAGACAATGTTGACCTACTGAGCATATATACCTAACAGCCTCGTATGTAGTGCTGGCCGGCGAAGCTAGATTATTAGTTTGCCACAAAGGAACAAACAAATTGTAGTGAACAAACTAAGTGATGCTCAGTCGGGTAAGAATAAAATACTTACGCATAAGTCTGTGCCAATCTTATCCTTTCAAAATGCTGAGTGATTTTCAAAACCATATCATTGGCCAGGAGTTTTTCAGCATCGACTCTGAGCAACCTTTCATGTAAGTTCTTAATTCCAACCCACAAATGTTCCTTGAACTTATCCACTACTGGCTCCGGCTTAAAGGATAATTCCTTCATCCATTTTGTAAGGAAATCCCTTAATGCATAATCAAGTAATTGCTGCAACTGGCCGTCAACCGTTCGGCCAAAAATTACAGGCAAATGGGTGCGTTTAATTGTTTGTGGCCAGTTGTTTTGGTCTTCCTGAAAAACCAAATTTATTTGGTATTTAAAAATTACAAGAAGCGATTGAGATAAGTTTTTTAGCAATTGCGGGTGCCGGATTTATTTAAGGAACAAGCTTCCAAGTGGAATTATGCAGTATTTGGATGGGAGAAAGAACAGAATGGAAGCGTCTTGTTGCACAATTGAAAGTGGATACCTCCTTTTACCCTATAGTCTGTTGAAAGACACACCATTCTTCTATTATATCCGGCAAGTCTTGTTTCAAGCACTATTATTTTTGTATAAACATCACCATGGCAAGCTTACAATATTAGTTCTCCTTAAAAGTAAAAATTGGCATTTGACATCATTGCAAATGACATATACTTTCAACAGGCACAACGAATAGGTGGTAAGCCGACTAATGGTGGTAATTTGCCAAGTCTGCCGGGGCAGGGAAGTAACCACACGTTTCAGGATCAGGCGTCAATCAAGCCCAGTCAAGCCTGCATAGTATTGGGCATTGATGTCAATTATAAGTGTCCAATACCAGTTGCTAACATTCATGGACCTCACGCTCCACTTACCATCAGTTGGGCACAAGGTCACATAAACAATGCATTTGTCACCCCCATGGTGAATCCGTGGAATGCTAGGTGGACCCTTGATACACTGCTCATTAATGCACTTACCATTCTAGAGAGAGGCTCTACCAAAGCAAGTACTCTATGAAAATAATTTCATTTTACTTATCACTAAATAATAATGTAGTACCTAATAATATATTTAATTTTAAAATAAATTGCTATAATTTAATATTTTAACAAAATTGTCTTATCATTAACAGACTTATCTACTACTACTGGGTGAAAAACTCAGCATTGAGTCATTGTTAAAATAATTTGGGGAATATTATAAAATTTATTAACATACAGCAGTGAAGATCTAGGATTGTCATGATGATAAACACACAGCATTGGAACATCTAAAGGTGGAATGTTAATATATAACACAAAATCATATCCCTGAATGTTTGAGTTTAAAAATACTAGAGAGGACCTACCTTTAGCATGTCGATGAGTTGGCGAATATCTTTCTCCACTTTGTCGACAAGAAATAGGGAGGTTTGGTGAGGTGATGATAAGGAAACATGACACCAAAGGGTTAGCATCAAAGCACTCACAAATACACACCCTGTTAGTACTATGAGATGTAACAAACTCCACATAAACGATATATACCACAATAAAACCAACACCAACGGCACAAAATATAGAAATATCAATTTCATTTTGTAATTTGCGTATAAAAATATATTTTCTAATAGAAATATCTCTAAGGTACAAAGTATTAAGCCATAGTCGTTTGAGTTTACAATTATATCTTATCTTACGCGTAATATATTAGTAAATTAAATTCGGGTAACCGTTCGTATTTCCATTGTTCCTAACAATTTAATTTCTAAAAAAATACAATAATATTTTCGCTTCGCAAACAATCGATTAAATTAGCTTTTGACAATTATTTTTCAACTTGTAACTGGTCTTGAATAAAAGTCCATGAGTCCTGAATTTTAGTTAAATTAATTTTTGGTCAATAATAAATTAGAATGTTTATTATGAAACATTTTCTCAAGAAATGAAAGTTAAAACATAAACATAAATAATATTTCGCTAAATTAATAATCATTACTAAGGTATGTACCTTAGTTAAATTATTATTTATTAAAAAAACTTGTCTATTACGGCTAAATGACTTAAAATTAACTCTGTGCTTAAAAGCTATTGCACGAAAAAAAAAAGGAGTCCTTTGCGCATTTTGCACGGACATGTCAAGTTTTTTGTTTTGTAAATTACATTACTCAGACAGTGGGGTCGTCCAGGCCCGGATGTCTAATGGGCCTGGGTTGGGGATGGGGACATTCCCCCGTTCTCCCCGGCAGGATCTCAGCGAGTAATCACCCGCTGGTAATTCATGCACCTTTAGTGCTGGGCACCGTTACTGGTATAACAGCGCCCGTATGGCTCACGAGCCCAGGGGATCTGGGTTCGGCTACTTCAGTTCTCCTCCAGGAGCACTTCTCTAGGAAGTGGTCTCCCGTTGGGGGGCCGAGCGCAAGACGGAGCGATATTTTGGAGATGCTTGAAGTGTCCGTTGTCGGCCCGATTGAACATACGTCTAGTCAGGCCAACGACAAACTCCTCAATACTAGGCATCTCCAGATCTCGAGCTATGACGGAATTACGAAATTACATTACTGTTCATATTGTTAGTCAAAAGTGGTGTTGTTTTGTTTAATAATGTGCTACAATGTGTATAATTATGGAAAACGATAAATTGGCCTTTAGCATATTTAACAACAAGTTGCAGTTTATTTATTGCGGTTTTCCCGCGCTGTTAAGTCCCATATTTTACCCGATGTGTTTGGCCTATAATGCCGTAAGTGACTCCAAGAAAAGTGTCACATTCTGCAACATATAGAATTTGATGATAACCTCATTAAATCATAAAAAAGAAAGATATATTACGTCAGATTGGCTGTATGGGCTAGACCCTTTGCCTTCACTATCACCTCATTCGTCATCAATCGGGAGAAGAGAACACAACAAAAAAATATATAAGAAACGATTCTTGTCTATAGGGGTCCAAGCGCTAAAACATTTTTAAAAAACGTCACCCCTCTCATAATGGGGTGTATAAGGTAAAGCTTTTTGTAGATGTCGCTAGCGGCAGTGGTACCTTGTTTACAGCTATGACGGATTATTTTTAAAATGTTTTTGTGTTTTATTATATTTCTATAACAAAAAAAAAAAATTTAACAACGTTAAAAAAAAATTTTAACAACGTTACCTACATTAAAAGACGAATTAGGAAAGCGAACACCGTCTTTAAAAAGAAAAAAGGTTTAATTAATAGAACGGCAATTTTGAGATCACCATATTTTTGATTTCGCTTGGAAATCTCGATTTGTACACTTAAAAGCTGCTCACTTCGGCAATATAACCAGAAAATCATAAATTTCGTAATAAAAATACAAGTTTTATATGCAACTGACAGTTCTATTGGGTACCGTCTATCATGCGCCATCCATCGTAATAAAAAGTTAGTGATACACCCCATTGTCTGTTGTTTTTGTTCTCTTCTCCCGATGGATGATTAATGAGGTGATAGGGAAGGCAAAAGGTCTAGCCCAAACAGCCAAGTCTGACGTAATATATTTTCTTTTTTATGAGTTAATGAGGTCATCATCAAATTCCAGATGCTGCAGAATTTGATGCTTTTCTTGGAGTCACTCGCAACATTATAGCCCAAACACGTTGTGTAAAATATGGGAGTCCACAGCGCGAAAAACCGAAAAAAATAAACTGCAATTTGTGCCCCATATTCAAAGTCCAATTTATCGTTTTCTATAACTATTCACATTTTAGAAAATTATTAAACAAAACAACAGCACTTTTGACCAACAATATTCAGTTTTTTTTTTTTTCTATTCTCCTGATGGATGATGAATGAGATGATAGGGAAGGTAAAGGGTCTAGCCCATACAGCCAAGTCTGACGTAATATATCTTTCTTGTTTATGAGTTAAAGAGGTCATCATAAAATTCCAGTTGCTGCAGAATTTGATGCTTTACTTGGAGTCATTCGCGGCACCATAGCTCAAACACGTCGGGTAAAATATGGGAGTTGACAGCGCGGGAAAACCGCAAAAAATTAACTGCAACTTGTGCCCCATATTTAAAGTCCAATTTCAATTTATCGTTTTCCATAATTATTCACATTGTAGCATTATTAAACAAAACAACACCACTTTTGACCAATAATATCCACAGTAAATTAATTTACAAAACAAAAGCTTGTACTTGACATGTCCGCGCAAAATAGCGCGAAGGACCTCCGTATGGTGGATGGCTCGCCGTCAGGTGTCAGTCAACTGTCAAATTATAAAAAACGTAAATGGAAAAAGGGCGGGAAAGCTTAAAATTGGCGGTCGTGATTTTTGGGCTCAATTATTATAAAAGCTTTTTTGGATCAGATTTGTATATATTTATGAGTAGTTTAGTGTAGATTAGCTTAGTTTAGTGATATATTTGGTAAGTTTTATAAAATTTATTGGTAGTCTTA
Organism: Tinea semifulvella; assembly: GCA_910589645.1. Classification (NCBI taxonomy): domain Eukaryota; kingdom Metazoa; phylum Arthropoda; class Insecta; order Lepidoptera; family Tineidae; genus Tinea; species Tinea semifulvella. The sequence continues at coordinate 9,200,553 of OU342608.1, read as the reverse complement.
GTTTTAGTCCATTTTAAAAATGGATAGGGAACCACCCGATCCTGGTGGAGGTATAACTCCATTAGCACTTAATATCATTCATGACTCCAGCATGGACACGGATAACTCTGTACGGTCTATATCGCGTAAGCGTAGTAGGTTGTTAAAAATATGTAAAAAGTGTAACAAACGCACAAAAAAGGACAAGGACACCAACACATTTGTTTGTGGGTGTTGTACAGAAACTATTATTAATACGAACTCTAGTAGTGCCAACAACAGTAATGATATTCCAGATCCTCCACGGCCTCCACTTCAAGTTAGCAGAATGTTATATGAACAGACTGACTGTGCTCCATATATTGTTCACATCCAGAAAATTTCAAGCGAACCTAATGATGGGACAATCTTACATCCAGTTATATTTGGCCATTTCTTAAAAAAACATCTTTTTAATAATATAATTAATGGTAGTTTAAAGAGAATAGGACGCAATAAACTATCATTAGCTTTCTTACAATATCAGGATGCTAATTCATTTTTAACATACAATGGTTTGGAAAAAAATAGCTTTAAAGCTTTTATCCCATCTTTTCACATTACACGAATGGGTCTAGTCCGAGGTGTGCCAGCTGAATGGTCACTAGAAGAAGTTAAGGAAAACATCAATGTACCAATAGGATGCGGTGACATTATTAAAATAAGGCGCTTAAATTTTAAAGTTATAGTAGAAGGTTCACCCATTTGGAAACCATCACAAACAGTTGTTTTAACTTTTGATGGACAGGTCTTACCAAAAAGAGTATTTATGTGCTATACTGCTCTCACTGTAGATTTATACACATATCCAACTATCCAATGTTATAATTGTTGTAGATACGGTCACACTAAAGTACAGTGTAGGTCTAAGCCACGCTGTTACAAGTGTGGACATGAACACACTGGAGAATCTTGCAATAATAATGAAGATGATTATGCATATTGCTGTATGTGTTCAGGATCTCATTATGCAATAAACAAAAGTTGTCCGGAACTTAACCGCCAAAAAAATATTAAATCATCCATGGCTAATAGCTTTGCGAATCACTTTCGCCAGACACTCCTTCCACGATCGTTTGGCAAAACATTAAGAGATTCAGATCTGCATTTAATGATAGTTTTACAAATATTAATTTTACAATAGCCAACCAATTTATGGATCGCCTTGCTCCTTCTTTTGTACCTCAAAACACATCTTATCTTTCCTTCTCAAATACAAATGATTCAGGTCTCAATTCACCGTTTTTACTCAAAGAATTAAAAGGCGTGCTTTCACATGTAGTCGACTCTGCGCCAGGCGAAGATGGTATTCCATACTCTTTTCTTGCCAACCTTAGTGATTCTTCTCTTTCTTATTTCTTAGATCTCATTAATTTAATTATGAATACAGGCAATATCCCCCCTTCTTGGAAATCTCAAACTATAATACCTATTTTAAAACCTAAAAAACCCCCTAACGATCCTTTGTCTTACCGACCTATCGTTCTCTCTTCTGTTCTAATAAAAACCGCTGAACAATTGGTTAAAATACGTCTGGAATGGTATCTCGAAAGTAGTGGACTATTATCAGATTCTCAATTCGGTTTCAGAAAAGGAAAAAGCACTCTAGATAATGTTAGTATCTTTACGACTCATGTTAGAGTAGCTTTTTCACGAAACGAGTCTGTTGTTGCTGCATTCTTAGATATAAGTGCAGCTTATGATAACGTTATTATACCACTGTTAAAACAAAAGCTTATTAAATTAAAGGTTCCGAATATGCTAACAAACTTTATTATCAATATATTATCAGAAAGATATATTAACTTAAATGTCAATGAATATACAAAACTATCCAGAGTTGCCTGGAAAGGTCTTCCACAAGGCTCTGTGTTAAGTCCGCTACTGTATAATATCTATACGCATGATCTTCATTCTTCAATTAATAACAACACAAATATCTTACAATATGCCGACGACCTACTATTATATGTAAATAACAAATCTGTAGAAAGGGCCGCCAATTCATTAACATCTTCTTTAAAACTTTTAAATAAATATCTTGATTGCAATGGTTTAGAACTTTCGGTTAATAAAAGTACTGCAGTTTTATTTACAAGAATGACATATCCACCTACTATTACAGTTTCATATGACAATTTACCTATTCCATTACACAATAAAGTAAAATTTTTAGGCGTATTATTAGATACTAAACTTTCAGGTCTTATCCATTGCGATTATATAGTGGCTAAATGTGAGCGGAATTTAAATATAATGCGATGTCTATCTGGAGTTTGGTGGGGAGCCCACCCATTCTGCTTAAAGTTAATCTATAATGCATTAATACGAAGTGTGCTTGATTATTGTACTTTTCTACTGGAACCTGGCTCAGCGGCAGGATTTAAAAAGCTAGACCTTATTCAATCAAAGGCACTAAGAATCATAACTGGTGCAATGACATCTAGCCCAATAAATGCATTGCAGATTGAATGTTCAGAACCCCCTTTATATTTACGAAGACAATTTTTATGTGATAAATTCTTGTACAGATCTTTTCAATTTTCAAATCATCCCCTATATTCTATTCTCAAAAAACTTAAGGAATTAATAGCGTCATCCTCGTACTGGACATATAAGCAACTCCCTCCTTTAATAAAAAGCTATAATAAATTTACTCTTTTGGAAGCACCTGCCCATCACTCAATTTATCATCCTCTATTCAGCCACAGTTATGAATCATTAATTATTTCGCCTAAAATTCTATTTAATATTGGTCTTAATAAAAACGACTCTAATGCCAATACTCATTTTCAAAATATAATCAATGATAACTGGAATCATACTCATCGTATTTATACTGACTCCTCCAAACATCCGGCGAAGTGTGTAGGCATTGGGGTATTCCACTCCCAATATAATATAGTACAAAAAATTAAATTCCCACCGGAAACATCTAATTTTACTGGGGAATGTTTTGGCCTTCTAAAGGCGGTAGAATATATACTTTTAATGCGATTACAAAATTCTATTATATTTACAGATGCTTTAAGTGCTCTGCAAGCTCTTGACAGATTTCCTTTCTTTACTAAAACAAATTCATGCTATCCTGTTATTCTAAAATTAAAGGATCTAATTTACCAATGCCAATCAAAAGAATATACATTAACTTTTGCCTGGATACCAAGTCACTGTGGTATCACTGGGAACGAAAAAGCAGATATTTTAGCCAATGAAGCTGTAGAATGCGGGGACATGTTTCCTTACAAAAATTATTGCCATGATTTACTTGATCTTCCTCGAATAGATCTCCGGATTGACTGGAAAGATCTTTGGGCCATAGGATGTAACTATAAAGGAAATTATTATTCTAAAATCCAAAAGAAAATACTAGCGAAACCTTGGTTCTTTAAATTAAAACTTAACAAAATCGTGACTAGCATTATAATACGTATGCGTCTTGGACACGTTCGCACTGCCTCTCATCTTGCGAGGCTACACATTGTTAACAGCGACATATGTGAATGTGGATTGGACGTGGAGGATATGAATCATATATTTTTCTCTTGTCCCTTATATGACCGTTCCTTGTTCATCTCCTCCCTTATTTCACACCGAGTTCCATTTCCTATTAATATTTCATCCCTACTTGTATATAACAAACGAAGTAAATTTATATATAATATAATTGGTTCATTTATTGTAGATAATAATATTAATATATAAATATACCTATTCTATATATATAATCTATTACTTATTCTCTTATTTTTGTATATAATGATGTATTTTTCTATTAATTATCCATTTTTGTATTTACTCTTTTGATCCTGTTCCAAATTTTTCAAGTCCTATTTATTTAACCTGTCTTTCCCTAACTTTGACACTGGCAAATTGTAACAAATGCCATTATATATAAAAAAAAAAAAAAAAAAAAAAAAAAAAAACGTAAACACTGTAATAATTTGTAATTAATAATTCTTCAATTTCATGATGAATTAATATGGCTTCAATTAAAACAACATATTTAATTGTGGGCGGAGGAATAGCAGGTGTTACTTGTGTTGAAACTCTTGCGATACTGCATCCTGAAGAGCCACTTCTCATAATAACTGCATCATCTTTAGTGAAAAATGTTAGCAACGTGAGTTTTTATGCTAAAACTATAGTTAAATTCGATGTGAACGAGACCGAAGCGAGTTCATTGCAGAAGATACATCCTAACCTCAAAATTGTTTACGACTCGTTAAAACACATAAATAGCGAAGCAAAACAAGTAATTACGGACGGTGGGGTTATTATTAGCTATGACGTCATTTGTATATGTACTGGAGGTGTACCAAGATTAATTTCGACTTCAAAAACGTGTGATAGAATCCTTGGTATTAGAGATACTGAATCTGTAGAAGAATTCCAAGAAAAATTAAGAAACGGACGTAAGATGTTAATCGTTGGAAACGGAGGCATTGCATCAGAGATAGTCCATGCCACTACTGGCATAGACAAAGTCTGGGTCATACGAGACGACTATATTTCTTCAACATTTATAGATCCCGGAGCTGCTGAATTCTTCCAGAACACTTTCAAAACCAAGCCGGAAGAACAGCCAGGCAAAGCTACAGTAGTTCGAAGGCATATTTTCTCTGAAGAAGATACACTAGTTTCTTTAAATAAAGATTTGAAATCTGCTGCATTAGGTCCCGATTGGTATAAAAAAATTGAAAGTAAACAATCAAAAAATGGTGGACAGGAATTGGAAATAATTTACAAAGCTGAAGTTACTGATGTTAAAGAAATTAAAAATAAAGAATTTCCTTTACAAATATCTTTATCAAACGGAACTGAGATTTATTGCGACTTCGTCATATCAGCAACAGGTGTAGATCCAGCTGTGAATTTTACTTGGGATTTGACTCCAGAACTCGCCAAAGATGGTGGTTTAGTTGTTAATGAATATCAAGAAACTTCTTTAGTAAACATTTTTGCAGCGGGCGATGTTGCTACAGCATCTTGGGAATTTTCTCCGCAATGGTTCCAACTAAGATTATGGACGCAAGCTCGACAAATGGCAGCAATGGCAGCAAAAGCAATGCATGCAAGAGCAATAAACGAAGAAGTATTACAAGATTTTTGCTTTGAATTATTCACACATTGTACAACTTTATTTGGCTATCGTGTAGTACTATTAGGAAAATACAATGGCCAAGGTTTAGGTAAAGACTATGAAATTTTACTAAGAACTACGCCTAATTTGGAGTACATTAAGTTTGTTTTACAAAATGGGAGACTTCAAGGAGCTATTTTGATAGGAGAAACAGATTTGGAAGAAATGTGCGAGAATTTAATCCTAGACCAAATAGATTTGACTCCTTTTGGTGATGATATTTTAAATCCTGATATTGACATTGATGACTATTTTGATTAGTGAATCAAATAGTATGTGGATTTAGATGTGGAGGTACTGTGTTTGATTTCTCATTGGTACACTATAATTTATTTGTAAGTTTGGTACGCTAGAGACTTCAAAGACAAGTGGTGTCATGGTGGGTATATAGTAAAGTTGGCTAATTCCGAAAAAGGATATGGTCTTGATAATACTTTACTACTTGAAAGAATTGGGCCTAAGCAGGTCTGCCGTCAATACAGTTATGGAAAGAGCTTCCAATTTACTATAGGCCCATCATGACAACATGTCTCTAGCGTTCTAACCCCGAGAAAAATCACAAACTTAACTGCTAGATCAGGGAGGCAGTTATGTATGTTTATTTTATGTACAATTTTGTGTATGTATTAGTATTTAGTATATTGATATTATAATACAAATATAAGAATATATAAGTAGGTATATAATATTTGTTGAATTATCCTATAATTGTAAATTACTGTTACTTTCATTGCACCTATATTTGTTCAAATTAGTCCCTAAGGTTTGCCTGTCAGAGAATGTCTACGGGCATTAAGTCCGCCTTTGTGCTTTGTGCAATAAAGTTTTTAAATAAATAAATATATTTATTAGGTAGTAATTAATAAAGGCACTATTTCATTGCTGTGAAAACAAATGAATTTGTGTGCGGATTCACATTTAGGCAACTTTACTATAGGCCCATCATGACAACTGGCAAACTAATTGATGTACGTCGAGAAATATCACACGGACTTAACTGCTAGATCAGGGAGGCAGTTATATATTTATTAGATAGTAATTAATAATGGCGCTATTTCATTGCTGTGAAAACAAATGAATTTGTGTGTGGTAGACACTCACCATCCATCATTCTGTTCCTCTTCCTACAAATACAATTTGATTCCGTTAATGCTATATCTTGTAAGCTTGTTTCATAAATGTATTGACGGAAAACCTGCCTATGTGAATCCGTGTCTGATAAATTATTCTGTGATATCATATTATTGGTTTGACTTAATGGTTAAATTTTAATACAAAGAGAATCAAGTATGTAAGTATTTATCAAAAGCTATAGGTAATACAATTTCTAATTTAAATAATAAACAATATATTTCTCTATGAGTAACTTTGTTTCCTTTCTCATCTTCATAACACATTTTTTGTTTTTTATTATTTTAAAACTTAAAACTGAACATATTTGTAGCAGAAACTAAACGCTATTCAAAAACGTTTTACTCTTGCCCCTTGTTCGACTTGGCGCTGTAAGCTTTATTCCGCTTTAATATCGTTCAAATAGCGTTTTATTCATAATAAAAAAATAAAAAAAAGTCGCGCTTTACTTTCAAGTCAAACACTGCTTTGCATTGGTTGAAAATGTTGTGACGTTCTGTTACGTTAGCGCACAAAACACAAATCACTGACTTTTTTACATTTTATTCAAATTAATTTTACGGAAGGACTTTTTAATAAATATTCTCGGTGAGGACGTTCGCTTGGTTTTTTTTCTTTGTGTTCTCTTCTCCCGATGTATGATGAATGAGATGATAGGAAAGGCAAAGGGTCTAGCCCATACAGCCAAGTCTGACGTAATATACATTTCTTTTTTATGAGTTAATAAGATCAACATCAGGTTTTTTCTTTTTTTTTTAAATTTCTTTAAATGACATTGTAGAGAGGAAAGGAAATCAAATTTCTAAGCATTCCATGGATTCACCGTGCGGGGTCCATCGTGTGTGGATATGAGATGAGAAGAATGGTGTCTCGGGCTTGCGACCGAAAAGATCAGAATACATCAGTTATAAAAACGTAATTTATTTATAACACAGTTCCGAACCGAGTTGGGGATCATCAAATTCCAAGTGTTGAAGAATTTGATGATTTTCATGGAGTAATTATAGCAGGAAGTTCACAGCGCGGGAAAACAATAAACTGCAACTTCTGTCCTATATCGTACTCCATAATTAATCACATAAAGTAAAAAAGTATAGTATCATCACAACCGTATTACCTTGCGGGGTGGTCAGAAACCAAGCTAATGAATAAGCGGATTCACATTTAGCCAACTTTACTATAGGGCAATCATGACAAGTGGCAAGCTCGTCGATGTCTCTAGCCTACTAAACTCGAGGAATATCACAAATAAATTAAATATCAAATTTGAAAGATGGACCTTCCAGAACGTACGAGTATATCTAGACAATTTGGCCTACACTCGCCACGCTGGCCAGACGGGTTGGCGAGGGTCTGATGTAAATATTTAATGACAATGTATTAACGATTCCACAAGTTGGTATTAGTGAAACCGGGACCGGGCAGCGTATCGTGCTCTGCGAGACACGGGAACGTTTGGGTTGTAAATCTATGACAAATTTACGTAAGAAAAGTATATTTATCATTAGTACATGCCGGGGGGGTTTGAGCCGACCGAATACTATGGACACATTATGGGCTTGGTGATTCAGTTAAATTATAGGTGCGGCCCTGGGCGATCAATTTTGTTTTATTGTTTTTTCTGCACTATCATTATACTATCACTATATTTCTGCAAATCTGATAAATCTAATATAGCTGAGTTTTCCTTGCAGATTTCTTTCTCAGTCATATTAAACATTAACAGGTCACTGCTATAAGCTGTTGGTCTTCTGCTAACAGCTTACTTATTGGACCACTGTAGAATCATTCAAAAGAATTACATTAATGACGTTTCATAAATGCCTGTAATAGGTTTACGTGAATAAAGATATTTTAACATTGACACTATTTTTGAATGTTATACTCGTATGAAAGCGTATTTTTATGCCAATAAACGTTATTATTATTATTTGGTTTGAAGTAAATTATTTTTATTTATATCGTGAAGTACAGACATACATGCAGATAAATAGTTGTTTTCACATTATGATATGGATATACTTTCCAAAAAACTCACCCATATCAAGTTACAGGACAAAAAAGCTAACAAGCTGATTGAGCTCACACGCCACTTAACGCGCCTAAGAGTTCGCAGTCATCGACATAATGCACTTTAAAAAAGTTTTTTTTTAACAATTTTTTTTTTTCCTATTTTTCTTAGGTACCTACTAGTAATAACCTAATAATATAGCACCGTTAGTAATATATACAAAAAGGTATTTTAATGGAATTTGCTTTTAAAGATTCTGGTAAGAACGGGAGCCGCACGGGGTAAGTGTGACAGAGACACAAATACAGTTATCGAGTTTTTATTGTCCTTTTTTCTCTCTGTCAAATCAAACTGGTAGATAATTCATAAGGTGTCCTTAGCATTTAAAATCACACTATAAAAATCACAATATACAACATTTTTGACTTGCGCCCTTATATTATTAAGGGTGCGATATACCTCCATAAATAAAATGTAAAATAATAACAATAATAATAATAAATTATTTATTGTACAGAACCAAAAATAGTGTGGGTACAAAGGCGAGCTTAATGCCATAAATGTATTTCCTACCAACTAACCTTATTATTCTAGTGGCCTAGTGGTAACAAACGTTGCCGTGAACTCGGGAGGTCGTGGGTTCGATTCCCACCGGGGGCAAGTTGTACATTGTATAATTTGTCTCGGTCTGGGTGTTTATATGTATAATATGTATATATTTACAAATATATATATATAATATGTACACACATCAAAAGTGTCTAGGGATCAACATATATTTTTGCAATAACTTTTCTCCTGATTGATATTCATTAAAATTTTCTTTAAGGATTGATCAAATAAAATGTTTTTGTTTGTCTACAGTAACGATAAACCAAGTCACCTTTGCATTAGTAAAAAAAATTGCCATTTTCCTAATAAAGGGATTTTTGACATTTGAACCACTAACATTAAAGTTCGAAAAAAAGACTGAAATAACAGTTTTTTTTTAAATTTTATTGGGTAACTTAAACAATTAATAATCCGTGTTTCTACCGCGAACACTAACAACACAAGAACATCGGTTTGGCATACTCAAAATGAGTTCATCCAAATCACGCTGTGGAATGGCCGCCCATGTTCGTTGCAACAACAAAAAAAGGTCTTCCTGCGACTGGATACCCTCCATATTCGGCAGAGCTCTTCTCTGAAGAATATCCCATGCATGCTCAATCGGGTTCAAGTCTGGCGACTGAGCAGGCCAGGGCAGGACATTGATGTTAGCTGCGGCGAGAGTCTGTCTTACAAATCTTGCGGTGTGCGGTCGTGCATTATCATGCATTAACTGAAATAAGGGACCGATATGCACTTGTAGAGGAACGATGACGTCTGATACAACCGTCTCAGCATAAATTTGAGCGTTGAGGTTGCCTCTGATCCAAATCAACTCAGTTCTTCCGCCGATCGAAATACCCGCCCATACCATGATGGTTCCACCACTATAAGGATGGACTTCCTGGCAGGATTTTAATCGCTGTTGGCGTCCAGGGGTTCTCCAGTGTCGTATACGTCTTGTATCCGGCCTCATACCAAAACGAGACTCATCAGAAAAGCACACGAAACGCCATTGTTCTTCTGTCCAATTTCTGTGTTCAAGAGCCCATTGATATCGAGTCCTACGATTGTGCATTGCTATAGGTGGTACCCGTAGCGGTCTTCGGGAATGAAGGTTCACTTCATGCAAGCGGTTTCTGACTGTTTGGTCGCTAATTAAGTTCCCTGAAGAGCGATGAAGGCTCACGGCTAACATCATGGCGGTTATTGTTGGAGTTCTTCGAGCTGTGATTTGAATGTATCGGTCTTGTCTCCGTGTGGTGCAGCGATACCGTCCTCCATGGCGCTCAGCCACGGTACCAGTGGTTCGGTAACGTGTCCAAAGTCGACTGATAACACTCTGACTTGTATTCAGAGCTAAAGCCACAGTACGTTGCCGGGAACCAGCTTCTATCATTCCCACGGCTCTGATCATTTCTTCCCTGCTTAAATGACGTCGCCGCTCCATAATAACGTTGGTTTTAATCAGTAGTAGGGAAACAGTAGCACTAATAATGTCTTCAATGCGTCTTATGTTTTTATAGGGAAAATATTGACAGCTGATTTTCATCTTTTACTCGAATTTGATTGACAGTTCCTGTTTTAAATTATGAAATATACCAAAAAGGATCCATATAAATTTATAAAATCATAAATTTATTACAAAGCCACATCTCAATCACAAGAAATCCGCATAAACATGCTTGATCCCTAGACTTTTTTGATGTGTGTAGTTTATCAACCATCTAGTTTCCGTAACACAAGCCTCGTAGCTTAACACGGAAATTAGATGGCGCTGTGTGACCTGTCTGGAAATATTTATTATTTATTATTAAAATACCTTGTCCAAACCGTCTGGCCAGCGAGTGTGTCAAGAATAGTCCAAATTCTTCACAAAATATAGTATATATAGTATATAATATAGTAGGCTCATTTCTAGCAGTGGAGACAGTAGTAAAAGAAATGATGCCACTATATCTGAAACTCTTGAATCCCTGCAGCTTAGCCGAGATGTGGCTTCTATAGAGAAAGAGAGAAGAAGACAAATTTCTAAGCATTCCATGGATTCACCGTGCGGGTGCCGGGTCCATCGTGTGTGGGTAAGAGATGAGAAGAATGGTGTCTCGGGCTTGCGACCGACAATTGGCTGGTTTAAGAAAAGGAGGCCTCCTTTTTTTTCTATTGCGCGATAATACGCTCACCATCCACCATTCTACTTCTCTCCCTACCCAACCAAATACTGTATGATTCCGTTAATGCCGTCTTGGAAGCTCGTTCCATAAATGTATTGACGGCAGACCTGCTCAGGCCCAATTCTTTCAGTAAGTGATGCAAAGATTTTGCTGGAACTCCTCTTGCACCAACTTCCACTGCGTAAAGCTGAGTCTTGAACCCGTTCCTGATCATTTCTTCTGTGAGATCATAATATTTATTCGACTTCATGTTGTGGTCTTTTGGAATATTTGATTCCCACGGAACGGTAAGTTCAATAAGGATAACTTTTTTCAAGTTCCGAGAAAACACTAAGATGTCTGGCCTATAGGCTGATACAGCTAGTTCATCTGGGATCCTATAATGGTGTTCAAATGTATCCATGAGAATTTTCCAGTCTGATGCGGCGCCAAGGATCGAGGTGGGCTTGCATTTAGTTTTCGTGCTTTGCCCTTCCTTTACAAATGTGGTCAAAGTTTTATTTGTAGTCAGTCCCTTTCTGGCTCTTGCAATAGAAAGACTTACTGCTTCACGGATAACACCTAGGACTTTGTCATGTCGGCGTGAGTAATAGCCCTTTTCTAGGAGAGTAACGCACCCTACAAGTGTGTGTCTAGCAGTTCCTATGGCAGCACTACACAATGTACAGTTCTTTTCTGTAGCTTTTCCCCACCTTACCAGATTACTCTGGTCCGGGAGGGACATTTGAAAAGCGTTTAGGTAGAACTTTAGCAACGCCGGAGACCAATCGTACATTAGTGTGCGCCACTTTAGGGCTGGAGGGATGCAAAAATCGCCCAAAGTTAGCCAGTCATTTTGAACTTCTAGAGTCATCGCGTGCACTCTGTATTCATGCTCTTCATCTTTCCTGAGGAAGGATTTTATAACCTCTTTGTCACTTTCTTTTTTCTTCCAGCCAATGCCTCTTTTGTCAGTCTGGGCACCTGTCATGAATTTCTTGAAGAATAGTAGTCTCGGTTCCATATCTGAGACCAGAGGGTCTCTTGGAAGGGATGAAATTGTATTATCCTGGGAGCTGGTTAGAATTTGATATTTGCTTATACGTAGATGTTTGTATAATTCTACTATGTTGAGTGCTCTGAAGATCTCTATAACCTAATCCCTTCTTCTTAATTTCGCAACCGAACCACATGCACATGTCAGAATACGAGTGTGCAACCACATACCGTAGTCCATGTACATATACAATGGGGTGTATCAGGCAAAACTTTTTGTAGATGTCGTTAGCAGCAATGGTACCTTGTTTTACACCTAAATCGCTTTATTTTAAAATGTTTTTGTAGTTTTTTATTTTTATAACAGAAAAAAATATTTTAAATTAACGTTACCTATCCTAAAATACGAATTAAGACAGCGAACACCGTCTTCAAAAAGAAAAAAGGTTGAATTAATAGAATGGCAGTTTTGAGATTGATTTCGCTTGGAAATCTCGATTTGTACACTTGAAAGCGGCTCACTTAATAATAAATTTCGTTATAAAATTAAAAAAATTCTATGCAACTGACAGTTATATAAGGTCATAAGGACTATATAAGGACTATCATGCGCCATCTATAGTGATAAAAAGTTAGTGATACACCCCACTCATACATTTGTCGCTCGATAAAAATGTGAAATGCCCTTGTGTTTCCACTTTCCTATAACGTGAAGTCCTTTAAGCGAAGTGTGAAAAAGCATCTAGTCAAACCGGCTTAGTGTTAGGGACTGTATGCCTAGTGTGACAGTGAAGCTTCGTAAACGCAACTATAGTATGAGTTTTTTTTACTGAATTTTCGATGTTCATTGCCTGTTATTATAGCCAAACTTGCAATAACACGCAATGTAAAATGAAAAAACGTAACTACGGCAGTTACGTTTTCCGAAACTTGCATTTTAAACTAAGCACACTGATGTCAGTCATAGAAGTCTAACTCCAGTTATACCTAGTTACAGCTATTCCTAATAAAATATGTTTTTAGTTGTTTGTTTCTATCAATAGAATACATATTAGTCTAGAGTAAGAGCATAAAAAATCACGCGGTATATAAAAAAAGCTTTCATTAAAGTTAGGGCAAGTCCATTGATATTTTTTACGTCCATGTTCCTTCCCCGTATGCTGTCGATGCACGTATACGATGGTTCAAATGCCCGCATTCACTATACAAGCCCTGTGTATGACTTGTCGCTTTATTTTCACTTTATTTCCCTTTGAAAGTCGTTCGACTTAATATCGCAAATAAATTAAGTAAATTATCGAACCCGGTACCTCCGAGTCTAAATCTACGGATTTAACCACTAGACGGAGTCAGAATATTCATTGTGTTTTCTCATTATCGCTCCAATCTTTGTAAAAATATTCTTGTGATTTTAAAATGAAGTGGAGTGATGAAGAGGACCTTATTTCTGTGATAGCATTCATTAAACAGTTACAGTGGTTTAGGACTTTGTGTTCTAGGGGCTGTGATAATAAATAAATAAATATTTCCAGACAGGTCACACAGCGCCATCTAATTTCCGTGGTAAGCTACGAGGCTTGTGTTACGGAAACTAGATGGTTGGGAAACAACATATTATACTTTTTTTTTGTAAATATATACATATTATACATATAAACACCCAGGCAGAGACAAATTATACAATGTACAACTTGCCCCCGGTGGGAATCGAACCCACGACCTCCCGAGTTCGCGGCAACGTTTGTTACCACTAGTCCACGGAGGCGGTCATAATGACGAAACAGGTCCACAAACACATAAGAACACTGTCTACTATAACAGGTATTTATTTATTTATTTATTTAAGGACAACCAGTGGTCGGTTACATTATTGCTTACTAAAAACTAGGACATAGATTCAACGATAAATGTACTACATTAGGTGCCACAACATGCACAAAATACAAGTGGTATATATATATATATATATGAATAATTAAAAAAATATAAAATCAAATTAAATTAAATTCTAAGTTTAGACATACAAAAAGCTTAAAAAAACATATGAAACACGTCTAAAAAACATAAAATAAAATATTGTACTTAGTCTAATTATACGGTCAAACTTTTTTTTTTTAGTTATGACTTTCGATGTTATTTAAGTCAACAACACAGTTCGATTGGCCTTACACGACGAAGCCCCATCTCGTGCCACTGTTTACAACTGGTTTCATGAGTTTAAACGTGGTCACATTAATCGTTTGCACATAGCCTCATCACTGTAATGTTCTGTATTGTCCAAAAAGTTGGCTGCTAGAGAATGCCTAGCGGCATTAAGCCCGCCCTTTGTACATAGTGCAATAAAACTTTTTAAACTTTCGTGCACATTCATAATAGTTTTTATAATTTTAACGGGTCTTTACGCGATTTACCTTAGAGACATATTTCTCCCGACGTTTCAGCCAAGTTGCATTGGCCGTGGTCACGGGTGACTGGATGCGGTGTAGTCTCGTACATACTGGGCGGTAGATGCAAACCCACTTATCACTTTTAAAAGTTTTTAGAAATCACGACACACGAAGGAAAGAGACAGGAGAAATAAGTCTCTAAGGTGAATCGCGTAAAGACCCGTTAAAATTATAAAACCTCCTCTGGTTGGACTGCTGCCAACTGCCTCCGTGGTCTAGCGGCGTGGATTTAGACTCGGATGTACCGGGTTCGATTCTTGGTCGGGACACAATAATATTTATTAATGTAAATAAATACATTTCATTAATATTTAATTTATTTGTAATATTTCTCGAGTTTGGTACGCTGGAGACATCGACGAGCTTGCCACTTGTCATGATTGGCCTATAGTAAAGTTGGCTAAATGTGAATCCGCTTATTTATAAGCGTGGTTTCTGACCACCCCGAATGGGAACGGTCGTGATGATACTTTACTTCTCTTTTTTTTAATTATAAAAACTATAGTACAATAAAGTTTTCAATAAATAAACATTTAGCGTCCAGTAAGCTTTGTGCCGGTGGATAGCTCATAATTTGACCGAGGCCCAAAAACTCCATCGTCCACACTGCGATTTTTATTTATTCCCGACAATAAAAGAAAAACGTTTTATGGACGCCGAAGAAACAGTGGCTGCGTTTCAAAAGGCTGTCGAAGTTCCCTAAGGACGAGTGGGCAAAGTGCTTTTCTTAGTGGTTCCATCGAAAGCAGCGATGTATTGATCTGAATGGACTCTATTTTGAAAATATATAATATAATATCAATAACTTAGGTACTAGTTTACTCAGTTTTTGATTTTCTAAGAACTTTTTTGACTCTCGTAACTTAAAATAAATCTCATAAATTTTACAACATCGCAATGATCCTTCGAGCCGGATTGACTAGCTATAATAATATTAGTCAAAAACTCGCTTTACATCGAGATGAGTTTCCAGAGTGCCTACCCGGAAGGAGGTACCAGATTGATCCCGCGTGCGCCAATGTCCTCGGGTCAAAGACGTATAGACAAGGACTATCTTTGCTATTATTTAGGTAGGGTTAATTTCGTAATACAAAAGAATACCTACTGTAATACAAATAACCTAGATTTTAAAATGCACAGACCAGCGCGGCGGCGTTCTTTAATCGCCACGAAATTATATATTTTGTATGACTACCCAATGTACAATGAAAATACAGAATCTCTAACTCTGAACCAACAATAGTATTCCATTATGCAATCCGATAATAATAGATATAACGCTATGACATACAGTTAAGAACTATAATAATATTTTTTAATATTTTAAATTATTTTTTCCATGATGGAAGTTGAATGAGACGATTGGGAAGGCAAAGGGTGTAGCCCATAGAGCCAAGTCTGACGTAATATACTCGTATATCTTAATTTTAATGAGTTAATGAGGTTATCATCAATTACAGATGTTTACAATTACAATTGTTGATGCTTTTATTGGAGTCGATGAAACTGACAGTTTTCTATGGAGATCTGTCTCTTTTCATTCGAATATTTCGAACCGATACGCAAGTCAAAAGCGCCAGAATTATGCCCCAGCAAATGAAGATAGGAAGGCAGTGTTTTAAAAAAAGAATATACGATTGTACAACTAATAAACCACCGGAAGCAGTGTCTAAATTTTGTGAATTTCTATTGGCCTATATTTTTTTCAGCTCTGCTTTACTCTGGACAACGATGGCATTGCCTATTATTCCTCTGCGCCAGTGTTTTAGGAATAAATAAACAGATCCACCTACTCGTACATATCCTTAAAATCCTTAAAAGCTCGGTTTAAATCCCGGCATGTACTTACCAATGAGAAATACACTTTTTTTACGTACATTTGTCATAGATTTACAACACCATTTTTCCCTTACCGGTCCCAATAATAGGTACTAACTTGTTGTATAGTTTATAAATTGTCATTAAAAACAAGTACTTGAGTTTGGTACGCCTTTAGTAGTTGGCTAAATGTGAATCCGCTTCATTAAAAAAAAGAAAAAAAAAGTGTGGTTTCTGACCATCCCGGAGTGATGCCACTGACTGATTGACTAAAAAAAAATGTCTTCAGATATCCCCGCCAACCCATCTGGCCAGGAAGCGTGGCGAGTGTAGGCTAAATTCTCCAGAAAGAAAGATGAAACGGATCTAAACTGGCAGAATACAATTGAATTATTAAAGATGCAGGCAATCGTCAAGTTAACAGTTATTGCGAATATTACAGATGATAGTTACAAAATCAATTTTAAAGCTTTTTGTCTAAGCCGGTTCCTATAAGCTAGGTCGATGCCAGGGTGCACCCCGCCCTCCCGCGGTAACTCAGCGACAGCCGTGCGTTTCGTTCCAGCAAACGCGCGCGAGTATACGACGCGCGTACTCGTGTCGTTAAGGGGCGCTGCGATCGCCCGCGTTCCGTTTACCATCGACACGTGTTGTGTTTATTATAGTGAATGTGTGTGTGAATTACTACTACTACGTCGATACTACGACTGCGTTTACTGTGAATGCGTGTCTGGCATCCAAATCGGCTGATTGTCCCTTTTGTAAATAACTAAATAAGTCTATTTATTTATTCCTCGGCATTATTGCTTCTAAAGATCGGTGCTGTGATTGTTCAACTTATGAATGAAAGCGCTTTTAAGCTTTTGTGTTTATCTAATGCTAAACAATGTTATTGTTTCTGTCCAAGTAAAAGACTAATACCTAACTACCTATACGATATAAGAAACGTGCTTTGCTTACATTAAATTAGTTATTTTTGTACCTACTGTGTAACATGCAAGTTATGTTTCGTCATAATCAAATGTTTAATTTTCAAAATTTAGTTAGGTACTACGTATATATCTTAAAAAAATATTGTCTGTCTGTAAATTACTATCTCAAGAACTACTTGACTGATATTATAGACACTAGATAGATCTGGTTGACCAACGTTACCTATCCAAAAATGAATACAAAGGTTGTGGCGAAAATCCCTAAATACAGTAATACGAACAAATGAGAATTGTCTTGCCCATTTGTCTTAGGGAATTGGGCCCAAAAAAATATTTTATGCCTAAATTTATTTTTTATTATAAGTTAATAAATTGTGTTTTCATAATCTGTAAATTAATTTTATTTATGCTAGATAACGACAATATTGACAAAATCTTTTTTTTACGTAATTAATTATATTGTTTTGATCCCGCCGATATAATTACTTACACTGTGCTTTATCTATAATGAAGTACCTAATCAGAATAAAGAACCTAATCGTATAAATAGTGTTTTGTTTTATTCAATACATAAATCTTAACCAATCGACTAGTTATTTAAATAAACAAAAAGATTTTTTTTTTTTTTTTTTTTATACTTTCTAGTTATCGCTGTCTGTTATAAGATGGTAAACGCAATCTTGACATTTCTTGTCAGATACATAGGCCCATATTAATAAATAGACAATTTTAAACTACTGAGCGTACAATACCTACTTCCTATGTAGTTATAATAATAATATCAAAAATATTTTTAACTTCTAGAGTAGGTACAAAATATTATACGATTATAATTAATTAATTATGTTTGGCCAATAGTAAACTTGCCTAAATTTGTTTTTTTTTTACTATTAATGTGAAATTTATTTAAATTTGTTGGTAGGACTTAGTAAAGTATCATCACGACCGTTTCCCTTTCGGGGTGGTCAGAAACCACGCTTATAAGCGGATTCACATTTAGCCAACTTTACTATAGGCCAATCATGACAAGTGGCAAGCTCGTCGATGTCTCCAGCGTACCAAACTCGAGAAATATCACAAATAAATTAAATATTATTTAAATGTATTTATTTACATTAATAAATATTTTTGTGTCCCGACCAGGAATCGAACCCGGTACCTCCGAGTCTAAATCCATGGACTTAACCGCTAGACCACGGAGGCAGTTGGTAGGACTTACAATAAAATTTTAAATGCTTACCAAATTTAAATCGTTATAGATCCTAAATAGTCACTCTAAAAAAACATATAAGAGAAACCTCAATACGATTGTAGCGATAGCTACGTAAAATAAAATAAAACTTCATAATTCAAAATTATTTGTAATTAGGTGTCAAATTGGTTTTGACAATTATTGATATTAGGATTAAAGTTAATATGTTATTATTTTATTAAAAAAACATTTATTTACAAATATCCGCAGTATCATTTTTTCAAATACCTATTCGATGAAATGAAATGAAATATGAAATGAAATAATATTTATTTGTATGGGATATGGTAAATAGGTACATAGTTTTTGAATAGCTCACATACTCCGCCATTTCTGGCACACAAATTTATACTAACTAACTTAATTAATTACTAATTTATACACTGAAAATAATTTATGTAATAAATAAAATGTCATGAATTTAAGAAATCTCGCATAAGATAATACTCGTATGAGAGATTTTGGTCAGTTGATTAATACAATTTATTACAATTTCTAAATTTGTATGAATAAAACTCGCTTAACGAATAAAAGCAACACTGTTAATAGCTTCTTGATTCTAGATGATCTATGATGTTGTTCAAACCCCGGCAATCAGCATTTATTTTAGATTTACAATGCCTCTGTACCCGTGCCTCGGAGAACACCTTAGCCGTCGGTCCCGGGTTTACTGATACCAATTGTAGAATCGTAAATAAATTATCATTAAAATTGACATTAGACTCACGCCAACTCGTCTGGCCAGAGCGTGGCGAGTGTAGGCCAAATTCTCCAGAAATATATATTTTGGAAGGCCCATCTGCAACCGTGGAGGTCCTAGGACTCTGTGTTCTAGGAGTTGTGATGATTGGACGTGACGACCATTCATGTATGATACAGATTCATTAGTTGAATTTAAACGTCATACAAATACCCTAATAAAGGACGGACGTGCTTTCCGTTGATTTTATTATCGAAATGACGACAGCAAAATTTGGCTAAACTACAGCTTTTAGTAATGCGTGTGTGCGTGATCCACTATGTACGTAGACGTATGTATAAAGGACTGGCCTCTAGACCGATTTATTACCTAGCCGTTGGCCCTAAAATGTGGAAAAACAAGTTACTTGCTGTACTGTATATGCTGTGCCAAGAAAACAATGATACTCATAGTTACCCGCGATGTGGGACTTATCTCCGTCATACAGACTACTGTTATGTACTTGTTTGGTATGTTTTCCTGAAGACAAACTTCCTAAGTGACGTAGCAAAGATGGCGGCCGGCCCTTTCTATAAACCGGTATTTCTAGATAACTACTGAACCCATTTACTTAAATAAGATTTTGAATAAAAGATCATGTAATGAGTAGCCTAATAATTAATATTAACGATTCCACAAGTTGGTATTAGCGGAACCGGACGGTGGTCTTGTAAATCTATGACAAATGAACGTTATAAAAGTGTATTTCTCATTGGTACATAATAGGTGGGTTTGAACCGACCTTTGTAGGATTTAAGGAACGCGTTCTTACAACCGAGCCACCACCGCGTCTGCTAATTTAACAACAATAAATTGAACGTGTTTAAAAGAGGTCCCAGGCCCAACACACGTGCCACAATTGCAATGACCTTCTAAGGAAAGTACGACCACCGGACACGCCACACCATAAGAACCTGAACACTAAGAACGACCCTCGAGACACACAAGCATCAACAATTTCTTCCTAGGTGCCCACAGTAGCCGTGCAATTTCATTAACAAACTAATACATGAGTAATATTTCGTTGCTAGTTGCCTCTGTTGCCGCCTAAAAAGTAAAAAAGTAAAGTATCATCACGACCGTTTCCCTTTCGGGATGGTCAGAAACCACGCTTATAAAATAAGCGGATTCACATTTAGCCAACTTTACTATAGGCCAATCATGACAAGTGGCAAGCTCGTCGATGTCTCCAGCGTACCAAACTCAAGAAATATCACAAATAATTTAAATATAAAAAAATGAATTTATTTACATTAATGAATATTTTTGTGTCCCGACCATGAAACGAACCTGGTACCTCCGAGTCTAAATTCACAGACTTAACCGCTAGACCACGGTGGTAGTCTGTCTATATTTACGTCCATGGTAGTAACGCCGCAGGAAGCCGCGTCGATTTTAGGGAAGGTCCGAGGAAATGGTTCTCAGCTCAGGTCAATGTGCCTTTTTGACGCCGAATTTGTTCCTTTTTGTATCGCATTTGGGAAGATAAATTGCTATTGTTTCTCGGAAGCGCGTCAGTGTTGCGTTAACTTCACAATGAATGCCTTTTTTATTGCGTTTAGGTGCAACAAATAAAAATTAGCTATACATAGATTAGTTATTTTCATGTAATGTTCATTAAGTTGTTTGGGATGGGTATTTTAGGTACCATTATTGAATGATTGACCGCCTCCGTGGTCTAGTGGTAACAAACGTTGCATTGAACTCGGGAGGTCGTGGGTTCGATTCCCACCGTACATTGTATAAGTTGTCTCGGTCTGGGTATTTATATGTATATATTTACAAAAAAAAAAAAGAAGTAAAATATGTAGTTTATCAACCATCTAGTTTCCGTAACACAAACCTCGTAGCTTACCACGGAAGTAGATGGCGCTGTGTGACCTGTCCGGAAATATTTATTATTTATTATTATTATTTATTCTATAATTATTATAAAAGTTTTTAAATATTTTTATACTAGTCATGACTGGCATTTCTGACATGTCCCGACACTATGTCGCCTTGACTGAGCATGACGACAATTCGAGACTGATTCCGAAAAATGTGGATACACTTTACTGGGTTTATCGGCACGAACGGTGGATACTTCCCCGCCCCGGCAGACTGGGTAAATTACCACCATCAGTCTGCCTACCACCTATTATTGATTATATTGACTTGATTACTTTCGAACTTTAGTTTTAATCAATCGAAACAATAGCATTATTTGGCTTATAACCTAAACATAACACAACAAAACAGGCTAAAATATGAATTTCCTCTAAATTAAACTTTAAGTAATAACAATGGGTTAAACACACTAAAAACTATAAAATGTGATGATAGCAGACAGTTATATAATTGGCAAGGAGTTTTAAGTGTCAACATGGACGATAGTTCTCCGGATTTGTCGTTGAAACTCCGGAGAGGGTCTAGCGATTCCCGGGAGTCGTTTTACATGGACTTTGCTCAAGGTATCGACTCGGATATCGAGGAGGTAACCACTATTGAGCGAGTAATACCGGAACTTAACGAGGGCGATGCGGACACGCTGGCAACACCGTCCGGACTCGAAGAGAACAAAGAAATCCCGCCATGGTAAGTGAATATTTATTTATTTAAGATTCAACAACACACCTCATAACAGTTTTAAATATGTACACTGTACAGCTTTTACTGACATAGCGGTTTTAATGATAAAAATATTTTAAATAATAAAACTTTATCCATACAAATATAGATAAATATGCAGCATTGCTGCGCTGAGTATCATCACGACCGTATCATTCATCACATTTTCTCAAACTCGAGAAATATCACAAATAAATAAAATAAACGGAAATCGAACCTGGTAATCGTTTCTTACGTACATTTGTCATAGATTAACAACACCACCGTTCCCGTGCCTCGGCTAGAACGTTAAGCCGCCGGTCTCGGTTCCACTAATACGAAATTGTGGCCCATCTCCAACTGTGTAGATCTAGCACTCAGTGTTCTGATGCTGGGGCTCTGATGAATGATGAAAATAAAGACAAGCAAAAGTAGAACCATAAAAAAACAATAAAAAGTTAAAATTAAATGATAATAAAAGAAACATTAGTAAAGGTTTACCTAACCACCAAACAAACTTTCCGGTCATTATTTCGGGCTTTGGAATTCGACACCTAAACCCAGCAAAAATGAACGTCGAAACTTTTAATTACCGGTCGCTGGCCAACGAAGACTGCCAATGTCCGGAAACACACGTGGATATAAATATTTACATTACAAGTTTGGTTAAAGTTAATGACACAAACCGCAAGTATGTGACCAAATCTTTTGTTGTATCAACTTTATTGTCTTTATTTTTTTTTCTTTTCTTATATAGGTTATATTATTTTGAGATTTATTTATATTATACAGATTGATATATGTAATGAAGCTATATAAGATTAATCTGTGTAAATAAATTCATCATCATCATCAGCCTGTGTCTCTCCACTGCTGGAAGGCTCGCCACTTCACACTATCTCCTGCCATCCTCATCCAACCCTTACCAGCGACCTTCCTCACGTCATCCGTCCATCTAGCGGGGGGTCGACCTACGCTCCGTCTTCCCGTACGTGGTCTTTACTCTAGAACCTGTCTGCTCCATCGTTTACCGGTTCTACGACAGACATGTACAGCCCATTGCCACTTCAGCTTACTAATTTCGAAGGCTATATCGGTAACTTTGGTTCTCCGACGGATTTCCTCGTTTCGGACTTTTATCCATCAGAGAAATACCGAGCATATCTCTTTCCATAGCCCGCTGAGCGACCTTAAATTTGTGGACTAGACTTGATATCGTACCAAAATCAATCTGCGTTGGTAATGCCACTCTAGAAGTTGTGCAAAAATATGTCTACTTTGGACAGACTATGCAATTAGGCTTAGTAACATCAGCACAAACGCATTCAGCTAGGATGGGCGGCATTCGGGAAGCTGCACCACATCTTCCTATCAATCATACCCCAGTGTTTAAAGACGGAGTTTTCAACGAGTGCGTTCTTCCAGTGCTGTCGTACGGAGCATAAACTAAATATAAAATAAAATAAATGGACACCAACAGTGGGTCTAGTCCAAAAATTGTTTATTTTAGAATAATTGTTAATAAGTATTTGGGCTTAAATTGATATTTGTAGATACGCAATTTAAGGTAGATTGTTGCAGGATATATTGTTCATCTTTAATTTGTACAATCACAAATTAACATTTAATTTCGTTTATTTTAACTTATTTTTAATCGGCTCGGTTGTCAGAATGCTCTCTTTAAAATCCTACAAGGGTCGGTTCAAACCCCGGCATGTACCAATGAGAAATACACTTACGTACAATTGTCATATATTTACAACACCACCGATCCTCCGAGAGCACGTTAATTCGGTTCCGAAAAATAGTGTGGTGACTATAACTAATTATAATTTTAAAATGCAGCATGCTCAAGCCCTTCACGGCTCTTGACTAAAACATAATTAAAACTTGGTAATTTTGGTAAATATTTGAACCGTACTGTAGTGAAATTTTCTTAATTAAAAACTCTTTTCGTCATTATTTTTAATTGCATATACCTAGTAGAGCAGTCTGAAGTCTATGCCATGTTTTTATCTGTGTCATTATTATATAATATCATATAATATATGTTAAATCATTATATAATTGTATATTTTTACCATTACTTTCATTGCACCTATATTTGTTCAAATTTGTCCCCAAGGTTTGGCTGTCACAGAATGTCTACGGGCATTAAGTCCGCCTTTGTACTTCGTGCAATAAAGTTTTTAAATAAAAAAATCTTAAATATTTTTTTTGAAAGACCTTATCTAGAGTTACACATTCCGAGAATTCCAATTAACACGACAGCCGCTTCTAGTTGTAGATTGTCTATGAAAGTAACTAGCTGGGCCCGGCTAACATATAGCTAAGTTATCTATTCTATATATTAAATCCAATCATTTTCGTCTTGGTATTGGTCAAGACCAAGGGCAAGAGTCGTTCGTTGTGTGTTGAAACACACAGCTAGTCGCGAGTGTCGGCTGCCCGTTACAAGTATATCACATTAAACTAATAAGAGAGTACGTGACCAGTCAATCGGGTTGTAGAACCGGACTTTCTCTCAAGGAAGCCACCCGGGAGCTTGTGGGGTCAGATGACACAGGACATATCATAGACATATACAACTAGATAAACTTTTAATAAATAAATAGAAAAGTATCATTACGATACATACTAATTAAATATACATATCCTACATATTAAATAAATATATACATAAATAATAAATACATATCTAAGTACATAGTAGAAAGTTATGGTAAGTTATTCTGTTTACCCTTAATGGCTAGTCAGATAGCAAAATTGTGTCAAATCCGGTACCTCTGCGTCTAAATCCACAGATTACGCGCTAGACCACGAAAGCAGTCACAAATAAATAAATACAGTGTAAACTCCATGTAACGTCACTCGATTTAACGACAAACTCCCTAAAGCGTCGAAATCAATTGGCTTTGGTTGGTTTAGCTTGTCTTCCAATTCTGATTTTTCTTCTTTCCATTTAACGACAACTCTTTATAACGTCATAAAATGGACAGTCCCTTCAGTGTCGTTATATAGAGTTTACACTGTATATAACACATCTAAACAAGCACAAATTAATTTCGAAAAACCAATATGGTTTCAAAGCTGGTAGATGGAGGATGCTATCACGTCCCTAACATGAATTTAGGAACAAAACATTACCTAAATGAACATAAATATTAAAATAGATTTAAAATAAAATATATTAGGCTATATCGAATTGAAACCTAAAAGAGATTGCCCAAAAGCAGGCCCCAACTTTTTTGCAGCGTGCCTCAACTAAATACAATTTAATAATTATAACAATTAATTGTGGTGTTTTATTTAATTACAACATCTCTTTTACCCCAGTATTAAAATATAATTTAATTAAATAGTCAATTGGTTAAAATTTATGTACGAAATAGTTACAAAGCACTATTCATACGATTAGGTTCTTTATTATGACCAGGTACTTTATTATAGATAAAACACTGAATTTCAGTTTCAATTTCGGCGGGATTGAAACTGTGTAATTATTAATGTAAAAAAAAGTTTTTGTTAATTGTCGTTATGCTAGGGTAAAATAAATAAAATTAATTACAGATTATGAAAACACAATATATTAACTATAAAAAAAAGGAATCATTTTGGCACAAAAATATTTTATTGAGCCCATTTCTATAAGAAACATTGGCATTTTCATGTTTAATTGGCTCATAGAATCATGCAAATATTTGTATCTAATTGCAATGGCTGTAAATATTCCAAATAATTAAAAAATAAACAATGTGTAAGATGGGAGAAACAATGAGTCAACAACTACCGGTGACCTAATTTGATGTTGACATTTTGTGAAATGAAATATGTTAGATATTTTATTTTTATTTTGGTCTGTCCTATTGATATAAGTCCATGATGTATTCGACACGCTAGTTGTGGTTATCGACACAAGCCTGGTTCTAATGAGCCCTGACGTGCTTGGACTGATAAAGACCATGATTTATTAGCCTATCATCATCACAGCTCAGAACTGAACGTCATAGAACCCCACTGCTGAAGAGCGTCTTCCATTTTCTGATGATTTGTTCATTATTTTACCTACAACTCAAAAATAAAGAAAAGAAAGCATAGGGACAAAAATAAGGAAAGGCATGCTACGATGGTGGTCTAGCGGTTAAGAGTTAGACTCGGAGGTACCGGGTCCGATTCCTGGTCGGGACACAAAAATATTTATTAATGTAAATAAATACATTTAATTTATTTGTGATATTTCTCGAGTTTCGTACGCTGGAGACATCGACGAGCTTGCCACTTGTCATGATTGGCATATAGTAAAATTGGCTAATTGTGAATCCGCTTATTTATAAGCGTGTATTCTGACCATCCCGAAAGGGACGCGGTCGTGATGATACTCTTAACGTGACATAGGTTATAGAAATATGATTCCATTTTTTTACGACCCAAGGTAGAAATCCACCAGTATTAAAAAAAATGTTTACCGTCCATGCGTTGAAGAACTTTCAGAATCCATTTTTATATACCTACCTACATATATATTTTTTTAAATTTATATTTATTTCAACAAAATAACAATAATAACTAAAAAAAAACATAAAACTAAATATATAAAATCATCTAACATTCATTCACATTCAATCATTCATTCGTTCCTTCAAACCTACCTGCTCCATCCTCACATCCTATCCATCTCACTCGCTTTCTGGTTCCTCTGATCCTTAAGCTTATAGCCCTTATTACAGAAATTTGTATTTTTATTTTTAGCCAGCCTGCAACTTGTGAGAATGGCTTCTACCATTTTTCAGAAAGCCGTGAAGCGGTCTTTTTGACAAAAGCCGCGCACTCGCACCTAATGAGACATCACATATTTATTATTTTAAAATTATCTTAGTTGAACCAGCTAAGATGAATCATTACCAACGAATTTTCGTCCGAAAATAACTACCATAAATAGACGAAATATACCTAGTTTAGATTATTCGTGATGATGATTATATATATATTTTTTTTTTTTATACTAGTACGACATGTGACCCTACGCCCACCTGATGGTAAGTGGCGCGCAGGGTCCATGAATGTTAGCAACTGGAATCAGACCCTTATATCCGACATCAGTCCCTAACACTATGCCGGCTTGACTAGATGCCTTTTCACACTTCGCTTGAAGGACTCCAGGTTATAGGAAAGTGGAAACACAGAGGCTGGAAGAGCATTCCACATCTTTATTGTGCGACAGATGTATGAGTCACCAAATTATAAACAACTATATATTATAAACAACTATAAATTATAAACAACTATAAATTATAAACAACTATAACTATATATTATAAACAACTATATATTATAAACAACTATAAATATACATTTATTCGAAAAAATATTTACAACATATAAAATAAAATTAATATTAAGGATAGGGATATAAGTCCCGTCCGCGTGGAATGGTGGCAAGAACGCTGGCTGCATTTCCCCGCTGAATTGCAATACTAATTCTCTGGGCGAAGAAAGAGCCAGCCCTCTTGTCACCGGAGGAGACAACAAGACGCGGTGTTATGTCTTTTAAAAACTTTTTTGCGCTTGGACTCCATGGGCCCAGAGTTTCTACAGCAAACGGCACAAATATGTAATCTTTTAATATACTTACATACTTGCGCCGCTTGCTGGACTCCGCATTTTCCGCCGCGGCTCCCGCTTTATGCGCTGTCCCCCTGAGATGCGACGCGGCAAGGGTGTCGACGCACGTGGCGTCCCACACTAGAGCACGTCCCCGTTCCCAGGGGACCAACGTCATACCATCGGGTCTCTTGCCATCATCTCGGATAACTCCAACAGGCTCTAGAAGAGCTGGAACCTCGATGGTGGCTAGAGCCCTTTTTATAGTATCGTTAAGGGAGCCGTGGCGGGAAAATCTGCCCGCACTTTTGGAACAGGAGAGCCCATGAACTCCAAGACAGTCGACCTCCTTTCCACACGGACATCTATGTAGGATACATAATGGTGCCCCTAACCGTAGACCAACGGCGATACGGAAACTTTCGTCGTCAAGCAGTGTGCCGAGGTTCGCAGAAGGCAGTGCGTGTAACCAGTGGCCGGATTCCTTTTCTACTGAAGCCAGAAGCCGGGCGCGATGTTGATCACTGATTGGATTTTGAGCCAAATGTTTATAGGTGTTTTGTACCAATGGTGTATCCCAAAGTTTTTGAATTATAAATTATAAACAACTATAACTATATATTATAAACAACTATAAATCTATAGGTACCTTCTAATGCTTTAAGCTTTTTATAGCATATCATCGACATTTTAATGTCTGTTATTAGCAAAATGAGAAACGCTACCGGTTTCAAAGAAGTGATTAACTTTGAAATTATTTTCCAAGAAACAGAAGAATCCAGGCCAATATCGATTTTTAGGATTATTGATTGCCTAGAGATTGTGTAGAGTTCAGTTGTGAGAACGCTTTCTGATCGCGCGGGTTTACTGGACTGTATCGAAAAGCGAGGTTGCTATAATCGCATAATAACTGCATTCTCTATAATCCCAATGCACCCCCTTACCTAAAAGCTCGTTTTGAATTTCTTTGTGACTCGCACGGTCTTTCACTTCGTTCTTCCCATAACAATTTACTTAAAATCCCTCCCCACTCTTCCAGCAGATATTAAGACTCCTATTCGGTATCTGCAGCTCGCCAGTGGAACAGACTACCTTTGGTAATCAGATCCATCTCTCTAAATATTTAAAGACAATTTATACAATTTTTTACACCATAAACAGAATAACTTACCATAACTTTCTACTATGTACTTAGATATGTATTTATTATTTATGTATATATTTATTTAATATGTAGGATATGTATATTTAATTAGTATGTATTTATATTTATTTGTATGTATATATTTTTATTGTTGATCACAATATTATTTCTGCACCCGCTTATAATGGCTCCCCATTCACAAAGGTTAGTTGGTAGAAAATTTGTACCCTTGTACCCACACTATTTTTGGTTCTGTACAATAAACAATTTATTATTATTATTATTATTATAATTCACAGGCGATACTATGACAATTGGTGCAATAAAAAAACAAGAAAGTAAACTGGTAAAATAACTCATCTGACGTCCTCGGCACCAGCTCTTGTAATTTCTCTTCAGTGCGCAAGCACCAGCCTTTGGACTAGCGTGAGCGGGATGGGTAATATAGAAAGGAAGCTGCGAGAAAGAAACAGGACTAGGTTATAGGGGTAACAAATTAGGACGTCCGTTTATGCACCGACGAATCATAATAACACCTAACCATTTAAAATTCTACATAAATATGTTTTGAAAGTCTCAACTCCTGCAGTGGCGGTCTATTAAAAAAACATGGTTTCTGACCAGCCTGAAAGGGACGCGGTTGTGATGATACTTTGCTTTTTTTATTTAAATATCTCGCTTAACGTGACATAGGTTATAGAAATATGATTCCATTTTTTTACGACCCAAGGTTTCTACCCCACTAGTATTTAAAAAATGTTGACGGCCCATGCGTTAAAAAACTTTTATAATCTATTTTTATATACCTACCTACAAATATTTATTATTTTAAAAATATCTTAGATGAATCAGCTAAGATGAATCATAGGTACCAACGAATTTTCGTCCCAAAATAACTAGAAATATACCTAGTTTAAATTATTCGCTGACAAAAATAAAAAGTCTGACCATAAATAAGGTTTCGTTAAAAGAACAATAATAAAAAATAGAGTTCTTCCTGCCATATGGGGCGGTTTTTTTTTATATAGATGCGCCGGACGATACGACCCCAGCCTGAAGGGCCACCGCGGGAGGTCGCATGCCCGAATCACCGTGAGACCTCATAAGGAGACCCCAAAGCACCTACGGACTAAAACCCTCTCTTTAACTGTTGGCCCTGCGTACCTTAACAGCTAAGTCTTATTCGTGGCTATGGAGTGAAGGTACTCATTCGCCGCCATTTGCGCGGACATGTCAAGTGGAAGTTTTTGTTTTGTAAATTAATAAACTGTGGATATTATTAGTCAAGATTGGTGTTAATTTGTTTAATAATGTTTTACAATATAAATAATTATTAAAAACGATAAATTGGACTTTATATATGGGACACAAGCTGCAGTTTATTTATTGCGATTTAGTTTAATAAATGTAAAATCCATATTTTAAAAGAAATATAGATTTTTTTTTAAAATGAACGCATCCTAACGTAATTTTGCTGTCATCTGTAGTGGAAACCTTTATACGAGAATACCAATTTTAATAGCGTTTTACACTGACAGTTCCGTTATTTAAGAGATTCCACTATATAACGTTGGCGCTTAAGTAACAGAAAGCTACAGAGCATGCTAAAATTATACAAAATACAAAGCAATGATCAGTTTAACTGTTCCAAATGTATATTATATAGTTTTTTTGTAAACAATAAAGTTTATTATTATTATTTATATTTCTCGAGTTTGGTACGCGCTCCGTGAATTCCTATTATAGACGAGTAGTTGTTACTCCACGACTGTGTAGAAAGAAAGTAAACATGTGTGAATGTACCTATGGATGTTGAATTTTACCACGTGAAAAGCCCAAAGCTCAGTGAAACGTGAGCAGACGTGTTTTGGCGCCAATTTTTGCAATGTTGTCAGCTTCGTTCAATACATCTAGATTAATGGTTACAGTTTTGAAAACGGCCCGAGAATTAAGAGCACAAAAAAATCATGTGCTCCCATTTCCGACAGTAGGTTTTGACCACAGCCAACATGAGAACGCGTTAAAATTAATTAAAATAGGTAGAGGCGGACTGATGGTGGTAATTTATCTATCTAACATTCGTGCCTTATCTGCGTAGTATTTTTATTTTATATTGCATTATGTAGACCGCATGATTTGTCAATTCCGCCTTGCCCTCAACTTTTAATAGAAATTGAGTATGACATAAGGTGAAATTAGACATGTAACAGATATTGAACGACTCTATTGCTTTTTTTTTATAGACGGTGAATCAATAAATCATCAATGATACGCCCCCTACCTGAAGGGCCAACGCGGGTGGGGGTCGCATGCCCGACTCATCCGTGAAGCTTCCTAGTGAAGCCCCAGGGCGCCTACGGACTAAAATCCTATAAACCGTCTCTATCTCATTGTTGGCTCTGTGTGCCTTTACAGCTAAGTCTGAGACGTGGCTACGGAGTGAAGGCACTCGTTCGCCGCGTGACTCTGCTGCAAGACCGCTTTCATTATATAGTGTCAACTAGCTGTCCCCTATAAGACCAGGGCAACCTTAGTATAGGGGAGAGAAGTCTAGTTTTATTTTTATTTTGTGTCAATAAACTATTATTATTATTTAATATTAATAGAGATCAAATAAGAAAAATGATAATTAGACGAATCAAAGTGTTCTTATAGGCTCCTAATGATAGTAAATACACAACAATATGCGATCACTATAATTAACGAGGAAATCCGTCGGAGAACCAAAGTTACCGATATAGCCTTCAAAATTAGTAAACTAAAGTGGCAATGGGCTGGACATGTCTGTCGAAGAACCGATGAACGATGGAGTAGACGAGTTCTAGAGTGGAGACCACGTACGGAAAGACGCAGAGTGAATCGACCCCCCGCTAGATGGACGGATGACCTGAGGAAGGTCGCTGGTGGGGTTGGATGAGGGTGGCCGAAGATCGTGTGAAGTGGCGAGCCTTGGGGGAGGCCTATATCCAGCAGTGGAGAGACACAGGCTGATGATGATGATAATTAACATGGACAGTTTGTATAGAACCTTTAATCTAGGTGTAATATTGATCAAAGGCAGTCTGCTGGCTCTAATTTCATTCCTCCCCACGACGACACACCTGCTAAATTTCATCTCCCATGGTAGGTAATATTTTTATTGAAACATATTTTCATCAATCGTATTTGCTGTATATTTTTTCAAATGGTAAACCCTTTAAGTGTCATCGAATGGGGGTTGCAAAAGTTTTTATAATTTTAACGCGATTTTACCCTAGATTTTTTATTTTATTATTTAAAAACTTTATTGCACTATGTACTCGTACAAGAGGCGGTCTTAATGCCGCTAGGCATTCTCTAGCAAACAACATTTGGGACAATGAAACGATTTGTGTTGTGAGGTAGGTGCAATCATTAAATATACTAATTCAAATTAAATTCAAATATCATATCTATATAGACAAATACATACTATATATATATTATATACACTACATATAATACCTACTTACACTGAGAGGAACTGTTTAAATAATGTGAGTATACCATCTTTTTGAAAAGTGATCTGTTGGGCACTTGACGAAATTCTACCGGCAAATTGTTCCACAGATTGGCGGCCACTACTGCAAAAGAGTTAGACTGAAAGACAGAGTGATGAGAATGGATAGATAGAAGAGAATGCCGACGTACGGAGAGATCTGTTATGAATTAAGGAAAGATAGCTAAATTTGTCCTTGAGGTATTTCGATGTCGCAGGCTCATTGAGAATTAGGCGCAAACGTTATATAATGGAATCCGTTAATTATATATATATATCACGCTATTAAAGTTGATATTTGCACGGCCGCTGTCAAGGTCGAGCGTTTATAGAGTTGAGAATCGAATAATATAAATAAATAAATAAATATTTCCAGACATGTCACACAGCGCCATCTAATTTCCGTGGTAAGCTACGAGGCTTGTGTTACGGAAACTAGATGGTTGATAAACTACATATTATACTTTTGTTTTTTGTAAATATATACATATTATACATATAAACACCCAGACCGAGACAAATTATACAATGTACAACTTGCCCCCGGTGGGAATCGAACCCACGACCTCCCGAGTTCACGGCAACGTTTGTTACCACTAGACCACGGAGGCGGTCAAAATATTTAGTAATTATGACGCAATCTGTGACGTAAATAACGAAATCCACTAATAATGTTTGCGACTAAGTACCTAACAGGGCTTCAGTTTATCTACACATAAGCTAGTTTTTCTAGCAATTGGCAGTGTGTTATACAAAATAGCTAGAAGCGCCTTTGGTAAAATGAGCCACCTTCTCTGCAATCGCAATCTCAAACTTCCTACAAGATGTCGAATTGTCCTACATATTTTCCATTCTCCTGTATGGTGTCGAATCATGGACACTGACAAACACAATGACGAAGAAGTTAGAAGCTTCTGAAATGTGGATATACAGGAAAATGTTGAAGATATCATAGAAGGACAGAGTAAGAAACGAAACTGTCTTGCAGAGGAAAAACAAAGGCGTTGAACTACTGAAAATGGTAAAGCGAAGGAAGTTGGAGTACTTGGAACACATCATGCGCAATAAAAAGTATAGCTTTCTGCAGCTCGTCATGCAAGGCAAGATACAAGGCTCCAGAAGACCAGGGAGAAGTCGCACTTCCTGGCTCAAGAACCTCAGGGAATGGTTCGGGATGAGCACTAGATCCTTGTTCCGGACAGCGGCCAACAAAATCAAAATCGCCTTAATGATAGCCGACCTCCAATAGGAGATGGCACCGTAAGAAGAAGAAGAAGAAGTGTGTTATAAAAACGAAGAAATAGACTATTTGAGAAGACGAAGGTGAGGCAAAGCTAATTTATTCTTATTGTGTGTGTTACGAGAATGTAAGACCCATTTTTTTTTTAAATATGTTCTACTGATAAGCTACTGTTAGAATGTCATACTGTTTAAATTTAATTCATAGCGAACGTGCGTCTATTTATTTATTTAAAAACTTTATTGCACAAAGTACAAAGGCGGACTTAATGCCCGAAGACATTCTCTGACAGCCAAACCTTGGGGGCAAATTTGATCAAATGTAGGTGCAATCATAAACATAATAAGAGAAATAAATAACTATTTAAATTAACATAGTCAAAGTCTAAAGTAAAAATATCTTTATTCACGTAAACCTATTACAGGCATTTATGAAACGTCATTAATTTAATTATTTTGAATGATTCTACTCCTGCTAGTAGAACACTAAGCAGCAAAGTGGTCCAATAAGTAAGCTGTTAGCAGAAGACCAGCAGCTTAGCAAATTCCAGTGACCTGTTAATGTTTAATCTGACTGAGAAAGGAATCTGCAAGGAAAACTCAGCTATATCAGATTTACAAAATAAAACATATACAGAACTGCACCACAACGATCAATTAATAACCTTTTAAATTTAGTTATCAGTACCTATGAGAATACAATACCTGGTACAGCAGTAACCCACAAGTAACATCAAATTAATATATTCTTACTTACAATATATATGGAATAAACATTATAATATCGATACACTAAATACTAATACATACATAATATACATATATTTATACTACTTCTAACGCTGTGTGGAGCTATTTAGAAAATGTGAAAACACCAGTTTTGAATAATGTTCTGGTAGTTGCTTGCCGTATGTTAACAGGTAGATTATTCCACGAATTAGTAGCAACAATTACAAAAGAGTTAGACACAAATGAAGAATGATGAGAAGGGACAGATAGAAGAGAGTTGTTAGCAGAGCGAAGGGATTTGTCATGGAAAGAAGAAAGATAGGCGAAATTGTCCTTGAGGTATTTTTGGTTGCTTGAGTATATTTAGGTCTTCTGGAGCCTTGTAACTTTCCTTGCATTACGCTTAATTACGCAGTTTAAAAAAATGGTGTCCCTATACAATGCGTAATGACTTGATGTAAATATTCTTGTATGACAATAGGTGTACATTTATATGTTAATGCGTAAGGGCGATTTGACTGGGAATCGTGCCATAAATCAAACTGGAAAATGTTGGGGGAATGCAGGGAAATAACGGGGAAAATATACAAACAATTGACATAATATTAAATGACCAGCCATCAGTGTTTTTTATGTATTTATTTAAATACTTTATTGCACTTAAAAATCTAGCACATAGAGAGCTATAACGCCATAAGGCATCCTTCACCAGCTAACCAGGATGAAAAAAAAAAAAAAAAACTATAATAAAAAAAAGTAAATCATATCATCATGACCTTTTCCCTTTCGTGGTGGTCAGAAACCACGCTTATAAAGAAGCGTATATAAATTTAGCCAACTTTACTATAGGCCAATCATGACATGTGGCAAACTCGTCGATGTCTCCAGCGTATCAAACTCGAGAATATGACAAATAATATAAATATAAATAAATTTTATTTATTTAAATCGGTACATATACTCGTACATACATACACAATATAAAAACATATCATATAATACATACATATACAAACATACTATGAATAAATAGATATCCAAAATGCCAAACAACTATGTTACGTCGAGAGATATGTCTACCTCCGTGGTCTAGCGGTTAAGTCCGTGGATTTAGACTCGGAGGTACCGGGTTCGATTCCTGGTCGGGACACAAAATATTTATTAATGTAAATAAATAAATTTAATTAATATTTAATTTATTTGTGATATTTCTCGAGTTTGGTACGCTGGAGACATCGACGAGCTTGCCACTTGTCATGATTGGCCTAAATGTGAATCTTCTTATTTATAAGCTTGGTTTCTGACCACCCCGAAAGGGAAACTGTCGTGATGATACTTCACTTTACTTTTTTTAAAAATATTATATGTTGACGGACGGTGTGCGCCTTATAGACAAGGGTAGCTTGTAATAGGTGGTAGGCAGTGATGGTGCTAATTTTCCCAGTCTGCCGAGGCGGGGAAGTATCCACCGTTCGTGCCCATAAACCCAGTAAAGTGTATTCACACGTTTCGGGATCAGGCTCGTATTGCCGTCATGTCCAGTCAAGCCGGCATAGCGTTAGGGACTGATGTCAGTCATAAGTGTCTGATTTCAGTTGCTAACATTCATGGACCTGGCGCGCCACTTACCATCAGGTGGGCGCAAGGTCACATGTCGTGCTAGTATATATAAAAAAAAAAGCTTGTTCCACTGACGAGCGGCAGCAACAGTAAATGCATCTAAATATCTGCTAGAGGAATGGGAAGGAATCTTTAGAATTTTGTGTTCGGTCAAAAAAAATTATAAATAAATAAATATTTCCAGACAAGTCACACAGCGCCATCTAATTTTCGTGCTAAGCTACAAGGCTTGTGTTACGGAAACTATATGGTTGATAAACTACATATTATACTTTTTTTTTCTGTAAATATATACATATTATACATATAAACACCCAGACCGAGACAAATTATACAATGTACAACTTGCCCCCGGGTGGAATCGAACCCACGACCTCCCGAGTCCACGGCAACGTTTGTTACCACTAGACCACGGAGGCGGTCACGTCATGTGATTGGACAGACAACTAAAGTTTTATTGCCAGCTACTCGAACCCAGATCAAACAGCTAGTGAGGGGAAACTCAGTAGACATAGACCGTGCTTTCATAATACAAAAGAAATGCATAAGAGCAATCTGTAATGTCTGGTATCGTGACAGTTGCAAACCTCTCTTTAAAACACTAAAAATATTACCGTTACCGTGTATGTATATTAGAGATGTATGTCTTTTCGTACATTCTCACCCAGAACACTTTAGGAAGCGTAGTGAAGTCATACCCAGACAAAAAAGAGCCAAGTTTTTAAATTTATTATACCAGCCCCCCTGCTATAAAGACATAAGTATGAAAAATGTATTTAATATGTGTATAATAATATATAATAAGCTTCCTGACGAAATAAAATTATTGCAGGGCCCTAAACTAAAATTACAACTGACGAAATGGCTACTGGACCATAGATTTTATAGTGTAAAAGAGTATCTTGAGTGCAAAACACGTTAATTAATATATATTTTTTTGTTTTAATGTAGTTGTGATTATGATATTAGTATGTAAGTAAAGATTTGCACGCCTGCTTGCAGGTAGAATACATGTGAGTAGACCTGACTAAAGTTTTGTGACCACTGTACTGTATTTATTGCAAATAAACGATATTTCATTTCATTTCATTTCATTTCATTACCTACTTTAAAATAAAACAGATTGGATTGACGAAGAATTTTGTGACCCTGATGAGGATCAAATCAGGATCAAAGTTGATTAATTCCTTTTTATATTGACCCTTTAATTTATTCGATTTGCTGCTGTTTGGATCTGACAATTATCAGGCGTTGGAAACCATTTTAATATAAAACTCATTTTAGGTACGTCCAAGTTTTGACTTAGTATTAAAAAATAAACATAATAGGTACCTACTTACTTTACTGCCTTCATATTATGCTCCTAAAATTTATAATAAGTTACCTGACGATTTAGGAGTTATTAGTTTATTCAAAGGAATTAGAATGATTTAAATACAACTAAATTATTAAATAAACTAAAATCTTAAATTTTTAAAACATATAAATTACAACTCAAAACAAAAATTAAATTAAATTAAAGGAAAAACAAAAAAAAAAAAAAATGCTCCGAATTGCTGCACGTTGAATGGCAATGCTGATCCTTTAGCCCAAATAATGCCCATTTCATGTGCACTTGGTCCCGACGACTCGAGAGTTTCAACTCCAAACAGCGCAAAATCACATCTCTCAATAATAAGCTGGGTGTATTTCCGCCGTTTGAGGTTCTCTACTTATAATGCAGCAGCGCTTGAGTCCTTAGAGGTCAAGGACAGGTGGGAAGGCGCCAGGGTGTCCACAGAGGTGGCATCCCACACTAAAGGCAAACCTATTCTCCACGAAACCAGCGTCATTCCATCCAATATGGTTGGCGAACCCACAGACACAAGGACCCGACGAAAGACGTCATAGAGGCTGGCGTGCCTTGGCATGCGACCTGTACTCTTGCTGCAGGAAAGGCCGTGGTGGCCGAGTGCCCCGACGTTGTCTCCACATTGGTAGCGATGTGGAGAATTATTATTAAATAATTTATTTCACTAAATAAGCTTACAAAAGCATAGATTAATGCCTACAAGGCATTTTCTAACATCTAACTTTTGGTAGAGTGGGATTACTACACACTACGCACACTACATACCTACTAATAGATAC
Source organism: Tinea semifulvella (assembly GCA_910589645.1). Taxonomy (NCBI): domain Eukaryota; kingdom Metazoa; phylum Arthropoda; class Insecta; order Lepidoptera; family Tineidae; genus Tinea; species Tinea semifulvella. Next base: position 9,162,753 of record OU342608.1, on the reverse strand, counting down.
ATTTTTTTTTTTTTTTGGGTAACTTACAACTAATACAATAAATTAAAGACTAAATATATAAATAAACTTAAGACATACACTATTACATTAATTACACACATATACTTTATATAATCCTGTATAAAAAGTGATCCTAATTAAAAAAAAAAAAAAAAAAAAAAGCATATATACATAGATACATTGGTTCTCTTAAAACAATTTAGATACAGTCAGAACTAATAAAATCAATACAATTATTAAAACATATGTACTAATCAAAGTGGTAATAATGGTTGGACCGTAAACAGGCAATAATCCATATTTATGTATGTTATGCACAACATTATTGATACAAGCAAGTAAAACTAACTAACTTAGAAACTACTTAAATAAGATCGTGGCTGTAAAGAGGCCGTGTCAGTTTACATTCTAAATACTTAATAATTATAATGTACAGAAATTATATACATATGTCAGATAATTTACAAATTTATAAAACAAAAAATTATAATTTTAATAATAAAAAAAGACGTGTCATCTTATAATCTAAATAATATGCCATATGCCAATTATAGTGCATAAGGGTTGTTCAGGATACCATACATAGACACGAGGAGATAGCCAGATCTTCGAAAGCGGATATTGAGCTATTTTAACTGATTAAGTGACAATTATATTTTTTATATTTGTATATTATTTGATAAGATGACAATGCCTATTTACAGCAGCTATAATTATAAGTGTAGTTTTGTGTGGAACTATTGTGTATATAACTCACGTAGGTTTTTTTTTTAATGTTATTTTATGTTTGTATTGTAACGCACTGCTCTACATTTAAGTAAGGTTGTGTAGTTTCATGGCGTTCTACCTGGTAGAATGCTGTGAAATTATGTAGCCTAATATTATAGTATACTTATTGTAAATTTGACATGTAAAAGTGCAAAATACAATATTTTTTTGTCCCATGCCTAATTACAGAAATAAACGAATTGAATTGATTACAAATGAGAGACATTATTATATTTACGCAAATTTAGACTTTGTATATATATATATAGACAATATATAGATAAATATAGACTTACATAGATTATACCTATAGTTTATTTTTTATTAGGTTTAGTTTATATTTATTTTAATTTTTACTTTTAAGTAGTTTTAATTTATATTGTAATTATTTCATACTGTTTGTATATTACTTCAATAAATAATAATAATAATAATAAAATTTACGCAAAAGGAATTATCCAATACAAGACATCACATAATGTAAAGCATATTGTTTATAAGAACAAAAAAAATATGATATTTTAAAAATAGCCCAATACGGCTGATGTCATTTGTAATTCCCACGTAAATGTATGGTCGTAAAAAAGGAAATTTTCTAATAGGTTAAATTTCCTATTGCAAACTGACGACGATTCCTTAATTTCACGACAAAGCGAGCGACATCAGTGGTTTGAAATTTACGTAGACATAATATTATTTTAAGGACCAGCCAAAAATACAATACAATTTTGAAAAATAGTAATTTAGGGCCAATGATTATTTTTTATAATCTCACGACATGTGGCGTGTATCCATGCGCACATGGTCCATAAATGTTAGTACCTGGAATCAGACTCTCATGACTGACATCAGTCCTTATCACTATGCCGGCTTGACCAGGCATGACGTGTTGGATACTTCCCCGCCCCGGCAGACTGAGCAAATTACGACCATCAGTTTGCCTACCACTTGTTTGTAGTTTTGTAATATTTGAAAAACCAGCGCTAGCGTATTTAATGATTTCTAAAACACAACTCATAAGGATGACGATATACGACTACGTTAATGCTTATGAGGCAGCAGTTTAGACATTTGTAGCGATCGGTGACTTAGTGATTTAAGGTGGTCATTGACATGACATGACAATAATAAAATGATCTATGAGCATGATCGTGTACAGGTGCCGCTGTAGGGGACTGAGATCTCTACCGATTTTATTGTTCATATGAATTCATTGACTGCCTCTGTAGTCTAGCCAAATCAAAGTCTGTGGATTTAGACTCGGATGTACCGGGTTCGATTATTTACAACAATATTTACTAATTTAAATTTAATTATTATTTTATTTAATTGTGATTTTTCTAGAGTTTAGAAGAAGACTAGATAGTTAGAGACATCGACGAGCTTGCCACTTGTCATTATTGGCCTGTAGTAAAGGTGGCTATGAAACCGCTTCTTTATAAGCGTGGTTTCTGACCTCGTGAAACGGTCGTGATGATGATACTCGTGGGGTAGCATTTTACTGAACTTTTTTCATACTTTCTTGTAACTTCGCTTAGGAGGCACTTTAAACGCAAAGTTTGGTCAAATATTCTTATAATAATGGACCGGTCAGTGTATAGATCGATGGGGTGGTGGTTCGGGTTTAAATTGAACACGGTCGTGTTTCGCCATGTACACATAAATTGGCTAGACGGCTAATGCAAATACAGTATAAACGTATAGAACTCTCGTTCTAATGTGGCATCCATTGAATGTAGTTTTTCGTTACTGTAATTATCAAAATGTGAACTTTATGTATGTAATTTGGCTTTTGACAATTACACGCGGTATAAAGGTTTTCCTGCATGCATGATATTAGATAAGAAAAGCCGAGTCAAGCAGCTAGTATGTTATAATCTAAGCGTGTTGAATTTGTATTCATCTATAGACGTCTGTTAGTTCGCACAGCATGACCGACGTTTGGAGTTATGCTAAACATTGTCGGTAACGTTTAAACTTTAATAAATGATTGAACCATTGATTTTATGCTAATAACTTGTTTTTATATTCTTGTCATTCTCTCCATTGTATTGAAGTAATGGACAATTTCAATATAAAATTATTGTTCATACATTAAATAAACGTAGACTATTTGGTATAGTTAATGTTAACTCTCCAGCTTACTCGTACCTCTATAAAAAATGATATAGCCGCAATATAATTAACGTTATTTTTAAAAACAATCCTTATCAAATATTGTAATAACATATTTATAATAAAATAAGGTATGCTGCTGCAAAGATATGGAACAACTTGCCACCACCACTGCACATACATTAGCCAAATTATATAACGATAAATCTTCCAGGTCATGTATTCTGTATTTCATCCTCAAATAAGTAAGTGATATAATATTATGTGACATTATTATATCCCTTGTTATGTATATTATTGTAATATTTTTGATATGATTTAGGTACCTATATTTGTTATCTATAATGTCTCATTGTGAGGGATCAGCTGAAAATCAGAGCTGTGACCGAGTGTTGCAGCTTATTGCTTAGCTGATTCCCTATTTATCACAACACTATATTGTTTGTTATAATTGTGTGTTTGGCTGATTTATGTGACATATAAACTTTACTTTTTAGACGTTAAAAAACAATATACATTGATTTGATTGTCAAGAACAAATTTTGGAAAAAGGACACGCTATTTGCTCTGTTAGAAAGCTCGTCAATGGTCACCTTAATAATAATTATTTGTTTATTATCAGGCAACAGATGACCCATAGATAAATACCTTACAACTAAAATACATATAAAAATAACATTAAAATTAATTAATCTAAAGCTTCCGTATCTTCATCTTCTTGTGGTCATAGAAGTACCCATCAGGTACTGTGACCACCTTCTGAGGAGAACTAGAAGCTTCAGTGGACGGTGCCGGCGTCCCTGCTAGGGGTGGTGCAGAGGGAGTAGGTGCTGCGCGGGGCCCAGGAACATCGTTGGTGCTGCGTGAAGCAAACCTTCTTCAGGAATATTTTGAGGTGCTCTGACCGCACACGGCCTTAAATCCGGTGTCATCCCAATGGGAAGGTAACTCGTCGATGGCAGCGACAGAGTCGATCTCCCCTCGGTCCCGTATGTGTCCGAGAACATCTTGGGATGACATGTCCTTGCGCAGCCGCGATACATAGACATAGGATGTCGGTATCGCAGCTTTTAGAGCGCACTGTTCGGGAGGCGCAATTCCCCGATTATTACGTTTGGGCCTCGTTTTTTTTTTCTTTTCCACAGTCACAAACCCTTCCGAATCAATTTTATTTCTGGTTGTGACGCGAAGTTTTAGGTTTCTTTAGTTAAATCGCTTACTTAGCGATCAATATTTAATGTATATTACTGCCTCTGGTCTACTACTCTACTCGTGATGGGACTAAAGTAAAATATGTGAACCAGATCTATTAAAAAAGTGTAGTTTCTGACCACGTCGCAAAGGATTAGGATTGTGATGATATTTACTTTATACTTTACCTTACTATGGTATCCTTTTATCCTTTTCGCCCTATTCAGTTTAATTAACCGCAACGTTAAAATTCTTTCTTTAGAGCTCTTGTGTTCCCTATTTTTCTGTATAAAAAAGGAAGCATTTATTACAACAAATAAATAGATGTACAAGTATGATTGAACCCTGATCCCGGCGGTAGTGTCTGTATTACCAGGATTAGTTCATCCGTACACACCAAACTTTATTTACCAAAGCAATAAAATATACACACTTTAAAATAATAAATTAATAATAATGTAAAAAATATATATACATATATACTGCATGGAATTTATTAACGAGCAAATATCTTTATATTATAATCTAAAATAAAAATAAAGAACCAAGTATTATTTATTTTAATTATTCAGTAATAAAATCTTAAGTTACGGTGCAGAGAAGTTGTCCTAAAAATATCGCCACTCATACTAAGCCTAAACAAGTAGGTAGCGAGAGGTCGACGGTCGCGTGAACGTTGACTTACGTAATTCTTTCTCTTTATTATATCTCTCGGCTGTGGACGAGATTAATTAGGTATTTTTCACATTGTATATCCTTTTTCACTTGAGTTTTGTTTTACGGATAATGATTTTTATCTTTTAAAAAAAGTGGCCTTTTTTATTTTAAATAGAGGTTCTACTAATGACACCTGAAGCCTAAAACAATATTTACACTTTTGCCTATTACACGCAGTACATAAAAATATATATATATATATATTATTGTATCAAAAGTTCAACAGAACATTAATAATAACCAATACAACAGCAAGAACATACGTTGGTCTTGAAAAATGCCACTTATGTATATACAAAATTCTGACAACCTACTTTAATAGCGGTTATAATAATAAGTAAATACAGACAGTGTCCGTTCGTTAAAGGATTCCTTTATATAAAGTATGCGCTTAAACAGAATTTGGCTACTGAATATTGCTCAAGTAACTTCCTGTAGCCACCCTCTCTAATATTTTCCTTCTAACGGCCTATAACGAAACGACTCATAAATCAAGCGATGCATCATGACTTTGTATTAAAAGTAGGGATATGACTCAGCTATATTTTTGGGATATTTCTTTTATAGTTTTTGAAATAAAAATACTCTTTTTCACTTTATTTGGTACCTTCTAATATACTTGTAGGTATACATAGTTTAAAGTCTTGCATTTTTGCAAGATCAAGACTAGATCTTGCGCAAGAGTCAGACAGACAGTGGGGTCGTCCAGGCCCGGATGTCTAATGGGCCTGGGTTGGGGATGGGGACATTCCCCCGTTCTCCCCGGCAGGATCTCAGAGAATAATCACCCGCTGGTAATTCATGCACCTTTAGTGCTGGGCACCGTTACTGGTATAACAGCGCCCGTATGGCTCACGAGCCCAGGGGATCTGGGTTCGGCTACTTCAGTTCTCCTCCAGGAGCACTTCTCTAGGAAGTTGGGGGGCCGAGCGCAAGACGGAGCGATATTCTGGAGATGCTTGAAGTGTCCGTTGTCGGCCCGATAGAACATACGTCTAGTTAGGCCAACGACAAACTTCAAAATTTTGCCAAAGTGTTTAATTTTTTTTGGGTTAGGTTTTCAATAAATTTGAATTGCGTCGTGTCCGTAATTTTGATTTTTTTTTTTGTTCCTAAGGAAAAAAATAACGTTTAGGTATTTGGAACTTGGGAGAGCTCGATTGCAATTTTTTTATTTCATTTTAGTATACCTAAATCTTACCTATACCTACTGCCTCCGAGGTCTAGCGGTTAATTCCGTGGAACTTGGAGGTACAGGGTTTGATTCCTGGTCGGGACACAATAAATTATTTAATTTATTTGTGATATTTCTCAAGATTGGTACACTAAAGACATCGCGGAGAGAGATTTCCTTAGTACAATTGGAAAATAAAATATATATTGAGTCAGAGTAAGATTCTTGCAGAAGTCTTGCGAGACTCTTGCGCTAGACCAAGACCAAGATTAGGAGTGCAAGATCAAGACCAAGATTAGCTAAGTCTTGGTCTTGCTTTGGCCAACACTATACATAACCTTACACAAAACATTTTCCTGTACTCGATTCGGAGGCAGTACATTGAGTCTATGTTGATCCATCAGCACTCATTTTTAGGAAGCGTACCATACCCTAAACCTTCCCTACGCCCCTCAAGGCTCTGTTCCCATCCCTTTCCCATCCCGAAAACCAAAACTCACTCCAGTGGGCGTCATGCCAGAGTTATGGGTCCTCTACTCTATAATAGAAGCAATACCGTAATACCTATTACTAGGTTAACTCGCAATGGAGTCAAGCGAGCTGTGAGGCCGTGGTTGGTGAGGATGATGTATGAGGCAAGCGAATTTCTTCTTTCTAATCAATATGCGCCACAGTAGTTATTTATTTATATTAATATACTAATTAGACCATATTATTTATTTATTTTATTCTATATAGGTACCTATAGGTATTATTTATTATTATTTATTGATATATAGATATATATGTATTTATAGTCGACCCCAACTAAGAGCACCTACAACGCCACAACCCGGCCTCCGTGACACTGGCTCGCCTACAGCGGAGGTCGGGACGTCACCGTCTACAGCCTCTTCATTATTTTTAAATAACACATTGTATAATGTGAAATTGTCAACCTCGACTGCTTGTATAAACATAAATAAATATTATATATTTTTTTTTTCATTTCATTTTCCTAATAATTCAACCGGGAAATTCGGCGAGCGTTTTAGGTACCCTCCCAGGGCTCCGATTCTCGCGCTTTCGACATGTATGTCGATTCGATTAGTTCGTATGACCCTGACAGTTTTCTATGGAGATCTATCACTTCTCACTTGAATATTTCGAACTGACACGTAAGTTGAAAGCGCCAGAATTAGCTCCCTTAGTTTATTTGTAGATTAGTTACTAGGTATTTATATTAAAGTTTAGTTCTTAGTTTTATTTATAGTTAGTTTCGAAAGAACATTTAAAAAATATTTAAAAAAACACAACTAACTAAATAAAAAAAATCAAATTAAATAAATATTTAAGTACAACATATAAAATAAAATTAATATTAAGAATAGGGATATAAGTCCCGTCCTAGTGGAATGGTGGCAAGAACGCTGGCTGCATTTCCCCGCTGAATTGCAATACTGATTCTCTGGGCGAAGAAAGAGCCAGCCCTCTTGTCACCGGAGGAGACAACAAGACGCGGTGTTATGTCTTTTAAAAACTTTTTTGCGCTTGGACTCCATGGGCCCAGAGTTTCTACAGCAAACGGCACAAATATGTAATCTTTTAATATACTTACATACTTGCGCCGCATGTTGGACTCCGCATTTTCCGCCGCGGATTTTCTCCCGCTTTATGCGCTGTACCCCTGAGATGCGACGCGGCAAGGGTGTCGTCGCACGTGTCGTCCCACACCAGAGCACGTCCCCGTTCCCAGAGGACCAACATCATACCATCGTGTCTCTTGCCATCATCTCGGATAACTCCAACAGGCTCTAGAAGAGCTGGAACCTCGATGGTGGCTAGAGCCCTTTTAATAGTATCGATAAGGGAGCCGTGGCGGGAAAATCTGCCCGCACTTTTGGAACAGGAGAGCCCATGAACTCCAAGACTGTCGACCTCCTTTCCACACGAACATCTATGTAGGATACATCAAATTAAATAACTATAAATATATATATAATGCCCCAAGAGACGACCCATCAGAGATAGTCCCAAGAAGACTAGCAACATTTCCTCTCTGTATAGCGAGGCTACAGGATACATATCTTCACGCCAAATCCCTTTCGGGGTAGGCAGAGACAATTGAGCGCCACTTGACACGATCACGATATACCTCTTTCGCTTCTTCGACATTCATCAACCTCTTCATACATGCCCTCTTGTTTCGATGGCTTTTTAATTCACCTTCAGCTAATGTTTTATTTATTTGATCATGATAGGCAAGTCTTGGTCTGCCAGGGCCTCTTTTACCCACAACTTTCGCATTATATATCTGGTTCGTCAATCTCTCTTCGCTCATCCTTTCGACATGCCCGAACCATCGGAGCATGCCTTTCTTTATTTTTGTACCTATGCTTTCTTTTATACCTACCCTTTTGCGTATTTCGTTATTACGTATACGGTCCATCAAAGTTACGCCGCATATCCGACGTAAAGACCTCATTTCTACTGCATTAACTCTACTTTCATGCGTATTCTGACATATCCACGTCACGTTTCCTTCGCTAATACGTTGGCAAAAATAATTGCCAGCCTTCCTGTTTCAGATTTCTCCGTCAGCCGCTTCGACAACTCCTTGGCCAGACGCTTCGCTGAGTGTCCCCATGGTCCCATCGTCTCGACCCCAAACGGGACATACTCGTAACCTGTACCAAGGTTGGCGTATTTGCGCAGCTTAGTTGTTAAAAATACAACTATTTACTAATTGTATCGCAATAAAAAAGGAGGCCTTCTCTGTATACCAGCCTGTAGTCGTTTGCAAACCCGAGACTCCATTCTTCTCTTTTCTCTTTCCCACACACCACGGTGAATCCATGAAATCCTTAAATATTTGTCTTCTTCTTCTATTAAGTTTTAGTTTCAAAATTTCAAATAATCTTCGGAAGAAATTAGTGTTAATCCTAAGAAAGAGATAGACTTAAATTCAAGGTACCTGTAGGCGGACGGGGTGGTCGCGCGGGGGGAGAGTGGTTCGCGCCCGCGCATCTTTTTTATGTACCTACTATAAATATGTAATTGTCTCCGCCAACAAACTGTGATTACAGTTTGGCGGGCTATTTAATAAGTTATATGTATTAGAAAGTAAATAAATGATTGTTTTTTTTTTAAAGTTAAGGTAAATACCTCAAGGATAAATTTGCCTATCTTTCTTAGTTTCACGACAAATCCCTTCGTTCTTCTCACAACTCACTTCTTTCTGTTCCCTTGCATCATTCTGGATTTGTTTCAAATTCTTTTACAGTTGTTGCCACACATTTATGGAACAATCTCCCTGTAAACATAAGGCAAGCGTCTACCAGATCTTCGTTGAAAAAACTCGTCTATCTACACTTTCTAAATAGCTCCCAACAATGTTAATATGTATATTTTTGTGTATGTATTAGTATTTAGTATATTGATATTACAGTATATGTAAGTATATATAATTATATTGAATTATAATTATATTAATATTTATTTCATTGCACCTATAAATGTTCTAATTTGTCCCTAAGGTTTGGCTGTCAGAAAATGTCTACGGGCATTAAGTCCGCCTTTGTACTTTGTGCAATAAAGTTTTTAATAAAAATAAATAAATAATGTTTTTCTTAATGTTATAGCCAGCTACTGAGCTCACCATGTATGCTTGTATTATTTTCATCCGAAAACAAAGCATCCCTCGCAGAGATGTCGCGGCGACTGAGTTTCCGGTACATAAAGCACCGAGCTGAGGGGTCCGCCGATCGATTACCAGTACCTACGAGTACGGAGGAACTAAAGCTTACGAGCTGCTTGTTATCAGAGATATGCGAGGAAATTGAACGGTGTGTGAGGAAAATTAAAATAAAAAAAACGATCTTATAAAAAAATATGCGCATAATGGGGACACTGTGGCTTTATAAAACATCAATACACTCTGAACAGACAGCCTACTGTGTAGAGGATACATGGCGGAAGAGGAGACGGCCGCGCATGTACCTTTGGAGTGCGACAGTGTGGAAGCGTTTAGACTAAAGTTATTCCAGACTGCGGGCAATCTTCCGGAGGTCTGCAGGAACGGTACGCTTTCCTGGAGGAGATCGGATGGCTCCGCTGAAGGAGTAAAGGCTCGGAACAATAGTCTAAAGCGCCCTGTAAACGATCAAACTTTATGGTTTCATCACACAATAGCGTAAACGATCAAACCATACATCAAGCATGCAAGCTGTACTAAGGAGAGATGTTAAAAACTTCGAAATCCGCATTCTTTCAGACAGTATGGCCGTCCTTCTGGCCCTCAAAAGCAATTACATCAACTCTGCACTGATTCTCGACTGCCATCTAGCCCTGGAAGCAGTGTGCTGAGACAACAAAACAACGTTACAGTGGATAAAGGGTCACAGTGGTTCACTGGGTAATGATGCGGCTGATGAACTGGCCAGAAGGGGGTCATCTACAATACCGATAGGCCCAGGACCGACGATCCCCCTACCATTCCAATTCATGCGAAGCTGGCTTCGCCAAAGAACTGATAAACTGCACGAGCAGATGTCGGCATCGACCACAGACTGCAGACAGTCCAGGGAGGCCCTTCCCAAACCAGACAGGCGCCTCACACGACATCTCCTGGGCCTTGACAGAGCCAGGCTTCGAATAGTGGTGGGGGTCTTGACGGGACACTGTGCCTTTAACAAACATCTCCGTATTCTGAACATTACAGATAGCCCACTGTGTAGAGGATGCATGGCGGAGGAGGAGACGGCCGCGCATGTACTCATGGAGTGCGACAGTGTGGCTAAAAAGGAGTCTAGTACCCAAAGGGCTAACTGGAAATGTCCCGCTTGTCGTGCAAAATCTAGACCGAAGGATAATTCTAATACACCCGTGAAAGCAGCACATAATTCTCCCACCACTTCAGATGCCGCAATAAAAACCTCAACGTCTATTGACGATGTGCTCCTCGCTGCTATCAGAACTGAAATACATTCTGCTGTAATGGATGCCGTCAGTGTTGCAGTAAAGTCCTCTATTGAAAAAGAGTTTATTTTACTTAAAAGGGAATTAAATCTGATTAAAGAGACGAACAAGGAGCTACAACGATCGGTAGATTACCTTAGCTCAGAACACGAGGACATTAGACGTACTGTTTCATGTTTGGAGGGTGACGTGCAAAAGCTAACCTCTGCGAATCAAGTCCTTACCACTAAACTGGACGAAACTACATCACGCCTTACAATACTGGAGCAACATACCAGGGAGTGCAATGTCGAGATCAACGGGGTTCCTGAACACAAAGACGAAAACCTAAAAACCGTTATCTTACAAGTTGGCAGGGTTGTCTCTAGTCCTCTCGAAGAAACTGATATTATGTCCTGCGTCAGAGTAAGAAAGTTAAACCCTGACAGTGCCAGACCCCGTTCTATAGTTGTCAAGTTGCCGAGCGTAGTCGTTCGTGATAGACTCCTGGCAGCAGTTTCAAGTTTTAATAGAAGCAATAGGGACGATAAGCTCAACTCTGCGCAGGTTGGACTGGGCGGTGATAAGACCCCGGTCTATATTTCTGAGCACCTTTCTCCTTACTACAAGGCCTTGCACGCTGAGGTTCGTAGACTGGCACGACTTAAGGATTATAAATATGTGTGGGTGAGGAATGGCAAAATACTTGTACGAAGAAGTGAAACTACCAAGATTAAAACCATCAGAAGCTTCGAGTCCATCAGTTTGCTTGATAATGAGGACTAGTTGTAAATCTTTGAATAACTGGAAGAATGGGGCAGCACCACATTCATCAGTGAAGCTTAAATTGTATTATCAAAATTTTCGGGGTTTACGGACCAAGTTGACTGAGTTACACTTGTCCTCCTTAGTAAATGAATTTGACGTGATAGTCGGTACAGAGACATGGCTTAACGAAACTATTAGTGATGCAGAATTGTTGGACTCACGCTACAAAATTTATCGACGTGACCGTGGTACTACATCTTCACTAAAAAAGGAGGGAGGAGGAGTGATAATAGCAGTCCGAGGGACACTGATTTCCAATAGAATAAGTCAATGGGAGAGTGATTTAGAGGATTTGTGGGTGTCAGTTGGCGTAGGTAACGGCAATAGTACTAAACGAATAAATATATGTGGAATATACCTGCCGTCACCAGTCACTCCATTCCTTCTGGATACCTTCTTGGACAATACTTCGGATGTTCTGGACACAACCTCAGACGACTCCTTAATAATTGGCGATTTTAATTTGCCACTTATCGATTGGTCTTTGAACACTGATACTTGCCATCAGTACGTCATACCAGCTAACTATCACAACAAAGTTGGCTATACATTGGTGGATTTTATGTCAACTAACAATATGTATCAATTTAATAACTTAAAAAATGAATATGGCAAAACTTTAGATCTTGTACTTAGTAATACCACCAACCTGCATGTGTGTGAGAGTATGAGTTCCTTGTGCTCCCTAGATAAATATCACCCTGCATTGGAGATTGAGTGTGGCTTTGTCTGTTCATCTTCACTGCGTAGCAAACAATTTAGTACTTATAACTTTCGTAAGGCTAACTATGACGCAGTTAAAGCGCAGCTTTATCGCGTGGATTGGTCGAGTGAGCTAGGGTCTTGTTTAGACATTGATCAAATGGTTACATCGTTCTATAAATGTCTTCGCGCTACTATTAAAGATACGGTGCCTAATTCAAAGCAGCAAGTGAAACGTTATCCACCTTGGTTTACGTCACCCCTTATAAAACTTCTTACAGAACGTTATAAGATTAGGCAAAGATACAAAAAGTTTAATAACCCTCGGGACAAGGTCGAGTTTAAGTTCTTAAGCAGACGAGCTGCAGTATTGCAGCGTGTTTGCTACGACAAATATCTATTTCAGGTTCAGAGAAATATTAAGACAATCCCAAACAATTCTGGTCATTTATTAAAGGTCAACGAAAATCTAAAAGTCAATCTTCAATTCCCTCGACAATGAAATGTGATGCACTTACTGCGGAGACTGGTGTTGAAATATGCGATCTTTTTGTGTCTCAGTTTTCTTCAGCATATTTTACACAGCGCTCGGCTGTCGATCTGGAAACAGAATCCTCCTTATTTCCGCAATCAGCTCTCGCTCAATTAACCATCACAGAGCGTGACATATTAAAATGTATTAAGAAGCTGGTCGACTACAAGTCCTCAGGTCCGGACGGAATTCCTCCAATTTTTATTAAAAAAGCAGGCTCATGTCTTACTACACCTCTTAGGATGATTTTCAATAAATCACTTAAATCGGGTGTATTTCCATCTTATTGGAAGGAGGCCTATGTTATTCCTATTTTTAAAAAGGGCGACATCTGTGATGTTAAAAATTACCGTCCAGTATCTCTTTTGTCAATTTTTCCCAAAATTCTGGAGCGATTGGTTCGTCCAGTCATAGATGTACACATGAAATGTATGCTTTCACCTCACCAGCATGGATTCCTGCAAAATAGATCGACGACCAGTAATTTACTATCCTATACTAGTTTTATTTCAGAGATAATGGATACACGCGGTCAGGCGGATACAATTTACACCGATTTTTCCAGCGCTTTTGATAAGGTAGACCATAATTTGCTTCTAATGAAGCTATCCAGATATGGCGTATGCGGATCACTCCTTCACTGGTTTAAATCATATCTCACTGGAAGGTCGCAAAAGGTAGTAACTGGTGGCTTCACATCTTCCCGGACATTCACGGCTTTATCAGGCGTACCCCAGGGATCAGTTCTGGGTCCTACTTTATTTAATATATTCATTAATGATATAATCGATGTAGTACATTATAGTCACTGTTCACTTTTTGCAGATGACTTGAAACTCTTTAGACTTATTGTAGATTCACAGGATGTCGACCTTTTACAGGAGGATCTTGATTCAGTTCATTCTTGGTGCGTCAGTAATGGAATGATTTTGAATCCCTTGAAATGCTTCTACGTCACTTTCACAAAGAACAAAATTAATATAATACCATCTAATTATTCCATTGGTGGAGTTGCGCTTGCTTATGCCAGTCCTATGCGCGATCTTGGCGTTCTAGTGGATTCAAGGTTGTCTTTTGTTGATCACATTGATGGGGTTGTCGCTAAAGCGTCGAAGATGTGTGGTTTTGTTAAGCGAGTTTGCAAACATTTTACTTCTATATCAGCTTTAAAACTTTTATTTTGTTCACTTGTTAGGAGTAATCTTGAGTACGCCTCCGTAATCTGGAACCCGGTATACCAAAACCATATCGGCCGTCTAGAGGGAGTACAACGCAAATTTACAAGGTTTTTGGTTCATAAGGATAAAATGTGTTCACCCAAAAGCAATTATCCGGAAAGGCTAACTTTTTTTAAAATGGATAGTCTGGATTTGAGGCGAAAGGTGTCAGATCTTATTGTGCTGTACAAACTTATTAACGGTCGCCTGGACTCCATGGAATGTTTGTCAATGATATCACTTTCAGTCCCAAAGACAAACTCTAGACTGCACACAAGGTCGATATTTCATGTGCCATTTTCTCGTTCTAACCTTGGCAGAAACTCGGCACTACGACGGATGACTCGGTTGTACAACGAGGTTTTCCTTGCGGACAGGACAATTGACATATTTAACGATAGGTTGTCAGGCTTCAGGAGAAAGGTCTCCTGCTATCTTGCCGGGCGGTGTTTGGGAGTTAACTGAGGCTTAGGATTGATAGTTGTCGCTTAGTGATGCGGTTTTGGCTGAGAGCTTGCACGAAAGGTGATTTTGGGTCGCCGACTCTCGGTCTAAGTTTTGTTTTTTTGTTGTTATTGTGCACTGCTGGTGACTGTGGTGTCGCTGTCTTGATTTGTTCATATAATTTAATTATTTTTGTTTAGGTTATACTGTTTCCATTTGTAAGTACTTGCGATATTCATTTTTGTTGTTTTCTGTAGCTTACTGTTTTTGTCATGCCTATATTTTTAAATTGTACTATTTAGTTTTTGTGTTTTAGTAAACGATGTTACCTACCTTTTGAATGCAATGCTGGTCTGTAAGTAACATGTTTACTAAACTATTAAGATACCTTCTAGATTGTATATTATTGGAGATAGGGGCTTCTCAACATCAAAATAACTTGTTAAAATATAAATAAAATTATATTAAAATAAAAATACATCTTTAGATATTGACTTTTGGAAATCAACAAGATCCGATTGTCAGAATGACACTCGCGATCTTTTTTACGACGGATACTTGAGGATTACTAAGAACCTTATTTCAACACTTCCCCTTACTCAAGTACCTGTGTAATAAAACAAAATATAAAGAATTCAAGAACTAAACCTAAATTAAACAAAACATACAATAAAATTATTAACATTAAATTAAATTAAGATTACCTATAAAACAAAAAAAATATATAATTACACTATGGTATCAGATAATCCTAATTCGTTAACAAAATAAATATGTTTAACTTTAGGTAAAGCTTTAGTTAAGACATCAGCAACTAATTCTTGACTTGCTTTATATTGAATATTAACTAAACCTTCATTTACAGCATCTCTTACAAAGTGATGGCAAATATCAATATGTTTAGTATGTCTATGCGTTTGTGAGTTTTTAATTATTTTATGGGCACTCTGATTGTCATTGTAAATTGTAATTGGAGTTTGTAGAACAGAAATCTCAGAAAGTAAATTAATAATAAATTTAGCTTCCTTAACCGCATTACCTAAACAATAATATTCAGCTTCGGTACTGGAACAAGCCACAACGCCTTGTTTACGCGATTCCCAATTAATAGTACAATCGCCGTATTTAACAACAATACCTGAATACGATTTTCTGTCAACAATATCGCCGGCCCAATCAGCATCAGCAAATATATCAAAATGACTATCTCCCTTTTTAAATAATAAACCATAATTCATGGTCCCAGCTAAATATCTTAGCACATGTTTTGCAGCTACCCAGTGTGTTTTATCAAAACACGAATTAAACTGGCTTAATTTGCTACAAGCAAAAGATATATCCGGTCTGGTACAAACAGCTAAGTACATTAAACTGCCTATTAATTTCCTATACGGATATGTGTCGTCACATTGTGACGCTTTATTTAATTGAAGATTAACTTGCATTGGAGTGGATACTGGATTACATTGCGCCATCTCAAACTTATTTAATAAATTCCTAATATATTCAGTTTGTGAAAGCTTTAAAACACCAGTTTCAACATTTCTATCCACTTTAATACCTAAACAATGTTTAACAGGCCCAAGAAGTTGAATTTTAAAATTCCTCTTCAAAATATTGATTAATTCAGTTTTTAATAAAATGTCATTACAAAAAATAAAGAAATCATCAACATATAAAGCTATAATAATTTTCTTATCATTAACATTTTTGTAATAAACACATTTCTCACATTGTGATTGTTTAAAATCAATATTTATCAAAACATTATGTACCTTTAAATTCCAAGCACGACTGGCTTGCTTAAGGCCATAGATACTCTTTTTGAGTAAACAAACTTTATGCTTCCCCTCAACCTCAAAACCGGTAGGTTGCTCCATATAAATGGTTTCACATAAATCACCATTTAGGAAGGCGGTACTAACATCAACATGTTCAATATCCATGTCATGTTCTACTCCTAGTGCAAACAATGTGCGTAAAGTAGAATGTCGAACTACAGGTGCAAATGTTTCATCGTAGTCGATACCATATTTTTGTGAATAACCTCTGGCAACAAGACGAGCTTTATATTTGCAAAAATTACCATCTGCATCAGTTTTCTCTTTGAAAACCCATTTGCATTTCACAATATTAGTATTTTTCGGACGATCTACTAATTCCCAAACCTTATGAGTTATCAGAGAATCGAACTCGACCTTCATGGCTTCCATCCATCCTTCACTATTAATTGAAGTGGTTACCTCTTTATAATTTCTAGGTAAGTTATCGGAATAGAAATTAAGTTCATAATCCTTTAGCCATGTGGGTAAACGTCGTTCTCTCTGTGGTCTCTGGGGTAGATTTGATGATGATGATTGCTCATCGTTGACAGGAGATGTAAGGTCATTGCTCTGCATGTCACCTTCATCAACTGACTCATTCATCTGTAAATTATCATCCTCATTATTTTGTACATTATCGCTATCAATAATTTGTACATTATCATTGTTATTAGTTTCATTATTTTGTGTATCATGGTCAGGATTAACTAAAGAAGAAGATGGAATTACTGCACGATTAGAATTATTATTTACATTAGTATTTACATTAATAGTAATACTATCAGTAATAACATCATTATCATTAATATGTACAGGTTCAACATCCCTTTTATTTTCTATAAAAATAACAGATCTAGCTTTGATTAAACTGCCATCTGAAGGATCAGTTAATCGATAACCTTTAGTATTTTTACAATAACCTACCATTATATACAGTTTAGATTTAGGATCTAACTTCTTACGTTGTTGTCGTGGAGTCAAAGCATATGCTTTTGAACCAAAAACTTTTAAATGACTCAAGTCAATTTTTGATCCAGTCCAGACTTCCTCTGGAATAGAATCCACGATAGCAGCAGTAGGTGAAATATTTTTTAGATACACGGCGGTAGAAACAGCTTCCGCCCAATACTTTTTACCTAAACCAGCATCTTGAAGCATACAACGCGCCTTTTCCATAATTGTCCTATTCAGACGTTCAGCAACACCATTTTGCTGAGGCGTGTGTGGTACAGTTGTTTCATGGATTATACCATACTTCTTAAGAAAGTTACTGAAACTTTTATTGCAATACTCTGTACCGTTATCGCTTCTGATGCATTTAATTTTTAAATTAGTTTGATTTTCAACCAAATTTTTAAAATTAATAAAACATTTCAATACACTAACCTGATCTTTCCTATTAAGAAAATAAACAAATGTTTTTCTAGAAAAATCGTCAGTAAAAGTAATAAAATAACGCATATTTCCCCAACTGGTTTCGGACATAGGTCCCCATAAATCCGAGTGGATTAATTGTAACTTTTCAGTTGCACGTTTGGCTTTGCCTTTGGGAAATACCTTATTTTGTTGTTTTCCTTCAATACAGGAAACACAAGGAGACAACGAACCGTTAGGAAACGAAATACCAGTACATAAACTGTCTCGTAGCATTAACATACCTTTCATGCTTAAATGTCCTAATCGTCGGTGCCATAGTTCGAGATCTGAAGATACCAAAGCAGTATTATCACTGTCACTGCTACAATGTGCTGTGGGTTGCTCCAGTACGCTCGATTTTAAAACGTTTTTGAGATCTAATTTGTAAACGCCACCAGAGTTAGAGGCTGTGAACTGACAAGCCCCAATTACATTTACATCTGACTTATCATAAACGCTACATTTCTTGTCATCAAAAACTAAAATATAACCTAGTTTAGTCATTTTATTAACAGATAGTAAATTAGCGGTTAAATCCGGTACATATAAAACGTCAGAAATGGTTTTAGAAACATTGTTCTTAAGTGTGACTTTAATATCGCCTATACCTTGACTATATAACTTATTATTATTAGCTACAGTTATTTCGGCTTTATTATGAACACTAGAAAAAATATTAAACCAATCGTTACGATATGACATATGAGTCGTACAACCAGAGTCTATTAACCAAGAACTATTATTACCAAGAGTACTAACCAAACTATTGTGGGTTGTATAATTTAAATTGCTACCTTTCTTTTTAGAATGAGCACCTGAATTTTGCTTAGATGTAGAAGGAAGAGGTGAAGAATGTCGTCTATGCTTATTCTTCTTGAACTTATTTTTATCCACTTTTAACTCTGGGCATAAAGGTTTAATATGACCTTCCCTGTTACAATGGTGACAGATAGGTACAAACTTATTAGCATTATTTGCATTCAGTGCTTTTCCATTGTCTCGTTCAATACAATCATTTCTTCTAACATCATTTTGTAATAGTCGCGACTTAACAAATTCACTCGTCAACTTTGTTTGAGATCCTTCAATCGCCATTACTAAAGCATCAAATTCATCAGGCAAACCAATGAGCATATATTCAGCCATTTCCTCATCATCGATGATACAGTCAATGTCGGCAAGTTCTTGACATAAAGATAAAATTGCCCCTAAATATAAATCCATGGAATTAAATTCATTATATTGGATATGTGAAAGTCGTTTCCTTAAATGCAAACGCCGGCTTAAACCAGGACTTTCATAGGCTTTTTGTAAATTTATCCAGGCTTCATGTGCAGTTTTACAATTCCTCACATGAGGGTAACACACCTTATGAACGCACAAACAAATCTTTGCGTAGGTTCTTTGGTCTCTCGTAACATCAAATAAATCGCCATATGACAGATCGATGTATTCCCATAAGCCGCAGTCTAATAGTACTATCTTCATTTGAAATTTCCAAGTACTATAGTTTTTGGCACCCTCCAATTTCTCAATATTAGCATGAGAATTGTTAATAACATAAGGAGAAGGAACGGACAAACCTGAATTGGGTGTTCCTGCCATTTCAAACAAAATTTGTAAAAATTGTAGAAATCATGAAATATTTTCCTGAAATATTATGCAGAATAGCATCGGCCCATAACCTATTGGAGATAGGGGCTTCTCAACATCAAAATAACTTGTTAAAATATAAATAAAATTATATTAAAATAAAAATACATCTTTAGATATTGACTTTTGGAAATCAACAAGATCCGATTGTCAGAATGACACTCGCGATCTTTTTTACGACGGATACTTGAGGATTACTAAGAACCTTATTTCAACATATATTGTATAAGATTTTGTAAACATGTTGTTGACTTGCTTAATTAAATAAATAAATAAATAAATAGACTAAGGTTCCTCCAGACTGCGAGGACTCTTCCGGAGGTCTGCAGGAACGTGACGGGTCTCCTGGCCTTCCTGGAGGAGATCGGATCCAATGGAGACTAAGTGCGGAAAAGCCACCGTAATCACAATCACCTACATCAAACAATTTTCTGTATTTTCACTTATATTAAAACTAGTACGATCAATATTCATAATTTTGGCAACATTTTATTAAATTAGTATTTTTTTTATTGCCGCGTTTCTTTTGTTTTAGTCCATGTACCTAATCGTTTGATTTTATTTTCCGCAATATCGGCATATACCGATAGACTGATATGAATTGTAATGTAATTAATTTGTCCGTTTTGTTATTCAGATGCCAAGACAATCATCATTTTCACGGCTCCCAGAACAACGAGTTGTTGACTGTCGAGACTCCATTGTTGGAGATGTGTCTTCCAGAAATTCCTGGAGAATTTGGCCTACACATGCCACGCTGGCCAGACGGGTTGACCAGGGCCTGATGCCAATGTTAAATTACATTTTGTTACGATTCCACAAGTTTGCATACTATGACTAGCACCGTGGTCTAACGGTTAAGTGCCGTGGATTTAGACTCGGTACGGGTTCGATTCCTGGTCGGAACACAAAAATATTTAATAATGTAAATAAATACATTTAATTAATATTTAATTTATTTGTGATATTTCTCGAGTTTGGTACGCTGGAGACATCGACGAGCTTGCCACTTGTCATGATTGGCCTATAGTAAAGTTGGCTAAATGTGAATCCGCTTAATTATAAGCGAGGTTTTTGACCACCCCGAAAGGGAAACGGTCGTGATGATACTTTACTATACTTTACTTTTGTATACCTAAGTGGAACTGGGACAGACGACTTAACGTGCTCTCCGAAGCATATATGACAATTGTATATAAGAAAAGTGTATTTCTTTTTGGTACGTGCTGGGGTTCGAACCGATAGAGACTAAGTGCGGAAAAGCTACCGTAATCACAATTACAACAATGATTTTTCTAAAAAAAGTTTTCAACAGTACAACTTTCATACCTAATCAAATTTTCTATTCTACCCATTGAATATTATATTTTTTCTTTTGTGATCAGAAATATAACGGAGAATAAAAGTATTTCTGATTAAACAAAAAGTTTTCTAATTTAATTTCCAACTTTTCTTCGTAGCAAGCACGAAGTTGTTATTATTATAGTATAAAGTTACGTTTGTATAATATGTATATATTTACAAAAAAAAGTATAATATGTAGTTTATCAACCATATAGTTTCCGTAACACAAGCCTCGTAGCTTACCACGGAAACTAGATGGCGCTGTGTGACCTGTCTGGAAATATTTATTTATTTATTATCACTTGTATTATGTAAGTATATTATGTTTATATTCTTATAATTGTGTCTGTCTTAGCTTATAGTGTGACAATGCCTATTCACAGCAGCTATAATGTTAAGCGTTATTCTGTATTTATAATTTTGTTATTTTATTATTTTATTGTTTCTCTTTCCAAATGATGGTAATCATGACCGCCTCCGTAGTCTAGTGGTAACAAACGTTGCCGTGAACTCGGGAGGTCGTGGGTTCGATTCCTACCGGGGGCAAGTTGTACATTGTATAATTGTCTCGGTCTGGGTGTTTATATGTATAATATGTATATATTTACAAAAAAAAAGTATAATATGTAGTTTATCAACCATCTGGTTTCCGTAACACAAGCCTCGTAGCTTACCACGGAAATTAGATGGCGCTGTGTGACCTGTCTCAAAATATTTATTTATTATTTATTATTATTATTATGTACTGCTCCAGATTCACCAATATGTACTATAAAATGATACCGTTTTATATCAATATTGTAAAAATTGACGTGTAAAAGTGCAGAATACATCTCTTTTTGTCCTATTCCTACTTGCAAAATAAACGAATTGAATTGAATTGTGACGTTTGATCCCAAACCACGGTTTTCTGGTTTACGTTTAGCCAACTTTAGTGGGGCTAGCAGCCCAATTGTGTTAGTCGCAAACGTTATGGGTGGATTTCCTTATTTACGTCAGGGGTTGCGGCATAATTACAAAATATTACTCAATTCTCAACTCTATAAGCGCTCGATCTTGACAGCGGCCGTGCAAATATCAACTTTAATAGCGTGATATATAGTATATAGTTAACGGATTCCATTATATAACGGTTGCGCTTAAGTAACAGAATTAGACTATAGTTTGACAAGAAGTAAGCTCGTATCGATATGATGTGTGCTCATTAGCTCCATCTTACATCGGGTTACAGCGGTTTCTGCTGAGAACCTCAAGTTGCGCAAATACGCTAACCTTGGTACAGGTTGAGAATTGGCGCCGTTTGGGGTCGAGACGATGGACCCAAGCGATGGACACAACACCCGTGGATTTAAATGCGGAGGTTCGATTCCTGGTCAGAACACAATAACTTGTTTAATTTATTTGTGATATTATTCGAGTTCTGTAGGATGTGAAGTCAGTAACAGATTTCAGATTAAGCGCCCCAGTGAGCTCAAGTTTCTTAATGCGATCCACCATCATGAATTTAGACAATAGAAACCATCAACTGCTTCCGCGGTCTAGCGGTTAAGTCCAGGGATTTAGACTCGGAGGTACCGGGTTCGATCTTACAAAATAAATAAATTGAAATTGAATTGAAATTCATATTTGCACTTAGTAAAATATTTAAAGTTGTCCTAATAGTTAGCTATAGTAAAAAGTCTTACGGCTTGTATTTATGTGCAAAAAAGTATTAAATAGGTAAATAATAAGTCGAAGCATCCTAAGAATACCTTTTGTTCGAATCTATTGGTGCGCGACAGACAAAATATATTGCTTCAATTTTCAAGATTGTGGAAAATTGAATTGGTCGAGACACCTGCAGAGATAAAATTCCGTAACAAAGTAACAATCAGCGTTGCCAACTACTTCTTTTTACGTAGAACTACGTACTTTAGGATTTTTCTAGTCATTGTTAACCTCTTCATTGTTCCGAGTACGTATCTACGATCTCTTACGTAATTTCTAATCAAAATCCGAGTTTCTCTGGAATCCCCTTCTTCAGACCATAGCCTAACCATGGTCGTACATCTACGATCAAGGATTCAACTAGATAGTCACATACAAAATTACTGCGAGAAACTGGCAAGCGGACCTCTACGTACATGCTATCTCTTTCTTTTAATAATATACGACAAAGAAACAAATTGATCGGTCAGAAATAAAATAACATAAATTGTTTACGCCAATATTTAACTTATATTTGTAATAGTTAATCGGTTAATAATGAGCAATACAAAATTCCCTCCATTTCCAATAACCAAGTATGCCACCACAAGATGGCGCCACTTACTTCAAATTTGCAATATTTTAATGTTTATTAATTATGTTCGCAACGACAAGTACCCACTTGTGGACTTGCAGAAAATAGTTTTGTTTATAAGCTTCATTGCTTGAAACGTCGTCGCACGTCGCGCCCCGACCCAGTGAGAAGTCTATGATCTACCGTGATCCCGCTCTTCTGCAAGACGCGCCGTTGTGTTCTCCGCGGACGGCTGTCTCGCTATCATGATTAGTAAAATAATTAATTTGTTATCTGACGAAACCGAGTGTACCAAATGTATGAAATGGTGAATAAATAAATGAAATGAAATAAAAAGTTTTTATTAATAAGCATAATAAAAATACAATGTAACAGTTACTAATTATTAATTACTTTACCACATGGCAAGTACAATAATAAAAGATATTAAAAAAGAAAAAATCTAACTATGTCGACCAGAGAGAGGTGTTTTGATTTTTTTTTCTAAATTCTTGCGGAACCCCTACAGGGTATCGTGGAACCCTAGGGTTCCGCGGAACACACTTAGAGTATAGGTGGCTGGAAGGAATAATTGAATGGTGGAGCAGACCTGCTTGGCCCCAATTCTTTCAGTAAAAGATTTCGCTGAAACTCCTCTCTCACCGTTCCTGTTTTTTATTTTATTTTATTTATTTGGAATAACAAACAATTGTACAATAAGGATACAATACAAATATAGATTACATAGTACAGGTAATTATACAATTAAGACCGTTATCCACAGATAGGATATATAATTATAGAATGTACAAAGTTATAACAAACTAAACATTATGAAAAAAATAAAAATAATTAAAAAGCCTATATAAATTTTAACATTTCTTTGACCTTATTCTTATACCTACATGCAGATAAAGCAAATATGTCTACATTAGAAAATATATCATTATATGAGCACACAAGACGTCTTATTGGGGCACGAACAGCAGCGTTAGTGCGGGCTGCAGTAGTTACAAATAAGCGATGCTGGCACACGTCGCGCTGCGGGTTCGTGGGAATACGGTAACAGAGTTTACTGTTAAGATCAATACAGTCATATTTATTATTGCATTGTTCATATTTTAATCAGTGTTTATTTGTGTAATTTAGAAAATAACCGTAGCTTAGAAGAGTTTATGTAAATAAAATCGTCACCTGGTAGGAAACGAGGAAAGGTGGACTTACGGAATGTAATTAAGGAAACCCCGACGAACTGACGGAAAGCATTTTACGGAAATTTCCATTAAATTTTCTTACAAATTTATTAAATAGGAGCGACCCAAATTACTGAATTCTAACGTTCTTTTAACACTTTAATTGGAATTTTGTACACATTCAAAACATAAGCCGTCATAATTATGTTTATAAAAACTTTTTCTGTTAATTATACATACATACATATCTTCACGCCAAATCCCTTGCGCGGTAGGCAGAGACAATTGAGCGACACTTGTCACGGTTACGACATACCTCTTTCGCTTCTTCGACATTCATCAACCAAATTATACTGGAATATAAAAAATTAAAAAGTAAAGTATCATCACGACCGTTTCCCTTTCAGGGTGGTCAGAAACTACGCTTATAAATAAGCGGATTCACATTTAGCCAACTTTACTATGGCCAATCATGACAAGTGGCAAGCTCGTCGATGTCTCCAGCGTACCAAACTCAAGAAATATCACAAATAAATTAAATATTAATTAAATGTATTCATATACATTAATAAATATTTTTGTGTCCCGACCAGAAAAAAAAAACTAAAACGAAAAAAAAAACCTACTTACAAAACCTAATTTAAATATATAATGTGCTGTATATATGAATGAATAAAAAAATAAACTATTGGCCACATATATAATTATATTTTCTTCAGACGATGAATAAATATTCAATGAAGCAAAATTAAATAGCCTCTTTTTACCTTAAATCCAATTTTTCACCGTTCATTTAATTTCCGTTTCAATGCAGCTCTGGCAATTAATTTATTTGGAGCTTAAGTCTTTCAGAAAATAAATTAATCTAAGGTAAAAAATACGTTTAGCGATCTTCTATTTCCCAAATTTGAAAAACATTAATCCTTACAACCTTTTGTGTTATATTATGTCGACTTTCGGGTTGCACATAGGCATGTAGTCTATCTTAATTCTGACTTGCCTGGTGGGTTAGTACTGTACCAGGTTTTGTAATCTCATAGGTACTGATAACTAAATTTAAAAAGGTTATTAATTGATAGTTGTGGTGCAGTTCTGTATATGTTTTATTTTGTAAATATATAAAATAATATGATATAGCTGAGTTTTCCTTGCAGATTCCTTTCTCAGTCACATTAAACATTAACAGGTCTCTGGAATCTGCTAAGCTGCTGGTCTTCTGCTAACAGCTTACTTATTGGACCACTTTGCTGCTTAGTCTTCTACTAGCAGGAGCAGAATCATTCAAAATAATTAAATTAATGACGTTTCATAAATGTCTGTAATAGGTTTACGTGAATAAAGATATTTTGACTTTGACTTTGAGTTATATAAGTAAGGCAGTGTTACTCCAAACTTAAGCCAACAAAGTTATCACATGAATCCGTTTTCTTCGGTTGACTAATTGTTTGTTTAGTTTGGGACCACCGCCTGTCTCTTCGCTTGTCAAAACAATAGTGAACGGTTTTAGCTACAAGAAAGTTTATTAATGGATTTTGAGTTTCTAATTACCACATTAATACAACTTTTAGTCAGCCCGCACTTGTGGGAGACTTGATGCTTCCTTGACCAGCGAGGAAAGCGTTTTTTGATGTTCGCATTGTTAATGCCGACGCAACCTTGTACGAAACCATATCACAGTGTTTGAAGACGAGAGTGCGTCCTCTCTGTAATGTAGTACGGAACAGAGACGTGGACACTGTAGATCCAGCGTGGTGCCCTGACGAGTGGGGGGAGGAGAGAAGGGGGACTTCTTGTACTTTTTTTTTTCTTTCCAGACAGGTCACACAGTGCCGTCTAGTTTCCGTGGTAAGCTACGAGGCTTGTGTTACGGAAACTAGATGGTTAATAAACTACATATTATACTTTTTGTAAATATATACATATTATACATATATGTGTACAATGTACAACTTGCCCCCGGTGGGAATAGAACCCACGACCTCCCGAGTTCACGGCAACGTTTGTTACCACTAGACCACGGAGGCGGTCAACTGCAGCGCGTTTGGCTGGGTCTTGTTGGTATTAAACTGGATGACCTAAAGAAGGTCGCTGGCGGGAGTTGGATGAGGGTTGTAAAAGACAGCGTGCAATGGCGAGAGGTATTTATGACGAGAAGAGCATCAGCCGTTCAATAAAACCAACTTATATGCGATAATTAGTGGCTTTAATCACATAAAACGAATTAAGATATAAAATATAAACACCATTCTTACAAAATTATAATTGACAGTCAAATGTCATTATTGACATTTTCTAATGTTTTTTAATATGAAGCAAATTATAAAGAAATAAAAAATAACATAAAACTCTTTCAATACATTTCCAACATCCTCCCCACCTTTTAGCTGTAATAAAATAAAGCTAAAAGCACATTACACACAGTATTATGTATAACAGTGAGGTAATTTTACAATCCTACTACTTCTAGTGAGTGTAGGTATTCTAGAGTACAATGGTTAAAATTTGTTTTATAATTCTTAGTTTTCCAGTTTTAACCACTATATTTCTTAAAATAACAATTATCTTTGCCTTGTAACATTTCTACAATTAAAGACCAAAATTGCTTTTTGTAATCAGATATTAGTTACACATTTTAAAGGACTTTGTGTACAAGACTCGATAAGTACTCATTACATTATCCTAAAATCTGATCTTAATATATTTAAATATTTAATATTGTGAATTATTCTAAATGACACTTTCTCAGCTAAACTAAATTAATTAATTAGTTCGCCTATTTAAATTATGCTTACAATTGTGAATAATTCTAGCTATCCAACCTAACTAGTTTTGGTGTAACTTGAAAAATAATGAAAATTATGAGTATATTTAGAAATAGTTTCATTCGTATCTAACATTACAACATCTTTCCAACATAATTTTCTTTTCTTCACATACATCCACCATAGAATCTGTAAATATTTCCTATCTTCTGGAGTGACCGATATTTGGAGAAAAGCCTTTTTAATATCTGCTGATATGCCAATCTCGTGCATCCGGAACTGAGTTAATAAACTCGGTATAATTTCAAAAAAAATAATACCCTTCTCAATAAAATAATTTAATGAGAACCCATTCCTATCATTTGCTGATGCGTCACTCACAGGTCTAATTTTTGTAGTATTACTGGATTCCTTAATTATAGCGTGGTGTGGTAAATAATGTCCACTATCATCTGCTTGTGCCACTTCAATCACACCTTCTTTCAGCCATTCCATAAACACTTCATTATAATCATCTATCTTTCCTAATTTCTCCAGTCGCTTTGTAGTTGAATACAGACGTCTTACAGCTATATCTTTATTATTCTGCAAAACTTCTCGTCCCGCATTCCAAGGAATATAAACTTCATAACGTCCATCCTCATTTAAACTAACTGTATTTCTGAAAAAAGTCATAATTTCATCTTGTTTCTTAGCTTCTGTTTCTATTTCAATTGAGTCCCTGATACCTAAACTTTCTAAATCCCATATTTCAGGTAAAGCAACATTAACTAGATAAGAACCATTAAAATTATTGTGAGTACTTATTGGGCCTTGTACTGTCCACCCTAACTTAGTTTCTATAGCCACTAGACTATTTTTTAGATGAACAATACTACCGGTTAATAAATAACCAATAAAATCTGTGCCTACCAATAAGCTCACTTCCGTGGGCTCACTATCTACATCACTTAGCTTAATGTTTAGGTTTGTCAGCTTTGTTAATATGTCCCTATTATTTATTCTTGGTAAAGGACCACTAATCTTTAGTTTATCCAAAGCTGACATTTTGACTTTATATTGGCCATCTAAACTCTCTACTACAAAATCAAAAACATTATGTATATTTTTAGAGGTTTCGATGCCACCAAATACACAATGACTTAACAATAACTTATCTACAGGTTTCATATTTAACATAGTTGTAACATCCGTCTTAATATAAGATTTTTGCGCACCACTGTCCAACAATGCTCTAACTACCATCTTTTTACCACCACTTACTACTTTTACCATAATAGTTTGCAAAAATGTTGTAGTGTCCGTGCACAATAATGTTGATGTACACTGTTGTTCTTCTATTTCCTGTTCCTTTTTGTCAAGTCCTGGACACATAATAATTGTGTGACGCTTTTTACATGACAAACATTTCGGATAATTTCTGCACTTCTTTGCACTATGGCCAACTATCAAGCAAATAAAACAAGCATTCTTTTTTCTTAACTTTTCTTGTTTTTCTTCTAAACTAAGCTTGGATAGAGAATAGCATTCCATACTTCCATGTGTCGTTTTATCACACCAAACGCATGTGCGTGTTTTAATTTTACTATTGCTAGCTATAATACATGAGGTAGTAGGTTCATTAACAGTCTTATTATTTATATTCATACCTGCAAAATTCTGTACCAACGCTATCCTTTCTTCACTCTCCACTTCCTTCTTGAGAAAATTAAGTAAACTTGACAACTGGTTATCATCCTTCTTTTCAGACGATCTCTCCCAGGCCACTAAAATCTCGATAGGCACTGCGGATTCAATCATTGGGAATAACATTGAGGCATATTTATCTGTTGTGACATTTAGTGTTTCTAAAGCCTGCAACTGTGTCACTAATTGGTCATATAAATTTCTGAGAGAAGTATTTCTCATATTTGTCTTATCTAAAACTAATTTTAAAAGATTTCTGACATAGTACTCTATTAGCATCTCATCCCTGGCAAACCTTGACTTGAGCTGTTCTATAGCCTTATGATAATTCTCACCTGATGGTGGATAGCTTTCCACGAGCTGTCGCGCCTTTGAACCCTCCTCCGTGCCTTGAATCAAATACTGAAACTTATCATCATTGTCTATATCATCATCATTATGAATCTTCTTAAACTGTCCCCAGAAATTTACCCAACTCTTAATATCTCCATTAAATTTACGTAATTCTATTTTAGGAAGTTGAAATCTCCTCTTGCCTGAATTTTGCTTAAGATCTGTTTTATTACTATTTCTACTACTTACACTCATGTCATCATCTTCAATTTTTATAGCATTCTGGTACTTAACCTTTACGTGGATCCAGCGCTTCCGATAAGATTCAGCACCTTCAATATCTTCACACATCTCTGCTTCATCTATAAATTCATCAGCTAACCACGTATCCTTAATGCTATCTTCGATTTTGAATAATGACTCTGCTTTTTGTCTAGCATATTCATAAGCAGATAATACCTCAACTTGTAGGTTTCCGGACTCTTCAGCTAGTAAAACTGCTTCCAAATCTTTTTCTGCTAAAGTGTACTGCCTTCTAAGTATGGTGCGCTCTCTTTTTAGTCGTTCCATGTTGATTTTACAATATTACCCAGTTTCCACAAAGGTTCCGTGATGAAAACCGGGTCGGGCTAAATGCGTCTAAAATTTCTCAATTTTTCTTTTTTCACGGTCGCCATATGACGAGAAGAGCATCAGCCGTTCAATAAAACCAACTTATATGCGATAATTAGTGGCTTTAATCACATAAAACGAATTTAGAAATAAAATATAAACACCATTCTTACAAAATTATAATTGACAGTCAAATGTCATTATTGACATTTTCTAATGTTTTTTAATATGAAGCAAATTATAAAGAAATAAAAAATAACATAAAACTCTTTCAATACATTTCCAACAATTTATAAGTTTATAGGTGTGATTGTGGCTGACTGTAAGCCATGTATGCGCTCCGCGTCCCCGCGCGCCCTCACCTCGCCTCCTGCCTGCAGTCGTTCGTTTATTGCCTATTGAGTTTAGTTTCAAAATTTGAAATAATCTTCGGGAGAGATCAGTGTTCATCCTAAGAAATACACTTAAATTAATGGTACCTGTAAGCGGACGGGTGGTTCGCCCCCGCGCATCTTTTTTATGTACCTACTAAAAATATTTATTATTTAATATTAAGCTTCGAGAGTAATTGTCTCCGCCAACAAACTGTGGTTACAGTTTGACTGGCTATTTAATAAGTTATATGTATTGGAAAGTAAATAAATGTTTTTTTGTGTAGATGATGACAGAAATAAAATTAATTATTGGCACGCATGGAAATTTGGAAATAACAAGGGAACTTATATAATAATAATTACCCTCAAAACAGCGGCGGGTGGCGAGCGAGCTGTATCTATACTAGTTGTGATTAATAGTTTACACATGTGAGACGACTGTGTGAGACTATCACACCAAAAGTGTGCGTCATGATGGAATGACCGTATGTACGTAATTTCCAGTGCTGTCGTACGTAGCAGAAACGTGGACACTAACAGTGGGTCTGGTCCACAAATTTAAGGTCGCTTAGCGGGCTATCGAGAGAGCTATGCTCGGTATTTCTCTGATGGATAAAGTCCGAAACGAGGAAATCCGTCGGAGAACCAAAGTTACTGATATAGCCTTCAAAATTAGTAAGCTGAAGTGGCAATGGGCTGGACATGTCTGTCGTAGAACCGATGAACGATGGAGTAGACGAGTTCTAGAGTGGAGACCACGTACGGGAGGACGAAGAGTGGGTCGACCCCCCGAAAGATGGACGGATGACCTGAGGAAGGTCGCTGGTGGGGGTTGGATGAGGGTGGCAGGAGATCGTGTGAAGTGGCGAGCCTTGGGGGAGGCCTATATCCAGCAGTGGAGAGACGCAGGCTGATGATGATGATGACGTAATTACATTCCCTAGTAAGTTGATAGACTACTGTTCCCAAAGTACACCAAGAATTGAAAAATCTTTGAAATTATTGGATCGTGAAAGCGAGAGGGATACATAAGCGTATAGATGCAACGGCCGACAAAGAACGTTCTTTGTTTATTCTGGATTCTTTATTGTTCAAATTATTTATTAATAAAAAATTATACAAAATATTTATATATAAAAAAATCTTTACAATCTGTACCAATGAAAATTTCATGGTTAAAAGTGTCTAATACACTGGCTACATTTGCAGTTGCAGTGCTATATATATGTTCAGTTTTGATAGTTCAAAAACATTCGCGGCATTGTACACTGATATATAAACACACATGTATTTAGTTGTATTGTATTACATTCCTTTCCGCTTCCTAAATTATTATCGGGTACCATTGGGTGACCAACAAAAAATGGTCACGTACGCACCGGCAGAAGCGATCGAGGTCTCGCTGCGTGTGCGCGCAATTTTGTGGTGAAAAAACATTCTCGTATGACAAACTGTGACAAAGTTTGTGTAATCTCAATTTACGGACTGGGGTGAGCTTTCCCTATATTTATCATATTTTTATTTTCATGTACGTTTATTACTTGTCGGTTTACACGGAGTATTTTGCGTGGGACAGCTGAGCGTGGCTCAGAGTCAGCCGGTGCAGGCATCTTCTTTTAAATACAGTCCACTCATAACATCTAAAACAGCACAATATATGTATATATAACATAATTTTAGACCGACTATCTCCAGAGACTTTGACCAATTTTTTTCTCTATAAAAAGTTTTGATTCTAAACATCAATGATGTTTTAATTACAAACTTCGCAGTTTTTTTCCGTACCTTACCAGATTACTCTGATCCGGGAGGCACATTTAAAAAGCGCTTAGAATTTCAGGAACGCCGGAGACCAATCGTACATGTGTGCGCCACTTACGCGGCAAAGGGGATACAGAAATAGCCCAAAGTTAGCCAGTCATTTTGAACTTCTAGAGTCATCGCGTGCACTCTGTATTCATACTCTTCATCTTTCCTGAGGAAGGGTTTTATAACCTCTTTGTCACTTTCTTTTTTCTTCCATCCAATGCCTCTTTTATATTTATTTGAAAGAATTGAATATATATTGTGTTTTTAAAATAACTGCCTTGTTGATTGTTATTTATTTACCAATCTCTGTGTTCTAGGGGCTGTAAAGAATGAAATTCATTCAATTCAAATCATTTATTTCCATACGGTTCACATTGTAACTCTTGGATATTGTCAAATACATTTTTACATTTACAAACATTTATTCGAAGGTATTAATTAAAACTACTTAAAGAGTTAAAATTAAATATAAACTAAACCTACATACATACACATACATATCTTCACGCCAAATCCCTTGCGGGGTAGACAGAGACAATTGAGCACCACTTGTCACGATCACGACAAACCTCTTTCGCTTCTTAGATATTCAACCCCTTTTGTTTCGATGGCTTTTTAATTCACCTTCAGATAATGTTTTAGTCTTGGTCGGTCAGGGCCTCTTTTACCCACAACTTTCGCATTATATATCTGGTACGTCAATCTCTCTTCGCTCATCCTTTCAACATGCCCGAACCATCAAATAAAAAAAAATAAACATACAAAAATAAACTAAACCTATTTAAAAAAATAACGTTGGCAAAAATAATTGCCAGCCTTCCTGTCTCCAGACTTTTCCGTTAGCCGTTTGGACAACTCCTTGGCCAGACGTTTGGCAAAGTGTCCCCATGGGCCCAAACAAACTAGACAAATTTACAAACTAAATTAACAACATAAAGTTAAGAATGTATAAATAAATAAATTCGTGGCTGTAAAGGGGCCGTGTCATGTTTGGGGAATGAATGATAAATAACAAGTTGGTCCTGATAATACCACGTACACGCATGAGAATCGGGGTCCAAACGTCTCCGAGGGAAGATAAGGCAAAACGTTCGGAAAGGACAGATTGATAGAACATTGCGTTTATTTCTGACATTCTATTTAGGGAAGCTGTTATTTTAGTTATAGTCTTCAGACTAATGGAAATATGTTGTGGATACACTTACCCGCAGTTTCCCAAAGAGAGAATAAGATATTGCCTTTAAACAGACAAATAGTAATATATTTTATACAGCAAAGCTTTTACACATTTTTTAAAGACATATTAGCCCCATCACACATCCAGGCGACCTCGTCAAGCGCGGGAGGTGCGGCGGTTTCTGCTGAGAACCTCAAGCTGCGCAAATACGCCAACCTCAGTACAGGTTACGAATTTGCGCCGTTTGGGGTCGAGACGATGGGACCATGGGGGCACTCAGCCAAGCGTCTGGCCAAAGTCTGGAGACAGGAAAGCTGGCAATTATTTCTGCCAACGTATTAGCTTAGCTATACAGAGGGGAAATATTGCCAATCTTCTTGGGACTATCACTGAAGGGTAAAAGACATTTTTTACTTATAGTTTATTTTTTATTAGGTTTAGTTTATATTTATTTTAATTTTTACTTTTAAGTAGTTTTAATTTATATTGTTATTCTTTTATACTGTTTGTATATTCATCATTACAGCCCCTAGAACACAGCGTCCCAGACCTCCACTGCTGGAGATGGGCCTTCCAGAACATATATCTGGAGAATTTGGCCTACACTCGCCACGCTGGCCAGAGGATATTTCCACGCGTCTCTCTCTTTTTTCATTCATTT
This sequence comes from Tinea semifulvella, assembly GCA_910589645.1. Lineage (NCBI taxonomy): Eukaryota > Metazoa > Arthropoda > Insecta > Lepidoptera > Tineidae > Tinea > Tinea semifulvella. The sequence goes on along the minus strand of OU342608.1, from coordinate 9,129,027 downwards.
AGTAACATTTCAGAGAACTTCACAAGTGACTAATTAACAAATAATGAGAAGTTTAAGAGCTCTGGACACGTGCGAAAGCGCTAAAATTCCAGTTAAACAATGTCGTATAAAATGAGCCCTTATTACGACAAATATAGGGTTCAAAAAGGAGCCATAGAGTAGTACATAGAACAGTAAAAGTACGATAGAAATTCATATCATATGATATATTCATGTAGTTTTTGGAAATGTTATTATTATTAAGGAGGAAATAAGTGTGCAAGAATTGCAATCGGCAATTAGAAGCCTGAAATGTGGCAAAGCAGCGGGAAAAGATCGAGTGCTCGCTGAAATGATCAAATACGGAGGTATACCGGTCTGGAACGCTTTCCACCTACTGTGCAACCTTTGCTGGCAGGAGGGAAGAGTACCAGAGGACTGGCGGCAATCAGTCATCGTTCCTTTATACAAAGGTAAGGGATCTAGATTGGACTGTGCCAACTACCGAGCGATTAGTTTGATCAGTTTGGCGAGCAAGATTCTCACGAAACGCTTGCAAGAGAAGACTGAAGGTCTTTTATGGGAGGCACAAGGAGGCTTTAGACCTGGAAGAGGATGCACTGACCAAGTCTTTTCGCTCCGCAATATCACAGAGAAGTTTTTGGCCTTAAACCAGAAGGTTTTCTGTGCTTTTGTGGATTTGGAAAAGGCTTTTGATAGAGTTGTAAGAAAGAAGCTTTGGGACATATTGCCGGAGTATGGAGTGAATGACAAACTGCTACAAGCTATACAGTCCCTGTACAAGGGCTGCAAAGCTTGTGTGCGGGTGGAGGGGGGTATGTCGCCTTGCTTTGAATCCCAAATGGGCGTCAAACAGGGTTGTGTGCTTTCTCCTAGATTATTTACTCTATATCTCGAAAAATGCCTAAAAAGAGTGAGAGAGAGTGACTGTGGGATTAAGATGAGTGATCTAGTGGTAAACTGCCTGCTTTATGCAGATGATGCTGTTCTTTTGGCATCGTCCGAACAACAACTGCAATCACTAGTCACAAGAATGAAGGAGGGATGTGCAGAAAAAGGACTCCGTTTGAATGCGAGAAAAACCAAGGTACTAGTGTTTGAAAGAAGAAGGATGACAACCGTGACGATAAAGATTGATGATGAAACTCTAAAACAAGTAAATGAAATTATATATCTGGGCAGTGTTTTCACTGCGGATGGGAAGTACGATAGGGACGTTGAAAGAAGAGTGAAAGCGGGAAATAGTGTTAACGGTGCCCTGGGGTCACTGATCGGCAGTCGAAATGTCAGTGACAAAGCTCGGCTCGCCATACACAATGCCATGTTGGTACCAACACTGATGTATGGAAGCGAAACGTGGATATGTCAGAATACGCATGAGAGTAGGGTTAATGCAGTAGAAATGCGGTCGTTGCGGCGGATATGTGGCGTGACTTTGGCGGACCGCATACGTAACGTCGAAATACGGAACAGGGTTGGTATGAAGGAAAGCATAGGGACAAAAATAAGGAAAAGCATGCTACGATGGTTCGGGCATGTTGAAAGGATGAGCGATGAAAGATTGACGAGCCAGATATATAATGCGAAAGTTGTGGGTAAAAGAGGCCCTGGCAGACCGAGACTCACATATCACGATCAAATAAATAAAACACTGACTGAAGGTGCATTAAAAAGTCTTCGTAACCAAAGGGCATGTATGAAGAGGTTAATGAATGTCGACGAAGCGAAAGAGGTATGTCGTGATCGTGTCAAATGGCGCTCAATTGTCTCTGCCTACCCCGCAAGGGATCTGGCGTGAAGATATGTATGTATGTTATTATTAAAATTGATTGTCGTATTTATGACAACCACGACATAGAAACATCGACTTGTTTCATAATAGTACAAGATACCTTCACCGATCTGTTATCGAATTTTATTTTTTAATGATGTTTAATTGAAGCTATAAAATAAATAAATCAAATTATAAATAAAACTAAAAACAATGCCTAGGAAAAAAAAACTATTCTACATAATAAACTAAGGGCTTTTTTTTTTTAAATACTATCACGACATGTGACCTTGCGCCCACCTGATGGTAAGTGGAAAGCAAGATCCATGAATGTTAGCAAATGGAATCAGACACTCATGACTGACATCATTCCCTAACACTATGCCGGCTTGACTGGACATGACGGCAATTCGAGCTTGATCCCGAAATGTGTGGATACTCTTTACTGGGTTTATCGGCACGAACGGTGGATACTTCCCCGCCCCGGCAGACTGGACAAATTACCACCATCAGTCAGCCTACCACCTATTAAAGCTTACCACCTGGAAGGGTACCTAAAACGCATTTCCTTGTTGAATAACAAGGGAAATATTTTTTTTAGGTTATATAATAAAATACGCTATCAAAAGCAATTAAAAAAATCTACAATCCATCTGCTGAGAACCTCAAGCTGCGCAAATACGCCAACCTCGGTACAGGTTACGATTTTGCGCCGTTTGGGGTCGAGACGATGGGTCCAACTCAGCCAAGCGTCTGTCCAAGGAGTTGTCCAAATGGACGGAAAAGTCTGGAGACAGGAAATCTGGTAATTATTTCTGCCAGGCTCAGTGAGCTGAGCAGAGCAAAGCAACACTACGTTTTTGAAATGGATACTTCCACTTGTTTTTCTCTGTTCTGTGGTTGTATGTGAGCCGGTTTGAGAGTCACTTAAGTTTCCTTATTGTGCGGACGTGAAGAGTGTCGCTGTCTCGCCGTCTCTGAAACTCTGAACGCATGTAAAAGCTGTTTACTGCCATCAGTTTCACTTGTAAAACGTCACGTATCTTATAAAGTAGGTTTCAAACATTAAATATACCTATAACAAGACAGGTCAAGAAACAATAAAGTTTATTTATTTATATTTATTTAAATACTTTATTGCACAAAAACTAAAAAAAAATATGTTTAATGCTTTTTAGACTTTTTCTAACAACTGACCTGTGAGAAAGTGAGAAATCATGGGCAGGGTGCAAATAATAATATTTTTTTTATAACTTAGTACATATATTTATTTATATAAAACTTTTTAGCACTGTGTACGAGGGGCGGGCTTAATACCGGGGTTAGATTCCTGATCGGGACACAATAATATTTATTAATTTAAATTAATATTTAATTTATTTGTGTTAAATCCCAAGTTTGGTACGCTAACATCGACAAGCTTGCCACTTGTCATGATTGGTCTATAGTAAAGTTGGCTAAATGTGAATCAGCTTATTTATAGGCATGGTTTCTAACCACTCAAGGGATACGTTCGTGATGATATTTTACTTTTTTATTTTCGTTTTACATTGCGTGTTTTCGTTAAACTAAACACAAGGTTGGTACAAAATAACACGTGACCTATGACGGTGCATAAATCGGGTCAATACTTTGAAAAAAAGAACGGTTACCAAATACAGAATGGCCCTCTATTAGCAGTCTTATTTGTACAAGTGGTTTTATTTATGTTTGCTAAGCAAATCCAGTACACGCTTGTAAATAGTTGATTGCTTTGCGTGGGCCGATCCGTACAGACTGCCAGACGCTGTGTCGCCTGTCATAGGCTCTAAATGTTCCGCTCTCCTCTGACCATAAATAGTTTTTGACTGTACTTAATTCATATAAAGTACAGTCATTGGCAGAATAATCTAAACTTCGATCCCGGTCATCGTCGAGAGTGTGGTGTTTTCTGACCGCCGCACTATAGCATGTCTATAAAAAAGAAACTGTCAATAATAGTTTTTGACTGTACTTAATACATATAAAGTACAGTCATTGGCAGAACAATCTATCTGGTCATAGTCAAGAGCGGAGGTGTTTTTTGCCGATGCCTGATAGAATATCAATGAAAAAAAAAACCGTCATAGAGATTAATATTTTTTGACTGCAAATTCATATAAAGTACAGTCATTGGCAAAACAATCTAGTGCACAATCCCGCTTGTCGAGTGCCGAGTTTCCTGACGAGAGATAAATTGCAATTGGTGTCGCCGCCATTACGAACTTCCGATGCATCTCATGTATTGTGCGATGTTCATTTATTGCTCGGAGGATGGAAATAAATACAGGCATGAGTTATGACCAGTGATGGGAGTGGGTAGATTGATTTAAGGTCAAGACTAGCATTATGTCAAAGCTATAGTTTCATGTGAATGTATACTGTTGATGATAAATAATTAAATAACCTATTCTTAAAACTTGCATCGACTTGCTTTGCGTTTTTTCTCTTTAATCCCTAGAAAGATAAGGTGCACCACGGAGGCGCCCTCGATAGGAAAAAGGCAAGACAAGCAAAATCTTTATAGATGTTCTCGGACACATACGGGACCGAGGGGAGATCAATTCTGTCGCTGCTATCGACGAGTTACCTTCCCATTGGGATGACACCGGATTCAATGCTGTTTTCTTTTTCTGTGCCATTGTATTAATTACATTGCATATAAAAAATGGTAAACTTTGACAAATCCAAGTGTTCCCAGAAACAAGGTTCCTACGGATAATTAATAAACAATAACACAATTTAGATCCAATTCGCACACAAGATGAATGCTGTCCTTTAGTATCAAGGTGATTTACGATATTGCGTGTGGATTTAGTGGCGGAAACACTTGACAAGCTGTCGCGACAGCATGCCATGATCACAGCCCCAACTACACCACTCCAACAAATCGACCATATCCGCACATGAATCCCCACTCATAAAGGCAACGGCACACTATTGCAAAGTATAAGTACTTACAAGTTGAATTTTGCAAACTAAAATTAGGTATATGAATTGAAAGTATTTCCATGTCTATTATATTAAAATGACTGATATGTAGGTACAACAACAAAACAATATACAAAGCATGATGAAGTAGTATCATCACGACCGTCTCCCTTTCGGAGTGGACAGAAACCACGCTTATAAATAAGCGGATTCACGTTTAGTCAACTTTACAATCATGACAAGTGGCAAGCTCGTCGATGTCTCCAGCGTACCAAACTCGAGAATATCACAAATAAATTGAATATTAATTTAATGTATTTACTTACATTAATAGCTAATGTGTCTACACATGTCGCATCCCACACCAGGGACCTGCCAAGTTTCCACGGCCCAACAGTCTTTTGTCATTGCTCCGCGCAATCCCGCTCAGTTCTAGGATCGCGGGTATTTCAGCAGTGACAAAAGCCCTTCGAATGATGTCGTTCAAAGCAGCGTGACTAGGAAAGCATAAACTAGCTAAGATTATAACTTGACTACAACCAAGTAATAATATAATAATAATAATAATAATAATGTCATCTCTTCACTCCATCTTCATCCAACGCCTACGCTGCTGCTGCTTTAGATTCTCCGTTCATCTGGCCGGAGGTTGTCCCACTCTGCGTATACTCCACTCCAGAACCCGTATGCCCCATCGTTCATCGGTCCTGCGACAGATGTGTCCGGCCCACTGTTACATCCGCTTTTGTAAAGCATGGTTTATGACCATGGAAGTTTATAAAACCTAATTCTTACCACCTTCTGCACTCATTACAGATCTCAGTCACAAAGCACTTAAGCTCGCCTATATACCTGCACTAATCCTCAGCTTAACCCAGAGAATTCTAGTCTTGGGATCAGAGTTCCTCCAAAAGAATTATGTAAACAATTTATGTGAACAAATAAACGTTTTTTTTTTTATAAACTTGTTTTGGTTTTGTACAATAAATAATTTATTATTATTACCACTCTATTTCACTGCAAAAGTAAATAATGGTCAATTTGTTTCAATTTGCATATGGATCCAGCATTTTCCGTGATTGGTATCCTGTGTTACCCCACAGTTCAGTCGTTGGTTGATTTAGCGCAACTCGGCTGCGCGCACGCATATATTCAGCCGGATCTATCTATTACATTTTGACATTGCGTTTGTTTCTGTATCTTCGACCAAAAACGACGTAATTTTTTGACAACTCGTCGGTTTTCTCTGTATGTTTAATTTATTATTAATAAAAAAAGCACTTGCATTAGTTTTATTACGGCACTTTTTTCGTTAAGGTGAGTTGGGGTAAGTGTACTCGTAGATATGGAAAAAGGGTAAAAATTTTTTTTTTTTTATTTCCTATTTTTTGTTTAACTAATTAATTATTATTATTATTATTTTGATAATTTTTATTTTGTTTTAAATATTATTATAACTATGCCATTAGAGTTTAGACAGTAGCGTTTTGATTTATATGTATTTTGTAAATACATTAGTATTGAGTTGTTCAGTTTATATCATGTTTAATTTTTATATAGCTTCATATACGACCGCCTCCGTGATCTAGTGGTAACAAACGTTGCCGTGAACTCGGGAGGTCGTGGGTTCGATATCCACCGGGGGCAAGTTGTATATTGTATAATTTGTCTCGGTCTGGGTGTTTATATGTATAATATGTATATATTTACAAAAAAAAAAAAAAAAGTATAATATGTAGTTTATCAACCATCTAGTTTCCGTAACACAAGCCTCGTAGCTTACCACGGAAATTAGATGGCGCTGTGTGACCTGTCTGGAAATATTTATTTAAAAATTATATATAATTGTATAGACGTTTAAATGTATAAATATCTGACGTGTAAAAGTGCTTGTAATATTGGCAATTTTAGAATAAATGAATTTGAATTAAATCAAAGAACAGGAGTATCGACGTGTTGGCAAAAATACGTAATTTACCGGTCGTAAAATTATTTTAAAGTCAGAACAAAACAAATCTTGGCTTTACAAATTCCCTACGTTGTAAGGCTCATTGTGGAATATGGATTAGTTTGTTCAAATTTTGTGTTGTGAATGGATATCGAAATGAAAATTACGGAAACAGAAGACATGTCGGCGATTGAAGGCGACGTAGCTATAGATAGGTAAGTAAAAAACTTTTTTAAATTAAGCTTGCCTCTAGTACATCACTATCATGACATTCACCACATAGTATAAAAGAAATTCCTTAGCCACGTCTGTCTGTTTCTTCGCGATAAACTAAAAAACTACTGCACCGATTTTATTTATTTATTTAAAAACTTTATTGTTAATCTATACAAAAGGCGTACGTAATGCCGCAAGACATTCTCTTCCCGTTAACCTTTGGGACATTGGGGCATTTAAATATGAGTACGGTGCAAATAGAGAAATAAAATATTAAAATGAAACATAAATAATATTAAAAATTAACATACTTAGACAACTATAATATATATATATATAATATATACACATACATATTAATACTACATAAATATAATACAATAAAATTATATAATAATACATAAATACCTTCGAACCCGGCACCTCCGAGTCCAAATCCACAGACTTACCTGCTAGACCACGGAGGCAGTCCGTTTTTGTATACATTAACGATATTTGTTAGAGGTGCCGGAAAATAATAAGCCGTCCGAAAGCTTTTAACGAAATCTCTACCTAAACCCTTTGAGATATAACACAATAATGTATAGTGGAATTGTGTATCTTATATAGGTTTACAGAAAAGTCTGCAATGGCATATGTCTATCTCTTATATCCATTTTAATACTTTAAAAAATGGTGCAATTATAAAGCGGTAATTGGAAAGCTATTTACGCAAATACGGTATTAATAATAATTAATTAATAAATTAATAATACTTATCATTTTAAATATGTTAGTTGGCTTGAACATTTCATGAACAATCTCTTTACACCATGCAAATGAAATGAAAACCAAAATCAAAATAATACGCAACGAAATTAATCTCGTGTCGCTGTTTATTTATAATAAGGTAGCCAATAATCTTAGTAGTAGCTTCTAACAATCAACTCAAAATTCCCCCTCACACTTCTAGCAGATATTCAGATTCTTTTACTGTTTTCGCTGCTCGAGAGTGGAACAAGCTTCCACTAGTCATTAGACGGGCGCCTTCAATAAATGTGTTTAAAAATCTACTCATTGCTCACTTTTTAAATAAACAAAATAATTTGTCATGAAACTACAAGTACCTATGCATTATAATTTTTATTTATTTTCCTAACATATTATCGTAAATGATTGTACCTATGTAATATAATACTATCTATTAGCTGTGTTTATATATTTATACATAATATATATTTATGTTTATTATATATATATTATTTTATTTATATATCATGTAAGTATTTATGTAATAGTATTTAAGTATTCTTAAGTAATTGTATGTATCTTAATGCACCCGAAATCCTCTGCCACACTCCCAAAGGTTAGCTGTTATAAAATGCCGGAAGGCATTAAGTTCGCCCTTGTACACTACTTTTTAAGTTATTTTGTGCAATAAAGAGTTTATAAATAAATAAATAATGATAACATCACACACTTATTTGTACTTAACACTAAATCAGAAGTTAGATGTTGCACCTATTATAGGCGACCACCACATTACCACAGTAGCCTTTATAGCCTATAAAAATAACAATATTATACAATTTTCAATAAGTATACAAAAACTAAATATTATTCGAAAAACTAAAGCTGAATCAATTTAATATATACTCGTAAATAAGCTAAATCAACGGACTTAACCGCTAGACCACGGAGGCAGGTAAAATCAACGGACTTAACCGCTAGACCACGGAGGCAGGTAAAATCAACGGACTTAACCGCTAGACCACGGAGGCAGGTAAAATCAACGGACTTAACCGCTAGACCACGGAGGCAGGTAAAATCAAATCAATGTGCAATGAAATTAATTCGTGTTGCTGTTTATTTATTATTTATAGGGTAGCCAACAGTGCTAACATCACGCACTTATTTGACTTATAAATTGTGGGCAAGTTGTTTTAGCAGTTTATGTTTACATACTCTTTGGGAGTGTCCGAAGATGTCAATATCTGGAAATTTTGCAGAATGAGCATTGTATTTTGATTGTATTCTGGAAAGAGGATGATGTATACCTAGGTTAGTTCTGTGATAGGCTATGTTAAAAATGATTTTAATCTTGTGTCTGGGGTATCTTGTTGGTACACTGAGTTTCATTTGTTCTAGAAGCTGTGTGCAGTTTATTTTTCCATGAATGAGTTTGTGTAGAAATGTTAAATCTGATAACATGCGTCTATTACGGAGAGTATTAATTTTAATGTAAGATAGACGCTGAGCATAAGAACTCCTATGTGAGATGCCTTGTGAAAAGAATGCAAGATGGACAAAGCCGGGTAAAACAGCTAGTTTATTATAATTTTCTTCTGTGTAATAGCAGAAGAACAGCGTGCGTAGCGGATCCAACTATGCTATTTGACAAGTGGCAATCTCGTCGATGTGTGTCTAGCATACCAAACTCAAGAAATATCACAAATTATTGTCTTGACCGGAAATTGAACCCAGAAGTTCCGCGTCTATACCCACGGAATTATCGCTAGACCACTGACGCAGTCTTAGGCTAGCATAACTGATTGGCTTTTTCTACTGTTTTGTTTCTGTTCTATGCCAGCTGACAAGTGGATGCCAAACGATTTGTTCGGAAGTACGTATGAACACCCCTTGTCCTATATCCGGGTTTGTTGTTGAAAAAACAACAGCCTAAATATTTGGGGTCGTTGACCTGTAACCGCATTCCCTGCTTGCTGACAAGGGTGGTTCGCCATGATCGTGAAATTAAATAGATGCAGCATAGGCGGTCGAAAATGGTTCCTTCAAATTTCACTCTTATATCAAAACTGTTTCAATTAAAAATTCTCGCTTTTTGAGATGAGGCTGCTGGATATCTTATTCGAACACCTATAGGGCAAGAAATTTGTAATAAGTATTCACTAACTTTCCATAGATGACATGATACGAAATATACCACGTGTAATTATCAAAAAAGCAAATATTTATTTTAGGCTTCAGGTGTCATTGGTAGCACCCCTATTTGAAATAAAATATGTATTATTTAAAAAAAAAAAAACCTAAAAACAAGCGTTATGACCAGTATTAAATGATCTCGCTCATAGCTGAGAGACGAAATAGAGAGAGGAATAATGACACAAGTACCTACTTGATTAGGCTCAGTATGAGTAGCGATATTTTTAGGACAACTTCTCTGCACCGTAACTTAAGATTTATTACTGAATAATTAAAATAAAAAATACGTAGTTCTTTATTCTTATTCTAGATTATAATATTAAAATATATTTTTTAAATAATTTACACGCAGTATAAATAATATTAAGTTTTAATGATAAATAAAGAAAAAATAAGTTGTAGATGTGCTTAAAACGATATAAAGCATTATTATGTGAAACGAAAAAGGGCAATCAGAATGTCTGAGTGAGCAATTTATATAATTTTGTAATAATATGTATGGGAGTGGTGTACCAATCAGAAATACACTTACATATATTCATCATAGATTATTAATTCATGTTCTATATATTATATTTTTAACTAATCCATCGAATTACACTATTACCACACTAATTACCATTACAAAGATAAGCTGCAGCCCTATTCTGTTATTTAAGCGCAAACGTTATATAATAGAATCCGTTAACTATATATATATCACGCTAATAAAGTTAATATTTGCACGGCCGCTGTCCATGTCGAGCACTTATAGAGTTGAGAATTGAATAATATTTTGCAATTATGACGCAAGCTCTGACGCAAATAATGAAATCCATCAATAACGTTTGCTACTTAGTAACATAATAAGGCTGCTGGTTACGTTCGTTTGCAAAACCACCGTTCCCGTGCCTCAGAGAGCACGTTAAGCCGCCGATCCCTGTCTTTACCAAATCTTTTAAAAGTCTCGCCAACATGACAAGGAGTTGTCATAGCGTATTAGCCTAGCTACAAAGTCAATTGCCAGTCTCCTTGGGACTATCTCAAATGGGTCTTCTTTAGAAGAAATTATTATTTATAGTTTTTTATTATGTAAAGTTTATATTTATATTATTTGTTATTATTTAAGTAGTTTTTAATTATTAATAATATTACCTTTATCATCATCACAGCACTTAGAACACAGAGTCCTGTTGGAGATATAGGCCTTCCAGAACACATTTCTGCAGAATTTGGTCTACATACGCCACGCAAACGGATGGCGAGAGTCTGATGTCAATTTTAATGACAATTTATTAACGATTCCACAAGTTGGTATTATTGGAACCGAGACCGACGGCTAGCTTAGGCACTGGAATGGTGGTATTGTAAATCTATGACAAGTTTACACAAATAAAATATTTTTCATTGGTACACGCCAGACATTTTACGATTTTAAGCAAAGCGTTGTTGCAACCGAGCCACCACCTATTTGTCCAGATATATGTTCTAAAATGTTCATCTTCAGTGGTGCATGTCTAGTGGCTGTGAATAGATATTACAAAATTGTAATGCGGTATCTATGGTTGTAGCATCTTTGGTGGATTGCGATTAATTATAAAGGGTAACAGAACATTCCCTCACGCGATGCTACTACATGTTTTATCATAAAAAAATGTTTTAATTCTACAATTTGTTGACAACATCGAATGAATGAGACGTGTGTCGCAGAGCCGATAAGGTAGGCGGGTTCTAATAGTCTAATGTCAAGTGAAAATTTAGCTTTATTTTACCGAATTTTGCTTAAATTGTATGAAAACTATAGACCAACGCCAAGTCGAACGACGTTCAAACCGAAAAAAAGCGATAATTCAATTCAGCAGATATTCAGATTTATTTACAGTATCGTCTGCTCTCCAGTCAGCTCCTTCTATTCACATCTTTAAAAAACTACTTAATACAAGCAGAACAAATATATTTTAGTTTCACAAATTTCTACTTCCTAATAATATATAATTTTTATATATGTATATCTAGTTACCGACATAGCTTTCAAAATTAGCAAGTTGAAGTGGCAATGGGCTGGACACGTCTGTCGCAGAAGCGATGAACGATGGAGTAAACGGGTCCTGTAGTGGAGGCCACGTACTGGAAGAGTAGGACGACCCCCCGCTAGATAGACAGATGACCTGAGAAAGGTAGCTGGTGAGGGATGGATGAGGATGGCAGAAGATCGTGTAAAATGGCGAGCCTTGGGGGAGGCCTATATTCAGCAGTGGATAGACACAGGCTGATGATGATGATATATGTATATCTACTATACATTTTAGAATTACACCCCACATATTTATACTCTCCCAAAGGTTATTTACTTATTTATAAACTTTATTGCACAAAGTACAAAAGCGAACTTTATGCACGTAGACATTTTCTGACAGCCAAACCTTTGGGACTAATTAGAACAGTAATAGGTGCAATTAAAGAAATATTAATAGTAGGATAAATACAACAACATAATTATAAATACTTATATAATATACTGTAATTGTTCACTACTCGAAATATAAATATTATATATAAATATATTATAAATAAATTAAAGGTAGTACCAGTAGTTTTCGCTAGATGGCGTATGCGAAATTATATCTCACAAGCAGTTTGCCGAAACCGCCGTATATATACTCCTGTGTTTGGTTGAATATTAACGCGGCGAACGAGTGCCTTCACTCCGTAGCCACGACTCAGACTTAGTTGTAAAGGCACACAGGGCCAACAGTGAGAGAGAGACGGTTTATAGGATTTTAGTCCGTAGGCGCCTTGGGGTCTCCTTAGGAGACCTCACGGTGAGTCGGGCATGCGACACCCACCAGCGTTGGCCCTTCAGGCAGGGGGCGTATTATTGATGATTTATCGATTCACTGTCTTTAAAAAAAAAAAGAAGTGAATATTTGTCTTTCATTAAAGGTGTGGTTTATAGCAATGGTAGTTTTATTCAGTGTTACGTAGTGAAGAGTAATATCAATATACTAATATATATACAAAAATATACATATATACACTTAATAACATTGTTGGGAAGTATTTAGAAAGTGTAGATAGACGAGTTTTTAGCTGGTAGAAAAAGCCGAAATGGCTTTAAGTTCGCCTTTGTACATACTTTTAGGTAAAAGTTTTAATTAAATCTACAAACTCAACTGCTAGACCACGGAGGCATTTATGAAAAAAAAAAGGATTAATCTGGGTAAACTCGTGCAAATAGCAAATGTCAACTGGCAACCCTATGTGCACACAGCATCTGTGTGCAGACACGTGAGACAAAGGGGAGCAGCCGAGACGCTGTTCTTAGGACGTTTACCTTAAAATTCCGGCTAGAGATAACATGTAACTTACCAGTATATGTATAGAGAATTTACCTAATGTACATACATACATACATATCTTCACGCCAAATCCCTTGCGGGGTAGGCAGAGACAATTGAGCGCCACTTGTCACGATCACGACATACCTCTTTCGCTTCTTCGACATTCATCAACCTCTTCATACATGCCCTCTTGTTTCGATGGCTTTTTAATTCACCTTCAGCTAATGTTTTATTTATTTGATCATGATAGGCAAGTCTTGGTCTGCCAGGGCCTCTTTTACCCACAACTTTCGCATTATATATCTGGTTCGTCAATCTCTCTTCGCTCATCCTTTCGACATGCCCGAACCATCGGAGCATGCCTTTCTTTATTTTTGTACCTATGCTTTCTTTTATACCTACCCTTTTGCGTATTTCGTTATTACGTATACGGTCCATTAAAGTTACGCCGCATATCCGACGTAAAGACCTCATTTCTACTGCAATAACTCTACTCTCATGCGTATTCTGACATATCCACGTCTCGCTTCCATACATAAGTGTTGGTATTAGCATGGCATTGTGTATGGCGAGTCGAGCTTTATCACTGACATTTCGACTGGCGATCAGTGACCCCAGGGCCCCATTAACACTATTTCCCGCGTTCACTCTTCTTTCAACATCCCTATCATACTTCCCATCCGCAGTGAAAACACTGCCCAGATATATAATTTCATTTACCTGTTCTAGCGTTTCATCATCAATCTTTATCGTCAAGGTTGTCATCCTTCTTCTTTCAAACACTAGTACCTTGGTTTTTCTCGCATTTAAACGGAGTCCTTTTTCTGCACATCCCTCTTTCATTTCTGTGACTAGTGATTGCAATTGTTGTTCGGACGATGCCATAAGAAAAAAAAACCTAATGTGATAGATTATATATTCGTTTGGATAAGCGTTTAAGTCCGGCTCTAAAAACCGGGGTCGAAATAGGCTCAGACAGTCTTCATTAATGCTCAGCTGTATAAAGCACAAATAAGGTCATGCGTGGAATTCTGTTTTCAACTCAAGGTTTTATTTATAAATTCTTTATTGCACTTAAAAACTTAACAGTTGAGTACAAGGGCGAACTTTATCCCTCTCGGCATTTCATACTAGCTAACCTTTGGGAGTGTGGTAGACGATTGCGGGTGCATTAGAAATAAAAACAAATACAACATGCATAGCAATAATTTACATACTAATACACAAATACCTATAAAATATATAATAATAATATATACATTTAACTAAATTTATGTAAGAAAATACATAAGAAAATGAAGGAAAAAATACGTATTATTTACACAACAAATAAAAAGAGACAAAAATAGATATCAGGTAGTCGGATTATTTTGTTTATTTAGGAAATGGGCAATGAGGAGATTTTTAAATATATTTATCGACGGCGCCCGTCTGATGACCAGAGAAGGAGGAGGAGGTTGGTTCGGCTAAGTACCTTACTAGGAAGTTGGCTCACATACGTCGCCCCGACCTGGTACACTCTGACATCTACACTGAGAGCACTCATCGCTGCAGGAATTACGGTGTGAATTGTAGAGCAGCGCGTCTCGATGGCTGCCTGGTGGTGCTCGGGATGTGGCAGTGGGTGTGGGGGCGGCCAATTCCATATTTTAATATCGATTCATAGTCCGTGCCACCCCATCCTATGCACGGCTATATCCTGGAGTACTTGGGTGCCTGTCGGGGCGCGTTGTGCTGCATATCCTTAATTGTGTAAGTTGTATCTGTTTTGCGATGAATAAACGTATTTCTTTCTTTATTCTTTCTTTGTCGTCTACAAGCGCAAGAAAATCTGTCGCTACGTACCATTGTCAGCGCCACGCGATACGTAAGGAACGACATAATCCAGATGGAAACACTGGACGAATTCGTGCGTCGTCTGGCTGCTGGCATGTCCGCGCCGGCAGAGGCGACAGATCTGATCTCGTGATAAATCTGATCCCTAACTGGTTACAATAAAGTTTTTAAATAAATAAAAACTACAGTTGGCACTTTCCCGAGGCAACTTGTAGCTTTCCACGTAAGGTTTATAATGAAAATACGTTATTAAGTAGAAACGCGATATGCTCATTAGGACCTTGTTAGACAATACACACTTAGCAATTGCATTATGCTAATACCGGGCCTTCATACAATAAATTACACCTTCGCTAATCCGCCTGAATAAATATGTTCAAGCAGGCTTGCCAGCAGCGGCTGCAACGAAAAATACATTCGTCAGACCAGTGAACTGGTCCGCTCAATTTACCAGAATGAAACTGACAGTTTTCTATGGAGATCTGTCGCTTTTCATTCGAATACTTCGAACCGACACACAAGTCGAAAGCGCCAGAATTAGACCCCTAATGTTACTTGAACTAGCTAGACTACCTACGTGGTCTAGCGGTTAGGTCCGTGGATTTAGACTCGGAGGTACCGGGTTCGATTCCTGGTCGGGACACAAAAAAAAAGTAAAATTAATACATTTAATTAATATTTAATTTATTTGTGATATTTCCCGAGTTTGGTACGCTGAAGACATCGACGAGCTTGCCATTTGTCACGATGTCAACTTTACTATAGTAAAGTTGGCTAAATGTGAATCCGCTTATTTATAAGCGTGGTTTCTGACCACCCCGAAAGGGAAACGGTCGTGATGATACTTTATGTTACTAGAATGCTGCGAAATTAAAATAGTCACTCGTCTACGCTCATTGCCCGCGCACTGGATTTGTGACTGAACAACAAATTAAGAAAATCCGTCTTGCGTATTAAATAAAAAGATTGAGAATCGCTGAATAAGATCATTGAAGCAATTTTATGATTGATACACACATAGCAAAAATAATAAATTATATTTCGAATAATATCTGCTTTATAAACCGAACAATGGAACAATGAGTCTCGACTGTTACAATCGCTATATTCCGCATTAGAATTAAATATTTATTTTATGTGTGTATAAATCATAAAATTATTTTAATAGTGTAATTCAGCGCTTCCCTAACTTTTTGGCGACGGAAACCTTGGGATTGTTTTTTTTATTTTGAGTTTTTGTTTCAAGTCCATTTATACTCAGTTTTTTTTTTTTTACGCAGTCGGGTTTTTTTATTTGTTAAATTTACTTTTTTTATGCGCATTAATAATACATAAATGTATAAGCCAGCTGTCATCAAATTGCGATACGTTTTTTTTATGGCTAATATGCAATATAATGCTATCATACAACAAAGACATGTTAAGAAATGTCTTTTCCAGTAGCTAAGTCTATGGTTTATCCCTTATCTTTATTATATCAAAAGAGAGAGATAGGGCACGTTTTCCCTTAGCGTTAGACGCCGCGTGTAAAAGCTTTTTGCAATTGGGATTATATTCTCTAGTTTTTTTTTTCAAAGTTATCACACTGGTTACATTCTAAACATTAACAAATAACATTAATTATACATAAACGCGCGGCACCGCTTATTTGTAAGAACGCGTTCCTTAAATCCTACAAAGGTCGGTTCAAACCCCCCCGGCATGTACCAATAAGAAATTCACTTTTCCTACGTATATTTATAATAATAATAATAAATTGTTTATTATTATCAGGCAACAGATGGCCCAAACATATAAATTAATTAATCTAAAGCTTCCGTATCTTCATCTTCTTCTTCAAGTACCCATCAGGTACTGTGACCACCTTTTAAGGAGTACAAGAAGCTTCAGTGGACGGTGCCGGCGTCCCTGCTGGGGGTGGTGCAGAGGGAGTAGGTGCTGCGCGGGGCCCAGGAACATCGTTGGTTTATAGATTTTGTGATAGATTTACAACACCACCGTTCCCGTGCCTCGGAAAGCACGTTAAGCCGTTGGCCCCGATTCCACTAATACCAACTTGTGGAATCGTTAATAAATTGTCATTAAAAATTGACATCATATCCTCGTCAAGCCGTCTGGCCAGCGTGGCGAGTGTAGGCTAAATTCTGCAGATATGTTCTGAAACGCCCAACTCCAGCAGTGGAGGTCTAGGACGCTGTGTTCTAGGGGCTGTAATGATGAAATAATGATACATAGGAGAAATAGATGCAACCCGGAGTATCAATTACCACATATAAGAAAATACCTTAAGGTCATTTACTATCAAATTAAATAAAAAATGGCAAAAATCGTACTCCAAATTTTGTGTATACACAATAATAAAATCTATCTATCTATACTTAGCGCGAAATGTGATGGTAAAGCGGTACGCAAGGTCCAAAAATAGAAGCCGATAGAAAATAGGAGCCAAAAATAGAAAACGATAAATTGGACTTTAAATATGGGGCACAAGTTGCAGATTATTTTTTGCGGTTTTCTCGCGCTGTGAACTCCCATATTTTGCCCGACGTGTTTGAGCTATAATGCCGCGAGTGACTCCAAGAAAAGCATTAAATTCTGCAGCATCTGGAATTTGATGATGACCTCATTAACTCATAAAAAAATATATATATTACTTCAGATTTGGCTGTATGGGCTAAACCTTTTGCCTTCCCTATTACCTCATACATCATCCATGGGGAAAAGAGAACAACAACAACAATCAGCCCGCTGCTGTCAAACGGTAAAATATTGATATCTTTTTCGGTCAATTTTGTTACTAAATAGTTTGCAAAAATCGCTAATTTGAGAGATGAATACTGCTGCTCGAATTTTATGACTAAAAATAGGCACTAACCATACATTTTAACTCCGTTAATCGAACTATATGAATGGACGTGCGTCCAATGATATAGCAAACTCATGTTTGATTATCGCATCCACCGTTTTGATCGTCACTATCGCTGGCGCAATGCAGAATAAACAAAATTGAACATGGATGTAATCCAGGACTGTGACGTCGTTTAAAAAACAATATACCTTTTCGACAAACATGAACAAATTTTTGAATGTGGCCACGCTATTTAGTTTATTGGAAGGCTCGTCAATGGTCACCTTAAATTATTTGCTATCAAATGCCGAGGCTTGCCCTTGGTTAAAATAATGTTTCGTACATTTTACCGGACGCGACTGTACTACGTTGTAGCATTGTCGTAGCTTTTCGTAGAGTTCGCTTTCATTTCTCCCCCCCTAAAACCACTTCTCGTAGCGGGAGGCGTAATAAATGAAATTGTACTCAAGGTTCAGCTAAAAGGTTTATCCCAGTGACATTAAATATTAACAAGACAGGGCAAGAAATCAAATATTATGAAAATCAAAGCTAGAGCGATTAACTATAAAATATTAGCTATTTTAGAAAATTATTCCTTACGCATATCTGTCTCCCTACGACTGGGCATATAAGTTTGTGAACCACATCGTTGTCCATATGGTAAAGATGGCGATAAGCCTGGTGCCCACCGGCTTTCGTGTTCCAAAAGTGCGGGTAGTTTTTTCCGTCGTGTCTCATTGTAGTCTCGATCCCAATTATTTTAGAACCAATCGGTCTGAGTCGAGACGATGGCTAGCGTCCAGACAAAGTGACATTAGTAGTGTGTGATTTTATCTGTTGGGATTTCCTAGTCACTTTCCAGATGCAAGGCACTTCTGGTGCTGCAGCAGGACAAACGCAGATCAGCAAGCGTCGCAAATATGAAACAATTTGCAATAGTTACTTTCTCGTTTGCTGTAGAAACGATGGGCCCGTGGGGATCAGAACATGATCAAGGCTTGGGTGAATATTTATATATATGGTTTAGATTTTTGTTTTATTTTAATTTAGTTTATATATTTTTATTACCTTAATTTTTATTTAAATCATTGTACTCTTTTTTATTCTTAGCAAAGAGATTAGATATAGAAAATTGACAAATAGGAAATTGTGTTTCGAACGTAATAGCATTTAGGGAAAATAACAAATAGAAAAATTGAACACGACATCGAATGTCGCAATTCTTTGAGACCTATGATTGGCTCGTATTTTATTTTATTCTTTTCTGTTCCGCCTTTTCAGCAAATACATTTATTTACGAAATAAACAAGAATGTCGAATGGTGAGCATATTGTTGCATACATACATACATACATATCTTCACGCCAGGTCCCTTGCGGGGTAGGCAGAGACAATGGAGCGCCATTTGTCACGATCTCGACATACCTCTTTCGCTTCTTCGACATTCATCAACCTCTTCATACATGCCCTTTTGTTTCGATGGCTTTTTATTGCACCGGCAGCTATTGTTTTATTTATTTGATCGTGATAAGTGAGTCTTGGTCTGCCAGGGCCTCTTTCACCCACAACTTTCGCATTATATATCTGGTTCGTCAATCTCTCTTCAGTCATCCTTTCAACATGCCCGAACCATCGGAGCATGCCTTTCCTTATTTTTGTCCCTATGCTTTCTTTCATACCCACCTTTTTGCGTATTTCGTCATTACGTATGCGGTCCGTTAAAGTAACACCGCATATCCGACGCAACGACCTCATTTCCACTGCATTAACTCTACTCTCATGCGTGCTCTGACATATCCACGTCTCACTTCCATACATAAGTGTTGGTACCAGCATGGCATTGTGTATGGCGAGTCGGGCTTTGTCACTGACATTTCGACTGGCGATCAGTGACCCCAGGGCACCGTTAACATCTTGTTGCGTATTGAAAAAAGGAGGCCTTCTTTTTATCTAAGCCTATAGTCGGTCGCAAGCCCGGGACACCATTTTTCTTCTCTCTCTTACCCACACAATGAGCCCGGCACCCGCTTATGAATGCTAAATAAAAATACAGTAAGTCTTGTTTCAAGCAGTGTTGTTTTTATATAAATATACCAAGGTGGTAGTTTTCCCAGTTTGCCGGGGCGGGAAAGTATCCACCGTTCGTGCCGATAAACCCAGTAACATGTATTTACACGTTTCGGGATCAGGCTCAGATTGCCGTCATGCCCAGTCAAGCCCGTAATAGTGTTAGAGACTGGTGTCAGTCATGACTGTCTGATTCCAGTTGCTAACATTTATCGACCTCGCGTGCCCTTAAAATCAGGTGTGAGCGATGTCACATGTCGTGCTAAGTTTTTCATAGAGAAATTATTTTAGAACCAACCGGTCTGAGTCGAGACGATGGCAAGCGTCCAGATGGAATGACATTAGTTCCTTGGAGATTGGGTCAATTCCTGGTATGGGATTTTACCTGTTGGGATTCCCTAGCCCCTTCCCACCTTCAAGGAACTTCTGTTAGAGCTGGTGTTGCAGCGGAACAAGTGCAGATCAGCAAGCGTCGA
This sequence comes from Tinea semifulvella, assembly GCA_910589645.1. Lineage (NCBI taxonomy): Eukaryota > Metazoa > Arthropoda > Insecta > Lepidoptera > Tineidae > Tinea > Tinea semifulvella. Next base: position 9,108,674 of record OU342608.1, on the reverse strand, counting down.
AAATATGAAACTATTTGCAATAGTTACTTTTTTTCGACGTTTGCTGTAGAAATGATGGGTTCGTGGGGATCGGAACTTAAAGCCTTTTATAAAGAAATTATTCCAAGGCTCATTGACGTCTCTGGTGACAATACGGCTGGCAGTTTTTCTCCCAAAAATAAAGTATCCTAATTCAAAAGGGAAATGCTGCTAGTGTATTGGGCACCATGCCACAAGACAGCGATTTAGATGAGCTATTTTTTTTGTATGTATTTTTATTTTCTATTTATTATTATTATTTTTTAGGTTAAATTTAGATTTTGTTTTAATATAGTTTATTTAATATTGTAATTCTTTTATATTGTTTGTATATTACTTCGAATAAATGATTTAATTAAAACTTTTGAAAATTTGCCTCAATTATCGTGAGCGTACTTTTTTCTACGCGATAATATTCCAAGGATAGAATATTGTGTTTCGCCGTTAAAACGTCGATAACTGAATCTTGTCCCCTGAAGACTCATTTCCTTTACAATATGGCGTTCGATTTCCGGTCCGGACCGCCATCAGCTGCCGAACGATTTACACGCAATTATAGAGAACATTTATATTAATAACGTTAATTTGCGAACAGTGTATTTGAGTATAGGGTTAAGTTTTATCTATATCTTATTCGAAAGAAGTAAGTTTCAATGATTAATAAAAAACAGTAAAGTATCATCTCGACCGTTTCCCTTTCGGGGTGGTCAGAAACCACGCTTATAAATAAGCGGATTCACATTTAGCCAACTTTACTATAGGCCAATCATGACAAGTGGCAAGCTCGTCGATGTCTCCAGCGTACCAAACTCGAGAAATATCACAAATAAATTAAATATTAATTAAATATATTTACTTACTATATCGAACCCGGTACCTCCGAGTCTAAATCCACAGACTTAACCTCTAGACCACGGAGGCAGCTAAACTAAAAAAAAAAACAACTAAATTAATAACTAAACATTTATCAACGCGCCCTGACAGGCACCCAACAGTACTCCAGGATATGGGGTGGCACGGACCATGAATTAATATTGAAATATGAAATTGGCCGCCCCCACAGCCACACTTACCATCAGGTGGGCGCAAGATCACATATCGTGCTAGTATAAAAAAAAGGCATCGTCTATAAATATACGAGAATTCAAAACACAAAAAAAGCAAAACGAATCCTAATCACCTGACATATTATTTATTTATTTATTTATTTAAATCTTTATTGCACAAAGACAAAGGCGGGCTTATAATGCCGCTAGACATTCTATCCTAGCCAACCATTGGGACAACTTGAGTATTATATTGAAAGGTAGGTGCAAAATTGTATTAAATTCTACGGTTTAACTATATACTAATAAATATAGTAATACTAATACATATATATAAAAATACATATACTACATATACCCATACATATTATTACATACACTACATATTATATATCAATGACAACAATATACTAAATTCTAATAAATAAGTAATTATTAGTACCTATATAGGTATGTATATTAAAAAAAATGTATTTATCTTAATTATGTATTATTATTTTTTGTTACGTATTATAGTATTTTAAATGTATATATTGTATTTGTTTATAAATAATAAATAAATATTTCCAGACAGGTCACACGGCGCCATCTAATTTCCGTGGAAAGCTACAAGGCTTGTGTTACGGAAACTAGATGGTTGATAAACTACATATTATACTTTTTTTTTTAAATATATACATATTATACATATAAACACCCACACCGAGACAAATTATACAATGTACAACTTGCCCCCGGTTGGAATCGAACCCACGACCTCCCGAGTTCACGGCAACGTTTGTAACTACTAGACCACGGAGGCGGTCGATTTATATACTTTAATTCTGGTTTTTACTATATTATTTCCATTTTCATACTCTGCATAATATTAATCTCTCACTCTCCCAAAGGTTAGCTGGTAGATAATACCTTCATGGTGTTATGCTCGAATATGTACAACACTTTATATTGTATATTTTGAGTGCAATAAAATATATTATTATTATTTTCTTACGTACATTTGTCATAATGCCTCAGAGCTACGTTTAGCCGTCGGTCCCGGTTCCACTAATACAAACTTGTGGAATCGTTAATAAATTGTCATTATAAAATTGACATCGGACCCTCGCCAACCCATCTGGCCAGCGCGGCGTTGCGAGTGTAGGCGAAATTCTCCAGATATACTGTGGTGTCAAGGAAAAAGGAGATGAGTCGAAAAATTAAAAAATTACATTATGCACCTATTGGTTCAAAACATTCATGTGCGTCAATGCAATCAGGAGATGAGTCTATACACTGTACAGTTTATTTTTACACCCCTACGTACATAAAGGGGCTAGTCGTAACATTAAAATGTATAAATAAGTAAAAAGTTCAATCGAGTTATCTCAGTATCGCGCTTTTATCGCCAATATTTCAGTTAGGCATAGTGAGATGTGTCGACTCGTACCTAAAGTATGCGACTAATGAAATTGAACCTTACGTAAATTTCAAATTTCTAATTATAAAAATGAATTGTTTTCTTAATTTGTCTCTAGTAAAAAGTTCAAGTTATGTACTTATCCCCTTTTCCCTTGACACCACAGATATGTTCTGGAAGGCCCATCTCCAACAGTGGAGTTCAAGGACGCTGTGTTCTAGGGGCTGTAATGAAGCATATAGGGATAGTGGCTACTGTATTGGGATGCATATTTTGGCCCGCTAGTCGTAATTCTCGCTGCTAAATGACATTTTCTACACTAAAATTCGATTATTTAAGTAGGAAGTCTGCGTTTTATGTTTGTCGTATGTCATGTATTCCATTATAGTTAGGGCTAGAGCATACCGACTGCATGTAGTCCTGCGTCCTTCACAGAGATATTTATATTAGGCTCAGATTTATACTAGGTCGCTCGGCGAGATATACAAAATTCTTTATTCTATAGATTGCTTATTCTAATTACAGTTGTATGTACATGTCATAATGATGCAATCTGCCCATATTATGGGCATACAATATGCTTATGTCAATAGATATTTATTTATATTTATTGTTCTTGTCAATTTATTGGAATACAATGTTAATGTCAGAAATGCATGCTAAACTTATTTTATTGCGTAAAAACAGTTGTCAATAAGAATTTTCTTTAACTCAATAGTAAAACGTTTTAGAGGTAACTCTCGTATCTCTCTAGGAATTTTATTATATACTCTAATGCACATTACGTGGCAGTATCTGCTGTAATATTCACTTACACATCTTGGGTAGATTAGTATAATCTCTAGGTAGAAATTTGTTACAAGTGTTATATTTTTTAAAGAGATTAGAATGTTTATTGACAAATATTCCTATTTCAAGGATATACATTGAAGCCAATGTTAATAATTTTAGCTTTTTAAATAAGGGTCTACAAAAGTCAAATGGTCTAACTCCACAGATAGCCCGAACACACTTCTTTTGAGTGATAAATACTTTATTGACATCGGGACCCCACAAAATTGGTGCATACCTCAAGACCGAACCAACATAGCCATGATGATAAAGTCCGAAATGTTAACATCCGTCAGAAAACCAAATTTACCGACATAGCCTTCAAAATTAGTGACCACGTACGGGAAAACGCAGAGTGAAACAAATCCCCACCAGTTGTACGGATGACCTGAAAAAGGTCTCTGGTGGGAGCTGGATAAGGGTAGCAGAAGATCGTGTGAAATGGCGAGCCTTGGGCCTACATCCAACAGTAGAGGGGCATAGAAGAAGACATAAGTCTATTTATCAGTCAGGTTGTTAGTCCTGCCTTCACGCCTATACTACTGGACCGGATTTATTTAAATTTGGCAGAGATGTTTCTTGATTTCCATGGCTAGACATAGGCTATATGAGAACATCATGTGGAAGCGACATGTGACACTACTGCCACCTTACGTGTGGTGTTTCCCAACTGCTTTATTACATGGGCGTAATCGGCGACGTCACGCCAACATCTTTATAAAAAAAGTAAAGTATCATCACGACCGTTTCCTCTTTCGGGGTGGTCAGAAACCACGCTTATAAATAAGCGGATTCACATTTAGTCAACTTTACTATGGGCCAATCATGACAAGTGGCAAGCTCGTCGATGTCTCCAGCGTACCAAAGTCGAGAAATATCACAAATAAATTAAATATTAATTTAATGTATTTATTTACATTACTAAATACTTTTGTGTCCCGACCAGGAATCGAACCAGCTCTTTATAGTTGAATATATATATGTGTTCGGTGTGCTCATGCCTTTAACGTCCTCCGTCAATGTCTCTAATGATGTCGACGCCTCAATGCAGCAAAATATCTGGCATTTTTCCAGGATTTCTGCTTTTTTCTATATTTCTATTCTGAACTGCCTCTGTGGTCTAGCGGATAAGTCCGTGTATTCCGACGCGGAGGTACTGGGTTTGAGTCCTGGGTCAGGTCATAATAATTTAATTAATTATTTTGTGATATTTTTGGAAGTTTGCTACGATAATGATAAATATGGCTAAATGTGAAACAGATTCTTTAAAAGTATTGTTTTTGACCACCTCACAAGGGATATGGACGTGATGATTTTTATTACATATATAATTCTAATATTGTAGATATTTTATTTGTTTTGACACATAAAATACTCATAAACAAAGTTGAGATAGCTGATGACGATAAAAATGACATATTTAATTGTGTCACAAATTAGCCTAAATCCTAAAGCCTTATCCTTAACCGTTGATCCCTAAACCCTAACCCGTCATCTGTTATCTCTAATTCCTAATCCTTAATGCCTTATCATCTTTAATTCTCAATCTGATTCCACCAATTGCCATTCCTCAATCCCTAATGTTTTATCTTTAATCTGATGCCATAAATCCTAAATGGTCATTAACCTGATCCTTAATCTTTAATCATTAATCTGTATACAATAATTAGATACTTTAAATTCCTAAATCCTTATCCTTAATCATTGATCCATAATCCGCAATTCGTTATCCTAAATCCGTACTCAGCCTTCTCACCTTGACCAGGCGCAGCTGCACTAGAACCTAAAATGTCGGAAATATACCCAGCTTATAGAAACATGTGTTTTTGCGCCGTTTGGAGCTAAAACTCTCGGGTCGTGAGGCATAGGAAGTTTTATATAATTCCATCGAATTTGGTAATTTTCCGTTTCCTAAATTGTTTACCTTAATATATTTCATAGCAGACAATCCAATAAAATTGACATTAGTCCTCGTGAAAGTGGGTCGACAGGCTTCGAGATTCGAGCCATCTGTCACAGACAGAACGGACAGGTCCAACGAGTTATAAATTTTAATGCAAATTAATAATCATCAAATGAAATTATTTAAAAAATAAAAAAATATGTACGAGCATTTGTATGAAAATGTACGTTCACAAGAATTAAATATAATTATGAGATAAAAGAGAAAAAAGGAAATTATAACTTTATAAGGTCTTGAAATACTCACAGGGTTCGATTCCTGGTCGGGCCACAATATTATTTAATAATTAAAATAAATAAAACGAAATGATTAAAACTACTTAAAAGTAAAAAATAAAATAAATATAAACTAAACCTAATAAAAAATAAACTATACCTAAGTAAAAAATGTACTCCAAAGACGACCCTTCAGGGATAGTCCCAAGAAGACTGGCAACATTTCCCCTCTGTATATCGAGGCTAATATTTTGTCAGAAATAATCTCGAGTATGGTACGCTATAGATACATCGACGAGCTGTATTGTCATGATTGGACTGTAGTAAAGTTGCCTACATGTGAATCCGCTTCTTTATAGCCACCCCGGAAGTGAAACGGTCGTGAAGATAATAGCTAGAATACTTAGTCCTCGAGCACATGCACTCGTACAGCGACAATAAGGCAATCAGCTCGGCTCGGCGTCCTCTAAAACCTGGGGATACTCGTAGCAAAGATATAGTAACTAATAATTAATATACACTATACTCTTGACAGTTATGTAAAGTTGACATTGACAATATTGACCCGGTTCGGTTTGACAATGTCCCGATTGCATACTGCAGCGAAGTGAAGAATCTAGTGTAGGTGTACATCTGGATTCCAAACTAAGCTGGACCGCTCAGGTTACTAACACCAGTCGTAAATTGTTTTCTTCCTTGCACTCTCTCAAAACTTAAAAACTTTTTGCCGTTAATAGCTAAAATAACCCTTGCCGAAAGCCTTCTCCTTCCTCTACTCGATGACGACGTGTGTAGCGTTGGTCTCTCAGAGGTGTTGCTCAATAAAATGGATCGCTTGCTTAACTCGTGCATACGTTTTATCTACGGTTTGCGCAAATACGATTACATCTCGGAGTATCATCATCTCATCTTTCCACGATAAAACTCTTCGCTCCTCTCACAACTCACTTCTTTCAGTCCCCACTCATCATTCCGGATTTGTTTCAAATTCTTTTGTCGTTTTTGCCACACATTTATGAAATGATCTTCCTGTAAACATAAGACAAGCAACTACCAGATCTTTGTTTAAAAAACTCGTATACTACCTGAAAAGCTCCTCACAATATTAGTAAGTGTACATATGTATGTTTATGTATAGTAATATGTATGTATTAGTATTTAGTATATTGATATTATCGTATATATAACAATATAATATGTAAGTGTATAAATAATTTGTTTTTTTTTTCCTATTTTTATAATATTTCTTTCATTGCACCTATAATAGTTCAAATTTATCCCCAAGGTTTGGCTGTAAGAAAATGTCTACGGGCATTAAGTCCGCCTTTGTACTTCGTGCAATAAAGTTTTAAATAAATAAATAAAATAAATATCGAGCCAGGTTGAAGTGGTACATATGGTTTCTTAGGAAGAGTTGTTTGTTTCTATCAATAGAATACTTATTCGTCTAGACCATACAAAATCACCCGGTATAAATGGGTTTAGAATGTGGCTTCGGATTTCAGATCACGTCTCGTGGCTGTGCTTTTGAAAATGCACCCTATTGCAAATGGCAACCTGCTCGTTACAGATTTACTTGCATAATGCAAATCGCCGGCAGATGGCAGGACAGTTGCGCCAAAGGGTGAGGATTATTTAGACTATCCGCTTGCTTGCCAAATAGAGACATATACTCGTATTATGGCAAGTCTAATAATCTGACAGCGGGATTCTATTTCTATAAGCGTAAACGTATTGCCATTTCTTTTTGTAATTAATGCATTAGGTAACGCTTTGCGGTCACAGGATTATCCAACACCTGTGGTTGGATGTACATAGTTGCTTTTATTTGTTACGGAGAGGATGCTACGGAACTCCTTTTTATTAAAAATGCATAGAACTATTTATATTTTCGATATAATTACAAATGTACAAAAACTAAACACTTTCCTACGCGGAATATTATTACACGATTGACTTAAACCGGAATTATTATTTTAATCCTAATATTTATAAAAAATACTCTATCTGTCGACCTCTCGGTCCGAGCTCCCGATTTTTTTTGTATATACTAGCACATCAGTCTCTAACACTATGCCGGCTTGACTGGGCATGACTTTACTGGGTTTAGCGGCATGAACGGTGGGATACTTTTCTGCCTCGACAGACTAAGAAATATCAGTCCGCCTATCACGTATTTGTTGTTCTCATTGACAGTATGTGCCATTTCCAATGATGTCAAATGCCAATTTTTACCAATGTAATATTTATATAAAAATAACACTGCTTGAAACACTTGTATTTGTCGGCTATTTGTAATGTGCAGATAGTGTTTGTTTATGACACACTAAATTTAATAAAATTTTCCAAAACTGATTCTTGTATTAGATATGGGGTAGATATAAGATAGGTATAACCATTCAATACCGCCATTTACGGTTTTTTTTTCAGGCAAATCTTGCGCGCCGGGTTAATCAGTTAGTATAATTAAAATATACGTCTGTGTTGCCAAAAGATAAATCCGCCACTTAACGATGAGCCGTCGCGATAGCCGGACGTCCTTTCAAGAATTCAAGGGGGCCATCATTTATTCAAATGCTTGCAAACTCAACAGTGTTTGTGACTATGTAGCAAAAGTATCTTTACGAACGTATTACTTAAAGCGGTTTTTCCCGCCTGCACTAAGACTATATACATACATATCTTCACGCCAGATCCCTTACGGGGTAGGCAGAGACAATTAAGCGCCACTTGACACGATCACGACATACCTCTTTTGCTTCATCGACATTCATCAACCTCTTCATACATGCCCTTTTCTTACGAAGGCTTTTTAAATCTTCTTCAGCTAGTGTTTTATTTATTTGATCGTGATATGTGTGTCTCGGTCTGCCAGGGCCTCTTTTACCCATAACTTTCGCATTATATACCTGGTTCGTCAATCTTTCTTCGCTCATCCTTTCAACATGCCCGAACCATCGTAGCATGCTTTTCCTTATTTTTGTGCCTATGCTTTCTTTTATAGCTATCATTTTTCGTATTTCGACGTTACGAATGTGGTCCGCCAAAGTGACGCCCCATAACCGACGCAGTGACCTCATTTCTACTGCATTAACCCTACTCTCATGCATATTCTGCCATATCCACGTCTCGCTTCCATACATAAGTGTTGGTACCAACACGTCATTGTGTATGGCGAGCCGAGCTTTGTCACTTACATTTTGAGACTATATAAATCATAAAAAAGGTCATGCGTGGAACACTATTCTTACTTCTGGGATTGCTCCGCTATGCTATCAATGTCCTGCAGAGGCGGGCGATTCGGATAGTGGACGATACCACAGTGTCTAACACTCTCAGCATAGTTTGCAAGCAGCTTCAGAATAACAGAAACACACTCGCATTCTATAAAAAATATTGGTTGAATATTCCTGCATACCGAAATACCAACAAAAGTGATTCTCCAAAAGCGTATCATCAATTTCCTGTTTGGATGTGTTTCCCTCTATATTTATCGCGAGCTACCGATGTGAAATGATGTGATATGAATTTGACAGCTCGATATTAAAAAATAAGAAAAAATATTCCCATTTCCATATCCCTTTGCCATATCGAGATCGTCTAGTTTGGAATGGCACACGCATTTTTTCATTATTTGTCATTTTACTGCAGCACATTTTTTATTTTATTTATTTCAAATTTCAAATTCAAATTCAAAATCGTTTATTTGCTTTAAATGTACGGTAATATAGTTAGTAAGTTGGCTCTGCACATTTAGCCATTGTTGTGGCATGCAAAATTTGTTTTTATTTAAAATACATTCCCATCTAATAAGTCTAGTCATACATACATATCTTCACGCCAGATCCCTTGCGGGGTAGGAAGAGACAATTGAGCGCCATTTGACACGATCACGACATACCTCTTTCGCTTCGTCGACATTCATTAACCTCTTCATACATGCCCTTTGGTTACGAAGACTTTTTAATGCACCTTCAGTCAGTGTTTTATTTATTTGATCGTGATATGTGAGTCTCGGTCTGCCAGGGCCTCTTTTACCCACAACTTTCGCATTATATATCTGGTTCGTCAATCTTTCATCGCTCATCCTTTCAACATGCCCGAACCATCGTAGCATGCTTTTCCTTATTTTTGTCCCTATGCTTTCCTTCATACCAACCCTTTTCCGTATTTCGACGTTACGTATGCGGTCCGCCAAAGTGACGCCACATATCCGCCGCAACGACCGCATTTCTACTGCATTAACCCTACTCTCATGCGTATTCTGACATATCCACGTTTCGCTTCCATACATCAGTGTTGGTACCAACATGGCATTGTGTATGGCGAGCCGAGCTTTGTCACTGACATTTCGACTGCCGATCAGTGACCCCAGGGCACCGTTAACACTATTTCCCGCGTTCACTCTTCTTTCAACGTCCCTATCGTACTTCCCATCCGCAGTGAAAACACTGCCCAGATATATAATTTCATTTACTTGTTCTAGAGTTTCATCATCAATCTTTATCGTCACGGTTGTCATCCTTCTTCTTTCAAACACTAGTACCTTGGTTTTTCTCGCATTCAAACGGAGTCCTTTTTCTGCACATCCCTCCTTCATTCTTGTGACTAGTGATTGCAGTTGTTGTTCGGACGATGCCATAAGAACAGCATCATCTGCATAAAGCAGGCAGTTCACCACTAGATCACTCATCTTTATCCCACAGTCACTCTTTCTCACTCTTTTTAGGCATTTGTCGAGATATAGAGTGAATAATCTAGGAGAAAGCACACAACCCTGTTTGACGCCCATTTGGGATTTAAAGCAAGGCGACATACCCCCCTCCACCCGCACACAAGCTTTGCAGCCCTTGTACAGGGACTGTATAGCCTGTAGCAGTTTGTCATTCACTCCATACTCCGGCAATATGTCCCAAAGCTTCTTTCTTACAACTCTATCAAAAGCCTTTTCCAAATCCACAAAAGCACAGAAAACCTTCTGGTTTAAGGCCAAAAACTTCTCTGTGATATTGCGGAGCGAAAAGACTTGGTCACTGCATCCTCTTCCAGGTCTAAAGCCTCCTTGTGCCTCCCATAAAAGACCTTCAGTCTTCTCTAGCAAGCGTTTCGTGAGAATCTTGCCATACATCTTGCTCGCCAAACTGATCAAACTAATCGCTCGGTAGTTGGCACAGTCCAATCTAGATCCCTTACCTTTGTATAAAGGAACGATGACTGATTGCCGCCAGTCCTCTGGTACTCTTCCCTCCTGCCAGCAAAGGTTGCACAGTAGGTGGAAAGCGTTCCAGACCGGTATACCTCCGTATTTGATCATTTCAGCGAGCACTCGATCTTTTCCCGCTGCTTTGCCACATTTCAGGCTTCTAATTGCCGATTGCAATTCTTGCACACTTATTTCCTCCTTAAAAGTGGACGTTATAGTTGTGGATAGCTCTGGAGGTAAAGTACCCGTCGTAACGTCGTTAGGAGTACTACTAGCATACATCTCGCTAAAATATTCATTCCATCGCTGCAACACCTCATTTGTGTTTGCAAGAATGTTACCGCTTTTTGATTTCACTCTGTTCATTCGACAAGATGACAAGCTACCTTTGGCCTTCCTAACTTCCCTCCAGAAAAGTTTGGAGTTCTCCTTAAAGTTGCTCGTCATCCTATTTTCACCTATTTCCTTACATCTTTCACGCTTCTCCTTAACCAAAACTTTTGTCTCATTCTTGCAGCGATGGTACAACTCTTTTTTTTCTCTTTTTATACTTTCATTCATATTCAGCGAAGCAACGTAATCTATCCAAGCTTTCTTCTTTCTTTCTACCGAATCTTTGACCTCTTGATCCCACCACGCGTCACCCTTGGTTGCTCGCTTTTTTGCTACTCCACATACTTCTCTTGCCGATTCTACCATACCATTTTTTAGGTACTTCCAACACTCTTCTACATCTTTGCTCACATCTTTCAAATTGATAAGTTTATCATTGACGCATTTCATATACTCCTCTTTCACACTATCATCTTGTAACTTTTCACTCTTTATTCTCTCTACTGCTGACAGATTGCCACCTGATCGCCGGTGGCGCCATTTTGTGAACAGGCCACTAATCCTAGTAATTACTAGGTAGTGGTCTGTTCCCAATTCTGGCCCACGATACGCCCTGGTATCCAGAGTCTGTGTTCGCAGTCTTTCATCAACTATTATTAAGTCAATTATACTCTTTTCACTATTCATCGTTCTTGTATACATGTGAATATCTTTGTGAGCAAACATTGTGTTGGACACAAAAATATTCTTTTCTAAACACACGTCAAGAATAAGCTTACCTGCATCATTTACTCTCTTATCTCCAAAATCACCTAGGACCGTTTCGTAATCTGCACGACGTGTCCCCACCCATCCATTCAAGTCGCCACATAATATTATATTTTCGTTCCCAACTGCCAAATCTAGAACTGTCCTGACCTGGTTCCAAAAATTCTCTAGTTCCAGCTGTGGTGCTGAGCTAACAGGTGCGTACACCACGGCCACAAATAACTTTTTAAGGCCTATTTTAAGACGAACCCAGAGTATTCTTGGGCTTTCCAGGCAGTACTCGTACATACTGTCGGCCAAGCGGCCGAATAGTAAGATGCCCACCCCCTGACTACCGCGATCGCTATCTCCCACTCCCGACCAGAGCGCGATCCCCCCTCCCGGCAAGTCCTGCATCTCACTACCCCTCCGCTTGGTCTCGGTCACGCCAATTACATCCAACTTCATTTCATCCATCGTATCTAGGAGTTCATTCATCTTATCATTCATCCCCCCTCGGACATTCCAGGTGCCAAAACGGCACTCATCTGCCCTCAATCCGCGCTTTTTAGGCCATGCGTGATGGGTTGCGGACCCCATCGCCGCTCCGGCTCATTCTACTGCCTACCCCGCATTACAAATTAAGCTGTGGCCAGTGGCTGAGACTGAATTATTATTATAACTAGAGCTCATACAAAACCCAAGTTTTTTTAAGTATGACATTATACAATAATACAAAATTTCACAAAAAATTAAATTAAATTATAAATAAATAAATGTCGAATGGAATAAAAAACACATTAAATTATATAAATGTCAAAGATTAAACATAAAAATTAAAATTAAAAATAAAAATAAAGTCAATATCCGGGGAGGTTTGAACCGGTCAGCGAAGCACTGCAGTGCGCCGTCTTAACAGCCGAGCTGCCGATGTTCACAGGCGATTTACGTAAATTGTGACTATACTCGTAGGCAGCAGGGCACACGTAGATGGTTCTCGAACGAGCAAACTTTATTTGCAAATCACTTTAACACTCCCGCCGTTTTGTTTCAATTTTTTCACTTATCTTTATGAATTCACTATATTATTAGCTTTTAAATAGTAAACACCTTTTCACATATTACTTTAATTTTAGTTTAGGTGCTAAAATCATTTTTAAATCGGTTTTTAGAAATATTTTTACGGGGCGTCACTGTTTACACGTCTTACCCCTCCCGCGCGCAGGCAGGCAGTCGTCATCATTAGTTAGTTAGTCGTCATCGTTAGTCTAGTCATCATTATATAATTTAATATAGGTCAACACATTTTATTAATAAACAGACAAAAAAAACAAAATATAAATATGTACTAGAATACCTACATAATATACATTAAAAAATTAATGTCCAACCAAATTTTTATATAATTGCCTTTTCATTTAGGAATTCTTCGATCGTGTAGTAACATTTATCCAATAATATATTATTCAAATGTATTTTAAACCTATGTAATGGCAAATTCTTAAGTGTATCTGGCAGTTTATTATATATTCTTGGAGCCCAACCAAAAAAACTTTTATGCAATAATGCTGTATTACTTTTAATCCTACGTATTTGATTACGTGGACGTGGTCGCAGACGTTTATTTATCGGGTGGACTTTTACCTCAGCAAACAGGTTTATGTGGCTTTTTACAAAAATTAGCACTTCGTATAAATATAAAGAAGGCAATGTCAAGATTGTTAAAGATTTAAATTTTGGTAAACAGCTTTCAGTAGATGGTATTGCACTCATAACCCTTATGCACCTCTTCTGTGCCCGAAATACAATATCTGTATTTGTTGAGTTACCCCCCAAACCGCAAAGTAGAAGATATGTAAGCATGATAGGCGGATTTTACAGTGTTTATGTTAGATATTTTTGAAAGGGATCTCAAAGCGTACGTAAATCTATTGATTTTTAAACATACATATTCAGTATGTGCTTTCCATCCTAAGCCCCTATCCAATTTTAAACGCAAAAAGGTTATATCATCCACTGATTCAATATATATAATAATAAATAATATATATAATAATATACACTACATATAATACCTATTTACACTGAGAGGACCTGTTTAAATAATGTGAGTAAACGATTCTTTTGAAAAGTGATCTGTTGGGCACGTGACGAATTTCTACGGGAAAATTGTTTCACAGATTTGCGGCCACTACTGCAAAAGAGTTAGACTGAAAGCCAGAGTGATGAGAAGGGATAGATAGAACAGAATTATGGGACGAACGGAGAGATGTGTTATGAAATGAGGAAAGATAGCTAAACTTGTCCTTGTGGTATTTCTGTGTCGCATGCTCATTGAGAATAGAAAGAGTAAACAGAGAATTCTTAGTTTATTTTAATATAATTTAGATTATATAAATTGCATTTATTAAATAGTATCATTTTTTTTTTTACTCCATTTCTGCGCACGAACATGTTTGTTTTCATAGAAAGCGAAGCTCCAACGTGCTAAAGGTTAGCTGTTAAATAATGTTTTTAGTCATTAAAATCGCCTATGTATGTATTTTTTTTAATTTTATGTGCAATAAAGAATATATCTATCTATCTATCTAATTGAATAAAATTGAATCTTTTTAAGCTAGACAATTCTGTCGAAAGTTTATCGCTGTTAAGAAGAGCGATAAAACGGATTTATTCTCAAAAGTTTCATGCTACTAAACTTTTTAATTAAAAGATACTCAATCTATAGTTTATAATAGGTCTAATTTATAAACATTGTCTTATAAGAAATTTGTTAAAACTTAAACAAGCGCTTCTCTTCGTGAACTATAGTTTGGATTATTCTTATAAGAATCTGTACTTACCAAGTTGTATAGCTTTGTTGGCCGTTTATTTTGAAGTTATAATAAAAAAACTAATCTATTATTCTTCGTAACTTGCTAATTTCTTGGCTAGGTTGCAGCTAAACGATAGGTGTCATAAGAATCGTTATTGGTTTCTCTCAAGCCTCTTTCTATAAACATTATAGTGCGGGTTCCAAGTAACACTACCGTATTAGCGCATTACCAGCGCATTAAACACAATTAGTTTTCTATTTATTTAAATTCATTAATACACTTAAAAATAGTACAAAGGCGAGCTATAATGCCAGTAGGCATTCTTTACCAGCTAACCTTAGGGATCGAGTAGGGTGATAGGCAGTATGAAAAAAATAAGAAATTTTAATGATACAGTTAATAAGTTACTTAACTAATTCTAATTTACTACACATTATACCTAAACACATAAACATACATACAAGTACATCATATACATTGTAACTTAAATAAATACACGGTTATTTAAATATTCTATCTGTTCCTTATAAATTTATTTTTGTGTGAACAGAGACGGAGTATTATTCCGTTGTTTTAACTTTGGTCGTGAAGATTCTATAAAATATTATTTTGTTTGCGCGCTTGTTATAAGACATACATACATACACATCTTCACGCCAGATCCCTTGCGGGGTAGGCAGAGACAATTGAGCGCCACTTGACACGATCACGACATACCTCTTTCGCTTCATCGACGTTCATCAACCTCTTCATACATGCCCTTTTGTTACGAAGGCTTTTTAATGCACCTTCAGTCAGTGTTTTATTTATTTGATCGTGATATGTGAGTCTCGGTCTGCCAGGGCCTCTTTCACCCTCAACTTTCGCATTATATATCTGGTTCGTCAATCTTTCTTTGCTCATTCTTTCAACATGCCCGAACCATCGTAGCATGCCTTTTCTTATTTTTGTCCCTATGCTTTCCTTTATACCAACCCTTTTCCGTATTTCGACGTTACGTATGCGGTCCGCCAATGTGACGCCGCATATCCGGCGCAGCGACCTCATTTCTACGGCATTAACCCTACTGTCATGCGTATTCTGACGTATCCACGACTCGCTTCCATACATCAGTGTTGGTACCAACATGGCATTGTGTATGGCGAGCCGAGCTTTGTCACTGACATTTCGACTGCCGATCAGTGACCCCAGGGCACCGTTAACACTATTTCCCGCGTTCACTCTTCTTTCAACGTCCCTATCGTACTTCCCATCCGCAGTGAAAACACTGCCCAGATATATAATTTCATATAAGAGTTGCATGTTTTGATGTACTCGCTTCTCAAAGCGGTTTCTTAGCATTTAAACATGAATTGAAAAACTGTATTTTGTTGTTCTCATTTTGCTGCTGTCGTTTATACAAATCAAATCAAAATAGTTTATTTCCATTGGTTCGCTTAAAACAACTTGGATACAGTCAGAACTAATAAAATTAATACAATTATTAAAACATATCTACTAAACAAAGTGGTAAT
Source organism: Tinea semifulvella (assembly GCA_910589645.1). Taxonomy (NCBI): domain Eukaryota; kingdom Metazoa; phylum Arthropoda; class Insecta; order Lepidoptera; family Tineidae; genus Tinea; species Tinea semifulvella. The sequence continues at coordinate 9,092,589 of OU342608.1, read as the reverse complement.
AATGGTTGGACCGTAAACAATAATCCATATTTATGTATGTTAGGCACAACATTAATTATTGCTACAAGCAAGTCAAACTAACTAACTTAGAAACTACTTAAATAAGATCGTGGCTGTAAAGAGGCCGTGTCAGTTTACATTCTAAATACCTAATAATGATGATGAACAGAAATTATATACATATGTCAGAGAATTAATAAATTTATAAAACATAAAATAATAATAATAAAAAAGACGTGTCATCTTATAATCTAAACAATAATAATGATATGTCAATTAAACATAAATTTATAGCTGTAAAAGGGCCGTGTCATCTTATATTCTAATAGCATTAATACAAATAAAACCGTTGTACGTTTGGTCTAAACCCACCTTTTACGCAAGCTTCTCATCACGATCATAATCACTAAACTTAATTTTTTCTTGTTGCAGTTGCTACTCGATACCAGCTAACAACATGTCAGGGGGCTCCCATGTGTCCAGAGATACATTTGGGGGTCCTCGAGCGGAGTCGGAGATCAGCAGTGGTAGTGCTCCTCCACTACCAAGTCCTGCGTCTCCAGGAGCTGCGCTGGTGTCTCCAGAAACGTTAAGTCGTCACAGCAGCCCGCCTCCTCTACCTGCTCATCCAAGCCATCACCAATATCCAGCACCATCGTGTTCATCTCATCGAGTCCATATGGAGTCGCCTTTAAGGTATTCATATATATTTTTTATTTTTTTTATATTTTTATTTTATTTTATTTTTTTTTTTTTAACTCATATTTAATGTATATTAATTAACTTCGAATAAATTTATAAAGTTACAATGGAAGCTAAAACCGCAAATAATATTTAAAACCTTTATATCTAAAACCTATATGCAGTAAACCAGTGCAACTAGAGATATACTCGTATTAGCCATAAATATGTCTGAAATTTTTAAGCAAAAATTAGTCAGTATTTTTTTTTTTGTATTCTATACTACTTGTCCAATATATCAGGATATAACCAATTAGGGAAGCATTGAAACAACGGGTTGTTTTGGGATTTGTAATACTACTTTGGAATAAGTATTTTTGTTCGTAAACTAAAGCTGGTTATACTCGTACACGAACAACTTTATTGATAATAATATAAATCGAACATACAAGTTATCATACATCATACAGACAAATTTAAAAAGCACATCAAATATAATAGCATTAAACAAAATTATAACTTTGTTGAAACAATGAGGGTATATTCACTTGATTTTTTTTTTTTTTTTTTATTATATACAGGATTACAAACAATTGTACAGAGAGAGAGTTCACAATAAATTGGTTTTACAAACAATGTTAATATCTGCACAACCAGCTTCAGTAATCCAAATGTTAAAAGAAGTAAATGTAACCCATGAGTTGTTTTAAAACCATAATAATATTTAAAAAAAAAATTAAAAAACAACCTTTTCGTACAGTAATATAACTGCTAGATATGTACCATTTTAATTATCTCTTTCTTCTAAAGTTAACATTTGCAAGACCTGGTTTCTGTAAGAGACAGGCGACAATGCAAAGAGATCGACACAATGAAAGAGATCATTATAGGATTGTAGAATTCGCCTTAGTGGCATACGTTTACCTGCGTTAGTTCGGCAATATTTAACTGCAAATAGACGGTGGGGGTATAGTTCACGAATACGTACGGAGCTACTGGGAATGAGGTAACTGATTAGATTTACTATCTGTCCGCAATCAAACTTATTATGACATATTTTATACAAAGTCGTGGCATCAATCAAAATTCTACGCGATTTTAAGGTGGTCAGTTAATATTTTATAAGGATCGCTTGTAAGAGGATCGCGACCGACAGCATCTATAGCTCACAGTTCAAGAAATTTTCTTTGAACGGACTCGATCTGGTTGCTATACTTATCATAGTATGGATTCCATATAGTTGAAGCATACTCCAGATGGGGTCTGACCAACATTTTAAATAAATGTATGTATGTCGCTGCATGCTTAAAACCAATACATGACCGCAGTACAAATCCATGCATTTGGAAGGCTTTTTTAGTAATATTATCTTATTAGTTTTATTTATAATCTATTTTATTTTAATATTTCTGTATCTACTTCGAATAAATATATAGTTAGAGTAGCATGTCACGCTAACTAACAATGACGTAAGCATCACGATCACCTGACACTTGATATTAATATTGAATGGGGATATTAAAAGAATCAATATTCCCTCCTTAGAATCTCGTAGAAACGTCGTGCTTGCCTTCTCAATAAGATTTTATTTTATTGTATTTAATAAACTGCCTCCGTGGTCTAGCGGTTAAGTCCGTGGATTTAGACTCGGAGGTACCGGGTTCGATTCCTGGTCGGGACACAAAAATACTTATTAATGCAAATAAATAGATTTAATTAATTTATTTGTGATATTTCTCGAGTTTGGTACGCTGGAGACATCGACGAGATTGCTACTTGTCATGATTGGCCTATAGTAAAGTTGGCTAAACGTGAATCCGCTTATTTATAAGCGTGGATTCTGACCACCCCGAAACGGAAACGGTCGTGATGATACTTTTGTATTTAATATTAAACTGGGCGCCCCTTCACTACTTTGGGTACCTGCTAGGACATACGAGTATGTAGGCAACTACCAACCCGCTGCAAGATTTGATTCGGCTCGTGAGACATTTTGAAAAACCCAATTCAAAAATATATTATACGACTTACTTATACTCACTCCAAAAAAACTCACTAAAATTTAATTAAATTCAGCCTGCGAATGTATTTTGGCCCACAACATGTCAAAGGTTGCCCCTGTGCTAGGTCAACACATAATATTATAATTATGTTATTTTTATTATTTTATTGTTTCTCTTTCCAAATGATGGTTATCATGTATTGCTCCAGATTCACCAATATGTACTATAAAATGATATTGTGTTATATCAATATTGTAAAAATTGACGTGTAAAAGTGCAGAATACATCTCTTTTTGTCCTATGCCTACTTGCAAAATAAACGAATTGAATTGAATAGAGGTTTGTTTTCTGTACCTGGTTTTAAAACAAAATACGCTTAAAATATACATATATCTGAGTCGTGCATGCACACTTTATAATAGCAAGTTGTTTGATATCGATTTGTTCAGTAATTCATATGCAGTCTTTAAAAAGCGTCCCTGCAACATGTAGCGATTTCGTCTAGAGATACTTATTATATTAATATTTTTCATCATCATCATCATCATCAGCCTGTATCTCTCCACTGCTGGATGTAGGCCTCCCCTAAGGCTCGCCACTTAACGCGATCTTTCGCTACCCTCATCCAACCCCCACCAGCGACCTTTTTTAGGTCATCTGTCCATCTGGCGGCGGGTCGTCCCACTCCGCGTACGTGACCTCCACTCTTGAACTCGTTTGCCCCATTTGTTGTCGGTTCTGCGGCAGATGTGACCAGCCCATTGCCACTTTAGCTTGCTAATTTTAAAAGCTATGTCAGTAACTTTCGTTCTCTGACGAATATCAACGTTTCGAATTCTACCCATCAGAGATACACCAAGCATAGCTCTCTCCATAGCTCGCTGAGCGACCTTGAATTTATGGACCAGACCCACTGCTAGTGTCCACGTCTCTGCTCCGTACGACATTACCGGGAGGACGCACTGGTTAAAGACCTTAGTCTTTAAACATAGACGATGAGAGGATGTGCCGGAGTTTCCCGAATGCCGCCCATCCTAGCTGAATGCGTATTATAATATTTTTATTATTATTATATTCTTCAACAATTTTTTTTTTTTATTTATTGGAAGTAATATACTTACAGACAGTATAAAAGAATTACAAATTAAATGATTAAAAAGAAAACCTAACATAAAATAAACAAAAAATAAAAATAAAAACTAGAATTATTACCGTCCAATGGGCGTAGTGTGCCGAGGACAATTGCTGCGTTCCCCCGTTGAACGGCAAGACTGACTCTTGACCAAAATATTTTCTACGAAGTAAGATCCAGCCCGTTTGTCATCGGAGGAGACGACAAGACGCGGTGTTATGTCTTTTAAAAACCTTTGATCGAACTTGCTTATCTCGTCAAAATAAAATTTAAAGTTTGCTTATTTAATTAAGCAAGTCATTAACATGTTTACAAAATCTTATACAATATATTATAATAGTGTAGGTATCTTATTAGTTTAGTAAACATGTTACATACAGACCAGCATTGCATTCAATACGTAGGTAAAACATCATTCACTAAAACACAAAAACTAAGTACAATAAAAAAAAATATAGGCATGACAAAAACAAAAAAAATATATCGCAATATACAAATGCAAATAGTATATAGTCTAAACAATAATAATTGAACTAAATAAAAAAAATAACACAGTCACACTACAGTCACCAGCAGCGACAATAACAACAACAAAAAAACTTGGACCTAAAGTTCAAGAAATTCGTGTGTGGCCGGTCTTACAACCGCGTTCACGGATTACCACATTAACGAAATTGTTAGCGTAAGTTATTTCCATTATACGTTAGGGACTGCGGTTCGCATTCCATTCCGGATCGAACGGGTGTTCGGGCATATTTCACAGGGTGTCAGATGAGCGTTTATTGAGCGTGACCGCCTCCGTGGTCTAGTGGTAACAAACGTTGCCGTGAACTCGGGAGGTCGTGGGTTCGATTCCCACCGGGGGCAAGTTGTACATTGTATAATTTGTCTCGGTCTGGGTGTTTATATGTATAATATGTATATATTTACAAAAAAAAAGTATAATATGTAGTTTATTAACCATCTAGTTTCCGTAACACAAGCCTCGTAGCTTACCACGGAAACTAGATGGCGCTGTGTGACCTGTCTGGAAATATTTATTATCATTATTATTATATATGTTTTTTTAAATATTGTATTTAATAGGTACAGGGAGATATTTTATCTGCCAGTAATATGAAAGAGCGGGCTCGCCTCATGGCCGTTTCCACTAGGGAGTCAGGTCTTTGGTTGCAGGCTTTTCCCTCAGCATCGGTTGGAACACTCCTTGACCGAAATACACTGACCATGGCGGTGTGCCTTCGTCTCGGAGCCCGGACTGTCCACCCGCACCAGTGTCTATGCAGAGAACCAGTCGATCATCTCGGACACCACGGGCTTTCTTGTGCTAGAAGTGCTGGCCGCATTCCTCGTCACGCGGCTCTCAACGACATCATCCGAAGGGCTCTTTGTCACTGCTGGTGTACCCGCAATCTTAGAACCATCTGGGATTGTGCGGAGCGATGGCAAGAGACCCGACGGAATGACTGTTGGGCCGTGGAAACTTGGCAGGTCTCTGGTGTGGAATGCGACGTGTGTAGACACATTAGCTCCATCTCACATCCAGGCGACCTCGTTAGGCGCGGGGAGAGCGGCGTTTTCTGCGGAGAACCTCAAATTGCACAAATATGCCAACCTTGGTGCCGGTTACGAATTTGCGCCATTGCGGGGTTTTGATAAGATGTTGTTTTTTTGTAAATTTTGAGTAAATTGAGTATATCCAAAATATCCCTAGACAGTGTTGATTGTGTGTATTAACAATATTTTATATCCCTAATAAATTTCCGAGAGGCTAAAGACTGCTATACGAGTGTGTACAATATTAATAAAAGCATAACATTTATGCAGATTTTGTGATGATACGGCATCTATCTAGTAATAAATTGTGCAAGTAAGCCTCCAGTGCCGACGGAAATCACGTTTGAAATTAATGGATTTTCCCGACGACAAGGACTGAGCATTTTCATCAGTAAAAGAGTATTTGCACTCTTAAGACACAACTAAAACCAAACAGCCGCAGCGGCCAGAATTGTTGTTGGAGAAAGCAATGTGGCCAAAATAAATCGCTATGCGTCAAAAGATATTTTGAAGACTTAGTTAAGAAACACGTCTGGTCGCTGCGGCCAATGCGCGCACACTGATCCTCGTTCCGAGACACGATAATAGTAACCTGAGCACGCTTAAAGCCGTACCGAGACGTGCTTAAACTGTTTTGCCAAAGCTATGTGACGTCACAAATGATATTACTCCTCGCGCTTAGACTGCTCACGATATCGAGGTAGATCGCTCTGAGCGCTGTCAGTTTTTTGGTCATTATGTCGCGCGCCATTTTCAAGTTTATTTAAATAAGGTTTTCTTTTGAATTATTTAATATTGTAATTAGTTTATTCATTCGTTACAGCCCCTAGAACACAGCGTCATAGACCCCCACTGCTGGAGATGGGCTTTCCAGAACAGAGAATTTGGCCTACACTCGCCACGCCTGGCCAGACGGCTTGGCGAGGATATGATGTCAATTTTTAATGACAATTTATTAACAATTCCACAATTTGTCAAAGTAAGAGCATACAAAGACACATCGAAAGCAGTGGTTGAGCTAACAGACTTAAAAACAATTTAAAAACTGGGATACTAATCGAATAAAAACACTATTAATTAGCTTCAAAGTTAGCGGATTGCTTTAATTAATGTCAAGTACAGAAGCGCTGGAGGTAATTGAGTTTTCCACAATCTCTGCTCGGAATTATGACGTCATTCGTTTTGCATTTACTAATTTATAAACGGAAGCAAAAACTCAGCTTTACGCAGTGGAAGTTGGTGCGAATGGAATTCCAGCAAAATCTTTGCACTATTGAAATAATTTTATCCTAACCAGTTCAAGTAAATACATTAATGGCGTTATCGGAATCATACAGTATTTGGTTTGCTAGGGACTGTAGCAGAAGGAAGGATGAGAGCTTATTGCTCAATAAAAAGAAGAGTCCTCTTTATCTAAGCCATAGGCGGTCGCAAGCCCGAGTTCTGTCGAACCTTAAGTTCTTCTCTTTCTCCCACAAATGACGAATCCATGGAATGCTAAGAAATTCATCTTCTTTAACTTATTATTTCACAATAACATTAATAAGGATTAACCCATTCACACGAGAAACACCGTAAATATGACAGGGCAGCAGAAGATCTCAGAGCTTCATTTACGCCGTTGGTTATCTCGTGTGATGGCTCATTAGGCGCTGAGTACGCGGCTTTTGTCAAAAAAAAAAAGGATTAATTGCTTTTGCATACATCTCTAACACAATTCTTTATTTAAAAAAAAAGTAAAATATCACGGCCATATCCTTCCCGGACTAATCAGAAACTAATAATAATAAATTCTTTATTGTACAAAACCAAAACAAGTGTATTTTCTACCAACTAACCTTTGTGACTGAGATATGTAATAAGCTGGTGCAGCAGGAGAAAAACGATAATTGAAATTATTTATTACTATATAAAACACACATTAGTTACAAACATATAGTACTTATATATAAATAAATGTCCTACATAAACAAATAAATATATAACTAAATATAAAATACATACATACATATACGCATATATAATAAGTGAGTTATGGCGACTTATTCTGCTTGTGAAATTAGTATGTGTATAGCTTATCTTTAAATATTTTAAGAGGGTGCCTGTCTGATAATTAAAGGAAGTCTGTTCCACTGGCGAGCTGCAGATACTATAAAGGAATCTGAATATCTGAAGATTGGGGAGGTATTTTAAGTAGGGTATTATGGGAAGAACAAAGTGAAAGGCTGTGAGAGTCACATAGGAATTGGAAACGATCTATTAGGTAAGGGGGTGCATTAGGATTATAAAGAATGTTGTATAGAAACGAAGACTATGTTCCTTTTTTTTGTTAAAGAAGCGGGTTCACATTTAGCCAACTTTACTATAGGCCCATCACGACATTGGCAGGCTCATCAATGTATGTGGCGTAACAAACTCTAGAAAAAAAAAATTGTGTCCCGACCAGGAATCGCACCCTCTAAACCCTCCTAATCTAAATCCAGCAGATATTCAGATTCGTTCACTGTGTCATCCGCTCGCCAATGAAACAGGCTCCCACTGACGATTAGACAGGCTCCCTCTGTTCATATTTTTAAACGTTTACTTACCACCTACTTTCTAAACAAGCAAAACAGTGTTTTTTAAATTTATATTACATTTTATTTTTGTGTTAATATTCATTTTTAAGATTTATCATTTACTGTTTATTAGTGTGTAGGCTTATTTTTAGTATTTTATAGTTATATGTATGTATTCATATATTTATTTATTATTATATGTATTATTAGTTATAGTTTATAATAATAAATTTGCACCCATACATAATTTTTCCACACTCCCAAAGGTTGGTTGTTAGAAAATGCCTGGCTATTATGCCCGCCTATGTACAATTTTAGTGCAATAAAGGCCGCGTTCGTTTTAAGAAATGTTAGCATGAAAATACCACTTTTTTTAGCACAAGTCGTTCGTTTAATGAAAATTCTAACATTTGATGCTAATTTCCGTATGTCAGTACCGGGTTGAAAGGAGGGTTTATTGATGTTACTTTTTGACAGATGTCAAATTGATCGTTTACCATTTTTATATACTTTATAGTTTTCTATTATATTTGTTAAAAAGGTATATTAAACGATTTTATGTAATAAATTTAAAGACCATAATAATATCACGTGTATTGGATGCCAGGGTATGATAAAACATGAACGAAAACACTTGTCAAAAAGTAGCATCACCGCTCGTTTTATTTAAGAAATGTTAGCATTGTTAAAAAAAGTGGTATTTCTTAACAAAAACGACATTTCGCGCTGGTTTATAAAGTTGCTACGAAATGTTGGAAATGCTATAACACGAACGCGGCCAAAGTATTTAAAATAAATAAAATAAAATCCACATCATTAACAGTTTTGTAAGCTAAGCTAAACAAATACATTTTCTTTCGCAGGGTATCGACTCCTCAATCCTTGTCTCTAGGAGGCTCGCTGTCTCTGCAGCCAGTCCTGTACGCCCAGGGAGGTGCCCCACCACCTCTGCCTCCTGTCAGACGATCATCTAGACCTCAAGCGATGCAGCACGTGCATGCTATCAGCGCGTAAGTGTACTTTTGTAGGATTAGATTCATCAATTCTTGTTTAAGGGAGGCTCGCTGTCTTTTTAGCTAGTGCTGTACGTTCAGGGAGGTGTTCCAGCACCCCTGCCTCCTGGCAGACTATCATCCAGACCTCCAGCGATGCAGCACGTGCATGCTATCAGCGCGTAAGTGTACTTCTACTGGGTTAGAGTCGTCAATCATTGTCTAAGGGAGGATCGATGTCAAAGCTTTTTGGCTCAGCTCCTCTCTTTTGTGGTACAATAATGACAAGACAAAACTACAAATGAGTTGTGTAAAACATCAGCAATAAAGGGGCGTCTAACAGCTTAGCTAGATTCATCTTTTGTTGCACCGTGAACAATTATTTAATTATTTAGAAATAATAATAATAAACCTACAGCAATCACTTCAATTACTAGATTTATCCCCACACACATACATCTCATTACAGAAAGCCACAATACTTAACACATGCTGAATCGTCAGGAAATTCCTACAAACAGAACCAGATCATCAATAAAAGTATTCACTCACTTCCATAAATAATGCTCCCTTAGCTAAGGCTCGCGAGCATTATTAAATCCGGCCTAAAAACCGAGTTTGTCATATAAACCTAAATAATAATATAATAAATTTATTCCAAGTAAATAATGTCATAATGAAGTAACATTATTGTAATATATATATTTTTTGGGCTTTCCAGAAATTTCTTGAGATTTTTGCCTACACTTGCCACGATATGGCTAGACGGGTTGGCGAGGGTCTGATGTCAATGTTTAATGACACCAGCTGGATCCGGGACCGACGGCTTAACGTTCCAGGCACTAAAACGGTGGTGTTGTCTATGACAAATGTACGTAATAATAATGTTTTTCTCATTGGTACATGCCGTTCGAACTTGCGAACAACACCGCTCTTGAAACATTGTCGGGTACTAAATCGGTGGTGGCTCAGTTGTAAGAATGCTTTCCTTAAAATCCAAATTCGAACCCCAGCTTGTACCAATTAAAAAATACACCTTGCTTTGCCATACATTTACAACACCATCGTTCTCATAACTCGTTCTATTATAATCTATTATAAATATATATTTATTCGAAGTACTTAGATACAAAAATATTAAAATAAAATTGATTAAAAAACTAATTATAAATAAAACTAAAAACACCTATGAAATTAAAACTATTCTACAAAATAAACTAAGGGCTTACCACCAGGGAGGGTACCTAAAACGCTCGCCGTATTTCCTCCTTGAATTATAATCGACATATTCTTTTTTAGATAGTTATGGCATTTGGGATCGCCACACTCTTGGAAAATTCGTTTACCCAGCTCTTTTATGAATTTGTGGGTATCAAGATAATATACCCCTATTGTTTCAACCCCAAATGCCACAAAGTTATAATTTTGTTTAATAAATTAATGTTTAATATTTGATGTGCTTTCTAAATTCGGCTGTATGAGCAGCCGAACCGGCCTTTTTTGATGTAGAGGAAATGTGGCAAGCGGCAAAGGTATCCACACAGGTGGCATCCCAAACAAGACATCTTCCCTCACTCCATGGTACAAGAGACATACCATCCGGCCTTTTACCATCACTACGTGAAAGTCCTGATGGTTCAAGGACGGACGGGATTTTAGCAGACCATAAACTATATATATATCTATATCTATTATAAATTATCATTAACATTGACCCTTCAGAGCTTTGCCAGGCCAAACCGACCAGGCTAAAGTGGTGAGTGTAGGCCAAATTCTCCAGAAATATGTGTTCTATGACTGTGATGAACGAATGAATGTCGGCAACCAACTTATAAAACCCATATCTAAAACCAAGGTTAGTTAAACCTACTACCTACAACAGGTTTACAATAAACCTATTAGATTTGTAAACACAATTAACTACAATATAAGTTGGGTTTAGGGATTTATGCGGCCAACCGATGTCTGACCTTTACGACTCTCGCGGGAGATGAAAATATATTACTTAGTCTATCACAGCTATGTCTGCTCACTGCTACGTTACGGCATTATAATCTGGGGTAATTAATATAATAAGCTTGTTCATAGCACAGAAAAAGTGTCTATGTGCTATTGGAGGTCTAAAGTGGACCGACTCTTAAAAAATATATATGATACTCACCTTACCATGTGTATCTCACTTGACCGCCTCCGTGGTCTAGTGGTAACAAACGTTGCCGTGAACTCGGGAGGTCGTGGGTTCGATTCCCACCGGGGGCAAGTTGTACATTGTATAATTTGTCTCGGTCTGGGTGTTTATATGTATAATATGTATATATTTACAAAAAAAAAAAAGTATAATATGTAGTTTATCAACCATCTAGTTTCCGTAACACAAGCCTCGTAGCTTACCACGGAAATTAGATGGCGCTGTGTGACCTGTCTGGGATTATTATTATTATTATTAATGATGGCAAACGTTCCATGACACACACATCCTTAGTAATGCCTATACCTAAATTATAAATCTTTAGACGAAACGTGAATATGGGAACATGAATGCTAAAATATATAATTGTTTGCCAAAGGTATGGACAGAGTTGCCTTATAAAAGATTCTGCAAAGTACTGCATGCGTGGCTAGTTCAGGAAGGTTTCTATACTTTGGAGGAATACTATATGTATTTTAAGCAACACAAAGCTTTTTTTTTTTTTTTTTTTATTTTTTATACTAGCACGACATGTGACCTTGTGCCCACCTGATGGTAAATGGCGCGCAAGGTCCAAGAATGTTAGCAACTGAAGTCAGGCACTTATAACTGCCATCAGTCCCTAACACACTTCGCTTGAAGGACTCCAAGTTATAGGAAAGTGGAAACACAGAGGCTGGAAGAGCATTCCACATCTTTATCGTACGACAGATGTATGAGTCGCCAAATTTATACGTATGCGTAGGGACGGTGACTACGGTATGTAGGTGCATATTCTGACCTGTGCGTGTGGTTCGGTTGCGGAGTGGAGAGGGAGGGATTAGGTTATAGAGTTCTTCGGAGCACTCACTCACTTTACTTCTATAACAGTTGTTGTATATTTTTGCATGCTTATGGCGAAATATGTGACCCATTTAATGTTAATAAGACCTAATATTGTTTGTTACCATGTTTCCTGCAAATAAATATTTCAAATTGGAACTCAAACATTGATAGGCCAATAATATTGTGTAAATAGGATTTAGGGACCTTGGATCTTCACATCAATTCTCTTGCGGGGTAGGCGGAGACAATTGACCGCCATACGACACGATCACGATAGACCATGGCATAGTTAATCAACCTTTTATTTTGAAGGCTTTTTACAGTGTTCTTTCAGCCAGTGTTTTATTTAATTAATTGTGATATCAAATCAATTCAAATTATTTATTTCCTTTGGTTATCTTGTAACGACTTGGATATTGTCAGCACTAAAATGATTGTTTTACAAAAATATAAAAACATATAAACAAACACAAGTTAGGTAATCATCGTAGGACCGTAACAGGTAATAATCCAGATCTATTTTTATGTTATTTTTTTATTTTTAAGTATTTTGTAAGTAGGCATAGGACAATAAATATAATGTATTCTGCGCTTTTATATGTCAAAAAATTAATCAATATAACGAAAAGCTTATTTTCTGGGAAATATAGCTTGTATTTGGAGCAGCACATTACAACCCATAATATACATAATTATAATCTTAAAATTATAGCTGCTGTAAATAGGCATTGTCATATTATAAACTAAGACATACACAATTATAAAATAAATACACCAAGGATTATAGCTGCTATAATGAGGCATTGTTATACTACAAGCTAAGACGAAAACAATTATGAGGATGTCACTAAGATTATAGCTGCTGTAAAGTGGCATTGTCATACTATAATGTGCGTTATAATAGCATTATTGTCATAAGTAAGGTAATTGTAACTTGCCCTGTCTTGTTATATATTTAATGTTTCTGGTCTCAGACAAGTGTGTGAAAAGAAAAAAAGCGATAGCCGTAGTAAAAGAGGGTGAAGTTTAAATTGGCCACGTGGAAATAATACTCAGCCAATTTTCCCCGTTTTTCTTGACGCGGTGCAATAAATTACACAAAATACATAGAACAAGTAAGTTGCAACCGCAGCGCCCTCTGGAGAGCCATTCGAGTAAAGAATAGTGATGTCCAACGCCAATTATCGATATTACAAAAACACATTTGGTATTTAGTACATTATTATTATTAGTTTATTATTTCTATATGTATTTTATTGTTTTACGATATATATTTATTGTTTATTGAGTTAATAAGTATTTTAGTTTATTTAATTGCGGAGTCCAGCAAGCGCCGCAAGTATGTAAGTATATTAAAAGATTACATATTTATGCCGTTTGCTGTAGAAACTCTGGGCCCATAGAGTCCAAGTGCAAAACAGTTTTTAAAAGACATAACACCGCGTCTTGTCGTCTCCTCCGGTGACAAGAGGGCTGGCTCTTTCTTCGCCCAAAGAATCAGTATTGCAATTCAGCGGGGAAATGCAGCCAGCGTTTATTTATTTAATTTCACAGCATCATTGACTTTCTTATATAAACAGTTAAACTTATATCTAAACACATAGCCATTTATGAAATTACCTTTTCCTTACTAAACTTATAAAAAACATTATTAAAAACAAAATGCTCACTCTAAATATAAAATAAAAATGTACTGAGTTGGATGATGTGTGTAGAAGTATGTTGGTGTATGAAAATGAATGTAGTATTCTTGCCACCATTCCACGCGGACGGGCCTTATATCCCTATCCTTAGTGTTAATATTAATATTATTTTATTTTATATTTTGTAAATATTTTTTTCGAATAAATGTTTCGTTACTTTAAAAAATAATAATAATAATAATTTAAGATAGTAATTTTAAATCATAGTTTCTAAATATACTTATACACTTGCACCCACACTCTCTTCTCACTCTCCCAAAGGTATGCTGTTAGAAAATGCCTAGATATTAGGCTCGCCTATGTACATTGGAATGTTTTTATTTTCTGTGCAATAAAGAATTTATCTATTTATCTAATTTACTTTATTGCACTTAACTTAAAAGTATGTACAAAGACAAACCTAAAGCCATTTCAACTTTTTCTACCAGTTAACCTCTGAGAGAGTGAGAATGTATAAATATCTGGGGTACAATTCTAACCAATAAACTAAATAAAAATAAACCGTCACAGCTACCAGCATCACTACTTAACTCGCTCACACTCGCAAAGGAAATTGCATTTTCAATTCCAAAGCCGTTTCGTAATGAAAAGCTCTCGACACTATGACACAGCCTAGTCTAGTGGTTGGGAATTAACACAGAGGTACGCGGGTTCTGCCCATTCCATTCGTACTTATTGCAAACGAAGAAAGTAGGTCTGCCAGGTATAAAAAAAAAATATGTATGTATAGGTAAAAATAAAGTATCATCACGACCGTTTCCCTTTCGGGGTGGTCAGAAACCACGCTTATGAATAAGCGGATTCACATTTAGCCAACTTTACTATAGGCCAATCATGACAAGTGGCAAGCTCGTCGATGTCTCCAGCGTACCAAACGAATAAATTACATGTTAATTAAATGTATTCATTTACATTAATAAATATTTTTGTGTCCCGACCAGGAATCGAACCCGGTTCCTCCGAGTCTTAATCCACGGACTTAACCGCTAGACCACGAAGGCAGTATGTATAGGTATTTTCGCTTTTTTGTATGTTTTTTATTTGTATCGCTAATCTTTTTTCAAGTCTAATGTGTAAAGGTAGATACTAGCTGTTTTACCCGGAAAATGAATTTCTTTGCGCATTATTTTGATATTGCTATATCTCCTAAGGTATTCATTTAATTTGCGTGGTGTAAAGAGTTAAGCCAACTAACGTATTTCAAATAATCTAAATCTGTAGACCTATATAAAATGCACAACTTCACCATACATTATTTTGTTAGATCTCATAGGGTTTAGGCAAGATATTTTTTCTGGTACCAACGAGGTGCGAACCGCGGCCTTTTGAGTTAAGAAAAGCGTTTAAGCAAACCACCATACATTCATATAGTTGTTATAATTATAAAAGTTGCATAGCATTTTACAACACGAAATTAGTAGGTATATGTTATGACAACTGTCATTTTTAAGTAGCTCAGTGTTCGCGCCATACGTGGTATATTAACCAATTTTGGATGGTTAGGAGATATTGTTATCCGTCGGTGCATAAACAGACATTCCTAATTAGTTACCCCTATACCTTGGCCTGTCTCTTTCTCGCCACTTCCTTTCTATATTACCCAGCTAGTCCAAAGACCGGCGCTTGCGCACTGAAGAGAAGCATCGCATATGTAGCCGACCTCACAGCGTGCTAGGCAATCGTCGAGTCGGAAAATAGTCGTTGTCCTAAAGTCGTCCTAGAAGACGTGCATTCGCAAAACCCGCAAAATGAGTGATATAGAATAATTTCCAAGTGCTGGTGCCGAGGGCATCAGGTGAGTTTCTTCGCCATTTGCCTTTCTTGTTTGTTGTTTGCACCGATTATCATAGTATCGTCTATTTATCTAATCTGAACAATTCTGCAACCCTGCCCAGTCCACTAAACTTAATAGAAGAAAGGTGTAAAATATTTTTATTTATTGATTTATTTATTTGGAACTCCAACAGCATAACCGAAAATACAATATTATCAAATTTTACACAATACATAAGGCCATGACAATTTATACACAAGAATTTAAGTCCACTGTGAAGACAGATGAAGAAATCAATCAAGTAAAAGTAAAGTGCATAAAGCCAAGACAAATTACAAAACCAAAACAATAATTACAATAACATAAACAAAACCATAACATACAATAAGACGGAAGAAAATAAGTATTTATTCCTACCCATTAGCCACAGATACCAAAGCTATGTATCATAAACTGCATTAAAAACATAAATAATGATAATAAATAAAAAATAAGTAAATTGGTTGAAGGACTGTAAATTAAGTGTGTGTTAGCGTGTATGTATGAGCGCGTGAGTGTGTATGCGCGTGGGTGTGTGTATCTATGTGTGATCATTGCGTATAGCGATTAAGTTTTTCCACTATTACTATTTTATGTGTTAAAATTTGAAACTGGCATATCTATGTGAAAGTCAGAATGGGGTTGGGAATAATGATACTGCTGGTGTTTTGTTGTCGACTGTACTAGCGAATAATGTCGCAAAGAATTTTGCCAGATTACACCGGCATTTAACTTAGGATGAGTTTAATTTACCGTATAATACCGCTCACAAGTTAACACATTTCCTGCTATAAGCCTGAGCTTAAGTCAAGCTGAAAGGGTACAACAGTTTGAAGTAATAAGGGTTGATTATATGTAATCCTGGCTAACCCGTATGTCCAGAGTGGCGAGAGAAGGCATAAATCTTCAGAAATATATTTGTAAGCATGGGAAAGTGAAGGCAAAGAGATCAAATATAAGATAGAGCGGATATTGATTGTCATTTTTTATTCAAAATGTTTGTTACTCTCTTGTCGAAAAAAATCTGTATGCAAAGTATTTTTTTTATATATTTTTTTTTGTTTTTTTTTTGTTTTTACGAATTATAATTGTTTATTAAAATCAATTTTAATAAAACATTGTAATACTTAGGAACTTTTAATAACTACCTACATAATAATTATTGCAAATTAAATTAAAATAACAGTTTTATTTAAAAAAAAATGCAGATAGCACATGAATGCTATTTATTAGACTAGAGATACAATTCGTCAAATCGACTTCTTCCACGGTGGGTCCATTGTAGGCCGACTGAGATTGCTGGTACTGATGCTGGGGCTATGGACCTTAAAAATAAAATTGACGTTTTATCGAATTGGCCACTTTGATCTCAAATATCTGGCGTTTGGCTAGGAATTCCAAATTCATATTTATTTCAAATTTAGGCTTGTATGTTTGTGTTTAGAATTTAGTTATTCATTTGTTTTCGCACTACAGCACTATGCCGGCTTGACTAGACATGACAAGCTTACAATATTAGTTCTCCTTGAAAGTAAAAATTGTGACATCATTGCACATACCTTAATCGAGAACAAAAATAGGTGGTAGGCCGACTGATGGTGGTAATATGGCCAGTCTGCCGGGGCGGGGAAGTATCCACCGTTCGTGCCGATAAACCCAGTAAAGTGTAGTATTATTTTATACGTTTCGGGATCAGGGTCCCGTCATGCCCAGTCAAGCCTCTCTGTCCTCTCCTTTTTACAAAATAAAATCCCTCGACGTATTCACGACAATACTCAATTGAAATTGAAATACAACTTCGCAACTTACACCCGTTACAGTACATAGTATTTAAATAGCTCATATACTCCGCCATTACTGGAACACAAATTTATACAGTAATTATGTTATACAATATTATTTTACAAATAATAATAATTATTATTAAATATTGCACTTTACTTAAAAGTATGTACAAAGGCGAACTTAAAGCCATTTCGGCTTTTTCTACCAGCTAAACTTTGGGAGAGTGAGACAGTATACATATGTGGGGTGCAATTCTAACCAATAAACCACATAAATAGTATGTATACATAGACTACATAAATACTTAACAATATATACTTATTATAGTAGATATACATATATGAATTTACCAAGCCAAGCCGTCTGGCCAGCGTGGCGAGTGTAGGCCAAATTCTCCAGTTATGTTTTGAAAGGCCCATCTCCAGCAGTGGAGGTCTAGGACGCTGTGTTCTAGGGGCTGTAAATAATAATAAATAAAAAAAAACATATATGAAAATAATATAATGGTTACAATAATCAACAGTTTTACACAAATGCACTAAATCTTAACTAGAAATTCTCTTGTCCAACATTTTCGTTACCTAGTAGCCGAAAGCATTCGGCATGCAGTCGACTCAAGAGGGCTAATAATGTTGCCATGGTAACCAGGGGCCCCCTCGCAGCGCCAGAGGGCTGTCAAGTTCTACGGAACGAGAGAAAATGCCTTTGGGACGAATTTAAACACCTCGCAAACATTGAATTATACAACACAGATCGGGCAAAAATAGGACGACATTAAAAAAAATATATATATTGAAAGAAAAAGTTTATTTGTTACAAAAAACACAAGCAGTAAAAAAAAACAAGAAACAAGATAGTGTGGTGACAAATAGGGAATCAGCTCAGCAATAAGCTGCAACACTCGGTCACAGCGCTGATTTTTAGCTAATCCCTCACTATGATATACCTAAATATGTAAATATACAATATGAGATACATTTGCTCCATCTCACATACAGGCGACCTCGTCAGGCGCGGGAAGTGCGGCTTTTTCTGCGGAGAACCTCAAATTGCGCAAATACGCTAACCTTGGTTTCGGTTACGAATTTGCGCCGTTTGGGGTCGAGACGATGGGCCCATGGGGACCGTCAGCGAGGCGCTTGACCAAGGAGTTGTCAAAGCGGCTGACAGAAAGGTCTGGAGACAGGAAGGCTGGCAATTATTTCTGCCAACGTATTAGCCTCGCTATACAGAGGGGAAATGTTGCCAGTCTCCTTGGGACTATCTCGGATGGGACGTCTCTAGAGGACATTTTTTATTTATAGTTTAGTTTATTTTTAATTTTATTATTTAGGTAGCTTTTAATTTATATTTAATGTACTATAATTAATAAATTGTTTATGTTACTATATTAAGTAAAAAAAATATGTAAATAATATAATATACATAAAACTACATAATAATGTTTACATAATATTATTATAACCTAGTTTTCTTGATTAGGCGTGCTGTTGCAACGATTGGATTTTGGATAAATTTGTCTTTCGTTAGAGTAATGTGATTCTATAGAAATAAACAACTTTTTCTAAGTAACCATATGTCTAAAATGAAACTTTTTTGGCTTCTCCATACATTTTTTTTGGCATTTCCGATATACGAGTATAGTTTCTTTGGAAAAGTTGTTTGTTTCTATCAATAGAATAACATATTAGTCTAACGTAAGATTAATTAAAGTCATGTATATGTGTGTTTTTTTTATTATTTTTTTGAGTAGTTTTCTCGCATTTAATTAAGTTTGAAATGTTGTGTGCACTACTTCAAAATGACAGCCTGGGACCTAATTCTGGCGCTTTCGACTTCCGACACGTAAATCGAAATATTCCAATGAAAAGAATGAAGATCTCCATAGAAAATCTGTCAGTTTTATTCGAGCAAATCGAGCAGACATGCATGTCAAAAGCACGAGAATCGGAGCCCTGATCTTATAACATTTTATTGTAAATAGATGCAATGATATATTTATTCGAAGTAGATACAAAAATATTAAAATAAAATAGATTAAAAAACCAATTATAAATAAAACTAAACTAAAAATACCTATGAAATTAAAACTATTCTACAAAATAAACAAAGGGCTTACCACCAGGGAGGGTACCTAAAACGCTCGCCGCATTTCCTCGTTGAATTATAACGGAAATATTCTGTTTTAGGTAGTTATGGCATTTGGGATCGCCACACTCTTGAAAACTTTATTTACCCAGCTCTTTTATGAATTTGTGGGTATCAAGAGAATATACCCCTATTGTTTCAAATTCGTAACATACATAATTTAACACGAAGTAATATACAACCAGTATAAAAGAATTACAATATAAAAGCTACCTAAATAATAAAATTAAAAATAAACTAAACTATAAATAAAAAATGTCCTCTAGAGACGTCCCATCCGAGATAGTCCCAAGGAGACTGGCAACATTTCCCCTCTGTATAGCGAGGCTAATACGTTGGCAGAAATAATTGCCAGCCTTCCTGTCTTCAGACCTTTCTGTCAGCCGCTTTGACAACTCTTTGGCCAAGCGCCTTGCTGACGGTCCCCATGGGCCCATCGTCTCGACCCCAAATGGCGCAAACTCGTAACCGGAACCAAGGTTGGCATATTTGCGCAATTTGAGGTTCTCCGCAGAAATAGCCGCTCTCCCCGCACCTGACGAGGTCGCCTGGATGTGAGATGGAGCTAATGTGTCTACACACGTCGCATCCCACACCAGAGACCTGCCAAGTTTCCACGGCCCAACAGTCATTCCGTCGGGTCTCTTGCCATCGCTCCGCACAATCCCAGATGGTTCTAAGATTGCGGGTACCCCAGCAGTGACAACAGCCTTTCGGATGATGTCGTTGAGAGCCGCGTGACGAGGAATGCGGCCAGCACAAGTTTATTAATTTATTATTGTTTCAAATAGATTGTAATTTGTTTATAGGACCATAAATGTTTTTTTTATAGTTGCCAACTTATTTTATACATACGACCAATTAATTGGTATAAAAGGCCCAGTTTATATTAGATCTCTGTTCAAATAACGCTGTTAGTCGTCGCTAGAAGTGTATTTAAGTATAATTAAGTTTTAACAAGCATTGCGGAGATTTATTCGGATTTGTTTGTAAACAATCGTGTGTCGGAAATTTAATCTATTTTAATAGACTTCACGCCCCTTTAGTATTAATAAAACAGTCGAGTTATACAAAAAATAGGGGCATTTATACAGTCGGTTTTTAAAAGCAAATTAAAATTAAATAATTAAATTTTGGGACACAACTTTCGGTGGAGATCATGGGACACATTGCCCTGATGCATCGCTTTTCAGTTTTAAATTAATGATATTAGAGTCAGAATATGTTAAAGTAATATATATGACTGCCTCCGTGGTCTAGCGGTTAACTCCGTGGATTTAGACTCGGAGGTACTGGGTTCGACTCCTGGTCGGGAAACAAAAAAATATTTATTTATGTAAATGTATTTATTTACATAATATTTAATTTATTTGTGATATTCCTCGAGTTTGGTACGCTGGAGACATCGACGAGCTTGCCACTTGTCATGATTGACTTATAGTAAAGTTGGCTAAATGTGAATCCGCTTATTTATAAGCGTGGTTTCTGACCACCCCGAAAGGGAAACGGTCGTGATGATACTTTTTACTTTTACTTATATTGAGATAATATCAAATAATTTAACTTCACAATGTTGTTTTATCCTTCACTGGAAATGGAAACCCTGAATTAATTGTTTCGAGAGATCAACCCAATCCACCTAATCCAGTACCCTATTTTCAACTCATACATTTATGTATTATCGTATTTATAAGGATTTTCTGTTAATCTCATCCCTACTTTACTAATGAATGTGATAAACTTGTATGTGACTTCTATAATTTGTCACATATCGTGTGGAAAATATATTATCACGACCGTATCCCTAGATATAAGCTGTTTGGTATTTGCAAGATACTTCCGGTGCATGATAAAGTGAACTTTTTAATAGCCCTGGAGCAATTTGAAGGCAGTGCCTACAAAAATGTATATACGGGATGTGGTTATAATACTAGATTCTCACAAAAGACAATATACAATGAATACCGGTATAACAACTATTATTGTAAAAGAACTAGAAAGTTCTTAACTCCCATTATATTTAATAATATTATGCCCATTGATGACTGTGTAAAAATGACAAAAAAAGAATTTAAAGGAAAATTAAAGTTGCTTTTGCTAAGTAAATACAACAGTAATGTGATTTAATGTTAAATAACTTTGTGTTTTAAAAATATAGTGTAAAAAAAATACTGTAAAAAAAGAGTGTACTATTCGCCAACAAACTGTTATGCAGTTTGGCGTATAATTTTAAAAATGTAAATAGTTTAAGTTTTTATCTGAATAAACGATTTAAAAAAAAAAAAAAAAGATAGATCTGAAACGGTTGGCGCCTAATTAATATATAATAATATGTGTAAGTGTATATTAGTTTTTAGTACATGATATAAGTATATATTAGAAGACAAATTTCTAAGCATTCCATGGATTCACCGTGCGGGTTTAGGGTCTAGCGGTTAACTCCGTGACTTAAAACGCCGGGTTCGGTAATGTATTTGTGATATTTCTCGAGTTTGGTACGCTAAAGACATCGACGAGCTTGCCAATTGTCATGATGGGCCTATAGTAAAGTTGGCGAAATGTGAATCTGCTTCTTTATAAGCGTGGTTTCCGACTGTTAGTCGTGATGACACTATTATAAAATTACACGAGTATTGATAGATTACAGAATCCCGCTGAATTGATTAATCAGCACAGGAATCCTGCGAGATTAAGAGCTGCGGGATTGGAATCCCTACTGAAATTATTTATTTTATTTTAAAACTTTATTGCACTATGTACAAAGGCGGATTTAATGCTGCTAGGCATTCTCTGACAGCCAAACCTTTTGGACATTTAGACAGGATAGGTGGTAGGTGCAATTAAAAATTAGGTGAAATTTAAATAAAACAGTAATATAATCATAATATAAATATCTTATGCTGCCAAAAAAGTGCCGGTAGAATCTCAAGACATCATGCTATTAATGACATCCTGTCAAGGGTGCTTACAACTGCTAACATCCCCTGCATCCTCGAACCATCGGGGATAGTTAGAAATGATGGTAGGCGTCCGGACGGGATGTTATTAATTCCATATACTAGAGGCCGCGCACTGGTTTGGGATGCCACATGTGTTGACACACTCTGTCAGTCACATGTGACATCCAGCCATAAGAAACCTGGTGCCGCTGCAGAATCAGCCGCACGCCTTAAGCGCAACAAGTACGCGGAGATCATCATCAATC
This sequence comes from Tinea semifulvella, assembly GCA_910589645.1. Classification (NCBI taxonomy): domain Eukaryota; kingdom Metazoa; phylum Arthropoda; class Insecta; order Lepidoptera; family Tineidae; genus Tinea; species Tinea semifulvella. The sequence continues at coordinate 9,069,999 of OU342608.1, read as the reverse complement.
ACCATTTCATTCCATTTACAGTTGAAACGATGGGCCCGTGGTCCGAGGAGGCTCTTGTGTTCTCCCGCGAGCTTGGTAAGAAACTCCACTTGGCGACGGGTGACCCTTTGAGTAGAGAATATCTCGTTCAAAGGGTCAGCCTCGCTGTTCAGCGGGGGAACGCAGCGAGTGTCCTCGGCACACTACGCCCATCGAATAGTCGTAATTTTATTTATTAATTTTTAGTTTTTATAATTTAGTTCTTAATTTATTTTATTTTTTAATCTTTGTACTTTACTCCGAATAAATATATAATTCAAAGCTGTAAACAAATATAAATATGTACATACTAATATCTACATACAATTTACATACTAATAAGTACATAAATAAGTCATACTATAGATATCTAATATAACATAAATAAAACTACTTACATGAGGAGGAGAGTGTGATAAAATTAACAATGTGATGATGCTGCTGCTGCTGCTATTATGCTGAAATTAAGGAAATTAATATAAGAGAAAAAAAGATTGAAAAGAAAGGTTTAGGTTAGGTTAGTTAGTTAAAAAGTGTTTGTATACCTGGTTTTTAAATATTGCACGATTGGGAGGTTCTCTTTTTTTTTTTTTTTTTTGTTTATTTTGTTACAACCATACATTCCCACCGGAATTCGGTTAAGTCAATAGTTATTAGTTATCCTTGTGCACAATTTACACATTGAAATATACATTGATTTGTCTTGCCTGGAATGGAACTATAGGCAAGGAACAGGACTGGAGGTTAATGTAGCATATTCTGATATCGAATGGTAAGTTATTCCAAAGATTCGCAGCGAAATTACGCACGATTACGGCCCTCAAAAGCTAAAGGAGTTTGTTAAACCTCCCAGACACCGAAAAAGCATTGTTTTGCAACAAAAGACGAGGATGTCTCTTACTTAGACGAGAATCTATTTATCAAGCGTCGAGCAGTCTGCGGGGTGTCTGAAATAAATAGCCTCTACTCAGACATCCTGATATATGGACTTCTTCAGAATTATTCATGTTTGTTCTCGCTATATATCCCCGACAGCAAAAACGTTTATATAAACAAACAGCTGTTAAGATTAAAATAGGTTTTTCAACTGTAATATTCTTCTTAAATTCAAATTCAAATTTAAATCATTTATTTGTTTAGACACAGGTTAATATTATAAACAACACTTATAGGCTATAAAAGTGTACCAGTGCTCTGTCCATAGGGCGTACAAATATTAGTAACTGTGAATAGCATCTAATTTGTATACATACACGTAAACAAAATTGAGATACAAAAAAATATAAATGACAATATTATTCATGTCTAAAATTTAATATTAATAAATTATAAGTTAAGCAAAATGTCATGTAATTATATTTTTGTCTGTAAAAAAGTCATTGATTGTGTAGTATGTCTTGTCAATTAGTATATATTTAAGTCTTCTCTTCATTTCTCCTAACTCCAGCTCCTGTAGTCTCCACGGTATTTTATTATATATTTTTGCCGTCATGATTAAAGCACTTTTATGTAACAAAGTCTTAGTCGCTACACTCTTGGCAGAGTGGTCGTGGTCGCCATTGAAGTGCTAGTGGCACGCTTAACAAGCCGTCGCCACTCCTCTCGGACCCCGGCTTTCCTAGTGCACTCATGTAGGGGATGATCCATTGCAACCTTCACCTGATCGGTTTATCTCATCGGAGACCTACCACGCATCCTCTTGCCATCGACCTTCCCCTGGACTACCAAGCGCTTGATTGATGTTTCTCCACGCCGTGATACGTGTCCGAAGAAAGTGAGAATGCGCAATTGTACAGTCGAGGAAAGGCGCTGTCTGATCCCCAGTTCCTCCAGTATGGATTTGTTTGTTCGGAACTCCGTCCGTGATATGCCCAGCATTCTCCACCAACACCACATCTCTAGAGCATTATTTTTTTTCTGTTTCGCGTAGGGTCATTATAGCCCAAAGACGTCGGGTATAATATAAGAGTTCACAGGGCGGGAAAACCGCAAAAAATAAACTGCAACTTGTGTCCTATATTTCAAGTCCAATTTATCGTTTTCCATAATTATTTACATTGTAGCACATTATTAAACAAAACAACACCACTTTTGACCAATAATATTCACAGTAAATTAATTTACAAAACAAAAACTTGCACATGACATGTTCACACAAAATGGCGCGAAGAACTCTCTAATATATATTTTTTCTTTTAGGAGCGAAGCATTGGCAACAACGCTATCAGCATTGTACGGCAAGCTGTTGGTCGTGATGGGAATTGCTTTTCCCATGGCAGAAGTCATTTCTACATACATTCCACCTTCATTCTATGAGGTTAGTACCTACTACCATTGCTGAGCAGTTATCTTTTAGACAATCTGATAACCCGATTCGAGAATAGGATGGAACCTTGTCACATTGAATTGAAAATGAGAGAAGTATAGTTAGAAAAATAATATCTATATAGGGGTAAAGCATACAATGATTGGCACCTAAAGCATGTATTATATATTAAAAAAAAATCAAAATCAAAAATGTATTTATTTCTTTTAAAATAGTTTTTCACAAAATTGACACCGAGGCTCCCGTACAAGGCCGGTTAGGACCCGTGCTACAGGCAGCCCCGCTCCTACTTCCAGAGTTTATATAATGAAAAGAAAATAAATAATAATAAATTCGACTTAAAAACTTATAACTATGGTTAAATAATAAAAAGAAAATTAAATATATATACTATCAATATAATAATATATTATTAATACATATACATAACACAATTATATAATATACTTATAATTATTAATAAAGTAATAAAATATAATAATAACAATAATATAATAATAGGTATGTACTCGTATTTATATCATATATATTTTCATGTAAGCACATCAAGTAGCTGTTCTGTAGCTTTATAGTCAAATGCCTTAAACCAATCTGTTATCTTAACTTTAGCTTCTGAGTGCACATTAGGGTATATATTCAATGATATATATAACGTATTTAACTCACTCTATATTTAACTCATGATCCCAAACCATAAGTCAGTTTGAATAGGGAGTTTAAACTTAAAATTTTCTAAAAAAAAATAAAATTAAAACATAAATATTTTATCATGTAAAATGTTACAGTGCCTATCATGGGGGGGGTGACAATCATGGGAGGGGCGCCAATCATCAGAGGGGGGGTGCCAATAATACTATGGTTTACTCTATTCAGTACTAATTAATAATCATTATGTATGTATGTGTTGATTACATGATTACAGGACTTTGTTTTTTTTCCAGGTTCAATTCCAACACTTTTTTTTTTATTTGTGGTATTTCTCGAGTTTGGTACGCTAGAGACATCGACGAGCTAGCCGCTTGTCATGAATCGCCTATAGTAAAATTAGCTAAATGTGATTCCGTTTCTTTAAAAGCGTAGTTTCTGACCACCCCGAAAGGGATACAGAGGTGGTGATGCTTTATACATATTGTCGAGATGCCGCATATTAACCTGGTATTTCTTATTTTCAGGGTTTTTATCTCTACCTGTACATCGGAAGCATGGTATTTCTGCTCTACATGTACGCTGCACTTGCTCGGGATCGATCCAAATCGCACAAAGACACTACAGTTGTTACAAGTAAACATTTTGGATATATTTTTACTTTTATTTACCTAATTTTAGACAGAGAAAAATAGCAAACACAACGATTTTAGTCTATTTTACTTTTTTTTTTTTTTTTTGACATCAAATAGTCATTTACATCATATTACAAACAAAATTAACATTAACAAGACATCACACAATATGAGGCACGTGTGTTGGGTCCCGGTACGCCTATAAGGGCCTGGTTGAGAGGGGGGATGGCTGGTACATGCGTTATGTCCGTGATCGGGTGCTGCTGTGGGGGCCTGGGACCTCTGCTAATTTATTGTTCTTAAATTAGCTGAGGTTTTGCGTTTTGTCGGCTTTCGGGTTGCATACAGGCAAGTCCTAATTCTAACATACCTGGTGGGGTACCACTGTATACTCATAGGTGAATTTGAAAGATATTTATTTATTGTTGTTGTGTAATTCTGTATTTGTTTCATTTGTAAATCTGCTATAGCTGAGTTTTCCTTGCAGATTCCTAACATTAACAGGTCACTGGAATTTACTAAGCTGTTAGTCTTCTGCTTTTAGTAGAATCATTCTAAATAATTTAAATTATGACGTGTCACAAATGCTTGTAATAGGTTTATGTGAATAAATATATTTTGACTTTGACCCTGGGTAGCCTGGTGTGTACGTAAACATAATGAAGCGCGGAGAAACTCGATACGAAGTGCCTGAAGCTATTTCGTCGCGTTTGCTTTTATTTTCCTTTGAAGTTATGAATAGTTGAACCAGGTCGTTGTCGGTAAAACTTTTCCTTTTCGCTTTTATATACCTAGTAACACTTTAGCAGACAGCAAAATCAATAAACATAACATTTTAAATAGCCAATTTAAATAATTGATTTGGCTGCGACGTACTTTTTACCTACAATTCTTATAGTGAAAAAAAAAAACTGCATCCGTGAAATAGCGGTTAAGTCCGTGGATTTAGACTCGGAGGTACCGGGTTCGGAAGATAATAATTTACATATTTATTTAATTAAGCAAGTCTACAACATGTTTACAAAATCTTATACAATATACAATCTAGAAGGTATCTTAATAGTTTAGTAAACATGTTACTTACAGACCAGCATTGCATTCAAAAGGTAGGTAACATCGTTTACTAAAACACAAAAACTAAGTAGTACAATTTAAAAATATAGGCATGATAAAAACAGTAAGCTACAGAAAAGAACAAAAATGAATATCGCAAGTACTTACAAATGGAAACAGTATAACCTAAACAAAAATAATTGAAATTTACATATTTAGAAGTGCCGGCCTCACGTGTCTCTCAACGACATCATTCGCATGGCTCCTGTCACTGCTGGAGTACCCGTCATCCTAGAACCCTCTGGGATTGTGCTGAGCTATGGCAAGAGACCCGACGGCATGACCGTGGAAACTTCGCTGGTCTCTGGTGTGAGATGCGACATGTGTAGACACATTAGCCCCATCTCACGTCCAGGCAACCTCGTCCGGGAGTGCGGCGGTTTCTGATGAGAACCACCAGCTGCGCAAATACGCCAACCTCGGTACAGGTTACTAGTTTGCGCCAAGCGTCTGGCCGTGGAGTTGTCCAAACGATTGACGGAGAAATTTGGATACAGGAAGGCCAATATTTCTGCCAACGTATTAGCCTCACTATACAGAGGGTTGCCAGTCTTCTTGGGACTATCTCTGATGAGATGTCTCTTGAGGACATGTTTTGTTTATAGTTTTTTTTTTATTAGGCTTAGTTTAGAGTAATTTTAATTTGATTATTTTAATTTAAATATTTTGTATTTATTATTTTATATTTTGTAAATATTATTATTTGAATAAATAATGTACTTATGTAAAATTAATTTGTAATATTTCTCGAGTTTGGTACGATAGCTAGCGAGATCTCTAGAGACATCGACGAGCTTACCACTTGTCATGATGGGCCTATAGTAAAGTTGGCTAAACGTGAACTCATCAAAGAGATACAGTCTTTATTGAAACGGGGCCTAAATGTAATGTATTAGGTAAAAATATTGTTTTTTCTCAAAATTAAAAAATAACAATAAAAATGCTTTATTGCACAAAAAATGCTGTTTTAATGAGAAATACACTTTTCTTACGTACATTTGTAATAGATTTACAACACCACCGTTCCCGTGCCTCAGAGAACACGTGAAGTTGTCAGTCCCAGTTACACTAAATTGTCATTAGAATTGGCATCAGACCCTCGCCAACCAATCTCTAACAGTTTAGGTTAATGACTCTCAAAATATTTTTATTTTAGAATCAGATTCGAGTTCAGCACCATCTGAGTCGGATTCGTGTTCGTCGCGTACGGAGAGGAGTACGGCGACACCTGCGCACACGCATCCCAGTCTGGCTGCCAAGCGGCTATCTCTCGGCTTTGCTTTGGCGTCTAGAACACACCACTATGGAAGCTTTTATCTACGTATGGGGGCTGTTGGTAAGTTATAGCTGTGGAATTATTTAAAGAACAAATATTTTGGTATTATAATCTAGAACATGTATGTCTCTTGTACCATGGAGTGAGGGAAGATGTCTTGTTTGGGATACCATCTGTGTGGATATCTTTGCCGCTTGCCACATTTCCTCTACATCAAAAAAGGTCGGCTGCTCACACAGCCGAATTTAAAAAGCACATCAAATATAATAGCATTGAACAAAATTATAACTTTGTGGCGTTTGGGGTTGAAACAATGATATGTGACAATTCTCTTGATACCCACAAATTCATAAAATAGCTGGGTAAACGAATTTTTCAAGAGTGTGGCGATCCCAAATGCCATAACTACCTAAAACAGAATATTTTGATCATAATTATCATCATCGATACCATAAATAGATAGAAAAAAAAAAAAAAAAAATGACTTTTGGTATTGGAAACGAAATTATATTTATTTACACACATCCGGTGGTTTATATCTATCATAAGCATTTTACTACCACCGTAAGGGGATTGAGTCCATAAAACGGAAATAAACCACCCATACTTTTGATGGAGCGGAACAACCCAGATGGTGTAATATTTATCGCGTCAAATTTTTACGTAGCTACTTTTTATTTTAGTCAAGGAAAAGTCAAAACATATTTATTCTCGTAAACTTATTACGTTTTTTTTATTATTCTTTGGACACGTATCACGGCGTGGAGATACATCCATTGAGCGCCTTGTAGTTCAGGGAAAAGTCGATGGCAAGAAAATGCGTGGTAGGTCTCCGATGAGATGGACTGACCAGGTTAAAGCAGCAATGGATCACCCCCTACATGAGTGCTCCAGGAAGGCTGCAGTTCGAGACGAGTGGCGACGACTTGTTAAGCGTGCCACTGACACTCAAGTGACGACCACGGCCACTCTGCCAAGAGTGTAGCGACTAAGAAGAAGAAGAAGAAGAGAAACTTATTACAGGCATTTATGTCTGATATTATTTAAATTATTTAGAATGATATTACTATTGCCAGTGGAAGACTAAGCAGCAAAGTGGTCGAAAGAGTTAGCTGTTAGCAGAAGACCTGCTGCTTAGAAGATTTCAATAACCTGTTAACGCAATTGAAGTCCTTAGGCTATAAATCTTATTACTATAGGTACAATTTCCTAGCATTAACGGGCGACGTATGAAGTGCAGTCATGAATGTGAACCCGGCAGCATGAGGCAGCAGCAGACGGCAGCACCGTATTCCAGTTGGTTCTGGTAGTACCTGTAACACAAAAACTAGTAATCATTTTTAAGATATAGCATAGCTTTTATCGCGGGCTTTGAGCGCGACGATCGAATTAAGAAATTCCGTAACGAAAATAAACCTAACTATAAACAATAAATAAAAAAATAAACACTAAAGTGGGGGCACTCCGACCGGCACAGCGATGCGGGGTTGAAAGCCGTGCATCGTCTAACGTCGTCGTTTCAGTTCGGCAGACTTCGGCACGGTGTTTGTGTGCGTACTAGACGTATGCGTGTAGACTAGCTGCTAACTGCTCATAACTGATTCTATCTCTTTTAGAATGCTAGGTAAGACAGCGTGCTTTTTGGCTGCGTAAAAAAAATACTGCATAAATAATTAATTATTGCATAAGTTGATAAAAAATGCTATGCAATAGCTTTACCGCGGCAGTCCCCGAGTGCCACACGTATTTTTTTTTAATGATGTAATGAGGGTAGGTAGGTATTTCGTTAGCAAAATATTCAGAAAGACAAATATTCACATCGTCAGAACACTTGTCTTCTCCATTTTTCTGTACTTTTCGGAGACATCAACCTTCCATCAAATCCGCGAGAATTAATAAGTTTGAAATGTAGTGGTGGCGTCGTTTGCTGAGAATCCCTTGGACCGCACGCCGCATTAACATTTATCTGCTCGAAGTGAAAAGAACACGACTGACCACCTAAATATCCCTGTGCATCAGGCCATCTACCACACCGAGAACCGGAACCATTAGATACGGCTGGTGATGAGCTGCGACTGCTATGGAGTCACGATCCCCAGCAGTGGGGTACCGATTAAGACAGAGAAGGAGGTACTTTGAAATTTGTAAGTACCTTCCTTATTACAACATTTCGTTGACCTATATAATTAGTGTGAATGGGTAATCAGTATCTTCTTTGAAATCGATGAAACACATTTTTTTGGGAAAAAATCAACGTCGCTCTTACTAATCTGCGTTGAAGCAACATGTCGCCACGAGACGCGTCGTCGATGACGTGTCGCTAGTTACGAAAGGTATTTCATAGAAATACATAGAAAAAATAGCGTTGTGGAGACATATAGCCTGCTGCTGCTTGCAGTCGGCTAAGAACTTGTACCTTAATGAATCTTTATCTTCGACATAATGTTAGTAATGATATTTTATCAATCTACCTATTTTGATCACTGGTAATCACTCATCTACTATCAGAATATGTGTTAACGACTTTTAAATAACTACAAATTGAAACATAAAACATAAATTTACCTCGATTAATCATTACAGTCTCTCTGATTGACGAGAAGCACATGTTTAATATTGTGACAATGCATCTTATACTACTTGTGCTGTGTATTATACAAGTAAAATGTAATAATAATATACTTCAAAAATCCATAAACGATGATACAAATGATAAAGTTAGGTGGTGCGTTAAAAAAGTAATAAACAGTGAATTCGCACACAATTCGAAACTTACAATTGTGACTTCAAGTGAACAGGTCGCTAAAGTAATTTCGGATGTTTATAATATTAAAAATATTGTTATTACATTAAGGAAATCAAAATCAGATGAACTTAATATATTTAATGAATCTTATCTGATTGTTATTAATGATGTAGATGAAATTTACGGAATCATAGACGAATTGAAACAGGACGTGTATTGGAATCCAACTGCAAAGTTTACTATAGTGTTATTAGAACATTCTATAACCACAAAATATCAATTAAAACCTATATTTAATAAACTGTTAAAATCTCACGTTATAAACGTTGTTATAATTAGTGTTATAAATAATAGCGTTGTTTTACTAACTTTTAATCCATTTGATAATAATTACTGTGGCAAACAATATAGTGACATAATAACTCTGGGTAATTGTAGTGCTGTTAACTCTACAATACTGTTTATTAGGAATTTAAAAGGTACATTAAAGAATTGTACTTTAAATGTTTTAACTCATGATTGGCCACCGTTTGTTATAGTACCCTGGAAGAAGAAATATTCAGATTCGATAGGGCTAGAGCAATATTCAATGAATTTAATAGCACATTATGAGAAATTCCACATAAATTATATTTATAAAGACGAATTTGTCGTTTATGGTAATGTATTGAAAAACTTTACCGTTAAAGGAGTTTTAAGAGAGATTACAACAAATGATGTAGATATTGTTTTTGGCGACTTTGCTTTGAATGCAGAAAGAGCCAGAGCATTAGATTTTCTATGGGAATATTTTGATTTTGACGATGGTGTTAGAGCTGTAATGCTCAGACAAGACTTCTTAGAACATTGGAGATATGTTTATTTACCATTCGAACCATTTATTTGGTTCCTATTACTTTCTGTATTTGTTACATTTTCAATACTTATATGTTTATTTAGTAATGGTAAAGTAGCTGCTTTGACGTATAAGAAAATAGACGATAAGATGGAACTAATTCTTGATTTGTGGGGTTATATTTTACTAACTGAATTTGGGGGAATGTTAAAAAGAGTTCGTCGCAGAATATCTTTGCTGGCCTGGATCATCTTTGTTACGGTAATGACTGGGGTATACCAGACATCTTTAGTGAGTCTGATGACTAGACCAGCCCAAAAAAAACCAATTAATGATTTAAGAACATTAAAGCAATCTAATTTAAAACCATGTATTCAAATACAATATAAACAATTACTGAAATTTTCGGAATGGGATGTCATCAATGATGATTTGGTAGAGCGCCCAGAATGTTCTTCTGTGGAAAAATCATTTAATACAATTTTAAAAAGATCTGATATGTATACTATCACTAGTTTAGTAAGGTATATCGCTGTACCGTTTAATAGTAGTGAGGATAGTTTAAAATTGCATATTGTCAATGAACAGTTTACTTATTTGTGTTATGCTTTTTATTTGTACAAAGGATTTCCGTTTCGTGAAAGATTTCAAAGTTATATGTTGAAAATTAATGAAGCTGGACTGTACAGAAAAAAAATGAACGATGCCTATTATGAAAATAAGATAATTTATCAAAAAAAGAAATCTAAAATGAAGATGATGAGCTTATACAGAATTAGTTTTTTGGACATGAGAATAGCTTTTTCTATATTATTCTTTGGATTAATTGTAGCTATATTGAGTTTTTTAGGGGAGCTTCTAGTGTATAAATATTTTAAATCAACGTTACGATCAAACGCAGCTACGAGTATAACGGCTGTGCTTGAATAATATTTTTCTATCCAATGATATAAATGAATTTCCTGCTGTATATCAAGTAGTATATTTTGTAATATATTGTGATATTCATTGCCAACATTCTAATGATATTTTAATATCGGAAACATAATAAATTGTTTTTGTTTTTATTCCAGTAGGTACTTTGAAGATCTCATGCAGAGATTTTAGTTAATGAGCTTTAAATAACCCAAATTGAAATGTTTATCGTGCAACAGTTTACGACTTCATATCGTGATATCGCGTCCCTGTTTGAACACCGAGGGATGTTAAGATTCAAACGACATTAAAATGTTTTTATACCTTTGCGTCTTTTGCTTTTTATATAACAAAATTGATGGAAGAATGGACATACAAAACTTTTTAGATACACAAATAAAGTCGTGTGTAAAAGAAGTATTTAAATCACAATATGTTAACATTTCACAACTAACGATTATATCGTTAAGCGATAATGATTGGGATATTATAGAAGCTATCCATAACTCACAAACTATGATTATAACCTCTCGAAAACCAAAAGCAGATGACTTAAATATTTACAATGAATCATATTTAATAATAATCGATTTTATAAAAGAATTTAACAACGTTATTGACGAATTACAATTGGAAGCTTATTGGAATCCATCGGCCAAATTCATTATTATATTGTTGAAACAATCTATGAAAGTACAAACTGAACTGAAACCTGTATTTGACAAACTTTTAAAAGCTCATATTGTTAACGTCGTTGTTATTACTATTCATAATAAAACTGTGCTATATACATACAATCCTTATGATGCCAATCACTGTGGTAAAACATATAGTAAAATTATACCTTTATGCGATTGTAGTAGTCTATACACTACTAATATTTTTTATAACAAGATTGTTAACAATTACAAAAACTGTTCTCTAAATATTTTAACTTATGATTGGCCACCATTTATTGTAGTACCATGGAAGAAAAATTATCACGATTCTATTGGCCTAGAACAATACGCATTACAAGAAATTGCTAAATCTAATCGTTTCAAAATAAATTATACATATCTTGAAAAGATGGATGAGTATGGTTCCGTATTGAGGAATTATACGGTAACTGGAGCTTTGAATAACATTACGAACAATAATGCGGATATGGTTATCGGTGGGTTTGGTTTGAATGCAAATAGAGCTTTAGCATTTGACTTCATATGGGAACATTTTAATTTTGTCGATGGTATTAAAATTTTTACTCTTCGCCAAGACCTCATAGAACACTGGAAGCACGTTTATTTGCCTTTTGGAAAAGTAGTGTGGTTTATGTATATTCTTGTGTTTCTAACATTTTTCTTGTTTATATGTTTATTTACTAATAATGACAAATCATTGTCTTTAACATCCAATAAGTTTTCTGACAAAATATCTTTGCTTCTTTATGTTTGGGGTTACATGTTACAAACTGAATTTGGGGGATTATTAAATAGGATACGACGTAACTTTCCATTGATATGTTGGATTTGGTTTGTTACTATAATGAACAGTGCATATCAAACATCTTTAGTAAGTTTAATGACAAAACCTGCCGAAAAGATGCCAATAAATAATTTAAAACAATTGCAAAACTCTAATCTAAAACCATGTATACAATCGACTTACAAGAAATTATTGTATTTATTAGAAAGGGATGTGGTAAATGATGACCATATTAATCGCCCTGAGTGTGACACAGTTGAAAAAGCTTTTGACACTGTTATAAAAAAAGGCAGTATGTATACAGTAGTCACCTTAGTTAGGTACTTATCCTTACAACTTAATAATACTAACGATGCTCTAAAATTACACATTTTAAAAGAAAGTTTTATAGACTTGACGTATGCTATTTATACACATAAAGGCTATCCGTTTCGTGAAATATTTCAAACATATTTCCTAAAGATGAGCGAAGCTGGTTTATTTAAAAAGAAAATTGATTTTATGTTGTTTGAAAATAAAAAGGTTTACAGACATCGAAAAACTAATATTAAAAATTTATATAAAACAAAAGTGTTGGATTTGCGCGTACCATTCATTGTTCTTGGGTTTGGTTGTGTCACAGCATTTTTCTTGTTTTTATTAGAACTGTATTTAGCTTGAGTTGAGATAGACTAATATAATTGAAGTGGTTAAAGTAAGTTTAACGATTTTTTTAGCTTGTTTTCAAATTAATGCTCTAAAATGTAACTTGCAAATAAGTGTTAATAGTAATTACAGAATAATTTTAAATGCTATTGGAGTCAAAATAATAAACGACGATAACATTCAAAGATCAGAATGCAACGATGTGGATTCATCATTTAGGCACATATCAGAAAGAAATGGTTTGTATACAACTACGTCATTAATAAAGTTTATTGCAATTCCAATAGATACAACAAGTAACAATTTAAAGTTATACTTATTAAAAGAAGGATTTGTTGACCTATATAGTAGTTTATGCTATATATTATACCGTGGTTTCCCATGGGCACAAAGGTTTCAATTATGCTTAAAATATATGTGACTGGGTTGTTGCAAAAGAAAGTTATTGACGCATTTCTTGAAAATAAGAAGGTTTATAAACCAAAAAGAGTTATTGAGGCTATCCTGCATGTGACAACGTTGATTAATATGAGATTTCCCTTTTGTATTCTTCTGTTGGAAGATTGTATCAAAGAAATAAATGATTTATTTCTTTTATACAATGTTTCTTATTGTAATTGTTTTATGAACATACTACAATTTAATTTGTAAATATTTTATTACATATATATGTATATCTTAAACTAATAAATAAACGTATTTTTATTGCAATTTGAACTATCATTTTCCTATTATTCACTTAGCTATTGAGAACTACTAAACTAAAATTACTGGTAAAGTGTTCTAGCACAAAATGGATTTAATAGTAATCAAATCATGTTCCTTTATAAAAGGAGGCGAAGGAATACAATACGAGTATATTACAATTATCCTAAAATGGGTTGGTGGTTGTTCTTTAAGTTTGGTTTATATACCATAATGTTTGCTAGTTCTTCGCCTTTGTCGCCATATTTCGAGGATAAAACTTATAGCACTAAATTACCTAATTGTTTACGAGAAATTTTAATATCAAATTTTGAAATAAATTCTAAGTTTACGATTGTAAGCTCTATATTAGACGAAGGAGACTTTCTTTCGCAGATACATAACATAGGCAGATTTTTGTTCCTATCCAGAAGCCCACTATTAAGCAACCTTAATATTCACAATGGATGCTATATGGTACTGATTAATACAAGTGATGAAATTACTTTTGTTATAGACGATATGAAGAAAGATTTGTACTGGAACCCACTTGCAAAAATGGTTTTCATTATAAAGCATTTTATCAATGAAGAAAATAGTGAATTGTTCAATATATTTAACACATTGTTATATAATCATATAATTAACCCACTTGTTATAATAGAAGTTAAGGGTGATGTAAAAGTATACACGTATAATCCCTACGAAAACAATAATTGCGGCCGAAAGTTCAATGAAATAATACTTTTATCTTACTGTAATAATAGTGAGAATAATGATGCTAATAATAATAATGTTTTTCCAGTAAATATAAAAGGTTTTAAAAATTGTACATTGCGTGTAATTGTCCAAAATTTTCCTCCGTTTGTGACATCTGCAAAGAAGTATACAAGTGATAAACCGTTGGGCCTGGAACAATATACTTTACATTTGATAGGTGAATCCCAAGAATTTCAAGTAGATTTTTATCATAGTGTAAGACTTGAATTTGGACTTGTAACTGCTAACTATACAGGTACAGGGTTGTTGGCTAATATTAGTAATAACAATGTGGATGCAGCAGTTGGAGGTTTTATAATTACTGAAAATCGGGCGTTAGTGTTCGATTATGTATGGGAGCACTTTAACTTTCTTGATGGTTTTAAAATATTTATTCTTAAGGATTATTATGTCGAGCAATGGAAAATTGTGTATTTACCCTTTCAACCATTGGTTTGGTCGTTACTTTTTGTAGTTTTTTTAATACATTATTTACTATTCGCACTTCATAAAAAACAGTTAAAAGGGCTTTTCTTACATGACAAAGTATCCATTTTTCTTTATTTGTGGGGATACATGTTACAAAACGAAGTCGATCGATTAATGTCTGGACTGAAACGTAACTTTTCACTCATTTGCTGGATGTGGTTTATCATTTTGATGAATAACTTTTACCAAACGTCGCTAGTGAGTTTGATAACTAAACCTATTGGTAAGCCACCGATTAATGATTTGAAAACACTGGCAGCTTCTGGTTTAAAGCCATGTGTGCCTAAGACAGCAAGAATACTTTTGAAGTCTATAAATGTTGATTTAATTAACGATGACTATGTAGACCATCCCGAATGTGAAGATATACTTGATGCTTTTCGTACAGTTTTAACAAATAAAAAAATGTACACTTCGACACCATTAATTAAATTTGTATCTCTTCCCTTTAACAACAGCAAAGATTATTTAAAATTACACAAATTGGATGAAAATTTAACTTATATGACGTACGGATTAATGTTATACAAAGGGTTCCCATGGCTCGAAAGATTCCAAATTATATGTTTAAGAATTAACGAAGCAGGTTTAATACGGAAAAAGATTTACGATCATTTCTTTATAAACAAAAGAGCATTTTCCAAAGAATCTATAGATGATTATGCGTTGAATGCTACAACTTTACTAGATTTAAGAATTCCATTTATTATTCTTGCATTAGGTATGTTTATGTCTAGCACTTTGTTTATATTTGAAATATCTAAACCTAGATTTATAAACTAAACTAGATGTTTTTTATTTATAGATAGTTTTATTAGGTATAGGTTTTTTTTTTATATTATTTAAATAGATATTAATTATTATTAAAATAAATTTGATTTATTTACTGAGACGAAAATAAGATAATTGTATTATAACGGATACGAATATAAGTCCCATCCGCGTGGAATAGTGGCAAGAACGCTGGCAGCATTTGCCCGCTAAATTGCAATACTCGTTCTTTGAGCAAAAAAAGATCCAGCCCTTTTGTCACCCGAGGAGTCGGCAATGTGGTGTTGTCTCTTAAAGACTTTTTGAGCCCAGCAAACGGCACAAATATGTAATCTTTTAGTATGAATATACCAGACTTCGCAATAGCGGTCCCCGTTTTATGCGCTGTTCCATGTGTGATGAGTGAGCTGCGATTGTATATTGTACTACTAAAATATAGGTTTGTTGCAGAAATACATAATTATGGTGTCATTTAAACTTTGAAAATCAATAAGTTCGTAATTATTAGGTAATTGACAATTAATTAGGTTATAAGTATCACAAATATAATCCTTTACAATAAATAATACATGTGTAATTAAATATATTTAATGAATATAGTTTGTTTCTCTTTAATCCAAAATATGAAATTATAAACAGGATAGTGAGAAATTGAAAGCTTTCCGAAAATCCTTCTTTCATTTTCTAATAATAACAATTAATTTGAAAGTAAACATAAATCAAAACTTTGTGAAAGCTAAACAACAACTTGTTATAGATAATGAGAGGAAATTTTCCGGGAATCTTTTCAAGTATTAGTATTATTGTTATAGGCCAGACAACAGGTTAATGTTTATTTACCATTTACGACCAAATAATACATATTGAACATGATAGTTTTTAAAGTTTTAGATTTACTGTAATTGGTTTAAGTACTTGAAGACAACTTGTTTGCTTTCTGCAACTGATGATGCGAAAACGTCAAAGCTCTTATTAGACTGCGCTATCTTATTTGTTGTCGTGGTCTACTAAGTTATAATACCAACTCTATGAAAGACATACATCGCTCGTGAGGTATACAGTGTGGTGTGACATAAATATATTATAGAATTGCTATATAAAAATATGACTATACATAAGCTGATGGTGGTAATTTGCCCAGTTTGCCGTTCGTGCCGATAAATTCAGTAAAGTGTATTCACATGCCCAGTCAAGCCGGCATAGTGTTAGGGTCTGATGTTAGTCATGAGTGTTTGATTTCAGTTACTAACATTCATGAACCGTGCGTGCCACTTACCATCAGGTGGGGGGCAAGGTCACCTGTCGTGTTAATATAAATAAATAAAGAAAAAAAAGTGATCGTGGTTGTCGTTTCAACATTAGTTGTACGCTTAACAACATGTCGCTACTCTTTACTGATTTCATCTTTCTAAGTGCGCTCGTGTAGGGTCCTCCATTGCAGCCTTGGCATGGTTAGTCCACCTCATAGGAGACCTACCACAATCCTCTTGTCATCAACTTTCCCCTAAACTTTTAGGAGTAGTCTACTTACTTAATTGCTTTTTATTTTCAGCATTTGGCATCGGTTCCATGATCTACTCTGGACTTGAGTTTGGTCAGTACTGGGAGTTGGAACGTAATACCAACTGCCACAACGTGCTCCTAGCGTTGACACCTGCAACACGTATGGCGTTCATCTTTATCCAAATGTACTTCATCTTCTTGAATAATGAGGTATCTTTTAACCCTAAAATTATTATACTAATTTATTTACTTAACACAACAATATTATACTATATCTAGAATGTCAACAGATTTTGCGTCTACCCTGGATCCAGGTCTTTACTAAGTTGGCGTAAAAGCACGTTTCAATTTAAATATATGTAGAAGATTAAAAAATAATCTATAAATAACATTAAAATTATAAAATCAACCCTCAAAGGATCATGATGACACAAAAAAACTCATATATGTTTACAGTACTTAGAGGCGATTTAGAAAAATGTGGGGTACTGGATCGACAGGCAGCAAATAGAAAAATGACTTAATAAAAACGTTTTAATAAAACTGGGTGTATGCGACTTTCAGTTGATTTATTATAGAGTTGATATTGATATCAATATTGGTAGAAGCAAGGTCACGTCGTGCTAGTATTTATATATGTATTACTAATCATATTGTTTTTCTATATTTTCCTAGATTACGAAAATAAATAATAACCGTATTTTAAAAATAATAACTTTAAATGATTCGAATGAAGAAAATGACAAACTACTTAATAATAAAAAAAACAATAAGGAAACAAAAAATAGCAGAAAACACTAACATTTAATTTTGTATTTCAGATGAAAGTGTATAAGCATAAGATAGTGGCCAGGTTTGGCTTGATGCATATGGTTGGCACTAACTTAAGTGTCTGGCTGAACGTGCTGGTCCAGGAAACCAAACACGAAATCCTCACCTTCTATGACCCTGAAAACAGAACCATTGGACTTTCACATAGATTAGGTAAGATTACCAAATAATAATATTTCATTAATTGGTACCATCGAATTTACAAAAAAGTAGAAATATTGAAGTCCCAGTACGAATCGACCAATCAGGTAAAGACGCGGAGTGAATCGACTAATCAGGTACGACTTTTGCGATTTAGGTGATGTTGAAAATGATATGACCGCGTGGTGGTGGCTTAGTTGTAAGAACGCTTTTCTTAAAATCCTACAAAGGTCGGTTTAAACCCCCCCCGCATGTACCAATGGGAAATACACTTTCCTTACGTACATTTTAGAAGTCTCGTATACTTTAGCAGTCCAAATGAGAGGTGGGTCAGAGATATTTGAGTGATCTAGGTCGGAATAGTTGCGGTGTTCACGGAACTGACCTCAATTCCACGCTCTACAATTTCCTGTATTGGAATTTACCGTATTCCATCAATTTACGATCTTACGAGTAGTTTCCCTTGAAGCCTAGAATTTACACCTATATCTACCACGTTCGATTACGGGTCTTTACCGCAGAAATATACATCTTCCGGCGTTTCGATTAAGTTATATTAACCGTGGTTAAGAGTCAACTGGAGCTGGAAATATCGGGAGAAGCATGTCATTGAGATAAATTTAAATCCATTTTTTTTATTGTTGTAAGATCCCGACAGCTTATAACTCACAGCACCGCGCGCACCCTCCGTCCACACAGACAAACCTGCAGAGCTGCCCGCCCAATCCCGAACACAGTCGCAAACTTCGAAACCTAAAGCTACTTAAATACAAATACACAACTTATATATAATTACTTATCTCTATAATCTATATTAAATGTTTACAAAATTAAATAGCATTCTAGCTGAAGCAGACGTTGGTTCATGATATTATATGCACCGACCTCTCCCATTCTTGAACCTAGCTTTACCAACAAAACTTTTCTCTGAGGATCGCATCGGCTATATTCCCACAACAAATGCATTACATCCTCGACCTGATCACACGTCTCACAATTAGGGAAGTTTACCTTCTTCATCATGAATGCAAATTTGTTAAAAGGAAAGTGGAAAATTTAGTAGTTAATCGATGATTATCCATTACAGCAAATATTTATCTATCTCATTGTGCTTATGTTGAATTGGTTTTACGTTAAAAAAGAATAATAATAGCGTTATTAGTTTTAATATCGTGTAATTTCAGACCATTATGTTATTTATTATGATATACGAGTAGATTAAAGTGTATGTATTTTATGTGTGTATTACCTTTTAGTATGTATTATGTGTAGTGTATAGTATGTGTGTATTATCTATGTATAGAATGCATTGTTGTTTATGTAGTTTATTTTACCAATATCATAATAATATTTGTAAGTATTACTTCGAATTAATATTTTATAATATTATATTTATCTATCATTTATTTATATTTTGGCATTCTGCCTATAATTGGTGATATCTTATAGAGGTCAGCTGGTAGAAGATGCCTTAAGGCAAAAAGCTCGCCTGTGTGCTTAGTTTTAAGTTATTTAACTTTGTGCTATAAATATTTATTATTATTATTATTACCCTTTCCCAAATCCTACGTTGTCTAAATGTGTATTGAAATCGTCTATTTTTGCAGCATTTCAGAAGGCGTTTGCATCATTTGGATCCGAGGTGCCTCCATCGCATCCTTCAGCTGCACATCTCCGCGTTCCTCGTGGCTTGAAGGGACCACATCATATCTTCGAGTGCAGGCGAACAAACATTATGGGATCCCTTGTTCAAGACGCATCGCCTTTCCTTTTCCCTTGCACAATAGAGTATTCCCTCATATGCGCAGCAATACTTTACGTTATGTGGAAAAATATCTCCAAATATCCATCCAAGGATGTCGCTGCAGCTATTGCAAAAGCCAGAATTTTGGAAGGTTTGGCTTACAAAAAGTCGCCACATCATTATAGCGTTGATTGTGCAAGAGCTCATAAAGGACTGTTCTTCGGAATCCTAATACTTGTGCTCACTATCATATCATTAATACTGTTCTTTGTTCTTGTATCTAAGAAAGAATATGCGACTTTAGCGGTTGTGGAAGTTAATATTTGTGAATTGGCTTTGTATGCAATGGCAACTTTAGCAAGTTTGGCCGGAATGTTCTGCGTGAGGAATTTAAAATACGACGGCAATCGAAATTTGGAACTCGATAACATTTTACTAGTTGGAGCTCAAACTGGGATGTTTATCTACGGGACTTTTACCATAATCGGTGGTCATTTCACTATCGAAAAGAATACCATATTGATTTTAGTGACTGCCCTTTCATCGCTAATTCAGACGACTTGTCAGACAATGTTTATATTGGATGCTAGTAGGAGATCTGCTAAGACTCCTGAGCAATTGCGAAAGAAGCCAGGCAGGGAGATTGTTACGTTTTTGTTGGTTACAAATTTGGCTATGTGGGCTATAAATACTTTAGAGAAATCTAGAGCCGAATCCCATCCTGTACAGTTGCATTTTTACGGATTATGGGCTTGGACGATTATAACACACGTGTCGATGCCTTTGGCTATATTTTACCGATTTCATTCGACAGTGTGCTTATGTGAGATTTGGAAGCGTGCTTATAAGATGAAGCCGGCTTATATGTAGCGACCAGCTCCGCGGAACCGAAGGTATCTGCTGCGTTACTAAATCACATTGAACGATTGTATTACATTGATAATTTCAATATAATATTTTAACTTTAGCGTATAATAACCAAAGTCGCAGTAGAAGTGGCCATAGTTAAGCCCAAACGTAACATTCTGTATTTATTGATTGACAAGAAGTTCTCACGTAACAAAATTTTAAGCATGGAATCGAGTGAGATAGATTCTTGCTGTCCGCCGATGTATTTATTATAAATATTAGTGGTGGCGATAAAAAAAATTACAGACAGAGAAATTGCACATTGTGACAAAAAAAAGTCTAAATTCTTAGAATATTGGGTTTGGGTGGTAGTCGTTTGTGCCATAGAGATATGTACAGTCAATAAAAAAACTATATGTTTTAAAACCAACCTTAGGAGGGTTTAATCTTTGCATCCCTCTCGCACAATCCAACATTTTCACTGCTTTATTAAGATTGAATGTACTTTTGAGACATGTAGTCAATGAACATTCTAGGAAATACAAATCTGTTTTAGACATGTTTTTATTTACATATATGTATTAAAATTTTACAGAGAGAAAAAAATGCAAAAATATAATATGGTTTTCCTCTATTTCACTAAAACAAATAAATCTATGATTTCTAAAATTTACGTAAATGAGAATGCCCATATTTTTCTTAGAGAAATGGGCCCAATGAAACATTCTCGTTCCATAATGATTTCTTTTTTATTTGATAGTTAATATATTGTGTTTTTATAATCTGTAATTAATTGTATTTATTTTACCCAAGCATAACGATAATTGAGACAACTTTTTTTTTACCTTTTTTGTTTGTTTGTTCTCTTCTCCCGATGATGATGAATGAGGTGATAGGGAAGGCAAAGGGTCTAGCCCATACAGCCAAGTCTGACGTAATATATGAGGTCATCATCAAATTCCAGATGCTGCAGAATTTGATGCTTTTCTTGGAGTCACTCGCGGCATTACAGCCCAAACACGTTGGGTAAAATATGGGAGTCCACAGCGCGGGAAAACCGCAAAAAATAAACTTCCCATAACAATTCCCTAACAAGTTCCCCATATTTCAAGTCCAATTTATCGTTTTTTATATTTATTCACATTGCAGCACATTAATAAACAAAACAACACCACTTTTGACCAATAATATCCACAATTTACAAAACAAAAACTTGCACTTGACATGTTCACGCAAAATGGCGCGTAGAACTCTTTTTTTTACCTTAATAATTACATAGTTTTGATCCCGCCAATCTGAAATCCAGTGTTTTATCTATAATAAAGTACCTGGTCATAATAAAGAACCTAATCGCTTAAATAGTGCTTTGTAACTATTTCATACATCAATTTTAACCAATTGACTATTTAATTAAATAATATTTTAATGCTGGGGTTTACCCAAAAAGATGTTGTGCCTGCAACTAAATACAATTCAATAATCATAACATTTAATTGTGTTTTTTTTTTAATTTAATTACAACCTCTGTTTTACCCCAGCATTAAAATATAATTTAATTAAATAGTCAATTGGTTGAAGTTTATGTATGAAATAGTTACAAAGCACTATTTATACGATGAGGTTCTTTATTATGATCAGGTGCTTTATTATAGATAAAACACTGGTTTTCAAATCAGCGGGATCTTTATAAACTATATAATGCTAGGGAAAAATAAATAAAATTAATTACAGATTATGAAAACACAATATATTAATTATCAAATAAAGAAGAAATCATTATGACACGAGAACATTTTATTGGGCCCATTTCTCTAAGAAAAATGGGCATTCTCATTTATGACTAAGGATCTCCAAAATATTTCCTGCATAGTTAATAGACAACATTACATTATTAAAGAAATAAAACCCTCTTAAGTAGTTTTTGGCCTTTTTCTAAAATATATTTTTTTCTCCCGGAGTATTAAGAGCCCTATTATAAAAACGCAAACTGAAAGATTAGGTATTTTTCAATCCCAGCGACGAATGCTTCAAGGCCACGCGTGTTCGAGACTGTAGCAAGGATGAACAATTTTGATACTTTTCCCATTTATTAACTTAAGTAGTTGATAATTTCGATTAATAATATTTTTTTTATATGAATGTTCAATTATTTATTTTTAATTGGCAATTGGAATATTGCGTAATTCAATAACGATGGTGAAAAACGCCTATGACCGCCTTATATATCCCTATATATTTCTTAAATCTTTTTTCTACTTGATTCTGTTTATATTGTACATCCCAAATCTATGATATTTACAGATTCGTTTTTTTTTTGTTGTAGGCGTTTTTTGTCGAATGTAGACGTTAAGTATTAATGAATGTTGCTTATTAAACCTTCTTTATGCCTGTGTGCATTTGATTTAAATTGTCCCTGTTTTTCATGTTAGCGCATTTTAAAGTTAAGTTATTGTATTTCGATATTTTAACGCGTTATTTATTATTAGCTGCAGCCGTATTCTGTTTGTTTAAGCGAAAATGTTATATAACGAAACAAATAATTAATAGTCACTGTTATGTCAACCGCTATTAGTTCAAAGGATGTTTGTACTAATTGTGCTTTTTACACGTAAAATGAAATATATTTTTTTAAACATAGGTATACAATAAGACAAAACTAAACAATACAATAGAAAAATATAACTTGTTGACTCCTTTCTTTACTCATATTTTAATTAATATCTATACTGTATCTTAAAAATTTAGCTTAATAAAGCACCCAGCAGACCAATATTCAAGAAAATAGTGTACAGTCATTTTTATAAGTCCCTAGCGTAACTTTTTACTGTCTTTAATCTATTATAGGTAGTTATTATTAATATTAAGGTATTTATGTATTATGATATAATTTTATTGTATTATATTTATGTAGTATTAGTATGTATGATATATATTTATATTATAGTTGTCTATGTATGTTAATTTTTAATATTATTTATGTTTAACTTTAATATTTTATTTCTCTATTTGCACCGTACTCATATTTAAATGTCCCAATGTTCCTAAGGTTAACGGGAATAGATTTACAATAAAGTTTTAAGCAAAATAAATAAATAATGTTATGAATAAATTATGTAAACCTAAACCTTAAACAAAAATATATATATACCGAGTGTAATTTATTAAAGAGCAAATAATTTTAAATAGGTGGTAGGCGGACTGATGGTGGTAATTTGTCCACCGTTCATGACGATAAACTCAGTAAAGTGTATCCACACGTTTCGGGATCAGGCTCGAATTGCCGTCATGCCCAGTCAAGCCGGCAGTGTTAGAGACTGATGTCAGTCATTAGTGTCTCATTCATAGACCTCACGCGCCATTTACCTTCAGGTGAGCGCAAGATCACATGTCGAGCTAGTTATAAAAAAAAACATGTAGGTATACCTAATTATATTTGGAAAATTATTTAATTAATATATATGACGTGTAAAAGTGATAATTGTATGCCTATTTGCTGAATAAACGAATGTGAATTTAAAACAACAAAAGTAGGCATATTACCTATATTATTATTATATATTAAACATGATTTGTAATAAACTAACAGTAAATGACAAAATCAACTATTTTGACAATTGCGCTTAAAAAAATAGACTACGGGCTGTTTATGTTATTATAACTTATTATGTAGATTTTTGAGGCTGTTTATTTCACCAGATATGTGCTAAGAAAATAAAATGTACAGTTCCATCACGTACCCCATTGATTTTAAAGACATTTGTTAAATTTTACTATAGGCCCATCATGACAAGTGGCAAGCTCGTTGATGTCTCTAGCGTTCCAGAGGAGAGTGTTACGAATAAATTTCGTATTTAAATTTTGTAACGTGCGTAGCGTGTCCGTGCACGCCGTGCTGCAGTAGTTCAGATTTAGATTTAATTTCAATTTCTGATTGCAAAGGGTCTAGCCCATACAGCCAAGTCTGACGTAATATATCTTTTTTTTTTATGAGTTAATGAGGTTATCATCAAATTCCAGATGTTGCAGAATTTGATGCTTATCTTGGAGTTACTCGTGGAATTATAGTCCAAACACGTCGGGTATAATATGAGAGTTGACAGCGCGGGAAAACCGCAAAATATAAACTGCGACTTGTGCCACATATTTAAAGTCCAATTTTTTTCGTTTTCTATAATTATTCACATTGTAGCACATTATTAAACAAAACAACACCACTTTTGACTAACAATATCCACAGTAAATTAATTTACAAAACAAAATCTAGCACTTGACATGTCCGCGCAAAAAGGCGCGAAGAACTCCCCACTTTTTTTTATTGTACGCTAGAAACATCGACGAGCTTGCCACTTGCCATGATGGGCTTGTGATAAAGTTGACTAAGTTTGAAATATCGTCTATGAAATGGCTTGTCTGGCAAACTTTGAGAAAAAAATATGCGTAAATCGCTTATTTGTGGAGTAATGAACCAAAAATGGTAAACTCAATGAAAAAAGACAAAATTGTAAAAAACCAGAAAAAATAATAATCTTGAATAGATATTTCGCACGATAAATATATGGAATGCTCTGTTTTCCACTTTCCTCTAACTTGGAGTCCTTCAAGCGAAGTGTGAAAAAGCATATAGTCAGGTCATAAGTGTCTGATTCCAGTTGTTGACATTCAGGACCTTGCTAGCTGCTTAAAATCCGGTGAAAACAAAAAAAACTACTTGCTATTTCACAAACTTATATGGTTTCTTACCACCGCGGAAGGGATACGGTCGTGATGATATATATATATATTATTGCTGTACCAACTTTTGCAGTATTTTCGTTACGGGTGAAATGTAATATATAATAAGTATTTTAAGATTATAAAACTCATAAATATTTTAAACATAAAATAATAATAATATTATAATAAACGTAAAGGTACCTATTATCGACCCACTCAACATGGATACCTATTACCGATGTATAAAATATTATTTTAAAAAACAAAATATTAAATTAACAATTCCATATGCCAAAACTAAAATAAGACAGTCTGGGTCAATAAACATTTATTTTTCTTTTGGCTTTATTTTTTATGAAATGGTTAATTAAAAAAAAAAATACTTGCTCTAAATCGCTACCAATGTTCTAACCTCCAGTTCTGTTATTTGTCATGTACCTATCTATAGTGATAAATGTATAAAAAAAAAAATTAAAATTACGAGTATGACTTAACCGAATTCCGGTAGGAAAGTAAGATGTTAAAAACTAAAAAAAATTACTGGCATCATTGTCACGTTGAATAGCAAGGCTGATCCTTATCTAATTTTTTTTTATGACAATTTTTTTATTTTATTTTTCTGTATATTTGCAAGCCAGGTGTAACATTATTTTATTTAAAGGCCTAATTGTGTATGTGTATGTAAGTATGTATTAATTTATATATGTCATTATATTGTCTAATTAAGCCTGTAATTGCACCTACCTTTCATTGTTTAATTGCTCTTGTTGTCCCGAAGGTTTGACTGTCATAGAATGCCTAGCGGCATTAAGTCCGCCTTTGTACTTTGTGCAATAAAGATTTAAATAAATAAATAAATAAATTGTTAAAATGACATGTGAATTAAATAATTTTAATTTTAAAAATACATACCCGTATATCATCTTTACTGTTTGCATATAATAATACATCTTATATAATACAAAATTTATTAATTTTAAATACATCTATAATAGGTTACAATTTTAACTGGGTCGATAATAGGTGCTGTTACCTTAGGGTAGTCATGTTCGAACTTGTATGTACACATAAACTTATTTACTTATTAGGCACAATGACACATTATTCATTAGTATATATTTTATTTGATTACTCAACTGCACTATATCATACCATTAGAGCCAATAATTTAGAGGGACAGATTTGACATTTCATAAAATTAATAATTTATTTGCCAAAATCTTTTTAACGATGGATTCGCATACTAACTAACGGGTGTCTCAGAATGTTTTTCGTTTTTTATATTTAAATAAAAGACAAAATCAAAATATCTTTATTTTCCAGAATACTGTGTACAAAATAATAATGTGGTCTTATACATAATTTCCGAAGCATTCTACCGCTAGCGGCATGAAAATATTAAACATTTATGTTATAAACTTAATATTATATTTGTATATTTCACCTATATAACATATATTTTGGTATGTCAGTTAACAAATTTTAAAAACAATAATGCTATTAACAACACGTATCGTAGACAAAGGAGCATAGGAACACAATACAGCAGAAGGCATAAGACCACAAAACTATACAAGAATTTTCCGTCAAAGGCATGTCAATAAATTCTGACAGGTTATAAAAAGCATTATTTTGAAAAAAGAGTTTCAATTTTGTTTTAAATTCATTTGGTTGTAGTCTAGTTATAATCTCAGGTAGTTTATTGTATAATGTAATTTTCATATTAATGTGTATGTAATACACACACATACATACACATATATTCATCAATAACAACTATATAAAATTACTATTATAGTTGTTTTTTTTTTATGTATATGTCATCGGTGTTAATTCCAATTAGTTTTATTTGATTCTAAATAAAATATCAGTTTGTAAATTTTATTGGTAAAAAACAAAACTTCTTCTTTACCTTTTTTTACTTTAAAACTTTCGTTTAACCTAGAACTAAAATTCTTAATCACGCGCTAGAGGATCGATCTAGGAATAGCTTTAATTTCGTTTGTGATTTTTTGTAGCGTCCAAATTGGGTGGTAAAGGGTTGTTGGGACTCTATTCTTTAAATAGCCTCACAGGAAAAAATCAGCAGGAGTTAGGTCTAGGCTCCTTGGTGACCAGTTAATGTCTCCTCGGCGACTTATCACTCAACAATAATTCGTGAAGAAAGAGTTAACAAGTCATTTATAACATTTGAAGTGGATCCATCTTGCTAAAAAATGAGTTGCAATTTGAACCTTTTGCAAACGGTAAAAAAATAATAATCTTTTATTTAGTATCTAATAAACCGTATTAGAATAAATTCTGATGTCTTTTAATTAAATATCAAAAACGAAAAACATTCCGAGACACCCTTTATGATAAGCAAGCTCGGCAATATCTTTGGCTCGAGAAATATCATAAAAAGAGATTTTCATGTTTTCGTTGAGGAATCGAATACTAGTACTAATCCACTACCAATAATATTTGTTCGGGCCGATTAGTTAATATTCCTGCTTCCTTGTTCATATCATATTTGGAAGTCGAGTTAGGATGTATGGACGCAAAACCTTGGCCTACGATCGTTCGGCGAAACAACTAATTTCTAACTCGTAAAAAAGTTAATTTCCGAACGCAAAAATAATGTCATAGAAGTGAATTGTATCTACATCAACAGCCCAATTCTTCTAATAGTTTTAATTTCATTCTACTTTATTTTGAAGTTAAAATCGGTCAAAACACCAACCAATTCAGGTATTCACCAACCAAATTCAATTTCCATTAGTGGAAATAAAATAGAACTTTTGACAAATCTGTAAGCTACGCTGTACAATATGACAACACTTTTTTTTTGTTATTTCTTTTTTTTTTTGGTTCTCTTCTCCCGATGGATGATGAATGAGATGATAGAGAAGGCAAAGGGTCTAGCTCATACAGCCAAGTCTGACGTAATATATCTTTCTTTTTCATGAATTAATGAGGTCATCATCAAATTCCAGATGCTGCAGAATTTGATGCTTTTCTTGGAGTCACTAGCGGAACCATCCACTGCTCAAACACGTCGGGTAAAATATGGGAGTTGACATATTTAAAGTCCAATTTATCGTTTTCCATAATTATTCACATTGTAGCATATTATTAAACAAAACAACACCACTTTTGACCAATAATATCCACAGTAAATAAATTTACAAAACAAAAACTTGCACTTGACATGTCCACGCAAAATGGCGCGAAGAACTCCTTGTGTTTTCTTGTCCCGATTAATGATGAACGAGGTGATAGGGAAGGCAAAGGGTCTAGCCCATACAGCCAAGTCTGAATTAATATATATTTGAATGAGTTAATGCGGTTATCATCAATTTCTAGATGTTGCAGATTTTGATGTTTTTCTTAGAGTCATTCGGGAAATCCTCTTTTAAATTTTAAAAAATATTGAGAAATGTCAGATCAGCAGCCCTATTCTGTTAGGTACTTAAGCGCAAACGTTATTAGTGGATTTCATTATTTACATCAGAGCTTGCGTCATAATTGCAAAATATTATTCAATTCTACTCTATAAGCGAGCGTCCGTACAAATATCAACTTTAATAGCGTGGTATACAAGTATATATAGTTAATGGATTTTAATATATAACGTTTGCGTTTAAGTAACACAATAGGGCTGCAGGTCCACTAAGATTGGTTCTGTTTAATTAAAATTTCAAAGTCTTCCAATAGTTGAACATTTTTTGTAAAACACTGCCTTCTATTGTACTAGAAACGAAGGATTATGGTGCAGCTTTTTTACTTGCTTATCGAATTGAATATTTTTATATAACGTAACGGCACCTTTTATCGATACCTTCAAACGGAAACCTATTACCAAGGAATGTCTGACAAAATATTTTATTAAACTTTATAATATTTTATTTTTATTGACTTTTTAATCGTAAATATTTAATAACATTTATGTTATTTTATTTCTGACAGATCGCTTTGTTTGTCATTATTGAGAGAAAGAGATAGCATGTACGTAGAGGTCCGCTTGCCAGTTTATCGCAGTAATGTTGTATTATGACTATTAATCTTGTTGAATCCTTGAACGATTAAACCCTTGTTGGCAATAGTTTCCCATTTTGGAGGGGTCGATATTATGTGCCGTTACCTTAGTATTGACTATTACATAGATTCGAAGTGGAGTTAACCTAGATTATAGTTACTGAAAATTATGATAGAGAACACCAATTTACGGATATTTTTAGTAATTTTATTATTTAATAAATAATTTAATCGGGAGCAACGATTTTACTGATGTATTATACCTACAGAATAGAAAAAAAAAAACTATACCTACAGTTAAATTTTGTTTAATTAAGCACAATTGGACTTAGTTACGCAAAAATAATCCAATCCACATTAAGTTAATTTTAAGTTATACATAGGTCATTAAAGTTGGAATTTAGATTATTCAATCGATACAGGTATGTCAAAAATTATATTTTAATATAGGTCGTTTTTAATATAAGATATATAGGATAATATATACATTGATATATACCTTGATATCTGCCAAGTCTTCTTCAAAATGCTGGTTTACACTCACCTTTTGAAATCCTTGTCTGTATCGTCCAAAGATGTTGTATTGTAGTGTAGTACTTATATGTATGTATGTTGTATATGTAGTTTATATAGTAATTTATATATGTATGTATATGTACGTCGTATATGTATTGTATATACTCACTTATATATGTAATTTAATACTTTTGTTGTAAGTAAATTGTATTTATTTTTTCCTTAATTTGTTGTTTATTTATTATAACCTTCCCTCTTATGTTTAAATGTCCCGAAGGTTGATTGGAAGAGAGTGCCTATAGGCATTATAATAATATTATTAATAAAACTTTATTTCAGAATAAATTTCATGTGTTAGTAACAATTTTTAAAGAAATCTTATAATATCTAGTGTTAGTAAAAATACAAAATTATAATACAAAAAAAAAAAACATTTTCTGGGCCCAGGTCACATTTTATATTATATCCGCCTTTTGTTTATTTACCAATAAAGTTTTTAAATAAATAAATATATAGGACCTGATTAAGTATATTTTGTAATCAGGTTTTTTTCTTTGTGTCTATCGTCGTTTCATTGATGCCCATTGTTATTTTGAGTTAAACCTGTATGTGAGCTAGGGTTTTGGCATAAGAACTGCGTCAGTTAGTGCACCACATTATGTGATGTACAGCTGTCTGAAGCTGAACCAAGACCCTTGCCACATCATATAGACTTATTTAAAAATATTGTGCTCTAGTTCTTGTATTGATTGATGTGGCAATAAACGGTTTTATTCTTATTCTATATTTATTCTATTCTTTAAATTATAATTAAATTTCTGAAAAATTGTGAATTGGATCCTTTTTGTGTAAAGGAATTCTTTAACGAACGGAAACTATCATTGTCACACGCTTTTTTACGCACAAACCTATTTAATTTAAGCTAAATTAAATAGAATCCACTATGAATTTAAAGTGGCCGGCAGTCTATCAAATTTCTAGGATTTAAAATTATGGATATTCTTATGTAAGCTCGGTTGTGTTCGCTTTTTCTAAAATCCTACGACGGTCGATTTAAACACACACATGTACCAATGATAAATACACTTCCTACATTTGTCATAGACTTACAACACCACGTTTCCGTGCCTCGTAGAGCACGTTAAGCCGTTGGTCCCGGTTACAGTAATACCAACTTGTGGAGTCGTAAATAAAATATCACACACAAAACTGCCTCCGTGGTCTAGCGGTTAAGTCCGTGGATTTAGACTCAGAGGTACCGGGTTCGATTCTTGGTCCGGGTACAATAATATTTAATAATTTAAATTAATTTAGTTGTGTTATTTCTCGAGTTTGGTACGCTAGAGACATCGACGAGCTTGCCACTTATCATAATTTGACTATAGTAAATCCTAAATGTGAATCCGCTTCTTTGTAAGCTATTTTTCTGACTACCACAAAAGGGAAACGGTCGTGATGATACTATACTTTATCGATTGAAAAATCATTGAAAATACTGGTGCGAGCGAACGTGATCCTAAAGCGTTAAATCCTTTTAACATTTGCGCTTAAATAAACAAAATATTGCCATGTTTTCGTCTTTTCTATTCTGTTTATACTAGAGATGAAACGGATAGTGGTTTGGCCGGATACCGGTTACCGAATATTCGGCAAGCTACGAGGCCGGAGCGCCGGATATCCGGCAACCGAATATTCGGCCCTTTATCGCGTTACATGACGCGACCAGTTTGATTTGGAATTATTATTACCAACAAATGCAGAAAATTTGGTATTCATTCACCATAATTTGCCACTTGTTAATTTTGTGTATTATGATAATTAATAAAATAAATTTTTTTGTCGAGTGATTATTGAAATAAACTGTGTCCATAACGTAGTGTGGTCATCGATGTCTATAGATAGGCCTATCCAATACAAAACGCAATCTAAAAACGTGCCGCTTGCCACGTGTACCTACCAACTTTGGGGGTCAATTCTCAAGCTATGATAATGTCACATGCGGTATTTATCGGAAATTCTTTCGCAAGACATACTAAAAGACTAGTTTCACTCAATATTATTATTAGGTAAGCGCGCTCTACGCTTGCTAGCTCGCGACTGTTGGTGCAGCTACATGACTTCGATTGGTTTTGTGGGAACGTTTTTATATCAGTGATAGCCTATCTATATAAATCGATGAGTGTGGTATCATTTTCCACGTATAAAATAATGAGAATTTTTGAATATAACTATCCGGCATCCGACCGGATACAGAGTTACTAGCCGGATAGGCCGGATATCGGATAGTTACCGGATATCCGTTTCATCCCTAGTTTATACTATCGACCTAAAAAAAAATATTGCCAAGTAATTTTAGTACGATGGGATATTTTTGTAATAGGTATAGACATTTTGGAAAAATTTAATTCGTAGTGTAGAATTTGGATTTTAAATATAATATATTTTGGATTAGTGTCAGTATTGTATATTAACTATGTTTCTTATATAAATAAATTAATTTAAAGACTTATGTCTAATACACCAAATAAGATTTTAAAATATTCCTACATTTTAAGGCCAGCATAGTGGTGACTTGTATTAATCTCATTTTCGTCCTTCGCGTACCGCTTATCAGTTTGGAGCGGTATCAAATGTCGTAAACAATATTTAAAAAAAAATCTAGTCTGAAGCGCGACTAAACACACATACACACTACGGTCCACCGAAGAGGTCTGCCAGTGCAGGTAGTCCGGAGCGTGTGGGAATAGACCTGTACACCGGAACGTCACTATACACGCCATCGACATCGACAGGCAAACGTGCACAAGTAACCTCCCCGGTAGACCGTAGCGTGTATGGCCGACTTAACTCAATAAATTTGATTGAACTAACAGAAATCCACTATTTTAACTAATGAATGCTCTTAAAGAAATAGACAGCTGCTGGTTTAGCGAAGCATCTCTGATTAGCAATCTATGTTATATTCTTATGATATTGCATTAGACACCTTAAGACTTAGTATTTAGTATTCGTCCAGAAACATTTTGTTCATTGGCGGTTAGTGATACTCATAGAGTCTGGCTAACGAAAGTAGATAAAGAAAAAGCGCGGCAAAATTAAAAAAATAAATTTTTTATGTCCAACATGAAACATGAAACAATTGATCATCTATGTTCAGGTCATTAATAAATTTAATATTTCTTTATTAAAATAATATACAAACAGTATAAAATAATTACAATATAATTAAAACTACTTAAAAGTAAAAATTTAAATAAATATCAACCTAATAAAAAATAAACTAATTATTAATTGTTATTATTATTATTTGTTATTAATTAATTGTTATTAAATGGTTATTAATTGTTTACTATACGGCAAAAAAATAGAAACGAAACTAAAATGCATTCAAAATTAAAGTATAAAAAAATAAACCATACTAACCTAAGAAATTCAACACCACACGTAAACAATCTTGTTTTAGGTTGAATTCAGCTTCTTCTTCTTGGAATTTGGACAATATCTTTGGGACTCCACTTTAAATAGTTTTATTCATATTTCACAACGTAAATGAGGAATTAACAACAAAACAATTCAAAGCAATAGTGTTTGAGAACACCCATATTGATAAAATTAAACTGTAACAATAGTGTTGCCATTTATTATTCATTTATTTAAGACTTTATTGTACTATGTACAAGGACTCTCTGACAGCCATACTTAGAGACAGATAAAGCATTTAAAGTGAACGGTAGGTGCAAGTAAAAATTAAATATATTATAAACCGTACATAAATTATATACGCAAATAAACACATACATACATACACACAATAATACCATTTGAAAGTTTCCAAATAATCCGATTATCTACTTTCATTAGCCAGACTATATATCATTTACAAATACATATTAAATATTTGTATTATTAAAAAAATATACTTGGCAGCAATGAAAACGGAATATTTATGCCCTTAACTAATAAAAAAATATATATATACCTAAATATATTTACAACAATATAAGGTAACTTTATGTAACGGATCGACCTTTGCCTCAGTAATTAAGGTTTAAAATTAAAGAAGAAAAATGACATGTATGATTGATTGATTTGTTGTTATGAAAATATATTGAAAATGTCCATGGACAGTATTGCTTTTTAAAACTAAATAAACGCCTTTGCTAGTGATTTATATTGTTACTTGGAGCCGGAGTTTATTTGGTATTAAAATGAACTATAGACATTTTTAATATATATATTGATAACAACAAATCAATCAATCATGACACTACCGGAGTAAAGGTCGGTCCGTCACATTACAATTTAATGAATTATTCAAAATATTTACATATTTATTTATTTAAGGTCCCTATCAACTGTGTTATAAGAGACTGTCTAATAATAGTCCATAAATAGTAGATACAGAAAGAAAAAAAAAGTTACAGTGATGACGCGAGTAGACTACTTTCCATATAAATTCGTATACGACCGACCGTACGCAGTTAATAATATTCGACATTATTTAAATAATTTTGTAAAATTTGCCTCTGAATAATTGTGATTTTTATATAAGTTTAAGAATATTTAAGTTACCCGCTTTCATTGCTTGCAAGTGTACCTACCTATATACCTATCTACATTCAATTTAAATTAATTGAAAGAGTTGATAAATATTATGATAACGTCGTGGAATAGCGACTGTCGCTTAATTATCGCATACTGTTTGAGAGGCGTCGCTTATCTCCGCGCGTAATGAATATCGTGGTACAAGCCACGCAGTTGTTGCCAACGCGAGCAAAATGTGTTGAGAACCCCTGTTTTTTAATCAACTCTCTGCGAACATACTAATTTTGTAATAAAATTATACCCAAAAATGAAACTTTAAATATTAATATTGGTTTCGATTAACGAAATTAATGTAATAATATTTGATATTTTGATATCTATCTTTTCCTAATATTTATTAAAAAATCCATACAACTCAGATTTGGTATTGTAAAAATTTAAATGAACTTTACGTCTTGCATAGGTACATAAGATAAATAATACAAATAAATTAATTGCTCAATTTTCTTTATATATATCTTTTTATTACCAAATTCCATTGTGACAATTGTGACATTTGACATCAAATCACACAATTATTTTTGACAAAGTAGTGCAAGATACGTAGATGACCACTAACAAAAGCAATGGTTTTGTCCTACGTGGTTTCCTTCTGCGTACAAACTGTTAATAATAAAATAGCCAATTTGTATGGAAAAGCCAAAAAAAAAATATTTTCGACATATGGTTTATCAGGAAAGGTTGTTTGTTTCTATCAATAGAATCACAATTAGTCCAAAGTTAGACTCTCTCGAAGTTGTGCAAAAATACGTCTACCTTGGCTAGACTATCCAATTAGGAAGGACAGGCGATATCAAACATAAGTTTTCAACCAAAGTCAAATTCAAAATATTTACGTAAACCTATTACAGGCATTTACGAAACGTCATTAATTTAATTCTTTTGAATGATTCTACTCCTGCTAGTAGAACACTAAGCAGCAAAGTGGTCCAATAAGTAAGCTGTTAGCAGAAGACCAGCAGCTTAGCAGATTCCAGTGACCTGTTAATGTTTAATCTGACTGAGAAAGGAATCTGCAAGGAAAACTCAGCTATATCAGATTTACAAAATAAAACATATACAGAACTGCACCACCAATGTGTCCAGTATTGTCGTGCGGAGCAACGTGGATATTGAGAGTGGGTCTGGTCCACAAGTTTATGGTCGCTCAGCAAACTATGGAGAGAGCTATGCTCGGTATTTCTCTGATGGATAGAGTCCGAAACGTAGACATCACAAGTTGAAGTGGCAATGGGCCGACACGTCTTTCGCAGAACCATTGACCGATGTAGTAGACGGGTTCTTCAATTAGACGGATGACCTGATGAAGGTCGCGAGTGGGGGCTGATGAGGGTGGCAAGAGATCGTGTGACATAGCGAGCCTTAGAGGAGGCCTACATCCAACAGTGGAGAGACACAGGCTGATGATTTTTATTTTATTTTTATTTATTGGTTTTACAAAATCACAGCATTAAATTAATACATATGTATTTGACGATAGGAATTTTGTTATATATTAGCCAGCATGATTCTTATTTTATAGACAGCAATTAAAATAAAATTGAGCCGAACCTAACATCAAATTAAATTAAGTCAAATCATAGATTAAATTAAATTAAAACTAAACGAATATTAAAATAATAATGATGATGATAAAGACCATACAAACTCACCCAGTATATAGATATGGCTTTTTTAAAAAGCAATATAATTAAATGTATAAAATCTGTGATTGAAATGTCCCAACTCACAATGGAATGAATTACGTAATCGTCAAACAATACTTTCTGGGCCCAAAATTGTGTTATGGGCTGTCAGTTTTAAAGTTTGCATAATAACTAAATTGTTTAAGTTTTATTGCACTAATATTGTTTAGTTTGAAGTTAGACGTCGCTTTATTCTCCGCCATTTTGTGAAAGTACTAATTCAACTAAGAATAGAATGGAATGAAAGATATTAAATATAAAGTTTGTTTCATATTTTTTTATACTCTTGTCGTAGTCCAGTGGTTAATACCGTGGATTTAGACGCGGAGGTACACACAATAATTAATTAAATTTATTTGTAATATTTCCCGAGTTTGGTATGCTAGAGACATCGACGAGCTTGCTTGTCATAGTCTATATTAAAGTTCAATTCAATTCACTGTGACAAGGTTTCATCCCATTCGTAGTTGGGTCGCATTATATGAACTTTTTGATTATGCTACGTGATTGGTTCAAGTAACAAAATGACAAGCAACTACCAATCACGTGTTTGTTTTTTATTTATACCTTCAATAATTAGCGGTAATATGTTAAAATTGTTTTTAAAGTTAATCCAATAGTGATATTAGATTTAAATTATTTTTTATCTGCTTGCGTGGCGTACACTCTGCCCTCGTAGTATACGATAAAAATAGTTGTTTTACACGGTTGAAATCTCGTGATATTTGAGTGTGGGCAACATAAATTGAACACAGGAACCGTCACAAATTTTGTCGGGCATGACAAGCGGGGCGAGGCCGTATCGTCTAAAATCGATTACGTCTGTCAGAAATGACAAAAGCTAGACAAAATGCCCAAGTCAGACAAATATCTGACAGACGTAATCGATACGTTTTAATACGATTGTGCACTCCGCCTCATCCGGAAGATTGTAAGATAAAATTCACTATTAAAGCTAAATATATGTATATCGCACAAGATCATTATAAAAACTGTTTTAACTACAAAAAAACACTTATTTCACAAAAAAAAAACTGATATAGTCTGGCTAATGAAATGGGATAACGAAAAAGCGCGGCAAATTAAATAAATGTTAGTATGTGTATGTGGTTACGCCGATATATATTTATTCTTATGTATCTATCTTACTATTGATTTTCCTTTCGCTCCTACCTCTAACTCCTTTGCCCAACGCCAGTTGTCCGCAAACCTACCACGGTCCGCCATTAAAAACGCTAAATCACGCAAAAACACGCCGCCAATTCTCCAAGTGCAGTGCTCAAATAATTATCACTCAATATTGTTATTCACTCTAAACTCAGTGAAGAAATCAAATAGTGAACCAGCCGAAGGACGCCAGGGGAAAGCCTCGATCGCCGTATCTACTGGTTAGTGGGTTTCCTCTCCTAATCTTACTATTCTCCACCAGTATGGTATCCCTCAAAAATTCCCATCAAACAATTGATCATCTATGTTCGGGTTATAACACTTGTTAACTATTCGGAAAAAAATAGAAACGAAAGTAAATACTTTCACTGAGAAGATTATTAGTTACAAGTACCAAAAAAATAAATCATACTAACCTAAGAAATTCAACACCACGTAAACAATCTTGTTTTTGGTTGAATTTAGCTTCTTTTTCTTGGAATTTGGACATCATGTAAAACAAATTACTTTTCGGACTTCATTTTTAATAGTTTTATTCATCAAATGAGAAATTAACAACAAAACAATTCAAAGAAAATATTCTACAAATCCATATTGAAAATTGACACTGACACAAATAGTGTTGTCATTTAAAAGTGTCATAATAATTCGATTATCTACTTTCATTAGCCAGACTCTATTATTTAGTTAAACTGCTTTTCGATGACGTCTCGCGATTTATTCTATGGAAAGTTAGCCAAAATACGGACACCACAGTTTTCTTGTCGTAGTTCGAATCAGTCCAATAATGAATTGGACACAGTTAGGCAAAAAGTTTCCAATCCACATTAAGTTAATTTTCATTAAAATTGGAACATAGATTATTCCAAATCAAATCATTTATTCATCCTTAAGTATAGGTACATACATATTACAATAGGTATTCAGTAGTTTGTTCGTTCAGCTATACTTTACCCTTAAGGGCTTACAGATATATTTATTTAAATGCCAAAGTCAGAATTTTTGTTTAAATAATGCATTTATATAAAAACTAAAAATAAAAGAAATCGTTAACGTATTAACGAAAAATAATAAAGAAAATATATCATTAGTGTCCTATTTTAATAATTAAAATCGTCAATTGTATAATAATATTTTCTCAGTCAAGCTTTTTTTAGTTTTGACTTAAATAATGGCCATGGCCAACATTTACTACATTTAGAATATGTAAAAAAGGTACTTTTATCTGGATCTATTTCCATATCAAAGATTCTCCTCCTAATGACCTGATTGGCTTGAAATTAAATTTCTATAAAATTGTGGATTGGATTGCCTTATATCGTAACTGCGTTCAAGTTATCTCATAAAGCTCGAATTTTATGTTTAGACTAAGATGCCTTATTATCGGATGCGATTCTAATTTTAAAAAATATCTAAATAACTCGCTAAGTAAAAAAAGCTACGGGGGCTGATGTACGATCTGTCATATCGGCACGAAAGTCTAGCTATGGCAGTTAAGGCACATATGTCGAAAATATGGGTTGTGTCATAAACTCGGAAGAAGGCATACTCGGATACGGGTTGACTTTGTATGTACTAATTTGTAATTCCAATGATAGAAACAAACAACTTTTCCTAATAAACCATATGTCGAAAATGACAAATGTATGGAAATGACAATATATAATGTACGAGTATGTATGGGAGAAACAAAACGTTTTTTCGCGCATCAGCATCGCTGTGCAGCGGGGGAATGCTGCGAGTGTTCTTGACACACTGTCATATGATCAAGTCATGGGTGAATATTTTTATATATGGTTTAGATTTCAGTTTTATTTTAAACAAAAAAATAGACTTGTCATCATATGTTAGTCTTAAGACCATACAAAGTCACACCGTATACACACATAAAACTAAAACTTAGTGATTCCTTTATCATACTTTAAATAGCTAGGACAAGGAAGTATCCAGCATTCGTGTCGATAAACCCAGTAAAGTGTATCCACACGTTTCAGGATCAGGCTTGAATTGCCATCATGTCCAGTCAAGCCGGTGTTAGGGACTGATGTCAGTCATGAGTTTATGTCTGATTCCAGTTGCTAACAGTCATGGACCTCGCGCGCCACTTAGGTGGAAGCAAGGGCACATATCGTGCTATAAAAAAAAAGATAATGGCCAACTTCAGGAACTACTCACAGTCGTACTCTAAGACGTTTCCACATCGTCAGCACGTCATGCGCTGCGATCCCCTCCACATTACCTTCATAGCTAGACTTACGAGTACCTGCCGCACATACCTATATTGTTGTGTCTATACTTTTAACTATTAATTTGCTTAGGTGATATTGTGAATAGTTTAAGATGCCGTCTTGGATGTATATTGTTTATAAGCAAATAAAATTTTCTTTCCAAATTATTTAGTTTTTCATTTAACACCATACCTAATAATAAATAAAAACATTAAATTAAATTATAGATAGACCGAAATAAGTAAGTGACATTGCTGCCATAAGCAAGTACTGTAGCTTAACCTAAATTCGAGGCATTATAGCCGTGTCAACTTATAATCTAAATAATTATAACATAATGTATAATTATAATAAATTTAAATTAATTTCGTGGCAATATGTTTTAGAAGGCCCATTTCCAACAGTGGAGGTCTAGGACGCTGTAATGAAAATAATGAATTTCACTAAATGTTGCTTTATTTTGTATTACGTCTTGTGCGTTTGAGCGATTGATTGGTCTGGCTAACTAGTCAATTTTAATAACTTAATACCTACGTGATTGAATGAATGCAGTCTGCCTACACTTGTAAAGCTGCCGTACTATCTACTGGCCTTGACAATTGACACCTACGAATGTTGAACTAAAGTTCACTTAAATTACTCGTAATACAGGTAATACCTATTACGTTATATTATTCTATAAAATATTTGGAAGGACCAAAGAGATTAAAATAAGATAGAGCGGACATTGCTTGTTATTTTCATACATTATTGTGATATGATTTTTAAGCCATCTACTTTGTTCTTCTCTTCTTCTCATGTTTTACACTTCCGTAGGTAATTTGGAAGTGCACGTCGAACATGACCATATATATATATATATATATATATACAGGAGAATGTTAAAGCTATCATGGAAGGACAGAGTAAGAAACGAAACTGTCTTGCAGAGGATGAACAAAGGCGTTGAACTACTGAAAATGGTAAAGCGAAGGAAGTTGGAGTACTTGGGACACATCATGCGCAATAAAAAGAATATATATATGTATATATATATATGTCTGGCCAGCGTGACGAGTGTATGATGTCATTTTTTTTTTTAAGACAATTTATTAACGATTTCACAAGTTGGTATTAGTGGAACCGGGACCGACGGCTTAACGTGCTCTCTGCTTCTCCAGATATATGTTCTGGAAGGCCCATCTTCAGCAGTGGAGGTCTAGGACGCTGTGTTCTAGGGGCTGTAATGATCAAAAGTGGCAACGGGTTGGACTATCAGCCGCAAAACTGACGACTGATGACCACCCACGAGACGACCACGTAAAGACCGCGTACAGTGGCGAGCCTTAGGGGAGTTCTACATCCAGCAGTAGAGAGTCAAAAGCTGATGATAATTAATTTAAAAGTCTCGTCTTGCTTTAGGTAAAATCTTTCGTCGCGTCATTAAGATTACATATCTCGGAACATTTATCACAGAAATGCTCGATAAGGTTCGATAGGCGAAAGGCAATAATTTGTACTCTGTCAATAGAGCGCTGCCATATATGATAAAGTCGAGATAAAAGGTCTGGTCACACGGAATGGGTACATACAGGATGTCATTATATGCTCTTACTTTCAAAAATTCTCATGGATACATTTGAACATCATTCTAGGATTCCAGATGAACTAGCTGTATCAGCCTATAGGCCACACATCTTAGTGTTTTATTAGAACTTAAAAAAGTATATAGTTATTAAACTTACCGTTTAGTGAAAATCAAATATTCCAAAAGACGACATTAAGTCGAACAAATACTTACAGAAGAAATTATTAGAAGCAGGTTCAAGACTTTTAGATTTACGCAGTGGAAGTTGGGTCTAATCAGGTCTGCCGTCATTACATTTATAGAACGTGATTCCAAGACGGCATTAATGGAATCATACAGTATTTGGTTGGACAGGGAGAGGAGTAGAATGGTGGATGGTGAGTGTCTTATTGCGCAATAAAATAAAAAAAGGCCACCTTTATAAACCTGCTTATTGTCGGTCGCAAGCCTGATACACCATTCTTCCCATATCTCTTGGACGATGGACCCGGCACCCGCACACCTGATGTGTCCAAGCTTATAATTCGAGATTAAAACACATGTCCGCATTTAGCTGTCAAAATCTTTGGGGTTAAAATGCTTGGTTATGTGTTTAGCTTTCCTTTTTTTATATACTGAACGAACATGTGATGGTAAGCCACGCCACACACAATAGCAACACGACCAATATACCAAGAGTAACCCTAGTCTTGGAAAACATTTGCTTTAAATTTTTTGTCCTAATTTTGCTAAAAATGTTTCATTTTTGGTTTAAGGTTATATTTTTATTGTAACAGCGGCGGGTCTGTCTTTTTTAAGATTCAGAGGGAAAAAACAAATCCTTATGGATGACTCTGGTGTCTATCTGACCTCATAAAATAACTCCAAAAGATTATATATTTTTTCCTTTTTTCTTTAATTTATTTTATTTCCTATTGAATCTTTTTTATTGATGATAAATATATAATGTTAATGTAAAATATTCACATACATACACACTATACACTTTACACACTCATTCATATTATTTCACATAGTACTTGATGTGTTTATGGCAATTTGTGACATTTTGATTCTTTATTTGTTTTGTTTCATTATTATTATTTTATATATTTTTTGGACGTAATTTTTATTTCAGTTTGTGTTTAATAATTTGTTATTTGTGTTTGTATTTAATTTAATGTTAAATTCGATTCAAAATGTAATTTACTTGTAGATCAGATTATAAATGTATTTTAAACCGTGAAATCCTTTGGTTTGGCATGTAATTTTTTTATAATTTTGCAAAATGTATTGCTGTTTGGGATTTTCCTAATGAATAAATAAATAAATTAACAAGCGT
The DNA here is from genome assembly GCA_910589645.1 of Tinea semifulvella. Classification (NCBI taxonomy): domain Eukaryota; kingdom Metazoa; phylum Arthropoda; class Insecta; order Lepidoptera; family Tineidae; genus Tinea; species Tinea semifulvella. Next base: position 9,027,791 of record OU342608.1, on the reverse strand, counting down.
TTTATTTTTGCTCTGCTTTCGTAGTCTAGCGGCTAAGTCCATAAACTATACTCGGAGGTACCGTGCTCGATTAGTGGTCGGGACACAATAATTTATATATATCGGTAGATAAGTACCATAGCTTTATTATTTTTCTTATAGTTATACTTTATTCTTTTAGTTATAAGTTGTTTTCTCAATAAAACTCTTTGTCAAACATTAGTGGTCATGTACCCACAATCCCTGCTCACTTCTCCTAAAGGTTAGCTGTTAGATAATGTTTTTAGACATTAAGCTCGCCTATGTACTGTAAAATGTTTTATTTTCTGTGCAATAAAGAATTTATCTATCTATCTAATTTATTTGTGATATTTCTCGAGTTTGGTACGCTAGGGGTATACGAATAGCTTGTCATGATATGACAAGTATGATGGGCTAATAGTAAAGTTGGCTAAATGTGAACTCGCTCCTTATGCAAAGGCGTGGTTTCTGACCACAGTCGTGATGATACTTTACTTCAGTATGTATGAAGGTCTACAAGATTTAGTAAAGGGTGTCTCAGAATGTTTTTCGTTTTTGATATTTAAATAAAAGACATCAGTATTAATTCCAATTAGTTTTATTTGATACTAAATAAAAGATCAGTTAGTAAATTTTATGTGTAAAAAAAAAATATTCTTAGATTTAATTTTAATGAAAATAAAAAAAAACTAGAAAATGCGACAGTATAGTTCTCGAAATAGTAGTATGCGGACATACACTAGAGTCTCACGAGGTTTCCTTACTACAATTAAAAACAAATATTATATATTTGAAGTCGTCAGAAAAAGAATCTTGCGAGATTCTGACCAGTTGTTTTGATGCAAGACGAAGACCAAGACTGCCCAAGTTTTGAAGTACTCCAGATTAATAATTGGAAGAGCATTGCACATCTTCAGCGTGCGACAGATGTATCGTGAGTGTCGAAGCTGAGTAACTTAAAATATTTAGTACTATCGCTAGAAAGCTTCGTCAATACTATAGGGTTGTCAAAAATTATGAACTACTATTTGAACATTTGTTTTTTTTTCCAAGATTATTTCTTTATTACAAGATAAACAACAGAGAAAGAAATAATATCAGACTATAGGAAATATATATTCAAAACTATCATTATTACAGCCCCTAGAACACAGCGTCCTAGACCTCCACTGCTGGAGATGGGCCTTCCAGAACATATATCTGGAGAATTTGGCCTACACTCGCCACGCTGGCCAGACGGCCATTATATTATACCTACCCATTTTTTCGCCCAATACTTATAATACTTAATCATAGTAAAGTATCATCACAACCGTTTCCCTTCCGTGGTGGTCAGAAACCACGCTTATAAAGAAGCGGATTCACATTTAGCCAACTTTACTATAGGCCAATCATGACAAGTGGCAAGCTCGTCGATGTCTCCAGCGTACTAAACTCGAGAAATATCACAAATAAATCAAATACCAGAAATCGAACTCTGTACCTCCGAGTCTAAATCCACGGACTTAACCTTAGCTAGGCCACGGAGGCAGTCGTACTACTTAATCATAAGGCTTGTTAAACAGAATAATAATGTAGCTGCCACAGCATGCGTGCACCTCCATCGACGGTTCGAGCGACTGATTCTGGCCGCGACGTAGCGCGCGTGTTATATAGTAGTGAGAGAGCAATATCTGCCTCTCGCTCATCGGTTTTGCGGGTCACAACCACTGTAGAGTTTAAGTAATTTAGTTGTACTTAGGTAGCTTTGGTTTACAATAAATTTATCACAAAATTGGATACCTAGTTTCTCTCAACACCTCAACCTCCTAAAATAATAACAATAAATCCTATTAAAAACAGCAAATGCTATAGTTATAATATAAGTATTAAATATACAACCAGGATTATTACAACAACAACACTCGTAAATAATAAATAAATATTAACTTTTTTTTTATACTAGCACGACATGTGACCTTGCGCCCACCTGATGATAAGTGGCATGCGAGGTCCATGAATGTCAGCAACTAGAATCAGAAACTCATGACTGACATCAGTCCCTAACACTATGTCGGCTTGACTAGGCATGACGGCAATTCGAGCCTGTATGCCTAGTGTGACAGTGAAGTTTCGTAAACGCAACTATAGTCGTAGAGTTTTTTACTGAATTTTCGATGTTCATTGCCTGTTATTATAGCCAAACTTGCAATAACACGCAATGTAAAATAAAAAAACTTAACTACAGCAGTTACGTTTTCCGAAACTTGCATTTTACACTAAGCACACTGATCCCGAAACGTGTGGATACACTTTACTGTGTTTATCGGCAAGAACGGTGAATACTTCCCCGTCCCGGTAGACTGGGCAAATTACCACCTATTATATAAATTACAATTAATATCCGATACGGATATAACTCCTGTCCGCGTGGAATGGTGGCAAGAACGCTGGCTGCATTCACCCACTGAATTGCCACTCTGATTCTTTGAGCAAAGAAAAAGCCAGCCCACGTTTTGGCGCTTATACTTTCTACAACAAACGGCACAAATATGTAATCTTTTAATATGGATACATACTTGCGCCGCTTGTCGGACACCGCAATATCCGCCGCGTCCCCCGCTTTATGCATTGTCCCCCAGAGGAGCGACGCGGTCGAGGGTGTCGACGCAAATAATATAAAATAATAGATTAATGATTGTGTATTTCTCTCTGGACGACTTAGGGCGAAGGTTACTAATTACGACATAGCTCGATATCTGGAGATGTCTATCGGAAGTCAACGGACACTTTAAGCATCTCCAGAATATCGCTCCGTCTTGCGCACGGAACCCCAAGTTTCTGGAGAAGTGCACCTGGAGGTTTGTTAGGTATGTGGTTATAAGTGTGTTGAGGCGCCCAGCACCAAAAGCCCGTAAATTACCAGCGGTTTGTTGCTCACTTAGATCTAGGTGGGGAAACGGGAGATGTCCCTATCCCCAACCCAGGTCCATTACTGTTTTATTTTCTGAATAAAATACTTTAAAAAAAAACTCGAAACGTACCTAATCAATCAGTCTTGATAACAGGTTCTGTTTTGATAGCCGCATTTGTATAGCATCGCAAACCAACCATAATTATATTATAAGGGTATTTTTATTTGCAACAAACCCTATTTTAAATCCAGATCGGAGCTTCTAAAATGAGACAACGCCAATTTGTATGTACAACCCTAGAATTAGCGAGACAGCCAATCAGGTGACGCAATTATAAGCACACTTATCGAGAAGTATTCCTCTATAAGTAGCGATCAACTTTCGAGTTAAGTGCTCCGCTACTCACTCCTGATCAGCGAATTAATCATTTACATAGATAAAAATACCTCCGTGTTCTGGCGGTTAAGGCCTTAGAATTTAGATGTGGATTTAGTAAATTTATTTTTATTATTTACAAAGGTCAATGGGGTATGGTAATATTTTTTTTTATCATTACAGCCCCTAGAACATAGCGTCCTAGACCTCCACTGCTGGAGATGGGCCTTCCATAACATATATCTGGAGAATTTATTAAAATTCTTCGTAACCAAAGGGCATGTATGAAGAGGTTAATGAATGTCGACGAAGCGAAAGAGGTATGTCGTGATCGTGTCAAATGGCGCTCAATTGTCTCTGCCTACCCCGCAAGGGATCTGGCGTGAAGATATGTATGTATGTAATTTGGCCTACAATCGCCATGCTGGCCAGACGGCTTGGCGAGGATTAAAATTCTTTATTGCACACAAAATATAATTTTTTTTTTTTTTTTTTTTTTTTTTAATTCGTTTATTCAGATAAAAACTTAAACTATTTACATTTTTAAAATTATACGCCAAACTGCATAACAGTTTGTTGGCGAATAGTACACTCTTTTTTACAGTTCATATATAAAATAATGTACTTAGGCAAGCATCATACCGTATGGTATTCTCTACCAGCTGACATTTGGGAGAGTGAGAAATGATTATTATAATGGGTGCCGAGTAAGAATTAATAATAATAATAGATTAATCATAAATATACCCTAGTAAGTGTAAATAACATGCCAATATATGTATATGTCATTCGATGTAATAAATACTTAAATAAATTAGGTATGGACCCTGTCTCCACTTCCAACAGATTTAACGCGGACGACTTAGTCATAATGGCTATCTCGCTGTCTGTAGGATCGGGTTGGTCTCGGTATAAACTTGGACAAGACAAAAGTCATGTTCAATAAGCATGTCTTTCCGAGACAATCTGTGTGAAAGTCTAACTGCAGCTGTCGAAGCTGTGCAAAAATACGTCTAGAACATCCAATTAGGCATAGCTAACTTCAGCAAAGAAGCCAATAGACGTATCAAGCTAGGATGGACGGCATTCGGGAAGTTACGTCACATGTTCCTATCGAACATACCATGGTGTTTGAAGAGGAAAGTTTTCAACCAGTGCTTTCATCTCGTATGGAGCAAGTACGTGGACACTGACAGTGGGTCTGATCCACAAGTTCTATGTCTCTCAGCAAGCTATAGAGATAGCTGTGCTCGGGATTTCTCTGAAGGTTAAAGTCCGAAACGTTGACAACCGTTCTCTGAACCAATTTAAAATTAGCAAGCTGAAGTGGCAATGGGCTGGACATGTCTGTCACAGAACTGATGAACGAGTAGACGGGTTCTGGAGTGGAGACCACGTACTGGAAGACGCAGAGTGGGACGACTCCCCGCCAGATGGGCAGACGGCCTGAGGAATGTCGCTGGTGGGGGATGGATTAGAGTGGCAGGAGATCGTGTGAAAGAAGAGGCACAGGCTGATGATGATGATGAATAGGATAAAATATATTTACTATGGTGTCTTTAATGCACCCACAATAATTGCTCACTATCCCAAAGGTTAGCTGGTAGAAAATGTCACTAGATATAAAGTTCGCCTATGTACATTTAAATGTGTTTTTGTTTATTGTGCAATAAAGAATTTATCTATCTATCTATCTATCTTTCTTTAAATATGTGATGTAGAGACATACTAGCACGACATGGCTGACGACAATTCGAGCCTGATCCCGAAACGTGTGGATACATTTCACTGGGTTTATCGGCACGAACGGTGGATACTTCCCCGCCCCGGCAGACTGGGCAAATTACCACCATCAGTCCGCCTACCACCTATTTGTTGTTCTCGTTGAAAGTGTGTGCCATTTGCAATGATGTCAAATGCCGTTTAAAGGGGAACTAATATTGTAAGCTTGCCATGTTGATATTTATATAAAAATAACACTGCTTGAAACAAGACTAGCCTTTTAAGGGCTTTTTCACATTGTCCTAGTTGCTGGCTTTTTAATTCGAACACCCAATTTGTACGATAAACAAACATTATTTAAAGTTCCTTTACGCACGTAACTCAAGCGTTCGAACGAAGTTAATGCGGCATGTTCTTCTTTGAAATAAATTAATTTTGAGTCACGCACAATACAAGATTGTACGCGGCCGAATTATTATCATGCGCTTCTCTATAGGTAGGTAGCAAAATAAGTGGGTCAAAATAACTAGTAAACGCTATGGAATTCACAACGATTAGAATGAGGCTGTCTAAAATTAACAATATTATACCTACTTATCTGACATTATATTATATATATCGGACTAAAAAGTATAAATAATTAACACTACTTAAAAGTTGAAATTAAAATAAACTACGACAAAAAAATTACCACCAGTGACGACCCTTCAGTGATATTTATTTATTTATTTAAAACTTTTTGCACCATGTACAAAGGCGGACCTAATGCCGCTAGACATTCTTACTCGGTCAACCTTAGGGACATTACGAACATTGTATGTGGAAGGTAGGTGCAAATATTTAAACAGGAAAATAGGTAATTAAAATTCTACTAAATCTAATACTAATAATAATAAATATAATAATAATAATAAGTAAATTCAAATAAATAATAATACATACATACAATATTACTTACAGTTGTTAGGAACTATTCAGGAAGTGTGTGAATACCATTCTTTTAAACAGCATTCTGTTGGGCGCTTGTCGGATATTTAAGGGCAGGTTGTTCCACAGATTTGCGGCAACAACTGCAAATGAGTCGGACATAAAACTAGAGTGGTGAGATGGTATAGCAAGTACAGCGTTATGCGATGACCGCAACGACCTGTCGTGGAGAGAAGAGAGGAAGGAGAATTTGTTCTTGAGGTATTTCGGTGTCGCAGGTTCATTTAATACAGAAAAAAGCAGACAAAGAATTCGAAGGTTTCTGCGACAACGAATTGGTAGCCACTTCAACTTAGCTCGATACTCAGAGATGTGATCGTATTTGCGCAAACCGTAGATAAAACGTATGCACGAGTTAAGCAAGCGATCCATTTTATTGAGCAACACCTCTGAGAGATCAACGCTACACACGTCGCCATAGTCGAGTAGGGGTAGGAGAAGGCTTTGGGCAAGGGTTATTTTAGCTTTTAACGGCAAAAAGTTTAGATAAAAGTGATAGTCCCAAGAAGACTGGAAACATGTTTCCTCTGTATAGGTAAGCTAATACGTTGGCAGAAATAATTACCAGCTTTCCTGTCTCCAAACTTTTCCGTTAGCTGTTTGGACAACTCCTTGGCTAGACGCTTGGCTGAATGTCCCCGTGGGCCCATCGTCTCGACCCCAAACGGCGCAAATTGGTAACCTGTACTGGGGTTGGCGTATATATTGTATGTAAAACATTTACAACCTCAATTTAGGAAATATTAATCGGAGCCAGAGGCCAGGGTTGGCTAGAGATTGTTTTTTGTTATTATTGTTTTTATTTATTTACACTTGGCATTGGGAAACATTCATAGAGCGCCTGGTAGTCCAGGAGAAAGTCGTTGGCAAGGGGAAGCATGGTAGGTCTCCGATAAGATGGACTGACTTGATGAACTGTGTTCTAGGGGCTACAACAGTAGCATGGAATAGTAAAAAAAAAAAACACTTGTTCGTAGATTTCACTAGCTGTGGTAATATCTAGGTTACGATTATTTAGGGGTTCACAGCGTACTGGATTATAAGCTTTTTAAACATTTAGTTCTATCAATAGGCTTATACCATCAAAGCTGACAATCCCTCATGTATAGAATGTCGGCGTTCAATACCCAAGCGTAGCGAAGCGGAATAAATTAAATGCATTTGTCCACTGGCTCTATAACATTAATGCCAGAGCACACCAATGACATTTTGACATTGACATTTAAACGTTAAAGACTAGGGCACACTGGCGTACATTTAACGAAAATGCCTTCGTGGTGTAGCGGTTTATTCCATGGATTTATTAGGATGCGGAGGCACCGGGTTGTTTTTCTGGTCGGGACACAATAATTTATTTGTAATATTTCTCGAGTACCAAACGATTGATACATTGGCACGCTTGCCATTTGTCATGATGACGTTGATTTGTCGATCCCTTCGCATAACTCTAGTTTCATTTCAAACTCATTTGTCGTTGTAGCGACAAATTTGTGGAACAATTTGCCTCCTAACATCAGGCAAGTAACCACCAGATCGCTATTTAAAAAAATGGTCTATTCGCATTTCATTTCCCAACAAAAAGTATATTATTATGTATGTATGTATGTATGTGTAGGTTTATGTATTAGTATTTAGTTTATTATATGTATATTTGTATGTATGTATATGAAGTTGTGTGTATGTGGCTAGTTATTAAATAATACTTTTGATATTTATATTTAATATTTCAGCACCTACTTTCCAGTAAATGGTTTAAAGTTTTCCCAATGGTTGGCTATGATAAAATGTCTTGCCGCATTAAAGCCCGCCTTTGTCTTTGTACAATAAAGTATTAAATAAATAAATAAATGATGGGCCTATAGTAAAGTTGGCTAAATGTGAATCCGCTGCTATAATAATAATAATAATAGATAATAAATTGTTTATTATCAGGCAACAGATGGCCGATAGATAAATACATTACAACTAAAATACATATATAAATATCATTAACTTGGGAATAATAAAATTAATTAATCTAAAGCTTCCGTATCTTCATCTTCTTGTGGTGATAGAAGTACCCATCAGGTACTGTGACCACCTTCTGAGGAGTACAAGAAGCTTCAGTGGACGGTGCCAGCGTCCCTGCTGGGGGTGGTGCAGAGGGAGTAGGTGCTGCGCGGGGCCCAGGAACATCGTTGGTTCTGCGTGAAGCAAATCCACGAATGTATTTGCGGTACACAACACCGAGCGGCCAGAAGTCCTTCTTGAGGAATATTTTGAGTTGCTCTGACCGCACACGATTCCTAAAGGCCTTGAATCTGTCATCGCAATGGGAAGGTAACTCGTCGATAGCAGAGACAGAGTCGATCTCCCCTCGGTCCCGTATGTGTCCGAGAACATCTTGGGATGACATGTCCTTGCGCAGTCGCGATACATAGACATAGGATGTCGGTGTCGCAGCTTTTAGAGCGCACTGTTAGGTATAAAGCGTGGTTTATGACCACCCCGGAAGTGATACTGTTTAATTTTATATTTATGCTATGTTCGATTTGAAAGCAAAACAAAGCGTTTAACCCTTTTTTTTTACTGAATTTTGCTTAAAATATAAAACCATAAAGCAACGCCAAGTCGAACTATTTTCGAAGCGAAAAAAGTGAATAAGTGCTTAAAAAAACAAGTCAAACATAGGATTAGACACAACCATCAACGTCGGCTACCTTCACATATCTGCCCACGTTCGGGTAGTTCACTCAGGCACATCACCCCGCTATAGCCTTACTCCGGGTAGCTGGACAGAATTAAACCGTCCTTCTTGGCTGGAAAAAATAACTGTCTTTAAATAATAATTGCGTAACAAACAAACAAAAAAAAAACATACAGTCGAATTGAGAACCTGTTCTTTTTTGAAGTCGGTTAAAAATGGTTTCAATGGTAACAGTTCTTTTAATGGTAATTAATATATAATATTAATGTATAATTTTATTTTAGAAGTCATATTTTTATGTTATATTTTATAAATTTGTTAGTTTTTCTTAATTTTTTTTTTGTTTTAACAGTAATATGTTTCTAATATCTTCTTCTTTTTATATTGGTGAATGCTGTGACACCTAATTGGTACACATATTAGATAAGTTATAATTATACTATGTTATGTGTGTGATAGATGTACTGTTGTGTGTACTATATAAATAAATAAATAATGACATACGAGTAGAATATTATTTCGTATCTACTCGTATCTGATACGCTGCGGTTAGTGCGAATATAGATCAACTATAATTTTATATTTCTGTTGAGACACACAGTTATATATAACTTCTACATCATCAGAGCCCCTAGAACACTTAATTCTAGACTTCCACTGATGGAGATACTACTGACACCTGAAGATTATTTACCACTATATTCCACGGGAAACGCTGACCTGGGCAAATAGTTAGTCATACATATTATTAAATTGATTAAAATATTCATCATCTTCATCAGCCTATGCAGTGGAGAGACTGCTGGATGTAGGCCTCCCCCAAGGCTCGCCATTTCACACGATCTTTTGCCAACCTCATCCAGCCCCCAGAAAAATACCCAGCCCAGAGAATACCCAGCATAGCTCTTTCCATAGCTCGCTGAGCGACCTTAAACTTGTGCACCAGACCCACTGTCAGTGTCCACGTTTCTGCTCCGTACGACAATACTGGAAGAACACATTGGTTGAAAACGAATCGTTTTCGTTTTTTATTTAAATATTATATCATATTATTTTTTCTAGTTTCCTAGATATTGAAGTAGTTCAGATTTACGCAGTGGAAGTTGGTGCGAGAGGAGTTCCAGCAAAATCTTTGTATCACTTACTGAAAGAATTGGGCCTAAGCAGGTCTGCCGTCAATACATTTATGGAACGAGCTTCCAAGACGGCATTCACGGAATCATACAGTATTTGGTTGGGTAGGGAGAGGAGTAGAATGGTGGATAGTGAGCGTATTATCGCGCAATAAAAAAAAAAGGGAGGCCTCCTTTTCTTAAACCAGCCTATTGTCGGTCGCAAGCCCGAGACACCATTCTTCTCATCTCTTACCCACACACGATGGACCTTTGTCTTCTATTTTATATCTGCCTCCGTAGTTGTGGATTTAGACGCGGAAGCACCGGGTTCAATTCCTGGTACACAATTATTTAATATGTTTATTTCTCAAGTTTTGTACGCTACAGGCACTTGTCACTGCCTAAGCCTGGCATTACTTTCTCGCCAAGACCAACAGGGACAAGATCCAAAGTCAGCATAACATATCGCAGGTCTCCCTAGCGCCGTGGTTAGTGACTAGACGTATGTTCTATCCGACAATGGACATTTGAAGTATCTCCAGAATATCGCTCCTTTTATCCCCCCCCCCCCCTCAATGGAAGACCAATTCCTAGACAAGTGCTCCTGGAGGTGAACCAAAGCAGTGGAATCTAGGCCCCTGGGTTTCCTTTTATACTAGTAACGACGCCCAGCACCAAAAGTGGATAAATTACCCGCTAAGATCCTGCCACGGGAAACGTGGCCCTTTACTCATTAGGGCATGGACGATACTAATGTATTTCGTGATAAAAGTAAAGTATCGTCACGAATGTATATCGGGGTATTCAGAAACCACACTTTTTTACAGCAAGTTCATATTTAGCCTACTCGTACTATACTATATTTATTTATTTATTTGTTTAGAAGAAATTACATACATTAAGGTTGATAGTACATAATATAAATATGATTAAATTAATAAGCTTAACCTAATTCCATTTACATTTCTTATTAAGATTTAATACACAAAAATAAAAAACAAATTACAAAAAGAAATAATATAATTATATTAAAAGAACGGAAGAATATAAAACTAACATGAAGTAAAAGGAATATAATTATTGGAAAAAATGCAAACATTACGGTGTTATGAAATAGGTTTACCCGCTTAATTAGATACACACACATCGGATTACTCGCACTTATAATAAAAAATAATAATAATAATAACTATTGTTTTCCATTGCTTTTACTATAGGCCCGTCATGACTAATAGCAAGCTCGTTTATGCCTCTAGCGTACCAAACTCAAAATATAATTCAAATAAATTTACTAAATTATTGTGTCCCGATCAGAAATAGAACCCGGTACCTCCGAGTCTAAATCCACGGACTTAACCTCTAGACCTTGGAGGCAGTTATCTCTCGTGATAATGATACCATCATCATCATTACATCCCCTAGAACACAGCGTCCTATACCTCCACTGCTGGAGATGGGCCTTCCAGAACATATATCGGGAGATTTGGCCTACACTCGCCCCGCTGCCAGACGTTGGCGAGGATGTCAATTATTTAATTACAATTTATGAACGATTCCACAAGTTGATATTAGTGGAATCGAGACCGACGGCTTAACGTGCACTCCGAAGCACGGGAACGGTGGTGAAATGTACGTAAGATGTACACTTCTCATTGTTACATGCCGGGGAGGTTTAAACCGACCTTGTAGGATTTAAGGAAAGAATAATAATAAAAATGTTTATTGCCACATCAATTACTATAAGACCTAGAGCACAATAGTTTTTATGATGTGGCAAGGGTCTTGGCTCAGCTTCCGTCAGCTGTACATCACATAATGTGGTGCACCAACTGACGCTGTTTTTATGCCAAAACCCTAGCTCACGTACAGGTTTAACTAAATTAACAAGGGGCATCAAGAAAACATATAAAATGTTGTATATAATATACTATAAATTATACTATTAAAGATAATAATTATATAACAAAATAAACATAAAATATTTAGTACATAAATCATACAATAGTACATAAATAAAACAACTTATAACTTCTAGAGCCTGTTGGAGTTATCCGAGATGATGGCAAGAGACCCGATGGTATGAAGTTGGTCCCCTGGGAACGGGGACGTGCTCTGGTGTGGGACGCCACGTGCGTCGACACCCTTGCCGCGTCGCATCTCAGGGGGACAGCGCATAAAGCGGGAGCCGCGGCGGAAAATGCGGAGTCCAGCAAGCGGCGCAAGTATGTAAGTATATTAAAAGATTACATATTTGTGCCGTTTGCTGTAGAAACTCTGGGCCCATGGAGTCCAAGCGCAAAAAAGTTTTTAAAAGACATAACACCGCGTCTTGTTAGACAACAAGTCCGGTGACAAGAGGGCTGGCTCTTTCTTCGCCCAGAGAATCTCTATTGCAATTCAGCGGGAAATGCAGCCAGCGTTCTTGCCACCATTCCACGCGGACGGGACTTATATCCTTAATATTAATTTTATTTTATATGTTGTAAATATTTTTTCGAATAAATGTATATCACTTATAAGTACTTCAATACAAACGAGGATCGTGTGATGGAAAGCGTTGTTACAACCGAGCCCCTATAATACTATTTATTTTTATTTATTTATTTATTAAGGAAAACTATTGACATTTAATTCACAAGTATAGATACAAAAATAGAAACAGAAAGTCATTTACAAGTTTTCACTAGTAGTGTTAGAATAATACATATTATGAACGATGAAAGCATCTACGAACTATCACTTCATGCAATAAACTAATAACTGTACAATAACAAAAACTATTATCGTTTAAAGAACATTAAGTTAAGCGCATTTCTCACTGCCATCACTTTGTCATGAAAGATATCAACATCAGTTTCATCAATGAATGCATTAAGAGTATTACAAGCTCTAATTACAAATGTATTTTGTCTGTAGTTAGTGCTCGCCATTGGTATGCGAAAAGTGGGCTTGTACCGATTGGTCCGCACTGGTGTATTTATGTTCTATTAACAAACTACAAGTGGATCTTGTTTACTATGAGTCGGGAGCTAAGTCACATGTTTCTAATCGGTTTGTATCATATAGTTCAATATATTACAACTCAATGCGATATACCAATTTCTAACGTGTACCCAAGCGGTGACGAGATGCCATTAAAATCTTGGTTTAATAAAATTTAATTCAATACAAATGTCATAATGTTCAATTTACCAACCCTCATTGCAATCACACACATGTATACGCAAATCTACACACGCACACACGTACACAGACACATACACATTAAAACGCCAAACGCACTCTCAAAGGGCAGACACAAACAAGACCCTCTTTTAGAAATCGATAAAATGCTGGCTGCAGGCATGACCGTTTGCCGTGAATGTATAAAACCTACTCGTAATAGGGTTTAATAATTTAGCTGCTCGCTCGCACAACCCAATATTTACAAATTTGTTTATATTAACGTTTTAGCCATGTTCTACTCTGATACATCTAACTAATCACCGGAGGCAGTATCAAGACAACTCTTATCCCGGACTGACTTTGCAAATCCACTTCGCTTGCTAATATACGAATACTGATATACTCGTATATATTTATTTATTTTATTTATTTAAAAACTTTATTGCACAAAGCACAAAGGCGGACTTAATGCCCGTAGACATTCTCTGACAGCCAAACCTTAGGGACAAATTTGAACAAATATAAGTGCAATGAAAGTAACAGTATTATACAATTATAGGATAATTTTTATTGTATCTGTCAGCGAACTCTTATTATTGGCTTTATCGTATTACTATTTTCTCCTATATATGTATAAATTAGCGAGCAAGATGGCAAGAGACCCGATAGTATGACGTTGGTCCCCTGGGAACGGGGACGTGCTCTGGTGTGGGACGCCACGTGCGTCGACACCCTCGCCGCGTCGCATCTCAGGGGGACAGCGCATAAAGCGGGAGCCGCGGCGGAAAATGCGGAGTCCAGCAAGCGGCGCAAATATGTAAGTATATTAAAAGATTACATATTTGTGCCGTTTGCTGTAGAAACTCTGGGCTCATGGAGTCCAAGTGCAAAAAAGTTTTTAAAAGACATAACACCGCGTCTTGTCGTCTCCTCCGGTGACAAGAGGGCTGGCTCTTTCTTCGCCCAAAGAATCAGTATTGCAATTCAGCGGGGAAATGCAGCCAGCGTTCTTGCCACCATTCCACGCGGACGGGACTTATATTCCTATCCTTAGTATTAATATTAATTTTATTTTATATTTTGTAAATATTTTTTATTTATTTATTTAGGAAATCTTACAGCTAATTTATAGGATAATTCAACAAATATTATATACCTACTTATATATTCTTATATATATGTTCTTATAATATCAATATACTAAATACTAATACATACACAAACTTGTACATAAACATACACAAATACAACTTACTAACGTGTAACTATATAGTATAATTTTGCTCCTGTCTCTCATTCATTCATTTTGTTTTAGGTAAATAATCATTAACCTATTGGTTTTCACTCATTTATTATTGTTTTTCTTGTACTTTTGCTAGTCACAGTTCAATTGCACTATTAATTTAAATCTAATTACTATATTTTACTCTTATTTCTGTTTTAATTGTATTGTCTAAATAATATAAAATCTTTTTGGCTTGTGTTACACTATTGCTACTTTGTTTATATGTTTAATATAATAAGCTGTGATTTTTTTAAAAATAAATAAACAAAAAATGATTGAGAAATGTAGTTAGCTCTATGTCACATCCAGGCGACCTCATTAGCCACGGGAAGTGCGGCGTCATCTGCTGAGAACCTCAAGTTTCGCAAACACACCAAACTTTGTACCGTTTACGAATTTGCGCCACCGCCGAGAAGCTGTATGGTCTGTGGGTCGAGACAAGTTGTCAAAGCGTCTGATGGAAAGTTATATAAACCACGCAGATACATCGACGAGCTTGCCACTTGTCATGATTGGCCTATAGTAAAGTTGGATAAATGTGAATCCGCTTATTTATTAAGCTTGGTTTCTGACCACCCCGAAAGGGAAACGGTCGTGATGATACTGACTATCACTATCAAAATTGCCGCATCCATTTGACACAAAGCACTTCTTACTCATTTGTATTTTTACCCTCAAACGCAGTGCATCCCCTAAATCCCGATTAGCGACGATCTACCTATAGGAAAGGTATATTTTTATGCGATGCTAAAGGGCTTGAAAATACATACATAAAACGTTATGACACTTTTTTTTCACTACTTCGATGATATTGACCAAATCATAATGATTGGTTCAAATCTGGCTCGAAGGACCAAAAATGTGCGGTATGAGGAAACTGAGTTTTAGGTGGTTGCGGCGAGGAGCAATGGACTGTATATGGAGGCGGCCTGGCACAATATCTCACACACAACACTCTATGCACACAGTTTTAATTATTAGTTTAAGTCACTTGTTAAATTCGCGGATACTATGATAAGGTCGAATAAATTAAAAATAATGAGTCCAAATATCTTTATTCATAACCATTTGTGACACGTCATTATTTAAATTATTTTAAATGATTCTACTCATGCTAGTGGAAGACTAAGCACCAAACTTGTTCAAAGGGTAAGCTGTTAGCAGAAGAGAATCTAGTTTAATTTGACTGAGAAAGTAATCTGCAAGGAAAACTCATCTATATCAGATTTGGTACAGTGATACCAGGTATGTCAGAATGATTGGCTACTTGCCCGTGTGCAATCCGAAAGCCGACAAAAGGCAAAACCCTGCTAATTAAAGAACAATAAATTGAACGTGTTCGGCCCCGGTCCCACAGCAGCACCCAATCACTGACGTAACGCATGTGCCAGCCATCCCCCCGCTAATCCAGGCCTTTAGGGTGCAAACACGCGTACTACCACTGCAATGATCTTCTAAGGAAGTGATGTTCATAGTTTACACTACCGTTTGTGTATGATAAGCGGGATGCGCATTTCAATAGTAAATCTGCCACTTAATAGGTTTAAGTTATCTATTAAACATCAATTGATTAAAAAGGGATATTACACTGTTGATGAATTTCTCCAAGACAAGAACGCATGGGTGTACCCATTTATTATTTAAATTAATTGTGTTCATATAGTAGGTATAACTTATAGTATGACAATGCGTTTTTACAGCAGCTATAATTTTAAGTGACATTTTATTTTTTATATTTGTGTTGCATTAGCTTCCAGAATGAATGAATGCCTCTTTACAGCAGCTATAATCTTAAGGGACAGTTATATTTTTTATAGTTGTATATTATTTGATAAGATGACAATGTCTATTTACAGCAGCTATAATTATAAGTGTAGTTTTGTGTGGAATTATTATTGTGTGTATAAATCACGTAGGTTTTTTTAAAATGTTATTTTATGTTTGTATTGTAACGCACTGCTCTACATTTAAGTAAGGTTGTGTAGTTTCATGGCGTTCTACCTGGTAGAATGCTGTGAAATTATGTAGCCTAATATTATAGTATACCTACTTATTGTAAATATGACATGTAAAGGCGCAAAATATTTTTTTTTTGTCTTATGCCTAATTACAGAAAAAATAAACGAACGAATAATAGGAGCAACTGACAGCAGACCCTGCCACTATGATCCTGGTTACATCGTGCATAGCGAGTCGAGAGAGTTAATAAAGTAACTAGTGTGAAAGGGCTGGCAATTATTTCCGCTAACGTATTAGCCTCGCTATACAGAGAGGAAATGTTGACAGTCTCTTTGGGACTATTTCGGATGCGACGTGAGGACATTCTTATTTATAGTTTAGTTTATTTTTAATTATTTATTTAGCTTTTAATTTATATTTAATGTATATTTTTAATTTAAAGATTTCGTGCCATAAAGTTCCATAGTGAGGTTCACAACAACTGCTCGTTTTCTACCAAAATAAAACTATCTACTTTCATAAAACTATACTTGACGGCGCAATGTAAATGTTTGTTTAAATAGAATAAACTATCTACTGACCTTCACAACGATTTTATAGCGTAAATCTATTTTTCATAACTCTACTTGAAATAGCTTAGTAACGATTAGTAGCGACGCATTGCGTTGCGTACGAAGGAAATATTTTTTTTAACAAAACAATTAGTTAAAGTAATTAAATAATCTATTATTTGTTTTTACTCGCCAACACGTCTGGTCCGCGCGGCGAGCGTCGACCGAATTCTCCAGATAAAAAGAAGATCCATAAATCAGGATCCATCAGGCAGTCCCACCTCCAACAGTGGAGGTCTAGCACGCTCTGTTCTAGGGGCTGTCATTCATCATGAATGAATAATAAATATTTGTTGTGAACACGCAACGTACTTTAAGTATATACTTAGTTATTTGCAATATATACTTTTCACAACGACGAGCTTGCCACTTGTCATGATTGGCCTATAGTTAAAGTTGGCTAAATGTGAATCCCCTTATAAGCGTGGTTTCTGACCACCCCGAAAGGGAAACGGTCGTGATGATACTTTACTATTACTTATCTTATATATTAGAAAAACGTATAAACAAGGTTTGCCGTTGAAAATTACATTATACAATAAACTACCTGAGATTATAACTAGACTACAGCCAAATGAATTTAAAACAAAATTGAAACTCTTTTTTCAAAATAATGCTTTTTATAACCTGTCAGAATTTATTGACATGCCTTTGACGGAAAATTCTTTTAAATAGTTGTATAGTTTTGTGGTCTTATGCCTTCTGCTGTATTGTGTTCCTATGCTCCTTTGTCTACGATGCATGGTGTTAATAGAACTATTGTTATTATTTAAAATTTGTTAACTGACATACCAAAATATAACGATTGTTATATAGGTGAAATATACAAATATACAAAAAAATATACAAATATACTTTTCACAACGGTTGTAAAAACGGATAACGGTTACGTTTTGTTATTTCTAAAACCTGTTCTATTATTGTCTGTACGCAGCAATGAAATAACGCCATAACTACGTGTTTTTCTATATTACTCTTATGAAATCAAGTTTTTGGGTTACGATTACGCCTACATAGACGCCTAGTCTAAATAACGTATTTCTTAATTCATAGACGAGTATAGCACCCACGTCTATTATGTCAATGGAGCTATTGCATAGGTATCTTAATTTTAAATTAGGTAAAAAAATAAAACTTTGGCTGTGTCGATACGACCAGTGCTTTAAATAGATACGGGTATATAAATTATTAACAGAAATTGAAAAAATCCACCCGGAACTTTTAAAAACTATTGGGGATAGTTGCAATTTTAAAATGCGTTATCGTAGTAGAATAATTATTCCAGCGCATAAAAGTACCTAGAAATTGTTATGCAATGGCAACCAAGATATTAAATCCAGTTACTATAAGGGAAAAGAAAGAAAGTATCATCACGACCGTTTCCCTTTCGGGGTGGTCAGAAACCACGCCTATAAATGTTTTTATTCGACAAAAGAATACTTAGACACTAAGCTCGACAAAGTCATGTGACTAAAAAAATATTTGTATGCTAGAAATAGCAAAGCATGTGATATAATTACATATAATAATTTATATCCCTGTACCTACCATGTTACTGACAAATAAATTATTTTATTTCATAAATTCGCTACTTCCGCGTATTAAGAGCATTTAATCCTTAAGATTTTTAAGAAGATAATGTCTACGGGCATTAAGTCCGTGCAATAAAGTTTTTAAATAAATAAAATAAATAAATACTCTTAAAAAATGTAGTCTAACTTACTAGGAAATACACCTACGGTCATTTTGGACATATTTTTACTTTGATATACCTCATTTTAGACAGAGATGATTAACAGCAAAAACATTTACAACGATTTTTCTCTATTTTACTATGAAAAATATGTAATTATTATATAGTATGTAAGTATATTAAAACATTATATATTTTTTTGCTGTATAAACTACACCGCGTCTTGTCGTCTCTTGGCTCTCAAATAGTGCTTTGTAACTATTTCATTACTAACTTAGACACTGGCAAATTGTTATTAATGCCGGGAGTCCTTTGCGCCTTTGCGTTGACATGTCAAGTGCAAGTTTTTATTTTATAAATTAATTTACTGTGGATATTATTGGTCAAAAGTGGTATGGTTTGGTTTAATATTGTGCTACAATGTGAATAATTATGGAAAACGATAAATTGGACTTTAAATATGTGTCGTGCCCCACGTGTTTAAGCTATGGTGCTCCAAGAAAAGCATCAAATTCTGCAGCATCTGGAATTTGATGAAGAACTTATTAACTCATGAAAAAGAAAGATATATTACGTCAGACTTGGCTGTATGGTCTAGACCCTTTGCCTTCCCTATCCCCTCATTCATCATCCATCGGGAGAAGAGAACAAAAAAAAAAGAAGGCTGGCTCTTTCTTTGCCCAAAGAATTAGTATTGCAATTCAGCGGGGAAATGCAGCCAGCGTTCTTGCCACCATTCCACGCGGACGGGACTTATATCCATATCCCTATCCTTAGTATTAATATTTATTTATTAGCCTCGCTATACAGATGGGAAATGTTGCCAGTCTCCTTGGGACTATCTCGGATGGGACGTCTCTTGAGGACATTTTTTATTTATAGGTTAGTTTATTTTTAATTTTATTATTTAGGTAGTTTTTAATTTATATTTAATGTACTTTTAATTTTATTAACTTCGAATAAATAATTTAATGCAGTATAATAAATATTTATTTTATTTTAAGAGTTTGTAAATATTTTTTTTCGAATAAATAACTTTATATTTCCCATTATTATATCTACAAAATAATAATAATATAACCCTCTTAATCAGCAGTCTTAACTGCTAGGCAGTTATTCTATTTACAAATATGACATTTAAATACCAAACGTTGTACCTAATTTAAACTAATTTCCGCGCGTCTAATCGTCCCTAGACTGGACTGTTTAAGCAAGAAGAAATATCTCTATTCAAAATTGGAAAGGCAAAATGCATATTTAAAAGCAGGCATTGTTATGTTTCTCTACACTTGAGATCAATGAAAAGGGGTTACCAATAAAAACCTGTAAAAAATATAATAAATGTCGCTTGTCCCTCCCTCTCCATTCCGCAACCGAACCACACGAACAGGTCAGAATATACATCATACATCAGTCGCACGATAAAGATGTGGAATGCTCTTCCAGCCTCTGTGTTTCCACTTTCCTATAACTTGGAGTCCTTCAAGCGAAGTGTGAAAAAGCATCTAGTCAAGCCGGTATAGTGTTAGAGACTGATGTGAGTCATGAGTGACTGACCTTGCGCGCCACTTGCCATCAGGTGGGCCCAAGGATACATGTCTTGCTAGTATAAAAAAAAGGTAAGTAAATGTCGAATTATTCGTATTTGATTAAATGTTAGATAAAGTAATAACTGTCTCGTTCTATATTTATGTTTGCACCTTCTCATATTTATATTTGATTTCTCCTTTATTAAGCTTCGCCTTCGCAACATATCCAGAAAAACAAAAAAAAATCATATCGTCAGAGCACTTGTCTCCTCCATTATTTTGTACGGTTCGTAGACATGGACCATAAAATCTACGGATAGAGCGAGAATTGATGACTTGGAAATGTGGTGTTTGTGCTTGCCAGGGAGCAAAGTCAAAACTTCTAATTACCGTCTACGTAAAAGAAAGGGAGGAAGAAGCCCCACCCAAGCGATGGTCCAGTCGTGAGGTACCCAGGTCGATTCCTGGTCGGGACAGAATAATGTATTTAATTCATTTGTGATATTTTACGAGTTTGATTTGCTAGAGACATTGACGAGCTTGCCACTTGTCAAGATTAGCCTATAGCAAAGTTGGCTAAATGTAAATCCGCTTCTCTAAAGCGTGGTTTCTGACCACCCCGGGATGTATACATTATACTTAAAAATATTATACTATAAATTTTAAAAAAAATGTGTTTCCTTATGCAAGAAGGGCTAAATCATGTAATTGTTTTCGTCAAAAAAGGAAGACTTTGTAAAAAGTAAAAAATGGCGTGGAATTTATTTTGAAGCTCAGCCGTCTGCTGCTACAATCGACGCCATATTAAACTTTATTTGTTACGGAGACTTAATTTTGGTTCAACTCAGCCTTGAAACCTCAGTGTAGACTAGTGACCCGTTAACATTGGTTTCGAGTGTAGTAGAGAATTCACAGTGGGGTTCGCGTGTTTGCCATGCCACAAACCCCGTGGAAATGGCTAGCTATGCCTATGTTGTGATCATGGACGTAATCATTTAAGACCTACCCAAAGATGTAATTTATTCTCAACGTTTTGAATTCTATCCATCAGAGAAATATCAAGCTCGTTTAGCGACTTTGAATTTTTCGACCAGACTCACTGTCAGTGTCCACGTCTCTGCTCCGTACGACATTACTGGTTTAAAAAAAAAAACATTTATAACAAAACAGTAAGAATTATTGAATAGTCCTGTAATTAAACACGTTAATAATGTCTGTAATATCATCATAATAATCCTATTAATAAAGTGTGGAAAAATATAATATATTATTCTTAACATAATTTTTGCAAAATTTGCGAAGCATGTGATATAATTACATACAATCCTGCCTCCGTGGTCTAGTGTTTAAGATCGTGGATTTAGACGCGGAGGTACCGGGTTCTATTCCTGGACACAATTAAATTAAATTATTATTTAATTTATTTGTGATATTGCTCGAGTTTGGTACGCTGGAGACATCGACTAGCTTGCCACTTGTCATGATTGGCCTATAGTAAAGTTGGCTAAATGTGAATCCGCTTCTTGATAAGCGTAGTTTCTGACCACCCCGAAAGGGAAACGGTCGTGGTAATACTTTTTTATAATAATTTACATCCCTGTACCTTCCATGTTTCTGACAAATTTATGAAGAGCATGTGATTTTTTAAAACTTGGCTAGGCTGCATCATATATACGTCTCCGTCTAGCTATGGTTGTGTTTGGTTCTGTAATGTAGACGGTCGCATAGCCCGAGTATGCGCCGTGCATCCAACTCGATCGCGCGTTTCTAGTTTTTAATATTAGTTTGGTGTTAGGTACATAAAAACCTGTTTAAAGATCTTAGTTTTTGCAATAAATATCGTCTATTTTTAACATTAATAATAATAACCTACTTAATAATAAACCGTTTGTTGCATCTTAATTTTTGTCCTAATTAGTGCAGTTTTAAACTGTGTTTTTATTATTGGACAAATATTATAAGAAACCGATTTTTTACTAATACTAAATAAAATAAGTGTTTGATATTAGTGAACTTTTGGATGTTTTTAGTGAATATGTGGCAGTAATCCTCAGGAGAAAATGCACAGGTAAGTTCCATTGTGTGGCTCAAAAGTTCATTCAAATCCTAATTTTGTGTTCTACTTTAGCCTTTTGTGTTTCAACAATGTAGCAGCATCATTGCCTTCCACTATGCCTCATAAAACTTTTATACATGTGTCTCTTATCACACTTGATAAAATGTAATTGATGGTTGTGGTGCAGTTCTGTATATGTTTTATTTTGTAAATCTGATATAGCTGAGTTTAACTTGCAGATTCCTTTCTCAGTCAGATGAAACACTAACAGGTCACTGGAATCTGCTAAGCTAAGTCTTCTGCTAACAGCTTACTTATTGGACCACTTTGCTGCTTAGTCTTCTACTAGCAGGAGTAGAATCATTCAAAATAATAAATTAATGACGTTTCATAAATGCCTGTAATAGGTTTACGTAAATAAAAATATTTTGACGTGGTCTAGCGGTTAAGTCCGTGGGTTTAGACTCGGAGGTACAAGGTTCGATTCCTGGTCAAGACACAAAAATATTTATTAATATAAATATTATTTAATTTATTTGTGATATTTCTCGAGTTTGGTAAGCTGGAGACATCGACGAGCTTGCCACTTGTCATGATTGGCCTATAGTTAAGTTGGCTAAATGTGAATCCGCTTCCTTATAAGCGTGGTTTCTGATCACCCCGAAAGGGAAACGGTCGTGATGATACTTTACTTTGAAAACATGATACTCGGTACGCGAAGTCCAAGTATTGGAGGAACTGATGCCAGCTACTAACGACCTGCCACAATCCTTACCACTATTCCGGCGTAAAATGTTTTTTCGGTTTAAAGACTAAATATGCGAAGGAATGAGTGAAAGAGCCGTTGGTGGCTCAGTTGTAAAAACATTTTCCTTAAAAATCCTAAAAAGGTGGGATCGAACCCCGGCATGTATCAATGTAGAAGTATATTTTTCTTACGTACCTACATCTGTCATTTGTATACAACACCACCGTTCCCGTGCCGGCACGTTCAGCTGTTGGCCCCGGTCTCACTAATACTAATCGTTACTAAATTTTCTTTTAAAATAAATTACCACAATCCCTCGCCTATCTTAAGCGTGGCGAGTATAAGCCAAATTTCTCAGAAATTTCTAGAAGCCCCATCTCCAACAGTGGAGTCTAGCAATCTTTGTTCTTAAGGTTGTGATGAGTGATAGTTTCATTCAATTCAATTCGTTTATTTTGCAAGTAGGCACAGGACAAAAAGAGATGTATTCTGCACTTTGACACGTCAATTTTTACAATATTGATATAAAACAATATCATTTTATAGTATATATTGGTGAATCTGGAGCAATACATTTGGAAAGAGAGACAATAAAATAACAAAATTATAAATACGGAATAACGCTTAACATTATATTTGAACACCATTATAGGATCCCAGATGAACTAGCTGTATCAGCCTATAGGCCAGACATCTTAGTGTTTTCTCGGAACTTGAAAAAAGTTATCCTTATTGAACTTACCGTTCCGTGGGAATCAAATATTCCAAAAGACCACAACATGAAGTCGAATAAATATTATGATCTCACAGAAGAAATGATCAGGAACGGGTTCAAGACTCAGCTTTACGCAGTGGAAGTTGGTGCAAGAGGAGTTCCAGCAAAATCTTTGCATCACTTACTGAAAGAATTGGGCCTAAGCAGGTCTGCCGTCAATACATTTATGGAACGAGCTTCCAAGACGGCATTAACGGAATCATACAGTATTTGGTTGGGTAGGGAGAGAAGTAGAATGGTGGATGGTGAGCGTATTATCGCGCAATAGAAAAAAAGGAGGCCTCCTTTTCTTAAACCAGCCAATTGTCGGTCGCAAGCCCGAGACACCATTCTTCTCATCTCTTACCCACACACGATGGACCCGGCACCCGCACGGTGAATCCATGGAATGCTTAGAAATTTGTCTTCTGTTGTAGATAGGCATTGTCACACTATAAGCTAAGACAGACACAATTATAAAAATATAAATGTCAATGTCAGTTAAGATAATAGCTGCTGTATATAGGCCTTGTCATACTATAAACTACGACAGTCACACATATATATATACGCGTGTATGTATGTATATGAATGTGTGTGTATGTATGTATATGTATGTAGCTAGTTATTAAATAATACTTTTGATATTTATATTTAATATTTCAGCGCCTACTTTCCAGTAAGTTGTTTAAAGTTGTCCCAATGGTTGGCTATGATAAAAAGTCTTGCGGCATTAAAGCCCGCCTTTGTCTTTGTGCAATAAAGTATTAAATAAATAAAAAATAAATAAATCTCTCTGGAGATCATCGTTCTAAACTCTTGCCGGCACGTGTAAGTAGTACAGAAACCTTCTTACTCGTACATCGAGGCAACCGCATAGTGATATAATTACAGCGTCTTGTAGGTTTGGATAACCGTAAACACAATTACGCACCTACTGATTTGCAGAAGGTAAACGTGTGTTTAGTTGCTAGCCCTTTATTAGGGCAATATACTTGGACAGTATACGAGTATATAAGATAGTAAAATAAGTTTTAACTGTATACAGGTATCTCAAACTTTCACGCCTAACTATTGAACTGATTTTGAACCGTGTTCCTCGGAATTCTGGGACGGATATAAATAAATACATATATATATATTTCATGGTAAAAAAAAATTATTGGACTAGAAAGTATACATACATATCTTCACGCCGAATCCCTTGCGGGGTAGGCAGAGACAATTGAGCGCCACTTGACACGATCACGACATACCTCTTTCGCTTCTTCGACATTCATTAACCTCTTCATACATGCCCTTTTATTTTGGTGGCTTTTTAATGCACCTTCAGCTATTGTTTTATTTATTTGATCGTGATAGGTAAGTCTTGGTCTGCCAGGGCCTCTTTTACCCACAACTTTCGCATTATATATCTATATATCTGGTTCGTCAATCTCTCTTCACTCATTCTTTCAACATGTCCGAACCATCGGAGCATACCTTTCCTTATTTTTGTCCCTATGCTTTATTTAATACCTACCCTTTTGCGTATTTCGTCATTACGTATGCGGTCCGTCAAAGTGACGCCGCATATCCGACGCAAAGACCTCATTTCTACTGCATTAACTCTACTCTCATGCGTATTCTGACATATCCACGTTTCGCTTCCATACATAAGTGTTGGTACCAGCATGGCATTGTGTATGGCGAGTCGAGCTTTGTCACTGACATTTCGACTGGCCATTAGTGACCCCAGGGCACCGTTAACACTATTTCCCGCGTTCACTCTTCTTTCAACATCCTTATCATACTTCCCATCCGCAGTGAAAACACTGCCCAGATATACAATTTAATTTACTTGTTCTAGAGTTTCATCATCAATCTTTATCGTCACGTTTGTCATTCTTCTTCTTTCACCTTGGTTTTTCTCGCATTCAAACGGAGTCCTTTTTCTGCACATCCCTCTTTCATTTTTGTAACTAGTGATTGCAGTTGTTGTTCGGACGATGCCATAAGAACAGCATCATCTGCATAAAGCAGGCAGTTCACCACTAGATCACTCATTTTTATCCCACAGTCACTCTCTCTCACTCTTTTTAGGCATTTGTCGAGATATAGGGTAAATAATCTGGCAGAAAGCACACAGCCTTGTTTGACGCCCATTTGGGATTCAAAGCAAGGCGACATACGTCCGTCCACCCGCACACAAGCTTTACAGCCCTTGTACAGGGACTGTATAGCTTGCAGCAGTTTGTCATCCACTCCATACTCCGGCAATATGTCCCAAAGCTTCTTTCTTTCAATCCTATCAAAAGAAAGTATAAATAATTAAAACTACTTAAAAGTAAATATTAATATAAATATAAACTCAACCTGATAAAAAAATAACTATAAGTGAAAAACAACCCTTCAGGGATAGTCTCAAGAAGGCTGGCAACATTTCCCCTCTGTATAGCGAGGCTAATACGTTGGCAGAAATAATTGCCAGCCTTCAGACTTTTCCGTTAGCCGTTTGGACCTTCCTTCCTCCTTGACCAGACGCTTGGCTGAGTGTCCCCATGGGCCCTTCGTCTCTACCCCAAATGGCGCAATTTCGTAACCTGTACCGAGATTGGCATATTTTCGCAGCTTGATGTTTATCACAAAAATCAACTTTACATTTTTATTTTTATGTTATATTTATTTTTTTGCTTTTAATTGACATATCATTATTATTATTTAGATTATAAGATCACACGTCTTATTTTATTATTATTAATTATCTGACATATGTACATAATTTCTGTACATCATAATTATTAAGTATTTAAAATGTAAACTGACACGGCCTCTTTACAGACACCATCTTATTTAAGTAGTTTCTAAGTTAGTTAGTCTTACTTGCTTGTAGCAGTAATTAATGTTGTGCCTAACATACATAAATATGGATTATTGCCTGTTTACGGTCCAACCATTATTACCACTTTGATTAGTACATATGTTTTATTAATTGTATTAATTTTATTAGTTCTGACTGTATCCAAGTTGTTTTAAGCGAACCAATGGAAATAAACTATTTTAATTTTGATTTATACTATCACTACATGTGACCATGCGCTCACCTGATGGTAAGTATGTAGACTCGGTACATGTCGATCTCATAGGTTGCTAATTAAATCTAGAACTTTTCCCAAGGCTAGGTTGCTAGCTCGGAACAAAGAGAGCATAAACCACGCTCTAATTAATCTTAATATCTATTAACCTCTTAATACTCTACTAGTACCTTTTAAACCCTGACAAAATACATGTTATGGCGCTTAAAGTATAGTATCATCACGACCGTTTCCCTTTCGGGGTGGTCAGAAACCACGCTTATAAATAAGCGGATTCACATTTAGCCAACTTTACTACAGGCCAATCATGACAAGTAGCAAGCTCGTTGATGTCTCCAGCGTACCAAACTCGAGAAATATCACAAATAAATTAAATATTAATTAAATGTATTTATTTACATTAATAAATATTTTTGTGTCTCGACCGGGAATAGAACCCGGTACCTCCACGTTTACAAAACATAGTTTACAAAAACAAATACCGAAAATCAATCCATTACGCCTTTTCACGAACGAAAGTGTATAACTTTTTTGTGACCTAAAATAGTGATAAATCGATCACTTAAGAGAAACCAGTAATGACAAAAGAATCGAACCGGTTCTAATGCGTTTGCGCAACAAATTCTACTTCTCTACTAAGAATAACAAACTTTATTTTAGTTTAAAATGTGTGATTACAAATACTAAAGAAAGAAAGAAAGAAAATACTTTATTTATCGCAACAATTACAATGGTTCCAAAAAAAAAAAAAATAGCAAGTAATAAATTTAAATGTAAGCCTATTCTATATACCGAAACATACATACAGGTGTGGCGATTAATAGGTGGTCAGCTCGGCATATGCTACAGCCGCTGATTTTCAGCTGATGCCTTATGTTGGGTGAGTCACGGGTCGCAGAGATGTATAGTACCATTTACTAAATCGGAAAGAGCACTAAATGTACAGTTTACATATGTGTTTAACAAATGAGAATATAATAAATAAATAATATTATGATAAAAAGAAAAAACAATAGTATATTAATAAATAGAATAAGATTAGGTAAGTTGCTGTAATTTTTTTTGTAATATTAACATATGCTTTTTGAGTGCCGATCTGAAACCTGCTAAGGGATGCATGTCCCGAAGCGGTGGAGGCAAGTTGTTCCATATTTTCACAGCAGCGTACCTAAAACTACCTCGAAACGCAGATGTCCTATAACGTACTAGGCATCCTTGCATATGAAATTAATAATAAATAAATATTTCCAGACAGGTCACACAGCGCCATCTAGTTTCCGTGGTAAGCTACGAGGCTTGTGTTACGGAAACTAGATGGTTGATAAACTACATATTATACTTTTTTTTTTGTAAATATATACATATTATACATATAAACACCCAGACTGAGACAAATTATACAATGTACAACTTGCCCCCGGTGGGAATCGAACCCACGACCTCTCGAGTTCACGGCAACGTTTGTTACCACTAGACCACGGAGGCGGTATGACATATGAAATTGATGTTTTTTTAAAACGAACAGTCGGGACACATTGTTGGGGAGATTAAGACTCAACCTAGTCTTGGTCTAGCTCATGCATTTTTATCTAATTTCGCAAAAAAATAGTCTTTTTTTTTGGGCTAATGATTTTTTTGTCTGTCTTTTTAATAAGTTCAGAATATATCCCTTGAACGAACAGTAAGTTCCGATGTGGCCCTGTCGATGATATTTTTTTGCTCTGACATAGTAGTTGTACGTAATGATGAATAGACAATTACAATAAAATGTATATTTATGTATGTATATTTGGCCAAGGAGTTGTCAAAGCGGCTAACAGAAAGGCGACAGGAATGGAGACAGGAAGGCTGGGAATTATTTCTGCCAACGTATTAGCCTCGCTATACAGAGGGGAAATGTTGCCAGTCTCCTTGGGACTATCTCGGATGGGACATCTCTAGAGGACATTTTTTATTTATAGTTTAGTTCATTTTTAATTTTATTATATTATTGTAGCTTTTCATTTATATTTAATGTATATTAATTGACTTAGAATAAATTTAATTAATAAAAAAAAATCAAAGATAAAGTACCGTAGTTCACATCTGTCGCACGATAAAGATGTGGAATGCTCTTCCAGCCTCTGTGTTTCCACTTTCCTATAACTTGGAGTCCTTCAAGCGAAGTGTGAAAAAGCCGGCATAGTGTTATAGTGGTATAATGCCGGCATAAAGGCATAATGTTGCTAACATTCATGGACCTTGCGCGCCACTTACCATCAGGTGAGCCCAAGGTCACATGTTGTGCTAGCATAAAAATAAAATGAAAAAAAACGGGTTGAAGAGTGGAGACCACGTACGGAGCGTGCCCCGCCAGATGAACGGATGACCTGAAGAAGGTTGCCGGCGGGGGTTGGTTAAGGGTTCCAAAAGACCTCTTGCACAGAAGAGACACAGACTGATGATGATGATGATACTTAGGTATGCATCCACATACCTTACCCACTATCCCTACGCGTACTCATAAATTTGGAGACTCTTACATCTGTCGCACGCTGAAGATGTGGAATGCTCTCCCAGCCAGTGTGTTTCCCCACTCTTATAACCTGGAGTCCTTCAAGCGAAGTGTGAAAAAGCATCTTGTTAGGCCAGCAAAGTGGTAGAGACTGATGTCGGTCGTGATGACCGGCGTCAGTTGCTCCCATTCCCGGACCTCGCGTACTGCTTACCATCAGGCGGGCGCAATGTCACATGTGTTCTATATTTAAAAAAAAAAAAAAAAACTTTTTGTTTTATAGTTTTATATTACGTTTTACGATGGATTACAAACGACAATCGCCACCGCACGGAGTTCAAGGCCGTACCACAATGAGGCGGCTTCGCTTCACACGGTCATGCCAATTATCCTGCTATGAAAAATCACTTTTAATGCATATATTTATTATCTAATTCTATTGTAAACGCCGCAGCTACTGCTATAAAATATATGTAAGAATTTTTAGCATCTGACATCTTGTATATTGCATTATTTACTTCTGATTATATACTATTACCCTAAACCCGGAATTACTGTCAATAGTAAAATAGGAATGCGATATTAACAAAGTATGTAAAATTTACACACCCTCTTTCACACACTCACACACTTACATTATACACAAAAAGAGGATTGAGATCAAACACACAATTTTTATTTTATTTTTCTTTTTGTGTAATATTTGATTCTTTTTTATTTTTATTTTGACCGCCTCCGTGGTCTAGTGGTAACAAAAGTTGCCGTGAACTCGGGAGGTCGTGGGTTCGATTCCCATCGGGGGCAAGTTGTACATTGTATAATTTGCCTCGGTCTGGGTGTTTATATGTATATATTTACAAAAAAAAAAGAAGTATAATATGTAGTTTATCAACCATCTAGTTTCCGTAACACAAGCCTCGTAGCTTACCACGGAAATTAGATGGCGCTGTGTGAAACGCTGGAAATATTTATTGTTTATTATTACATATACGCTTAGTTCGGCTGCAAATGTCTGTTTTCCTGTACCATAATGCATAATGAACTATGTTATTGTTTCATATCTTGTGACTTTTCTGAATAAAGATATTATTATTATTATTACCTAATGACGAAATACAAAAAAGGGTGGGTATAAAAAAAGCAAATGGACAAAAATAAGGAAAGGCACGCTCCGATGGTTCGGGCATGGTAAAAGGATGAGCGAATAAAGATTGACGAACCAGATATATAATGCGAAAGTTGTGGGTAAAAGAGCCCCTGCAGACCAAGAATCGCGGTCAAATAAATAAAACAATAGCTGAAGGTGAATTAAAAAGCCATCGAAACAAAAGAGCGTGTATTAAAAGGTTTAATAATTGTCGAAGAAGCGAAAGAGGTAACCGTGACAAGTGGCGCCTAATTATACCTGCAAAGGATTTGGCATGAAGATATGTATGTATGTATACATACTGCAAGTAATTATCAAAAGAGCAAAAAAAAATTTAGGTTTCACCAGCCCAATTCTGTTACTTAAGCGCAAACGTTATTAGTGGAATTCGTTATTTACTTTAGAGTTTGCGTCATAATTACAAAATATTATTCAATTCTCAACTCTATAAGTGCTCGACCTTGACAGCTTGCAAATATCAGTTTTAATATCGTGATATATATATATAGTTAACGGATTCCATTATATAACGTTTGCGTCATTATTATTACGGTAAAAATATTATTATGTTAAAATATTTATTTTCTAGATTCCACAAGTTGATATTAGTGTAACCGGGACCGACGGCTTTACGTGCTCTCCGAGGCACAGGAACGGTGGTGTTGTAAATCTATGACGAATCTACGTAAGAAAAGTGTATTTCTCATTGGTACATGCCGGGTGGGTTTGAACCGATCTTTGTAGGATTTAAGGAACGCGTTCTTACAACCGAGCCACCACCGCGCCACTCATATTTACACTCACATGGACACTCATATTTCTATCGCAATAATACTAGGTTCTGGCAGTGAAGAAAATATTACAATTACCAAAATAGGAATACCGGTGCTAAATCGATATTTATAAAAACAAATAGATTTTAAAATAGGTATATCTACTGTTTTTACAAACAGTTTTTAATACATTTATGCAAAACTAGTTTTAGGCGTTGAGGTATATGTATAGAGAGGCTAATCCAAACAAGAAATGTGATGCAACTTGATGACAAGGGGCTAAAACATTTATTTATTTAAAAACTTATTGCACAAAGTACAATGGCGGACTTAATGCCCGAAGACATTCTCTGACAGCAATCATAAAGATAATAATGATATAATTAATAAAAATTAACAGTAAACTATGTCCTTTAACCCAGGTGTCCCCAAACTTTTACAATTTGAGGCGCACATACAGGTTTAATACTTTGGTCCCGGCGCCCCGTACTCGAAAAAAATACAAGGATACTAGGTATAAGGATATTAAAAAAAACATGTGATGTCGCTTCACCTTACTTGGGAGCATACATTCTGACGACAGAATCTTCAATCAGAGCACGCACTGTATTTTCTTCTTTATTTACTAAGTAAAGCATCACATTTGAGATATTACTGCCTTTTTGCTTCTCCGCTTGCTTTATTGAATCTTGATCACAATGACTTTACCTATAGACTTATTTATTTAAAATATGACCATTTTGACTAAAATAGTTGATCGGGCGATGTCTAGGGCATTTTTTTACAGTATAACTCAGCAGACGTATTCTAATGATGTACATTGTTGGATTTACATCTATCTTATTTTTTTATTATTATTATTTTATTACTATCATTTATATGTTTCTTCTATTTATAAGTTTTTTTAGTTGTATAAGACATTTGTGGAAACTTTTAACATCTAGTTTTTAATAGATTTTTATAATTTTAACGGGTCTTTACGCGATTTACCTTAGAGAAATCTCTATGAAATTAAATGAATGTGCGCGAAAGTTTAAAAAGTTTAATCTAGTTTTTAGTAATCATTTGTTAGAAGCTGTAAGTTTTCCTTAAAGATAAATAAATAAAACACAACAAAGCGACATAACCAAAACAAAGCAACCAACGAAGTAATGCAACATCTTTAGCTAGTTGGATGGGGGGGGGGGGGGGGGGGGAACCTAGAACAAGCAATTGTAAAATTTTCATTTATATAGTAAATCGCGCCGGCTAGTGGGTGGTAGAGAAAACTTAATTCTTGTCCTTGGTTTGAACATTGTAATTCATCATTCATTCATTTAATTCCAATACGTATATATTAAATCAATTCATTCAATAGGTCAGCTATTGTTCATGTCAATTATACATAAATATAAATAATTATTTATTTATTGTGTAATTTAAATGTATTGTCTATGTTCTCAGTACCAGTAACTGCCTCCGTGGTCTAGCGGTTAAGTTCGTGGATTTAGACTCGGAGGTATCGGGTTCGATTTTGGTCGGGAAACAATATTTCTTAATTTGAATTATTAAAATTTAATTGATATTTAATTTATTTGTGATATTTCTCGAGTTTGGTACGCTTGCCACTTGTCATGATTGGCCTATAGTTAAGTTGGCTAAATGTGAATCTGCTTCTATATAAGCGTAGTTTCTGACCACCCCGGAAGGAAAACAGTCGTGATGATACTTTACTGTACTTTACTCGTATGGTAAAAAAATAGAAAATTCATAATATTTTTTTATTTACACTGTTAATTGGTTGTGGGCTTAGACATTGAAATTCGTATAATACTATTCCTATATAGAAGCTATATCTATATGTATGGCACTTATTCTACCATCTACCTGGTGGCGTTATGTTCGGATGACACAAGAGAGAAAGAGAGAGTTGCCACTCTTTTCCCAATTAGTTATATATACTATTTGGTTGGATGGCGGGAGGGTAGAAGCGTGGGAGGAGAGAGTATCGACTATTACCTATCGGCGAGTGAGCGACGCATTCAGCGATTTGATTAATTAAAACATATAAGTTGCAAACACAACTATAATAAAAAACATGCAAGTTAGTCATTTTTTTCTTGTTGTTAAGTCACAATTTCGAGCGCGTTCGCAATGAGCGCAGGCGAGTTTCCTTGATTTTAATGCCGCGGCATCAAAGCATGGCGCAAACATCTGGTTCGCTATCTGCTCTAGTGATATCAGTTCACTGGTTTAGGTGCAAATTATTAAAGAATGAATTTAGAAATGATGCCATGATAATGTCATAGCTTCGAAGATAAAAAAAAATACATTAAACGTAGGTATACAGAATACATAAAAACATTTATGGTTTAAGATACGAAAGTCCATTGATGGATTTACGACCCGACACACACATGGTTCTCAAACTTTATATTCATATGAATAACTCATAGGCCTGTAGTAATAACAGTAATTTCTAAAGGTGGGTTTAGACCAAACGAAGCAATGATCATTCTATCATTAAATAATAATTAAAAATCAAGGAGAATTAAAAAGCCTTCGTAACAAAAGGACATGTATGAAGAGGTTGATGAATGTCGATGAAGCGAAAGAGGTATGTCGTGATCGTGTCAAGTGGCGCTCAATTGTCTCTGCCTACCCCGTAAGGGATCTGGCGTGAAGATATGTATGTATGTATGTAGCTTTTTATCAAATTATTTAGGTGTGAACAGGGACATAATATATTAGGTTGCTTTACCTTTGCTCGCAAAAGTTCATTTTTTTATACGGAGTATTAAGGTCCAAGATTAGGAACAACTGACGACTGATATCATGTTATGAAATGAAAAAAAATATTTGTCAGAAACATGGTACACATTGAATATTTGGCACGCAATATGTTTATGTATGTTTATTTGTATATATATATATGTATTATATGTTCATAATACTTGCATGTAGTTTATGTAATTGCTTGGTATGTAGTGTATTTATAAATTAGACTAATATTATTAGATTGTTGCACCCTGCCCATAATCTCTCACCATCCCAAAGGTGCTGTCAGTTGTCAGAGAATGCCTAACAGGTATTAAACTCGCCTATGTACCTAATTTTAAGTTTTGGTGCAATAAAGAATTTAAAATAAATAAAATAAATGGTAGGTACAGTTCTCCCAAAGTGATAATGCGCATAGAAATTCGTCACTGTTCGGCAACGGTCGTATTCCCCGAGCGTCGGAAGACGATATGTATAGAGTGGTTAAGTGCATTTTCTTCATGCATAATTTAGTAGAATTATGTGTAATAAACTAATAAAAACTAATAAATTAATAAACTATTTAAAGTTGAATAAGATAATTAAAGTTGAAATTAAATTCACCTTTGAAAACAAAACCAAGAACGGTGTGTAATATCAGCTCTATATAATTCCACTCAGAGAGAACACATGCAGTCACCGACCGCCCGAATTGTTTTCGATTGTGTATACATGATATTGACTTCTATTTCTTTCGAACAAGGTGCAAAATGCAAGTGCAATGTTTAGGCTCTTACGATTCAATGATTCGGGTGTTTCCGGGAATACGACAATTAGCGAAGATCTGTATGTGCATTATTAATTTGGGAATACTGTACAGGGATGTAAATTAATATATGTAATTATATCACATGCTTCGTTATTTCTAGCATACAAATATTTATTTAGTCACATGACTTTGTCGAGCTTAGTGTCTAGGTATTCTTTTTTCAAATAAAAACATTTATTAACCAGCATATATTTGACTCTTAAAAACATTAGTATTAAATATTAAACATAGTTATAGTAACTGGAAGCTTATTAAATATATTTATGCGCTGGAATAATTATTCTACTAGGATAACGCGTTTTAAATTGCAATTAACCCCAAGAGTTTTAAAAAGTTCCAAATAAGTTACAAATAAACAGCATTCAAGTATATAGATAGAAGGAACAGTGAGTAATTTTAGTTTTATAAATAAAGGACGACAGGAAGTCATAGGAGGTGTGTTACAAATAGCATGAATGCATTGTTTTTCTCCAATAAAGATTCTATTTATTTCCACAGTCCCAACCATTATGCCGGCCTAACTAGATAATTTTTCACACTTCGCTTGAAGGACTTTAGGTTATTGGAATGGGGAAACACAATAGCTGGAAGAGCAGTCCACATTTTAAATGGTGCTAAATATTGCTGGATTTCCTCTCGCACCAGCTCCAACGTAATGCAGTTCATTTCATTTGTGATGTCGTAATAAGTTATAAATAAAATTAGATTATTTCTCGAGTGAATCTTTCCCCCCATGTTCAAGTGTAAGCCAAATTAATTGGGCTGCTTCCGGAGTTGGACATGGGAATATTGTGTTCAGAAATTTGGTTAACATGCGGGATAGTTCTGTTCTTTTTTTTAAATAGAAATAAATTATCTATTCCTGCTACACTATAGAGTTTCGATAGATAGATAAATTATTTAGTGTATAGACAAACATTTTACAGTACTTAATATCTAAAAACATTTATTTATTTATTAATTAAAAACTGTCTCCGTGATCTAGCGGTTAAGTCCGTGGATTTAGACTCGGAGGTACCAGGTTCGATTCCTGGTCGGGATACAAAAAAAACCCTTATTAATGTAAATGTATTTATTTACATATATATTATTTAATTTATTTGTGATATATCTCGAGTTTAGTACGCTGGAAACATCGACGAGCTTGCCACTTGTCATGATTGGCCTATAGTAAATTGGCTAAATGTGAATCCGCTTATTTATAAGCGTGGTTTCTGACCACCCCGAAAGGTAACGGTCGTCTAAATCCACGGAATAACCGCTAGACCGGACAATATCTAGTCAAGTAGTTTTGATATGCATAGGAAACATACATACACACAGACATTCATTTTTATATATATAGATAAAATAATTTTAAAAAATATTATATGGTTGACAAATATTTTTTATTGAGAAAACTACTTAAAACATAAAATAAAGCTTATTATATATACATAAATAACGCATAATTTAAAATAAATAAAAACGTTGTTTATGTATATATATTGTTTGTTAAAAATAAACGTTTATTATTATACGAGTATAATTATAACTAATTAAAAGTAAAAATTGAACTAAATATAAACTAAACCTAATAAAAAATATTAAAACAAATTAGTTACGCTTACCTTATTACCTTCAGGTGGGAGCAATGTCATGTGTTCAGTTTAATTGGGTATGTATATATATATATATCTTAAGGTATGCATATATATATATATATATAAATCTTAAGGTATGTATATAATTTTATACAATACCCAAGACTTTTTACGTTAATGAATTCTATGCACGCACGTAATCCGCTCAGACGTACGGAAGTAGTGACGTTGGTCCTAATTATGTTGGATCTATATGCACCCGCGTGCGTCTGTAATTATTTATGCATGCACGGAGTGTAGACAACTCGCCGTCTGTGATGCTTGGAGCTTACCTATTTGGATGTTATATTTTTTTTATCTACACTGTTCTATTCCCCAAGCCGTACAACCGAATCAATTCATAAACTAATATTACCCACTTAAATCAAAATAAACTAGAAATATTATTAAATAATTTACTATCTGACCTTGATAACAGTTCCGAGATGTACATAGATAACACAGCAGATACTTGTAAAGTAATCATACAACAAAAGAGATCAATTAGAATATTGTAAAGTATCATCACGACCGTTTCCCTTCCGGGGTGGTCAGAAACCACGCTTATAAGTAAGCGGATTCACATTCAACCAACTTTACTATAGGCCAATCATGACAAGTGGCAAGCTCGTCGATGTCTCCAGCGTTCCAAACTCGAAAAATATCACAAATAAATTAAATATTAATTAAATGGTATTTATTTACATTAATATTTTTTTTTTATAAATTATTTTATATACATAGTAAAGTTGTCTTAATGTGAATCCGCTTCTTTATAAGCGTGGTTTCTGAGCACCCCGGAAGGAAAGTGGTCGTGATGATACTTTTTTAGATTATTTATATATTAAAAAAAAATTAGCACTAAATATAAACATAATGTTGGTACTTTAAAAATGAAAACTAAACGCCTGTATTATTTATAAACTATTTGATAAAAGGTTTAAAATATACGGGAACCATAATATTGATTTAGTGGAATAAAATTATATGATTAAAAAAAAATTATATTTATTCGAAGTTAATAACATTACAAGTACATTAAATATAAATTAAAAGCTACCTAAATAATAAAATTAAAAATAAACTAACCTATAAATAAAAAATGTCCTCTAGAGACCATCCGAGATAGTCCCAAGGAGACTGGCAACATTTCCCCTCTGTATAGTGAGGCTAATACGTTGGCAGAAATAATTGCAAAAAATTCTAATTTATTTATATTCAATTGAGCAAAGTTATATTAGTTACGTTTCAAGAAGCACACATATTAAAAAAAAATGGACAAGAAAAAAACTATTTATAAGGTTAAAAATCAGAAACTTGCCGTTAATTTTACGCGCAGTATAATTACAAAAACAAAGGATATCGATCGTGATGGGTGAGGCTACAGGCTACAGGTGGCAAGTTCCTTTGTTTGGGCGGGCGGCGTTCGTCGACCTCTGGCTGTAGGGGCGCCCGCCCCACGGCCAAAGGCAGCGAGCGTCATAGCGTTTTGAAACAGATGATTATTACGCGATGAATAGTTGGCAGGAACTATATTCTTATACTTTATTTTGTCACCGTACATTCCCACCGGAATTTGGTTAGGTCTATGATTAAGTACATAATTTCATTAGGTACGAGTGTTATGTTATATAATTTACTTACTACATTACTATATCTATCGTGCCTATAAGCAAAAAAAAAGCTTTTTGCATCCTCGTGCAGTGAAATACATTAAAAGTATTTCTTAACAGAGAATTCTAGCCGCAGGATGTCTTATTTAAGTTATTTAAGTGGAAACTTTGCTGGATTGTGTAACTTTTAGAATTGTTGTAATTATGATTTAAGATCTGTATGTTTCCTAAATTAATAAAAATAAAAATAAAATAAAAATTAACGAAACGCACTAAACAAAACGAAACGAATTGTTTGTTCATCGGTAAAAATGAAATAAAACGAAACGAAACGAAACGAAACGAAACAAAGGAAATGTTTATTCATCAGTGATACATCTCTGAAGATGCATGCCCGACTTACTACGCAATTTAAAGCTTTTCGCATTCTCGTGCGGTCAAATGAATTAACAGATAATTCTGGCCGCAC
Source organism: Tinea semifulvella (assembly GCA_910589645.1). NCBI lineage: Eukaryota > Metazoa > Arthropoda > Insecta > Lepidoptera > Tineidae > Tinea > Tinea semifulvella. The sequence goes on along the minus strand of OU342608.1, from coordinate 8,989,455 downwards.
GGTGTCGTGTTTGGATGAAATGAAACGAAATTAATGAAAGAAAACGAAACGCAACAAACTAACCGAAATGTTTATTATTCAGTGATGCATTAGTTAAAGGGGGGAATTAAATAATTTAATCACCAGGATATTTTTTCTGATTAAATTAAATAACTTGTGTAAATTATTGCTTAGTTTTATTTTTATTCGAGTTTCCCCCTGCGGTCGTTATTACCCAACTGTACCCTTTTTAGGAGTAATCTAGGACTTTTTTCTCGTCAGTTATGAAGGGTGTAGTTGGGTAAATGTATGAAATGTAGGGGTTAACGTGAGAAGAGTTATGCTGAAGCTTTTGTCGACTTTCGGGTTGCACATAGGCATGTAGTCTACCTTAATTCTGACTTGCCTGGTGGGTTACTGCTGTACCAGGTATTGTATTCTCATAGGTACTGATAACTTAATTTAAAAGGTTATTTATATACATTAACAGGTCACTGGAATTTGTTAAGCTGCTGGTCTTCTGCTTACTTATTGGACCACTTTGCTGCTTAGTCTTCTACTAGCAGGAGTAGAATCATTCAAAATAATTAAATTAATGACGTTTCATAAATGCCTGTAGTAGGTTTACGTGAATAAAGATATTTTGACTTTGACTTTTGACTTTGCGATCTCTCGATTTCCAACTGCACGGCGTAGGTATAGTACAAGAAAATGAAGTATGCGCCGAGAACCAGATCAATAATGTAAGCCAGCATGTCATCGCTTTCAATCTTGGAGTTTATGACGATGTAGATGAACCACGCCAAAGCCAGCATGAGACGAGTGGATGCGAAGGCCACGTATGCACGGATTGGTCCTGGTCGATTCTTATGAAGTCCAACAAGGCAAGCAATGCTATGAGCCAGATGAGATTGGACGCCAGCATCATGCTCATAGGTTACAAACCTATCGTTCCGATACGCGATAATAGTAACCTAAGCACGCTTAAAGGTGTTCCGATACGCGCTTAAACTGTTTTGCCAAAGCTGTGTGACATCACAAACGACATCATTTCTCGCGCTTAGACTGCTCACGATATCGAGGTAGATCGCTCTGAGCGCTGTCAGTTTTTTGTCTTTATGTCGCGCGCCATTTTCAAGTTTTCTTTTAAATAGGTTTTCTTTTAAATTATTGAATATTGTAATTCGTTTATACTGTTTGTATGTTACTTCTAAAACAAATCTATAATTAATGTTAAAGTAGGAAGTGGAAAAAAAAATGTCTGTAACACGGCAAGTTATTTTAAATTACCAAAATAAGTTAATAATATTAAACTTTACACATATAAAGATGAATAAACCGAGAGATGTATATTTGTTAGTATTTATACTCAAAGATGTGGAATCCGCAATTAATCTTCCAAGCATTTAAAAAAAAAAAACTAACATTTTATGAATGAAAATGTGATTTAGACCGTTCCGAATTGATATCACGCTCTGAGCATCCAAATCGCGATATTTGATTCGGAACGACGCGACGGTCAGCGTCATAATCGTTCTAAGCGCTCTGAGCGCGAATCGGAATGAGGGTAAAGAAAGCGGATAGCTGGACGGTGTGTCCCGTCCCTTACGGTTCTTGATTATTTTAATATACAATACAACTAAAGATTTTAATATTATCAAACGATGACGATAAATTTATAAAACCTTGTCAATTTAATAGCTTAATTTATGAGCTAAAGTAAATATGTTAACAGGCGTACCATTATGTGCGAACATAAAGTCGGAAACCATTATAAAAGATTCGCTAGATATTTTTTTATTTTACGATATTTTATTGTTTTATTTTAGATAATAAAATAATTTAAAATAAAACCGTTATAAAACTTGTAGTTATTATACAAAGGTTAGGTAATTAACTACCATTTTTTTTTGTCATAATGTCTGTCATGAATATTAATTAACCGTATTTTTTTTTTATAAATACAATATATTTGAAGTAAATTAATATACATTACGTATAAATTAAAAGATACCTAAATAATAAAATTAAAAATAAACTAAACTATAAATAAAAATGGCAACATTTCCCCTCTGTATAGCGAGGCTAATAGGCAGAAATAATTGCCAGCCTTCCTGTCTCCAGACCTTTCTGTCAGCCGCTTTGACAACTCCTTGGCCAGGCGCCTCGCTGACGGTCCCCATACGGTCTCGACTACAAATGGCGCAAATTCGTAACCGATACCAAGGTTGGCGTATTTGCGCAATTTGAGGTTATCCGCACAAAACGCCGCTCTCCTCGCGCCTGACGAGGTCGCCTGGATGTGAGATGGAGCTAATGTGTCTACACACGTCGCATCCCACACCAGAGACCTGCCAAGTTTCCACGGCCCAACAGTCATTTATTATGTAAGAAAGAGATATGTAAAAAAACAATAATTAACCTTTAAGTTATTTTAGCATTGGCTGTAAGATCGGGTTGTAAGAACGCTTTTCTTAAAGTCCAAAATAGATAGCAGTTCGGACCCCGGCATGTAACAATGAATATACACTGTTTTACGTGCACTATGTTACTTAACACACCTCGGTTCCACTACTATCAACTTGTAGAATAGTTAATAAATTTACATTATTATTATTTATACTAACACGACATGTGACACTGCGCCCACCTGTTGTTAAGTGGCCCGCAAGGTCCATGAATGTTAGAAACTGGAATCAGACATTTATGACTGACATCAGTCCCTAACACTATGCCTGTTTGACTAGATGCTTTTTCACACTTCGCTTGAATGACTCCAGGTTATTTCATATAAATATTCATATTCATGGAAACATAGAGTCTGGAAGAGCATTCCACGTCTTTATTGTGCGACATATATTTGAGTCCCCAAATTTATGTTCGCGTAGGTATATGGTGACTACGGTATGTGCTACCTGTGCGTGTAGTTCGGTTGCGGAATGAAGAGGAAGGGATATTTTTTTTTTTTTTTTTTTATTAATTTTGGTAAACCAACAGTTGACAATAATATAGTAAATAATATACAGTAAATTCACTAAGAACTATTAAAGGTTTTCACATATAAATTTAAAGTTAAGTAATAAAGAGCAAGAGAACCATAAGTAAGTTGATAATGAAAAAACAAATCACTTATTAGGGATTGCTGCCGATGATCGATTCAACGTAATGAAGCGTCATTAGACGTCTGATATATGTTCCTTTGGAGTTAAACATGTCTATGTCCAAATCTTCCGCAAGAATATTATAGTTGTTACATGTTCTTAATAAATAACTGTTCTGTCTATACCTGGTACTAGCATATGGTACGAACAACAGTGGGGGACATCGAAGATTAAACCTAGGTATTCGTAAACCCAAACAAGCCAGCAACTCAGGACTATCGACTGTACCATTTTCTACATTTATTAAATACGCAACATCAGTGATGGTGCGTCGAACTATTTTAGATATATAATATTATAGAGCTCTTCAGAGCAGTCACCATAGTATAACCGGTAGAAAAAGCTCAGAGAAGCCACATCTCGGCGAAGCTGCAGGGATTCGAGAGTTCCAGATATAGTGGCATCGTTCACAATTCGAAGAGCTCGCCTCTGCAGCACGTTGATCTGTAGGTACTTGTCAGAACCATCCCAAAGGAGAGAACAGAATTCTACGCATGATCTGATCTGTGTTTTGTATCATTATTAATTTCATTTATTTCAGCCCCTAGAACATAGCTCCTTAGACCTCCACACATAAATCTGAAGAATGTGGCCTACACTCGCCACGCTGGCCAGACGGGTTGGCGAGGATATGATGTCAATTTTTATTAACAATTTTTTTTAACGATTCCTTAAGTCAGACAGTGATCTAACCACCGTTGGCAGCCGTGAACATCACTAACGTATAAAAATGAACCTAACTCAGTTTTTCAATGTCAGCACGGACCCAGTTTGACCGCCTCCGTGGTCTAGTGGTAACAAACGTTGCCGTAAACTCGGGAGGTCGTGGGTTCGATTCCCACCGGGGGCAAGTTGTACATTGTATAATTTGTCTCGGTCTGGGTGTTTATATGTATAATATGTATATATTTACAAAAAAAAAGTATAATATGTAGTTTATCAACCATCTAGTTTCCGTAACACAAGCTTCGCAGCTTACCACGGAAATTAAATGGCGCTGTGTGATTGTCTGGAAAATAATATTAAAAAATATTATTATTATTATTATTAGTTTTGCTCTAAACAAAAGGACCACACCAAAAAGTTCTCCAGGATGGGCATTAATATAATAAATAAAATAATATTATTTATATGACAAATTTATTCGAAGGAAGTAACGTACAATAATTTAAAAAAAAACTAAATAATAATAAACCTAATTAATATAAAAACTAAATACAAAATATTATTTAAAATAATAAAAGGAACATTTTAGCCTATCCTGTTCAAAAATCCTGACCCAATTTTGAATAATCGATTTTTAAATTTTTAATAACATGGTGATTGAGTGTTGGTAAATTATAAATTTTAAAATGCATCCTTTAATTTTAAATTATACCAAACGCACTAAAACATTACATAAATGCGTTGATAGGTCGCAAAGAAAATCTGAGTTATATCCTTATTCCCCACATTTTACGGTACTGCACGAATAGTGATGTATGTCACGTTATACATAATAAAAAAATAATATAGCATGTCTAATTCACCATTACAAAATTTCGATGATAGCTCAAGATATATTTTTTAACCGGGACCGACGACTTTACGTGCTCTCCGAGGCACGGGAACGGTGGTGTTGTAAATCTATGACAAATGTACGTAAGAAAAGTGTATTTCTTATTGGTACATGCCGGGGGAGTTTGAACCGATCTTTGTAGGATTTTAAAGAGAAGCGTTCTTACCACCGAGCCACCACCGTGTTATTTCCTATTTAAATGTACTTGAGGGCGCGAAAAACAATCTTTTTTTTTATTTGGTTAATTTTTTTGGTAAAATAACTGTTTTTACTTTCAAGTGTCTAAGATTTGTCGCAACATTCTCAGAATTAAGAAGTGTTTTAAACAATTGCTTTGTCTTATCACTATCTCAAGCAACATTTAGAAGTGTGACGTGTCTGACCAACTTTCAGTAGCAGTGCCGGTTCTAGGATAGGTAAGAGACAATTAGCGTGCTTAGAGTAATATTACAGTATTTTAAAATTATAATTAAAAGCCATAGTTCATTTGAACATCATTATAGGATCCATGATGAACTAGCTGTAGACATCTTAGAGTTTTCTCGGAACTTCAAAAAAGCTATTCTTATTGAATTTACCGCAAGTCATGAGTGTCTGATTCCAATTGCTAACATTCATCGGACCTATCGCGCGACTTACCATCAGGTGGGTGGAAGGTCACATGTCATGCTAGTATATAAAAAAAAACTTCAGGTTTTATACATCATCAGCCTGTGTCTCTTCACTGCTGAATATTAACAGCACTATCCATGACTATCTGTGACGGTTTATCTTTTTTATATATATATATAATATATTTTTTATATATTATATTTTATCTTTTTTATTTTATTTATATAGCACTATCTTTACATTACTACTTGTAACAAAACTGCCACCTCAAGTTTCTTTCCGTTGACCAATATATGAATTAATAAACAAATTGCGAATTTAAACACTCCAAAATTGACACAAACAAGTTCCACAGCCATCTTTGGTTCTTACCGCTACATCGATTAAGTCAAGTTAAACTTTAATTTGTAATTGCTGTAACTGTTAATAATTGGAAACGTTGAATGCAATTTGGACTAATATGGAGCGTGGGAGTTTATAATTGTTTTAACACTTTATTTATTTATTAATAAAAAATGTATTAGTCAATAGTAAGCGTCCAAACGCGGTGGTGGCTCGGTTGTAAAAACGCGTTCCTTAAATCCTACAAGGTCGGTTCAAACCCACCCGACATGTACCAATAAGAAATCACTTATGTACATTTGTCATAGATTTACAACACCACCGTTCACGTGCCTCGGAGAGCACGTTAAGCCATCGGTCCCAGTTCCCCTAATACTTGTGGAATCGTTAATAAATTATCATAAAAAAATAACATCATATCCTCGCCAAGCCAAGCGCCAAGCGTAGCGAGTGAAGGCCACATTCTCCAGATATATGTTCTGGAAGGCCCATCTCCAGCAGTGGAGGTCTAGGACGCTGTGTTCTAGGGGCTATAATGATGATAATGAAGCGTCCAAACCGAATGACATTAATACCTTAGGTTTAGAATTTTACCTGCTGGGATTCCCTAGCCCCTTTCCACCTTCAAGGCACTTCTGTTAGAGCTGCGAAACATGTGCAGAGCACCAAACGTCGAAAATATAAAACGATTTGCAATAGTTACTTATTTTAGATGTTTGCTGTTCAGACGATGGGCCCGTGGGGATCAGAACTGAAAGCGTTCTATAACAAAAATGTTTCAAGGCTCATTGACGTCTCTGGTGACAATAGGGCTGGCAGTTTTTACTCTAAAATATTAAGTATCTTAATTCAGAGGAGAAATGCTGCCGGTGCATTGGGCACCATGCCACAGGACAGCAATTTGAAGAAGCTATTTTTATGTATTTAGTTTTATGTATTTTCTAAGTGTTTTTTTTAGTTTATTATCATTTAATTGACATTATATAATTGACATAACCAAGTGTTCCGGTGCCTATGATAATTAAATAAAATAAAATATATAATAAATTAAATAATTGTATTACAGGCTGACCTCAGTGGTCTAGCGGTTAAGTCCGTGGATTTAGACTCGGAGATACCGGGTTCGATTCCTGGTCGGGACACAAAAATATTAATTAATATATATAAATACATTTAATTAATATTTAATTTATTTGTGATATTTCTCGAGTTTGGTACGCTGGAGACATCGACGAGCTTGCCACTTGTCATGATTGGCCTATAATAAAGTTGGCTAAATGTGAATCCGCTTATTTATAAGCGTGGTTTCTGACCACCCCGAAAGGGAAACGGTCGTGATGATACTACAGGCTGACCTTCTTAGGCCAGACCTTTCAGTGATTTGTGCAAAGATTTTGCTGGAATTCCTCTCGTCGATGTCTCTAGCGTACCAAACTCGAGAAATATCACAAATACATTAAATATTCATTTAATTTATTGAAATTATTAAATATTATGGTTGACAGGAATCGAACCCGGTACCTCCGAGTCTAAATCCACGGGCTTAACCTCTAGACCACGGAGGCAGTTAGGTATGTCAAATAAAAATAATAATATTAGTTAAAAAAGTAAATCAATAATAAAAAAGCAAATCCTTAATAGCAATCGTTTACTTAAATGAATGCGTTTGCATACAAAGTTCTGTATGTAAGCCAAGATAAGGCATTCCGACCCTAAAGCTTCTGTTTTCAATACTTAATACCTTGTAATTCAAATTATAGTAGCTTAGTGCCGGCACTGCTGCATAGCTTCCATATTTGTCTACAAAATTGTTATGACAGCTGCCAGTCACGTAAATACAAACGCGTGCGCACTCGCAGGTGTACTCTGAACAGGCTACAAAAAGTAAACAAAATCATATAATTATTGCCGTTTCTCCCACGGTTCTGTCAATAATGTAATCCACCGGGATTTGGTTACTGCCTTCTGTTCTTGAACCATCTGGGATCTCTCGCAGTGATGGTAAAAGACCCGATGCATTGACCTTGGTGCCGTGGTCCATGGGTCGAGCATTGGTGTCGGACTTCTCCCACGGTTCTGTCAATAATGTAATCCACCGGGATTTGGTTATTGCCTTCTGTTCTTGAACCATCTGGGATCTATCGCAGTGATGGTAAAAGACCCGATGCATTGACCTTGGTGCCGTGTGTCCGACACCCTTGCTTGGTCTAATGTCCACGGTACATCTGTCAGGGCTGGGGCGGCTGCGGGCTCGGCTGAAAAGGCCAATGTCGCAAATACGAGTCTGATGCTGATGACTATGACTGTTTGTGCCTTTTGGTCTTGAGACAATGGGACCGTGGGGGCCAAGCGCTAAAAGTCTACAAAGTACGAAGTAGCAACAATAAACAATTTTAAGATAAAGTACGCTAAATTGTTCAAATTATTGATGCGGAATACCCATTTTAAATTGGAATATTTATGTAACCGTGGAGCTGAGTAGGTCAACCGGTAGCAAACGAGGCTTATTTTAAAGCCAATAACTCTGCTACTATTGCTCCCGATACTATAACTTTATGTAATCAATCCAGATCCATAAACTATTTATTTATTTATTTATTTAAATCTTTATTGCACAAAGTACAAAGGCGGACTTAATGCCGCTAGGCATTCTATGACAGTCAAACCTTCGGGACAACAAGAGCAATTAAACAATGAAAGGTAGGTGCAATTACAGGCTTAATTAGACAATATAATGACATATATAAATTAATACATACTTACATAAACATACAAATAAATAATATTTACATATCTACATACTAATACTACATGCAAATACATACATATAAACTACACATATAAACAATAATAATATACATACATATAAAATAAAATGTAATACTATCTATAACCATATCAAATACAAGTATAATATATAAGTTTATTATGACTTTATGTAGTGTGCATATATAAGTTTTTTAAAGATATCCCTGCTTTTAAACTACACATATTTCAGAACTAAAGGACGTATTTCATTTGAGAAGTATTTATTTATTTAATACTTTATTGTACAAAGACAAAGTCGGGCTTTAATGCCGCAAGACATTTTATCATAGCCAACCATTGGGACAACATTAAACAATTTACTGGAAAGTAGGTGCAAAAATAAAGGAAAATTATAAATAATACTATTTAATAACCAACTACATGTATACATATATATTATACTAAGTACTAATTCATACTTATATATAAACTTACATACTTACTCACTTTATTGGGATAGGAAAAGCGAAGAGACCATTTTTTTTAAATAGGTATCTGGTGGTTACTTGCCCGATGCTAGGAGGCAAATTGTTTCACAATTTCTGCTGTTATTACTGAAGCGCGTACCGCCGAATGCAGTCGACAGACACAAAGTGTATTTCTCATTGGATCTTGCCTTTTTTGTTTTTTTCTAAGGAAGTCGTTCTTACAACCGAGCCACCAATTTTAATCTGTAATTTTTTGGTTATTTGGACTAAAGTATTATCACGACCGTTTCCCTTTCGGGATGGTCTGAAACCACGCTTATAAATAAGCGGATTCACATTTAGTCAACTTTACTATAGGCCAATCATGACAAGTGGCAAGCTCGTTGATGTCTCCAGCGTACCAAACTCAAGAAATATCACAAATATATTTTAATATTAATTAAATGTATTTATTTACATTAATAAATATTTTTGTTCCTGACCAGGAATCGAACCCGGTACCTTCGAGTCTAAATCCACGAACTTAACCGCTGGACTACGGAGGCAGCTTGGACTATAGGTATAAAATATTAATTTAACAGCATTTCAGAGTACACCCTCGCAGGTTCCTATAACTTGATAGTGTTTGTTTAGGAATCTACCGACAGGTCAACGATTTAAGACGGCTTGCATTCTAATAAGGAGTTAACAGTTATTTTTATTAATAGTCACCAGTACCTACTTTAATAGTATGACAAATTATTCACAGCTAGCAATTTAAGCAAGTTGATATATTTATTTTATCTTATTTTATTTATTTATTTATTAATAAAACATTACATGGCTTAACAGTCAATCCTAAGTTACAATGTTGTCAATCTTATAATTAATACAATCATTTTCATTAAAAAAGGTCTTAATTTTTTTTTATTTTTTTTTTTCTATACAAATAATAATATTTATAAAGCTTTTAAGTTAACAATAGTAAAAAAATAATATAAAAGAAGAAAAGACAGTAATAATAATAATATAAAAACAAAATTCAACAATAATAAAATCAATTAAATAATAGAGTTAATACAAAGCAATAAATATTAGAATAAAAAGTGAGCAAGTATATAAATAAATCAATTCGACATAATAATAAAATTAATTAATACAAAAAAAAAACAATAATAATTCAGTCCAAATATTTTAACTTATAAATAATTAATTATTCACAAAATTTAAAATCTTATTTTAAAACTTTATTGCAATTTACAATCGGCGAACATAATGCCGGGCACTTAGAGGGGGGGAGGGGGTAAAGGGGTAGGCAGAGACAATTGAGCGCCATTTGACACGATCACGACATACTTCTTCCGCTTCGTCGACATTCATCAACCTCTTCAACATGCCCTTTGGTTACGAAAGCTTTTTAATGTGCCTTCAGCCAGTGTTTTATTTATTTGATCGTGATATGTGAGTCTCGGTCTGCCAGGGCCTCTTTCACCCACAACTTTCGCATTATATATATAAGGAAAGGCATGCTACGATGGTTCGGGCATGTCGAGAGGATGAGCGAAGAAAGATTGACGAACCAGATAGTATTAAAGTACTTTACCCAATATGTTTTGTTTAAAAAAGATATAATTATTTGACTAAAATAAGTTATTAAAATAATTATTAATAAGAAATATAAATTTAATAATAATAATATCAGCCCAAAAATACATAAAAACGCTTCAGGTTCGTTCGATGTAGATACCTATAGTTTGACAGTTGTATTCCTCGGGCGCAATGACGTGCCGAGGCGTCCCTACGTTTGACTAGAAGGAATCATTAAGTGTAGGATCCGATTAGGAAACGTCCATGTCAGTTTCAGGTTGGTCAAAAATCACACTTTTTAAAAAAGCAGATTCACATTTAGCTCAATTATTTATTTATTTATTTAATTAGGATCACCAACAGAGTACACATTAAATCCAATTCTATCAATAGAAGCAAACAGTAAAAAAAACATAATTGAATGGTACCCCAGTAACAGGTGACCAATGTCAAACTACTTTTTTTTTTTTTGTTTCTCTTCTCCCGATGGATAATGAATGAGATGATAGGGAAGGCAAAGGGTCTAGCCCATACAGCCAAATCTTTATTTTTCATGATTTAATGAGGTCATCATCAAATTCCAGATGTTGCAGAATTTGATGCTTTTCTTGGAGTCACTCGCGGAACCATCCACTGCTCAAACACTTCGAGTAAAATATGAGAGTTGATAGCGCGGGAAAACCGCAAAAAATAAACTGCAACTTGTGCCCCATATTTAAAGTCCAATTTATCGTTTTCCATAATTATTCACATTGTAGCACATTATTAAACAAAACAACACCACTTTTGACCAATAATATCCACAGTAAATTAATTTACAAAACAAAAATAATAATAATGCACTTGACATCTCCACGCAAAATGGTGCGAAGAACTCCCATGTCAAACTACATTCAATTATGATACATTATATGTTTAAGAAATTTAATTAATAATAGTAACAATATTTAAAAAATAAAAATAATGAGAACTATGACTAAAAGTAATACTTACAGTTACAGAGTTAAATGATAAAAGTATCTTATATACAAACTTCATTGTAATAAATAATAAAATAATAATAAAAGCAAAATAAACTAAACTAAGAAAAAGAATACGTAAACTATCCGAATAGAAAGGTATAAGTTATTTTCCCAATTGATTTCACAAATACACAATACAACTAACAAAAGCAACAACAAATGAAAATATTACCTACAACTATAGCCCTCCAGCGCCACCTGTGAACGCGGCAGAATATCAGATAATAGTTTTGACAGATTTATTTATTTATTTATTCAAGGAACAGTCAACAAAAGGTACAATCATATTTATAATATTACTAAAACTAACACATGGTTATTGCCCTTTTTATTACAGACCATTACAGCATGCATTAATCATAACGTATTTCAAAATACATTAAAGTTATTGAAAAAAAAAGAAATTATATAAAATTAAATTAAGTTAACCTAACAAGACCTAAAACTAAAAGGAAAATAAAAAATAAATCTCAAATTAACAATAACACCCTAACCCTATCCAAACACAATTAAACACAACTAAACACAACTAACAATGACTAAGAAACAATTCTGTGGCCAGTGACTCGTCAGCAAACTGGATGCTTAGCGGCTTGAAGAGCCGCCAGTACCTTACGCTTAAAAGACTGAAGGTCGTCATGAAATATGTCCAGACTCGGGTCACAATAAGAAATTTTGTTGTGCATATTTGACAGTCGTGCCAGATACTCGCAAGGGTTACCACACGTCTTACAGTTTATTTATATCATTACGTATAATGAATTCATATCGTTATAAGACTGACAATTTTAATTAACCATCTTATATTTCTTATTTAATTTGAATATACTATTACCTACATAAAACTTAACTATACACCCATCATGACTGATGATGTATCTAGCGTACCAAACTCGAGAAATATCACAAATACATTAAATAAAAAACATTTATTGCACAAAGCAAAAGCGGACTTGACCGCCTCCGTGGTTTAGTGGTAACAAACGTTGCCGTGAACTCGGGAGATCGTGGGTTCGATTCCAACCGGGGACAAGTTGTACATTGTATAATTTGTCTCGGTCTGGATGTTTATATGTATAATATATATTTACAAAAAAAAAAGTACATTATGTAGTTTATCAACCATCTAGTTTCCGTAACACAAGCCTCGTAGCTTACCACGGAAATTAGATGGCGCTGTGTGACCTGTTTAGAAATATTGGAAAAATAAAATTACTTAAGGCCCGAAAACATTCTCTGACAGCCAAAGCTTGAGGACAAATTTGAACAATTAAAGAAATATAATACTAAGATAACTTAATATGATTAATAAATTCGTTTACAATTTGGAAGCACGAGCTCATGTTTATCGACTATAATGATTGTGCACAAAATTTAAAATTATGCTAGTCGAAGTCCAATAACATTATATCAACATACTCTATGAGAATATTCAAGCAAAATATAAGCAAAGCCTGATTAATTTTTAAATTACATAGACGTCGCCGCAAATCTATGGAATGAATTACCTCAGGATATTAGACAAGCTTCTAGTCGTGCTATATTCAAGAATGGGGTGTACAAATATTATCTTTAACTTAAACTATTTTTTTTACTTCTATTGTATTGCCACTCTCTTCGTTCACACTTTCACAACGAGCGACGTCTACTTTTGTCCCGCTTCCTTCATCACATGAGTAGTTTTATTTTATATGTATTAGTGTATATATTATATATATAATATAACAAACTTCCTGTTGAGATCAGACAGGCACCCAGCAGAGCAATATTCAAAAGAAGAGTGTATACTTATTTCTATGAGTCCATAGCCTATTTTTTTAATTATTTTTTATTTGTTTAACTTTTTTTGTTTCAAATTTTTTTTTTTTTTTTTTGTAATGTTATTGTATTTCCTACTGTAACCGGTTCACGGGAACGTGGTAGTTGTTTTCGAAGGTATCATTATTATTAATGTATTATGTTATAAGTAATTAAATTATACTCTTATTATGTATATATATATATATATATAGTTTATGTAATATTAGTATGTACGTGTATGTACCTATATTATTATATGTATGTGTATTGCCATATATATATATATATATATATTTCAGTTTTTAAATATTATTACGATTGATTATTCTATTTATTTTCACCGTACTGAATATTAAATGATCTCAATGTCCCAAAGGTTAACGGGCAGAGAATGCCTAGCGGCATTACGTTCGCCTTTTGTATTTTTAAACAATAAAGATTTAAAATAAAAAAATAAAAATAACCTAATTACGTATTTGTATATGTAATAGTAAGTATTATTTTTATGTATTTGTTTTATAAATTGTTATTTTATATCTATTATTGCACCTACTTACCATGAAAACTGTCCTAATGTTCTAATGGTTTGGCTGTCAGAGAATGCCTAGCGGCATTAAGTCCGCCTTTGTACATAGTGCAATTAAGTTTTTAAATAAATAAATAAGTAGGTATTGTAACCTGCCCTTTGCAGTTACTTGAATTATCCAACGCCTGCGGTTAGATGTAGTTGCTTTTAATTATAACGGAGAGGATTCTACGGAACTCCTTTTTTTTATTAAAAATGCATAAAACTTTTTTATACTTTATATTTTAGAAATAATTACATTTGTAGAAAAACTAAACACTTATCTACGAGGGACACTATTACGCGGTAGACTTTAACTAATTATTATTTAATCCTAATCTTTATAAAAATACTCGCTCTGTCGACCTCCCGGTCCGAGCTCCCCCGATCTTCCTTTTCTTTTTCTTCTTTTTTAAAACAAAAACCCATCAACCCTGTCATTGTCGTATATTGACAATACTATTCTTTCTTAAAATGCCAATAAAACTCTGTAACCTACATGTATTTTAGTATTTGATTTACTGAAGCTAAGCTAAAATAGTTACCGAACTGTTATTTACATAAATTGTTACAAAATATTGTACAGAATTATTGGTTTGTTGAATGAAATGACGCTCATTGTTTTTCATAAATTATTGTAAGCGTTCTAGGAAGCGTTCAAAACAATTGAAGATATTTTGGTTAAATAGAGTCTGGCAAGCGGAGCAAATACGTGTAGGTACTGTAGATACTCTAGCACTATTAAAAAAAATAGTTCTTCGCGCCATTTTGCACGAACACACCAAGTAAAAGCTTTTTTTTTTTTTTTTTTTTTTTTTTTTTTTTTATACTAGCACGTCATGTGACCCTGCGCCCACCTGTGGCGCGCAGGTCCATAAATGTTAGCAATTGGAATTAGACCCTTATGTCCGACATCAGTCCCTAACACTATGCCGGCTTGACTAGATGCCTTTTCACATTTCGCTTGAAGGACTCGAGGTTATAGGAAAGTGGAAACACAGAGGCTGGAAGAGCATTCCACATCTTTATTGTGCGACAGATGTATGAGTCACCAAATTTATAGGTACGTGAAGGGATAGTGACTACGGTATGTGGGTGCATATTCTGACCTGTGCGTGTGGTTCGGTTGCGGAATGGAGAGGAAGGAATTAGGTTATAGAGCTCTTCAGAGCACTTACCATAGTATAGCCGGTAGAACACGCTCAGAGAAGCTACATCTCGGCGAAGCTTGTAAATTACTTTTCCGTGGATATTGTTAAACAAAAGTGGTGTTGTTTTGTTTACTACTGTGCTAGAATGTAAATAATTATGGAAAACGATAAATTTGACTCTAAATAAATAAAGTTTATTTTTGCGGTTTGAGTGACTCTAAAAAAGCAACGATTACAATTTTATAACATCTGGAAATTGATTTGATTAACACAATAATGATATATTTTATTAATCAAATCTTGCAATGGGTCTGCCTTCATTTGCTTTTAATTTTAATTAATTTTGTGTGGATAAAGAAATAAATTCTGTGTTAAGTGTTCCGTAAGCATATACAAAGCGATAGGTCTCATAAATTGTTCAGTTTTATAGTACTTCCAGTTTAGTAGGAGCTTTGCAAATCTAATCAAATCTAATTGAGTACAGAATATCACATTTATTTATTATTCTGTTACATAAAATTACAACTGGCTAATTAATTTGATATTCATTAATTCATAGCTCAAATTAGGCCCGGTCCATACATGAAGGTCAATGTGTAATCTGTATGGTGGTCGTCTATACGTCAGTACTATACATTTTACTTCCAAGTCCATCTGTTCTCACTTCTAGGAACTTCACGCTGTATTCCAATTGGGGCGCATGAGAAAAGTATGGATACAATTTAATATACTTTTTTTTTTTAACTTAAAAGAACTTCGCGCCATTTAGTACGGACATGTCAAGTTATGTAAATTACTTTATCAAAAGTGGTGTTTTGTTTAATAATGTGCTACAGTGTGAATAATCATAGAAAACGATACATTGGACACTAAATATGGTGCACAAGTTGGAGTTAATTATTTGCTTTTTTCCCGCGTTGGTAATTCTCATTTTATAGCCGACGAGTTTGGGCTAAATGCCGCGTATTGACTTCAAGAAAAGCATCAAATTCTGCAACATCCATATATTACTTTTATTAACACATAAAAAAGAATATGTTACTACGTACACTAGCCCCTTCTCTATCATTTCATTCATCATCCATCGGAAAAATTGAACAAAATACCTACATACCTATTAATTACATCACCACAGCCCCTAGAACACAGAATGAACCTCTACTGCTAAAGATGGGCCCTCTAGGTCTAATTTCTAGAGGATTTGGCCCTCAATCGCCACGCTATGGCGAGGGTATTTATTTAAATTAGGTTGCAATTTGTCATACAAACAGGATAAATTGATTCGTCGCTAAATTTAATTGTTACAACCAATACGCCAAAAGATACGAGTAACTTATAAACCTTGAAATCTACAATTATTTTAAAATATTACTTTTATAATAAATAGTTTAATGATGTTTAGAATTAAGAAACTGCCTCCGGCATCTAGCGGTTAAGTCCGTGGATTTAGATATCGAAGTGCCGGGTTCAATTGTCATCAAATTTTTGCCTATCCATCTGGCTAGCGTGGCAAGTGTAGGCCAAATTCTCCAGAATTATATTCTGGAAGGCCCATTTCCAGCAGTGGGATTCTGGGACTCCTTGTACTAGGTATTGTACTTGCTAAGCTGTTAGTCTTCTGCTAACAGCTTAGTCCTTGGACCACTTCGCTGCTTAGTCTTCCACTAACAGGAGTAGAATCATTTTAAATAATTTAAATAATGACGTGTCACAAATGCCTGTAATAGGTTTACGTGAATAAAGATAATATTTTGACTGTATAATTACTTCATGTTGCGATTAACACTGTTTAAACCTTTATTTAGTTTTTTATATTAGTTTCTTGTAAATAAAAGTTATCCCTATTATTCTATCCCGTCCGCCAGCCGGTAGGAGGCGGAAGTAGCCGAAGTTCCCCGAAGCTTCCCGAAGCTTTTTTTCTCTCTCACACAAACAAAAGCTTGGAGCTTCGTCGAGTGAGTTGTTTATAGTCAGCTAGAGTGAACGTGCCTTTAGTTTTATAGTGCTTTTTACTGTAAACACCAGTATTATTGAAATAGTTACGTGAACTTTTGCAAATACAATGAAATTGTTGAGTTTGTTTGTAAATTGGTTTTTGTTAAACTGATTTATTGTTCAGTTTAGAGTGTTACTACGAAGTTACAATGTAAGTCATTGTTATGCTATTATTTATACATATTTTGTAATTATACTATTTTTTTTATTATACATAATTTATGATTGCTATGGTTGTGAAGTTTTAGGGCCAAAGTCACAGTCCAAAAGATCTTTATTCATGTAAACCTACTACAGGCATTAAACGTCATTAATTAAATTATTATGAATAATTATACTTCTGCTAGTGGAAGACTAAGCAGCAGAGTGGTCCAATGAGTAAGCTGTTAGCAGAAGACCAGCAGCTTGGCTGGCCGGTAACTAAATGCTTCCTTATAGTACAAGATACATTTACAAAATAAAAGATATCTTAAATAAAATGAAGGATATCTTAATTAAAAAGAGTTACTATGACCTTAAGGAGGCATTGGTGGATACCATAGCATAGAAAAGCTATATATAAAAAAATAGATCATAAGCTGACACCGCCCTTTTACAGCCACGATTTTAACTTATTTTCATTTTATTTTTATTACTAATATTATTATTTATTTAGTATGTAAATTGACACAAGTAAAATTGACAAAGTAAGTACGCTTAAAATCCTAAAAAGTCCGGTTCGAACCCAGGCATGTACGAGTACCAATGAGAAATACACTTACGTACGATTTTGTGCATCGGAAAGTATGTTAAGCCGTCGGTCACGGTTCCACTAATATCAACTTGTGGAATTGTTAATCAATTTTAGAATTGATATCAGACTCTCAGATGGCTTGGCGAGGATATGATGTAAATTTTTAATCACAATTTATTAACGATTCCACAAGTTGGTATTAGTGGAACCGGGACCGACGGCTTAACGTCCTCTCCGAGGCACGGAAACGGTGGTGTAGTAAATCTATGACAAATGTACGTAAGAAAAGTGTAATTCTCATTGGTACATGATGGGTGGGTTTGAACCGACCTTTGTAGGATTTAGGGAAGGCGTTCTTACAACCGAGCCACCAGCAATGATTACAGTCAGCAAACTACAAAGACAGCAAACACTCGCAAAAATAATAAGAATATAAATCTAATACTTGAAAGCGTTAAAGTGGTTACAAGAGCAATTGCACAACTGCACTCGTTTCTCGAACGAAACCAATTGAGCCGAACAAAAGAGCATTCATCAATAAAATTAATGGCGACCTGCCGACCCCTACAAACGACTTAATTAAAAACTCATACAGGACTGGCACGAAAACTTTTGTCATCGTCATTATAATATTATTAATAATTCATTATCGACCTATGTATATCTCTCCACTCGAAATACGAAAAATGGTAGGTATAAAAGAAAGCATAGGCACAAAAATAAGGAAAATCATGCTATGATGATTATTTTATTTATTTATTTATTAATTTCCACAGCACATTACAGAAAATAAAGGTATATATATTTATAAGTATATAATTGAGTTTATACATTGGCCAAATTAGGAAACATACCTTATTACTGATACTAAGGTGTAAAAGAAAAGGAGCAAAAACAGAAGAAATACAACCAAAAGATATAGAAATTCAATTTAACAAAAAACAAATAAAATTAGAGATATCCAATATTACATTATTATTAAATAAAAAAAAAAAATAAAAATAAAAATAGTTCTTAATTAAATAATTCTTGGCTGCCCTACCTACAGGAAAGTGTACCCTAACAGTGATTTAGGCATGTTGAAAGGATGAGCGAAGAAATATTGACGAACTAGGTCATTACATACCTTGTTAAAGTTGTGGGTAAAAGAGGCCCTGGCCGACCAAGACACACATATTACAATCAAATAAATAAAACACTAGCTGAAGGAGAATTAAAAAGCCTTCGTAACAAAAGGGCATGTATGAAGAGGTTGATGAATGTCGACGAAGCGAAAGAGGTATGTCGTGATCGTGTCAAGTGGCGCTCAATTGTCCCTGCACGAAATCAGCTCACTGCTGGATGTAGGCCTACTCCATGGCTAAGGCACTTAACACATTATCTTGGCGCCCTCATCCCACCCCAACCAGCGATCTTCTTTACGTCATCCGTCTATCTGACGGGCGGTCACTCTGCATCTTCTCGTAAGGACACAATAATATTTATTAATTTGAGAAGAAATGAATAAAATTAATATTTAATTTATTTGTGATATTTCCCGAGTTTGGTACGCTAGAGACATCGACGAGCTTGCCACTTGTCATGATTGGCCTATAGTAAAATGTGAATACGCTTATTTATAAGCGTGGTTTTTGACCACTCCGAGAGGGAAATGGTCGTGATGATACTTTACTACTATAATTTTTCTAATCGTGTCTATGCCCAGCATTATTTTCTTACGCTGCTGGCCCCAAAGAATGAACCGAGCCTCTTGTCACAGGAGCAGACAATCAGATGAAGAATGTTTTTTTTTGTATGAGGTGATAGGGAAGGTGACGTATTATATCTTTTTTTATGAGTTAATGAGGTCATCATCAAATTCCAGATTTTGCCGAATTTCATGCTTTTCTTTGAGTCACTCGCGGCACTTTAGCTCAAAGACGTCGGGTAAAATATCGGAGTTCACAGCGCGGGAAAACCGCGAAAAATGAACTTGTGCTCCATATTCAAAGTCCAATTTATCGTTTTCCATAACTAATAACATCGTAGCACATTATTAAACAAAACAACAGCACTTTGACCAACAATATCCACAGTAAATTAATATACAAAACAAAAACTTGCACTTGACATGTCAGCGCAAAATGGCGCGATGGATTTATGTTTTTTTTTTAATGTTTAGCGCTTGAACTCCACAATAAACGGTACAGACACGGTTATAGTCTGTGTATAAAAAATAATACATCAAAATCCTATTATAATAAACACAAGCTTCAAGCGTGAAAATAGGTGCGTTTAAAAATAAAACTCTTTTACCGCAAGCTAATGAGCAAAAAAATAACAAACACGAACAACGTTAGAAGTGTTCGAAGCGTATTGTCGTGAAGTTGGCTGCACAACGCTCGTACAAGCACAGCCCCGCGTTTAATATGACCACTAGCAGAGTTTTCAATTATATGTTTCAGGTTATTGTAATTATTTCATCATAACATTAATATTAATGTTTTTGTGTATGTAGGTAGCTACTGAGTTACTGGCGTAACAAACTTACAAATATAATTTTATTGAAGTAATATACAAACAGTATAAAATAATTACAATATAAATTAAAACTACTTAAAAGTAAAAATTAAAATAAATATAAACTAAACCTAATAAAAAATAAACTATAAGTAAAAAATGTCCTCTAGAGACGACCCTTCAGTGATAGTCCCAAAAAGTCTGGCAACATTTCCCCTCTGTATAGCTAAGCTAATACGTTGGCAGAAATAATTGCCAGCCTTCCTGTCGCCAGACTTCTCCGTTAGCCGTTTGGACAACTCCTTGGCCAGACGCTTGGTTGAGTGTCCCCATGGGCCCATCGTCTCGACCCCAAATGGCGCAAATTCGTAACCTGTACAAATATTGAATTTAAACGTGGCAAATCTGTTGGCAAACAAATCAATGGCACCTGAGTGCAGACAACAATTCATTATAGTAACTGCAAGAACTATTAACATAAGAGTTACTATACTAGATATCTTGTTCTACGTGTCGGTATGATAAACAAATCCCTACTGCGAGTTATCCTTTGAGGGACTCAAATTCAATCCGCTCCAAAAGTTCGGAGCAATCTACAATATTATTAGTTATTTTAAGTAAGTCTGTGATATGACGTCTAGTTGATAATGGAGAAATGTTATGGGTCAATGTTATGTTAATAGCCCTTATATTTTGTGACTGTTATTATATTCAATTTGATTGCATTTCGGAACGCAGGGTGAGTGAAAAATATTGTAAATGTACTGATATAATGCATCATAACTAGATCTTAGGTAAAATATGCTATTACCGCTGAGAATGGATAAAATATGCATATGCATATAATCCGTTTTCTAGTTATGACTAACTAAGAGGCTGTTATAGTTAGAGAATTTATTGAACACCCTTTAATCCATACGCTTTATTCTGCAATCTCAGCTGCCAAACAGAAGTTGCAAATTCTAGTTGACTACAGAAAAAACTAAAATACAGGGGCTTGAATTTAGAAGAATTCTTAAAAGGTTTTCCAATACGAAATATGATACCAAGCTGACTATAAGCTCACACTAAAAAACTCTTCTTCCAGCAGATATTCCTTTACAGTGTCTGCAGCTCGCCAGTAGAGCAGACTTCCTTTAATTATCAGACAGGCACCATCTCTTAAAATATTTAAAGATAAGCTATACTGCGTGTCGGGGTCCGCGGGTCTCAAGGGAAGCCAGTCCGCCGATTACAAGCTGGTTTAATTTGGTCGCGCAGTTGAGAGCCATAACTCACTTATTAAGTATATATGCGTATATGTATGCATTTTATATTTAGTTATATATTTATTTGTTTATGTAGGACATTTATTTATGTATAAGTACTATATGTTTGTAATTAATGTGTGTTTTATATAGTAATAAATAATTTCAATTATCATTCTATCTCAGTTACAAAAGTTAGTTGGTAAAAAAAGCATTTACGGCATTAAGCTCGCCTATGTACCTGCACTTGTTTTGGTTTTGTACAATAAATAATTTATTATTATTATTATTATAAGCATTTTTATTATTTTCTCTAGATGAGACAAAAAACTTAATTATAATATAGTGATTCCTTTGGACAAGCAATGTTAATGAAAAGAAATACCCAGGTTCTTAACCATGAGAAAAAGCAAGGCTTGCAAGTGGGTCGAGCTGCAGCTTTGCTGATAGGCGCGTAGTTTTAATTAAAGCGTCGTCGGTTCGAACCCCAGCATGTACCAAGGAGAAATAAACTTTTACTTACGTACGTTTGTCATAGAATTACAACACCACCGTCTCCGTGCATCGGAGAGCACGTTAAGCTGTCGGTCCCGGTTCCACTAATACCAACTTGTGGAATCGTTAATAAATTGTCATTAAAATGTATATCAGACCTTCGCCTCGTCTGGTAGTTATTATATTACCTAGAAAGTTGATAGACTTAATTAATTTTTTTCTCAAAAGTAAACATTGAAAATATAGGTTTGTGTGAGCGGGAGGGATCAGTTAAAATAAAAATAAGTCCAATAAAATAACAAACACGAACATCGCGACTTTTTATAAGTATTAGAAGCGCATTGATGTGAAGTTGGCTGCACACCGTTCGTACGAGCGCAGTGTAGAACCGCTGCTGAAAGGCGCGTAATCTCCGTTGAATAGTAGACTGGGGGCTACGCTATTCGCAGAACAATGCAGGCTTGATCTGCGCACGCGGGAAACGGAGGGAAAACGCGCGAACGTCAAATACATCAGTCTCTGCTTGAAAGCGCGCCCGGCCGCGCGCCGTGTCGCGTTCTGCAGTTTTGCCACACGCGCCCTGGCGCAAATTCCAAATAACCGCGCACGTCGCGGTGTAACCTTTTCCGACACCACACCCGACGACAACTCCAGCACCGTGTCCAGTGAAACCCCCTGCCAAAAGGTTGGTTCAACCCACCCTTTGTAAATTAAAAAAAAAATAAGCTTCCATTTTGTAACCCGAACTTCCTGCATTAAATTTCAATAGCAAAATAAATTCATTACAAATACACGAGTTCCTAATTAAATAAAAGTGTAATGATAAAATACTACGAGAAAATTTGTAGCCATTTTTACGCATGGCAATAGAGGAATAAGCAACAATTGGTTTTTCTAGTGGCAGTATCAGAAAGTCTATTAGTAAATAGTTTATTTATTATGCATTAATTTTATTTACGAATTGAAAGTGGTATGAATAAAATATCTAGTCATTTTCAACAAAGTCCTTCGCCGCGTCTGTCTGTCTGTTCGCGATAAACTCAAAAACTACTACACCGATTTTCATGCTGTTTTTACCAATGGATACAGTGGTTCTTGAGGAATTTTAGTATATAATTTGTTCGAGTTTTTATTTTCATTAACGATATTTGTTGGAGGTGTCTAAAAAAAATTAGCTGTCTTGGAGCTTTCAACGAAAACGGAGCCCTTTGAGATATTTATTTATTAAGAAAATCCAAAACAGCAATACATTTTACAAAGCAATACAATTAAAATTTTACATGCCAAACCAAAGGATTTCACGGTTCAAAATACATTTATAATCTGATCTACAAGTAAATTACATTTTGAATCGAATTTAACATTAAATTAAATACAAACATAAATAACAAATTATTAAACATAAACTGAAATAAAAATTACGTCCAAATAATAATAATAATAATGAAACAAAACTAATAAATAATCAAAATGTCACAAATTGCCATAACAAGTACTATGTGAAATAATATGAATGAGTGTGTAAAGTGTATAGTGTGTATGTGAATGTATTACATTAACATTATATATTTATCATCAATAAAAAAAAAAAAAGATTTAATATATAACAAAATAATGTAGAATTGTGTATCTTATAAAAGTTCGCGGTGGCATATGTCTATCTCTTAAGGATAACATACTATATCTATTTTAATAGTTCAAAAAATAAGCAAATTTAAAATTCGGTAATTGGTTAGCTATTTACACAAAAACTGCCTCCGTGGTCTAGCGGTTAAGTCCGTGGATTTAGACTCGGAGGTACCGGGTTCAATTCCTGGTCGGGACACAAAATTAATATTTAATTTATTTGTTATATTTCTCGAGTTTGGTAGCTGGCTGGAGACATCGACGAGCTTGCCACTTGTCATGATTGGCCTATAGTAAAGTTGGCTACATGTGAATCCGCTTATTTATAAGCGTGGTTTCTGACCACCTCGAAAGGGAAACGGTCGTGATGATACTTTACTTTATTTACACAAATACGGTATTAATTCTTATCATTTTATATACTTTAGTTGGCTTGTAAATTTTATAAAGAATATTTTTATATTTTTTCCCTTAAATTAATTTCGTGTCGCCCTTTAAACGAGAAAACCCGGAAAAAAGAGCTAGTGGTTAAGTGTGTGGATTTTGATGCAGAGATGCCGGGTTCGATTCCTAGCACACTATAATTTATTTAATTAATTTGTGGTATATCTCGAGTTTTGTGCGCTAGAGAAATTGACGAACTTGCCATTTCTTATGAATACGCTTTATCTAAAAAAAACGTGGTTTCTGACTACCCTGGAAGGGATACGGTCGTGATGATACTTTTTTACTATATTAATCATATAGTTGTTTTAGTAAAATAGAGGAAAATCGTTATAAACCTGTTGAAAACGATAATCCTTAGATAAGTAAATGACTTATTTATGCATTAATTTAATTTTTAATTGTAATTAAATTTCATATTACAATCGAAGCTTTTGTGTTTAAGAAACAATTATTTAATTTTCATAGATATCTTCGCGCCAGGCCCTCTGCGGGATAGGCAGAGACAATAATTAAGCGCAACTTCTCACGATCACGACATACCTCTTTAGCTTCTTCGATATTCATCAACCTCATTCCCTTATGTTGCGATGGCTTTTTTAATGCACCTTCGGCTATTGTTTTTTTTATTTGTACGTGATATATCTGGTTCGTCAATCTCTCTTCAGTCATCCTTTCAACATGCCCGAACCAACAATGTTTTATTTATGTCGCTTTCAGAAAAGTAATTAATCAAAACAACATTTTAATAAACGTTATAGTTATTTGCCGACAAATCAACTGAAGTCGTATAACCGTTTAATCAATTGAAACCGTAAAATCCTCGTGAATGCATTTATTCTATTTTCTATCTATCTATCATCATCATGTATGTAGGCTCACCATTTCACACGATTTTTTGCTATCCTCGTTCAGGTAGGTCTTGTTTCAAGCTGTGTTATTTTTATATCTCATGGAAATCTTACAATACTAGTTCTTCTTAAAAGTAAAAAATGGCATTTGCCATCAAATGGCATATACTTTCAACGAGAACAACAAGGTGGTAGGCGGAATGATGGCGGTAATTTGCCCAGTCTGCTGGGGCGGGGAAGTATTCACCGTTCGCGCAGATACTCGTAAACCCAGTAAAGTGTACCCACACCTTTCGGGATCAGGCTCATGCCCAGTCAAGCCGGCATAGTGTTAGGGACTGATGTCAGTCATAAGTGTCTGATTCCAGTTGCTAACATGTATGGTCTACGCGTGCCATTTACCATCAGGTTGGGGCTAGGTCACAAAAAAGGCCACCAACCTTTTATCAAGTCAATCTTGTTTTTCCGTAGTTGGTCTCTACTCCAGAACCCGTCTACTCCATCAGTCATCGATTCTGCGAAGAACAATACAATAAAAATCATTGTATTCATTTTTAAGGGCCAATAAAAATTGGTCGAAAATTTTGACAGTGTCAAATAATGGATACACAGTATCAGACACACGTATGTAGAAATAATATCTGAATTGACAATGGGCCGGACACATCTGCCGCAGAAGCGACGCACGATGGGGCAAACGGGTTCTAGAGTGGACACCAGGTACGGGAAGACGTAGATTGGGACAACCCCTGCCAGATGGACAGATGACCTATAGAATGTCGCTGGTGGGGGTTGGGGCGAAAAATCGCGTTAAGTGGCGAGCCTTGGGGGAGGCCTACATCCAGCAGTGGAGAGATACAGGCTGATGATGATAATAATGAATCCGCTTCTTTATAAGCGTGGTTTCTGACCAAGGGATATGGTCGTGATGATACTTTACTTTTTGTGATATGTTACGACTTTTAATTTTTTGTTTTAAGGAATATAATGTATTTGTGATATGACTATAATTGCTGTAGGTAATAGGATGTAGCCCTGCAATTATTATAAATAAAAGAATAATAATAAATCTTTACGAAATGTTACCTCTTTTTATTTCAAAAAGGAGTTCTACCAGTGGCACCCGAGACCTAACAAATATTATTTGCTCTTTTGACAATTGCGATATTAGTTTGCCCTTTTACATAATTTCAAGTTTATTTATGCAATGGGGCGTATCAGGAAAAGCTTTTTGTAGATGTCGCTAGCGGCAATGGTACCTTGTTTTACACCTATGTCGCATCATTATTTAAATGTTTTTGTAGTATTATATTTTTATAACAGAAAAATGTATTTTAAATTAACGTTACCTACCTTAAAAGACGAATTAAGAAAGTGGTGTGCGCTGTGTTTTAATAATAGAACGGCAATTTTAAGATCACCATATCTTAAATTTCGCTTAGAAATCTAGATTTGTACACTTGAAAGCTGCTCACTTCTTTCTTAACATACAGAAAATAATAACTTTCGTAATAAAAATACAAGTTTTCTATGCAACTGACAGTTATATTAGGTACCATCTATCATGCGCCATCTATCGTGATAAGAAGTTAGTGATACACCCGATTAAAAAAAAAAATACTCTACCCTTTCAATTAAAAAATAAACGAAGTCCTGGTGTTTTATGCATAGGTCAATGATTTCATTCGGAAATTCTCGCAAACTGTGAAATGCTGACCTACATTACATTTTAAACTGAAATTAGATTATGAGATTGCGCCCAGTGGAAATAATATCGAGGCTTAGGCCAAATCGACTCTGTCACATCCAGAAATAAAAACATCATATGGTGCGCCACAGAACAATTGATAGTCTAGAAAGGATACGTTAAAATTTAGTTCCACTAATGTACACAAGAGTAGTGAGACCTACCAATGAGATATACACTTTTTTACGTACTCTATCATAGAATAATCTGTAAGTAATCTGGTAAGGTGGAGAGAAACTACGGAAAAGAACTGTACATTGTGTGGTGCTGCCATAGGAACTGCTAGACACATACTTGTAGGATGCGTTACTCTTCTAGAAAAGGGCTATTACTCACGCCGACATGACAAAGTCCTAGGTGTTATCCGTGAAGCAGTAAGTCTTTCTATTGCAAGAGCCAGAAAGGGACTGACTACAAATAAAACTTTGACCACATTTGTAAAGGAAGGGCAAAACACGAAAACTAAATGCAAGCCCACCTCGATCCTTGGCGCCGCATCAGACTGGAAAATTCTCATGGATACATTTGAATACCATAGGCCAGACATCTTAGTGTTTTCTCGGAACTTAAAAAAAGTTATCCTTATTGAACTTACCGATCCGTGGGAATCAAATATTCCAAAAGACCACATCATGAAGTTGAATATTTATTAATAATATAAATATAATGATCTCACAGAAGAAATGATCAGGAACGGGTTGAAGACTTAGCTTTACGCAGTGGAAGTTGGTGCGAGAGGAGTTCCAGCAAAATCTTTGCATCACTTACTGAAAAAATTGGGCCTAAGCAGGTCTGCCGTCAATACATTTATGGAACGAGCTTTCAAGACGCCATTAACGGAATCATGCAGTATTTTGTTGGGTAGGGAGAGGAGTAGAATGGTGGATAGTGAGCGTATTATCGCGCAATAAAATAAAAAAGGGAGGCCTCCTTTTCTTAAACCAGCCTATTGTCGGTCGCAATCCCGAGACACCATTCTTCTCATCTCTTACCCACACACGATGGACCCGGCACCCGCACGGTGAATCCATAGAATGCTTAGAAATTTGTAGAAGACGTACCGAATTATTATTATTAGTGTTATACCTACTTTATTTTACCAAGTTGTGGAATCGTTAATAATGTCATAAAAATGACATTATAACCTCGCCTACCCGTCTGGCTAGCGTGGCAAGTGTAGTCAAAATACTCAAAAAAATTATAATGATAGATTCATTTCCAACAGTGGAGTTCTAGAAATCTGTGAAGGTTTCTACGGATCTTGTACTTCTAGTATTTTTCTATTCTATGGTGTCAACTAATGAGATCATTTCAATGAATAATGTTGAATACTAGGAATACATGTAGGACATGGTCGATCCACTCTATAGTTGACATCAGTAACTCAGTCATTTTAATGTTTTGAATAATAATAATAATTATGAAGACTACGAATTCCAAATTAGTTTACTGTAAAAGTCAAATTACTTCACTATAATAATAATGGGCTAATATAAAAAATAAGCGTTAATAAGTCTTATAAAGATGCTGAATAATGACCATTTCCTGTAATTTAGTTTCGAGAAAAAATACAAAATCATAGACGTAGATGATTTTGCCGCACTATCGAAAAAAAATTGAATGCGAGAAAAACCAAGATACAAGTATTTGAAAGAAGAAGGATGACAATCGTGACGATAAAGATTAATGATGAAACTCTAGAACAAATAAATGAAATTATATATCTGGGCAGTGTTTTCACTGCGGGTGGGAAGTATGATATGGATTGGAAGAATGGTTGAAAGAAGAGTGAACGCTGGAAACAGTGTTAACGGTGCCCTGGGGATACTGATCAGTCGAAATGTCAGTGAATGTCAAATTATACAATCCATACTAATATTATACATGCGAAATTTATTCTTTGTGTGTCTCTGAGTGTACATATATTTATCTCACTTTCAAGCCTATATTACTGAACCGATTTTTATGAAATTTGGCAAGATTGTTCCTTGAAACACTCAGACAGACATATATTGCGCTATAATCTGACTCATGTGACCACACGTACATAAAGCTTTTGCATCGCTTTCGCTCGCTCAATCATATATTTTTAAGTCTAAATTGTATATACTTTATTATTTTCATATATATTACGATTTTACTAAAACAAATATATCTCCAACATGTCCGTAATTATATTTCCTAGTAAGTTGATAGACTGCCTTCGTGGTCTAGCTGTGAAGTCTGTGGATTTAGACATAGATTTCGATTCCTGGTCCTGATAATTTCATTTATTTGTGATATATCTCGAGTTTTGAATGCTAGAGGCATCGACAAGCTTGCCACTTGTCATGATAGGCCTATAGTACAGTTGGCTAAATGTTAATCCATTTTATAAATAAAAGCGTGGTTTCCGATCGTCCCGAAGAGATACAGTCGTGACTCTTTTACTTTTGATATACCACATTTCTTAAAATGACACGCTTCCTGACCGCTAAATGTTCATGGAGGATTTTGTGCACTTGACTCATACAGATGCCTAAGCTTGTATGAATCTGCTGATAGGTCACTCTTTTGTCAGTCTCTACCATACGCCAACACTGATATTATCTTAGGTCGTCGTTGTAGAAGGCCGTGATTTTTGATTATATCATATTTGTGACTGTGCGAGAGTATGCAAAAACGGTTAATCCTCTTAACAACTTTTAAAGGAAGTTAGCTACGTATGTGTTTCGCTTGAGCACAATTTTTGTTTTTTCTTTCTAAAGTAACTGTAAAGACAAGCCTTTGGACATGCCCTAGATATACGTCTATAATGAGCATTTTGCTATGTTTACACGATTAAAAGCGTGGAATTTACCTCTCGTATCTGGCAATTTACCCATGAGAACTTCTGCCTTTTAACCGTTTCAAACAGACCGCCTGCATAATCTAGATTTATGCCAACTGTAGTGCACTTATTTAAATTTAAATGCAAATAGGTTGAGTGCATGGTCTGTTACTTTAAATAACTATAAATAATAACAATATTAATTAATCAGTTTTACTTAAAATTATATTAGTAATACATGTTTGTTAAAAATATACATTATAAAACATACAATATTTAAAGTCAATCTTTATTCACGTAAACCTATTACAATCATTTATGAAACGTCATTAATTTAATTATTTTGAATGATTCTACTCCTGCTAGTAGAAGACTAAGCAGCAAAGTGGTCCAATAAGTAAGCTTTAGCAGAAGACCAGCAGCTTAGCAGATTTCAGTGACCTGTTAATGTTTAATCTGACTGAGAAAGGAATCTGCAAGGAAAACTCAGCTATATCAGATTTACAAAATAAAACATATACAGAACTGCACCACAACGATCAATTAATAATCATTTAAATTTAGTTATCAGTACCTATGAGATTACAATACCTGGTACAGCAGTAACCCACCAGGCAAGTCAGAATTAAGATAGACTACATGCCTATGTGCAACCCGAAAGTCGACAAAACCTACATATATACACTTTTCAATACAACTTCGGATGAGAAGTATGATAAGGAAGTTGAAAGAAGAGTGAACGCGGAAAACATTGTACTATTTAACTAATATTTAAGTTATAATATATATTATGTACCTGTATCTATAGTTTATGTGTCTAGGTATAATGTGTAGTAATTAAAAAATATATATATAATAAAATAAATATTAATACTAAGGATAGGGATATAAGTCTCGCCCGCGTGGAATGGTGGCAACAATGTTGGCTGCATTTCCCCGCTGAATTGCAATACGGAGGAGACGAAAAGACGCGGTGTTGTCATATATATATATATATATCTATATATTAAGTAACTTATTAAATGTACTCGTATATACACACATCAAAAGTGTCTAGGGATCAACATATATTTTTGCAATAACTTTTCTCCTGATTGATATTCATTAAAATTTTCTTTAAGGATTGATCAAATAAAATGTTTTCGTTTGTCTACAGTAACGATAAACCAAGTCACCTTTGCATTAGTAAAAAAAATTGCCATTTTCCTAATAAAGGGATTTTTGACATTTGAACCACTAACATTAAAGTTCGAAAAAAAGACTGAAATAACAGTTTTTTTTTTTATTTTATTGGGTAACTTAAACAATTAATAATCCGTGTTTCTACCGCGAACACTAACAACACAAGAACATCGGTTTGGCATACTCAAAATGAGTTCATCCAAATCACGCTGTGGAATGGCCGCCCATGTTCGTTGCAACAACAAAAAAAGGTCTTCTTGCGACTGGATACCCTCCATATTCGGCAGAGCTCTTCTCTGAAGAATATCCCATGCATGCTCAATCGGGTTCAAGTCTGGCGACTGAGCAGGCCAGGGCAGGACATTGATGTTAGCTGCGGCGAGAGTCTGTCTTACAACTCTTGCGGTGTGCGGTCGTGCATTATCATGCATTAACTGAAATAAGGGACCGATATGCACTTGTAGAGGAACGATGACGTCTGATACAACCGTCTCAGCATAAATTTGAGCGTTGAGGTTGCCTCTGATCCAAATCAACTCAGTTCTTCCGCCGATCGAAATACCCGCCCATACCATGATGGTTCCACCACTATAAGGATGGACTTCCTGGCAGGATTTTAATCGCTGTTGGCGTCCAGGGGTTCTCCAGTGTCGTATACGTCTTGTATCCGGCCTCATACCAAAACGAGACTCATCAGAAAAGCACACGAAACGCCATTGTTCTTCTGTCCAATTTCTGTGTTCATATTGTCATGTGCCCATTGATATCGAGTCCTACGATTGTGCATTGCTATAGGTGGTACCCGTAGCGGTCTTCGGGAATGAAGGTTCACTTCATGCAAGCGGTTTCTGACTGTTTGGTCGCTAATTAAGTTCCCTGAAGAGCGATGAAGGCTCACGGCTAACATCATGGCGGTTATTGTTGGAGTTCTTCGAGCTGTGATTTGAATGTATCGGTCTTGTCTCCGTGTGGTGCAGCGATACCGTCCTCCATGGCGCTCAGCCACGGTACCAGTGGTTCGGTAACGTGTCCAAAGTCGACTGATAACACTCTGACTTGTATTCAGAGCTAAAGCCACAGTACGTTGCCGGGAACCAGCTTCTATCATTCCCACGATATCGAGTCCTACGATTGTGCATTGCTATAGGTGGTACCCGTAGCGGTCTTCGGGAATGAAGGTTCACTTCATGCAAGCGGTTTCTGACTGTTTGGTCGCTAATTAAGTTCCCTGAAGAGCGATGAAGGCTCACGGCTAACA
Organism: Tinea semifulvella; assembly: GCA_910589645.1. Taxonomy (NCBI): domain Eukaryota; kingdom Metazoa; phylum Arthropoda; class Insecta; order Lepidoptera; family Tineidae; genus Tinea; species Tinea semifulvella. The sequence goes on along the minus strand of OU342608.1, from coordinate 8,957,577 downwards.
TCATGGCGGTTATTGTTGGAGTTCTTCGAGCTGTGATTTGAATGTATCGGTCTTGTCTCCGTGTGGTGCAGCGATACCGTCCTCCATGGCGCTCAGCCACGGTACCAGTGGTTCGGTAACGTGTCCAAAGTCGACTGATAACACTCTGACTTGTATTCAGAGCTAAAGCCACAGTACGTTGCCGGGAACCAGCTTCTATCATTCCCACGGCTCTGATCATTTCTTCCCTGCTTAAATGACGTCGCCGCTCCATAATAACGTTGGTTTTAATCAGTAGTAGGGAAACAGTAGCACTAATAATGTCTTCAATGCGTCTTATGTTTTTATAGGGAAAATATTGACAGCTGATTTTCATCTTTTACTCGAATTTGATTGACAGTTCCTGTTTTAAATTATGAAATGCACCAAAAAGGATCCATATAAATTTATAAAATCATAAATTTATTACAAAGCCACATCTCAATCACAAGAAATCCGCATAAACATGCTTGATCCCTAGACTTTTTTGATGTGTGTATGTATGATTAAAATTTCTTATTTTTCATCCTGCCTATTACCTTACTCGATCCCCAAGGTTAGCTGGTAGAAAATGCCTACTGCCATTATAGCTCGCCTCTGTACTTTTTTTAAGTGCATTAAAGAATTTAAATAAATAAATGTTCTCTGAACTACTGAAATCTTACTGCATTTTTCAATAGCACAGCATATTATCTGAAAACTATTGCTGCACGGTTTTTTGACTGCCCCATTCAAAACATTGTAATAAATAAATTATAGTATAGCTTTTGAAGGATAGGTTTGCCTTTAGTGTGGGATGCCACCTGTGTCTGGCGGCGTCTTAGGACCCAGGCGCTGCTGCAATACAACCAGAGAACGGTGGAAATATACTCAGCTTATTGGAACAACCGTTGAAACTCTCGAGAGATCACAGGAGATTTGTCAAAACAGTTTTTAACACCTCGGGAGACAAGAGGGCTGGGCAATATTTAGGCCAAATGATCAGCATTGCCATTCAATGTGGCGATTTTGGTAGCGAATAAATATATTTGACAGTTTTTATACTAATATAGAATATTTGATGTAGAGATGAGATCTTTCCCTACGTTGACAACATCAATGATATAATATTTCATCCGTCAGACAATAATATGTTTGTTTTGTTCGGATGTTATCGTCTAAAGTGACAGCCGTCTTCTGGAATGCACTGCGTTTAAACTCTAAATACGGGTAGTTATAAATAAACGCTCCAAGCAGTTAATGTACGTATGTCGGTTAAATTGCATAAGCTGATTTATGCTTAGGGCGACATTTCCGCTTTGGGCTAAAAGGGTTTTCTATTCTTATGTTAGGTTAGGTCCAAAACAGATCAAATTTAAAGTAATGAGAGTTGTACGTCCCTGATGGATATAATTCGAAACGTTACAGATATAGCAACATTGGCAAGTTGAAGTGGCAATGGGCCTGACACGTCTGGCACAGAACCGATGACCGATGAAGTAGACTAGTTCTGGAGTGGAGACTACGTACAGGAAACGCAGAGTAGGAAGACAGACGGATGGACGGATGACCTGAAAAAGGTGGCAAAAGATGATCCCGCAATGGATGATGATGATGATATTAGAAAAAACAAGATCTTATGAATTAAAGCTCTTGAATTCATAGCATGCAAAAGATAGTAAAAATGTCTATGCACAAAAACGTGACGAGAAGTATGATGACATCAGAAAACTAAGAAAGAAATCAACAAAAAAACTAGTAGCTCAGAGTTTTCTTGATCGAGCTTTTAAGACGGCGTTAGCGGTTTTATACAGTATTTGGTTGGGTAGGAGAGGTGCAGAATGGTGGATGGTGAGTGAATTAAATAAAAAAGGAGGCATCCTTTGTAAATCCTTAGTTTGTCTCGCTTTCCCACACACGATGGACCCGGCACTTATGCTTAGAAATTTGTGTTTCCTATCGATGTTACAGCATGTCAGGAGTTTGTTGGCGTTGATATGTCATATTTCTCATTCTGGCAAAGCAATCGCTAAATATCATAATTAGTACAGTTACCATATATGCGTTGTTAATTTTAGGAGGGATTACTAAATATATTGTACCTTTTTCTTCGTGATTTCGAAATGGGACTGCATAGTTCATGAAGCAGCTGAATATTTTATGGGCCTGGTCATCTCTTTAACGATAGGTATAGTCGTTTACCTCTGGGGGTTTTTAACCACCAGGTGATTGTTTGCACGTTAAGTGCTGGTTACCCTCATTCCTAGTATAACTGCGTCCGTATATATCAATAACTCAGAAATGTGTACCTTACCCAGTTCGTCTCTCTAGAAATCGTGCATAAGATACAGCGATATTCTTCTGGTGAGTTCGTTTAAATTACAAATGCATCAAGCATTATCATTTAATTAGTTACATACAACACTACTGTATGGGAACAACACTACGGCTGTCACTTTGCCTGCCATTAGGTGTTGTTAATAAATTCCTAAAATTCGAAAGTTGTATCATTAAAATGTTTTTTCGTTGCATAAATCGAAAACATAGAAGTCATCGTAAGAAAATAGTTGGAACATATATCGAATTTTATTAAAGACGGTGTTAATTTTAATAAAAATGAAGGATTATTAACGCAAGTTTTATTGTTATATTAAATAACTCGTCTCCGCAAAGACCAAACAGTAACTTTAAACTAAGCCATGCTCTTATTTGCTTTTATAAAAATAATACTGAAACTCCAGCCAGTCGACAACAATCGGAACAGTAAATAAAAATAATAGGTAAATGTTTCGGGGTGGTCAGAAAAAGGCATAGGCCAATCATGACAAGTGGCAAGCTCGTCGATGTCTCCAGCGTACCAAACTCGAACCAGGAATCGAATCCGGTACCTCCGAGTCTAAATCCATGGACTTAACCGATAGAACACGGAGGTCTAAAATAATAGGTAATACCTAATAAATAAATACTTAAAAATGATACAATGATATATGATAAAAGGTTCAGAAAATGGTGCTGGAAGCAACTTCTAATATTATACTATAGTCAAGCTTCTAATTTAGTAAAACAAATGAGCGTGAAGGTAAGATAAACATTCTTATCATATTAGTATAGATATCATCATTCATCATTACAGCCCCTAGAACACAGCGTCCCAGACCTCCAATGCTGGAGATGGGCCCTCCAGAACATATATCTGGAGAATTTGGCCTACACTCGCCACGCTGGCCAGACTGCTTGGTGAGGAAGTATAGTATGAGAATGAATATGTATAAAGTAAATTAATGATGATGTTTTGTGTGAAACATTCCCAAAACTTATTTCTTGAGCAAGGAAACACAGTTCTTCCATTATTACAACATCCTATAACAAACCCAGTTTTGGTTTCCGTCCAATCCCTCTATTCTATTTGCGGTCAGTAGTTTTTACTGCTATATATAGACCCGTTGATAGCCATAACACAGTTGGCAGTTAATTACAAATTTGACCTAAATATTGGAATTTTACCACCTATTATATTGGACGCTTGTTATAACTAGCTTCCACAAAAGCTCTTTCATTCTGGCTTTTCAGCATAGGTGAACTAGTCATTTTGATTGTTGTTCTACATGTTTTGTTTTGTTAAAAGTTTAATATTGTTGCGTAAATATGTATTTGTTTCATTTGTAAATCTGCTATAGCTTTATTGATTAGATTCCTTTCTCAGTCGGATTAAACATTAACAGTTAATGCTAAACTGCTCGTCTTCTGCTAACTTTTGGCCAATTTGCTGCAATACGTTGCGTGAATAAAGATATTTTGACTTTAACTTTGATTTTATTGGTCATTACTGACTTTTTATATTAATAATATTATATTTATATTAATAAGGAGAACTGACGAACGATCAAGTTAACAGGTTCTAGAGTGGAGATTACGGGACGATGCAGAACTACAACAGTTTTTTGGTCGCGGTTTTGGATTAGGGTGACAAAAAGAAGGAAGTTATAGAAAATAATAGTTGTCATTTAAGTCTGATCCCGAAAAGCCACTGTAGCTACATTACACGTCATTGACTACTAACAGTAGAAGATAGTAGAGATAGAGCCCCCTGGTAAACACAGACAATTGTTATGGGAATTTTCTCTTTTTTTTCCTGACCGTTACCTTACGTTTAGACTTGTTCTGAGGAGCTCCATAACCTTATCCCTTCTTCTCTAATCCGCAACCTGTGCGGTTACACGAACAGGCCAAAATATGCATCCACATACCATACCCACTATAGATAGATAGATAGATAAATTCTTTATTGCACAGAAAATAAAACATTTTACAGTACATAGGCGAGATTAATGACTAAAAACATTACCTAACAGCTAACCTTTAGGAGAAGTGAGCAGGGATTGTGGGTGCATGACCACTAATGTTTGACAAAGAGTTTTATTGAGAAAACGACTTATAACTAAAAGAAAAATATATATATGTATAAAAATAATAAAGCTATGGTACTTATTTACCGATATATACATAAATAACACATAATTATACTTACTATATACTATATAATAAATAAATAATATATACACACATATATATATATATATATATATATATATATATATATACTCTGTAAAGTTATGTAGATTCGTATTGCTTTACTATCCTACTACGCGTACTCATAAATTTGGATAATCTTACATCTGTCGCACGCTGAAGATGTGAAATGCTCTCCCAGCCAGTGTGTTTCCCCACTCCTATAACCTGGAGTCCTTCAAGCGAAGTGTGAAAAAGCATCTTGTTAGGCCGGCATAGTGGTAGAGACTGATACCGGTCGTTGGTGACTGGCGTCAGTTGCTTCTATTCTTGGACTTCGCGTACCGCTTACCACCAGGTGGGCGCGATATCACATGTCGTGTTCTGTAATTTAAAAAAAAAGTACTTGCTTCTAAACAACTTACTACCCGTGTTATCGCACACTTATGTAAATATATCTGTATAAGACAGTTAGTTACTATCTATATATGTTTCTGAATATATCTACGTCTTATGGACCAACTATTTTCTTTGCAACAAAAAAAACATTTATTACAACAAAATTTGGGGCCAACTTGAACGGCCTTTAGCTGTAAGTGTAGAATTGCTAGTTTGTATTGTAACAATTATTAGTTTCAGACGTTCGTTGGCACAAAACCAAATGTTTGCGGAACCCTAACATTATTATGATTCAGTTAATGGCTGTTACATTACGCTGACTGTAGGTAGGTACTTCAGAATTAAAATTTAATTTTGGGATTGCTGAAATAGTATTTTTTTATTTTTCATACCTCTTAACATTATAAAGAGGACCAAATTGTTTATACATAATGTACTTTTGATTGTGCACTCCTACATGTACGCATCTGGTGTGCATAGGCGTTTATTATCGCATGGTAGACAGCGAGTTTGTATTGGTTATAAAACTAATATCGCTTCAGTCTTGAATTTTAAATAGATTTTATGGCATAGGTATATTGCTTTACTGACATTGTTAGTACCGTGCGAGCACGGTTTAATGCGTTATCGTAGCTGTATTGTTTGGAAACGTGTTAAATACATTGCGTTATTGTGGAGAACGTTTTGTATAGTATTTAGTTGATTTACTAGTTTTTTCACATTTCTTCGTAGTTTATCTCACTTACGCTTACGTTGCGCTACATTAACACATACATCTATGCTTTACCTAAATAAATGTCACTTACTTATTTCGGTCCATCCATAATTTAATTTTTATTTAATTTAAATAATATTGTATTTTATTTGTAAAAACTGACAATATCCGAGTGTTACCGGTGAACCAAATGGAAATAAATAATTTGAATTTGAATTTTTAAAAACTTGTATAATAATTTACCGACATTGTCAACAAACGCGTCAGGCACGGTATAAGTAGGTACTGAGCCATTGTAGCGACATCTTATTGAGAGCATTTGAAATAGTTGGCTTAATTTATCCACTCCTTTTTAATATTTATATATACGATAACTGTTTATTTATTAACAATGATTAAATTAAACATATTTGTTAGTCCGAGGGGTGTTAACTGGTGACCTGAGATACAGGTATCTTCTAGGTACCCCGTTCAGGCACCAGCTCTCATGCTCGATAAGTTAATTGTTTTGAATACATATATATTTTGTTCTTGAGTACAATATCTAATAGGTATGTATTGTAACTGTTAATATATTGAATGTACCTACCTACATATGTATTTTATGAGAAAAATAAACATTTTTATTATTATAATTTTATACATAAAGTAAGTGCGTTACATTAACGCACGGAACTGTGCCTAATAAAGACTCGTGTGTGGTTAAATACAAGTGAATTTATTATGCCTTGTTGAACATCTAAGCTTGCATCTTTCTTTAGAATTACATCCACTAATTGGACATAAAATTTTATTTCGTGCTGTGTGACGGGACGGACCACCTTGAATAGGAAATTGTTTTAAAATCATTAAATTGAAGTAATTGTTAGATAAAATGTAAAAAAAAGACAGTATAAGCAGATAGCATTTATGGTAACATTTATGAAGAAATAAATGATTATTATTATTATTATAGCAGTAGTTAAATCGTTAAAAAAATGTGTATATTTTCAGCTAATATTTATTCTTGTTCTATAATTCGTGTAATATGTAATATTTTAATTTTAGTTAAATTAGTTATAGAACACATTTGTAAACAAAATAAATTCAAGTCCTTCGCGCTATTTTAAGCGGACATGTCAAGTGCAGGTTTTTGTTTTGTAAATTCATTTACTGTGGATTGTTGATTGTTGGTCAAAAGTGGTGTTGTTTGGTTTAATAATGTGCTACAATGTGAATAATTATGAAAAACGATAAATTGGACTTTAAATATGTGGCACAAGTCGCAGTTTTTTTTTTTCCCGCCCTGTGAACTCCCATATTATACCCATCGTGTTTGGGCTATAATGCCTCGAGTGACCCCAAGATTAGCATCAAATTCTGCAACATCTGGAATTTGATTATAATCTCATTAACTCATAAGAAAGAAAGATAACGTCAGACTTGGCTGTATGGGCTAGACCCTTAGCCTTTCCTATCACCTCATTTATCATCCATAGGGAGAAGAGAACACAAACAACAAAACAAATTTGTCATACTCTTGATTTCGTTTCAAAACAAAAAATATTTTTAGTAACACATAAATTTCATAATATGAAAGAGACGGAGTTATGGCTGTCAAAAGTGCTAGAGCATGTAGTAATTCCGACTAAATTAATATTTAGTCATAATATGGGAACGAAACCTTTATTGTTGCCAGAAAAAAAAACCTTTTTAACCAGAAATATTTCGAGGTGTGTTGAGTTTACAACTAAGAATACCTACCTGTTACCTACCAAAAACAATGTCGCCATTAACTCTCCAATCTCGCGTATGTGTCGAAGTTGCAACGAACTTTGTATCAGATCCTGAGATGGATATATTTATTATGAAAAAACACTAATTTAAAATTAACCCCACTAAATTGATTGTCGGTAGGTATGCATAATAAATTGTTTAACGGGTTGGGAAGGAATAAGTTATTTTGTTTCATGTTATTCATTTTGTTATTATTATGTTTTACTTTTATATTCTTATTAGTTATTACTCGTACGTTTAGTTTTGATAAGTTTTACTTTTAATTGCATGTTTTATATATATTTTTTACTATTAACTTTTACTTTAAATTATTACCTTTTTTTTTAATTATTCTATGCTGTGTACATTTTTTTAGGCTAGCAAACCCGACAGGATTGTTTGTCTATGATTTTATTAATTGTTTTGTTTGTTAGCTGTTATTTGTACCTTACTTCGAATAAATAAATAAAAGTAAAAAGTAAAGTATCATCACGACCGTTTCCCTTTCGACGTGGTCAGAAACCACGCTTATAAATAAGCGGATTCAGATTTAGCCAACTTTACTATAATAATAATAATAATAATAATAAATATTTCCAGACAGGTCACACAGCGCCATCTAGTTTCCGTGGTAAGCTACGAGGCTTGTGTTACGGAAACTATATGGTTGATAAACTACATATTATTATATTTTTTTTTGTAAATATATACATATTATACATATAAACACCCAGACCGAGACAAATTATACAATATACAACTTGCCCCCGGTGGGAATCGAACCCACGACCTCCCGAGTTCACGGCAACGTTTGTTACCACTAGACCACGGAGGCGGTCTACTATAGGCCAATCATGACAAGTGGCAAGCTCGTCGATGTCTCCAGCGTAGCAAACTCGAGAAATATCACAAATAAATTAAATATTAATTAGATGTATTTATTTACATTAATAAATATTTGTGTCCCGACCGGGAATCGAGCCCGGTACCTTCGAGTCTAAATCCACGGACTTAACCGCCAGACCACGAAGGCAGTTTAAATTAATAAATTTATAAGAATATAATAATATGACATTTATCAAATTTCCTTCCTTCCTTGTACTAAATATAAAAATATTTTAGTTACGTTGTAATCAAACTTTTTAACGACGGAACCAATGAGTTTATTTTTTAATTTTTATTTAAAGTTATTTTTGTTGGTGTTGTTCAAATTAAGAGTCAAACAAATGCTGGTTAATAAATGTTTTTATTCGACAAAAGAATACCTAGACACTAAGCTCGACAAAGTCATGGGACTAAATAAATATTTGATGCTAGAAATAGCGAAGCATGTGATATAATTACATATAATAATTTACATCCCTGTACCTACCATTTGATTTTATTATTAATGAAAACTATCAACTATCAGTTGTAGATTCTATAACTCTTGGTGGTTATAGAAATAAGGTATAAATAAATAATTTATTTTGTAACACAAATCAGTTTGTAAGAAAGTTGTCGCGTTCAGCTTTTCCGTTTCCACAATTTGTGTGTCAGTGAATGCGTAATGTAAAATAATTGATGCAATGACGGGATTTTATCGACTGTATATATATTTATATATACAAGTACTTCTTGTCAAAAAATAAATTAAGACCGCGTGCAGTAGCGAGTCTTATGAAACTAATATTACTAAACCCGACACTGCGAACCAGATGTTTGCGTCATGCTTTGATGCCGCGGCATCAAAATATAGTATAGCATAGTCAGACAGTGGGGTCGGAAGGAGTGGTATATATATATATTAAACCACCATTCCGTTCTTCTCACATAATAATCAATTTTCTATCCCTCAACACTCTTCTAGTTTACGATTCAAATTCACTCACTGTTACGGAGAACAAACTTCTACTGGTGATCAGGCAAGCACCGTCTCTCAACATTTAAAAAAATATTTACATACTTAAAATGCAAAATGTCTCTATTCCGCTCTGATATGGTAAATATATATGATATATATATATCATGCACCAATGACAAATACACTTTTCTTACGTACATTTGGCATAGATTTACAACACCACCGTTCCCGTGCTTCGGAGAGCACGTTTGTAATAAATAATTTATTAACGATTCCACAATTATTGTCATAAAAAAATTGACATCATATCCTCGCAAGGCCGTCTGGCCAGCGTGGCGAGTATAGGCCAAATTCTCCAGTTCTGGAAGGCCCATCTCCAGCAGTGGAGGTCTAGGACGCTAAGTTCTAAGGGCTGTAATGAAATGAAAAAAAAAAAATGTGTTCTAACCGGAAAACGAACCCGGTACCTCCGCGTCTATATCCACGGACTTAATCGCTAGACCACGGAAGCAGTTCTCGTGTGAAGGTGACATAAATGCAGCTGCTATATTAAGTCCTAGGGATATACTGACTGACCTGGTGCCCTGGTTGCATATATCGATCCATCCACTTCAACAAACACATAATTATTACCCACAAATGTTCCTGGAAACAATCGTGCGTGTAGGTAATGTCTTTGTACGCGGTTTATTATGAAAATCAATAGCATTTGCCTTATTGATAAAATAACCGACTCAAAACTAAAAAAAACTTCGTTCTGCTTTTAAAAATCCCATCCCACTCTTCTAGCAGATATTCAGATTCTTTCACTACTACCACTACCTACCGCTACCACTGGTCATTAGACGGGCACCATCTGTCAACGTTTTTAAAAACAATTAGTCTCTGACTTGTTTCTTGATAAGCAGGAGCACACTGCATAAAGGCTTGGCACGCAAAATATTATTCTATGTTTATATATATATATATATCACTGCAGCTTCGCCGTGACGTTGCCTCTCTGAGCGTGTTCTACAAGCTATACCACGGTGAGTTTTCTGAGGAGCTCCATAACCTTATCCCTTCTTCTCTATTCCACAACTGAATCAAAATATGCACATGCCAAAATATGCATCCACAACCTACGCGTACTCATAAATTTGGAGACTCTTACATCTGTCGCACGCTGAAGATGTAGAATTCTCTCCCAGCCAGTGTGTTTCCCCACTCTTATAACCTGGAGTCCTTCAAGCGAGGTGTAAAAAAGCATCTTGTTAGGCCGACATAGTGGTAGAGACTGATGCCGGTCGTTAGTGGCTGGCGTTGTCCCCATTCTTGGACCTTGCGTACCGCTTACCATAACACTTAGTGTTCAATATAAAAAAAAAGTTGAGGTGACTACGTATTCTGCTAGATTCCTATTAAGATTATACGAATATCAAGATTAATATCGCTTGACATTCAAATTCAAAGTCTTTATTTGCTTAAAAATATGGTACAATGTAGTAGATGATATATAAAATTAAGATCAGCATATTTTTACTGTCTCCAGCATGCAAATTTTTACAAATCTATAAAATAAAAACATTGTTAAAGAACTTTGTCTTACATTGAACTTACATTTGATAAGCTAAAAATTGTATGTTAAATTAATATTATTCGTATGTCAAAATTAGATTAATGATAAACATAATTATGTCTGGTTTTAAAAAAATATTCATTAGTATTATTAAAACAATTGCTGAGTGTTTCATCTATGCAGCTTTATTTTAAATAAGTTTGTAGACAGACTTAATATTTCGTTAGGCAAATTATTATACAGTTTAATGCACATTATATATGCGTTACAACTTACTACTTTACTTCTAGGCATTATGCTATAAATGAGTTTGTTTGGATAACGTGTTTTTGGGTTAACCTCTTTATCTGTTGTAAATAAAGCTGGCGGCATTCTTACAAAAACGCAAGCCTCATAAATATACATACTAGTAAGAGTCAAAATTTTTAATTGTCTAAAAAGAGGTCTACAAGATTCAGTCGGATAAACGTCACAGATTGCACGAATACGTTTTTTTTCAATTAGAAATACATTGTTACTTTTTGCGAAATTGCCCCATAATACCAGGCCATATCTTAAAACAGAAGCGACGTAGCAATGATAAGCTCGAAGGGCCGTTTGTTTGTTTCGATGTTGTATTGATTGTGTCCTTTCGTTAAATCATTCGTTTAATAACGTTTGCATCTAAGAAACAGAATTTGGCTATAGCTAGACTATTTAGCGAACCGTTTGCAGAAAGTGGGTTGCATGCTAGCATTGCCAGCCCTTTTTTTGTTGAGTGAAATCCATTATGTGAAGAGAAAATTGAAACCGGTTGATTCCGCCGTGGGTGGTTCATAGTGCCGTATGACCAAACTAGTCGACTAATGTGATACATGTCATATAAATCGTGGTGTATATAGTGTGTACTGGTGTATTTTTATGTATATATTCGTATATAAATCTACGAAGTCTTTGTCTGCTTTTCTCTATACTGCGACACCTAAATACCTCAAGAGAAAATTTGCTTATCCCGTTTCTCTTGATGACAGATCGTTGCGATCATCGCATTACTCTATCCTTGCTATTCCATTATTTGCAATTGTTCCAGTCGCCTGACTGGACCATCGCTTGGGGCTTCTTCCTCTTGTTCTTTTACCGTCTACCTTGCCCGTGATTAGAAGTTTTTCTAGATTATCGTCTTCTCTTCTTGCAATTTTTGGCCAAAGTATTGCAGAATTCAGGCAAAGCAGACGGTAGATAGTCTTTGCTCCCTGGTCAGCTTAAGCTCTTCGAGCACAGAAGAGATTTACCAAACTTGGGAAATATAACAAATAAATAAATTATTGTGTCCCGGTACCTCCGAGTTTAAAACATTAATTTAATTTTTAATTTAATTATTTTGAATGATTCTACTCCTGCTAGTAGAAGACTAAGCAGCAAAGTGGTCCAATAAGTAAGCTTTTAGCAGAAGACCAGCAGATTCCAGTGACTTGTTAATGTGTAATCTGACTGAGAAAGGAATCTGCAAGGAAAACTCAGCTATATCAGATTTACAAAATAAAACATATACAGAACTGCACCACAACGATCAATTAATAACCTTTTAAATTTAGTTATCAGTACCTATGAGATTTACACACTGGTTATTTTAGTCTATTGCTTTTATTAACTAGGCGTTTATGACCCAATTATTCATTTTATAGGTCATGGGCTTATTTGCCATTCTCAAGAGTTTCTCCAACCGAAGTAGGTTAGCGTAAATAGATAATTATGTTAAAGTTTCTGTAGCCATGAATTTCTATATGATTATTTTTATACAAATCTGTATCCCTATTCTGTTAGTTAGTCGCAAACGTTATTAGTGGATTTTGTTATTTACTTCAGAGCTTGCGTCATAATTACAAAATATTATTCAATTCTCAACTCTATAAGCGCTCGACCTTGAAGAGGCCATATCAACTTTAATAGCGTAATATATATATAGTTAACGGATTCCATTATATAACGTTTGCGCCTAATTAACATAATAGGGCTGCTGGCCCATTAATATGTACGATACACCGAATCCTTCCTTAGTGGTATTTGTTCACTTAAATGCATGGACCATTAAAGCCGCGGATAGATCGAGTATTGAGGCGTTTGCTTGCTGATGCTTGATCTCTGTCGTCGTTTGCTCAGATTCCCTTGGACCGCACAACGAACTAACTCTACTGTGCTTAAGCTTACCAGGGAGCAAAGACTCTCTATTTTACTGATTTGCCCGAATACTTTGGCAAGAAGAAGAGGCGATAATCTAGAAAAACTTCAAATTACGGTCAAGGTAGACGGTAAAAGAACAAGAGGAAGAAGCCCCGAGTAATGGTCCAATCAGGTAACTGACCAACTGAATATCCCTGTACACCAGGCCATCCAATACGCCGAGGACCGAAACCGCTGAAGATTTCGACGGAGTCACGATCCCCATCAGTGGGGTACTTTGGTCTGTTGGAAGGCTCGTCAATGGCCACCTCAAATCGTCGAGTTATGAAATGTCGAGACTGCTGCCCCTGGACGAAGTCACCTGGATGTAGGACGTGTGGCTTATGTGTCTACACACATCGCATCCCATACCAGAGACCTGCCAAGTTTCCATGGTCATGCCGTTGGGTTTCTTGCTATCGCTCCGCGCAATCCCAGAGGATTCTAAGTTCGCGGGTACTCCAGCAGTGACAAGAGACCTTCTAATGATGTCTTCGAGAGTGTGTGGGTGGATGTCCGAGCTCTGAGACGAAGGAACACCGCCATAGTTAAGAATAATTATTACGCAGTGGCAAAGTTTTTGTTGCAGGCATTTATAAACTTTCTGATAGCGATAAATGTGAGAAGTAGCTTAGTGAGTTAATGACTAACGCCGATTGGCGTGTTATGTTCCTTACCTAACACATACATACATACATATCTTCACGCCAGATTCCTTGCGGGGTAGGCAGAGACAATTGAGCGCCATTTGACACGATCACGACATACTTCTTTCGCTTCGTCGACATTCATTAACCTCTTCATACATGCCCTTTGGTTACGAAGACTTTTTAATGCACCTTCAGTCAGTGTTTTATTTATTTGATCGTGATATGTGAGTCTCGGTCTGCCAGGGCCTCTTTTACCCACAACTTTCGCATTATATATCTGGTTCGTCAATCTTTCATCGCTCATCCTTTCAACATGCCCGAACCATCGTAGCATGCCTTTCCTTATTTTTGTCCCTATGCTTTCCTTCATACCAACCCTTTTCCGTATTTCGACGTTACGTATGCGGTCCGCCAAAGTGACGCCACATATCCGCCGCAACGACCGCATTTCTACTGCATTAACCCTACTCTCATACGTATTCTGACGTATCCACGTCTCGCTTCCATACATCAGTGTTGGTACCAACATGGCATTGTGTATGGCGAGCCGAGCTTTGTCACTGACATTTCGACTGCCGATCAGTGACCCCAGGGCACCGTTAACACTATTTCCCGCGTTCACTCTTCTTTCAACGTCCCTATCGTACTTCCCATCCGCAGTGAAAACACTGCCCAGATATATAATTTCATTTACTTGTTCTAGAGTTTCATCATCAATCTTTATCGTCACGGTTGTCATCCTTCTTCTTTCAAACACTAGTACCTTGGTTTTTCTCGCATTCAAACGGAGTCCTTTTTCTGCACATCCCTCCTTCATTCTTGTGACTAGTGATTGCAGTTGTTGTTCGGACGATGCCATAAGAACAGCATCATCTGCATAAAGCCTTCCTTACCTAAGTTCTAGCTCATCTTGAATCAGATATAAATAGTTTCAAGAGCATTTGTTTATCTAATATAATTTACAACATCATTTCACTTCTGAGCGTCTGCTTTTAAATTCAAATCAAATCGATTATTTATCATTTGGTTTACCGTCTACCGTTTTACGATTTGAATATGGCTTGGCCTGTATAATGTATCATGTGTAAGATTCCTTTGTGTTTTATTGCAAAATTAATACCTTCAGAAACAGATGTGCCAGTAGTAAGAAATGGGCCACGTATCAAATAATTTATTTAACACTGCATCAGCTACAAGCCAATCTCCAAGTTGTATTCTCCCCATTTTTACACTAAGAAAAAAATATATTTCATGTAATGGAAAATATTTTGTTAACTGATCAAGGATTAGGAAATCTTCGGCACATTCTCTCATCGTCCACACCACAATGTTTGAAGTCCAAAGTCTTTCACAAGTGCGTCCCCCCGGTAATGTCGATAATGAATATATAGAGCTATGGTTTGTATTTCTCAAATGGATAGAACTTGAAACGTTGATATTCGTCAGAGAACCAAAGTTACTGACATAGCATTCTAATTAGCAAGCTCAAGTGGCAACGGGCCGGACACATCGCTGCAGAACCGACGACCAGATCGCTGGCCGGGGTTGGAAGAGGGTTGCAAAAGACCGCGTGCAGTGGCGAGCCTTGGTCCCCTACGTCCAACAGTGGAAAGACATAGGCTGATGATGATGATGATGAATACAGTGCTTTACGAATACATTGCCGATAAACTAATGCCGTTTTTTTTAATGACAAGTTTTTTTTTACAAGTTGTGAAAGGTGCTCTCCGTGGCACGTGAACAGTGGTATTGTAAATCTACGACAAATGTACGTAAGAAAAATAAATTTCACATTGGTAAATGCCGGTGTTTGAATTTTGATTTAAAAAAGATTAACAAAAGCATTCTTAAAACCGCTTTTAGATCATAAACTTAGGGAGTCTCTTAAGTCTTCGATAAGCTTAATTCAGTCGAGATTATCATTATCATTTCTTTTTTTGTTTAGGTCCGTGTGCGCGAGTTCTACATCGCCATGCAGCGTTGCCCCTACATCCACGAGATGAAGGAGCGCTTGCTTGGCACCCCTGCAGAAGGCGCAGATCCTCAACTGGACCAGAATAACCAACGGGACCATAGCAACCAACGGGACCACAATAACAGAACTACTGAGGTCGTGCAAGACGCACATCTAGGGACCATTGTCAAAGTGAGTAACAAAGTAAGTTCCCATTAACTATTTAAGTAGATGTCATTAATAGATGATCATCAAATTACTTCATTACTTAGAGACTAAGTACTCACTGAGATGAAACACCACAATAACAGATTTACAAAGTTAGTGCAAGACGCACATTTAGCAACCATCTAAAGAAATATTTGAGTAGATGTCATTAATATATCATCTATCAAGTTATTCCATCAATACTGATTTCGGCATCAAACGTTTATGGATCACGTTGGTTATTGACTCCCGAAATTTTGAACAAATTAACTTACGCAAATATTAACACCATCTGCCTACAAAGTTTAGTTTCAGCTTCATATAGACATACTGAGTTATTTGAAAATATAATCAAATTCTCTTTTACAGTTAGGGAGTAGGAATTAACGAAGAAGATCCCATCATTACACAAGTCGTGGGTTTCTCTCTTATGTTTCAAGATTTGAGTTTTAGTCCTTATCACTCTCACACCGACGGACTAAGTTCCATATTTTTTTCATTAAACATAGTCTTTTGATCTAATCAAATCCAGCACAATTACTCTATTATAAAGTAATTTATTTCTCACCAGCTGAATTCCGACGGGTACGGCTCGCACACGTCACCGGCGAGGGCGCCACTGGTGATGGAGGAGTGCGAGGTACCCTGTGACGAGACGGACGCGCTCACTCCCTCGGACTCCGTGCTCCGGTACAGAGTCAGCTGTCAGCCTGACACAACTCCCAAGAATGCCAAGTAAGTTCTCTACATCATCAAACTGCTGATTTGACACTGATTCTACATAGATAGCCGCCGATGCACGTAATGTTGTCTAGTATAACTCGACACTTTCATCCAATCACTTATTAACAATAAGTAATTGTAAAGAAAGGTGTCCCCCCTAGTCTAAATCAGGAAGCACAAACCAATTATAGAACTAACATAATAATTTGGATTGTCTTTATTTTAATATATAAGGTTAATATTTAAGGTAAACTATAGTTCTAATAAAGAATCCGAGAGACGCGTTTTGCTAGGATGAAGGGCATTTGTGAAGTAGCGTCACATCTTATCAAACATACCCCAGTGTTTGAAGACGTTAGTTTTGAACCAGTGCGTTCTTCCAGTACGGAGCAGAAACGTGGACACTGACAATGGGTCGATCCACAATTTGATATGAAAAGAGCTCGGGATTTCTCTGAAGAATAAAATCCGGAACGTTGACATCCATCAGATAACCAAAGTATCCGACATAGGTTTCTAAATTAGCAAGCTGAAGTGGCAATGGGGCGGACGGACATGTCTGTCGTAGAACCGATTAACGATGGAGTAGTAGACGCACAGTGGGACGACTTTTGAAGAAACCTGAAGAAGGTGGGGTTTGGATGATAAAACAAGATTCTCTCAAAAATTTTATGATTTTTGCCTGTTTTGAAAAGTAATCATACACTCAATTTCAAATACGAAGTCCCATATGACAGATATAAAATATGTTGACTGTGTTTTGTATAAATGTATTTTTTTTCAAATGGCGATTTACTAACATAAATAAAGATTTTATATTTATTCAATTAAAATAAAACGTGTATACGAACGAAAAACTCCATATTGTTAGAGACAGAAATCTACAAAAACATACGCATGTATTTATTTAAATATTTTGAGATAGGTATTTTAATAATGCTTCTGGAACTGTTGTGCTATTAACAATAAAACACAGAGTTATTTGGCCAACACATAACAAAAATAGAACACACAAACACAAATTTACAAAACTTTAAAGCCAACACGAAGAAAATCATTAAAACCAAACTGCGTTGACTGTAAAGCGAACCACAATAGCTCATAATGTACCGTTTAGGTACGACATAAAAGTATTTAGAATCTCATTGACCTATTAAACCAATAGAGGACAAAAAGTTTTGTTGGAAACCTCCAGAGAGGACCACAATGGACAATTTATAAATAAATAAAGGGGAGGAAGCTGTGATCAAAGCACTTCCACGTCACATGGATGGACAATCGATTAAATGCCACGCATCCATTCACAACGACGTTAAACATGAAATGTTTTAAGCGATTATAGCCTGTATGTGGAACTAATAACATATAATTTTAAACTACTGGTACTGGTACTAGTAAACGTAAGCTAAAAAGCCTATAATAGATTATCTGTTGAACACGACGTAAAACAGCGATAAATATAGCACTATTAAAGGCTTCAAAAGGCCTACTGATGAGTTTGTAAAGGTGTAAGAACTTATTACGTTCACTTTTTTTTCTCCTTTGTATGTGAACTAAAAAGTAAATTAGCCAATATCCAGTATTAGAAGTCGACAAGCTACTTATAAACAACTAGAAATACCAATTCTATAAATCCTGTCAAGTCTGCATAGTAGTAGAGATTAATACCATATTTTGCCTTTAAAAACTAAAATTACTCTAGACCTTCCCCTTTTCGACTAGGTGACATGTATAGTGTCGATATCTCATATGTGTTGCTAAATAATATAGACCGGTTACTCAACTCGTGTATTAGGTTCATCTTCGCAAGTTTTTCGAACTTCGGCTGTTCTTCTAGATTCTTACTTTTTTACCCACAACTTTCGCGTTATATATTTTTTATCGTCATGTTTGTCATACTTCTTCATTCAAACACTAGTATCTCAGTTTTACTTGCATTAAAATTTTGGATTAATGTCACGTTAGCAATGTTTATTTAATTATTTCTTTATTTATTTATCGTGGGAAAATTTACAGCCTTTACAATATTATGTATACAGAAAATATCTAATCTTAAAGCCTTACAAATTTTCAGTTAGCTATAATGAAAAATAATAAAAATAAAAACCAACAAAATCAGTACAATAACAATGAGATATGAAGTAACAATTGCATTTGTATACTGATCCCGTTTTACATCTTAAGAATCATACAATATAATAAAAGTAATTAAGTGTAACAACTAGTATTAGTAACAATAAGTAGGTACTCGAACAACCCTTTACAAATTTTGACAAGAAACATAAATGAAACATAAGTAATAGAAAAATATATAAAATAAAAAAAAACTAAAACAAGAATCAAATAAATAATTTAAAATAATAATAATGTAATATTTCAACATTTTAATGGACATTACTCAATATGCTCATCACAGTACTCTGTAGTCAATAAACTTCTGAGGGTGGAAGGAGATGTCTCAAACAGGTCGACATCCAAACGTTGTAACAAGTCATTAAAACCTCTACATGTTCTAGGGATAGAGGAGTTAATTCTATAGTTAGTAGATGAAAAAGGAACACATAGCAAACGGGGTTTCCTTATCCTGCTTGGTGGAGTAAAAAAAAATATTTTCGACAAAAGTTCTGGGCAATCCACTGACCCGCTGGTTATTTTGAGAAGATATGTGATATCGGCGTTCATGTTAGTCGAAACCCTAAGTTTTTTTTTATATTTTCAAGTAACTACCTACTTACTCTATAGGGTAGTTAAAACGCTGTTGGATTAATAAATAAAGTTTAATTAATTACAGTAGTTTAGGTTACTCCTGGTACACACTGTACAGGTAGTAGACCTAAATATGCACTTATCTGTACAAATACTTCTTTTCATACTGTGTTTTGTATCTTTTATGTCTTCAAGGATCTTTTCTTTCGCGTAGCAAGCCTACCCTAGTTAATATTCCGTTTGTATGTATAGGCACCGCAGTCCCTAAGGAACCAGCTTCCTTGGCTTTGACATTGCGAATGCGTCTTTAATATTAATTAACAAACTGCAGCGGGATTCTATTTATTTATTTAAAAACTTTATTGCACTATGTACAAAGGCGGACTTAATGCCGCTAGGCATTCTCTGACAGCCAAACCTTTAGGACATTTAGACAGTATAGATGGTAGGTGCAATCATTAATATAAATATACATTTATTCGAAAAAATATTTACAACATATAAAATAAAATTAATATTAAGGATAGGGATATAAGTCCCGTCCGCGTGGAATGGTGGCAAGAACGCTGGTTGCATTTCCCCGCTGAATTGCAATACTAATTCTCTGGGCGAAGAAAGAGCCAGCCCTCTTGTCACCGGAGGAGACAACAAGACGCGGTGTTATGTCTTTTAAAAACTTTTACTTTAATCATTAATTAAGTTATTCTTAACAGTATACTTCTGTATCTTAATACATACATAACAATATTACATACTAATACATATACAAATACATAAATACGTAATATTTATTTTTTTATTTATTTATTTATCACCATAGGCACCTATCGGAACACTTGGTTACGTCCTAATTTACGTTAATTACAGAACAATGAAAAAACTAAAAAAAAAAGAAAGTAACAATACTAGAAAACAATATAATGGTCGAAAACGATGACATCATAAAGTTAAATTAAAGTTTGTCTGAATTGGCTGTAAATGGGCCTTGTCAGTTCTAATATAAAAATATTTAACAATAAAATAGAAATATGTCACTAAAAAAATCAGTTGTCAATTGTGGATGTCACTAAAAAACTAAAAATTTGTCACTAAGACTAAGAAATACAAATATTGAGCAAAATAGCTATTGAATGTCAAAATTTAAAACTAAAATTATTATTAAAAACAAATAATCAAAAATTCTACTACCTAGGTATTGAAAAATCTGCTGTAAAGTGGCGTCGTCATAACAAGAGTACAAAGTTAAATTTAATTACTAAAAAAAAAGTAATAAATTAAAATAAATAGGTATGTAAAAATATAAAATATATATTATGTCACGTAAAATTATGGAAATAAGTATATATTACTGTCAAAAAATGTTATATTACAAAATGTTTTTATTTTATTTTCTTTTTACATGTCAATAAATATGTCATCGTCTTCTAATGCCTCTCTTAATATATAAATATATACATATATATAAACACAAATTACATCATAAATAAACAATAATATAAAAATAAAACTACTTACGTGATGAGGGAATTGAAATATGATGTTGCTGCAATTGAGGATAGTGAGGACATTAAAAAGAGACATAAATTTGGGACAATCTAGTTAGAAAGAAAGTGTTTGTGTACCATATTTTTGAAGATGACTCGATTTGGAGCTTGCCTAATACCTAAAGGTAGGTCATTCCAAAGATTTGCAGCTACAACAGCAAACGAATTAGAGACGAAAGAGGTGTGATGGGAAGGGATGGAAAGGGAGGAGTTAGAAGAAGAGCGAAGAGTTCGATCATGGATTGAGCCTAGAAAAGTAAAGTTGTCTTTCAGGTATTGCGGTGTGTCCAGTTCGTTAAGGATGCTGAATAGTAAGCAAAGTTTATCTCCAAAGAAAACTTACAGCTTCTAACAAATGATTACTTATATAAAAAACTAGATGCCAATTAAAAGTTTCCACAAATATCTTATACAACTTAAAAATAACTTAAATAATAATAAACCACAATAATTTAGAAAATAAAATAAGTAGGTACTTAACTAAATCTATAAATCAGATAGATGTAAATCCTGCAATGTACACCATTAGAATACGTCTGCTGTGGTATACTGTGTACATATTGAGCGTATTATTGCGCAATAAAAAAAAAGGGAGGCCTCCTTTTCTTAAACCAGCCTATTGTCGGTCGCAAGCCCGAGACACCATTCTTCTCATCTCTTACCCACACACGATGGACCCGGCACCCGCACGGTGAATCCTTGGAATGCTTAGAAATTTGTCTTCAATGCTCCAGACATCGCCCGACTAGTAGTAATCATTCATGATATTAACTTTAATATACCTAATTTTAGACAGATTAAAACAACAATAACATTATAATATGTGGAGAAATTAAGGCCGATTAACACTTAAAAACTATGGTAAATAAAATATAATAAAATAATACATCTTTAAGATTTTTCCAAAGTTCAATATCTACAAACGTCCACTAAGATTTAAATATAAAGATGTACATCATCTACGTATCCTTTTGGAACTCAGTTGAAATGGATTCATATCCGCTTTCGCAGATCTGCTATCTACTTTTCTATTGGAATACGTCTGCTGTGTTATACATGGGGACCGTCGGCGAGGCGGTTGGCCAAGGAGTTGTCAAAGCGGCTGACAGAAAGGTCTGGAGACAGGAAGGCTGGCAATCATTTCTGCCAACGTATTAGCCTCGCTATACAGAGTGGAAATGTTGCCAGTCTCCTTGGGACTATCTCAGATGGGACGTCTCTGGAGGACATTTTTTATTTATAGTTTAGTTTATTTTTTATTTTATTATTTAGGTAGCTTTTAATTTATTATAATTAACTTCGAATAAACTGTTCCATTTGTGTCCTGAACAATCATCGCTCACCTCTTTACTTTTTTTACCCGATGTATACTACCCGATGATTTGTTCTTGTACGCACAACCTGCCTCTTCGTTCTGCTTTCAACAATCAACTCAAAATCCCCTCTCATTTCTCTAGCAGATATTCAAATACCTTCACTGTGTCTGCAGCCCCCCAGTGGAACAAGCTTTCACTGGCCATTAGACGGGCACCATCTGTCAACGTTTTTAAACAATTAGTCACTAACTTGTTTCTTGATAAGCAGGAACACACTGCATCTCATTACATCATTACAGCCCCTAGAGCACAGCGTCCTAGACCTCCACTGCTGGAAATGGGCCTTCCAGAACATATATCTGGAGAATTTGGCCTACATTCGCCACACTGGCCAGACGGCTTGGCGAGGATATGATGTTATGTTTTTTTAACGACAATTTATTTACGATTTCACAAGTTGGTATTAGAACCGGAACCGACGGCTTAACGTGCTATCCGAGGCACGGGAGCGGTGGTGTTGTAAATCTATGACAAATGTACGTGAGAAAAGTGTAATTCTTATTGATACATGCCACAGGATTTAAGGTAAGGGTTCTTGCAACCGAGCCACCACCGCAACACCAAATAAATCTAGTTAGATAATTTTAAATATTAATTAGCACCCAAAATAGCATAAGAAGGTCAAACATTTTGACTTTGTTGAAGTATAATTAATTGTTATTTGTTGACCAATTAAGGATTCATTACGTGCTTGATAAATATACAATATGTGCAAATATATCAAGGGTGACCACGTGGATTATGTCATCGACAAGCTTGCAATATGATGTGCAGGTAACAGTAACAGAATTAGCGGTCAGTTACGGTTCTGATTGCTGGAAATAAGTGGATTAAGATAAAGAGTCACCATCCCTTCGTGTACGTATAAATTTGGGGACTCATACATCTGTCGTACGATAATGATGTGGAATGCTCTTCCAGCCTCTGTGTTTTCACTTTCCTATAATTTGGAGTCCTTTAAGCGAAGTGTGAAAAAGCCGCTTCCTTAGAAGGTCATTGCAGTGGTGGCACGTGTGTCGGGTCCCGGTCCGCACCCTAAGGGCCTGGTTGAGCGGGGGGATGGCTGGCACATGCGTTATGTCCGTGATCGGGTGCTGCTGTGGGGGCCTGGGACCTCTGCCGAACACGTTCAATTTGTTGTTCTTAAATTAACAGAGGTTTTTGCATTTTGTCGACTTTCGGGTTGCATATAGGCATGTAGTCTACCTTAATTCTGACTTGCCTGGTGGGTTACTGCTGTACCAGGTATTGTTTTCTCATAGGTACTGATAACTAAATTTAAAAGGTTATTAATTGATCGTTGTGGTGCAGTTCTGTATATGTTTTATTTTGTAAATCTGATATAGCTGAGTTTTCCTTGCAGATTCCTTTCTCAGTCAGATTAAACATTAACAGGTCACTGGAATTTGCTAAGCTGCTGGTCTTCTGCTAACAGCTTACTTATTGGACCACTTTGCTGCTTAGTCTTCTACTAGCAGGAGTAGAATCATTCAAAATAATTAAATTAATGACGTTTCATAAATGCCTGTAATAGGTTTACGTGAATAAAGATATTTTGACTTTGACTTTGACTTTGCATCTAGTCAAGCCGGCATAGTGTTATTAACTGATGGCAGTTATGAGTGCTTCAGTTGCTAACATTCATGGACCTTGCTCGTCACTTACCATCAGGTGGGCCCAAGGTCACATGTCGTGCTAGTATAAAGAAAAGAAGGGATAAGATAAAACATCTTTATATATGCATAAATATTAGTTTAATTTACAGGTCTTATAGTAAATTAAATTTTAAAATAAAATATATCCAATAACTTTAGGTACTAAAATTGTCAAAATAATAATATTATTTTAAATTATAAAACATCTTCTCTTTTAACCAAATTAATAATTGATTTTTAAAATCATATTTACCTAACAATTTTAATTCGTTAGGTAATTTATTATTGGTTTGTATAGGTACCTAATTACATTATCCCCAAAGACAATTTTTATTACATTTAGTTTTTTTTGGATTTATATCTACAATAAGATCATAGGGGTTTCTTCTACTTCTAGCGCTGACTTCTCCAATCTTTCTAAACATTTCGCTGTGTTTTCTGACAAATAAGCGAACATCCAAAATATAACGAGATGAGATGACACAACAAAATTCGGAAATTCAGAAAAATTGATCCGTGATCTAGGGGTTAAGTGCGTGAAGTTAGACTCGGACGTACCGGGTTCGATTCCTGGTCGGGACACAAAAAATATTTATTAATGTAAATAATTACATTTAATTTATTTGTGATATTTCTCGAGTTTTGTACGCTGGAGACATCGACAAACTTGCCACTTGTCATGATTGGCCTATAGTAAAATTAGCTAAATGTGAATCCGCTTGTTTATAAGCGTGGTTTCTGACCATCCGAAAGGGAAATGGTCGTGATGATACTTTTTATGTAATTTTCATATTTTGTTCATCCTTCCCATCACCTTTCATGATCCGCTTGTTTATAAGCGTGGTTTCTGACCATCCGAAAGGGAAACGGTCGTGATGATACTTTTTATGTAATTTTCATATTTTGTTCATCCTTCCCATCACCTTTTATGATCCTCAAGGCGTTACCAGCTAGGTTCTTAATAAAAAAATCTTCTGAAATGGTCATTTGAAGAAGACAATGCGCAATCACGTGGCCAATTAGTATGCATGTTGTAGTTTTAGCGCTGGATTGTCGTAATTAGTATGTGACAGACGAACACGAGGTTTTTCTATTGCTTCATTAATTAGCCGCGTGGTTTTATATTTCTGTGCCATCAGACTTAAACATAGAGGTTTTTTTTTACATACGAGTATAATATTTTAAGAGTTTATAAATCTAGTTTTTAATGCCTTAACCTGTTAAAATCGCGAGTCCCGGCGAAGCTGATAAGTTTATTATCTGCGGAGATTTTTTTACCATAGACAAGTAATTAGTTTTATTTTATTTTTACTTACAAGGGAATAATTTTACGGAAATTTTGGAGATATATATAAGTCATAAGAACATTGAAGTCTTGGCTTGGATTAGCCCAGGGTGCTGACTCCTCAACATTCTTTAGAGGACGGAGGACTTCGGAATGGATCTGAAAAGACCATCTGAATTATACAAACATCTACGTATAAGCAAATATCAAATTCTAACCAGCTCCCAGGATAATACAATTTCATCCCTTCCAAGAGACCCTCTGGTCTCAGATATGGAACCGAGACTACTATTCTTCAAGAAATTCATGACAGGTGCCTAGACTGACAAAAGAGGTATTGGCTGGAAGAAAAAAGAAAGTGACAAAGAGGTTATAAAATCCTTCCTCAGGAAAGATGAAGAGCATGAATACAGAGTGCACGCGATGACTCTAGAAGTTCAAAATGACTGGCTAACTTTGGGCGATTTTTGCATCCCTCCAGCCCTAAAGTGGCGCACACTAATGTACGATTGGTCTCCGGCGTTGCTAAAGTTCTACCTAAACGCTTTTCAAATGTCCCTCCCGGACCAGAGTAATCTGGTAAGGTGGTGAAAAGCTACGGAAAAGAACTGTACATTGTGTGGTGCTGCCATAGGAACTGCTAGACACACACTTGTAGGGTGCGTTACTCTTCTAGAAAAGGGCTATTTATTACTCACGTCGACATGACAAAGTCCTTGGTGTTATCCGTGAAGCAGTAAGTCTTTCTATTGCAAGAGCCAGAAAGGTACTGACTACAAATAAAACTTTGACCACATTTGTAAAGGAAGGGCACGAAAACTAAATGCAAGCCCACCTCGACTCTTGGCGCCGCATCAGACTGGAAAATTCTCATGGATACATTTGAACACCATTATAGGATCCCAGATGAACTAGCTGTATCAGCCTATAGGCCAGACATCTTAGTGTTTTCTCGGAACTTTAAAAAAGTTATCCTTATTGAACTTACCGTTCCGTGGGAATCAAATATTCCAAAAGACCACAACATATTATGATCTCACAGAAGAAATGATCAGGAACGGGTTCAAGACTCAGCTTTACGCAGTGGAAGTTGGTGCGAGAGGAGTTCCAGTAAAATATTTGCATCACTTACTGAAAGAATCGGGCCTAAGCAGGTCTGCCGTCAATACATTTAAGGAAAGAGGTTCCAAGACGGCATTAACGAAATCATACAGTATTTGGTTGGATAGGGAGAGGAGTAGAATGGTGAATGTAGGCAATAAATTAAAAAAGAAGTTCTTTTTAAACCAGCGTATTGTCGGCCGCAAGCCGTACGAATACTTACCCACACACGATGGACCCGGCACCCATGGATGGAATGCTTAGAAATTTGTCTTCTCTTGTTTTAGTACACATACATACATATCTTCATGCCAAATCCCTTGCGGGGTAGGCAGAGACAATTGAGCGCCACTTGTCACGATCAGGACATACCTCTTTCGCTTCTTCAACATTCATCAACCTCTTCATACATGCTCTTTTGTTTCGTTGGCTTTTTAATGCACCTTCAGCTATTGTTTTATTTATCTGATTGTCTTGGTCTTAGTAAAATAGAGTAAAATCGTAATAAATATTTTTCTCTAATTTTCTCTGTCTAAAATTAAGTAAATGATAGTGAAATATGTCCAAAATGTCCGTATTTCTTTTTTAAAAAAGTTTTTTTTTATTATTATTATTTTTTTCAATATTATATATAATAGCTATTCTAAAAAGTACATTCAGACTTTAAAAATATTTTAAAATATTGTATTGTGCCAGTGAGAGTGTCAAACCCTCAGAACCGTAATTTGAATTGAAATAAAAATACTTATTAGTATAAAATATGATATGAAAACACAGGTGGTTGGTAAGTTTTGGCTTGACACATTTCGCCATTTCTGGCATACAAAATTTTATTTTAAAAACTAAACTTATATCTAACATAAATATAACACAAAAAATAATAATAAAGAAATAAGACACAAAAAATAATAATAAAGAAATAGAACACAAAATAATCCAAATAATATTAAATAAAAAATACCAAGTCTATTTTGCTCTTATATGAGCTTGTCGCAGTTCAGGTAGTCCTTGGTCGCGTAAAAACATTTCTGGACAAGTAAATTTTTAACCCTAATTTTAAATAATTTCGTAGGTAGTTCCCTAATATCCAGTGGTAGTTTATTGAACAATTTAATGGAAGTAAGGCAGCAGCTTTGATTACTTTATAATATGGAGCACACCAACCTTCCTAAACCGACATGACCTACGCATATTACCAAGCAAGAACTCCATTTATGCCATGGTTCAATGACCTCTGATAGATACATTCAATGCAATCCAATTTCGAAACTGCGCGCGCATCTCCCACAAACAAAATCAAAACGTAAAATGTTGAAATACCTTCGTGGCTTGGCGGTTACTACAGTAGATGTAAAGAGAGTTCGCATTAAATCGAGGAATATTTTATTTATTTTCTTATGCATGACCATTTGATGGCAAGCGGATTAAGTGTTTTTTTTTTTCCAAAGGCACACAAGCCAAAGAGATTTTATATTATTTAGACAATACAATTAAAACTTTTTATCCTACTAATAACATTTATTTTAATATCTAAATAATTAAAACTACTTAAAAGTAAAAATAAATATAAATTAAACCTAATAAAAAATAAACTAAAAAAACGTCCGTTAGAGACGAACGACCCTTCAGGAAGACTGGCAACATTTCCCCTCTGTATAGCGAGGCTAATACGTTGGCAGAAATAAATAATATAACTTCTCCGTTAGCCGTTTGGACAACACCTTGGTCAGACATTTGGTTGAGTGTCCCCATGGGCCCATCGTCTTGACCCCAAACGGCGCAAATGACCGATGGGACCGAGACGTGTTCTCCAAGGCACAGGAACAGTGGTGTTGTGTCTATGACAAATGTACTCGTACGTAAGGAAAGTGTATTTCTCATTGGTACAAAACTGGGTTACAGTTTTGAAAGAAAGAAAGAAAGAAAAATATTTTATTTGCCACATATCAATAAACACAACTTAAATAAAGACTGGTAGTATACACAAGATGTGTGGTGACAAATAGGGAATCAGCTCAGCATGGAGCTGCGACTCTGGGCCACAGCGCTGCTTTTCGGCTAATCCCTTGTTAGGAGAGGTGTTAATTGATAATATATACATATATTATATAGTGTGGTGGTGGTCTTTTTGGATTAAAGAAGAGCGTTCTTACAGTCGAGCCAGTAGTCTTTTTCTTACATATTAAATATCTTCGTCTAAAAGTAGGTAGAACCCTTATAAATTATACCTATTCACCCCTTTTCCTGCGCATCCCTTTACAACTTGCCCTTCTAATTTTGTTTTTTTTTATACTAGCACAGCATGTGACCTTACGTCCACCTGATGGTAAGTGGCGCGTAAGGTCAGTTCTAATACTATACAGTACTAATATCAGTTCCTAACACTATGCCGGCTTGACTGGGCATGACGGCAATTCGAGTATGATCCCGAAACGTGTGTATACACTTTACTGGGATTATCGGCACGAACGGTGGATACTTCCCCGCTCCGACAGACTGGGGAAATTATCACCCAGTCCGCCT
Organism: Tinea semifulvella; assembly: GCA_910589645.1. NCBI lineage: Eukaryota > Metazoa > Arthropoda > Insecta > Lepidoptera > Tineidae > Tinea > Tinea semifulvella. The sequence goes on along the minus strand of OU342608.1, from coordinate 8,928,878 downwards.
ACCACACCTTATAAAAGTAAAAATATTCTATTCCCCACTATACTTCTAATCATGCACTTACAGGCTGAAGTTCCATTTCCCGACTTTCGCATACCATAAAGAGCAGTGGTGGCTCGTTTGTAAGAACGCTATCCTTAAAAATATATATATATATAGGTCGGTTGGAACTCGGGCATGTACCAATGAGAAATACACGTTACTTACGTACATTTGTCATAGATTTACAACACCACTGTTACCGTGCCTCGGAGAACGGCTTAACCGTCAGTCACGTTTCCACTAATACCAACTTGTAAAATTGACAATCAGATTCTCGCCAACCCGTCTAGCCAGCATAGCGAGTGTTAGCCAAATTCTCCACATTTATGTCAACCAGAAGTGGAGTTCTACGGTTGGCAAGGGTTTGATAACATATTTTAATGACAATTTATTAACGATTCTAGCAATGTATTAGTAACACTAGATATTATAAGATTTCTTTAAAAATTGTTACTGACACATATGGGATTTATTCTGAAATAAAGTTTTATTATTATTATTATTATTAGGCCTGTTGCCGGGGTTCCAACTGACCTTAAGCGTTCCAGCACTGCTCTACACAACATGTGTAAAGAGTATTTACTGAATATTAGATAAAATTTTCGTTATATTTTGTTTAAAACATGGGTTTGATGTAGGAGCATTAATATGGGTGAGGTGTGCCACCCCTGGGTCAGTGGGTCGTTCGCGCAGCCTCCTCCTGCTCTCCTGGGCGATACGCGCCTCTATTGATCGCTTCCCGACAACCTATTAGGGTTGGCGAAACAATTATTTAAATGAAAAACATGGTTTATTTATAGTTTTGGTTCCTAAGTACCAATTTTTTTAGGCATGTAAAGTATTGCATAAATGAAATCGAAATAAAACTAGATATTACAAAAATATAAATATATTTATTTATGATATTTTTGGGTTTATTATTTTGATAATGGTGGAAAATAATAAAGTAATTAAAAAATGACATAGAATATAGTTAACTCATAAATATATATGTGCTTTAGTGGGTACATTTATAAATCTCAATGTTTTGCGTATAAATTACACAAGTAATCTTTATTTCAACCCCTAACTCTCAAAGCGATGTTATTTCCGTAGAAATTGCATCCCTCTCGCCATTTAGGAGTGCAATTTATCCATAAAGTAGGGTGTGTTAAAGAGGGTGGTGCTACGCCCCTGCTTCTACTGATTTTGAGAGCGCGCAGCATCCCCTATTGCGCAACTCTGCCTTGCATTCGGGCCGCGGCTCTGATTCGGAATCATAGCTCGGAATTACCAGAAGCCTTTGTCTGGGATTTTCTCACAATCCTCAACCCAATCCTCACCTTAACCCTAATACCTTAGCCCATTCATAATGGACAACCTAAATCCTTAATCCAATTGGACCTCAAATCCATTGTGTGTGATAGATACATATATTGATATCTTACACAAAAGTAAGTGCAGTGGTTAATCGTGTAAAAAGTGCAAATATCATGGGAAAGGATAAGAATCAACCAGAGGCTGAAGTCAAAGTGTCTACCGTTGACCTGGAATCGGTAGACAATATGGCGACTCTGCCGGTCGGCGCAGGTCGCCAACAAGGAAGCGACATTGCGATCGCCGAAAAGCATAACACCGTCAATAAAGAAATGGAACTCAAATGCGTACAGCCGAAGCCGAACAAGAAGTATGTTATAACATTTTCACGATATAAAAATTTCCAAAACAAATATTGAGTTCTTGGGGCGGGGCCCATTATGGATTTATTAATACGTAGATTTTTGATAACAATAAAATGCATTTAATATCCGTAGTACTTGTTGAAGATACGCATTAAATGAAATACTACAAATAATCCGTCAGGCTATTGTGTTAAAATCTCCTGAAATACACTATGGAAGGCCCTCACTGCACTGAAGGGTTGAAACGTAACGACGTCAATTAACGTATCCAATATAAAATCTAATTTATTATTTGCTTTTTAGGAACATATATTTTTATTATTGTTTATTTATTTTAAAAGAGATTGTTATTATTACCAATACTAGCTATAATATCAGAAATTATATTTGTCTTTATTTTCCAATATTGTTTTGTTATGATCTAAGTTATCCAAAGTAGTATGGTGCTAATGCACTTGTCTCTATACATATATTCGTCTCAAAGAAATATCACAAAATTAATGGATTGCTATACTCGTAAATATATTTGATTCTTCCATTATTATTAATGATTTTAAACACCTAAATGATGTCTTGTATAAAGATTTGATTATCAAGGCCTTTGTTCCACGTTACCCGGAGTAGTACAGTGCACTACAAAGTGAGGACATTGACATCTTCTGAGCATGCGCCTGTTACTAGTAGCCTACTATGCCCGGAAGTAGCAATCTTTGTTCTAGATTTAATTAGTCCTCATCGTGATTTAATGATTTTTCGGAATGAAAAAGCAGACCAAAATTCTATTTCATAGGATCATCTTATTTTGTTTTTTCATTCAACATGAGATTTGCAATTTATATGTGATATTTGTGACATTTATTCATTTGAAGAGAAAGGACAAAGACAGGCAATATAAGAACATAGAAGATAGCAATAGAGTAGAAGCAATTAAAATTATACCCGCCACCAGAATATTTCTCACTGTGAACAATAATGCACTCTTTGTGCGATACAAAATTCGTAAAATATCACCTTGGCCAGGTATAAAGAAAACAACTGCATTGTATGTGTTTGAATGCATTGAAACTGTCAGGCAAACTCCAAAGCAAACTGCCCACACTTTGCGAGCTAAACATGTTCCTCATATTAAAAATAGATCATCTATATCTATATCAAATACATATATGTACATGTATAACATACGAGTATACATGTATCAGTTATCATAATCTCTCTTTCATCTGTTATAGTAACAGCTACCTTGCTTTTTGAAACTGCTTAAGTTATTTTACAGGTTTGACTATTATAGAACGTTCAGCAGTATTCCGTTTGCATTGTACTTTGTTAAATAAAATATCGCTACATATCGCATACTTATCAAAACTCGTATATCGTATTGTTTATTGCTTAATTTTTTATTCACAGAACATCTCTCTTCATCATATCGAGTTTCATCTACGCGAAGCTTCTAGTAGTGGTGTGCATCGCCTACGTCATCAGTGACGTCATCACCCATAACCTGCCGCTTTACTACTATGAGGGCTTCTTCACGTACCTGTATGGCATGAGCATATTGTTTTTGCTGTTCGTCTTCTGCTTCTTACTCCAAGGTTTGTATAAAACAAAAATATCGCAAATTTAAAATGTTAGGACGGCAAACAATAAAACAAAATTATATTTGAATTTGATTAAGTATATAGTATATAAATAACAATTAAAATAGTGATCCTTAATTTTATTAAATTATGTTATTATCGCTGGAAGCTTTGTTTAAATAATTTAGTTAATAATTATTAATCCTTAAAGTAACTTATCAAACACTAAATTAACAAACTGGGTAAATCCCTGTATCAATCAATCAAAAATCCATACCTCAAGATGCAATAAACGATAAAGCTAACATAAACCTAAATGATGCATTAAGAAGTCAACTGTGTATTTTTTAAAATAAAACAATACCTTATAGAAAGCTCATGCTGCAGCGATAGTGCTCCAAAACCCAAACCGCCTCCAAAAGAGAAGAAGCCGAAGAAGGAAAAGGAAAAGAAAACCAAAGACAAAGATGCTAAGGAAGGAAAGGAAGGGAAAGAAGGCAAAAAAGATGGCAAGAAGGATGGAAAGAAGGATGGAAAATCCAAAGACAAGGATGCTGCTAAGGAAAAGGCAACCAAAGAATCTAAGAAGCAAAGCCAATTTCAGGTGAGTGATCGAAATTTGTTTAAAGCACATTCACAGAAATCATTTCTAACACAAATCACAGCTTCTGTGTGGCGTCATGTCAGTAGTTAATTCAGACACCATTCCCTAAATAAACACACTGTTTTTCATTCTTTTATTATTTATTTAGTTTTCATAAGTAATGGATCTTTACGCAATTTACCTAAAGAAAAAGAGTTCAAGTCAAAGTCAAAATATCTTTATTCACGTAAACCTATTATAGGCATTTGTGACATGTCATTATTTTGAATAATTCTACTCGTGTTAGTGAGAGACCTGTTAATGTTTAATCTGACTAAGAAATGAATCTGCAAGGAAAACTCAGCTATAGCAGATTTCCAAATGAAACAAATACAGAATTACACAACAAATTCACTATATGATTACCTATAAGATGTTGGCAAAGACTACAATTTTATCTAATCTAAAATTATGAAGTTTAGCCTTAAAGTGGGTAGTTTTAAATTTTAAATTAGTAGTTTAGTTCGGAATTTACCTACCTGTCTCCATTAAGATTAAGATAAAGTTTCTAAGTAAATCTTATAGGACCCGTTATTTTTGAAAACTATTATGAATACACTCGAAAAAATGTATATTTCACCTCTTTATACCTATGCACATTTTATGTATATCCTCACAATTATTTTTTGTAATTGTCTAATAGGCGAGCAGTGCTATGCTGATATACTTATATCAAGCACTGGTTTTAAGTTAAAATCATCCGTTTGACAATAGTCCATCTCTATTGTCACTTCTTCAAAATTTTATAGTGTTTACAGTTGGGGACTTTAATATGTCTTCTGGTAGTTTGTTTTATATATTCACGACTCAATATTATTCATAAAGTGATATCATATCCCACATTTGTATTGCTGAATTAAACGCTTGACAGGTCGCATGTACCCTTTTTGTTTATGCCGGCTATTTTTGTTTTGTTTTTTCCATATCATTTGGACAGGAGGTGTATCCACGTAAGATGCGTGATAAAGTCCGTGATCAGCAATTGCAAATGGCGCTATTATTTGCGTCTGAACAGGTGAGATTGTTTTGAAAGCCGACCTATTGAGCACATTATCATTATGAGTGGCCTACTGTCTACGACAACGTCATTTGAGGAATGCATGCAAGTTACAAATGACAACAGAGGTTTTGTAAGTTAGTTATGTTCATGTATCGTCATACAATGAACGAATGTTTTCTTTCAAGCAAGAAAGACGAACTAGACGTTAATTGTTTCGGATTAGTCTATACCGCGTGTAATTGTCAAAAGAACAAATATTTTTTTTAGGCGTCAGGTGTCATCAGTAATATTTTATATTATTTGAAATAAAAAAGGTCAATTTTTCAAAGAAAAAAATAATTATCCGAAAAACAAAACACTACTGCTTGGTGACTAACGCCGCGTCTGAAAATGGCGATATCCATAGTGATAAATACCTAAATGCTGGGGAGTGTTATTATTAATTGATCTCACCCGCAGCCGAGAAACGAAATAGAGGGAGAAAAAAATACATAAGTCAACGTTCGCGCGATCGTCGATCGTCTCGCTACCTACTTGGTTACGCTCAGTATGAGTGGCGATATTTTTAGGAAAAGTTCTCTGCACCGTAATTTAAGATTTTATTACTGAATGATAAAAATAAAATATATGTAGTTCTTTATTTTTATTTTAGAATTTAATATAAAAATATTTGCTCTTCAAAAAATTTCACATAGTATATCGAAGAAATATAAATTGTTGATTACTGCCAGAGAGTGCTACAAGGATACTGTTTAATACAATAAACAAAATTGTACTTATAAGCCGGCCATTTTGTAAAATGAACATGTGTTTTGAGGAAGCTTCATGATGAACCAATAACGATAGGCAAACGAGACTTTGCCGCTTCGTGGATATTTTTTAGCTTCTTTCTACGCAAGATACGGTTTACGTGGACAGTAGGCCTAAGTTGCGGCTTTGGATGTGCTGTTGTAGTTATCATTCCAATTACTGTTTGAGCTTTATAAAGCCTTTTGTGTTTGCTTTTAGCGCCTGCAGGTTTTCATGTGTTCTCCTAGTTATCATATCGCCCCATTAGAATGCTTCTTAACATGACAATGTCAACAGACGCACGACGATATTAATAACAACTTATTTTTTGTTATAATATAATCAACAATAGTTTTTATAAATAGTTAGATGTTGTATAATATATATAAATTGACAAACTATTGAAACCGGGTGAACAATATTTAATAAAAACTATTATGATTATGCGATAAAATTAAAAAGAAAATGTATATTGAATTATTATTAAAAACAGTGATCGAAGTAGGTCGATTAATTTTAGGTGGCTAACATTCAAATGAATATATATAATTATTATTTTGTATTTAAAAACTTATGCATTAGGTTCAATGGCGGGCGAAGCATTTGTTGTGTCAGGTAGGTGCCAATTATAATAAGAGATTTTTTAAAGAATTTCTGTAAAAAATAAAAACTTACATCTAATATTATGTCTAATAACATGAACTAATAAAAACAATGAACTAATTAGTAAGAAAATAATAACAAATAAAATGGCATGACACTTCTAACACTACTTATAATCGACTAATGCGGAAGTGTCAGGCACGTTGTTACTAGCGCAAACTGGTTTATTCCGGTTTTAGTGACTGTGTATTATACGAAGACAAAAACGTCTTCCAAGCTGAATTATCTGTACTTCGGTTACACTGCCGATGTACTCAGGCCTTAAATGAAATTTATAATCATTACGGTCATCGCATAACTGTGTTTTTTCTATTCCTTACCACCATTCTAGCTCTATGTCTAACTCTTTTCAGTTGTTGACGCAAATTTGTGGAGTAACCTGCCTGTAGATTTACGACAAGCGCCAAACATAATGGTCTTTACAGTCATTCATCTATCACAGCCCCTATAACACAGAGTCCTAGATCTCCACTGTTAAAGATGGGTCTTCTAGAAATTTCAGAAGAATTTTCCCTACCGCGCTGGCCAGGCGGGTTGGCGAGGGTCCGATGTCAATGGGGTGTATCAGGCAAAGCTTTTTGCAGATGTCGCTAGCGGCACTGGTACCTTGTTTACACCTATGACTGTTCATTATTTAAATTTATTTGTAGTTTTACATTTTTATAACAGAAAAATATATTTTAACTTAACGTTACCTACCTTAAAAGACGAATTAAGTAAGCGAACACCGTCTTTAAAATAAAAAAAGGTTGAATTAATAGAACGGCAATTTTGAGATCACCATATCTTTGCTTTCGCTTGCAAATCTCGATTTGTACACTTAAAAGCTGCTGAATTCGGCATAATATCCAGAAAATAACAAATTTTGTAATAAAAATACAAGTTTTCTAAGCAACTGACAGTTATATTAGGTACCATCTCTCATGCGCCATCTATCGGTATAAAAAGTTAGTGACACACCCCATTAATTTTTAATGACAATTTATTAACAATTCCGCAAGTTGGTATTAGTGAAAGGGTTACTGGTTAACGTTCTCTCTGAGGCACGGAAACGGTGGTGTTGTAAATCAAATGTACTATCAAATGTATTTCTCATTGGTACATGCCAACGTGGTTTGAACCGACCTTTGTAGGATTCTAAGGTTTCTTTCAAGCTTTGTTAGATTAATTGAAATTAATCTATACCTACTGCGATCACTGAAGTTAAAAAAGTGTAAAACAATTAGATTGAATAATGGGCAATAAACGTTGATTTTATGAGCAAAACTTTATTTTTTGTTTTTATAGCAACAGGATGTGGTGGACATGGAAGCCGGCACAGTGGTACGTCCAAGCGGCCGCAGGCGCAAGACTTCCCAAAACGATCACAGCCATGGAAGCTTCTTTCTTCGTATTGGAGCTATTGGTAAGTCCAATCATGATAGAACTTATACACCTAAAATTAATTTGATAGTTTAATAAGCGGTTATAATCTATCCTAATCAACATTTCAACTCAAATTCTTTAAAATCTGCCACTATAGTGACAATTCCTAATAAGTATCAACATCATCACGACCGTTCCCCTTTCAGGGTGGTCAGAAACCACTCTTATAAAGAAGCGGATTCACATTTATCCAACTTTACTATAGGCCAATCATGACAAGTGGCAAGCTCGTCGATGTCTCTAGCGAAACAAATTCGAGAAATGTCACAAATAAAATAATACTTATTAAATTTATTTATTTAAATTAATAAATATTATTGTGTCCCAACCAGGAATCGAACCCGGTACCTCCGAGTCTAAATCCACGGACTTAACCGCTAGACCACGGATATAATAAAAATATATAAATTAATTATAAAACTAAACTAGGTTTAAATAAAAAAAAACACCCATGACTTGATCATGTGGCAGTGTGCCAAGAACAACATTCCCCCGCTGCACAGCGATGCTGATTTGCTGCACAAAAAACTGCCAGCTCTCTTGTTCCATAGAGCATTAACCAGCCGCTTAGACAGTTCTTTTAAGAACTTAGGACTTGGCCCCCACGGTCCCATTCTATCAAGACCAAAAGAAACATATAATCATTAGCAACAGATTCGTATTTGTAACATTTGGCCTTTTCAGTCAAGTCCGCAGCTGCCCCAGCCCTGACAGATGTGCCCTGGACATGAGACCGAGCAAGCTTGTCGACACAAGTAGCGTCCAACCAATGCTCGACCCATGAACCACAAAACAAAGTTAATCCATCGGGTTTTTACCATCATTGCGAGAGATCCCAGACGGTCCAAGAACCGAAGGGATCCCGGATAACCAAAGCCCGGTGGATCACATTATTGATAGAACAAAAAAGAAAAAAGTATCATCACAACCGTTTCCCTTTCGAGATGGTCAGAAACTACGCTTATAAATAAGCAGATTCACATTTAGCCAACTTTACTATAGGCCAATCATGACAACTGGCAATCTCGTCGATGTCTCCAGCGTACCAAACTCGAGAAATATCACAAATAAATTAAATATTAATTAAATGTATTTATTTAAATTAATATATATTTTTGTGTCCCGACCAGGAATCGAACCCGGTACCTCCGAGTCTAAATCGACTTATTATTAGACTTTACTGCTAGACCACAGAGGCAGTTTATTATTGATAGAACTGTGGCGGAAATGACGACCGCCACTTTTCTGACAAGACAGGCCTTGGTGACCAAGCTCGATCAACGATGCTGCCACATTGAATAGTTATTCGAGTTTCGAATATTTTTTTTTTTTTTTTTAGAAATCACGAGATTTATTTATTTAATGAAGTAATATACAAACAGTATAAAATAATTACAATATAAATTAAATCTACTTAAAAGTAAAAATTAAAATAAATATAAACTAAACCTAATAAAAAATAAACTATAGGTAAAAAATATAATAATTTAACCTTTTTTCTTTTTAAAGACGGTGTTCTATTTCTTAAATTGTCTTTTAGGGTAGCTGACGTTAACTTAAAATACATTCTTCAGTTATAAAAATAAAATAAATAAAAAAACTACATAAACAAGTTACCATTGCCGCTAGCGTCATCTACAAATTGCGTGATACATCCCAATAGTACCTACCTAGTCATGCACAGTATATATAATATTTTAATTCTATAAACATCGTAGCTCGTTTTAATTAGTTATGTTTATAACCTATGATTTTCGGAATAGCATCACCTAACATAGTGGGTACCTGGCCTTTATTGTTTGTTTTGTTGTTTGGTATTTCAGTTTGTTGTTTCTTTTGTAAACCAGCTGGCTGGCAGGTGAGTGAGGAATGAGGCTCACTACTGATAGGCCTATCATAAAAGTAAAATTAAAGAATATATATTTATTATAATTATATTGTACATTTATAACAAAACTTACACTATGTCAGACTCCTCTTCTTCTGATGAGTTTTTTTCCTGTGGTTCGACGAATTCGGATGACGAGTGTGATGTCAGCCTGGGTGCTGTTCACCTGAGTGATGATTTGCATACTACTTTCTCGCCTTTTTCTAAAAACCTAAATGTTTGCCACATCAATGCTCAAAGTATTCCGAGTCATTACTCGGATCTCCTTGCCACGTTTGAAAGTATACATATCCACGCTATTCTTGTTTCAGAGTCATTTCTTAAACCCACTCTTCCTTCTACATCATATTCACTTCCTGGCTTTATTCTGATACGTAATGACCGAACTGGCAAGGGGGGTGGTGGTGTGGCTATCTATCTCAGATCTAACCTCTCCTTTAAAATCGTTTCCCAATCCTCTTCTTCTTATTCTGGTTCTTCTGAACATATATTTCTGGAAATAGATTTGAATTCTGTCAAATTCCTTCTTGGTGTAGTGTATGCTCCTCCTACTATAGATTACTTCCCTACCTTAGAACTACTGCTCGAGACACACATACCTTCTTATGATTATAATTTAATCATGGGAGATTTTAATACATGTTTAATAAAAAACGACTCGCGCAGTAGAAAACTCAAACTTATCACTTCCTCTGTTAACCTTTCTATTATACCATCTAACTCCACTTATCATTTAAATAACTCTAGCAGCTTGCTCGATTTAATTCTCACGACAAGCCCTGACAAGCTATCTGCCTATGGACAGTACCTGGCCCCAGGTTTTTCTCATCATGATCTCATCTATGCTTCCTACAAAGTTAAGTCTCCCCGTTTTAAACCTTGCATCTATCTTCAGCGTAACTTTGCAAAAATTAATCTGGAGTTGCTGTTGGCGGATGCTGCTGGCATGGGTTGGATAAATGTCACACTTCAACAATCTGTTGATGATATGGTGACAGAATTTACACGGTTACTAATAGAGTTGTTCGACAAGCATGCGCCTATAAAACCGGTACGCATGAGGAAGCCCCCCGCCCCTTGGCTGGATGACTCCATTCGGAAAGCTATGAGGTGGAGGGATTCTTTGAGAAGAAAACACAAAAGATTGCCTTGTGATGACAGTTGGGATAAATTTAGACGTGCAAGAAATCAAGTCAACCAGATGTGTAGGAACGCAAAACGCCGATACATTCATGACTCCATTGAAACCAGTACACCTTTAAATATCTGGAAATTTCTTCAAACTTTAGGTTTTGGCAAGTCTAAGGCTGATGCGCTGCCATCTATGGATGTTAACAGCCTCAACAATCACTTCTCTTCTCCCCCTATTTTCATGGATCCTATGTTAAAGGCTCATACAATCTCACAAATAAACGCTTCATTTTCTTCCACTGGTAATACCTTTCAATTCGAACCTATGTCCAGCTGTGAAATAAAAAAGATTATTTTATCTGTAACGAGTAAGGCCGTAGGGTACGATAATGTAGGTCGCGCCCTTCTCACTCCAGTTATAGACATAGTTATTGCATATATTACCTACATTATTAATTTCTCCCTTTCAACTGGGCAATTTCCCACGTCATGGAAAAATGCCCATATAATCCCTATTCCGAAAAAATCTCCCTCTACTGATTTTAATAATTTACGACCTATTTCTATTCTTCCATTTCTATCTAAAGTCTTAGAACGTGTTGTTTATCGGCAGTTGGCCGCATTCCTTAATCATAATAATCTTTTCAACCCTTACCAATCGGGCTTCCGAACATCCCATAGTACAACTACTGCTCTTATAAATGTGACTGACGACATTAGATGTGCTATGGATAGTAAAAAGCTTACACTTCTCACCCTTTTAGACTTCAGTAACGCTTTTAACTGCGTCGATCACGACATCCTTATGGCCACTTTGCTTTCTCTTAATATTTCACAGAATGTTGGACAATGGTTTGAATCCTATCTTCGCGGGCGCCAGCAACGAATTCGGTTGAATGATGTCTACTCGGAGTGGTGTCCGGTGACAGCTGGTGTCCCGCAGGGCGGCGTATTATCTCCATTGCTCTTCTCGATTTTTATTAACTCGATCGTTCAAATTATACACTTCAGTTCCTATCATCTTTTTGCTGACGACTTGCAACTTTCCCTGGCTTTTGATGCCGCAGATATAGATAGCGCGATAGTTAGGATGAACAGTGACCTAGAAGCCATTCGGGTACGCTCTGAGAGTCTAGGGCTTTTAGTTAACCCCGGAAAAACTCAGGTCATGATCGTCGGGTCTAGACAGATGTTGAGCAGATTGGACGTGGGATCTCTCTCCCCATTATTGTTTAACAACATTCCACTTCCTTTCTGCCAACATGTAAAAAATCTTGGCCTCCATATAAGCTGCGATCTCTCTTGGGATCATCACATTGTGGAAATCAGCAGGAAAATCCACGCCAGTATGCATTTGTTAAAGCGCTCCCAGAATTTCATACCACTTAAAACAAAGCTTACGTTAGTCAGTTCGCTGCTTCTTCCCATCATAGATTATGCTGATACCTGCTATCCTGACGTCACCGAAGAGCTACTGAACAAAATCGATCGTCTGCTCAACTTATGCATTCGCTATGTGTTTGGCTTGCGTAAGTATGATCATGTCTCTCAATTTCGCGTTCAGTTAAAGTGGCTCAATATCCGCTTTCGTAGGTCTGTCCATGTTCTCACCTTACTTTATAATATTCTTAATAATCCCAATACTCCCGCATATCTTAAATCCCGCTTCGAATTTCTTTGTAATACGCACAACTGTGCCCTTCGCTCCTCTTACAACAACCAACTTAAGATTCCTTCTCATTCCTCAACCAGATACACTGATTCCTTTACAGTATCTGCGGCTCGCCAGTGGAATAAGCTGCCCTTGGCTATTAGACGTGCACCGTCTGTCAGCGTCTTTAAACGTTTAATAACCACATCGTTCCTGGAGAAACAGAATAAAACACTATTTAAATAACCGTGTATTTATTTAAGTTATAATGTACTTGTATGTATAATTGTATGTATGGTTTATGTATGTTTATGTATTTAGGTATAATGTGTAGTATATTAGAATTAGTTAAGAAACTTATTAACTGTATCATTAAAATTTCTTATTTTTTTCATACTGCCTATCACCTTACTCGATCCCCAAGGTTAGCTGGTAAAGAATGCCTACTGGCATTATAGCTCGCCTCTGTACTATTTTTAAGTGCATTAAAGAATTTAAATAAATAAATAAATAAATAAAAAATGTCCTCTAGAGACGACCCTTCAGTGATAGTCCCAAGAAGACTGGCAACATTTCCCCTCTGTATAGCTAAGCTAATACGTTGGCAGAAATAATTGCCAGCCTTCCTGTCTCCAGACTTCTCCGTTAGCCGTTTGGACAACTCCTTGGCCAGACGCTTGGCTGAGTGTCCCCATGGGCCCATCGTCTCGACCCCAAACGGCGCAAATTCGTAACCTGTACTGAGGTTGGCGTATTTGCGCAGCTTGAGGTTCTCAGCAGAAAACGCCGCACTTCCCGCGCTTGACGAGGTCGCCTAGATGTGTGATGGGGCTAATGTGTCTACACATGTCGCATCCCATACCAGGGACCTGCCAAGTTTAAAATTAAATACTTCCTTTTCCTTTTTTATTAAAATTTATTACTTTTACAGCATTCGGACTTGGTACAATGATTTACAACGGGTTGGAATTCGGCACATTCTTTGAGTTGCCAATGGAGTCGCCGTGCTATCTCATTCTGAAAGGAGTCAATCCGCTCATGCAAATGATATTCACTTTCATGCAAATGTATTTCATTTTCATGAACTCAAGGGTAACTTTAATTTAAATCTACACATTTTCACTCATTCACACGTACACCACTCATTCACACTTACACCACTCATTCGCACTTACACCACTCATTCACACTTACACCACGCATTCACACTTACACCACTCATTCACACTTACACCACTCATTCACACTTACACCACTCATTCACACTTACACCACTCATTCACACTTACACCTTTTATTCACACTTACACCACTTATTCACACTTTCACCACTCATTCACACTTACACCCCTCATTCCGAATCGTGCTCAGAGCGCTTAGAACGAATATGACACTGACCGTTGTTCCGAATCAAATATCGCGATTTGGATGCTCATAGCATGTTATCAATTCGGAACGGTCTAAATCACATTTTCATTCATAAAATGTTAGTGTTTTTTTTAAATAAAAGATAAATTGCGGATTCCACATCTTTGAGTATGAATACTAACAAATATACATCTCTCGGTTTATTTATCTTAATATCTGTAAAGTTTAATATTATTAACCAATTTCGGCTATATTGAGTACTTTTATGAGCTGGAATAATTATTCTACTAGGATAACGCGTTTTAAAATTGCAATTATCCCCAAGAGTTTTAAAAAGTTCCGGGTGGCTTTTTACAAATAAACAGCATTCAAGTATATAGATAGAAGGAACAGTCAGTAATTTTAGTTTTATAAATAAAGGACGACAGGAAGTCATAGGAGGTGTGTTACATACATACATATCTTCACGCCAGATCCCTTGCGGGGTAGGCAGAGACAATTGTGTGTTACAAATAGCACGAATGCATTGTTTTAAAGAAATAAGACACAAAAAATTATAATAAAGAAATAGAACACAAAATAACCCAAATAATATTAAACAACAAAAAGCCTATTTTGCTCTTATATGAGCTTGTGACGACATGTGACCTTGCGCCCACCTGATGGTGAGTAAGGAGCGAGATCCATGAATGTTAGCAAATGGAATCAGACACACATGACTGAAATCAGTACCTAACACTATGCCGGTTTGGCTGGACATGACGGCAATTCGAGCCTGATCCCGAAACGTGTGGATACACTTTACTGGGTTTATCAGCACGAACGGTGGATACTTCCCCGCACCAGCAGACTGGACAAATTACCACTGATCAGTCTGCCTGCCACCTATTTAAAATATGTATGTTTAAATCATTAATTTATCTTTTTCTTTTTGCAGTTGAACATACATAGATTCAAAGTGATTGCTCGTTTCGGACTTATGCATGTAGTGGCTACAAATATCTGCGTCTGGATTCGAACCCTGGTCCTGGAGTCTTTGAAGGAGATCACGGACTATCACATCAGAAATCCTATGGGAGTACCCGGTGAAGGTGTGCTAGGCAGTAAGATTTATAACTTGTAATAGACAAGATAGTTTTGTTTTTAATTAACAATAATTTCATAAAAACATTTGTTAACAATATTTTTTTAAATTAGAATCTACCTTTGCAGCACTAAAAATCAAATACAATTTGGATTTTCAATGTTTACACTTTATTCGAGTCAAAATGTTACTTCATCATTATCATTACAGCCCACAGAGTCCTAGACCTCTACTGTTGTAGATAAGCCTTCTAGAAATTTCTGGATTATTTTGGCTTACATTTACGCTTGATTTAATGTCAATTTATTAACAATTCATAAGTTTGTATTAGTGGAAACGGAACCGACGTCTTGACGTACTTTATCTTTTTTTTAATTTTTAGGTGTTTCTACACCCGAGCCACCTCTCTTTACTTACTACATAATGAATAAATATTGCAAGATTAGATCTAAACTGAACTTTATTACAATTTATTCATTAGTTAATCCAACAACACAAGCAGTATGCCTAGTGTGACAGTAAAGTTTCGTAAACGCAACTATAGTAGTACTTTGTTTTGTTTGTTTGTATTTTGTTACTGAATTTTCGATGTTCATTGCCTGTTATTATAGCCAAACTTGCAATAACACGCAATGTAAAACAAAAAAACGTAACTACAGAAGTTACGTATTCCTAAACTTGCATTTTACACTAAGCACACAGCTGTAGATGTTAAATTTGTTAACAATTTATCATCCTTTTCAGAAGTTATTCGCAAACATACATTGAGACATTCTGGTAAAGTTTTTGGAGCTATAAGCACCGCCGCTACTACAGTAGCTTCTTCAGCAGTTACCACAGCTAAATCAGCAGGACAACTATTTAACACTGTCACTACTACTGAACCAACTACAATGCCAACTACAAGTAAGTTATCATTAAGATCGTTTACGATGTGCTTAGTAAAAGTAACAGACAACTTGTTGTCGACAATACATGACTTGTCATTCATGACTAAGGTTTCATCAAAAAAAACATGCTATTAGTAGATTTTCGGGTTTTTATTCGAAGTAAGATACACAAATAAAAACAATAAATATAAATTAAAAGCTACCTAAATAATAAAATTAAAAGTAAACTAAACAAAACCTTAAATTAAATAAACTAAAAGATAAACCTAATTAATATAAAAACTAAATACTTAGAAATATCTTGATTATAATCTACACGTCATCGAATCCAGGAGAATTTTCGGGTTGAAACACGCTCAGATATCAACAACCGAAACTATATTGAGAGCAGCAGCGAAATAGCGTCAAATAAAACTGAGGATACTAATTTGCCCTTACTTAGACTTATGCTTTATAAAGCACAAATGAGATCAAAGTCAAAGTCAAAATATCTTCATTCACATAAACCTATTACAGGCTTTTATGAAACGTCATTAATTTAATTATTTTGAATGATTCTACTCCTGCTAGTGAAATACTAAGCAGCAAAGTGGTCCAATTAGTAAGCTGTTAGCAGAAGACCAGTAGCTTAGCATTAGATCATGCGTGGAATTCGTCTAGGATGGTTCCTTACTGATGCTCTCAATATCCTTTATCCGCAGTTTCCAAAACTCTCGATTATCTACAGCTTTGCCGAGATGTAGCCTCCCTGAACGTGTTTTATAAGCTATACCACAGTAAATGTTTTGAAGAGCTCCACAACCTTATCCTTTCTTTTCTATTCCGTAATCGAACGACACGTTCAGGCCAAAATATTAACCGTGGCTACTATTGCTACGCGTACATATAATTTTGGAGACTTATATCTGTAACTCGCTGAAGATGTGAGATACTTTCCAAACCAGTTTGTTTCCATATTCTTTAAACCTGGAGATCTTAAAGCGAAAGTGAAAACGCATCTTGTTAGGCCGGCATAGTGATAAAGACTGATGTCGGTCGTTAGTCGGCTTCAGGGCTTCTATTCTATCAGCGATATCACTTGTCGTTTTCTGTATTTAAAAAAACACTGACATGACATTTTTACCAAAGTCATTTGAATAACTTTTAACAAATCGTGAACGTGGCACGTGGCGACATGTGTGAATGTGGATTGGACGTGGAGGATTTGAATCATATATTTTTTTCTTGCCCTTTATATGACCGCTCCTTATTCATATCCTCTCTTATTTCACTCCGAGTTCCATTTCCTACTAATATTTCATCCCTACTTGTAAATTTGTAAATAAGCGAAGTAAATTCATATATAATATTATTGGTTCATTCATTGTAGATAATAATATTAAAATATAAATATAACTAATCCTTATTGTATATTCTTCATTATTTAGTACTCTTAGTCTCTTATTTTTGTATTAATTCAATATTATTAATACTTATAAATACTTCATTGATCCTATTCCAAATTTTTCGAATCCCTTTTATTTAACCCGTCTTTCCCTAACTTTGACACTGGCAATTTGTTACTAATGCCAAAACGCAAAAAAAAAAAAACTTTTAACAAGTCTAGTTTATAGAGCATAATAATCAATGTGTTTTTAAAAGTATAATTGCATGTGTGTTGTCATTAGCGATTATAATTGTTTATAAATAACCACTAATTTAAACTAACGTTTTTACTAACTTATCTACTAACATTACAATTTCAGCTACAACTGCTTCACCATTTAAAATGAGTGGCGGATTCATGCCTGAATCTAAACTCATCAGCGCCATTAAAACCACTGTAGGATACGATAATAAATATGGATATGGCCAACATGATAGTTTCAATGCTTGGCCAAATGATAACCCTTTCACTACCACATCCACTGTACCGTCTTTAACCACTGAGGCTGAGAAAGTGGTTACTCAGTCACAAACGGCCATGTTGGAAGTTTTCCAATGGTTCTATTCGTCAACCATCAAACCAGTCGTATCAACTTTGTCAACCATGATCCCGACCACCACTCAGGGGTCTTTTATGACTGATAAAGATGAATGGGGCAATAATGTGGAGACATATAGAGTTGATGAACCTCCCCATCTGCCAGGTGTGTGAATGGAGATAGTTTTTCGTTTATTTCGCAGCTGTGAAATTTATTTTGCGTTTTCGTCGTAGGTACACCGTTTATTTCAGCACTTTTTTTTTGCGTTTCTTCATCATCAGTGATCGGAATAGGTATATTGATAAAGAGCCATTACTAACATCATGTCAAAACTAAATATTAATAAGTTAAATTAGATTTAACACTGATACAGAGTTTCCAGGCCAAAAATAGTATTTCTATTTAATATAGACGATTGGTCCAAGGAGTCTTCCCTGCAAGTTTGGTAAACAATCCACTTTGAGTAGATAATATTTTCTTCTCGTTGTTGAACTGGAAAATGTTTTTATTTTTATTTATTAATTTTATTATGCGTGTGAAATAATATTATTAAATTTTATATCATTTTTTATCATGTTATATTTACGAGAAAATGGCCTCCAGAGACATATAGGGGTAGTCCCAAGGAGACTGGCATCATTTCCTCTCTGTATAGTAAAGCGACGAAGTTGGCAGAAATAATTGCCAGCCTTTCTGTTTCCAGACTTTTCCGTCCGCCGTTATTTTTATCCCTATGTATATTTTTACCTTGTTTCGCTCTGACAGGCGTTTGGGTAGCTCTTCCAAGCGCTTTGTTATTTTGATGACATCGAATAACCAAAGACAAGGACGCGGGTTTAATTTTGTTTGCGGGTTGATTTAACTGCAAAGGCTTTTTATTTTCGGGTAGTGCAATCAAAGCAAATTGTCCGTGGTCAAAATTTTGAAGCATAATATTATATTCTATTTTAAAAATCATCGTCTTGCTTTGTCTATTGTAAATATTTCTTACTTTGTTTAGTTTAATTGTTACCATCGTTGTGATTTGTTTTTTAATTGTACAAATATCTTATATCGGTTATATTAATTATTAAATTTAAAAAAAATTGGGATTTTGTTCATTATTTTACAAAGAGAAGAAATACGAATATCGTTCCAGTAGCGTTGAATCGGTGTTTGGTTTAACTGATTGGCTTAAAGCATTCACGCTTTGAGGTAATATGTTTTCAAGTCAAATACGGCCTATGTGTTATATTATATTTATAATAAATCTTTAGATTTGACCTAATGTTGGTAATGACGCTAAATCAATCTCAACTCCGATCATTGGTCTTCACTACCCTTTTGTTAAAAAAAATATAGTTAGTACTTGTAATAGTTATAGAATTGTCTTGCATGTTCCACACACATAATTTATAATAATTCATTTCGACTGCAAATTCAAAAGCTGGTAACTGTTAGATGTTATAATAAATTTAGTTTGTCTGCCTTATATGAATTAAGCTCAAATAAATATTTGTCTGTATCTTCTAGGCTAGTGGTTAAGTCCGTGGATTTAGTTCACTTTCTGGTCAGGACAGGTCACTTTATTTGTGATATTTCTCGAGTTTGGTACGCTAGATACATCGACGATCTTACCACTTTGGCCTATAGTAAAGTTGGTTAAATGTGAACCCGCTTTTTTAGAAAGATGTGGTCTTCACGATACTTAAAATATTTGTCACTTATATTGAAACGAAATAGTAAAATAATGATATATAGAGCTAAATATATTTGGATATGTATAGAGTTACTTGATATGAAATTAAATAATTGATTTGTCAGAAACATGGTAGGTATACAGGAATGTGAATTGTTATTTGTAATTATATGAGATGCTTCGCTATTTCTAGCATACAAATATTTATTTAGTCATATAACTTTATCGAGCTTAGTGTCTAGGTATTCTTTTGTCGAATAAAAACATTTATTAACCAGCATTTGTTTGGCTCTTAATTTAAACAGTTTTAGTAGCAGCTCCCTTATGGTAACTGGAAGCTTAGTAAATATATTTATTCTTCGTTTTTTTGAGAAGTACTATTTCATTTTTTACATTTATTTTAAGCTATACTCATATAAAGTAGAGAGGACTTATCTAACCAGAAAAATGAACTTTTTTTTAAAAAAAGTTTTAGTCAATTTTACAATGTCAGTTGCTAGGTTTTTATGGGCAGACGATTTGAATATGAACATTTTAGCTATTTGTAGTATTAGCAACTAATAAGTAGTCTCATACTGAAATTAAAAGTCTACATTTTTAACTAATTGTAAAATGTTTCCAGCAGGTAATGGTACGGACATTTTCGAGTCATTTGACAATTTGAATCCGGCTGCATTGATAGCCAACATTGACAATACTTCAGCTTGTGGAAGGATTCCTATAATGGGCAGCATAGTGACCGATTCTGCTCCTTATCTTTACCCATTCATCATTGAATACTCCTTGATTGGAGCAGCTGTCATCTACGTCATGTGGAAACACATTGGACGGTATCCCAGGTACGTTTTCATTTATTAATTAGGTACTACATAACCCTAGATTATTAGTTAACTTAGCATCATCAATATCGTTGTTGCCTGCCAACAGAAAACATCTTTACTGTCAAGTATAACTAGAATATTTAGCTACGTGAGATATATACGGGGTCCGCGGGTCTCAAGGGAAGCCAGTCCGCCTATTACAAGCTGGTTTAATTTGATGGCGCAGTTGAGACGAATCCGTTATTCGTATAGATTACCATGAAGCCAACCCAATATATTTTGAGTAATAACAATAATTTAAGTATTTATTTATTAAATGACAACCAGTGGTCGGTTACATTATTACTAGCTTAAAGACTAATGGCTTTGTTCATAATAACTTCCTAGTCCTATTTATTTATTTATTTAATATAAATACAATATAAATTAAAACTACTTAAAAGTAAAAGTTAAAATAAATATAAAATAAACCTAATAAAAAATAAACTATAAGTAAAAAGTGTCCTCTAGAGACGACCCTTCAGTGATAGTCCCAAGAAGACTGGCAACATTTCCCCTCTGTATAGCTAAGCTAATACGTTGGCAGAAATAATTGCCAGTCTTCCTGTCTCCTCACTTTTCCGTTAGCCTAATTCCTTGGCCAGACGCTTGGCTGAGTGTCCCCATGGGCCCATCGTCTCGACCCCAAACGGCGCAAATTCGTAACCTGTACTAAGGTTGGCGTATTTGCGCAGCTTGAGGTTCTCAGCAGAAACCGCCGCACTTCCCGCGCTTGACGAGGTCGCCTGGATGTGTGATGGGGCTAATGTGTCTACACATGTCGTATCCCACACCGGGGACCTGCCAAGTTTCCACAATAGAGTCCTTAAATAACATTTTAGTTATAAATGGGTTTTGTCTAACAATTAAAAACACAATAAAACTTAAATGAGAAACTAAACACTATAGTAAAATAAAATGAAAATAATAAAATATATGCAAAAATATAATACTTAGTCTATCTTAATATTAATACGAACAATTTAACTTAAATTTTGGAAGCGAATCGTTAACTATTCACAATAATAATACTGACGACAGTTAAGGTAATTGACGGGCATTGACGATATGAAATCATTATAAACATTCCCATTGATAATTCATTTAAACTGCATGCAAGTCATTAGTAACCTAAAAGTTCACGTGCACACCGTGAAGTCCACGTTTGGTTACAGCGTGGCCAACGACGAGGATCTGGAAAGACGTCTGGAAGCTGTTCTCTCCCGCAGGGCGGCGGCACTGGCAGCGGCACAACGAGGAAACAGAGTTGATTGCGCAGGAGCTTCAAAGGGACTCTTCTGCGGATTACTACTCCTAGTGGCTTCACTTATCTGCCTCATTCTCTTCTTCGTACTGATTAGACATCACGAACTTAAACGCCTGTCTATTTATTTGGCTGATGTGTCGCACTGCGCTCTCATGGCACTGTCGATTTTGGCCATTTTGATCGGATTCATTCGGTAAGTAATTTTTTTGTTGTCCATCATCTAATTTTCAATCATTATCTCACAACTGAGCATTGTTATTTTCTAAATTCATGTAAGATTTACATTTACGTTATGATCTAGGTCTAAATAAAGTAGAGAAAAAATATCGTTTATTTCTAAGATATTTCAATTATTTTTTAATATTAAGAAATGTTTGTTGCATGCATCATTATGTTTTATTTTTCTTTTGTTTTAATTTGTTTGTATTTTCTTTTTATCCTTACCCTCATCCATCCCATTTTCATTTTAAATGCTCCATTTATTAAATAATTTATTTTGTACGAATTATCAATTATTATTTTACATACTTCATTTGTTCGATAATTATTATTGTTTTCTTTTTGGTTATATTTTTTAATAAACTGTAAAGTGGTCGTGTACTAAAATGGAGTTCTAGTCCTTCTCCCTTCACCGAACCTATCCGCAGGGTACAATCGCTGAAGTTCCGTTCTGAAGAGCAATCTGACTTGAATGACATTTTGCTTCGAGTTTCCGCCTTCGGTCTGTTCATCTACGCCGTGTTCAGTGTCATCGCTGGCGGTATGGGAGCTTTCACACATGAACCTAATCTCTTGGTCATGATCACTGGCATTCTTAGCGTTGTTCAGGTAACTTGATTTTTAACTAGTTTTATCGTTTTATTGATAATCGCTTTTTTTAAAAAGCAGGTTCACTATATATATAAAGTTTAGTTAATCCATTTATAAAGTTGGCAAACTCGTTGACTAACGTTGACATTATTTTAGGTGTACCTACATTATAGTCCCGAATAGAATTCAATTCCGTTACCTTTGCAAGTCAAGCCTTATATTTGTGATCTATTATCATTTTCAGTTCATTTTATCTCATACAAAAAACGACGCTTTTAAATCATTATGAATTGCAAGCTTGTCACATCTTTTGAAGCATTTCTGTGAAACATATGCATACTAAGTACCTATTGTTAAGGTTAAGGTAGTATCAGCCCCTAAAATACAGAAACCTTCGTAAAATTATTTATAAAGAACTTGGCCTATATGATATAAATTTTAATTAAAATTTATCAAGAAAACCATAAGTTGATATTTGTGGAACCGAGACCGACGAATTAACGTGCTCTCCAAAGGCACAGTGGCAAGTGGTATTAAAAAACGATGGCCAAGGTTCGAACCGGGATCAATAGTAACCCATAGAGTAATAATAAATTTATTCAGTATATTATTAGTACCTATATATGTATATATAATTATTTATGTATTTATCTTAATTATGTATTATTATTTTTCTGTTAGGTATTATAATATTATAAATGTATATATTGTATTTATTTACATATTTTAATTCTAGTTTTTACTATATTATTTCCATTTTCACACTCTGCACCCATAATATTAATCTGTCACTCTCCCAAAGGTTAGCTGGTAGAGAATACCTTCATGGTATTATGCTCACCTATGTACAAACAACACTTTATATTGTATATTTTGTGTGCAATAAAGAATTTTATTATTATTATTATATTTTACAAGATATGCAAAACAACATATAACATCATGCATTATAGTACAGTAAAAGATGCTGAACGCTGCAAATAGCGTAGAGTATAATTTTGACAATTCATAAGTTTATTACAACACAATTTCCAGGTGGTTCTACAATTGCTATTCATTGCCGACGTGTCTCGTCGTCGAGTCCACCTCCCGGAACAAGAGCGCAGCAAGCCAGCTCGTCAGGCCGTCACCTTCCTCCTCATCTGCAATGTCACCATGTGGCTCATCTACACCTTCGAGGCACAAAAAGTCCTTGCTAACCCGGTACGTTGTTTTATCTACACACTTCTCTTTACGTGGTAACTAGTATTCCAGCTTCGGTAATGATTGCCGTTCAAAGTCAAGGTCAAATCATTTTTACTGGCAATTGTGACACATCATTATTTAAATTATTTGGAATGATTCTACTACTGTTAGTGGAAGGTTAAGCAGAGAAGTGGTCCAAGGAGTAAGCTGTTAGCAGAAGACTAGCAGCTTAGCAAGCGTTCGTAGTGTATGCTACTTTTCTTGATCTGGTTAAAATGTTAATGCCAAAAAACACAGTTGTATCACGTCGTCAGTTACAGAAGCCTATTGCGCCTATGCTACCTCGTTAAAATAAAAATCAAAGAATTTCAGTTAGTGATCACTGCCTTTTGGAAAATAAATTTTGGGTTTCAGAAGGCAGTTTCCATATTTTTGACACAATAAAACTATACTTACACAAATTAATAATACCGTGCATTCCCCCATCCTCATTAAACATTGTTTTACTGTAACCATCTCGACAACTGTGTGCTGCAGTAGCAACTATTAATACTATTCGTTTGTTTGTGAGGTAGAATGTATAATTAGTACTGTTTTTGAGAGCACTATCATAACTTTTAATTTTGTTTCAATTTTTTAAACCTTGTTTCTATTATTAAGTTTTTGATTTTAATGTACGTTATTTTTCTTTTTTTTCAAACACAAATTGTAATTTGTATTTAGTGATGTAATCTGGTGACCTGAGATACAGACATCCTTCGGATATCCACTTCAGGCACCAGCTCTCATGCCCAGATTTTTATATTTCATTTTTTGTAAACTAATTCATGTCATTAGAGAGAAATAAACGATTTTTACTATTATTATTTATTATTATTATCTCGATAAAACTATGTATATAATTTAATTGTTTCTATTATATCAAAAATACTTTGCCGAAAGTCAGAAACATTTTTTTTATTTCAAATAAAATTACTTTTTATTTGGCCTCCTGTTTTTTGTCTTAGTTCTCTTCATTATCAATTATCATAAATATATCATTATAATTATTTTCTTCTTTGGATTTCAGGTACAATTGGACTTCTACGGCTTTGTGGCTTGGTCCTTAGTGCAGCGCTTCACCCTTCCGCTCTGCATCTTCCATCGCTTCCATTCCGCCGTGACCCTCGCCGAGATCTGGAAGACCAGCTACAAGGCACGACTCGAGTGAATCCCAACAAGTTAACAATCATAATAATTTGTATAATTAAACTGGGGTCTTAAACGATAAATAAACAATTTAAATCAGCAGTTTCTGACTTGACAATGAAAAGTGGGTAATAATTTCCGCCCAATATTAATTAGCTCAGACTGCTCCAGTTACTGTCGTGACTACGTTTGATGTACTTGTCCGGAACTAGCGACAAAAATGTCTCAAAAGGTAAGTTGTCCAAAGACGTGTTTAATTATAAAAGCTGTTGTGATTGTGGGCGAAAGAAAAGATAAACAGTCAATAACATTTTGTTTTGACGAGTTTGAAGGGCGAATTATGTGTCCTATTTTCATTTCGGGACAGCAATTTGTACTTAGATAGTTTTTCTACAATCATCTCTGACAGTGACAGTTTTCTTCAGAGCCATCTATCCTCTATTGTCGATACTATGAAATCATCGACCTATCTAGTCCTGGAACCATAGTTCCATAACATTCAAAAGATGCTGCAATAAATAATATCCTCTAATGGTAAGTATTTAATAGTCTCGAGAGCAGTCTCAAGATTGGACTTACAAATGTATATGAGCCTTAGATCACTTTCGGAGACAAGTCGATACTGGTCGCTGATGCACATGTCACAAGTAGATAGTTCATTCCTACTGACAAATTTTAGTCTCCAGTCTCACGTTTTTGTTGAAGGAGCTAAGATTATTATCAACTCTGTCAAGTGTCGCAAGTGATCTCAAAGACATGATAACATCTCTGAGGCAATTCTCGAGATTTTATCTCAAGTGTTACCTAAATTGTTTTCATTTGGCACAATTACTGATGAGACATTATTGGTCAGGATAAAAAAAAACGATTTTACAAATTAAGTGGGCTTGACGATTTCCAACCCTCTTTGCTCTCGATCGAACAACCCAACATTTTAAAAGATTTTTCATACCTGAGTGTACTTCTAAGTACTTCCGTCTCTTAACTTGCTAAAAAATACAATTTTTGAGATATTATATTAATTTTAGTAAATTAGAGAAAAATTGGTATAAATGTTTATGCTATTTTTCTCTCTCTAAAATTTGTTATATTAAGGTAAAAATATGTCTGATATTTCCGTTATTTTATTTTCTAGTAAGACTACAATTTTCAAAAGCAAGCGAGAGCATAGAGTGAATGAATTTTGGATAGAGGATATAATTAATGCATGTTAATTTAAAAATCATAAGATCATTGCCAATTCAGTTCTAAGTAAAATTGTTTCAATTTTTTTATTTAAAGCAATTGATTTTAAGTACGCGACAAAACTCCAATCCAAGCGATGTATGGCGAGTTGGCTATTTGTAATAGAACTACAACAATTGCTTTCCCGAAATACAGAAGTAGAATCGTAGGTGATTCGTCCTTAAAGTTACTCCAGTGCTGTTTAACTCGAAGCAAATACCACTTATCTAGTTTCACATGATGTACTTCAGAATTCTTGCTTTCTGTATCACATTCCAATCTGTCTAGCAGCTTTTTTATAAATTTACTTTCATCGAAGACTGACTCGAAAGAATACTCTGGAGACCAAACATTTTTTATTGTCATGTTATTAAAAATCGTTTAAATAATTGCTCATATTTTATTATCAATCTCAAATATTTAATAAAAATCGAATTTGATAATAAATCCCCACATTTGTTGTGAAAATCTCCCTCCTTTGTTTAGGGTTAGTTATTGGAAATTTAAGTGTGCCATGGTTTTAGGATTAAGTACAAATTGAAATTGACAATATTTTGTTTATTTTCTTCACTGCCATTGTTATTATTACCAACATTAATTATTGCTGTTTCTTTTTGAATACGAACATCAATGTTAACTTGGAGTGGTATTATCCTAAAACATAATATTTATGATTCGAAGTTAAGCTAAAAATATAACATTTCTGAAATTTTATTAGAGAATATAATATTGTGGTATAAGAGTGTAGAGATATTAAAATATTTCGTGGTAATTTCTACATATTTAGTATATATAAGTAAATCGTATCTTTATGATAATTTATTATACGAGTACGTACTTATTTAAATAATATTAAATTTTCTAGATTCTGTTTTTTTTTTTTTTTTTTCTTTAACGTCTTGATTACCAAAGGTTGAAATTGTCAGATGGGTCCATATTGTTTTCGTAATTTTTTTTTTCTCTATTTCTTTGTAATATAGCGCTTGATATTTAGTACCTACGTACTGCTGTAAGTTAGATTTTTAATATTATAGTTATATCTAGATGTTACTGTATCGTTCAATTATATGTGCGTTACCAAAAGTTTGTGTGTGAGAAATGGAATGATTTTTATCATTGTATAAAAACGTCATGTAATGATGTTTATAAAAATAAATACCAAACGAACTACGGTACTAACGATTTTCCGAGAAGCATATTATATGAAAATAATTAAAATTTTATTAAAATCAGTTTTACAAAGGTGCAAGTTGGTAGCCGACTGCATGCAGCAGCTGATTTCATTCTATTTATTTATAATAGAGTAGCCAATAGTGCTAACATCACACATTTATTTGTACTCCGTTCAACTTTCTCACTCGCACTCGAGCGTATGTTCAACGCAATGCTTCGAAGTCTGTCCGTTATGAAAAGTAGATAGTTTTATTTCGCTAGAAAACGAGCAATCGTTGTGATATTTAGTAACATTACATAGCGCGCATCTCTACTGCAGATGTGTCGCCTGCTGCTGAGTGCAGTCGGCTCTGAGCTTGTACCTTGAGTTAGTTGGCCAATGTCGAGTAAGTTACGGAAAACGCAACTTTGTAGTTACATTAAATATTGCTGTTATTTTAAACTAATATCTAACTTTAATCAAACTTTCTTGTTTGCGAACAATTGCAAGTTGTACTTGTTTTTTTTTTAAATAAAATGGCAATGGCTCATAAGGCATTTATGCCAACATCACATTTGTATAGATTATTATCATATCGACGTAATAGCAAGTTTGACATACAAAAAGAACTCTGCGTCATTTGTTGAATTAAAATCCGTTTCTTTAAAATCGTAGTTTCTGACCACCACGTTCGTGGTAATAATTTGATTTACCTGCATTTCCAAACTTCGATGTCACACTAGGAAAATAAATCAGAACATTATATTTTAAATAAATAATTAATTAAAATTTTTACAAATATTTTTCTAATATTTTGAGTACAACGTATATTTTTATATGCCGACTTATATTATGTTGAACATGCGCAATATATTGGGATGAGTTATTATTGTCAACGCGGTATATTATTGTTCAATATTATTGTAGAATTTGTAAAGAAATTTAATTACATATTTAATTATTTGTAACTACACACATCAAAAGTGTCTAGGGATCAACATATATTTTTGCAATAACTTTTCTCCTGATTGATATTCATTAAAATTTTATTTAAGGATTGATCAAATAAAATGTTTTCGTTTGTCTACAGTAACGATAAACCAAGTCACCTTTGCATTAGTAAAAAAAATTGCCATTTTCCTAATAAAGGGATTTTTGACATTTGAACCACTAACATTAAAGTTCGAAAAAAAGACTGAAATAACAGTTTTTTTTTTAATTTTATTGGGTAACTTAAACAATTAATAATCCGTGTTTCTACCGCGAACACTAACAACACAAGAACATCGGTTTGGCATACTCAAAATGAGTTCATCCAAATCACGCTGTGGAATGGCCGCCCATGTTCGTTGCAACAACAAAAAAAGGTCTTCTTGCGACTGGATACCCTCCATATTCGGCAGAGCTCTTCTCTGAAGAATATCCCATGCATGCTCAATCGGGTTCAAGTCTGGCGACTGAGCAGGCCAGGGCAGGACATTGATGTTAGCTGCGGCGAGAGTCTGTCTTACAACTCTTGCGGTGTGCGGTCGTGCATTATCATGCATTAACTGAAATAAGGGACCGATATGCACTTGTAGAGGAACGATGACGTCTGATACAACCGTCTCAGCATAAATTTGAGCGTTGAGGTTGCCTCTGATCCAAATCAACTCAGTTCTTCCGCCGATCGAAATACCCGCCCATACCATGATGGTTCCACCACTATAAGGATGGACTTCCTGGCAGGATTTTAATCGCTGTTGGCGTCCAGGGGTTCTCCAGTGTCGTATACGTCTTGTATCCGGCCTCATACCAAAACGAGACTCATCAGAAAAGCACACGAAACGCCATTGTTCTTCTGTCCAATTTCTGTGTTCAAGAGCCCATTGATATCGAGTCCTACGATTGTGCATTGCTATAGGTGGTACCCGTAGCGGTCTTCGGGAATGAAGGTTCACTTCATGCAAGCGGTTTCTGACTGTTTGGTCGCTAATTAAGTTCCCTGAAGAGCGATGAAGGCTCACGGCTAACATCATGGCGGTTATTGTTGGAGTTCTTCGAGCTGTGATTTGAATGTATCGGTCTTGTCTCCGTGTGGTGCAGCGATACCGTCCTCCATGGCGCTCAGCCACGGTACCAGTGGTTCGGTAACGTGTCCAAAGTCGACTGATAACACTCTGACTTGTATTCAGAGCTAAAGCCACAGTACGTTGCCGGGAACCAGCTTCTATCATTCCCACGGCTCTGATCATTTCTTCCCTGCTTAAATGACGTCGCCGCTCCATAATAACGTTGGTTTTAATCAGTAGTAGGGAAACAGTAGCACTAATAATGTCTTCAATGCGTCTTATGTTTTTATAGGGAAAATATTGACAGCTGATTTTCATCTTTTACTCGAATTTGATTGACAGTTCCTGTTTTAAATTATGAAATGCACCAAAAAGGATCCATATAAATTTATAAAATCATAAATTTATTACAAAGCCACATCTCAATCACAAGAAATCCGCATAAACATGCTTGATCCCTAGACTTTTTTGATGTGTGTATTATTAACTGTCATTAGTTTTGTATAATAATTGTATACTAAAGGCGGGTAATTCAATTCTCTCTTAACATATAACACCTATATTTAAAGACATTTCCTCAAGCATTAAGGCTCCCTTAAGAATTCCTACAAGTTTTCATGCTATTTTCAGCTAATATTTAGATTATTTAATCTTAATTTTTTTAATACCATAATAAACATAAAATAAAAATTTAATGGTAAGGCTTTTCGATTTTTGGAATCGAGAATTAAGTATACTGATTTCAAGGATTATTTGATGAAGGAATCCTTAGCTCAAGAAAATACTTTAGCTTGGTCTATTTTTTTTATAATTTAGCTAACTGCCTCTGTGGTCTAGCGGTTAAGTCCGTGGATTTAGACTCGGAGGTACCGGGTTCGATTCCTGGTCGGGACACAAAAATATTTATTGATGTAAATAAAAATACATTTAAATAATATTTAATTTATTTGTGATATTTCTCGAGTTTGGTACGCTGGAGACATCGACGAGCTTGCCACTTGTCATGATTGGCCTATAGTAAAGTTGGCTAAATGTGAATCCGCTTATTCATAAGCGTGGTTTCTGACCACCCCGAAAGGGAAACGGTCGTGATGATACTAGATCAATTACTCATAAGAAAATGTTTTAGAATGTGGGTGTGAGTCTTCCTAGAAAAGAGATTGCCCAAAACCAGGCCCTAACTTTTTTGCAGCGTGCCTCAACTAAATATAATTCAATAATCATAACAATTTATTGTTTAAAAAAAAAAAAATACTACATACAATACTTCTTATTAAAACATAATTTAATTAAATAGTCAATTGGTTAAAATTTATGTATGAAATAGTTACAAAGCACTATTTATACGATTAGGTTCTTTATTATGACCAGGTACTTTATTATAGATAAAACATTGGATTGCAAATCGGCGGGATCGAAACTATGTAATTATTACCGTAAAAAAAAGTTTCTGTCAATTGTCGTTATGCTAGGGTAAAATAAATAAAATTAATTACAGATTATGAAAACACAATATATTAATTATCAAATAAAGAAGAAATCATTATGACACGAGAATATTTTATTGAGCCCATTTCTCTAAGAAAAATGGGCATTCTCATTTGTATGGGAAAGAAGGCACTTAAGAAGGTATTGAATTCCCGCCCCTAAAGCGAACTAACTTTGCTCAAAGATTGTTTGCTTATTACGTGAGATTTTGAGTGAATGTAGAATTTTGACTGGTTTTAAATATATTTTTAATGTTAATAGGAATTCGTAATTTATTAAAACTTAGGTAAGTTCTATACAATTCTCAATTGTGAATTAATATTAATAACATTTCTTTTTTTTTTTAATATGTAAAGGCAAAGACACTATTTTAGGTACCTAGGTTCATTGTTATTTTGCGTCAAAAATACGAAAATTAAAATTAACCAATCATTTTTTTTTTTAAATATTATCAATCAAAACTATTGAATAAGTCACATGTTGAAAGAACGCTTTAATTAAAATTCTAAAAAGGTCGGTTCGAACTCCGGCAGGTACCAATGAATAAGGAATACACTTTTCTTAGGTAGTTACATTTGTCATAGATTTACAATATTAATCAGAGAGCACGTTAATCCGTCGGTCCTGGTTCAATACCACCTTGTGGAATCATTAATAAAATGTCATTAAATAATTACATCAGACCCTCGCCAACCCCTCGTGGTGAGTGTGGGCTAAATTTTCTAGAAAATTCTGGAACGCCCATGTCCAACAGTGAAGGTGTTCTATGGGCTTTGATGATGTCACAAATATGTAATCAATGCAAAAAAAAATCTTATCAAGCCGGCATGGTGGTAGGGACCGATTTCAGATTCTTGGACTTCGTGTCCTGCTTACCATTAGGTGGGCACGTGACACATGTAGTAAAAAATAAGGGCTGGTTTATTTTTATATATTTTTGACACATTATAGAAATACCTACTAGCCGTTGTGATGCGTAGACACGCGCGTGTGTAACCATTCTATCTACTCAAAACAAATAAGGTTCCAAATTCGAATCGAGCGCTAACAGGCTAGTATAAAATTCAATTTCTACGTAAAAACAGCCGATTTGAGAGCGTGCGGAAAATATGTATACCTACCTACTTGTCGAAAATATCTAGGCACCTCGAAATAATGAATTTTTCCATACCACGCAGCTTCGTATTAAACAATGTATATTACTATTTAATAAATAGTAATGCGCGTATACATAACACTACCTTTAACAATTGTTTCACAGTAAGAGTATTAAAGAGTTTTCCTAAAACTATTCGGTCTATTGATTTAAAAACATGGGAAAGCTCTTTTATATGGCAGCTTGGTGCATACTATAGTTCTGGTCTAAATGTAATGCATTAGGTTTTGTCTAACTTGTTTTGTAAATTTATTAATATCGAACCAACAATGGACATAACATGCTGATGATGTTTTCCATGATGCGCTAGGTGATGATGATATTTTTCTAAAAAATAAATACAAAACTGTATAGTGCATTGCCTTTACCATTGCTAAAAGAAATAAAATTACTTTTTCAAAATTTATGACAAAGACCTTCAGTCACTGTCACTGATGACGCCGCTCCAAAGAAAGGCGAAATATTTGGCAATAAAATTTTATAGCTTCAATTTATATATTTTACCAAGTAAGAAACACATCTAACACACTTTATTTGTTGCAGATATTTAATAAATATATAATTTTAATTATTAAAATATTAATATTGAATAAATTTAATAATAAGCCGTCGGTGGGTGGGGGAATCGCATTAATTCGATGTGCCTAGATATTTACAACGGATTAAACGCTTTGATTAAAAAAAGGAGAAGATACGGCACGCGCGATCGAATTCATGCTCGTCTGGTGTATTCGCGCGGATAGAGGCGAAAGATCTCGAACTCGTGTGAGATCTGACCCCACTGCGCCAGTCCACCGGACGCCTAACAAAGCTGTGATCCTCGCCTGCTTTCAATCATAGAGTCGTAATCGCCACGCAGCCCGGCTTGTATAGTACTTCAAACTTTAATTGTTACCCTATGCCCTGTCCGTAGTTACGGAAAGAATGCAACCTCTGTTAGAAGGTAAATAAATACCTTGGTGGACGGGGTGAGAAGGCAAGAAGTAGTACATATTCAATAGACAACTGTACACGCTAAGTTACACCCACAGTTTCATCACCGCGGAGGAGATAGAAAAAAATGACGCAATGAGACGTGAGCGAGACAGCATACGAGGTCCAGTTAGTTGTAGTTTCCTAGTTCCACGCGCTATGTCTTCGTACCGTATCTTTCCCTTTTTTGTATCTTATACGTAGGTACTCGCATTATTACTATGCTTTTCGAAACTATATGTATATGTATACCTAGGTAGCTACAAGAACACTGTTAAGTCACAATTTTGTCTTGAACTATGGCTTTTTTAATCACTGCCAATAATTTAGTACTTTGATAAACCTATACTATGTATTTCTACTTATCAATTTTGTAGGTGATATATTTACTAAATTGCAGTTCCCGGTGCATACTTATGCACTTCGGGCGGTAGAAATACACCTTCGGCGACAAAGACAGCCCTAGACAAACCGAATATTGCCGAGTTGTCGATCGTCTCCCTCTATAGCCCGAAGTGCATAACTTATGGCCGTGTACTGTAGATATTAATGTTTGGAAAATTAATATAAACTTATGTAAGGATAAGGTAAATATTTATCAAAACTACTATATACGTGGATACTCATTCGATGTGTTGAATAGATACCAAAAATAAATTTGGAAATTCTACTTTAAAGTAGGTATAATAATGATTAATATAAATGTCTATTTGAATAAATCAGATTAATATATGTCATTGTGTGTTTTATTTCGAGAAGGCGAACACGGCTGAAGCGCGGATAGGTATATAGCGTATTCAGGGCGCCCGATTCTGACGTTTTAGACATGCATTTCGACTCGATTTGTTCGAATGAAACTGACAGTTTCCTATGGATATCTGTCACTTTTCATTCGAATACTTTTTATACGATACTAAAGTCGAAAGCGCCAGGATTAAAGTAGGTATATCATGTTATTTTACCTTTAAAAAATATGCTGCTACAATGTCGTTACACTATCTTGCAGCTAAGCCGTGCTTGGTATATCTATCGGGTGTCCAATTAGCCTACCCGCCGTGTAAGATTATATCATGCCGTGCACTAGCAGCATATGCTGGGAAAAAATCTGTAATAATTTTGATAGTTGATCTATATTTATTTTATATATATTATTATCCTTTCACTCAACTTTTTGGTAGTTTGGGTAAAGCTCGATGAATAGCTTATTCGTCCAGCTAAGCTTCCAGTATTTGCAATCCAAAAGTTTCGATTATGAAGTTACGCCACACTGATCCTAAAAAAAGGGATTTGATAGCGCCTTAACTTCTAAAACCATTTCAGTTTTGGAAATTTTAATCGATTTCTATGCCTTAATAATTTATAAAAAGTTTGCCTCTTGTTTACACATGGTACGAGTGGCGGATATCTTAAAATAATATGAGTTTTATTTTTCATTTTATAATATATAAATAAAATATATACATTATTACGACACATTAATCTTTATTAAGTTAGACAAATATTCCCACCCTAAAGTAAATAACGAAAGTAGATATTAGTATTATTTGGAATCTTTCAAATTGCACTACTATTGTGACAGAGTAAATTTTTCAATATGGCTGTTGTAAAACCTTTGCTTTGAATAGTTTTGTTGTTATGTCATTTGCGATGTTAAATATGAATAAAAACTAATATAATTGAAGTCTGAAAAATATTGTTTTACATGATGTCCAAATGCCAAGAAGAAAAAAAAGCCGAATTCAACCAAAAACAAGATTGTTTACGTGTGGTGTTGAATTAAAAGGTTAGTATGATTTATTATTTTGATACTTGCAGCAAATAATTTTCCCATTAAAAGCATTTTGTTTCTATTGCAAATAAACCCAAGTATCAAGTAGATTTTAACCAGATATTTTATCAAGCTTAGAGGGATACCATTTAATATTTTTTGAATTTGCCGCGCTATTCCGTTTAAGTATTCATTAGCCATACTCTATTTTGCCAAAGTATGGCCTACAAAAAAGTAGATAAAAGAAAACCTATATCGAAGACTACAAATTATCAATACGTTTGTTGTACAATGTTGTCAATAAATATACGTATGAATGCGTACAGCACACATAGACATTCGACTTGAAAGCAAAGCTTGCTTTTTTTACCAAATTTTGTATGAAAACCATAGAGCAACGCCATGTCGAAAGACTTTCAAAGAGAAATAAAGTGTAAACAAGCTCTTAAAGCGTCAAGTCAAACACAGGGAAAGTAACTAACTTATCCATGTTGCCCGGTATGAACTACAAAAAAAAATTGTTATAAGAAAACCTATCCAAATACTACAAATTACTAAATAGAATAAGTCAATAAATATACGTACGAACCCTGTGTTTGACTTGTCGCTTTAAGCGCTTATTTTCACTTTATTTCGCTTTGGAAGTCATGAATGGTTTTCATACAAAATTCGGTAAAAAAAGATTTACTTTATTTTAAGTCGAACATAGCAGAAGTAACATAAATTTCACTACAAGAAATTCTCGAGCGAGTGCAATCGAAAATGTGTAAAGGTGGCTTGATCACTTGAAAGAAGCATGCAAGTAAATGACGTATGTGACAGAAGATAATCTGTGGTTGATCTGTGTACAGGAGTGAAGGACGAATAAAATTCATCTACTCAATTTTACGAATAATTGTTTCAGTTAATAAGAATAAATATTACATTAAATAACCAGCGAATATGTGTTAAACTAGCCCTAATTTTACTGAGTTATTTTACACACTATTCCTTATATTCTTACAGTTACAGTAGACGAAATTTTGACAATGTTATTGTTTCGTGATTTTGCCGTACTTGTGTTTACTGTTGGAGTTTATTTCGGTGAAATATCTGGCGATGACGTGAGTGCGGATTTAATGGAGCCTATGTTTAGTTTCTGGCCTCAAAAATCCTTAGGGGTTAGCAGCGGGCGAATTTTAAAAAGGGATACATTACCCGGCCAGACTGAAGGCGGCCAAGTATTACCGACTGATAAAAAAGACGAGCAACAGGTAACCTCGAACGATGTAAAGGCTACAGAAAAACCTATAATTGCTAAAGGTAAGTTAAGATAAAATAGTTTTAAATAAAATTTTCTTAGAAAGCAAAATTCATCACTTTCCTGTTAAACATTGGCAATTTGTTAATTAGAAGACTAAAAGTAAAGATGAAAATTTAATGCACAGATAAAAGTGTTTATTAGCCTAACAATAGAGGTAGTTGCTGGTCTGTATCCACATGTTTCTAGCTCAAATTGACGTCATGCCCAGTCAAGCCGGCATAGTGTTAGGGGACTGATGTCATGAGTGTCTGAATCCAGTTGCTAACATTTATAAACCTCGCGCACCACTTACCATATACACACTTCTTGCATACATTTATCATATATATAAAACAATACTACACCTACAAGTTGGTGGTCCCATTTTTTATTTCTTAGGAAGCTGATAACTACATGTTTGAAAACCACTCACATAGAGTGTAGCATCCACCATTGATGAAAGTGTTGTCATTTTACACAACTAACAATCGCCTGATATAAAAAAAAACTATTCTCATCCTTTATGAAACTGAAAGTTAACCATTTAAACCATAAAGTTCCAGATAAACTGTCCATTCTAACTGAAACGACAGTCGCTCCGAGCATCAAAAACGACACAAAAAACAATACTACGTCAACAGAAGATCCATTGGACTTAACTAAACCAGGCGTAGTAAAACGTGGGCTAATTGTGTTTGGTGGATTTGCCCTTTTGGCTATTGCCTACTTCATATTCTACAGGTAATTGTTATTTTTATCATTTACAGCAAATAGAACACAGGGTCCTTACATCCACTGCTAAAATTAAGCCTTTTAGATCCCATTTTTGGAGAATATCGCTTTTCCTTGACACACTCTGCATGCCATGGGTTTGGTGGTATTTTTTAAAAATATTGTATTATTTTACCATACCTGGACCTCCACTGCTGTAGATGGGCCTCCCCTTCTGGCCTACAGACACCATGCTGCTCAGATGGGCTGGCAAGTGTTTGGTGACAATTTACTAACAAATTCACAATTAGTGGAACCGGGACTGACAGCTTAACATGCATGCATTTAAACACAAAAATATGTAATTTGTGACATTTCTAATGACATTGATGAGCTTGTCACTTGTCATGATGGTTCATTCAACCACTCTGCTAAGGATTATTGTTGTGATGACACTTTACCTAAGACCTATTAAATAAAAAAAATAATTGGCATTTCAGGAGAAAAAGCAACAAAAACGACAACCTAAACATTCACAATACTCCGGATTCTTTGCAATTCCGTTATGGAGTCTTGGAATCAAATGACCGAGATAACCTCGAATTATCGAGAGTCCCTCTTACAATGGAATCCGATGATGATGATGATGATGATTTAGAGATATTCGACTTGGAACAGAAGAAAAAATCTCTATCATATGTCAACTTGAAATCTCAAGATGATACACAATTGTTTAATATAGGTAATGATACGGCAATAGTGATGGATGATGATGACGATGATAAGGAACAGTTGCTCTTAGATATTGATGATAAGAATTCGGATACGCTTATCAACTTAACAGGGCAAAGTAGGAAGTCTATTAATATGTTATAATTTTGACAGTTGTTTAGGTACCATAAATAAACACTAAAAGGTTACCTTCGACGAATATGCAATATGGAAATACACATTTATATATTTTATATTTGGTTTGAACTGAGTAACTTTGGAACGTCTCGTTGTGACGAATCTTTGTATGAAAGAATTGGGTCTTAGCAGGTCTGCCACCAATACCTTTATGGAACAAGCTTCAAAGACTGCATTAACGGATTCATACAGTATTTGGTGGGGTAGCGAAGGGATTAGAATGGCGGTAGGTGAAGGTCTTGTTGTGCAATAAAATGAAAAAGGAAGCCTCTTTTGTAAACCACCCTATAGTGGATCTCAACCCGAGACACCATTCCACATCCTTATTTCCCACACAGCATGGTGAATCCATGGAATGCTTAGAAATTAGGGCTTTTTGCTTAGGGCTTGCGACCAACTATAGGCTTTTTTACAAGGGAGACCTCCTATTTTTAGGACAACAAGACGCTTACCATTCACTATTCTGCTCCTCTCCATAACCAAACAATTTATCTAGTGATTCCGTTAATGCATTTGAAAGCTCGTTCCACCCGAAATATGTGATAAATATGACGGCTATCACTACAAATTAAAGAATTAGATTATTTTATATTGCATATTTATTGAATCAACAAAGTTAACGTTAAGGCTGACATTCCATTCTATTTTGTATAATTAAAGTAAAGTATCATCACGACCGTTTCCCTTACTCAGAAACCACGCTTATAAATAGCGGATTCACATTTAGCCAACTATACTATAAGCCAATCATGACAAGTGGCATGCTCGTCAATGTCTCCAGAGTACCAAACTCGAGAAATATCACAAATTAATTAAATATTATGTAAATTAATATACATATTTAGTTATGATTTAATTTATTTGTGATATTTCTCGAGTTGGTACGCTGAAGACATCGACGAGCTTGTCTCTTGTCATGATTAGCCTATAGTAAAGTTGGCTAAATGTGAATCCGTTTATTTCTGACCACCCCAAAGCGTTTCCCGATGGGTCGTGATGATATTTACTCTTACTCCTGTGTCTTATACAAGATTTATTTAAACAAATAAATAATTTGATTTAAAGGAATGGCAACCTTAAGTTGAATATTTAAATTTAGAACTAAAATGTGGACAATTTTAATTTGTTTAGTAATGTAAAATTATTTATAATAATATATTGCTGACATAGTGG
Organism: Tinea semifulvella; assembly: GCA_910589645.1. Classification (NCBI taxonomy): domain Eukaryota; kingdom Metazoa; phylum Arthropoda; class Insecta; order Lepidoptera; family Tineidae; genus Tinea; species Tinea semifulvella. The sequence continues at coordinate 8,890,233 of OU342608.1, read as the reverse complement.
TAAGCTAGAAGATAACTTTTTACACTTTGGTTTATATCTAGTATATATTATCCCCGCATTCCAGTTATAAGCCACACTAACATCACATGCTAACATCGTGAAAAGTCTATAAAAATAGGGAATACTGAACAAGGTGAAACAGTTTTATCTGCCCTCACTCAGACTTAAGCTTTATATAGCATAAATAAGGTCATGCGTGGAATTCTATTCTCACCTCTAGGATGGTTCCGCTAAGTAACTTACAGATGAATAAAATTTAGTCAAATCATAAATTAATGTAAACTAATATTAAAATAATATGAAATTATTATCAAAACTACAACAAATTGTCAGTAGCGAGTGCAACTAAATCTATACCGTAAGTAAACAAGTAAAAAAATATAATAATAATCATTTAACTAATAACTTTATAGACAGCAAGAGAGTTTGTGGATACATATTAGACCGCTTCCGTGGTCTAGTGGTAACAAACGTTACCGTGAACTCGGGAGGTCGTGGGTTCGATTCCCACCGGGGGCAAGTTGTACATTGTATAATTTGTCTCGGTCTGGGTGTTTATATGTATATATTTAAAAAAAAAAAAGTATAATATGTAGTTTATCAACCATCTAGTTTCCGTAACACAAGCCTCGTAGCTTACCACGGAAACTAGATGGCGCTGTGTGACCTGTCTGGAAATATTTATTTATTATTTATATTAGTAGGATACGTATTAGTTACGATTAAAGTTAAAAATTGAGCCGAATCGACAGTTTTATTTTGAAGGTCAGCCATAAGCTGGTACATTAACGCCATTTTTAATTTTAATTGTCTTAATTATATAGACTTAATTTTCGTTTAACAGCTGGAAGGAAATGTTGAGTCCTTCACAGGCGTTGAGGAAATGTCTTTAAATATGGGTGTTAGTCTTCCACTAGCAGGAGTAGAATCATTCAAAATAGTTTATTTATTTATTTATTAGCGTCGCCAACAGTGACAACAACAAAACATACATTGATTCTTATTTACATCTAAGACAGAAAACAGATGCTGCACCAATTACAGGCAACCACCACATGCTATTACAGTATCAATTAATTGGGCCTTTGAGTAGCCAAAATAAAAACACAATATAATTACAGCAACAACTAAGTAAATCTAAGCAAAAATTACAACACAATAGAACATGATACAACCACAATCAAGCAACACAATTCCAAATTGGTTAAACAGCAGTTCAGTTTACAGTCCCAGCCAGGATCCGCTGCAGTGACAATACATTGCGCTTAAAACATGCAAAGAATTAGCAAATATGTCTAGACTGTCATTATTTTTTCGTGTAAATATGTTGTATTGACGACATGTACGGTTTAGTGATGAGTGGTAACCCAAATTGGATTTAGATTGTCGTAGAATGAATAGATCATATTTGCCAACCCTTGGCAGCCTGGTCGGCGCAGAGACACGAACACGGGACAGTAGGTGGGGTGCGTCGATTTTACCGTTGATTAATTTATATAGAAACATATTATCCAGCAATTGCCTTCGATCTTGTAATGAGGATAAATTAAAGTATTTTAAACGATCTTTGTAATGTAAAAGTTCTCTTCCTTTATTAACATTAACACACAAAAACCTCTTCTGAACACTCTCGATCCTCTTAATGATAGTTAAATTAATGACGTTTCATAAATGCCTGTAATAGGTTTTTGTGAATAAAGATATTTTGACTTGATCTTCTTAAAGTAAACAATAGTAGATATATGCTATTTGACCACGTTTTGAGAGTGGTAAGAGGTAGTGCTTCGTTCATGAACTCAGATAGTTTTTAGGGATAGGAAACTCGAATTGGATCGCCCTTTATAATTGGTGTCAGAAGTGGGATCAATGATATTATAGAATTAAAAAGAATTTCCAACCAAAATATAAAAAGTAACATATTAAAATATCCTTCTAGACTGCCAGTATGTCAGCAACACTAATTTTGCCTAATTGAAGCTAATTCCTTAACTGTAAGTACTTAGAAATACTATTTTTGTAAAATTATCATTCTACTTAAATTACTTAACATTTCAATTGTCTAATATATGTCAAATAAAACATTTTCATATCATTACTGTATTTAAACTTAAATATTTTTTAGGAAAATTTTAATCCATGAAAATATTGTTATACATAGCTATTAAAAAAACATTTCTCTTGCCCACTCCGCCAAAGATCACAACTACATTTTTACTTACTTCGACATTTTTAAAGATTTTTCTAGTCTTGACTGTACTTTAAGAAATGTCTATCAATTTTCTAGGAAATAAAATTACTGACATTTTGAATATATTTTCACTTTCATATACCTAAATAAGAAAGAGAAAAATAGCAAAAATATAATGATTTTCCTTTATTTTACTAAAACAAATTTATATGATATCTATACTGATGGACTACATGTTTTTTAAAGAATACTCAGATTAAAAAAAAAAAGAAAAAGATGAGTCATCCGCGCCATTTTACGCGGAGATGTCAAGTGCAAGTTTTTGTTTTGTAAATTAATTTACTATGGATATTGTTCGTCAAAAGTGGTGTTGTTTTGTTTAATAATGTGCTACGATGTGATTAGTTATGGAAAACGATAAATTGGACTTTGAATATGGGACACAAGTTGCAGTTTATTTTTGCGGTTTTCCCGCGCTGTCAACTCCTATATTTTACCCGACGTGTTTCAGCTATAAAGCCGCGAGTAACTCGAAGAAAAGCATCAAATTCTGCAACATCTGGAATACTAATAATTTCTAATCTTAACAAAAAAATAAACTAACTATAACTAAAAAATGTCCTCAAGTAACGTCCCATCAAAGGTAGTACCCAAGAGGACTAGCGATATTTTCCCTCTGTATACTGGCATTTCTCTGCCAGCCATTTGGGCAACTCCTTGGCCATCAACCCCAAACGGCGCAAACTCGTAACCTGTACTGAGGTTGGCGTATTTGCGCAGCTTGAGGTTCCCAGCAGAGACAGTCTTAAACCCCGCGCTGGACGAAGTTAGCTAGATGTGAGAAGTTGTGTTAGAGATGCGATGTGTCACAACCCTGTTAAGAATTATGAATACTTATTTAATAATAACACGTTATGTTTTTTAGTCTATAAGCTATTTTATATACTTTTCTTATTTTTATACTATTGTAAATAAGCATTACAAATTTGTTCCTATTTTCATAACATGGTTTTAATTTGCATTTAATAATAATTTTAGATTTGCGTTCTTCGCGCCATTTTTCACGGAAATGTCGACAGCAATTTTATGTTTTTTAAATTAATTTATTGTGGATATTGTTAGTCAAAAGTGGTGTTGTTTTGTTTAACAATGTGCTACAATGTAAATAATTATGGAAAACGATAAATTGGACTTTATACATTTACTATCAATTTAATGAAATCGCATCTATATCTGTTTTCTAAAAGCATGAATAACGTAACGATCTTAAGAGAGTTTAACGATTTTGTATACCACTCGTTCGCACTATCCAATATTTAAAAAAAAAAACATTTATTGTCACAACAGTATCAAATAGTTTTACATATTTTTTTAAGGTGAAACAATTAAAAAAACAAAATACACTTCCTTTTAGAAATAAAAAAAGTTACGAAAATAACTAAAATATTACCTACTTCAAGTAATAAAGTAAAATAAAAAATTAAAATAAAAAAAAAAAAAAAAAAAAACATAAATTTTGGGCAAGTTGTTTTAGCAGTTTATGATTAAACAATATGTGACAAAATGAATCAGGTGTCAGCACTACAAGTACTTAGACCTGCACGGCGCTGTTTCTCACTTATAAATTAAAAGAATTAACAATTATACTAAAAAGCTAGGTATACATGCATGGCAGAGTAGATGAATGAGGCTCGCTTCGTCAGGAATATCAACATTGTTGCAGGCCCTTTAATGATATATTTTCTAGGCCTAATAATTACCGTGGTAAAAAATTTAAAGACTGATTGTACTCTATTTTACTATACCTCTGTGGTCTAGCGGTTAAGTCCGTGGATTTAGACTCGGAGGTACCGGGTTCGATTCCTGGTCGGGACACAAACATATTTATTAATGTAAATAAATACATTTAATTTATTTGTGATATTTCTCTCCTTTGGTACGCTGGAGACATCGACGAGCTTGCCACTTGTCATTATTGGCCTATAGTAAAGTTGGCTAAATGTGAATCCGCTTATATATAAGCGTGGTTTCTGACCACCCCGAAAGCGAAACGGTCGTGATGATACTATTTTTATTATATTATTTTATATTTTGTATTGTGCGAGCGAGAGAGATAGCGTTAACCCACTTAATAATCAACTTAAGTATAAGTTATTTTTGTTTACCTAGGTAGGTAGTTAGCTTGTCGCATTGTTAGTTAAGCCAATCACGTGCCATATAATCAAAAAACTTAAACGTTCGATAACTTATTGATTGTTTGAGACACTGAGGGCTAAAGGCTTGTTGTAAAGTCTAATCCATGTCATTCATCTTAATGTCAAATTGATAATAATATTATTAAAAATATAAATACATTATTATTTGTTTTATTATTAACCGACTACAAAGAAAGAGGACTTCTCAATTCGACTGATGTGTATTTTTTTGAATGTTTTTTTTTTTTTTTTTTACATTAGGATATACCTACCGGGGGGGTCCCCCGAGTCGGGGGACAAGGGGAAGGTTATGTCGGGCTCGCACCGACTAAAACCTGGTGGTGTTGCTCATGATAGATGGTACCTAATATAACTGTCAGTTTTTTTTTTTTTTTTACATTAGGAAATCCCTACCGGGGGGTCCCCCGAGTCGGGGGACAAGGGGAAGGTTATGTCGGGCTCGCACCGACTAAAACCTGATGGTGTTGCTCATGATAGATGGTACCTAATATAACTGTCAGTTTTTTTTTTTTTTATTTATCAGCAAAGTTTTTGATAAGGACTTTTATTGTGCTTTGGGAAATGATTAGTCTTCTAGAAAAATAAACTTACGGACATTTTGGACAAGTTTTCACTTTCATATACGTACTTAATAATAAATAAATGTCAATACATTTATGGAACGAGCTTCCAAGACGGCATTAACGGAATCATACAGTATTTGGTTGGGTAGGGAGAGGAGTAGAATGGTGGATATAAAAAAATGAGGCATCCTTTTCTTAAACCAGCCTATTGTCGGTCGCAAGCCCGAGACACCATTCTTCTCATCTCTTACCCACACACGATGGACCCGGCACCCGCACGGTGAATCCATGGAATGCTTAGAAATTTGTGTTCTTCTCTAGACAGACAAAACTAGCAAAATTAACGATTCCCTTTATTGTGCTAAAACAAATATATGATTAACATGTCCTTAATTTTATTTCCTAGACAGTTAATAGAATACATTTCTTAAAAGTACACTCGGAACAATCGATAAAAATATTTGATGGTGCAAGCGAGAAGGTTGCAAAAGCGTCAAAGGGAGATTCAAACACATGTCATGCGACAATTTACGTATCTTCAAATTAACTCCTACGCTCAAAGAAACATTATTTAGCGGCGACACACATGAGTATTTTACAACGTAGATAAATGTACTGTACACGGAATAACTGTCAGTTGTAGTTAGGGAGAGTGAAATTACCATAGATGTGAAATTTTATAGAACTGCCAAAATAATTTATCTCCAATGTGCATAATGTACTTCCATCGGGAACACTCGGGTCTCAATCGGAATACGACGACACTCAAAGTGTCAATCAATTATTGTATTAAATGTGTGACATTTTCATATCCATTTATTATTTTGTGTCAAATTGATTTTTTTTATTGTACTGAAGATAAATGAGCTAGCACGATAAATACAATAAAAAAAAAATTATGCACCACATCTGTATATCTGGTTCAAAGGATGATCGGACCTAATAATATACAGTCGTAAAAAATATCTGGCAATCTAGCGAGTAAAACAAACACGAATATTATCAGAAAAAAAAAGGCAAATTACTTCCGTGATCTAGCTGTGAAGTCCGTGGATTTAGACACGGAGGTAGTACCAGGTTAGATTCGTGGTCGGAACACAATCATTTATTTAATTTGTGATATTTCCCGAGTTTGGAACGCTAGGAGACATCGACGAGCTTGCCACTTATACTATAGTTAAGTTGGATAAATGGGAATCCGCTTCTTAAAAAGCGTGGTTTATGACCACCCAGAAAGGGGTACATCGTTGTGATAGTTTACTTTTTTTTTATTAATAAACGCCGTCGGTCCCTGCTCCACTAATACAAACTTGTTTTTTTTTGTGGAATCGTTAAGAAATTGTCAAAAAAAAATACATCATCGCCAAATAGTCTGGACAGCGTAAATAGTGAAAGCTATTTCTCCTGAAATTTGCTCTGAAAGCCCCATCTTCTGCACTGGATGTGTAGAACTCTGTGTTCTAGGGGCTTTAAAAATCTGAGCAAAGTATAAAGGCCTAAAAAGCAGCGACAAAAAGTGGTCAAGTAGTGGTAACTTTTTAATAGTGACTGCAGCTTCTAGCATCTTGTGGTAACTTCTGTGTTTGCGAGGTGGTCAGTATCACCCACTATTGCGTTTGACGGCAAATTGGGATAACAATAATAAATTATTTATTGTACAAAACCAAGACAAGTGCAGGTACATAGGCGAGCTTGATGTCGTAAATGCATGCAAGTAACCATTGTGACTGAGATATATAATATGCGCGTGCAGAAGGTTACGAAAAAAATAGATACTTAATTACATTTCAAATGATTTATTACTATATAAAAACACTAATTAGTACATGTAGTACTTATACATATATGTCCTACGTTAAAAAATAAATACAGATAATAATTTTCATACAAACCAGTGCCCGATCAGGTGTTGTTGCAGTATTCGCAGTTGTTGCAGCGTGTTCTACCGGCTATACTATGGTGAGTACTCTGAAGAGCTCTATAACCTAATTCCTTCCTCTCCATTCCGCAACCGAACCACACGCACAGGTCAGAATATGCACCCACATACCGTAGTCACCATCCCTTCGCGTACCTATAAATTTGGTGACTCATACATCTGTCGTACAATAAAGATGTCGAATGCTTATCCAGCCTGTGTTTCCACTTTCCTATAACCTGGAGTCCTTCAAGCGAATTGTGAAAAGGCATCTGGTCAAGCCGGCATAGTGTTAGGGACTGATGTCGGATATAAGTGTCTGATTCCAGTTGCTAACATTCATGGACCCTGCGCGCCACTTACCATCAGGTGGGATCAGGGTCACATGTCGTGCTAGTATAAAAAATAAATAAAATAAAAAAAGTATGCATCTTCGATCTCGGCCTCAATATTGTCAGGTCTAACAATTCGTATAACTATGGCTTGCAACGCAACGTGTAGTAGGGACCTCGATGAGTGGCGGAGGGGCGGCCGAGTCCAGGAAATGAAAAATAAACACGTCCGGAGAAGGCCCGGACTTTGGCGCCGGTTTTCAACGCGAAAATGAACGCTCGTCGCGACTGACCGAAATTAATGTAAGGCTTCATAGACAAGTATATAAAGACATACGAGTTTGTCAAAAAATACCATTTATTCTAGTGTGGTATTGCAGAGAACAAGACATTTGACACTGCCGATACGTAAGGTTAAGTATGGGAGTAACTGACGCCAGCCACTAACGACCGACGTCGGTGTTTATAACTATACCGGCCTAATAACATTTGGAACCGAAGAGATTCTTCAGAAATATATTTTTAAAGGCTTAGATATCTCCATAGCGCAGGAGGTTAAGGGGCTGTAATGTTGATTAGGTTGCTGAGGGTCGTCCTTACTGAGTAATCTGCTAGATTTTAAAATTAGTTTAAAAGTAGGACCGCAACGAACAAAATGACATTAGGTGTGTGACAAATGACACACTTGCTATTCTCAAAAACAACATCATGTGCAGATGTTTCGCATCCTGGCGTCCAATACGCTAAGGACGACCCTGAGGCTGGTCCTAACAATATTATGTCTACGTAGGAGTCCTGAAATGAGCTATTACTTGCTCGCTTACCGTAAATATGAAGTGTTTTCTAAAGACTTCTGTCAACACGCGTTCTAGAATGTTTGTTGTTTTATTATTACATACTGGTAAAACTTTCAACATTTTAAAATACAAGTTAACATTTTGCGTGTCCTGCCAGCCAGTTGCTGGGCCACCATCCTACGCTAGTGTAGCTCTCTGTCACTCGGCAGTGCAGCAGTTACTCCAGCCACCCCGGCCGGGCCACGCTAGGAATTCGCGTGCCAGATATATAGAATCAATTTGGCATAAATGTTCTATGAAGACTTTGCCTCGCTAAGGTAGAAAACTATAGGTTTTTTTTTGTTTTTAAAGGGCATTGTACAGAATACATTAGTCCTAAACACATAATTTATTCACAATATTTGTTTATAAACGAGTTGGGGATCATCAAATCCAAGTGTTGCAGAATTTGATGCTTAGTAATTTGATAACGCAAATATAGTTACATCTCTGTAACTAGCATGTTTCTGACAAATGATTTATTGAGCCAGATATTAGAATCAACTTGGCATAAATGTTCTATGAAGCCTTTGCCTCGCTAAGGAAAAATTTACGTTTTTTTGTTTTTTTTAATGACATTGTACAGAATACATCAGTCCTAAACACGTAATTTATTCACAATATTTGTTCATAACCGAATTGGGATCATAAAATTTCAAGTGTTTTCCAATTTGATGTTTAGTAATTTGGGTTAATATTTAGTTACATCACTGTTACTTCTTTTTATTATTAATATTTTTGCCTAGGCCTCAGTCGAAATAATAAAAATGTTTTATAAGATAGGTAGTAGGTAACTACAGATGTTGAGAATACGTTAGCCTAATCAATCGAATTGATTAATCGTGTTAATTGAATTTGTCAGCCATACAGGTTTCTGCTTTGACGACACAGACTAATTGAATCAATACATAATAATTTGAGAAGCTGCTGGTAAATTAATTATTTATTATGAACATACATCGTTGTTAGCAAACCAGAGCGGTACCTCTTATTTCTATAAGCGTAAAACAAGAGGTTTATCTTATTGTTTATAGTTTTAGCGCGAGTGTTGCCAGCAAAAAAAATAAACAAATATTATCTCTAATAACATTTTACAATGACGTCCGACGAAACTTATGCAAGATTTTAATTTGCCAACCAAAAATACAGCTGACAACATTACTGTCTACGACTGACAATCATTTTACTATTAGTTGAATAAGCTTTATTATTTATAAAATCACAATATTTTTCCAGATTTTTATTATGGGGTGCTACATCATATGGAGAGACATAGCCTGGTGATGATGGTATACACATGATATGATATATTATTTTTGCATTATTTAAAATAATTATTTTATACTTTGAACAAAACATAAGAAACTAAAGCAAAATGCGCGAGGCGTAGAAAGTTTGAAGAAAAGCTGATTTACTTGACTGAGAAGTGCATTAAAAATGAACTGGACAGGCGCTAAAACTTTTGTAAAGTAAAATTGTTCACTTTACAACAAAAACCTAGGAGTTGTTATTTTATTTTTTGTTTCAGTCAGAAACTTGGCGACTACCTGATTCTAAGCTATACTGCGGGAATTTATTATAGAGCAATTATTTTTATATGATAATCTAGAATAAAAATTAGGAATTACGTATTTGTTTATTTAATTATTCGTTAATAAAATCTTAAGTTACGGTGCAGTCCAGTTGTCCTAAAAATATCGCCAATCATATTGAACCTAATCAAGTAGGTAGCGAATTAATAATTACACTCCCTTTAAGTATTTATCGGGATGGATATCACGATTATCAGACGTGGCCTTGTTTACCATGCAGTACATAGTGTTTTGTTTTTCGCATAATGATTTTTATCCGAAAAACATATTTGCATTTTTAACAATTACGCGTGGTATATAAGTACTTGTATGTGGTATGTGTATGTGTATATGCACATTGTATCAAATCAAAATCAAAATAATTTATTTCCGTATGGTTAGCACGTAACACTTGGAAATTGTCAATACATACAAGCCAATAAATAAAAAATAATAATAAAAACAAATAAGAAATATTACCATTGACCATGGCTGGACCGAACCTAACATCAATACAGTAATTATAACTAAAACATTGTTGCCATAAACGAGGAATTTGTTTTTACTTACAGCTAGATACTTAATATTAAATACGTGGCTGTAAAAAGGCCATGTCAGCTTACAATCTAATAATAATTATGTCCATAAATATATAGTATATGTATTTGATTTTAGTTTAGTATTCTCTTTTGTAGAACCTACAGATACGCTAGTTAGTTTATTTGGCAGTGTGTCAAAAAAACGAACATCAAGTACCAAAAGAGACATTGTAGTTTTTTTTATTTTTATTTATTTATTAAGGTTTACAAACAGTAACACACATATATATAATAAAATTTAAATAAATTGTTAAGTATGTTACCAACGACCTAAACCACAGATTATATAAATAGGTAACGTCAGATAGTGAAGTTAAACATCAATTAGTAAAAAAAGAAAAATATGAGTAAAGAAGAAGAAAAAAATAAGTATACAATAATAATGATAGGTATCAATAACACATTATGGTTTTAGTATATCCAAAATAGTTAACTAAAATTACAGAGACGAAGGTGAGGCAACCCCCTAAACCATGACAATGCCTTCCATTTTTTTCTGGGCCCCTTGTATAAATATAAATAAATATTTCCAGACAGGTTACACAGCGCCATCTAATTTCCGTGCTAAGCTACGAGGCTTGTGTTACGGAAACTAGATGGTTGGTAAACTACATATTATACTTTTTTTTTTTGTAAATATATACATATTATACATATAAACACCCAGACCGAGACAAATTATACAATGTACAACTTGCCCCCGGTGGGAATCGAACCCACGACCTCCCGAGTCCACGGCAACGTTTGTTACCACTAGACCACGGAGGCGGTCAAATAATATGATGTGATGACCATTACTTCTCCGCACTAAGTCTCTATGATACCCTTACTCCGTCATCGGAGCCATCCAATCTCCTTCCGCAAGGCCAGAACAACTGTCACGTTCCTGCAGACCTCTGGAATAGTTAGTTTAAAATCCTTGCTCTATCAATAGGTACTTACGCTGGGTAATAGTTGATATACCCTTTCTGATGGTTTAATTTGTGTGCCTATTATCCTTGTACCTTTTTACATGTACTAACGACTACGGGGCGCCGAGACTAAATATTAAACCAGAAAGTGCGCCGCGAAGTGATAAACTTTGGGAACCCCTGCTTGAATCTGTTTTTTCAATGAAAACTATAAAAACATCAATGTATAATGTTTTTATATGTTGTGATTTGACTTACCTGTATAGCTTGCATTATAGACCGTTGACATGATAATTCCAACTCCAATACGAGTTATATACTCCTCTTTCCTATCACAATTTACAGCACAACCTAAAATAATAATAAAAAAAATATTCTAATAAATACCTCGTCATCATCAACAGCCTGTGTGTATCTACTGCTGAATATAGGATAGACGAAGATGAAATAATAAGAGACGAGAAGAATAGGGAAGAAGAATAGGGAAGACGAAGAGGGAAGAAGAAAAGGGAAGTAGAAGAGGTGAGAAGCAGAGGGAAAAAGAGGGGAGCTTATGGTGAACGGAAACTTTATGAGTTTTTTTTTTATGTACTGACATTAATATCACTAAGAACTAGTTGTAGTAATCTTCCTAAATCCGTTAGATCAGCATTTTCTGCAATTGTAACTACATCGGGCCTCACATAATCATGAAGAAGACTTAGTATGTCACACTACAGCACTCCATGAGTATATGCGCGGCCGTCTACTCCTCTGCCATGAATCCTCTACACAGTGGGCTATCTGTATTGTTTAGAGTGTATATGTGTTGTTAAAGGCACACGGTCCCGTTATTACCCCTACCATTGTGCGAACCTAAGCTCTATTTTCTGAACTTTGAGAAACACTGCTTTATACGAATAAAACTATGTAGGTATTAAAATAATAGATTAAAAATTAAGTAAGAGCTTTAAGCTCTTCCAACAGTTAGGTAATTTAAAAATAAATGTACTCACCTAAAAGAAAAGCAATTGGAAAGTTTAGCCAATTTGCCAAAATAAAGAGAGTTTCAATCAAAGTTTGGCTGAAAACAAACGAAAAGAGTTCAGGGACGGTACCATGGGTCATGCTTGTTGTTCATCATTGTAATGTTTGGCTTTTTCGGCACATCCTCTCATATCGGGCGAACAAATGATCGGACTCACTATAAATATAATTTATGGAAACCGGCTACAAAACTTACCATTGTTTCTAAAAATAGTAACCAAATGTGTATTAAAATATTTAACGGTTTGCCTATAGAATTGAAACAATTGACATCAATAATTAAATTTAAGAAGCTGTTAATTAAACGTCCCTATTGCGTATTCCGGTGAGGTGAAGAACCTAGGTGTATACCTAGATTCTAATCTGAGTTGGACAACGCACGTTACTAAAACTAGTAGTAAAGTTTTTGCTTCCCTGCACTCCCTCAATAAACTAAAAAAAAATCTGCCGCTAAAAGCTAAAATCCTTCCTCCTCGACTATGGTGATGTGTGTAGCATCGATCTTTCAGAGATGTTGCTCAACAAGATGGACCGGTTACTTAACGCATGTATCCGGTTCATCTACTGTTTACGTAAATACGATCACATCTCTGAATATCGTGCTAAGTTGAAGTGGCTACCTATTCGATGTCGCAGAAATCTCAGTTCTTTGTATGTTTTTTTCGGTTTTAAACGAGCCTGCGACACCGCGACACCGATAAATTTCTTCGCTCCTCTCACAACTCACTTCTTTCAGTCCCCTCTCATCATTCCGGATTTGTTTCAAATTCTTTTGTCGTTGTCGCCACAAATTTATGGAATGATCTTCCTGTAAACATAAGACAAGCAACCACCAGATCTTTGTTTAAAAAACTCTCAAATCTACACTACCTGAAAGGCTCCTCACAATATTAGTATGTATTAGTATTTAGTATATTGATATTTATTTATTTAAATCTTTATTGCACTATGTACAAGGGGCGGGCTTAATGCCGCTAGACATTCTCTGACAGCCAACCTTTAGGATAATGTAGTAAGTTCAAGGTGTGAGGTAGGTGCAACATGTAATATAGATATGATAAATATGGAAATAATTAGGCTCTAGATAAAAGGATATACTTACATACTAAACTACATCCAAGAATACATATACTACATACAATATACATATATATATATACACTACATATAATACATACACATACTACATATAATAAGTACTTATATACTTTGTAGGGAGCTGTTGTAGTAATGCAAGTAGACCATTCTTTTAAAAAGTTTTCTGTTAGGCGCTTGTCGAATTTCAACGGGCAGATTGTTCCATAGATTAGCAGCAACTACAGCCAATGAATTAGAAATAAAGCCAGAGTGGTGAGAAGGGATAGAGAGAACGGAATTGTGAGACGAACGAAGAGATCTGTCATGAAGTGAGGATAGATATACGAATTTGTCCTTGAGGTATTTCGGCGTCGCAGGCTCATTGAGTATCGAAAAGAGCAGGCAGAGTATTCTGAGGTTCCTACGACAACGAATTGGTAGCCACTTTAGCTTGGCGCGATACTCAGAGATGTGATCGTATTTGCGCAAACAGAAGATGAACCGGATACATGCGTTTAGTAACCGGTCCATCTTGTTAAGCAGCATCTCAGAGAGATCGACGCTACACACGTCACCATAGTCGAGTAGAGGTAGGAGTAGGCTTTGGGCAAGGGAAATTTTAGCTTTTAATGGCAGAAAATTTTTGAATTTTTGAATTTATTATAGTATATATAACAATATAGGACGTAAGTGTATAATTAAGCTGTTAATTTTTCTTCCTAATTTTTTAATATTTCTTTCAATGCACCTATAATAGTTCAAATTTGTCCCCAAGGTTTGGCTGTCAGAAAATGTCTACGGGCATTAAGTCCGCCTTTGTATACTCTCTTCTCACTCTCCCAAAGGTTAGCTGTTAGAAAATGCCTAGACATTAGGATCGCCTATGTACATTTGAATGTTTTAATTTTTTGTGAAAATAAAGAATTTAATTTTAATTTAATGTGGCAATGGACCGGACACATTTGCCGCAGACGACAAGGTATCATCACGACCGTTTCCCTTCTGGGGTGGTCAGAAACCACGCTTGTATAGGAGTAGATTCACATTTAGCCAACTTTACTTTAGACCAATCATGACAAGTGGCAAGCTCGTCGATATCCAACGACGACTGGTGGGGAAAACGGGTTCTAGAGTGTAAATGGCGTAGATTGGGACAACCTCCAGTCGAGACGTATGAGCGTTGTTAAAGATCGCGTGCAGTGGCGAACCTTGGGGTCTACGTATATCCAGCAGTGGAGATAAATAGATTCACATATCGTGATCAGATGAAATGATGTCATGTAGCCTATGTTCGTCAATGTTCCAATGAACATTTCTGCCAAAATTTCATTATAATCGGTAGAGTAATTGTTGCTACTCTCTCATTATTATTTATATATTTTTTACAAAATATATTTTTATTCTTTTTTACGATGTAATGTAACCTGTTTATTTGTTAATATAATTAAAAACAAATTAAAAAGTAAAAAATATAAATCAAACCTTATAAAAAAATATCTTTAAGTAAAAAATACCTCTAGAGACGAATCGCCAGGGATAGTCCCAAAAAGGCTGGCAACATTTCCTCTCTGCACAGCGAAGCTAATATGTTGGCAAAAATAATTGCCAGCTTTCCTGTCTCCAGACTTTTTCGTTAGCCGTTTGGACAACTCCTTAGCTGAGTGTTCTCATAGGCCCATTTATTTTATTTATATTTGTTTAAAAAAAAACGAAATATATTGTTTTCGGATGTTATATGTGGGTAGGTCATATTAAATTTAAAATGTCTTTATATAAATAAAGTCAGTGTATTTTTTCTTAATGAGATAAGGATAGATCTAACCCATGGTATTGCCTTTCAAACCAGCTTACCTTGAGCAAACATCTACGAACCGCCAGATGTTGAAAACAATTTCCACCACACTGTGCGTTTTTAGAATATTTGTTTAAAACAAACCATATACAAACATTTCATTAAAACTTTTCTACTTACCTTCGTGTTTCTACTGGCTAGTTTAAGTGATATTATAGACGCAAATTTTGCACTTTTTATAGAAGTAGTTCTATAACCCCAAACATTGACAAATAGAGCAAATTTTTTTTTATGCTTCAGGTGCCATTGGTAGAACCCCTTTTTAACTCTTTTTTTAGGGATAAAAATCATTATCCAAAAAAACAAAACACTATCGCATTGTGAATAAGACAATTATAAAACAACTATATGTAATGTATAACACTTTAGCTTTTCGCTATTCTCGACAAATTTGTGCAGCTAAAATGACATACAAGTATACCTATTTGTACGTACGTGAAGTTTGGCAACTATTGGCGTTGTTCGGCAGCTAACAGGAAAACTTGCTGTAACAGACGAGACGTGAGCATTTTAGATATCAAAGCTGCCAGAGATAGGACGTGAGATTTTTTTATAACCCGAAACTGAGGATATAACTTTAACCGACTTCATAACTATACCTAGATATAGGTACAAACTTAAAATAAAAAGTAAACAATGATATTTTATTTACTTCAATCAGCCTTTAAGAATCAACAAAATTCATATACTCGTAGAGTCTGGCTAATGGAGGTAGATAATCGAATTATTTCGAAATTTTCAAATGGTCACACTACTGTGACAGTGTCAAATAGATAAATAAATTAAATATTAGGAAATTTTCAAATGGTCATGCTATTGTGACAGTGTCAAATAGATAAATAAATTAAATAATTGTGTCGTATATTTGAAAATTTCCAAATTATTCGATTATCTACTTCCATTAGCCAGACTCTATATGAATTTTGTTGATTCTTTAAGGCTGTTGCTTTTGAAGTAATTAAAATATCATTGTTTACTTTTTATTATAAGTTTGTACATATATATGTGGATGTATGTATCAAATGTACATATTTAGTCTTAGTTTTTTATTTTCGTATACTTATATATCTATATAATATGCATTTTAAAATACTCCTTTGATCCTAATCCAATTTTTTTAAATTCTTTTTTTTTTTTTTTGGTTCTCTTCTCCCGATGGATGATGAATGAGATGATAGGGAAGGCAAAGGGTCTAGCCCATACAGCCAAGTCTGACGTAATATATCTTTCTTTTTTATGAATTAATGAGGTCATCATCAAATTCCAGATGCTGTAGAAGTTGATGCTTTTATTGGAGTCACTCGCGGAACCATCCACTGCTCAAACACGTCGGGTAAAATATGGGAGTTGACAGCGCGGGAACCCCGCAAAAAATAAACTGCAACTTGTGCCCCATATTTAAAGTCCAATTTATCGTTTTCCATAATTATTCACATTGTAGCACATTATTAAACAAAACAACACCACTCTTGACCAATAATAACCACAGTAAACTAATTTACAAAACAAAAACTTGCACTTGACATGGCCGCGCAAAATGGCGCGAGAGACTCCTTCTTTTTTTCATTTAACCCGTCTTTCTCTAACTTTGACACTGGCAAATAGTTACTAATGCCATATTAAAAAAAAAAAAAAAAAATGTGTACCAACCGGGATCCAAATACCTCCACGTCTAAATCCACGGGCTTAACCGCTAAACCTTAGGTGGTTTCTTATGACCGGATTATTTATGTATTATAAATAAATAGAAGAAAGGTGTAGGTATAGTATCATCACGACCGTTTCCATTTCGGGGTGGTCAGAAACCACGCTTATATAGAAGCGGATTCACATTTAGCCAACTTTACTATAGGCCAATCATGACAAGTGGCAAGCTCGTCGATGTCTCCAGCGTACCAAACTCGAGAAATATCACAAATGAATTAAATATTAATTAACTTTTAATAATTTAAATTAATAAATATTATTGTGTCCCGACCAGGAATCGATCCCGGTACCTCCGAGTCTAAATCCACGGACTAAACCGCTAGACCACGGAGGCAGTATAAATAAATAATTTACTATCCCTAAAGGACTCTAGAGGACATTTTTTACTTATAGTTTATTTTTTATTAAGTTTAGTTCATATTTATTTTTTACTCCAAGTGGTTTTCAATTATATTAATAAATAAATTAATTGTATGATTATGTTACACATGGTTCTCAAACCTAAATAGAAATAATAATAATTATCCTATTAATTTCTCTATTATATAAATAAAACCGGAAAATCACAAATTAATAAGAATGAGCTGTAGTTAGTCAAAGAATTCCTTCAGGGAAACATTATATCGCTAATTACGTTAAATAATCTTCTGAGAAAACTGCTAAAGCATTTTTAAGAGTCCAGACGTGGCTCATAAATAAATCCAAGACATAGACATTCATATAAAAACTGGACCTCAATGCGAACGAGTGCCTTCACTCCGTAGCCACGACTCAGACTTAGCTGTTACGGCACGCGGTGATGTCACGGTGATTCGGGCATGCGACGTCCCGCAGTGGATCTTAGGCTGGGGTCGTATCGTCAGGCGATTATGCGAGTTTCCGTCTTAAAAATATATACAGGGTTAGCCAGTGAAACCGGAAGATTGGAGATGGCCTTGACAGTTGGAATGTGAGTGGTGGGGGTAATAGTAATAATACATATATACATAATTACACTACATACAATATCTACTATAACATTTATCTATAACCAATAAATAATAAAATTAATTTTCTTAAAGAATTAGTTACTTATTTAAAACTTCCCGTTTCACTGGCTAACCCTGTATATATATAGATGTGAAGGTCTAATAAATTGTCAGAATGTGGGGTCACATGTAGTGGTCAGATAATAACTTCATATTATAGTCTATGTCCATTAGTCATCATCATCATCATCATCAGCCTGTGTCTCTCCATTGCTGGATGTAGGCCTCCCCCAAGGCTCGCCACTTCACACGCTTCTTCACTTCTGCCACCCTCATCCATCCCCCACCAGCGACCTTCCTCAGGTCATCTGTCCATCTGGCGGGGGGTCGTCCCACTCTGCGTCTTCCAGTACGTGGTCTCCACTCCAGAACCCGTCTACTCCATCGTTCATCGGTTCTGCGGCATATGTGTCCAGCCCATTGCCACTTCAGCTTGCTAATTTTAAAAGCCATGTCCATTAGTGTGGGTCAATAAACATTTTTTTTATTATGCATTCTAATAGCGATAATTTAATGTCATAATTATTTTAACCTTTAATGTAGCATAGTTAATATTATATATATCAGTGTTTAAAATGATTAGCAATATGGTTTTGTAAAGTAGGTAAAAAACATTACTTAAATAATCAAACTTAAATTCAAATTCATTTATTTTGCAGGTCTATAGAAAAGAAAGACACAACCTATATTTATTTTTGTTATGTAACTGCTACCTAATCTATTATAGTTGTATTTTATTTAATATTTAGTAAACTAAACTGTGCTAATATATCATTCTTGTGATGACAGCTATCTGCCGATAAACTATTTTATAGTTTGGCAGAATAATGTTGTATTTAAAACAATTTAAAATTTTTAAAACAATAATAAAACTTAAAGATTCTTCTAACTTAAACTCTAAATAGTCTAACTTATTTCTAACTAAAATACCTACATAATATATATTTAAAAATTAATGTCCAACCAAATTTTTATATAATTCCCTTGTCATTTAGAAATTCTTCAATCGTTTAGTAGCATTTATCCAATAATATATTTTTATTTATTTTTTTATTCGAAGGAAGTAACGTACAATGATTTAAAAGAAAAACTAAATAATTAATAATCCTAATTAATATAAAAACTAAATACTTACAAATATCTTGATTATAATGTCTACATGTCATCGAATCCAGGAGAAGATGAACCCAATGTTCCGAGGACTACGGCAACGTTACCTCGTTGGATGGCAACACTGATCCTCTGAATAAGATATTCAGATATTTTAAAATGTTTCTTAAACATTTTAAATAATCATTTTTTTTTTTAAGTAGTTTTAATTATATTCATTTGGCTACAGTGTATATATATGTCTATGTTCGAAGCGCTTCGGAACGAGCAAATGAGTAATTATTTTCACATTATCTGAAGAAAACCTCAGGGAAAACTGAAAATAACAAGCCACGAATCGCTTATTAGATAACTCACTGCCCCGAGGAAATATACCTTTGTTCGCCATTACTATAACGAAGCAATAAGGAAAAATATTTAATATGAAAAGTAAATATATAAGAGAAAAATAATATGTATATAAATATTTATGATGTCATGCTTAATTTGGGTAAAAGACCCTATTTAAATAACATTTTGAATCCTAACTAGAAATTAAACCCGGTATTTTTTATTATTTTTTATTTATAAGTATATATATATATTATTTTTTTATAAATAATATAAATAATATTTTTTAATACTTAATAATAAATATAAATAAATATTTCAAGACAGGTCACACAGCGCCATCTAATTTCCGTGGTAAGCTACGAGGCATGTGTTACAGAAACTAGATGGTTGATAAACTACATATTATACTTTTTTTTTTTGTAAATATATACATATTATACATATAAACACCCAGACCGAGACAAATTATACAATGTACAACTTGCCCCCGGTGGGAATCGAACCCACGACCTCCCGAGTTCACGGCAACGTTTGTTACCACTAGACCACGGAGGCGGTCAATTTAAAAACTTTATTGTAAATATATATATACAAAATGTTCTAGCGGTTAAGTCCGTGGATTAAGACTCGGAGGTACCGGGTTCGTTGTGATATTCTCAAGTTTGATAAGCTGGAGACATAGACGAGCTTGCCACTTGTCATGATTGGCCTATAGTAGAGTTGGCTAAATGTGAATCCGCTTCTTTATAAGCGTGGTTTTTGACCACTCCGAAAGGGAAATGGTCGAAATAATACTTTTTTTTTTACACAAAGTTCTTCCCGTTAAACTTTGGGATATTGGGACATTTAAATTTGAGTACGGTGCAAATAAAGATATAAAATATAATAATAAAAACATATATTTTTTTAAATATAAAAAAATAATAGGCAACTATAATACTACATAAAAAAATACATCGGCATCTAAATCTACAGTCTTAACCGATCAGATCATGAAGCCTGAGTTTCACATACCTTTTTTATCTGCTGAGGCTGCAATCTGATGAGGTTGTGGTTTGTGTAGATCAAAAGGAAGAAATAATACAACTTGTTATAGACTTAAGTTCGACTTTTAACACAAAGTAAAGCTCTAATTAATTATCAAGAGCGGTATTTATCAAAGAAGTGGCGTTGAAAGAAAAAACTTAAACATTTCCTACAAAAAAATCTATAATTTCTCAGGTATTATGGAAAATATTTTCATTAAATAAATTCACATTTTGCATCTAAGACAGTGGTTCCCAACTTTCTGATTTTTTTAATCTTATCCTTTTTCACTGCAGCAAGTTTCATTTTAAGAGTGACTGAAGTTCGGTAACGGAATTCTTTTTTAGCAAAATTTATTCTACTACTACAGCCCCTAGAACACAGTGTCCTAGACCTCTAACAGTGGAGAGAGAACATATATATGGAGAGGTCTACACTTGCCACGCTGGCCAGACGGGTTGGCAAAGATTTGGACCCCGCGCCTTCGACATGCATGTCCACTTAGAGATCAGTCACTTTTCATTGGAATAAAACGAACAGGCATGCAAGTTGAAAGCGCTAGAATTAGGACCCTGATGTCAATTTTTAATGACAATTCATTAATAAAACCAAATATCAAATAGGTGTTAGTGGAACAGGGATCGACGGCTTAACGTGCACTCCAAAGCACGGGGTCCGTGGTGTTGTAAATCTATGAAAAAAGTGTTTTTCTCATTGGTACATGCCGGAGCTTTGACCCGACCTTTGTAGGATTTAAAGGGAAGCGTTCTTACAACAAATTTGATATAATGTCAAATCGTAAGACATTTTAAGTTTTTCACCCTTAAAATCAGTCTCAACGACTAATCTGCTATGCTTCGAGGTGCTGGAAATGAGAAAATATCTCAACACTTTGTTTTTTTTATTTATTATGTCCTAGTATTGTTTATTCGAAGTAGATACAAAAATATTAAAGTAAAATAAATTAAAAAAACTAATTATAAATAAAACTAAACTAAAAATACATATGAAATATCTCCGCATTTCCTCGTTGAATTATAATGGAAATATTATGTTTTAGGTAGTTATGGCATTTGGGATCGCCACACTCGTTTACCCAGCTCTTTTATGAATTTGTGGGTATCAAGAGAATATATATGTTAAATTAGAAATGATATTTTGCCTAGTAAGAAATATACATAAGTTTTTTGATTCCAATAAGCGAATCTTACCTACATACATATAAAATATTTTCTTGCGATATACCTATGTAGGTAATGTACTACACAAAAAATATAATAACCAAAAAGATTGAGAAACATTGATCTTTAAGATGGTAATGAAGATTGCAACTGCCTTTTCATGAAACTTTCGTCAAGGATTTCCGAAAATCATTTAATGTCTTGTGACTTTGGATTTAGCTGCGGGAGAAAATTTATGCTGTCTGGAACTTTAGTTAGGAAAATTTTAATATTAAAATGTAAACACTGGCTTATTTTATAATCTGAATTAGTTTATTTACTTACTTACGGGATATAGCAGATGACATCATCCATTTGGGCTTTTTTTTGAACTAGATAGATAGAAAAATAGTAGTTTCGATACTTTCAAGGGCGTAGCCATATCGTATAAAGCAGACAAAAAAAATCCTAGATTATGTATTTGTATATGTAAAATAGGGTGGGACTACTCGTCACCAAGTCACTGCGACCAGTGGTGATATATTGTGACCTCCTTAGACTATAGTTCGTTCGCTAGACCTACGGCTTCAAGGAACCTTAGTATGGGCTTAGGAGCGAGGCATCGCACCTCCTCGGGGCTTAAACTGTGAACACCCAAGATGGTGATTCGCTTGTGACGCAGGGCATAAGAGTCGCAGAGGATTATGTATCCAAGTCTTTTACGGTTCAATCTTCATCTGGTTCAATCTACGAGGCTCTTCACAAGAAGCTCTTCTTCTAAGAGGGGGAGGGGGGTAATAATAAATCTGGATAAATCCTTATATAATATAATATATAATTAAAATAGTATAATATAGTAAATAACTATGTTAGTAACAATGGCTTACACTTAAGTTAGTAGACTAAAATGTAATGTTAGTGCCTTATTTATATTGTACGCATATCAATTAGTTGCAATCGGTTACAACTCCATAAAGTGACACTGTATTGGACAGTCCACTCTATACGATATGACATTAGCATATTGTTGGTGCTGCCTGTAATCTTATTGACTAGAGATGCAGTGCGTTTACGTATGATAGCAGAAAAACTATCAACAAGATTCTACAAGCAAACATTCCGGACGCACTGCAAAAATGTGGCAGCCTCAACAATACCCTGAAACCATTTTTATACTGCACTCGTAGGGTGCTGTATGCTCGCTGCGTATAGTTGCCCCACCGAATACAGGAGTTAAAGGATTGGCAACATTGCTATAACGGTCCCCTTGTCCCGTCAGGCCGACGTCAAACTCCTCAATAGCGCGCGGCGAACGAGTGCCTTCGCTCCGTAGACACGATTGAGACTTAGCTGTTAAGGCACGCAGGGCCAACAGTAAAAGAGAGACGGTTTATAGGGTTTTAGTCCGTAGGCGCCTTGGGGTCTCCTTAGAAGGCCTCATGATGATTCGGGCATGCGACCTCCCGCAGTGGTCCTTCAGGTTGGGGTCGTATCGTTAGGCGATTTTGCGATTTACAAAAAAAAAAAACTCTTCAATAGTAGGCATTTCCAGTCCTCAAGCTATGACAGAATTACACATGAACCACGAAGCGCTCTGAGCTATATGTTCTGCTGACTTTATCTTTTGTCCTTATTGATCTTTGCCAAAAGGTGATGCCCGGCTAGCGCTGCGTAAGTAGCACGGGAACGAATAAACATATTAAGAAAATCGTTCTTACAACCGAGCTGCTACCGCAGTGGTTGGTTTAAGTGTAGCTTAAATTGTACTAAATCCATAAGTCAAGTAATGGAATTACGTCACAAAAGTGATCAATCAATGCGTTGATTATTTTGTCAATTTCCTTAAAGAAATTTGTGTAAGTCACAAATTCATCCTGCTTCAGTCATTTTAGTCACTTTATATTCAGGATGTGGCCAAAATGTGGCACGTTGCGAAGTTGTCGCCTTCTCGATTATTTATTGTGCTTCTATAATCGAGTGACGAGGGTCTGAGGATGCGACGATAAATCAAATAACGTCGACATGTATTATACGGACAAGTACTTTAAAACGAAGTGCGATAAAACCTATGTTGAACCTCGTAGAAACGTAATTAAAATTATTCCACTGTGTCTGCAGCCTGCCAGTGGAACAAGCTACCACTGGCCAATAGACAGGTACCGTCTGTCAACGTTTTTAAACAATTAGTCATCAACTTGTAGATTGACTGCCTCCGTGGTCTAGCAATTAAGTTCGTGGATTTAAAAGCGCAGGTTTCGGTTTTTTTTTTGTCTTTCGGATTTACATTTAGCCAGTTTTACTATAGGCTCATCAAGACAAGTGGCTAGCGAGAAATATCACAAATAAATTTAAAAAATATTGTGTCCCGACCAGTAATCGAAACCGGTACCTCCGAGTCTAAATCCACGGACTTAACTGCTAGACCACGGAGGCAGTTTTTTCTTTTATAGATGTATATAACTATTTTTTAAAAATATGGAGAGATAACAACATATCCAGGAAGACAAAAATCCACATTGTCAGAACGCTCGTATTCTCCATATTCTTGTACGGTTCAGAGACGTGGACTATAAAAGCCGCAGATAGGGCAAGAATTGATGCATTTGAGATGTGGTGCTGGCGTCGTCTGCTTAATATTTATTGGACCGCACGACGCACTAACGTTTCCGTGCTTAAAGAGCTCAAACTTGTTAAGGTACAGAGACTTTCTGCCGTCTGCTTTACCCGAATTCTGCAATATTTTGGCCACATTGCTAGAAGAGGCGCCGACAATCTGAAAAAACTCTTAGTAACGGGAAAAGTAGACGGTAAAAGAACAAGAGGAAGAAGCCCCAAACGATGGTCTAGTCAGGTGACTGACCACCTAAACATCCCAGTACACCAAGCCATCCACTGCGCCGAGGACCGCAACCACTGGAAACGGCTAGTGGATGGACTGCGACGGAGTCACGATCCCCAACAGTGGGGTACCGACTAAGGAGGAGGAGGATAACTATTTTTTATTTTTTTTAGATACATATTTCTTTATGTACACAATTAAGGACATCCGTCATATACGATAATATAGGTATACCTAAGGCTGTTTTTCTATAAAAATAAAGGAGATATACACTTATATATAGATTATAATGATGTAACTAACAAAATACACACGATTCGCAGTTGTAACTCAAGTTCCAACAATTCTTTGGAATTGGAAGCTACTTTTAATTTTTCACGGTACATACTTACAAGGTACGTACTTTAGATTTTACTTTATTACAGTTTTTACATACATACATATCTTCACGCCAGATTTCTTACGGGGTAGGCAGAGACAATTGAGCGCCATTTGACACGATCACGACTTACCTTTTTCGCTTCGTCGACATTCATCAACCTCTTCATACATGCCCTTTTGTTACGAAAACTTTTTAATGTACATTTTTAATTATAGTTTTCATACAACTTTATTTGTCCTCAATTGTGGACGCCAAGTCCCAAGTTAATTTGGTCTGTACCGTCCTTATAAATATTCGTCTATGAAATGGGTATTTCTATCTCGTTTTGTCATAAACTTTAAGATATTTGCTAAAGTTTATTTACGGTTACGGCTTCGAAATCTGTTTCCACTTTAATTTATATTCTATTTGATTGAAGTATTTTTTTATTTATTGCACAAAGTACAAAAGGTGGATTATAATACCACAGTTGTAGGTATTTAATTTCTAATGTTTAATTAATTACAGTGCAAAAAAAATCGAAAACCTACTTCATAACTATCGTCTTCATTACAGCCCCTAGAACACAGCGTCCTTGACCTCTATTGTTGGATTTGGGCATTCCAGAACATATATCTGGAAAATTTTGGCCTACACTCGTCACGCTGTCCAGACTGGTTGGCGAGAATAATATTATAACTATACCTACCAGTAAATGTACAAACTTAAACTAAAATGTAATAAATATTTTTTTATTACTTCAAAGCAAGAGCCTTAAATGACAATCAACAAAATTATAGATACATATAAATCTATTATTTGTAGATAGATACATTTATTTAATATTTAATTTATTTGTGATATTTCTCGAGTTTGGTACGCTGGAGACATCGACGAGCTTGCCACTTGTCATGATTGGACCATAGTAAAGTTGGCTAAATGTGAATCCGCTTATTTATAAGCGTGGTTTCTGCCCACCCCGAAAGGGAAACGGTCGTGATGTTACTTTACTTTACTATTATTTGTAGACTGACCTATAATTTTTTATTTGTTTTTTTTTATTTATTTTCTGCGGTTGTATCTATCTATCAAGTATTTTTTTGTATTTTATCGTATCTATTTTTTTTTCTTTATTAAATCAAATCAAATCGTTTATTTCCTTTGGTTGTCACAACACTTGGATATTGTCAATACATTTTTGTCTTCCATAGTTTACTATTATTTAGATTATAAAATAACCAGCAGCTACTATGGGTGGACCCATCATATCTGCTATACCATCATCTTTAACTAAAACACTGTTGCCTTAAACAAGTTTTTGTTTAAAACTAGGTAGTTAAAATTAATTCGTGGCTGTAAAGAGGCCGTGTCAGCTTATAGACTAAAATAAATTACGCACGTCAAGTTAATAATTAATTCGTGGCTCTAAAGAGTCTGTATCAGCTTACAATACATAAAAATTGAATTATAACTATAATATTTATGTCAATAAATGTATATTCGTGGCTGTAAGGGGGCCGTGTCAGCTTACGAGCGAAATAATTATAATTATTATAATTGGTATGTCAACTTAATATATATTCGTGGCTATAAAGGGGCCGTGTCAGCTTACAATATAAAATAATAAAATTAAGAATGTTAAATTAAACTAAATTCGTGACTGTAAAATGGCCGTGTCCAGCTTAATATTTCATTGTGTGTTTTTGTTTTTAAATACTAGCACGACATGTGACCTGGTGGGAAGTAGCTTGTAAGTTTTCCTGAATAAATAAATAAAATAAATAAATATTTAATACTTATAAACAGTTATTTTTGCAGTTGGTGCTAGTCATAAACATAAAAAAATATATAAAATAGTCATAGATTGGATCACATTATTTGTTTTGGTGCAACTCAGCCTTACAGATAAAATCCGTGTCATAAAAAACGCAAATTGCAGCTAGCTGGCTTGTCTCGCCCTCGTCGCACAGTGGCCAACTTCGGCTATTATGATGGACAAAAATAGTTGGCAAAACTTTCAACACTTTGAAACTAACGACGCTCGTTATTGCCTTAGTTGAGCAATATTTTCCTTGCGGACAAAACAGCCGTTTGTTTTTGCTATTTCTTACGAATTTCTGCGGCTTTCTTTTGTGGATTTATTTATTCTCTGCTTATTACAGAGACATTGGACGTGTTTTATTACGTACCTACGCACTGTTTGTTATTTGGACAGGATATTGTTTATATATTTTATTTACGTTGTTACTTAAGTGCTAATAGTATCTTAGTAAAAGTTTTGCTATACTACTAAGGTAGGAAGGTACTTTTCTATATTGTTAATAAATATTTTTCTAATTTTATTCTTTATTTTTAGTGTATCACCGTACATTCCCACCGGAATTTGGTTAAGTCAATATAATTTAAAGAAAATTGTACACAATATATATTTAACGTTAAAATATCTGTCTTGCCTGGAGAGTGCAATGTGAAGACAAGGAACAGAACTGGTAGTGTCATAGGCACATCAACATAACAAAAAATAACCAAAAATATAGGTACCTATATTAAATATAAATATCTACCTACCTTAGGTAAATAAATTAAGCTGTTGTTGCGGCTGTATATGGGCCTTGTCAGTAAAATTATATATTACTCTGTATGAGACAGCAACAAAATCGCAAAATCTCACGACTGAGTTCGCCGCTTGCTCCGGGCGGTTCTTAACTAATTAAATTATTTATAATAATTAATTTTCTAACCCAACAACACCTACAGTAGTAGTAGTCATCTTCGCCCTGTGGTGGAACGCTCCGGGGTTATCCCCATTAAGCGTGCGTTATTCACGGTGGGCGACGGCCCGCCGGTTCCTTGTTTTACTTCGGCGGCTTGAGCCGCCGGGGAAGGGACCACTGTAGGATCTGTGGCACCTATGGGCACTAATATTGTAAGTAACTGCTGGTTACGCTTCTGCCCCCAGGATCTCACGGGGCAGGGGACGGCCCTCCGGTGGCCGTGCGTGCAGCGGTGCGATTCCCCGAAGATGGTCGAAGCGGCTGTGGTCGGCTCGATCGAACATGGATTTCGAGAGCCTGGCCACAAACTGCTCGATGGTCTCCATCTTCAGGTCGTCGTGGAGGACGGTGTTGCGCACGAACCATGGAGCTCTGACTGTCGCGCGCAGCGCGCTACAGTAGTCACTGCAGTGCCAATAATGATATAGACATATTTCATGACCGTTACAATGTATTCAGAAAAAATGTTCTCGAACATTTCAAAACATCAATATATATATAGCTTATAATTTATTTAACAAGTGTTTTGTTTTCGTTTTTTTTTTTAAGGTGCCAAATTTGTGCAATTTTTATGTTTCCTTATTAGTTCTATTAAAAAAGAGAAAAATGTATAATTTTATTTTAGAAGTCATATTTTTATTTTGTAAATTTGATAGTTTTTTTTGTTTTTTTTTTTTTTGTTTTAACAGTAATAAGTTTTTAATTTATTTTTCTTTTTATATTGGTGAATGCTGTGACACCTAATTGGTACATATTTATTTATTAAAAACTTTATTGTACAAAGTACAAAGGCATATATAGTATAGGCATATATTAGACAAGTTATAATTATACTATGTTACGTGTGTGATAATATATGTACTGCTGTGTGTACTAAATAAATAAATAAAAAATAACCCACAGACCTAGTTATTGTACATTTTGCAAGTAGTTTTTTCAAACGTATATATTTCGTCATTCACATTCACTTTTGTCAGCTCCAACCAATCTATTCTTTACGTACCGCCACACATTCCCACCGGAATTCTGCTAAGTCCAAGGTTACAAACACAAGTACAACACATTTGTCTTGCCTGGAGAGTGCTATAAGGCAAGGAACAGAACTGCAGGTTAAAGCAGTGTTAAAGGAAATTAAACAAAAGAGAAAAAAAACAAATAATAATAATAATAATATTTGCAATAAAACTAAATTATACAGCTGTAAAATGGCCTTATCAGAAATATATATATATATATAATTATATAGGTATATCAAAAATATATATATATAATAATAATAATAATATATATAGAGCTAATTACTAAAGTAATTGAAGCAGCTGTAAAGAGGCTGTAAATGTAGGAGTATATTATATACTTGACCAAATTCGATGTTTACAAAAAAGTAGACCAGTCAAATTTTAATGACAATTTATTATATATATGTGTGTGGAAGCTCTCAAGCTTTTCGAAAAGTTTTTACTAGCAGGTTTTTCTGTTTTCTGGGTCCATATTTATATAATAAAATTAATAAAGAGATAGCTATATATTAATGCACTAAAGTGATATGTAGAAAGAATGTCACACAATATCTCTTGACTATAATACAACTGAGGAATTACTGTCAATAGTAAAGTAGGAATGCGATAATAACAAAAGTATTTAAGGTTTACACACCCTCTTACACACACTTACATCATAAACAAAAAGAGGATCTCAACCACACAATTTTTAATTTTTAATTTGTTTTTCTTTTTGTGTACATTTTGTTTCTTTTAATATGTTGTAATTAAAAGTAATAATATATTTAAAAGGGTGTCTGGGCGTTGACTGCCGACGGACAGACCTATACATATAGGCTTAGTTCGGCTGCAAATGTCTGTTTTTCTGTGCATGCATAATGAAATATGTTATTGTTTTCATATCTTGTAACTTTTTTACTGATTAAAGATATTATTATTATTATTAACAATTCGAAAATTTGGTATTAGTGAAACCAGGGTCTTAACATGCTATCCGAGAGACGGGAACGGTGGCGTTGTAAATCTATGACAAATGTACATAAGAAAAGTGTATTTCTCATTGGTAAATGACGGGGTTCAAACAATGCTTTTTGATTATATGTAATCACCGCTGTAATGTGTAAAAAGTTTACACATTTACTGCCTTCATGGTCTAGCAGTTAAGTCCGTAAGTCCGTGTGGATTTGGACGCTGAGGTACCGGGTTCTATTCGTGGTTGGGACACAATAATTTATTTGTGACATTTCTCGAGTTTTGTACGCTAGAGACATCGACGGGCTTGCCACATGTCATGTAAAGTTGGCTAAATGTAAATTCGCTTCTTTAAATAGCGTGATTTCTGACCACCCCGAAAGGGATACGGTCGTGATGATATTTTACTAAAATATCATGGTTGTAAATTTTTCATCAACAATATTTTTTTGAATTGAAATGAAATGAATAAAGTAAAAAAACTTTTTTGCATAAAATATGGTATCAAAACACAGGTAGTTGGTAAGTTCTGGCTCGACACATTTCGACATTTCTGACATACAAAATTTTTGTTTAAAAACTACACTTATATCTAACATAAATATTACACAAAAAATAATAATAAATAAATAAGACACAAAAAATAATAACAAAGAAATAGAACACAAAATAACCCAAATAATATAAAACAACAAAAACTCTATTTTGCTCTCATATGAGCTTGTCACAGTTTAGGTAGTCCTTGGTCGCGTAAGCGTCCCTGCACGCCGCCGTGAGCAGACCCGGATGGCGCAGCATAGTCCGGGACAAAGTGATCCGAGGAGGGGGTCACGACCCTCAGCATTGAGGAAAACGACGCAAGGAGGAGGTGGTCGCGTAAAAACATTTCTGGACCAGTATTTTTTTTACCCTAATATAAATATTTTCGTAGGTAGTTCCCTAATAGCCAGTGGTAGTTTATTGAATAATTTTGTTGTAATGATAAAAAAAAACACTAAAATAAAAACAAGAAAAACGGTATTGTTAGCTATTAGTAATTTCCGGGTGGTAGTGATTTTCTAATGAAGTTCAGTGCACAGTGGGACGGACCGGCACAAAGGCTGTCAGATGCAGAGTGGATCGTCGTGCAGGTAAATTAATCCGATGCAATTTTATCTAGTCACCGGTCAAGTTGATCCACAATGGTCGCAGTTACTTGACCCCTTTATTTTATAGACTCCAGGACACAGACAGTGGGGTCATCCAGCCCGAAAGGCTAATGGGCCTGAGTTGGGGATGGAGACATTCCCCACTAGAAAACCACTGCTTACTGGTTAGGGGTAGGCTTAACGGCACCAGTATGGCTAACGATACCTGAAGGTCTAGGGTAGATTACTTAAGCGCTTTTCCAGAACCCCCGTAATGGATAAGCTAAATAAGCGATTTTTATTATCTATACATTTTCTAGGTATATAATATAATAATAATAATCTTTATTTTCAGACAACAAAGTGAATATACAAAATGTCCATAGATATATACCTTAAAAACTAATATATAAATATAATATAAATATACACTGTACTACATCTTCATCTTATTGTGGTCAAAGTAGTACCCATTGGGTACGGCGACCACCTTCTGACGAAGGCTGACTGCTGCAGTGGGGGTCGGCGCCCGGGTCGTCTTAGGTGGTTCATGAGGGCCCAAATGAACGTATGTATCGACGAAACACAATGCCTTGCGGCCAGAAATCTTTCTTCAAGAAATAATAATGCGAAAGTTGTGGGTAAAAGAGGCCCTGGCAGACCAAGACACATATATCACGATCAAATAAATAAAACACTAGCTGAAGAAGATTTAAAAAGCCTTCGCAACAAAAGGGCATGTATGAAGAGGTTGATGAATGTCGATGAAGCGAAAGAGGTATGTCGTGATCGTGTCAAGTGGCGCTCAATTGTCTCTGCCTACCCCGCAAGGGATCTGGCGTAAAGATATGTATGTATGTATATATTTTTATTATAGATCTCTTCGACAATTACACCCAAGGAGTCAACAAATTGCCTATAAACGTAAAAGTAATTATTTGGTGAAAATTGGCAAATATTTTCCTTGGAACTCAGTTATATATAAATATATAATATATATATATATAACTGAGTTCCATATATATATATATATATATATATATATATATATATATATATATATATAGGATATTATATTGTATATTGTTTATTCATTATTCTTAGGAGCCTATAGGAACACTTGGATTCGTCAAATTTTATTTTTTCTTATTTAATACCTATTAATATTAAGTCAATATACATAAAAATGGCTGAAATAGCTGGCTGTTGTTAGCAAGGAACAGTCTGCTAATAAGGGCATAGTGCCTCAGAATAACAAGCTTAATTCTAATAGTGGATAGCAGCTGTAAAGGAAGTGGCATTGTCTTATTTACCTACACTTAAATAAAGCTAAATATTAAATGTCTAATTATTAATATTATTATGTCAAATCTATATACCTACTTAAATATAACTAGACTACTATGAAAAGTATTTATTGCAGCTGTATAGTATATGAAGTAAAAGTAAAGTATTACATTTTATTTTATATTTATGTATATTATTATTATTTATATGTGTAGTTTATATGTAATGTATTTGCATGTAGTATTAGTATGTAGATATGTAAATATTATTTATTTAGTTATGTAAGTATTGTAACTGGTACATGTAGGTTACAGAGTTTTATTGGCATATTAAGAAAGAATAGTATTGTCAATATACGACAATGACAGGGTTGATGGGTTTTTGTTTTAAAGAAGAAAAGAAAAGAAAAGAAGATCGGGGGAGCTCGGACCGAGAGGTCGACAGAGCGAGTATTTTTATAAATATTAGGATTAAAATAATAATTAGTTAAAGTCTACCGCGTAATAGTGTCCCACGTAGTTAAGTGTTTAGTTTTCCTACTTATGTAATTATTTCTAAAATATAAAGTATAAAAAAGTTTTATGCATTTTTAATAAAAAAAAGGAGTTCCGTAGAAGCCTCTCCGTAACAATTAAAAGCAACTACATCCAACCGCAGGCGTTGGATAATTCAAGTAACTGCAAAGGGCAGGTTACAGTATGTATTAATTTATATATGTCATTATATTGTCTAATTAAGCCTGTAATTGCACCTACCTTTCATTGTTTAATTGGTTTTGTTGTCCCGAAGGTTTGAGTGTCATAGAATGCCTAGCGGCATTAAGTCCGCCTTTGTACTTTGTGCAATAAAGATTTAAATAAATAAATAAATGCTACCATTGTGGAACAATTTAATTGAGTAGGGACGGGAATAACGGCCATTCGGCTTGTCCTTTTGTAATATTACGGGATGACGTACTCCGCAGAGGTTTGATCTGAAATTAATTGGAATTGTAAGACTTTTTTTTAGCTAATTAGGATCAGGAACGGATTCAAGACTCAGCTTTACGCAGTGGAAGTTGGTGCAAAATAGAAAAATCTTTGCACCACTTACTAAAATAATTGCGCCTAAGCAGGTCGACTGTCAATACATTTATGGAACGAGCTTCCAAGACGGCATTAACATAATCCCACTGTATTTTTTGTTGGATACAGGAGCAACGGTGGATTGTGAACGTTGTTGTTGTTGGTTTAAAAAAGGAGGCCACCTTTTTATTTATTTATTTATATTGTGTGTACAGCAGTACATATATTATCACACACATAACACAATATAATTATAACTTATCTAATATATGTACCAATTAGGTGTCACATCATTCACAATTTTAAACCTGTCTATAGTCGCTCGCAAGAAAATACGCGCCGAACGGCTTCTCCGAGGCACGGGAACGGTGGTGTTGTAAATCTATGACAAATGTTCGTAAGAAAAGTGTATTTCTCATTGGTATATGCCGGATGGGTTTGAACCGACCTTTGTAGGATTTAAGGAACGCGTTCTTGCAACAATTTATTATTCTTTAATTTATTTGTGTTATTCTCGAGTCGCTAGAGACATCGACGAGCTTGCAACTTGTCATGATTAGCCTATAGTAAGGTTGGCTAAATGTGAATCTGCTTCTTTATATGTGTGGTATCTGACCACCCCAGGTAAACGGTCGTGATGATACTTTTACTAAATATTTTAACGCAATTTATCTTACTAATAATCACAAGTTCAAAATTGCACTTAGTGACATCCTCATAATTGTTTTCGTCTTAGCTTGTAGTATGACAATGCTTTTTTACAGCAGCTATGATCCTTAGTGTATTTATTTTATAATTGTGTATGTCTTAGTTTGTAATATGACAATGCCTATTTACAGCAGCTATGATCCATAGTGTATTTATTTTATAATTGTGTATGTCTTAGTTTGTAATATGAAAATGCCTATTTACAGCAGCTATAATTTTAAGATTAATAATTATGTATATTTGGGTTGTAATGTGCTGCTTCAAATACAAGCTATTTAAAAGTATCATCACGACCGTTTCCTTTTCGGGGTGGTCAGAAACCACGCTTATAAATAAGCGGATTCACATTTAGCCAACTTTACTATAGGTCAATCATGACAAGTGGCAAGCTCGTCGATGTCTCCAGCGTACCAAACTCGAGAAATATCACAAATAATTTAAATATTAATTAAATGTACATTTAAATTTACATTAATAAATATGTTTGTGTCCCGACCAGGAATCGAACCCGGTACCTCCGAGTCTAAATCCACGGACTTAACCGCTAGACCACGGAGGCTATTTCCCAGAAAATAAGCTTTTTGTTATAATAATTATTAGGATATTTGCATTGTTTTTGCCAAAGTCATATTGATTCAGGCCGGTCAGTGTTTTTCTATTGAGTTGTAAAGAAAAACAAGCCACCCTTTTTTCCGATCATCTTATTGGTGTTCAGCTCACGATCTCACTTAGTTAAGAAAACAGCATGGGCCTTTGATATCCGCTAGTCGAAGACATATATCGTCAGTGTAAATTTCGGACTTTACTTTATTTTAAGGCGCTAAAAAGCATATACCGTATGACTTTGTATGGTCTTACGTTAAACTATTATGTTATTCTATTGATAGAAATAAACAAACGGGTACTTCGCGCCATTTTGCGTGAACATGTCAAGTGCAAGTTTTTGTTTTGTAAATAAATTTACTGTGGATATTATTGGTCAAAAGTGGTGTTGTTTTGTTTAATAATGTGCTACAATGAATAATTATGAAAAACGATAAATTGGACTTCAAATAAGTATGGGGCACAAGTTGCAGTTTATTTTTTTGCGGTTTTCCCGCGCTGTGGACTCCCATATTTTACCCGACCTGTTTGGGCTATAATGCCGCGAGTGACTCCAAGAAAAGCATCAAATTCTGCAGCATCTGAAATTTGATGATGACCTCATTAACTCATAGAAAAGAAATATATATTACGTCAGACTTGGCTGTATGGGCTAGACCCTTTGCCTTCTCTATCACCTCATTGATCATCCATCGGGAGAAGAAAACAAACAAAAAAATTGAAACAAACAAGTTTTCCTAATAAACTATATTTTATTTTCGACAAAAATATGGGTCTTCTTCATATACAACAAATGTTCTTGTCGTTACATTAACTATGATATTGTTCTTATACTTGTGTTTGTAATCTTAAGACTTAGCCGAATTCCGATGGGAATATAAATAAAGAATAAAACAATATCTGTGTTTCCACTTTTCTATAACTTGGAGTCCTTCAAGCGAAGTGTGAAAAAGCATTTAGTCAAGCCGGCATAGTGTTAGGGACTGATGTCAGTCATGAGTGTCTGACTTCAGTTGCTAATTCATGAACCATGCGCGCCACTTACCATCAGGTGTAGCCCACCTGTGGCTTAAAAAAAAAAAAAACGTAATTGTTATATTTTTAAATAGTCAATTTCTATGGAGAAACCAAAGAAAATGTTATTTCCGACATATGGTTACTTAGGTAAAGTTGTTTGTTCCTATCAATAGAATCACATAACGTAAGACTATATACAAACCAGTATATTTAAGAGTGTTTACGCTTCTGTTCGCATAATTCAATATTTTCAAAGATTGATTTACTTTTAAAAACAATATTCGTCGTTCAAATTTAGTTGAAGAATTTTAGCTGAAGTGGCAATGGGCTAGACGCGTCTGTCTCAGAACCGATGTCCGTTGGTGTAGACTGGTTATGGAGACCACGTACGGGAAGACATAAAGTGGGACGCACCCCAGATGGAAGGATGAACTGAAAAAGATCGCTGGTAGGGGTTGAATGAGGGTGGCGGAAGATCGTGTAAAGTGTCGTGCCTATATCCAGCAGTGGACAGACACGGGCATGGGCACGTCTATGAATGTTAGCAACTGGAATCAGACACTTATGACTGACACCAGTCTCTAACTCTATGCTGGCTTGACTGGGTATTGCGGCAATTCGAGCCTGATCCCAAAACGTGTGGATACACTTGACTAGGATTATCGGCACGAACGGTGGATACCTTCCCGTCTTGGCAGACTGGGCAAATTACCACCATCACCGCCTACCACCTATTTGTTGTTTTTGTTGAAAGTATGTAATTTGCAATGATGTCAAATGCCAATTTTTACTTTCAAGGAGAACTAATATTGTAAGCTTGCCATAGTGATGTTTATATAAAAATAACACCGCTTGAAACAATACTTACGGAAAATGTCATGTCCATCAAAATGGCGGGAACGAATCATGAGTCAATGCATTCTATTGTTGGTCTGTTCTTAGAAAATTGTCTATGTCTACGAGTATTTTTTGCAAGCCCTTTAGATGCAGATCTGCGGGGAATTTATTGATAACTAAATCGGATGTTCGCAATAGATTTTTACCCTCTTAGCTATTGAACTGGTGGATATTTGTTTTTGAATCCAGTTCGATGCTAATTTAATTCCTTTTTGAGTTACACTGTATACATTCAATGCATATTTTTTTGCCATTATTGTTTGTCGTCATTTTTATAATGATCCAGTCACCTCTAAATAAACTGCCTCCGTGGTCTAGTGGTTACGTCCGTGGATTTAGACTCGGAGGTACCGGGTTCTATTCCTGGTCGGGACACAAAAACATTTAATAATGTAAATAAATACATTTAATTAATATTTAATTTAATTGTGAAATTTCTTGAGTTTGGTACGCTGGAGACATCGACGAGCTTGCCACATGATTGGCCTATAATAAAGTTGTGAATCCAACTATTTATTAGCGTGGTTTCTGACCACCCCAAACTTTAATAACGTAGGTTTAAGTAGTATAGTTACTGACAACGCTCTTTTACAGCAGCATCTATATTTAGGGAGTGCATAGTTTACATAGTTTTAATTTGGTAATGACGATGGCTGTTCTTTGCACTAATGGTCGATCTTTTGCTATCCTTCCATGATATGTTAATTGATTATGTTGATTGTATAACTGACAAAACCAAGTGTACGTCATGTATCTTATGGTGAATAAATTAATTGAATTGAATTGAATTGAAAGGGAAACGGTCGTGATGATACTATACTTTACTTTACCTTTAAATAAAACGGAACAATTGTATAAACATCTAATTTAGCATTCTACATATTGTTTAAATAGTTTTATTCGCCTATAATAATGACATATCCCGCTTTAAATTACCCCCAACACTAAAAACGTGCCTTAATAATAAACATGTGTTTTTTTGTTAATACTAGCACGATTTGTAACCTTGCCCACCTGATGGTAAGGGGGAGCGAGATCCATGAATGTTAGCAACTGGAATCAGCCCCTAACACTATACCGGCTTGACTGGACATGGCGGCAATCCGAGCCTGATCCCGAAATGTGTGGATACACTTTACTGGGTTTATCGGTACGAACGGTGGATAAATCCCCGCCCCGGCAGACGGGACTATGTACCACCATCAGTCTGCCTACCACCTATTTAATATGTTCAACTTTTTAATTTTGGTTAATATGTTCTAAAATATCTAACCCATTGTTAGTATTCTATATATATATAATAATAATAATAAATAAATAAATATTTCCAGACAGGTCACACAGCGCCATCTAGTTTCCGTGGTAAGCTACGAGGCTTGTGTTACGGAAACTAGATGGTTGATAAACTACATATTATACTTTTTTTGTTTGTAAATATATACATATTATACATATAAACACCCAGACCGAGACAAATTATACAATGTACAACTTGCCCCCGGTGGGAATCGAACCCACGACCTCCCGAGTTCACGGCAACGATTATTATTGTATATATATATAATATATATATATATATATATTGTATACAACACTAAAATATGTCAAATACTAATTTTATTAAACATAGAAATGTGCCACAAGGGCATCGTCATTAAAACTAAATAAGAAAGAAAGAAAGAGAGAATACTAATCTAATATATATATATATATTTATATATATAATATATATATATATATATATATATATTATATATATATATATTAAATTATATTTTAGATTATAGTAGTACCTTGTAGTACTCGAAGTTTTTATTTTAACATAGTTTGACATTATTAGTATTAAAATTTTATTTTCTGTAATTGATTATTTAGCATTCAATATGGCTCTTCCATGATTGTATTGATAGTTTGGGCTGTTTCTGGTCTTCATCGTGTTGTTTCGTATTAAGCTGTCTGACCATGATTGTGTTATCTCGTTTACTGTAGATAACTAATATTAGTTACAGAGTATTATAAATTGACTTAACCAAGTGTTCCAGACGGTCTCTACGGTGATAAATAAATGAATGAAAAAAAAATAATGAAAAAAGTATCCATGCGTTATTAGGCTGTCGCTTATGACCATGTAGCGACCTTAAATAAATAATAATAATAATAAAAAGTCTCATAGTATCTCGTGTGAGCGTCCTTAGTTATTTAAGGTCAAAGATCAGGTAAATCAGTTTTTTGGGAAAACAAACGCGTTAGTGACATGCGCAAATAATTTCAGGTGGTCGTAGAGATATCATTTATTTATTACAGTAAAACTTACAGCTAGATAACAATTTAAATGATAAGAAATGAATGAAAATAAAGATATAATAAGAAATGAACCAATTAAAAGTTTTCGCCTATAGTACCTAAATACATTAATACACTGACAAAAATATAAAAACAACAAAAGAAACAAAAAGAACAAATCCTAAAAATATACAGAAGCCGGAGGGTTAAAGAATTGAGAAGAAAGTAGACGCCTTACTGTTGAAGGCTTCATAGCAAAAATATCAATGTCAATATTGTCATCACCAATCATCTCATTGATACAACAACTAGTTCTAATAATAAAAGTATTTTGTCTGTAGTTACTGTGCACTGAAGGTACTTTTAGTAACGGCCCAAGCCGTCTCTGAGGTCGATGGGGTGTCTGCAAACCAATTTTACTAAGCAACTCGGGACAATCAATCGAGCCATTAAGCAGGTTCATCATATACTTACATCACATCAGCGATTCTACGTCTGAATTTAAGCGGAAGTATATGGTGTCTTTTACAGCGCTCAACGTAGGTGTCGTCAAAGCACCCTGTTTTATATTAATATCTTAGAAATCTCTTCTGAATAGCCTCGATGCGATCAATGTAAATGTTATAGCTCGGATTCCATGCTTGAGACGCATACTCGAGGACACTGCGCACCAAGGAGCAGTACAAGATTTTAATTGTTTTGATGGAAGTAAAATCGCTCAAGATCTTATCACAAAGCCGAGGGCTTTGGAAGCCTTGGAAACGACAGATTCAATATGCATGTCATATATAAGTTTCATTTCATCATGTTAAGATGTTCTCATATAAAATACAACGTTAACTTCCTCAGTGGTCTAGCGGTTAAATAAGGTTCAGGACTCGATTTCTGATCGGGACACAATAATTTATTTGGGATATTTCTCGAGTTTGGTACGCTAGAGACATCGACGAGCTTGCCACTTGTCATAGTAAAGTTGGGCTTATAGTAAAGTTGGCTGAATGTGAATCCGCTTTATTAAAAAAAAGCCTAGTTTCTGACTACCCCGAAAGGGATACGGGTTGTGATTGATGATACTTTACCTTTATTTCTAATACCTTAAGCCTATTTTAGAATAAGTGGAACTTAATTCAAAAGCAAAAAAAAATAAAAAAAAAAATATTGACGAACCAGTTATTTATTTATTTATTAGGATCGCTAACAGTGTCAGCAACAATACATACATGGATTTTTACTAACAACTAAGACAGAAAACAGATGCTGCACCAATTACAGGCAACCACCACATACTATTACAATATCAATTTATTGGGCCTTTGATAGGATAAATATATTATGTAATTACCTGAATATAAAAAAAGTTTTATGTTTATACACGGTAGGCACGGGATCGTCATTAACACATCAGAGTAAGTCTACCCTGAATGTCCGATTAACTTTATTTTTTATTAATTCTTAATTCTTTAGTTTGTATGCCGACGACTTGCAGCTTTCAACCACCTTTTACGCCAATGACATAGAGGATGCTTTTAGAAGAATGAATTCAGACCTAGAGACTATCCGCATATATTCCCATGATCTGGGACTTCTGGTCAACCCAAGTAAAACGCAAGTGATGATCGTGGGCACGAAGCAATTGGTGGGCAGGCTGGATTTGAATTCTTTGCCAGCATTACAGTTCGACAGCGCAAAGTTACCATTAAGCCAGAACGTAAGGAATCTTGGTCTCCATTTAAGCAGTGATTTGTCCTGGGACTACCATGTTTCAGAAGTGAGCAGAAAAATCTTCGGTTCAATCCACTTCCTAAAGCGATCGCAGCATTTCATTCCAGCTTCGACAAAGCTTACGCTAGTGAGCTCGTTGCTTCTTCCCATTATTGATTATGCAGACGTCTGTTACTCCGACCTCACCGAAGAGCTACTAAATAAACTCGATCGACTTCTCAACTTATGCATCCGATATGTATTTGGCTTGCGTAAGTATGATCATATTTCCCAATTTCGTAAAGAGTTCAAATGGCTCAATATCCGAAATCGCAGGTCTGCACATTCACTTACCTTTCTTTACAATATCCTTTTTAACCCAATAGCGCCCCCTTACCTGAAAGATCGTTTCCAATTTTTGTGTGACACACACAGTTGTTCTCTTCGATCATCCTCCAATAACCAAACTTAAAATTCCGCCACATGTCAATAAATTCTAAAAGGTTATAAAGAGCATTATTTTGGAAAAAGAGTTTCAATTTTGTTTTAAATTCACTTGGTTGTAGTCTAGTTATAATCTCAGGTAGTTTATTGTATAATGTAATTTTTAACGGCAAACCTTGTTTAAACGTTTTTCTCAACCAGGTTTGCCTTATATAGATTTCATTCTTGTTTTCGCATAAACCTCCTGTAAGCAACTATATACATACAGAGACGTGACTGTCATAATCTTGGCATCAACAAAATAATTTCGTACTGTGGTTTTGGCTTTTAAATTAAACAATTACTGATCTATTAGGCAGGCATCTACCAGATCATCATTTAAAAAGCTGGTCTACTCACATTTTCTAAATAGCTTCTAAAAAAATTGTAAGTTTTATATGTATGTTTATTATTGTGTATGTATTAGTATTTAGTATATTTATATTTATAAGTAGATTATATATAAGTAAGTTTATTATATAAGTATTTATATCTAATTGATGTGTCACTTATACTTTCCTTGCACCTTCAGTTGTTCTAATTAGTCCCAAAGGTTTGGCTGTCAGAGAATGTCTACGGGCATTAAGTCCGCCTTTTGTACTTTGTGAATTAAAGTTTTAAAATAAATAAATTAATTAATCAGACAACAATAAACAAATAAATTCGTATGAACAAGGTATGTATGTTTTGGGTAGACCTTCTGATACGAAAGGTAATCAACATTGGATAGAAAAAAATCCAACACATGGGACTTTCTTGTTGGGTATTTCTTATGTCCGTTCATTAGCAAGTTCAATCAGCACCCGGTGGGAGGTTTGGAACAGTCTGCGGTTATTTATGACTCGGCTGTTACAATTACACCAGTAGTAGCGTTAGAATGGCGTCAAACGAAAACATTGACGTTTTTAATTTAGTTCTTTTTACCCGACTGCGCGACGCTAAGAAGGTATTTATCAGCCTATGTTTGTATGTATCAAATCAAATAATCTTTATTTTCAAACAGTTATACATGAGTTTCAATCAGGGGCCTGAACAAGGGTCTCTGGGACGCCTGGATCTCTGGACATCCTGCACTTCCGGTCGCAAACAATATTGCAAAACATTAAGCGCTTGCAGATAGAAATACTTTTAACTAATTATTTATTTGAATATTAAGTATTACAAATTATATAAAAAGAGAAGGTTTAAATGAGTTAGTGTGGGTGTGTGTATGAGTGTGGTAGTGTTTTGTGTATGTATGTATGAGTGCGTGTTTTGTGTGAGTGTGCATTAACGTGTTTTTTATTATTTTATTATTATTATTATTTAATTACCTTAGAAGCTTTTTTTTGAAAATAAAGATTATTTGTATATATGTATGTTTGTTCCTTTATGACACACAAAACGCGTTGGCCGATTTTGATGACTCTTACATCAATCGATTCGTATTCCTCACGCGAGTGTCACTGAAGATATGACATTAATCAAATTTCATTAAGGCGACCACGAGACGACATATTGAAAAAAAAAAAAAAAATTAAGTCCACGAACACAAATACAAACAATAAATATAAATTAAAGCTACCTAAACAATAAAGTTAAAAATAAACTAAACAAAACCTTAAATTAAAAGATAAACCTAATTAATATAAAAACTAAATACTTACAAATATCTTGATTATAATCTACATGTCATCGAATCCAGGAGAAGATGAACCCAATGTTCCGAGGACTCCGGCGACGTTGCCTCGTTGGATGGCAACACTGATCCTTTAAATAAGATATTCGCTACTCAAAGGATCACCTGTTGAGGCTCGGATGGCCACGCTTATGTCGCGTATTAACGATTTAGCGTCCTCAGACCAAGGGCCCATCGTCTCTACGGCAAACGGCACAAAATAGTAACGATTTGCCAACTCTATGTACTTATTACGTTTGCCGTTTGTAGCCAATTCAGCCGCTGCACCTGCTAGTCCACGAACTGAATTAGGTTTTTCAAAATAATGCTGGGGTTTCTTTTATCATTTTTCATTTCGAGTGACCATTTAGGATCTATAACGATTTAAAGTTGGTTAGCAACCATTATAATTAAAAACATCAATGTAAGTGTTATATTCACCTACCTACTTATAATAAATATGTAATAAAGTTTATATAAAATAGTAAAAAAATATTATCATGATGGTATCCCTTTCGAGGTGGTCAGAAACATTATATATATTATATTATAACAGACAGTGATAACTAAAAATACTAAAATAAAATTGTCTATTTATTAATACAGGCTAAAATGTCTATAAGAGAATTCATGATTGCGAAATTTACCATGTTATACGAGTTACAAACAGCGATATAAAATAGTATAAAATAAAAAAGTTTATAAAAAAAAACCCCCCGACTGTCAAACAGAATACAAAACATATATCCCCGCGTCTAAGTCTACGGATTAGCTCGACCACAAAAAGTAAGCGTCATTCTAACCCCGCAAGAAAACTTTTCCCATTACCTTCCCTGCTGGACCTTTCATACGAATAGAAACGAACTAAAGCCCAAATTATACGGGGTATGGTTTTACGAGAATTTGGCTTTTTTCTATTACATGTGAATAGATTAACTAACAATATAATAGGTATCACTAAATAGATCTTTCTTTAAAAAAATGGTATATTCACATTACTTAAACAGCAACAGAGTATGTAAGATATATTGTATGTTATATATATTAGCTTTCTTATGGGTACCTATATACAAAGTTGAGTAAACAATATATAAAATATTCCTTGAATTTTACATTTTAAGCATACAAACATTTTTGATTGAATGCAAAACCACAAGGATAGGCAATTTTAAGATGGTCCCTGACTCCTAACCGATAGATAACTTGTGTCCTAGGATGTCAGTCAGTTCCATATTGATATTACTTATAGCCTCAGATAGCCAGCTCAAAAGGTATGATAATAAAAATAAATAAAAATAACGTAAATCTAAGTACAAAAGAGGTTCCAACACAACAGACCTGTAAACCGACACCAGCATAGACATTTTGTTATTATTATATTTGTTATTATAACTATTGTCATCCTAAAGCCTTTCTGTTGTTGTAGGAAACCCATTATATATATATATTATATAGTGTGTAGTATATGTATTATTGCGTACATATTTGTATGTATTGGTGTGTATATTAATATGTATTATTTTATCTTAGATTAAGTTTATTTAATATTTTTAATAAGTTTCATATTAAAGCCCTTTGCATCTACCTCATAATCAAAATTCTCTGCATTGTCCCAAAGGTTGGCTGCTAGAGAATGTCTAGTGGCATTAAGCCCGCCCCTTTTTTATAGTGCAATAAAGTTTTAAAGAAAAAATAAATAAAATATTGGTATATATAAGTATCACCATGGCAAACTTACAATATTAGTTCTCCTTGAAAGTAA
The DNA here is from genome assembly GCA_910589645.1 of Tinea semifulvella. Taxonomy (NCBI): domain Eukaryota; kingdom Metazoa; phylum Arthropoda; class Insecta; order Lepidoptera; family Tineidae; genus Tinea; species Tinea semifulvella. The sequence continues at coordinate 8,846,244 of OU342608.1, read as the reverse complement.
AATTGGCATTTATAATAATAATAATAAATTATTTATTTCAGAATTAATTCCATAATTATTAGTAACATTTCAACTTAGAACTATGTTAGTAGGTATACACATTAATTAAAAAGTCAAAAACAAACAGCAAAAATAATAATAATAATAACAATACGTAGTACTTAATTTAATTAATAATAATAATAACAATACGTAGTACTTAATTTAATTAATAATAATAATAACAATACGTAGTACTTAATTTAATTAATAATAATAATAACAATACGTAGTACTTAATTTAATTAATAATAATTCATAATTATTTAACATCATTGCAAACGCTTTCCTTAAATCTTACAAGGTCAGTTCAAAACCCCCCGACATGTACCAATGAGAAATACACTTTTCTTACATACATATGTCATAGATTTACAACAACACCGTTCCCGTGCCTCGGAGAGCACGTTAATCCGTCGGTCCCGGTTCCAAACTTGTGGAATCGTTAATAAATTGTCATTAAAAATGTCATCAGATCCTCGCCAACCCGTCTGGCCAGCGTGGCGAGTGTAGGCCAAATTCTCCAGAGGTATGTTTTGGAAGGCCCAACTCCAACAGTGGAGGTCTAGGACGCTGTGTTCTAGGGGCTTTAAGGAATGAATGAATGAAGTTCAATCAAAGATATATAATACAATAATTATAAAAGGTGATTTCATAGAATTAATATATACTAACATCATTATATCTTCATTGACCGCCTCCGTGGTCTAGTGGTAACAAACGTTGCTGTGAACTCGGGAGGTCCCACCGAGGGCAAGTTCTACATTGTATAATTTGTCTTGGTCTAGGTGTTTATATGTATAATATGTATATATTTCCAAAAAAAAAAGTATAATATGTAGTTTATCAACCATCTAGTTTCCGTAACACAAGCCTCGTAGTTTACCACGGAAATTAGATGGCACTGTGTGACCTGTCTGGAAATATATATATCAATATACTAATAATATACATAATACTACTTACTAACGCTGTCAGGAGCTGTATGTAGTGTATGTATTTCTTAGTATGTAGTATATTATTTGTCATTTTAATTTTATGTCATCTTATACTCTCCCAAAGGTTAGATGTTAGAAAATGTCTTATCTTCGCGTTTGTACAATTTTTCGTGCAATAAATAATTTAACAATAATAATAATTGTTAACGTTTTGTGTTATACTGGTATAGCCAACTTTACTATAGGCCAATCATGACAAGTGGCAAGCTCGTCGATGTCTCTAGCGTACCAAACTCGAAAAATATCAGAAATAACATAAATATTAATTTAATTTATTTATTTGAATTAATAAATATTATTGTGTCTCGACCAGGATTTGAACCCGGGACCTTCGTGTCTAAATCTTCGGATTTAACCGCTAGACCACGGAGACAGTCCTAAGGAGGCTGGCAACATTTACCTTCTGTATAGTAATATGGTGGCATTGCTAGCCTATCTATATATATAAAGGTGAATGTCTGTGTGTTCCCTATGACTTGCAAAACTACTTGACCGATCGGGATGAAACTTTGGGAATATGTGGTGTGAACATCTGGGAAGGTTTATGACATATTAGATTGCATAATAAGTAAATTTTAATATATAAAACAAAGTCGGGTTTGTTAGAACACTTTTAACTCGAGAACGGCTGGACAGATTTTCACGGTTTTTGATTTGTTGGATGTGTCTCCGTTAAAATTGAAGAAAAACATAAATAAAATTAAAAAACATTTTCTCATAAAAAAAGTTCGTGGGTTTCGTACATGTCAAACAATGTGGTTGTCAAATATATATGGGTGCGTTCAGAAATTTATATCAAGCTCCTTCAAATAGAACACATGATATATATTTAAAAAAAAACAGTTTTACAAACATTCAATGACTGTTAGGCGTTACGAAGTTTGCCGGGTCAGCTAGAATAATATATATATATATATATATATATATGCCATGCTATAATTATACATAAACATTAAATTTAGTACCACCTACCGTCTACTAGGTGGCGCCACGAACAGAAATTTGTCAATTGCGTTTAAGTTTCCACTTCCTGCGTGGCACATTGTTTAGCGTTTGGTATTAACTAGACTTTAATTATATAGTTTTAAAATTTTAGTACTTAATGTAATTCATGACAATGTGCGTGTGTAAAACCGCTATTGAATACTGAAAGTATCCTTTACATCGTGTTTAAGCGTTTGGAAAATAAATGTTCCGGAAATGCACCAGTAACTCAAGGCGCATCCGGGTACTACCGCTTTGAACAAATATATGGGGGAAGCGAACTTACGTGGATCGTATGACATAGACGTCTATTTGCGGATCGTCTAAGAGAGTATTGGTTACATAAATAAGACATCTTGTTTTCTCGGAACTTGAAAAAGGTATTCTTATTGAACTTACCGTTTCATTGGAATCATTTATTCCAAAAGAACACAACTTGAAATCTAACAAATATTATGAAATGATCAGGAGCGGGTTCAAAACTCAGCTTTACGCAGTGGAATTATTTATTATATATTTGCACGACTTACTGAAATAATTGGCCTAAGCAGGTATGCCGTTGATACATTTATGGAACAAGGTTCCAAGACGGCATTAACGAAATCTAGAGTATTTGGTTGGGTAGGAAAAGGAGCAGAATGGTCGATGGTGACCGTCTTGTTGAGCTATAAATTAAAAAGGAGGCCTCATTTGTAAACCAGCCTATTGTCACGCGTGTGCACGCCGGAGACACCACTCTGCTCATCTCCACGCACGATGGTCGCACTGACCGCCTCCGTGGTCTAGTGGTAACAAACGTTGCCGTGAACTCGGGAGGTCGTGGGTTCGATTCCCACCGGGGGCAAGTTGTACATTGTATAATTTGTCTCGGTCTGGGTGTTTATATGTATAATATGTATATATTTACAAAAAAAAAGTATAATATGTAGTTTATCAACCATCTAGTTTCCGTAACACAAGCCTTGTAGCTTACCACGGAAATTTGATGGCGCTGTGTGACTTGTCTGGAAATATTTATTTTGTTTATTTATTTTATTTATGGAACCGCACGGTGAATCAATAAAATGCTTAGAATTTTAACTTCTCGCTTTTTAGTATATGTATATGGTAAAGTCAAATTCAAAATATCTTTATTCACGTAAACCTATTACAGGCATTTGTGACACGTCATTATTTAAATTATTTAGAATGCTTCTACTCCTGTTAGTAGAAGACTAAGCAGCGAAGTGGTCCAAGGAGTAAGCTGTTAGCAAAAGACTAACAGCTTAGCAAATTCCAGTGACCTGTTAATGTTCTATCTAACAAAGAAATCTCATTTGTCCCCACGGTCAACGGTCAGAGAATGTCTTACGGCATTATGTTCGCCGATTGTAAATTACAATGAAGATTTTAAATAAATAAATGTTTAATCTGACTGAGAAAGGAATCTGCATGGAAAACTCAGCTATAGCAGATTTACAAATGAAACAAATACAGAATTACACAACAACAATAAATAAATATCGTATATACAACACACTATTTAAATACATAGATATATATACACTACATACAACATTTACTTATCTTTACGAAATGAGCGTATACCATATTTTTAAATAGTGTTTTGTTGATAGTGTGTGATTATATATGTACATATGGGTCGGTTCATACATACATATGTCTATGTTAAGAGAGAATACGTGTAACATCGCTCCTGTCCAAAGATAGCTCGAATATTTTTAAACAAAACGCAATTCTTTGCCAACTTCTATTTTTAAAAGTAGATAGATAGATACATTATTTATTCCACAATAAACAAAAAGACATTTAACTGTTCAGTCGATGTCTAAAAATAGCATAGGATTTATACTTGTTTTTTCTCACAGTCGTGGTATAGGCATTTTTAACTGAATGTATTTGTATATACCTAATCATCGATCAGCGCCCTACGTGTACAGTACAATAATAGCTTCAGGATATTGTTGGGGCTGCCACGTTACTGTAGTGCGTCCGCAATGTTTGCGCAGGCTCATACAGATGACTTTTTTGCTATAAGACGCAAAACCACTGCATTCATTCAATTCAATTCAAAAATTCTTTATTGCACTAAAAAATATTGTACATAGACTGCATCATTGCTTAACAGAGTGAGGACAAGCACTAACAGTATCCTGAAGATGATGTCTGAAAGATATGGTTCGCCGTGCATTGGCTGCTTCGTGCGGCTGCTGGTCTGGCGGGAGTGAGGTGCATCCTGTCAGACTGGTGGGGGGCGGAGTGGTTACTGCACGGTCATATTGTTTTAATATTGCCATATTTTATTTTCTTTTATTTTCATTTTTATATTAACATTAGTTGTAAGGATTTTGTAACTAACAAGTGAGCCTAGTTGCTTTATATAAACGTATATTATTATTATTATTTTATTGTAATCAAATTGCAAACGTGACATAAATTGTTTTTTTAATAATGATATGTTTAGTTTTTAAATATATATATTGTGTACGAATTATAAACATTACAGTAATTATAAATATGTAATGCAAGCGAGGGAGTAGAAAACAACCTTTTTAATTTTAGTTAATAATCATCATTCAATTGCTTAGATTTACTTAGTTATTGTTGTAATTGTATTGTGTTTTTATTATGGCTACTCAAAGGCCCAATTAATGGATACTGTAATAGCATATGGTGGTTGCCTGTAATTGGTACAGCATCTGTTTTCTGTCTTCAATCAAAAATCAATGTATGTTTAGTTGCTGTCACTGTTGGCGACCCTAAGAAATAAGTAAATAAACAAATCATGACCGTGGGTAGTCAGAAATTTCTTTTTTTTTAAAAAGAAGCGATTCATATTTAGCCAACTTTACTATAGGCCTATGTCACATAAAAACCAAATAAATTATTGCATACTTAACCAGTAGGCCACGGAGTCAGTAGCTTTTTAATTACACTCGTATAAATTTGAATAAGGTTTGCATATTGACGATAAATAATAATTTAATAAAACTTTTTCACTATACATAAAACGCCGAAACAGCTTGACAAATTGCTTATTGGAGGGAGGGTTTTTTCCTCTGAAACTGGTGAAAAAGAAGCTTGGCAAAGTTTTATTAAATTTCGATCTCACTGTCTTCGAATTGTCGGTGCACCTGAGACTGTAATTTACGAGGAAAAAGGGCTTGTATTCTCCTTCTCCTTAATAGGTACTCTACTTCATATCATTCACCAGCCGTCCCCAATGTTTCCAGTCCTCAGTGTAGTGGATACCATCGCTTGAAGCTTCTTCCTCTTTTAATTATAAGTTTTCGTGATTATCAGCACCTTTTAGAGTAGAAGATTCGTAGAAGAGCGTCCTCCATCGATCAATTGTCTTAATTTAATCCAATCCAATCCAGTTGTTGTTTTGTTTTGTTTTGTTTTGTTTTGTTTTGTTTTGTTCTGTTCTGTTCTGTTCTGTTCTGTTCTGTTCTGTTTTGTTCTGTTTTATTTTATTTTATTTTATTTATTTGGAATAACAAACAATTGTACAATAAGGATACAATACAAATATAGATTACATAGTACAGGTAACTATACAATTAACACCGTTATCCACAGATAGGATATATAATTATACAATGTACAAAGTTATATTATAAAGAGATAACTATTATTATTCCATTATACAAAAAAAAATACATTTAAAACAAACTAACATTTAAAAAAAATAAAAAAATGTGAAATAATAACAATAATACTTAAAAAGACTATATACATTTTAACGTTTCTTTGACCTTATTAGAAAGAATATAATTTTACATAATAACGTACTCGTAGAATTTTACGTAAGCTAGAAATCCTTTGTTAAAATGAGCCACCTTCTCTGCAATCTTAAACTTCCTACAAGATGCCGACTCGTCCGATGCTACATATTTTCCATTCTCCTGTATGGTGTCGAATCATGGACCCTGACCAACACAATGTCGAAGAAGTTAGAAGCTTTTGAAATGTGGATATACAGGAGAATCTTGAAGATATCATGGAAGTACAGAGTAAGAAATGAAACTGTCTTGCAGAGGATGAACAAAGGCGTTGAACTATTGAAAATGGTAAAGCGTAGGAAGTTGGAGTATTTGGGACACATCATGCGCAATAAAAAGTATAGCTTGCTGCAGCTCGTCATGCAAGGCAAGGTACAAGGCTCCAGAAGACCGGGGAGAAGACGCACTTCCTGGCTCAAGAACCTCAGAGAGTGGTTCGGGATGAGCACCAGATCCTTGTTACGGACCGCGGCCAACAAAATCAAAATCGCCTTAATGATAGCCGACCTCCGATAGGAGATGGCACCGTAAGAAGAAGAAAGAAGAATTTTACAATAGGGTTTGATTTCTGTAGTTTCATTATGTTTTACATTTGACACTACATCCTTAAATTTTACCCTTTAAGCGACACTATCAGCTACTGTAATAGTACGGGATGGTTTTATTTGATCAAAAAAATACTTGCCTTGACCCTATTATGTATATATATGACCGCCTCCGTGGTCTAGTGGTAACAAACGTTGCCGTGAACTCGGGAGGTGGTGGGTTCGATTCCCACCGGGGGCAAGTTGTACATTGTATAATTTGTCTCGGTCTGGGTGTTTATGTGTATAATATGTATATATTTACAAAAAAAAAAGTATAATATGTAGTTTATCAACCATCTAGTTTTTGTAACACAAGCCTTGTAGCTTACCACGGAAACTAGATGGCGCTGTGTGAAATTTTTATTATTATTATTATTATATTTGGTTATGCAACCCATCACTATTGCTTTTGGCAACGTCGGGTCAATCAGCTTGTATAAATATAAATCTCTTTACTTAAATGGTTTCTTGCCAATAATAAATTAAAAGTAATTATATTGATAGGTTGCGGTCGGGTCCCACCGCGGGGCTATTATTCTGAAGCCATTCAGAAAACTTGCGTAATTTGTTCTTATCAACCTGAGGGAAACGTCCTATCTTTTCCTTACTCGAAAGTGACCTATATTTTACAACTGGTCATTATTACTACAAGAAGAGGAGACAAATTTCTAAGCATTCCATGGATTCACCGTGCGGGTGCCGGGTCCATCGTGTGTGGGTAAGAGATGAGAAGAATGGTGTCTCGGGCTTGCGACCGACAATTGGCTGGTTTAAGAAAAGGAGGCCTCCTTTTTTTTTCTATTGCGCGATAATACGCTCACCATCCACCATTCTACTTCTCTCCCTACCCAACCAAATACTGTATGATTCTGTTAATGCCGTCTTGGAAGCTCGTTCCATAAATGTATTGACGGCAGACCTGCTTAGGCCCAATTCTTTCAGTAAGTGATCCAAAGATTTTGCTGGAACTCCTCTTGCACCAACTTTAATAATTTACCTGCCTCCGTAATCTAGAGGTTAGTCCGTGGATATTTAAGAAGTGTGAATATACCAGTTTTTTAAAAGATGACCTGGTAGTTGCTTGCCGTATGATGACAGGAAGATCGTTCCATAAATTAGTAGCAACTACTACGAAAGAGTTAGAGACAAATGCAGTATGATGTGAGGGAACAGATAGAAGGGAGTTGTGAGAAGAGCGAAGATATTTGTCGTGGAAAGAAGAGAGATTATTTACGTATTTGTAATAGTATATATTAATAAGTATTATTTTTATGTATTTGTTTTACAAATTATCATTTTACCTACTTACAATGAAAACTGTCCTAATGACCTGGTTTGGCTGTCAGAAAATGCCTAGCGGCGTTAAGTCCGCATTTATACATTTCAATTAAGTTATTTAATAAATACATAATTGTTTATAAATTTATCTTCTCTTATACATTAAGCTTGTTTTAAATACAAAATATAATATTTGTTTTAAAAAAAAAGTGTTTTTATTTTAAGGAACTCTTATCCCCAGACTAGAATTCCTTGGTTACATTTATTATATATGATGTTATGCCTCAACATTTATTTCAACTTGGTTTCATATTTTTAAAAATTTTTTTTCCTTATATCATAAAATTTAAATACAACATTGTCAAACTATAAAATAGTTTATCGGGAGATAGCATATAGTTGCATTTAAGAAACATCGTGGTCTAGTGGTAACAAACGTTGCCGTGAACTCGGGAGGTCGTGGGTTCGATTCCCACCGGGGGCAAGTTGTACATTGTATAATTTGTCTCGGTCTGGGTGTTTATATGTATAATATGTATATAGTTACAAAAAAAAAAAGTATAATACATGTAGTTTATCAACCATTTAGTTTCCGTAACACAAGCCTCGTAGCTTACCACGGAAATTAGATGGCGCTGTGTGACCTGTCTTGAAATATTTATTATTATTATTATTATTATCGCAGTTACAAAACAAAATATTGAATGCCCAGTAACAAAACCTAAGTCTATATTTGGGGCACATAAAATATGAGCTTATTAACAAAACTAATTGAATATATTTGCAGGGAAATATAGGTTGACGAAAAAAAAAGAATATATATTGCTGTAATTACTCATTATTAACTACCTAATTAGTTTTATATTAATTAAATCAGAAACCACCTTGACACCTGAGCGATCGTTTTGAATATCCGTGCGACTCTCACTTCCATTCTCTTCGTTCTTCGCACAACAACCAACCTTCTATGCCTCTTCACTCTTCCAGCTGATATTCAGATTCTACTGCTCATCAATGGAACAGGCTACCTCTAAATATGTATATTTAAAAAACTTCTATTGTCACACTTACCAAAAAACAAAATGAACCATAATCTCGATATCTTGACATATTAGTATTTTTTATATTTGTTTATATATACGTGTATGGTGCGGTGGTGGCTCGGTTGTAAGAACGCGTACCTTAAATCCTACAAAGGTCAGGTACCCAGCATGTACTCGTACCAAAAAGAAATACACTTTTCTTACGTACATTAATATGTCATAGATTTACAACACCACCGTTCCCGTGAAATCGTAAATAAATTGTCATAAAAAAAAATACATCAAATCATCGCCAAGCCAGACGGCTAGCGTGGCGAGTATAGGCCGAATTCTCCAGTTCTGGAAGGCCCATCTCCAGCAGTGGAGGTCTAGGACGCTGTGTTCTAGGGGCTGTAATGAAATATATATATATATATATACTCGTGTGAAACGTGGATATGTCAGAATACATATGAGAGTAGAGTTAATGCAGTAGAGATGACGTCGTTGCGTCGGATATGCAGTGTCACTTTGACGGACCGCATACGTAATGACGAAATACGGAAAAGGGTAGGTATTAAAAAAAGCATCGGGACAAAAATAAGGAAATGCATGCTCCGATAGTTCAGAAATGTTGAAAGGATGAGTGAAGAGAGATTGACAAACCAGATATATAATGCGAAAGTTGTGGGTAAAAGAGGCCCTGGCAGACCAAGACTTACCTATCACGATCAAATAAATGAAACAATAGCTGAAGGTGCATTAAAAAGGGCATGTATGAAGAGGTTGATGAAAGTCGAAGAAGCGAAAGAGGTATGTTGTGATCGTGACAAGTAGCGCTTAATTGTCTCTGCCTACCCCGCAAGGGATTTGGCGTGAAGATATGTATGTATGTATTGAAGTGATATTATATATATATATATATATATATGAATGTCTGTGTGTATGTATGTTCCCTATGAATTTCAAAACTACTTGACCGATCGGTGTGAAACTTTCGAAATATGTTGGCAAATATGAATGTCTGTGTGTATGTATGTTCCCTATGAATTTCAAAACTACTTGACCGATCGGGGTGAAACTTTGGGAATATGTTGTGTGAACATCGGCCAAGGTTTCTGACATAGTACTACTGTTGTCCGATAGGTGGCGCGCATCAGTGCTGATTTGTGTGGCATACCGACCGAGGGTACCGAGCGGGAGCCTTAAACTCCCTAGCTCTCTTATTATATATATAGTTACTCAGTCGTTGCTCTTGAGACTCCTGCGCGAGCCCACTCTGCGTTTGACTGTCGTCGAATACAGAAATAAAGCCAAGTCAAACCATGTACCGCTCAACGGTTAATCGACTTCTCCCAGCATAACCGAGACGCTAATCCTGGAAGAGTGGAGCTGCCCATCCATCACATAGGCCTTCTATGTAGAGTTTATTGAGAAGATCCAATCGGCGATTAGCATTGCGTATAAGCATTTGACATTGTGGATTTCTACGTACTAAGGTTTACAAATATTAAATGACTGAATGAGCTAGTATATAAAAAAAAGTTTTTATTTTAAAGTTACTCAAAGTGCTAATTTATTACCTACCTACATACCGAGTAAGTGATCATTAAAAAAAAACCCTTAAAAAAAACCTAAAAAAATCTCATAACATAAATGCTATCATCAACGGTTTTTGCGTAGGTATAGATATAAACTGTTCATTACGAATTTACCTACAAAAGCAAAACTTGTGTTGTTTCTGTCCTAACCAAATTGAAGTTGATATCACTAAAACAACAAACCCTTTCAAAAATGTTACCAATTATGCGGAAATTTACACAAGACTACAAGAACGCCAATTCTCAAAGTTTACGTATAATATTCTAGCATAGACCTACATATGTTATACAATATGGAATGTGTTAAAGATCAAATATTTTTGTATTATAATCTGGAATAAAAATAAAGAACGTAGGTATTTTTTTATTTTATATTTAGTAACCGAATCTTAAATTACGGTAAAGAGAAGTTTTCCTAAAAATATCGCCACTCATACCGAGCCTTATCAAATAGGTAGCGAAAGGTTGACTAGATGTCGCGCAGACTTTGACTTACGTAAAAATGAGAATCTTAAATTCGAGCGAAGTTACCTTGTCACACTCCCCAGCCTTTAGGTACTTATCACATTAGATATTGTAATTTTCAGACGCGGCCTTATTTACCATACAGTAGTGTTTTGTTTTTCGGATAATTATTTTTATATGGCATAGTAGATCGAAGGTTTTTTTTGTTTTTACGGGTTTTATTTATACAATAAAGTTAACAGGATTCATTCAATATACTCGCACTCAAAGTTTAACTGCTGCAAAATAGTCACTGACTGGCTTTACACTCAGTCATATGATGATACGGAATGTTTTTTAAAGGTAATTATATAAAGGGATAATATGTACCTACGTAATTTTATATTTGTTTTCCTTTTTGATAAATTTCGCTGTGACATCTGCTATTTAAGGAGCACAGTTTTTAAATACTTATTATACATATATAAATCTCATACACACCCTCTCACACACACTCACACATATATCACGAACACATAGAGAGGACATACATCATTTATTGTTGTAACATTATAACACGGAAGAGCACCGATATCCCGCACTACAGGGCAACCTCGTGTAGGTATCACAAACACATCACCCTATGTTGTTCACCTATTGTACATCTGTATACTTTTGTGACAATAAATGATTTTATTATTATTATTATTATTATAGTGTTAGGGACTGATGTTCGTCTTGAGTGTCTGATTCCAATTGCAAAAATTTACTTACATTAAATTTGTATAAGAAGGATTTGGCCTACAGTGGCCACGGGTTGGCGAGGATCCGATGCTATTTTTTTAACAACAATCGTTTCACTATTCCACATTGTTATTAGTGGAACCAGTACCGACGGCTTAACATACTCTCCGAGCCAAGGTAACAGTGGTGTGTAAATCTACTACGTTTGTAAGAAAAATGTATTTTATCATTGGTACATGACGGGGCTGTGATGTTGAAGAACCCACTAATGGCAGATCCTCATTTATATATACGTCTAATATTTTAGGTAATTCTATGAAAACTTGCGTTAATTAAATTGCAAGCCTTAAGGCTGATAACTGTCTATATAAACAGAATGGCTGAGTCGAAATGTCGCACTCATTTGCAGGCGTACGTTCCTTAAATTCTTATTTACAATGACTTATATACAAAACCTAGATCTATTTATAATTTAATTTTGTTCAATGTCATAAAACAAATATACGGGTTGACTTTGTATGCCCTTACTCTAGCTAGACTATCATGTTATTCTATTAATAGAAACACACAATTATTTCTAAGATTTCTTATATGACAGAAGTGACAAAAAAATTTTGCCTTCTCCATACAAATTGGCTATTTTTATAAGAGATTGCTAAAAACTAGGCCCAACATATTATTCAATAATAATACTTATTTTATTGTTTTTATAAAGTTTAATATCAATTCTCTTTCATATACGACTTGGATATAAGGGGCACAAATTGCAGTTTTTTTTTTTGCGGTTTTTCCGCGTTCTAAACTCCTGTATTATACCCGACGTGTTTGGGCTATAAAGCCACGAGTAACTTAAAAGCATCAAATTCTGCAACATTGATGTTAACCTCATTAACTCAAAAAAGAAATATTTATTTCGCCAGACTTGGCTGTATGGGTTAAAACCTTTGCCTTCCCTATCACCTCTTTCATCACCCAGAACACAAACGAAATATATATTCAGTCATCAGTCACTCATAATTTTGGCAAACTTGGTATTTTAGGAGTACTTCGCGCCATTTTGCGTGGACATGTCAAGTGCAAGTTTTTGTTTTGTAAATTAATTTACTGTGGATATTATTGGTCAAAAGTGGTGTTGTTTTGTTTAATAATGTGCTGCAATGTGAATAATTATGGAAAACGATAAATTGGACTTTAAATATAGGGCACAAGTTGCATTTTATTTTTTGCTGTTTTCCCGCGCTGTGGACTCCCATATTTTACCCGCCGTGTTTGGTTGTTGAATGCCGCGAGTGACTCCAAGTAAAGCATCAAATTCTGCAGCATCTGGAATTTGATGATCCCCAACTCGGTTATGAACTCTGTTATGAACATATATTATGCAAATAAATTACGTGTTTAGGACTGATGTATTCTGTACAATGTCCTTTAAAGACAATTAAAAAAAAATAAAGGTATTTTAGCCGTGATTGACTTATATATTTGTTACCCGCTTCTTCAACCCGCTGACGTTTCTTGCATAAAGCCGAGCAAAGTAAAGCGATTACTGCGTTTCTAAGCTACGCGTCGAAGTGTGCCAGTGTCAAATACTCAAATACAATAAATCAGTCAAGCGCCTGCAGACATTCTTTATTTTTTTTACTAGGCCTTGATTGATACGAAAGCTTCATATTTTATTTTCCAAATAACTTAATTGATAACATTGGTTTTATCAATAACGAAACTACTATTTACAGGGCACAAGTATTACACAAATAGCCTAAATTGGATAATGATTTTTAATATATAAAAATAAAATTAAGTCATAAGCATCTGTAATAGGGCATTGAAATACTAAGAACTAAAAAAAGTAAAGTAAAGTATCATCACGACCATTTCTCTTTCGGGGTGGTCACAAACCACGCTTATAAATAAGCGGTTTCACATTTAGCCAACTTTACTATAGCCCAATCATGACAAGTGGCAAGCTCATCGATGTCTCCAGCGTACCAAACTCGAGAAATATCACAAATAAATTAAATATATGTCCTGGCCAGGAATCGAACCCGGTACCTCTGAGTCTTAATCCACGGAATTAACCGCTAGACCACGGAGGCAGTTGAACTAAGTACGTACGGTAAGTTGAAGCAGTAAGAACTAAATGTAAATAATCAGTAATAAATTGCAAAAAATATTCTGTTACTAAGTCGCTAAAGTTATTAGTGGATGTCGTTATTTATGTCAGAGATGTCGACATAATTACAAAATATTATTCAATTCACAACTCTATAAGCGCTTGACCTTGACAGCGGTCGTGCAAATATCAACTTTAATAGCATGATATATATATAGTTAACGGATTCCATTATATAATGTTTGCGCATAAGTAACAGACTAGGGCTGCAGGAGATACTAACAGGTGATCCTAGTGTTTTTTTTTTTAAACTTTAGAATGCCTTGTCCGTGTATCTAAGTCAAATCTTATTTACATTTCATTTGCTCAAACGTACTCCACATGAAGCGAGGCCATAATAACTAATTTAGCTTCACAAATGTGCCACTTTGTTACCTACAAAAAGAAAAGAAAAAATAATAATTATCGAATCAATAAGTTTTTGTGACCGTAAACAATGACTACTTGAGGTGCTAGTGTACGATGGTCATATCTAATTTGACTTTGAAGAAATGCCCAGACCACGCAATAGCCACGGTACACTAGCCCACTTCCTTTAACTTCAGCAACAAATAAATGTTAAGCTAATGATGTTGAATTTAAAAGTAGAAATTAAAAAAACATAATTGTTGATAATAATAAATATTAATATAAATATACCTAAATAGATTGTATTTGTTTAGAAATAATAATAATATACCGGTCTGGAACGCTTTCCACCTACTGTGCAACCTTTGCTGGCAGGAGGGAAGAGTACCAGAGGACTGGCGGCAATCAGTCATCGTTCCTTTATACAAAGGTAAGGGATCTAGATTGGACTGTGCCAACTACCGAGCGATTAGTTTGATCAGTTTGGCGAGCAAGATGTATGGCAAGATTCTCACGAAACGCTTGCAAGAGAAGACTGAAGGTCTTTTATGGGAGGCACAAGGAGGCTTTAGACCTGGAAGAGGATGCACTGACCAAGTCTTTTCGCTCCGCAATATCACAGAGAAGTTTTTGGCCTTAAACCAGAAGGTTTTCTGTGCTTTTGTGGATTTGGAAAAGGCTTTTGATAGAGTTGTAAGAAAGAAGCTTTGGGACATATTGCCGGAGTATGGAGTGAATGACAAACTGCTACAAGCTATACAGTCCCTGTACAAGGGCTGCAAAGCTTGTGTGCGGGTGGAGGGGGGTATGTCGCCTTGCTTTGAATCCCAAATGGGCGTCAAACAGGGTTGTGTGCTTTCTCCTAGATTATTCACTCTATATCTCGACAAATGCCTAAAAAGAGTGAGAGAGAGTGACTGTGGGATAAAGATGAGTGATCTAGTGGTGAACTGCCTGCTTTATGCAGATGATGCTGTTCTTATGGCATCGTCCGAACAACAACTGCAATCACTAGTCACAAGAATGAAGGAGGGATGTGCAGAAAAAGGACTCCGTTTGAATGCGAGAAAAACCAAGGTACTAGTGTTTGAAAGAAGAAGGATGACAACCGTGACGATAAAGATTGATGATGAAACTCTAGAACAAGTAAATGAAATTATATATCTGGGCAGTGTTTTCACTGCGGATGGGAAGTACGATAGGGACGTTGAAAGAAGAGTGAACGCGGGAAATAGTGTTAACGGTGCCCTGGGGTCACTGATCGGCAGTCGAAATGTCAGTGACAAAGCTCGGCTCGCCATACACAATGCCATGTTGGTACCAACACTGATGTATGGAAGCGAAACGTGGATATGTCAGAATACGCATGAGAGTAGGGTTAATGCAGTAGAAATGCGGTCGTTGCGGCGGATATGTGGCGTCACTTTGGCGGACCGCATACGTAACGTCGAAATACGGAAAAGGGTTGGTATGAAGGAAAGCATAGGGACAAAAATAAGGAAAAGCATGCTACGATGGTTCGGGCATGTTGAAAGGATGAGCGATGAAAGATTGACGAACCAGATATATAATGCGAAAGTTGTGGGTAAAAGAGGCCCTGGCAGACCGAGACTCACATATCACGATCAAATAAATAAAACACTGACTGAAGGTGCATTAAAAAGTCTTCGTAACCAAAGGGCATGTATGAAGAGGTTAATGAATGTCGACGAAGCGAAAGAGGTATGTCGTGATCGTGTCAAATGGCGCTCAATTGTCTCTGCCTACCCCGCAAGGGATCTGGCGTGAAGATATGTATGTATGTATGTTTAGAAATACATATAATATACATATGTATATTTATCATCATATAAATTCATTTATATATTTGCCTCTGAGGTACCGATGAGGTTCGATTCCTGGTCGGGATACAATAATATATATTGAAAAAAAGTAAAGTATCATCACGACCGTTTCCCTTTCGGGGTGGTCAGAAACCACGCTTATAAATATGCGGATTCACATTTAGCCAACTTTACTATAGGCCAATCATGACGTGGCAAGCTCGTCGATGTCTCCAGCGTACCAATGTATCATCACGACCGTTTCTCTTTCGGGGTGGTCAAAAACCACGCTTATAAATAAGCGGATTCACACTTAGCCAACTTTACTATAGGCCAATCATGACAAGTGTCAAGCTCGTCGATGTTTCCCGACCAGGAATCGAACCCGGTACCTCCACGTAAATCCACTGACTTAACCGCTAGACCACGGAGGTTTAAATAAATAAATTAAATTATTATTTTATTTATTTGTGATATTTCCCGGGTTTGGTACGCTAGAGCGTCCCACTTGCCATCATGAATCTACATAGTAAAGTTGAATATATCTTATTTCTTCTTTAAAAAACGTGGTTTATGACCACCCCGAAAGATGATACTATTTTATGTGTTCTTAGTTTGTATTCTCTGTTATGTTTTATCACTAGCTATTGTCTTTTATATTTTTATTATTAAAAATATTAAATGGGTAGAATATTTTTTCTGCAACTGCAAACAAATTTATAGGAGCTCACGTTGGCAATGCAAGTGCGGACATACATTTTGCAGGAAAATTGCGAGAACGTGATACTGTCTCATGTCTTAACACATTTCCAAGCTAAAAAGGTGCGTATAGACTATCACATGAATTTGCAAATAAAAAAGAAACAATTTGCCTCCTAAAATCAGGCAAGTAACCACCAGAACGCTATTTAAAAAAATGGTCTAATAGCATTTTCTTACCCAACAAAATTTGTAAGTTATTATTATGTAAGTATATATGTAAAGTTTATGTATTAGTATTTAGTTTATATTATATATATGTGTATGTATGTGTGTATATGTAGTTGTATGTATGTATGTAGTTATTATTTTTATTTTATTTTATATTTCATATTTTTGCACTTACTTTCCAGTAAATTGTTTAAAGTTGTCCCAATGGTTGGCTATGACCTGGTATTAGCTCCCCTTATATTGGTCAAGAGCTTGTTCCATAAATTCACGAAGAAAGTTATTTGAAGTCAAAAGTAAACTAAATTACAAAAAAAAACCCTTCAAAAACAATACAAGAACATTCATTAGTTTGACTTTGATATGTTTTTTGGCAATTGATATTATGTTGACTAAACCAAGATATAAAGGAATATTAAATACAATTTAGTGTCAGCCAAACGTCTGGCCAAGGAGTTGTCCAAACGGCTAACGGAATAGTCTGGAGACAGGAAGGCTGGCAATTATTTCTGCTAACGTATTAGCCTCGCTATACAGAGGGGAAATGTTGCCAGTCTCCTTGGGACTGTCCCTGAAGAGTCGTCTCTAGAGGACATTTACTTATAGTTTATTATTATTAGGTTTAGTTTATATTTAATTTTTACTCTTTAAGTAGTTTTATTTATATTCCTTCGAATAAATAAAGTAAGAATTGGTGTTATTTATAATAAAATCTCATAGAAACACTTTGGTTCTTTGACGAATATCAACTTCGAATTCCATTCATCAGAGCAATACCAAGCATAGCTCACTCCACACCTTACAGCTGTCAGTGTCCACGTCTAATAGTAGGTGGTATTTATTTAAAACTTTTTGCACTTACACTTACACTTTACAAACATTGACCGCCTCCGTGGTCTAATGGTAACAAACGTTCCCGTGAACTCGGGAGGTCGTGGGTTCGATTCCCACCGGGGGCAAGTTGTACATTATATAATTTGTCTCGGTCTGGGTGTTTATATGTATAATATGTAAATATTAACAAAATATATATAATATTTAGTTTATCAACCATCTAGTTTCCGTAAAACAAGCCTCGTAGCTTACCACGGAAACTAGATGGCGCTGTGTGACCTGTCTGGAAATATTTATTTATTGTCTGTGAAAGGTTCGCGCAAATTATAGAACATAATGTAAAGGATAAAAGTACTACTAAAACTAAAGTACTTACCAGTAATTAATATTAATATGTGGTAGTGCATTTAAAGGGCACATAAACATTTACACCGCAAAATTGCCGGTTAAAAACACATCATGTGACAACGTTCTTTATTTTCTCAGTTCTCTTTAAATAGGTTACGCGTTTCAACTGTAAAATAACGATGTAGTGTGGATCCACCCACTATCTATCTAGATAGTGAACTCTAGTGGACGCAGCTGGACACGGATGTGATATAACGATGCAATTCCCTTACAGCAGTTTAAGCTAAACTGTTGCAGGACAATGTGTATGTATGTAGTTCATGTAAACTTTATCATATTATTTTAAAGAAGTGTAAATTTCAAAAAATATTTAAATTTTTTAAATTTTCGCGCACATTTATAATAGTTTTTATAATTTTAACGGGTCTTTACGCGATTTACTGTAGAGACATATGTATTTCTCCCGACGTTTCAGCCAATTAGCATTGGCCGTGGTCACGGGTCACGGGTCGACTGAACAACTTGACTGAAACGTCGAGAGAAATATGTCTCTAAGGTAAATCGCGTAAAGACCCGTTAAAATTATAAAAACTAAGTGTCATAAAGTTATAAAATTGTTGAGAAACTAAAGTACAAACACAAGTTTTGACTCAATATTGTTAGAGCACATGGTAGTTGAGCTCCTAGGACTGTATATTTTTGTAAAAGCTATCTGCATGAATCTAATTTAAAATATAGTTTATTTCAAACAAAACTTTAAATAAAATTAACTATATTACAACAAAAACTAAATTTAACCTAAAAAAGAAAAAAACAGAAAATTAAATACTTACAAAAAAATAACTCCCCAAATCGCTGTCTTGTTGCAAGTCTGAAGTATTTTGTTTTGTAAATTAGTTTACTGTGGATATTGTTAGTCAAAAGTGGTGTTATTTTATTTAATAAATATAACAAGACGGGGTAAGAAGCTAAACGGTGTGATAATTAAAGCTAGACCAATTGGTACAGAAATAATTGGTGAAAATTCCGTTCGACGTGCACTTTCAAAGTGATTTTGTTGTCCACTGACTAGTACTGCTTGTTACGGAAGTGTAAAACATATGTATCTTTGATAATTTTGTATGAAATTGATAACCAATGTCCGCTCTGTCTTATATATTTTGATCTCTTTGGTAGCTATTAAATAGTACAGTATTTAACAGTATAAAAGAACCTAACCTGGCTGTAATTCTTAACTTTTTTTTTTTTTTTAATACTAGCACGACATGTGACCTTGGGCCCACCTGATGGTAAGTGGCGCGCAAGGTCCATTAATGTTAGCAACTGAAGTCAGATACTCATAACTGCCATCAGTCCCTAACACTATGCCGGCTTGACTAGATGCTTTTTCACACTTCGCTTGAAGGACTCCAAGTTATAGGAAAGTGGAAACACAGAGGCTGGAAGAGCATTCCACATCTTTATCGTACGACAGATGTATGAGTTCCCAAATTTATAGGTACGCGAAGGGATCTTCGGAGCACTCACCATAGTATAGCCGGTAGAACACGCTCAGAAACTATAAAAAAGATTTTCCTATATATTTTATTAACACCATTTTTCCTTATCCTATCCGTAACATACTTTACTTGTTATTAACGAAAATGTCTATAAATTCATACGGGCCATTTCACAAAGGATTTTCAGAAGTACGTCATAAATTCAGTGTCCGAGCTTTTTTTGGAGGGAAAAAAGAAAGTATCATCACGACCGCAACGATCAATGGTTTACGTTTAACAAACTTTACTGCCCGGCCTATCATGACAAGTGGCAAGCACGTTGATCTACACGTACTAGCGTCATTCAAATATAAATTTAAAAAAAATATATTGTTCAATTTTAAGACATTGTGACTCAACCCTCATCCAATCCCCGCCAGCGACCTTCTTCAGGTCATCCGTCCATCTGGCGGAAGGTCTTAGAGTGAAGTTTGCCCCATTGGTCAACGGTTCTGCGGCAGATGTGTCCATTGCCACTGTAGCTTGTTGATTTTTAATGCTATGTCGCTTTGGTTCTTTGACGAATATTAACGTTTCGCAATGGAACAAGCTACCACTGGCCATTAGACGGGCCAGTCTGTCAACGTTTTTAAACAATTAATCATCAACTTGTTTCTTGATAAGCAGGAGCACACAGCATCTAGTACACATTAAATATTTGGCACACACTTTTGGCCAACCCGTCTGGCCAGCGTGGCGAGTGTTGGCCAAATTCTCCAGATATATGTTCTGGAAGGCCCATCTTCAACAGTGGGTGTTTAGGACGCTGTGTTCTAGGGGCTATAATGATGAATGATTTATGTATATATATATATATATATATATGTTTTTGTTTATAATACTTGCATGTAATTGCTTGCTATGTATAAAACAAAATAAAATAATAATATTATAAATAAAATACTTTCTCCAAATCACTACCAAAAGACAAAGTGCCAAGGATACTGGCAGCATTTCCTTGTTTATTTATTTAGTACACACAGCACATATATTATCACACACATAACATAGTATAATTACAACTTATCTAATATATGTACCAATTAGGTGTTTACCAAGAAGAAATTGGAAACTTTGTTGTACGAGTACAAGCGTCATTTCAATAATAGTATATCCTAAAATCGAACCTGTTGTATACTATCTTAACCGCTAGACCATGGAGACAGCAAAAAAATATTTACAACGTTACGAAAGGCTTCCACCAAATCCAGCACAAAGTGTCTATTGTGTTATCTCACAAAGCCCCTGACAGGGTGTATCTTTCAACAATCCGCTGTTACCAAAGACATAATATTAATGAAAATAAAATAAAAATACATTTCTTTGAATGCGAGAAAAACTAAGATTAAGTTCGATACTGTAAAGAAGAAGTACCTATGACAAATGTGACGATAAAGGTTAATTTTGACCGCCTCCGTGGTCTAGCGGTAACAAACGTTGCTGTGAACTCGGGAGGTCGTGGGTTCGATTCCCACCGGGGGCAAGTTGTACATTGTATAATTTGTCTCGGTCTGGGTGTTTATATGTATAATATGTATATATTTACAAAAAAAAAAAAGTATAATATGTAGTTTATCAACCATCTAGTTTCCGTAACACAAGCTTTGTAGCTTACCACGGAAATTAGATGGCGCTGTGTGACCTGTCTGGAAATATTTATTTATATTAATGATGAAACTCTAAAACAAGTAAATTGAATATCTGGGAATATTTTTACTGCGGATGGGAAGTATGATAGGGATGTTGAAAGTTGACCGCGGGAAATAGTATTAACGGGCACCCTGGGGTCACAGTAAATGCAGTTGAAATAAGATCATTACATCTTATAACAATGGTCTTTACACCAGTTCAGACTGCCTCCGTGGTCTAGTGGTTAAGCGTAGATTTAAACGCGAAGATGCTGGGTTTGATTCATAGTCGAGAACACAAAGTAATATATTTGTGACAAGCTTGTCACTTGTCATAATGGGCATAGGCCTTTACTAAAGAGTAAAGTTGGCTAAATGTGAACTCTCTCCTTACATGATGATATTTTTCTGTGATATTCTCGCTGCAATGTCATCGCAATTTAATTTTTACAACTTTGTAATCGATCATAAGAAAACAAAACACTGTGTTTAATAAATTTTAAATATATCATACGATATTAGGAACTTAATAAATTTTATTCGAAGTTAATTATAGTACATTAAATATAAATTAAAAGCTACATAAATAATAAAATTAAAAATAAACTAAACTATAAATAAAAAATGTCCTCTAGAGACGTCCCATCCGAGATAGTCCCAAGGAGACTGGCAACATTTCCCCTCTGTATAGCGAGGCTAATACGTTGGCAGAAATAATTGCCAGCCTTCCTGTCTTCAGACCTTTCTGTCAGCCGCTTTGACGACTCCTTGGCCAAGCGCCTCGCTGACGGTCCCCATGGGCCCATCGTCTCGACCCCAAACGGCGCAAATTCGTAACCAATACCAAGGTTAGCGTATTTGCGCAATTTGAGGTTCTCCGCAGAAAAAGCTGCACATCCCGCGCCTGACGAGGTCGCCTGTTTAATAAATTGATTAGTTGTACCTTACCTTGTGTATACGTCCATGTCTTGAGTAATTTATTTTATAAATACGCCATCATTTGCGGTTTTAATAAAACCTCTCAGTATGGATAACAAATGACTCTTTCAAATGACTAGCTACATGGTCTTTTTGTTATTTGATCGAAGTAAATTTTTCATTTATTCATTCATTACAGCCCCTAGAACACAGCGTCCTAGACCTTCACTGCTGGAGATGGGCCTTCCAGAAATGGATAATTTAACACTGGCCAGACGGCTTGGCGAGGATATGATGTCAATTTTATATGACAATTTATTAACGATTCCACAATTGGCATTAGTGGAACCGGGACCGACGGCTTAACGTGCTCTCCGAGGCACGGGTTGTAAATCTATGACAAATGATAACTTAATTACTTTTATTATATTGTATGATTCTTAAGTTGTACAACGGGATCAGTATACAAATGCAATTGTAATTTTATATCTCATTGTTATTGTACTGATTTTGTTGGTTTATTTTTTTCATAATAGCCAATAATGAAAATTTGTAAGGCTTTAGATAACATATATTTTTTGTATACATAATATTGTAAAGGCTGTAAATTTTCCCACGAATAAATATATAGATAAATACATGTACGTAAGAAAAGTGTATTTCATATTGGTACATGCCGGGTGGGTTTGAACCGACCTTTGTAGGATTTAAGGTACGCGTTCTTACAACCGAGACACAACCGCGCCTAAATAAAAAAAAAAATAATAGTTTTTAAAACAATTATCCGTCTAGTTATTTAACTAACTTTATAATAACCTAATGTACTTAGCATTCTAGATAAGAGCGGCGATATATCAGTTTTAAGAACGCTTTTCTTAACATCTTAAAAAGGACGGTTCGAACCCTGGCATGTACACGATTGCTAACGTTTTTTATGTTTTCCGAATGAATTGCCGTCATGCCCAGTCAAGCCAGCGAAGTGTTAGGGACTGATGTCATTCATGAGTGTATCATACCAGTTGCTAACATTCATGGACGCGCTCCACTTACCTTCAGGTGGTAAGGTCACATGTAGTGCTAGAATAAAAAATAAAAAAAAATATCAAATGTCATATTTTCTATCGGATACAGTTAATTTATAGTGTGTTAACGTAGGAATTGCAAGTGCTTCACTTCACGATGATTTAAGTATCTGTTAATGTAGCATTCGGCGATAAATATACTTTTCTTACGTACATTGGTCATACATTTACAACACTACCGGTCCCATGCCTCGGAGCACGTTAAGCCGTCGTGCGTCGGTCCCGGTTCCACCAGTGGAATCATTAATCAATTGTCGTTTAAAATTTACATCCGACTCTGGCCAGCGTGGAGAGTGTAGGTCAAATGCTTCAGGAATTTCTGGAAGTGAATAGGGAGAACTCTAGAGGACTAGGGTTCTGTGTTCTGACTGTCATGAAAATTCTAGATAGGTCTTAGTTGTTCGTGAGCATCTTATTGCGCAATAAAAAGAGATTACACTTTTAGATCAGCAAGAACAAGACCACCGATAACTTAGCAAGACCAATTCCAAGACTAACCCTAGTCTTTGTCCTAATTTTACTAAAAATGCTTATATTGTTTTACTTATTATATACATGCCTGCCTCCGTGGTCTAGCAGTTAAGTCCGTGGACCTAGACTCGGAGGTACCGGGTTCGATTCCTGGTCGGGACACAAAAATATTTATTAATGTAAATAAAGACATTTAATGAATATTTAATTTATTTGTGATATTTCTCGAGTTTGGTACGCTGGAGACATCGACGAGCTTGCCACTTGTCATGATTGGCCCATAGTAAAGTTGGCTAAATGTGAATCCGCTTATGTATAAGCGTGGTTTCTGACCACCCCGAAAGGAAACGGTCGTGATGATACTTTACTTCTATTATATACATATATTAAAATTGGTAACTGTTTCGTGTCTGTCTTTTTTAGAGTTCATAGGTAAAAATATCGAACCCTTACAGTTATTTGAAATAACTCCAAAACTACCTAATGTTCCGATATGGCACTGGTTTTTTTTTAGCTACAGATTTTTGATTATAACCTCTGTATACATTTTTGTCAACAAGATTTCAAAATTCAAGTAAATCACACCAGTATTTCTCAAAGTACTAGTTTGCGGACAGATATTAAAGTCTCACAAGATTTCTTACTACAATTAGAAACATATATAGTTGGTCTTGTGGTATTATGTATAATAAATATGATTATCTTAAAACCAGTAGCTATTTTTATGTATAGTATTTATAATATATGTTTATGTATTAATGTTATCTATATGTGTATATATTATTTAAGTATATGTATGTTTATATGTTGACCGCCTCCGTGGTCTAGTGGTAACAAATGTTGCCATGAACTCGGGAGGTCGTTAGTTCGATTCCCACCGGGGGCAAGTTGTACATTGTATAATTTGTCTCGGTCTGGGTGTTTATATGTATAATATGTATATATTTACAAAAAAAAAGAAGTATAATATGTAGTTTATTAACCATCTAGATTCCGTAACACAAGCCTCGTAGCTTACCACGGAAACTAGATGGCGCTGTGTGACCTGTCTGGAAATATTTATTATTTATTATTATTATTATATAGGAATTGCTTACTTTTATGGTATTTATTGGAATAAAATTAATTTCTTAATATCATTTCACTATCCTCGATCTAATGAAGAAATCTCATTTGTCCCAACGGTCAACAGACAGAGAATGCCGGTCATTATGTTCGCCGATTATAAATTACAATAAAGTTTTTAAATAAATAAATATATATATTATCAGTCAGAGCAAGAGTCTTGCGAGACTTGGCAAATCTTGTTCTTGTTCTTGCTTTGGGAAACACTAATAGTCAGTCGCAAGCCCGAGACATCATCGTCTCCTGTCCTCACACAATAAAGACCCGGCACTCGCACAATAAGTAAAGCACGATCAATCGCCGATACAGTGACGACAGAATTCGTGATAATGGGAAAAGTAAGCCACGACAAGGTGGGAACGCGCCCTTATAAAGCATACATTTTAACATAATTATACAACTTCGTTACAACTGCCAAGTATGAAAATAATATTAATGTATGCGTATACACGCACGTAAAGATCACCAACCGGTCTTGATACCTGCTTTGCATTGTCCTTATCAAACCCCAAGTCACCCTTGTGGCAAAAGATCTCGAAATTATGTAGATGTCGCATAGACATCAGATATTCGGATTCATCATCTGCTCGCCAGTAGAACAAGCTTCCACTGAACATCAGACAAGAGTTAAAAAAATACTTAATACATTCTTTTAAAAAAAGCAGAATTATATATTTTTACTTCACAAATTTCTACTTCCTAATAATATATTATCTTCATATATTTATATCTAATATAATAACTATATATTTATGAGTATTTACTTAGTTTATTGGTTAAAATTGCACCCCACATATTTATACTCTCTCAGTATCCGAAAGGTTAGCGGGTAGAAAGAGCCGAAATGGCTTTAATTTCGCCTTTGTACTAATAAATAAAACATATGAATATAATAAGTGGATTTAATTATCAAAATACTTTACAACTTAAATACAAAACCTCTGAGAGATCGACGCTACATACGTCACCATAGTCGAGAAAAGGAAGGAGAAGGATTTGAGCAAGGGTTATTTTAGCTTTTAACGGCAAAAAGTTCTTAAGTTTATTGCACTCAGAGCAGCAAATAGTTTACGACTTGTATTGGTAACTTGAGAAATTCCAGCTTAGATTGGAATCCAGATGTACCTACACCCAGATTCTTTACTTCGCTGCAGTATGCAATCGCAACGTTGTCAGACCGAACAGGGATTTTAAAGGGTAGTCTGACAGTAAGAACGCTATATAGTTCTCGGACTCAACCTTAACGCAGTATCTAGAATTACAAGATCATCGGTTGTGGCACCCCGTACTCAGGGCCATAATCATAACCAACTCAAAGCGCATGACAGAAGGAAAGGGAATCCCTAGTTCTGAATTATGCAAACCCACGTTCTGACTAGAAGTGTAAGGCTTCCTACTGAAATTTTAATTATAAACTCCTACGACTCGACCATAGACTTATTATTGTAGTCAAAGTTAAAAAAATATTGCGTATATTTTGGGTAAATTAACTTTTTAGACAACAATATAGAGAACTGCCTCCATAGTCTAGCGGTTAAGTCCGTGGATTTAGACTCGGAGGTGCCGGGTTTGATTCCTGGGCGGGACAAAAAAAAAATATTCATGTAAATAAATACATTTAACTAATATTTAATTTATTTGTGATATTTTTTGAGTTTGGTACGCTGGACAAGCTTGCCACTTGTCATGATTGGCCTATAGTAATGTTGGCTAAATGTGAATTCGTTTCTTTATAAGCGTGGTTTCTGACCACCCGAAAGGAAAACGGTCGTGATGATACTACTTTACTTTTGTAGAGAAAACACCAAAGTCAAATTCAAAATATCTCGATTTACGTAAGCCTATATAAGACTAAGCAGAAAAGTGGTCCAAAGAATAAGGCTGTTAGCAGAAGACCATCAGCTTAGCAGTGACCTGTTAATGTTTAATCTGACTGAGAAAGCAATCGGCAAGCAAAACTAAGCTAAATACATTTATAATAATAACAAAATGTATGTCTATGACAGACAAACTTTGTGCGAACCTAATGATAGATAATGACAGTGTATTATTGCAGTTGATACGCCTTTCAAGTGAGTTTGTACCGTAAATATCGGTTGCGGAAGTTCGATTAGAGATGTTTAGTAAATACAGGTTGCGAGCTTATTACTTATTTATGAACTATTTCCGTTTACAAAGTAACGAAACAAAGCGAATTGATTGAGCATTTATTTCTGATTTAATATTATTCACCCTAGAAGCTAGACCATGCAGTTAGCCGACACCATTTTTTTTTATTTTTTTTTTTTTTTTTTGCTACTGGAATCAGACACTCTTGACTGACATCAGTCTCTAACACTAGGCCGGAGGACGAGGTTAATTAAAACGAATTCAGTATGTTTATTTTTTACAATTAGGAATTTTAGTGTTTCTAGTAAATGTTTAGTCGTACCAATAGTGGGTAAGGCAAGGGTATTGTGTTATGTGGCTTCGTGTCTCATATCGTACCGCACAAGATGTGGCCCGAGCCAGCTTGCGGCAACTTATTGAGTTTAGAAACGCCAACCAAGAGGCAAGTCCAAACTTCCACAAACTTACTCCGGCTTAGAGATGCCATTCATCTCTAAACAGTCAATTCGCCTTAACTTTTAATTGCCAACTTTTAAAGACAAATAAAAAACTATTATTATTATTCGTTTTTATAATTTAAGAGACATATTTCTCCCGACGTTTCTTAATAAATAACTTTTTAACGGTTATAGAGTTATATTAATCGATTTGGATGCCGGGATAAATCGCCCGGTGTTGCCAATGATATTGTAAGAGTCGTGTGTCGTTATTTCTAAAGAAAATATATGTGGGTAGGTTTACATCTACCGCCTATTATGTATCAGGTTACATCGCGCAGAGAAATATGTCTCTAAGGTAAATCTTGTTAAGACCCGTTAAAATTATAAAAAAACTATTATGAAAGTGCGCGAAAGTTAAAAAAAATATACGAGTTAAATTATAAGTTGACACGGCTGTTAATGCCTCGATTTTAGATTAAGCACTTGTACTTGTTTATGGCAACAATGTTATAGATTTTTTTAAAGCATAATTGTTACCATTCGATCCATCCATAACTTTTTGTTTTTGTTGTTGTTTGTAATTTTTTTTTAATAAATATAAATATATTTTATTAATTATAACTTTTCGGTATAAATAAGAAAAAAACATGTAGGTACTTTTAAAATTCCGGTTACTGACTTATTTTTTTATTGAGTTTACCTTTTTGTCTTTTTGGTTCCAATACGCCACATAGTTGAGAAAAATACGATGTTTTCCTTGTAACAATATTTATGACAAGACGAGATGAGTAAATATTTTTGAAGTGTACATTATGGCAGCCCTAATCCGACCCAACTTGTGACGGTTTTACTCCCAACTATTACAAAGGACCGATCATTAGGACGGCTTTTCATTTTATTTCTACTATTTTTCCGATTATTTTTAATAACTTTCGGACTGTCACTGTGTCACTGATAAATGTGGCTTTAACTTTGACACTGGCAAATTGTTACTAATGCCACAACGTAAAAAAAATGTGGCTTCTTGAGCGTGTTCTATAAGCTATACAACAGTGAGTGTTCTGAAGAGCTCCACAACCTTATCCCTTCCTCTCTACTCGTATTCAGCAACCGTCGCCAAACAGTTTGATAACCGCTTAACAACACCATTGAAATTAATTTAATATATTTTATCTACTCTCATATATATTGACATACTTTATAAACATACTGTTGAAATTTAAAAATAGAATCACATTATAACACTTTTTCTCTAACAAAATAATGTTATATTTCATTTTAAAAATAGAATCATACATATTATATAATACTTAATTTTTTTTAAGGCAAAGGTTCCATTACAAAAAGGATTTGAATCCAATTTTTACTTGTCTATGGCAGCGCCCGCCATAGCGCGTGCGCGATCATAAGCTAGGTTTTGGCGCCATTTCATTGTTTAGGACTTATGTATTCTGTATCGTGGTCATTTAAAAAGAAAAAAAAAATGGCGCCATTCAATACTCGATTTATTTGATTAATCAGTCGCTTGGTACAAGTAGCTGGCACAGCATAAGCTGTGTACACAGATTTCCATTCAATTGTTTAATAAACTTGGTTACTAGGTAACTACAAAGTTATTTAAAATAAGTGTTAAAAATTACTAAATAAAAATTAAAAAATAATTACGGTGTAATTTTGCAACTAAAATTTTGTATGCCAGAAATAGAAAATTGTATCGATCCAAAGCTTACCTACCATCTGCATTTTGATACCATCTTCATACAAATAAATATTTTCAATTCATTGGATTGAGCTGCATGACCCGAAGATACTAATAAAGACGATATTATAAAATAAAGAAAAACACAAAAAAAAAAACAAGGTAAGGGATTATAAGCTATATTCGTCGTGGTTATTGTGAGTGTCGTGATTTCTAAAAAGTTTCAAAGTGATAAGTGGGCAGGTTTACATCTACCGCCCATTATGTACGAAGGATACACAGCGCAAGACCAGTCGGCCAATGCAACTTAGTCGAAACGTCGGGAGAAGGATGTCTCGAAGATACTAAAAAGTTTATAAGTACAGCCAAACTTTTGCTAAATCCGAGCACTAACAAGTGACAAAGTCGCAAACGATTTCTTAACAGCTATTGAACTTTTAAATTCATCCATCCAAGCTGAAAAACATTACCTACAGACCCTCCTACAAAGAAGCCGCCATTTGGAAAGCATTCCTTCATCTATCAGAGTGACACGTAATCAAACAATACAATAAAACTTTTCTTCCCGAAAAATACTTGAAAATAATTCGCCATTTAAATTCAGGAGAAAGGCGGGGGATGGAAATGGTCGTCAGTTGCTAACAAAGGTTCCCAACTCGAGAGGTAATAACCGGGAGGTGCTTGGTGCATTTACGAAAATACACGGAATGAAGGTAGTACACACAAACCGATAATGCGACGTTGCCAAAATAACGACACCTCGCGAAGTGTGATGTTTGTATTTTATTCTACATACGCTTTTGCATTCCACTCGCTTGCACAATCCAAAACTATCAATGATAACTTAGGTGTTTTATTCATTTTACTTTTTTTTTTTAATTTATTAATATCGAACCAACAATGGACATAACATACTGATGATGTTTTCCATGATGCGCGAGGTGATGATGATATTTTTCTAAAAAATAAATACAAAACTATATAGTGCATTGCCTTCACCATTGCTAAAAGAAATAAAATTACTTTTTTCAAAATTTATGACAAAGACCTTCAGTCACTGTCACTGATGACGCCGCTCCAAAGAGAGGCGAAATATTTGGCAAAAAATATTTTAAGCTTCAATTTATATATTTTACCAAGTAAGAAATACTTTTTTAATATATAATTTTACTTTACTATACTTTGTAAAATTTAGCTTGGGTCCTATGACAGATGTCAAAGTGACTTTACAAGGGATGTGCTAGTGTAAGAGTTTAATATTATATCGAGAATGAGAATAGAATGAAAATGCATGTATATATCAACAAAGAGTATTAATTTATTCTGAATCGGATAATAAAGGAGTACATCCCAAATCATCATCATCTTCCATATCAGAGTCGCTAGAACAATCTTGGAGATTTATAATTAATTCGTTCAAAACGATAATAATTGCCTATAATGTGTGTCGATTATGCCCCATACAGTCGATCGACCGATATGTCCCATCACTATTATAATTATAGTTCTCGTATTTTTGTTAACAGATTGAGCGGCAAGATTACTTTTTGTTACATAATTTATTGTTGTTTGTTTTAAAAAATATTGTGTTATTATTGTATTATATTATTGTAGGATAAATATTATTGGTAAGCTATGGTTGTAACTACGAAAATAAATAACTTTGAACTCGCTGGCAATAACATTACGGACTTTTTAACATAGATTTGTTTTAGTAAAATGGTAATAAATGATGACTAAAATTAGTTATATGCCTATATATCTTCACGCTAGATTCCATGCGGGTAGGCAGCGAAAATTGAGTGCCACTAACACAATCACAACATACCTCCTTCGCTTCGTCGACATTTATCAATCATTTTATACATTTCCTTTTGTTACGAAGGCTTTTGCACCTTCAGCCAGTGTTTAATTTATGTAAGGATATGTAAGTCTTGGTTTGCCAGGACCTCTTTTACCCATCACTTTTGCAATATATACCTGATTTGTCAATCTTTCTTCGCATTGCAACATGCCTAAACCATCGGAGCATTACTTTTCTTATTTTTGTCCCTATGCTTTCTTTATACCTACCCTTTTTCGTATTTCAAGGTAACGTATGCGATCCGCCAAAGTGACGCCGCATATCCGACGCAACGACCTCATTTCTACTGCATTAACCCTACGCTCATGCGTATTCTGAGATATTCACTCTTCTTTCAACATCCCTATCCTATATTATTGGACGGACTATACAATTAGGCGTAGTACTTCAGCAAAGAAAAGACAGACGCATTCAGCTTGGATGGGCGGCATTCGGAAAGCTGCGCCAGATCTTCCTATCAAACATACCCCAGTCTTTGAAGACGAGAGTTTTCAACCAGTGCGTTCTTCCAGTGCTGTCGTACGGAGCAGAAACGTGGACACTAACAGTGGGTCTGGTCCACAAATTTAAGATCGCTCAGCGGGCTATGGAGAGAGCTATGCTCGGTATTTCTCTGATGGATAAAGTCCGAAACGAGGAAATCCGTCGGAGAACCAAAAGTAACTGATATAGCCTTCAAAATTAGTAAGCTGAAGTGGCAATGGGCTGGACATGTCTGTCGTAGAACCGATGAACGATGGAGTAGGCGAGTTCTAGAGTGGAGACCATGTACGGGAAGACGCAGAGTGGGTAGACCCCCCGCTAGATGGACGGATGACCTGAGGAAGGTGGCTGGTGGGGGTTGGATGAGGGTGGCAGGAGATCGTGTGAAGTGGCTATATCCAGCAGTGGAGAGACACAGGCTGATGATGATGATCCTATATAAATGAAAATAAAAATCTGCACACCGCAAATGATTACACAATGCATTACAGGTTTGTGTGGCCACCCTTATACGAACATAAGGAAAGAAAAGTTGAGAATAGCTTACACTTCGGCATGGGATTTCTTTATGAGATCATCTGCGCTCGATATGCAACTACGAGTTAAGTTTATTTGAAATGGAAGTACAGAATAGTGGTTTTAGCTTTGGCTAAAAGGTTTTGTAATCAAATAGCGTGTATACGAATAGGTGTTACCATTTCATTCAATAAGCCTTTTCTGTTTCGTTTCTGTATATTTTTTAGCTTATTTATTTTATTTATTTATTTATTTATTCTTATTATTAAACAAGAAATAAAATGGAGGCTATTTTTAATAACTATTTAAAATTTCAATTACTCAATTTATATATTTAATTAAATGGTACCTTATTTCTTATTAGATGTAGAAAAAGCAATGCCGATTTTTGTAACAAATAAATTATTATTTAATTTACTATTTTTTCTATATTATAAATGCAGTTCTTTTACATAAAATAATAATAATAAGAGCGACGGTGACTCGGTTGTAAGAGCGGTGGTGGCTCGGTTGTATGAGCGGCGCCCCGCGGCGGTGGCTCGGTTGTAAGTTGGTGGTGGCTCGGTTGTAAGAGCGGTGGTGGCTATGTTGTAAGAGCGGTGGTGCTCGGTTGTATGAGCGGCGCCCCGCGGCGGTGGGTCGGTTGTAAGTTGGTAATGGATCGGTTGTAAGAGCGGTGGTGGCTATGTTGTAAGAGCGGTTGTGGCTCGATTGTAAAATGGTGGTGACTCAGTTGTAAGAGCGGTGGTGGCTCGTTTGTAAGAACGCTTTCCTTAAAAATCCTAAAAGTGTCGGTTCTAACCCCGCCATTAACCAATAAAAAAAAAACATACGTACATTTGTCGTAGAAACAACAACAACACGATCCCTTTATCTCAAAGAGCAGGTTAGGCCGTCTGGTCAGGTGCCACTAATACCAACTGGTGCAATCGTTTATAAATTGTCAATTAGACATTTAAATGAGCCTTGCCACCCCATCTGGCCAGCGTGGCGAGTGTAGGGCTGATTCGGCAGTAATTTCTCGAAGGCCCATTTCCAACAGTGGATGTCTAGGACTCTGATGATAATGATGTTATCCATGAATTTGTTCATAATTAATATTTCGAACACATTTAGCATAACACGAGTATCTGTACGATTAGGTATATAGGTATACCTATGTATATTCAAAATCTCAACTGCTGGGTCGTTATGAGTAAAGTCGTAACGTTTACGAGCGCGGCGATGGCCCTCATTATGCGAATCACCGCCAAGTGACGGTTCACGCCTCTGATTAATATTATCTATCGCACTAGCGGTAATAACGATATCAAAGCTGCACCTTGAGTCGATGATAAAAATTAAACAACTGACGACTATTTAAACCAATGCGCAATATTTAATATGCAGGAACTCCCTTATCGAATCTAGAATAACAAGTACAGGATTTTAGACAAAGCCACAACACACTTCGTTTTGCTATAGCACTACGGCTAGGCTGCAAGGTCTCCGGTCAACATATTTATTGTCGCGGTGTTAATGCAGACGAACGAGGCCACCAAGCTCTATGCTGCCAAAAAAGTGTTGAAGATTTTTTCTCTTTTATTATAAAGGTCTAGGACGCTGTGTTCTAGGGGCTGTTATGATGAATGATGATGATGATTATTGTTACCATGCCTATTAGAGCACGTTAGTTAAGACGTCGTCAGGTCCCAGTTCCACTAATTACCATCACAGCCCCTAGAACACAGAGTTCTAGATCTTTATAATAAAAGAGAAAAAATCTTCAACACTTTTTTGGCAGCATAGAGCCTAACCTTCCAAAACACGTGTCTGGAGAATTTAGCCTACACTTACCACGCTAGCCAGACGGGTTGGCAAGTCAAATACCAACTTTTAAATTTGTTAGTAAATTGTCAAAAAAATAATTTAACCAACGCACTGTCGAAAGTAGGCTTTATACTCCAAAAATATGTTGGCTTGGCCACTATGTACTTATGCACATGCCCATTTATTGTCCTTCCATTTATCACACCTACTCCTGGGCGAAAGGATCCTTACCACGCCGGTCGGTGTAGTATTGTGTTCACCGCGCGTCTCAAGCAGTGAATGTCTAGGACTTTGCGGACAGCCGAATAAATTGAATTTTCAAAGATAAATTTAACAAGAAATTGTAATATAAAATAATAGGTACATTAAAGGTTTTAATTAAGTCAAAAAGGGGCTGCGAACATATTTGTTTTCAATTTACCAGGAAGCGATGTTGGAAATTTATTTTTCATTTGCGATTTGTGAGCCGTTAACTGAATTATCATACATTCAGTAAAGCTACTTTGACTTATGTAAGAATGAGGCTTTTCGTACAACTTATTAGTCACCAACGTAAATTGTTTAATTATTTTTGTCATGGCTTAGACATATATTCTTGATCCATTTTTTTTATTAAAGTTTATTATTCATATAAATTAAATATAATAAACATAAACTAAATCTAATAAAACAATAAACTATAGATTACAAATATCCTTAGAGACGTCCCATCAGTATATACTCGTAGTATCAGAGGGTCAAACAGTCAGTCAATAAGGAATACTACATGGACGTTTTGAGAAGCATGAAGCAATTCATCATAAACGACCTGATTTGTGGGCAGACAATTTATGGATTTGTCACCATAATAATGCGCTGTCACACTCCAGTATGGTTGTACCAGCCACTGTTTTCGCCAGATTTGGCTTCTCGTGACTTTTTCCTGTTTTCAAAACTCAAAAATCTGTTTCCGGGAACGCGCCAGTCTATTGAAGCCATAAAAAGTAATTCGCTTTAGGAACTGAAGACCATCCCAGCCGAAACTTACAAATGTATGGAAGATTGGATTAGGCGTTGGCATGCTAGTATAGCACAAAAGGAGTCTATTTTAAAGTCGATATTAAAACACGTTAATATGTTGGTTGGTTTTTGGACAGTCCGGGTCAAATTTGTTCAGACCTTGTATATATTCTTATATTTATATATTACAGCGGTCCTAGACCTCCGCTGTTGGTAATGGGCCTTTCAGAACATAGACGGGTTAGCAAGATCTGATTAAATTTTTTAATAACATTTTTTTAACGATTACATTAGTTGGTATTAGTGGAACCGGGACCGACTGCTTAACCTGCTCTCCGAGGCACGGGAACTGTGGAAATAATAATGTAATAAATAAAAAATACGTTTATATATACGAGAATTTAAAACAAAATAAAAATTATTCATTTTTTTTACAAAATAGGTTAGTCTATAGAGGAGTAAGGTTAGTTTGCACCATTCAGCATTTAGCACTAAGACCCAGCTTACTACTGTCTTTTTTTTTTTTTTTTTTTAATTCGTTTATTCAGATAAAAACTTAAACTATTTACATTTTTAAAATTATACGCCAAACTGCATAACAGTTTTATGGCGAATAGTACACTCTTTTTTTACATTTTTTTTTTTTTTTTTACACTATATTTTTAAAACACAAAGTTATTTACGATTAAATCACATTACTGTTGTATTTACCTAGCAAAAGCAACTTTAATTTTCTTTTAAATTCTTTTTTTGTCATTTTTACACAGTCATCAATGGGCATAATATTATTAAATATAATGGGAGTTAAAAACTTTCTAGTTCTTTTACCATAATAGTTGTTATATCGGTATTCATTGTATCTTGTCTTGTTGATCGTCTCTGTTGATTTGAAAGTTAAACACCCAGTGTACCTACTAAGGATTGTACTTTAGTTAACGTTCCAGCCACTGCACCAAAGTGATGTGTCGCAGCGGTCGGGGGATGTGCTGATTGTCAATTCAAATAAAGGTATGTATTGTAAGGTGGCAATTAAAAATATTTACAATTTAAAATCTCTTGTTTGTATACATAACAGTTTGTATGTGTGTGTGAGTGTGTACGAGTGTGATTATGGCGGTGCGTAGACGTGTGAAAATCTGTATGTGTGTGATGTTATTGTGGTGAGTATAATGTTCATGTTCATGTGATGTCTAAAATTCTTTTGCTATGCTAGGACAATGCCAAACACAGTGCCTCACAGGAGTTGTACGAGTGACAGCTCATTTAGTATTTTCCTTGCTTGCGACAACGGATGGTCAGATATTTTAAGTGTCTTGTTTATTTTATTGTAGATGTATGAAGATGTATGGAGCTATGAAAGGTAGGTTACGGCGAGCAAATTTAGTTTTAGTTAGAGGTACTGAGAAGAAATGGGCATGTATCGTCCGGGCTGAAGTTCGTAAATGTACGTGTATTTCTCATTGGTACCTGCCGGGGGTTTGAACCGACCTTTGTAGGGTTTTAAGAAAAGCGTTCTTACAACCGCGCCATGGTTTTATGTATTGTATAAAATTTTATAAGATTACATTTTTCCTTTCATATAAATGAATGAATAAAATTAAAGTTCATTCACTTACTTATTCACTGAGTCTGTATAATATTACAATTGCCCGGGTATTGTATACGTCAATGTAAGCTGCATACTCGGTCGATGATGAGAAAACTTCATTTCAAAATTTGAACCAAGCTGTCAGTCAAGCTCAAACATATCAACTTCTCATTGAGTAACTCTTGTTTCAAGCGGTGTTATTATTATTAAATTCTTTATTGCACAAAATAAGTGTACAAAGGCGAAGATTAATGCCTACAAGGCATTTTCTAACATCTAACCTTTGGGAGAGTGTGAGATTAAGGGTAGTGCTGATATCAAGTTTAACAATATAGAATATACTACACACATTACATACTAATAGATACTTACACTGTTACATAAATTACACATATACCTATAAATAAACGTATATACACATATATATTATGCCAAATATATATTTTTAGCCTGATGACGACTCCTGTTTGTCTAGAAATAAAGCAGTGACCAAGCGCTTAAAAACGTGGACAGACGGTGCGTGTCTAATAGCGAGAGGTAGCCCGTTCCACTGGCGGGCTGCAGACACAGTATACGAATCTGAATATCTGCTAGAGGAGTGGGATGGGATTTTAAGTTGGTTGTTATGTAAAGAGCGAAGTGGAAGGTTGTGAGTATCACACATGTATTCAAAACGGGATTTAAGATATGCAGGCGCATGAGGGTTGTTCAGGATACCATACAGAGACACGAGGAGATGGGTAGATCTTCGAAAGCGGATATTGAGCCATTTCAACTGATTACGAAAATGAGAGATATGATCATATTTACGCAAGCCGTATACATAGCGGATGCATAAATTGAGCAGACGATCGAGTTTGTTCAGTAGCTCTTCAGTGACGTCGGGATAGCAGATATCTGCATAGTCTATTATGGGAAGAAGCAGCGAACTGACTAGCATTAACTTTGCCTTAAAAGGAATAAAATATTGTAAGCGTTTCAACGAATGCATGCTGCCATGAACTTTCTTACAAATTTCGGAGACGTGGTGATTCCAGGAGAGATCACTGCTTATGTGAAGTCCTAGGTTTTTCACATGCTGACAAAAAGGAAGTGACACATTGTCAAACATTAATGGGGTAAAAGGTATATGGTCCAGTTTGCACAGCATTTGCCTCGAGCCAGCGATCATCACCTGCGTCTTCGAAGGGTTTACCAGTAGACCTAAATTTTGTGACTGTATTTTAATAGCTTCAAGATCCTTATTCATTTTGAGAATAGCATTTTGTATATCGTCCATCTTGAAGTGAAGCGAAAGTTGGACATCGTCGGCGTACAGATGGTAGGAACTGAAATGTATTACCTGAGTGATCATGTTTATAAAAACAGAGAAGAGCAAGGGAGATAACACGCCACCTTGCGGGACACCAGCAGTAACCGGACACCAGTCCGAGTACGTATCATCTAACCGGATGCGTTGCTGGCGCCCGCGAAGATAAGAGTCGAACCATAATGCCACATTCTGTGAAATGTTAAGAGAACGCAATAAGGCCGTGAGAATATCGTGATCTACACAATTAAAAGCGTTACTGAAGTCTAACAACGTAAGGAGTGTGAGCTTTTTATTGTCAATAGAAAATCTGATGTCATCAGTAATTTTTGTGAGAGCAGTAGTTGTGCTATGTGAAGGTCGAAAGCCAGATTGAAAAGAATTTAAAAGTTTATTGTGGGAAAGAAATGTAGCAAACTGGCGATGAACTACACGTTCTAGTACTTTAGATAGAAAGGGAAGAATTGATATTGGTCGAAAATGACTAAAATCGGTAGGGTTAGTATTTTTGGGGATTGGAACTATGTGGGCATTTTTCCACACTGTGGGAAATTGTCCAGTAGAGAGTGAAAAGTTTATAATATAGGTAATGAAGGGAATAATGATGTTTATTATGGGAATCAGAAGAACACGGCCCACATTATCATCTCCTACAGCCTTACTGGTTATGGATAGAATAATCTTTTTAATTTCACAGCTTGACATTGGTTCGAACTGAAAAGTATTACTAGAAGATAGGGGTAAAGCATCAATTTGAGAAATAGCGACAGCTTTATAAATACTATTAATAGAAGAAGAGGGACTAGAGAAGTGTCGGTTTAGACCGTTGATGTCCATTGAGGAAGAAATAATACTATCAGCCTTTACCTTACCAAGACCTAAAGTTCGAAGAAATGACCAAATGTTTTGAGGTGTGCAAGATTTAATAGATTCGTGAACAAATTGGCGTTTTGAGTTCCTACACATCTGATTCACCCGATTCCTAGCATGTTTATACTTATCCCAGTGTTCCTGACTGTGAGACTTCCTGTATTTCCTCTTTAAAGAGTCCCTCCACCTCATAGCTCTTCGTATCTTGTCGTCCAGCCATGGGGCCGGGGGTCTCTTCATACGTACTGGGCGTATAGGAGCATGCTTATCGAACAGCTTTATTATTAAGTTATTTAATTCTGATACCATGTTATCAATAGTTTCTTTACATATTACGGTGTTCCAGTTCATGGCAGCAGCGTCAGACAGAAGCAAATCAGGTGTGAGACCGAGGTATGTTATGTTATCATAACCACACTATTTTTTAGAATTTTTACTGTACTCATTAATTACACTGGTTAATATTACATTAATAAAGTCTATTGTAACCAAAACTTGGAAGAAAAACAGATTTATATAATAAATAAAAATTTAAGCAAAAAAATACGTCTTTCTTTTTTAGTAGCTACCCACGAAAAAAAAGAAAAAATTTTTTTTATAAATATCACTATGGCAAGCTTACAATATTAGTTCTACTTGAGTAAAGTATCATCACGACCGTTTCCCTTTCGGGGTGGTCAGATATTTCTATAGGCCAATCGTGACAAGTGGCAAGCTCGTCGATGTCTCCAGCGTACCAAACTCGAGAAATATCACAAATAAATTAAATGTATTTATTTACATTAAGAAGACGATGAGAAGACGCACTTCCTGGCTCAAGAACCACAGGGAGTGGTTCGGGATGAGCACCAGATCCTTGTTCCGGACAGCGGCCAACAAAATCAAAATCGCCTTAATGATAGCCGATAATAATAATAAGCTTAAGAAGAAGAAGATTTACATTAATAAATATTTTTGTTTCCCGGCCAGGAATCAAACCCGGTACCTCCGAGTCTAATCCACGGAGTTAACCGCTAGACCACGGAGGCAGTTCTACTTGAAAGTAAAAAATGGTACGTGACATCATTGCAAATGGCACATACTTTCAACAAGAACAACAAATAGTTGGCAGGCGGACTGATGGTGGTAATTTGTCCAGTCTGCCGCGGGGAGGGAAGAAGTGTATCAACACGTTTAAGAATCAGGATCGAATAGCCGTCATGCCCATCCAAGCCGGCATAGTGTTAGGTCATGTCAGTAATGCTTGTCATTGTTATATTCATGGACCCCGCGCGCCACTCTTATCAGCAGGCGACACAACGTCACAATGTCGTGATACAATAAAAAACAAATTTTCTGCAAAAGATAGGTACTCAATATTTATACTAAACTGCCTCCGTCGTCTAGCGGTTAAGTCCATGGATATAGACTCGGAGGTACCGGGTTCGATGTCTAAAACTACAACATCTATTTTAATACTAGTAGGTACTTATATTAAATTCGAATAATAGGTAGGGGTATTAGGAATAAGTCGGGAGCAGCTCTCATAGCGGCTTATATTGTACAGGGCTATCGTGTAACTTATCATTTATTATTATTTATTTATTATTCAAGGTACACTAACAGGTTACAATTAATACATATCAAGCACTTATTTACAATAATTTATAAGGTCGAAATTGCAACCCAAGGACAGTGTACACGGCATGCTACACATAGCTACTTGGATGATTAAAGTCAATTGTTATTTCAGTTTTAGAATTTTAGGTTTCATCTATTTTCATCATTATCAATATATTAATAATACGAGAACTTTACGTTAGTTTTCAATCAATAACACTTGCCTCTTAAATAGACTAAAATTAGGGTTAAAAATGTCTAGTAGTCACAGTATCGCTGGAAAGGTCATTAAATAGTCGGTCATTTAAATCGACAACTTACTACCATCAACGAATATTATTTTTATTTTTTTTAGGCATTAATATTTGCCTTCGTAAACTTATTTTGTGCAATAAAGATTTGTGAAATTAATAATAATTTACAATTACATCATTATTACACAAAGTAACTAAAAACTAAACAATAATATTTTAAAAGAAAATAGAAAAAAACTATCCCAACGAAAATAATACAAGACGAAGCGTAACTAATGGGCCCGGATGGCTAATGGGCCTGGGTTGGGGATGGGGATATTCCCCCGTTTCCCCCGGCAGGATCTCAGCTGGTAATTCATGTCTAGGCTTGACTACTTCAGTCCAGGAGCATTTCCCTAGGAAGTGGTCTTCCGTTGGGGGGCCGAGCGCAAGACGGAGCGATATTCTAGAATTGGTTGAACTGTCCGTTGTCAGCCCGATAGAACATACGCCTAGTCAGACCGTCAACAAATTATAGCAGGCATCTCCAGATCTCGAGCTATGACGGAATTACGCACGAACCATTTATTACCAGCTCGGTAGACCACTCTGAGCGATATGTTCTGCTGACTTTGTATACTGTCTCTGTTAGTCTTGGCCAATAGGTGGTGCCAGGCTGGCGCAGCATAAGTAAGTCGATCCGGACTTTTAACCTGAGCGGCAAGCTGGAATTCATACCAGGACATAACACGGCTCGGGCAGCCTTCGCCTGATTGAAGGCATGGTTTCCAGAGTAAATACCTATTATCTATTTTCAATTAATTATTGATCGATGTTTGGAATTGTTAGAAATGTTTGATAGCGGATTGCTGATGGGGATATGGGATACGCAATAGTGCCGTAGATCGCGGAAAAGTCATCGATATAAAATAAGCGGATTTTCTATTCTTGGCTACCTACGGGACGTCTAATTGTGTAAGACTCCCAGGAGAACATTCACTTAAGTTCCCTAGAATTATATTTATTTATATATGTATATATATTTATACTAGCACGACATGTGACCTTGCGTCCACCTCATGGAAAGTGGCGCGCGAGGTCCATTAATGTTAGCAACTTAAATCAGACACTTATGACTGACATCAGTCCCTAACAATATGCCGGCTTGACTGGACATGACGGCAATTCGAGTCTGATCCCGAAACGTGTGAACACACTTTACTGGGTTTATCGGCACGAACGGTGGATACCTCCCCGCCTCGACAGACTGGGCAAATTAGTACAGTAGTACATATATTTTCAAATATTTATTGTTAGTAATTTTTAAATAGTAATAGAAATCATTTTATTAGATTGTAAAAAGTAGTTTTAACATAGTGACTATCAGCTAGTGTTTAAATAGTAATAGAAATCATTTTATTAGATTGTAAAAAGTAGTTTTAACATAGTGACTATCAGCTAGTGTTTATACATTTAAAAAATTTTATATTTTTATTTATTTAAAAAATATATATAAAAAAATTTGCTATGAACATATTTCGTTATGCAACCCATCACTGCCGTAAGCGTTATTTATTATATAAAAAGTAGATTTTATTTGAATATTCGGTAAAGGTAGCTTTTCACACACTTTATCATTATCATCAAAGCCCATTGAAGCTCCTTGACCTTCACTGTTGGAGATGGGCCTTCCTCGTATTAGCCTTCCTTCCTCCTTGCCAGAGGGTTTGGCGAGGGTCTGATGTTCAAATCGGCTATTCTATTCAATAGATATTACAAATATATTAAGTCATAGAAATAGAAAAAAAAAAAGTACCTGAAGGTTTTTTTTGTCGACGACACAACATTACACGGGCAACGCCGGGTCAAACAGCTAGTATAGTATAGTAAAATAAAAGTTCAGAGGTTTTCAATTTACATTCAAAACTATAATTTCTATAATGTAACTTTAAATGCGAGTCGTAATAACGCAAAACCATCCTTTTAGAGGTTTTAAAATAATTCTTGTCGTTTAAGATATCGACGTGTAAATATCAGGACAAGACTTATTATTTTACGAAGTAAAACGGTTTTTTCCGCCCTCACTCAGACTTATTCAATTCAATATCATTTATTTCAGGCATTCATTACAGCCAATAGAACACAGCGTCCTAGACCTCCACTGTTAGAGATGGGCCTTCCAGAACATATATCTGGAGAATTTGGTCTACACTCGCCACGTTGGCCAGACTGACCATTTCAGGCATTACCCATATAAAATACAATTTACAATAAAATAAAAATAAAACTCACATTTTAAGCCTAAAACTACAATTAATTTACATACTAAACCTTACTCCTTAACCTATACTGACGCACCCAACATAATCTTAACCCAATGATCTTGGATCGGGCAGTCATGGCGAGATGCAATCATGCTCAGGATAATGTTGCTACTGCTCCACACGCGTTGGAAAAAAGAAGCTACTTTCTTGCGAATAATCGCAGGTAATATACTACTTACTAACGCTGTGTGGAGTATTTAGAAAGTTTGAATACATCAGTTTTTTGAATAATGTTCTGGTAGTTGCTTGCCGTATGTTAACAGGTAGATTATTCCACAAATTTGTAGCAACAACTACATAAGAGTTATACACAAATGAAGAATGATGAGAAGGGACAGATAGAAGAGAGTTGTTAGCAGAGCGAAGGGATTTGTCATGGAAAAAAACGAGATAGGCGAAATTGTCCTTGAGGTATTTCGGTCTCGCAGGCTCTTTCAAGACAGAACAAAGGAGACAAAGGGCTCGAAACATTCTCCTATCAAACCATAGAAAATACTATTGAAACTTTTCATGCAGCTATATAAGATATTTTTATTGGACCGTTGTTATATATACGTCTACGGTTAAAGACTACGCTCTGGTTCGCAAAAAGCTTTCAAGTTAAAATCTTCTTGTGGTTTGCTCGTCTTCTAATTCCCAAGAATACTACGACTGAAAACGAACTCAAATGTCCGGCAGTTACGGAAGTACATTCTGGACGTCGAAGTACCGGGTTTGATTTGTAAAGAGCTGCTGTTTCTTTTAGGTAACTAAATAAACAAGTATCATCACAATTATTTCCCTTTCGGGGTGGTCAGAAACCATGCTTATAAATAAGCGGATTCACATTTAGCCAACTTTACTATAGGCCAATCATGAAAAGTGGCAAGCTCGTCGATGTCTCCAGCGTACCAAACTCGAGTAATATCACAAATAAATTAAATATTAATTAAATGTATTTATAAATTTATTTACATTAATATTTTTGTGTCCCGACCAGGAATCGAACCCGGTACCTCCGAGTCTAAATCCACAGACTTAACCGCTAGACCACGGAGGCAGTTGGAGGTAAGTAAATATTTTTAGATAAAATAGCGTCAAGTTCGGTCACGACATACAGGTCGCTCGGGAAAAGATGAGCACCAAACAGTAGGTACACACATTAGAGCAAAGTTATAATCATCATTATCATTATATATATTATTATTATTATTATTTGAAATTGTAAATATTAAATGTAAAGATTAAAGTTTTTTTTTATACTTCACGAATGATATAATACGTTAATTGTGAAATTTAGGTGAAATAAACAACTGTAGAATAATAGGGTATATAATGCAGCTGGAGCCCAAGAAACAAGACGAAAATTCCTGGTTTGGGCTCCAACGTGCAATACAATAGAAAATATGTAGTGTCAATTTTGTTCAAATGAAATAATTTATTATATAAATGTTTCACTATTGTATTTATTATTGCAACTAATTTCTACTGTATAAATAAATTATTATTATTATTATAGTAACAGTTTAACTGTTGGAGATGGGCCTTCCAGAACCTAGATCTGGAGAATTAGGCCTACACTGGCCAGTCGGGTTGGATAGATAGATAAATTCTTTATTGCAAAAGAAACACAGTATATTGGCGAGCTAAATGTCAAAAAATTGCAGGGATTGTGGGTGCATGACCTATCCACAAGCGCTCATATTTATTATTCAATCTGTTATTCTATATGTATACATGTATATATGTATACAGAGTTGTATGCCGCAGACCTTAAAATCCATTATCAAATTAAAGTAAGCCTGTTTATGATAACAAAAGCAAC
Organism: Tinea semifulvella; assembly: GCA_910589645.1. Classification (NCBI taxonomy): domain Eukaryota; kingdom Metazoa; phylum Arthropoda; class Insecta; order Lepidoptera; family Tineidae; genus Tinea; species Tinea semifulvella. The sequence goes on along the minus strand of OU342608.1, from coordinate 8,801,904 downwards.
CCGGTTTTGCTATCTCTTTCTTGTCAATAAGACCATGCAAGCTAGAGGGAGACGAATCTATTTATCGTGACTGGTTCATTATATAAATAAATAATTTGTCAATGTGTTGTCGTGTCCATCCTTCATTGCGCGACCTGCAGCCCTATTCTGTTACTTAGTCGCAAACGTTATATAATGAAATCCTTAACTACACGCTATTAAGGTTGATATTTGCACGGCCGCTTTCAAGGTCATGCGCTTATAGAGTTGAGAATTGAATAATATTTTGTAATTATGACGCAATCTCTGTCGTAAATAATGAAATCCACTAATAACGTTTGCGACTGAATAACAGAATAGAGCTACTGTACTTTGAGTTTGACAGTTCTATTGCCTGCTTGCTGCTGTGGGGGCCTGGGACCTCTGCCGAACACGTTCAATTTATTGTTCTTAAATTGGCAGAGGTTTTGCGTTTTGTCAGCTTTCGGGTTGCACACAGGCAAGTCCTCATTCTAACATACCTGGTGGGGTACCACTATACCAGGTTTTATAATCTCATGGGTGAATTTGAAAGATATTTATTTATTGTTGTTGTGTAATTCTTTATTTGTTTCATTTGTAAATCTGCTATAGCTGAGTTTTCCTTGCAGATTCCTTTCTCAGTCAGATTAAATATTAACAGGTCACTGGAATTTGCTAAGCTGTTAGTCTTCTGCTAACAGCTTACTCCTTGGACCACTTCGCTGCTTAGTCTTCCACTAACAGGAGTAGAATCATTCTGAATAATTTAAATAATGACGTGTCACAAATTCCTGTAATAGGTTTACGTGAATAAAGGTATTTTGACTTTGACTTTGAATGACCCGTTAAGAATATGGAAAAAGTCTTTGCTTAAAACTGCTTGTTTTTGACCGAAAGTATTTACAGTCGTTACGATACTTTTGCTCGAAAAACATCGAAAAATATAGCACAATGCAAGATCTCTCGATCTTCTATTTTCTTTTATCCTACCTCTTCCCGAAGCAATAATAACAAGTAGTCGCCGCAGTAATCGGAACAAAGAATCTTCATCCATTGATATTTTATGATATTATTTCATTATTTCCGATTCTCGATTTGTTGTATAATTGAATTTTATATTTTGTTGGAGGTAGAATAATGCTGTTAAAGGAAATTGTTCAGGAACAAAAATTCAAAGTTCAGCTGTGTAATTTTATAACTCATTCGAATCGGGAAAGATGTTTCTAGATGGAGAAGACATATTTCTTAGCGTTCCGAACGACCTTCGTGTCATCAATACTTACTTGGTCACCTCGCGTATTATTTTCGAAATATTTAATTGATCAGTGTGTATTTCGCGTGTGAAACTAGCGTAGCATCTGCAGTGTTTTTCGCCTCATTAAATTCATACATCAAATCACTTATTTACTAACGAAATTCGCTAATAATCAACTAAAAGCTGTGAAAGAAAACATATAGATAGTGACAACTAGATTTCTATAACATTGACTTTGACGTATGACCAGCTGTTTTTGACTGCACGACTGACAACTGTTACCTGTCATTATTCATCTGTCATCAGTCTGTCCTGACGCCTGTCACTACTGTCATTTTCTGCGGTACGAATTTATTCTATTAGCATAAATAACAAGATTGTTCGGATAAGTTTTAATTTTTTTAATTTTTTTATTATTATATGTAATAAAAATAAATGAACGATTATCAATTTGGGGAGAGGTAGCAGTATCAAGGACCCACAATGTCATTCGAGAATATAACTCAACAACGCCCAAAGTATGGAGCTATGCAATCACAAGATGATTTGTATTTATTGGAAAGGGACGAAACGCTACTAAATTCAAACAATGAATCGGAGAATAATATAAATAGCCTACCGGAATTATCATTTAATGACACCTCACAATTAGAAATAGTAAAAAATAAACTGACTAATACATTATTGGAATTAGAAAGTGCTCACAATGAGATAGCCAAATTAGTAACACAAAATAGTAAATTGATAAATATGAATGAAGAATATAAAAATAAAATTGCCCTCTATAAAAAGGTAACTAGTACAGATATCATTGCCAACGTCAGTCTAACTGTTGATAGCCCGGACAAACAAACGAGCAATTATACTTACACTCCGATTAATCATAGAAATGTTAGATTTCGCAATATTAATATGCGAGATCATCCATCTTTCTCTGGATCTTCTACTCCAATTAATTCAGCATTCTATATTCCTTCAAACTCTAAACAGACACAAACTTGCAATAATATAAATACATGGCCAGACTCAAATCTACCCAGCTCAATTTTGGTCAGATTAGAAGAAAATGATCAATTAATAAATCAACAAAAAAACAAAATAGCTGAGTTATTGGATCTAAGTGGAAACAAAGAGTATGAGGATGGATCAAACAATGACAATATCGTAACACCCTTTAAAACTAAAATAAACAATCTTAATAGAGAAATAGAAAAAACCAAGAAAGAATTATTTGAAATAAAAAAAGAAAATTATTTTTTAAATAATATAATCACTAGTTCAAATATCGGGATAACTAACTATGACCCACAAAAAAGAACACAGGAAATAAATAAATTGAGAAATACTTGCATTAAGTTTAGGAAGAAAATTGTTAACTCTCAACAAAGACTAAGGATAATATTACGTAAATATAGGAGTCTGCAAGACAAGTATAATAGTATGAAAGGAAAAGAAACTGCTCTTGAGTGTTTAAAACAATCGTTAAACCAGATGCAGATGAAGATTACAGAAACTAATTATAGGCTTAATGATATATGTAATGATAAAATAACTAGTAAGGATTTTAGTACAATAAGAGAAAGCACCAACGGTCAAGAGACAGGAAAGCTAGAAATACAAAAACCTCAACTCCTATTAATCTCTGACTTCCATGGTGAAGATCTGACCTACATATTATCCAAAATTCGGCGTAAGGATTACAATTTCATGGCAGACATTATAAAATTGGGCACCACTGAACGCGTACTTAAAGATATCGTGCTTAAAACAAAGGATTTTACTAAGAAGGATTGCATTATTGTTATGTGTGGTGGCAGTGACTATGGTATAAATACTGTTGACAACATTGTTGATAAATTAAGGTTCTACATCAGTAAACTTGTTAACACTAATGTAATAATATGCTCTTTACCACATAGCGTTGCCCAAAATGCAGAAAGACTAGAAGGCTTTAATAGCTTTGCCCGAAGTTTAAACGAAGAAATAATAAAATTGGACGGAGAAATGGACTTTGTAAATATACTAACTATTAATAATAATCTTAATATGCTGGACTTCGAAAATGATGGCTACTGCCTTAATAACAAAGGAAAACGGAAGATTGCTCTTACTATTAATGCTAAACTTAGAGATATTAATGTAAAATTTTATAATAGTCTAAATTTTTTATAGGCAAGGATATTGAGGCCCGAATTTGTACTTTTAGCAATAATCTCTCAGTTATGCACTTAAATATATGTAGCATCAGGAATAAGCTATTAGAACTAGAAGCATTTATTGATTACGAACTAGAATTTAAACCAACATTTATTTGTATTACGGAAACTTGGCTTGAGGTCAATGAAAAGGACTCAATATCATTACCTAATTATGTTATAGTTGCGGACTCCTCTAGGATAATTACTAAACATGGAGGCACTCTTATATTTGTTAGTATGGAGTATGCACATTTGTGTAAAGTTGTGTCAACAAAAGGAGTCTATTTAGAAAACATATTCGAAATTAGTGCCATTACAATTAAGTTTCTTGATAATGTGAAATATTACTTGGCAGTCATATATAGATCACCTGGTAGCGACATGGCTGTATTCTTTAAAAGACTAGACTTACTACTCTATAATTTAAAATCGCCCAACATTATACTAGCGGGAGATTTTAATATTGACTTGCTAAATCAAACTTCAAGTGCAGCTAGAATTTTTTTGCAGGTATTAAGCGAGCATAATCTGAAGCCGTTGATAGCTGTAGCAACAAGGATAACAGACAAAACTAAAACTCTAGTGGATAACATCATAACTGATAGTAATATGATTAGAGCTGATGTTATACCCTGCTCCTTTTCGGACCATGATTGCCAACTAACAATTTTTAACAAAACTCTTAAAACTAAAATAAATAATATAAAATATGTAGAAAAAAGATGTTACACCAATAGTGCTTTAAAGGAATTTAATAAGGATTTACTAAAGACCGACTGGAAAGTATTACATTCAATTGATGGATCAACAAATAAGCTAAATAAATTTTATGAAATTTTACATGACTTAATTGAAATGCATTATCCTATAAAAAGGTGTAAATTGAAGATTGGCAAAAAATCATGGTTAACCAAAGGTATCAAAATATCCTGTCAAAATAAAAGAAAGTTTTTGACATGTGTTCGAAAAAGTAGAAGCATATTGATAAAACAGCATTACAACAAATATAAAGCCATTTTAAATAAAACTTTGTATGTCGCAAAAAAACTTCATACAGGTAAAATAATAAAAGACGCAAAATCAAAAACTAAAGCAATGTGGCAACTAGTTCGGGAGAATAATGGTAAGGCGAACCAGAGGAGATATAACTCCTGGAAACTCTTACATGATAATAAATTTAATAATAACCCTCAGGATATTGCTAATATATTCAATAATTTCTTTATTGATGTTGGAAAATGCGCAAACAATGTATCAACCACTAACTACAAAATACATTTGAGACGCAAAATTATTAAAAAAAATAATGGTATGTTTCTTGACCCTATTGACGAAATAGAAATTATTAGAATTGTTAAATCTCTAAAGAATAGTGGATCGTGTGGACCAGACGGCTTAAGCACTATTATTATAAAAAGACATATAGAAAACCTATGTATACCGCTTGCACATATATTTAACGAATGTATTTCGGATGAAAATTTTCCTGGTCCTTTAAAGCAGGCTAAGGTGATACCCATACATAAGAAAGGCAGTAAGACAGATATTAATAACTTTCGTCCAATTTCACTGTTATCTGTAGTCTCTAAGATATTTGAGAAAGCTATTGCATCGAGGATCGAGCAATACTTTACGTCTAATGATTACTTTGCGCCACAGCAGTTTGGCTATCGTAAGCAAAAGAACACTACGAATGCAATATGTGGAGTGACCCGAAACATTCTTGATGCTTTAAATGGAAACGCTAGATGTGCTGGTATGTTCTGCGATCTGAGTAAGGCTTTCGACTGTGTCAACCATGGCATACTTCTTGATAAACTCGAATATTATGGAGTAAGGGGTACACCACTAAATTTATTGACATCCTACCTAAAGAACCGTACACAATTTGTTCAAATCACTGATGAAAGTGAACATGGTATTCTAAGAATGTCTGACTCGGATATCAGAACTGTATCGCATGGAGTTCCACAAGGATCAATTTTAGGTCCTCTGCTTTTCATTATATTTATAAATGACCTGCCACTATGTATAACATCTGGAGATACTTTTTTGTACGCAGATGATACAAGTTTAATGTTGAAAGGTTCCACTTTTCAGAAGTTGGAGGATAAGGCAAAGGCTTCTTGGTTAGAATTGTCAAATTGGTTTGAGGCAAATGGTCTTAATCTAAATGTCAATAAAAGTTTTTACGTCCTCTTCCGTCGTCACCCTAACAGTCAGAAGTTTAATCTGAATATTCCAATAGAGGAGTCTTCCTGCATGCGTTTTCTGGGTGTGGAATTGGACCAGTTTGTAAAATGGAACAACCACATTCAGAAGATTAAAGGAAGGCTCGCAAGTTCATGCTACATGATTAAAAATCTCAGTAAAATATCGGATGTCGCTACCAGGAAAATAATTTACTTTTCACATTTTGAAAGTACAATACGTTATGGCATTGAGGTTTGGGGAAATTGCGTCGGTGTTCAAGATTTGCTCATTATACAAAAGAAAGCAATCAGATTGGTTGAAGGGGCAAAGCCGCTCGACCACTGTAGACCACTTTTTATTAAACATAGAATATTAACTATTATCTCACTATATATATACCAGGTTTGCCTCGATCTATTTAAGATAAAAATATTAAATACCAAAGATGGGAATGAAAATAAAATATTTAAATATCCGGTAAGATTAAAATATAAGTATGACCTAAGAGCCCCAAAGCCAAATTATAGTGGCTATCACAGGGGCTTAAATTATAATGCAATAAAGGTGTTTAACTGCTTGGGTACTGATATTAAAAGCAGTGATAATGTCAAGACTTTTTCACATTCACTAAAATCTTTTCTTCTGGTTAGACCCTTTTATAATTTAAAGGAGTACTACGACAGGATGTACGAGTATGGCTGATTTTACATGGGGTACCCTTCATACAATGACATTTGGTATTTTATTTATAAGTAGGTATCTTTTTAATTTAGTGTCGTTCTGTTTTGTTATTGTTACAGGTATTTTCTGTTATTGTTTGTTGCGGTTTATTTCTTTAATAATTTAATCTATTACTTTATAGTTGTTGTAAACAAATTTGCACACAATTGATGTATTGTATTTTACAAGCAAATAAACGTTCATTTCATTTCATTTCATTTCATTTCCATGGATTCACCGTGAGGGTTGTCCATTGTGTTTATTTATAAGTATATGTGTAATTTATGTAAGCTTTCTATAGTGGATTATTTTTGGTCTTTTGGGAAGGAGTAATTTGCTGTGGACAGCGAGCTAACTAAAACTAAATTAATATTTATGAACTATACTCACTGTGGGTATATATATATTGTATTGTTATGTTAATTTTTAAATATATGTAAATGTTTCATAATTGCATGCTGTGTGCGTGCACATGCTTTTGGAGATGGTACTGAAACTGTAAAGAAAAAAATTAAAAATGTTTTGTTACCATTTCTGTTGTGTGTACCTAATAAATAAATAAATAAATAGTAGGCATTAATTTTCGCCTTTGTACACTTACTCGTATTTTGTGCAATAGATAAATAGATAAATTATTTATTGCACAGAAAATAAAACATTTTACAGTTCATAGGCGAGCTTAATGTCTAAAAACATTATCTAACTAACCTTTAGGAGATGTGAGCAGGGATTGTGGGTGCATGACCACTAATGTTTGACAATGAGTTTTATTGACAAAACTACTTATAACTAAAAGAATATATATGTATATACATATAAAAATAATAAAGCTATGGTACTTATCTACCGATATATACATAAAAAACACATAATTATATATACTACATTTCATTCATTTTTTTCATTACAGCCCCTAGAACACAGCGTCCTAGACCTCCACTGCTGGAGATGGGTCTTCCAGAACTGGAGAATTTGGCCTACACTCGCCACGCTGGCCAGACGGCTTGGCGAGACTTACTACATACTATATTATAAATAAATAAATAAATAAAATAAGTAACAATATGCACCCACATACCGTAGTCACCATTCCTTCGCGTACGTATAAATTTGGCGACTCATACATCTGTCGTACGATAAAGATGTGGAATGCTCTTCCAGCCTCTGTGTTTCCACTTTCCTATAACTTGGAGTCCTTCAAGCGAAGTGTGAAAAAGCATCTAGTCAAGCCGGCATAGTGTTAGGGACTGATGGCAGTTATGAGTATCTGATATCAGTTGTTAACATTCATGGACCTTGCGTGCCACTTACCATCAGGTGGGCCCAAGGTCACATGTCGTGCCAGTATAAAAAAATATATATATATATATAATATATGAGTCTCGCTATACATAAGGGAAATGTTGCCAGCCTCCATAGGACTATCCCTGAAATGTCGTCTCTAGAGGACTTTTTTTATTTATAGTTTATTTATTATTAGGTTTGGTTAATAATTAATTATTACACTTTAAGTAGTTTTTAATTATGTTAACAAATAATTACAACAATGTGTAACAAAGAGCGATAATAATAATTGACGCAGTAATTCTTGTTTAATTATAGTACTTAACTCAGCAATCTGGTAGCAGTGGAAATCGGCTTACATCATGACAAGCTACAGAACGCCGATAAAGGAATATGTCATCCCCGTCAGTTCGGATTATACTCAAGGGATTTGTGACCTATACATCAAAACTGGGCTTTCCAAATAATTATTTTTTATTGGCGCTGAAGGAACTACTTTAAACAAGATGTATTATTTTTATATAAGAAATTGAGATGCTTATATTTTTTTTTTATTAAATTCTTACAGCTAATTTATACATACAGGATGTCCCAAAAATCAACGTCAAGCCGAAAACGGTTGATAGGCCAGGTGGTGACAGTTATCAGAAAAATAATAAAAAAAAAATTAAGTTAAGTACTTTTCAAATTATTGACATTAAAAAAAATTGAGAATAATGTAACTGTCAATGTGCCTATCAACCGTTTTCGGCTTGACGTTGATTTTTGGGACACCCTGTATATAGAAATAAGAGTTCGCTGACAGATACAATAAAAGTAAGCAAAGAAAACAATGAAAATAAATTTAAAAATAAGAATGAACACAAGAGTACAAAAATTACGAAGGAATAAGCATTACATCAATACAACAGAATAACTATAACAGAAATAAACATACATATATACACACACACATAAACTTGAAAACATAAAACTATTCTAATGCCTCGAAGTACTCACCTGCCATCACCCGTCTAATCATCGCCGTACACTAGTATCGAAGAGATCGATTTCGACACTGAGCTCATTAAACATTTTACCCGCCCTACTCAAAAATGCATTGCGTTTGTAATTGGTGCTACGGCCTGGGTTGGGCAGGAGTGCGGGTCGCCTCACTGTCCTCGTTGGTACTTGTTTGCGCCTTATCATATTTAAAACAACTTTAAGGTTGTCTATTGTTTATTGTCTATTAATTTTATATATCGCCATACCCATCTTTTATCCCTCTCATACGCACTAGCGGAAGGGTATGCCTATCTTGCTCTAAAACCTGCGACATCTTTCCGAACGCACTGTCAGAAGTTGCTTGTACAGAATTTAAAGAATAAACATCAAGTGCTCGCAATTTCGAAATTGCGAGAAAAGAAGCCTGGCCGCGGCCAGCAGCAACCTGGCGACCCAAGAAAAGCCCAAGACCACCTGCAGTGAATACAGGTTAGTGCGTGTGAGCATCCAGCCCCTTCATACAGTTCACCTTTATATTTTATTAATTTTGCTCCTGTCCAGTACTCTCAAAGTTATTTTACCCAAGAGCTCGGGGCAGTCCACAGCCCCACGCGCAACACCAACTAGATACGTCATATCCGCAATGCTATGGCGGACTTCAAGTGGCAATAGGTGATGTCTTTTACAGCGTTGGCCATAGCCTACTTGACTTATTTGACTACTACCCTGGTCTAGCGGTTGAGTCCATAGAAAAAAATATTAATTTAATTGTAATCTTTATCGGGTTTGGTACGCTAGAAACGTCGACGAGCTTGTCACTTGTCATAATAGGCATATAGTAATGTTGCAAAATGGGAATGAGCTTCTCTCAAAAAGCGGTCGAGATCATAGATAAACTGTTTTCCATAATTAAAACTACCTTTTTATCACGATAAGTAGACTGTCAGTTGTATAGTAAACTTGTAATTTAATTATTTCTTCATACATTGCTGCAGTGTGCGAGCCCTGTGATGATGATGAAGTTTCATCGCACGCGCTAGCATACGGAACAGTGGCCCCGTTCGGCTGCAGTTTGTCTCAGCTAAAGGGCTACGAAAGGGGGTGTGGCCCCTTGTGAGCGGTGTCTATATGGTAATAACAGCGCGGGCAACGCCTCGGTCCTCGAGATCTCCCGGAGCAGGCGACGGCCTTCCGGTGGCCGTGCGTGGACGCGCGATTCCCCGAAGATGGTCAAAGCGGCTGTGGTCGGCTCGATCGAACAAGGACTTAGGAGCCTGGCCATAAACTGCTCGATGGTCTTCATCTTCAGGTCGTCAGTTGTTAACATTCATTGACCTCGCGCGCCACTTACCATAAAAAATAACAACTATTTTTATTTTTTTTATTATTTTTATTATTATTTATTATAAATAGTAATAAAAATAAAATGTCTTAAAGTATTTGACTTGCATAAAATCGACCATTATTTCGAGGTTTCGGCAGTAGATTTAGGATATGGGGTTAAACGGTATTATTTAAGTTTGAAGCGACCAATAAGTTATGTAAAATGCCTGATTCTTGTTTCTAAGTCAATGTCTGAAATTCCGAATGGTGTCGTATTAAAGATAAGTGACTCTATATCAAGGATTAATGGCATTGCTTATTGCTGAGTGGCAAGGACGAACGTCATGCCATTTTTAGGAATTCTGTCAGTCAGTTCCCAAATTTCATTAAAAGTTATTTTTTCATTGAGCGATATTGCATAAGTATTCAATTGAGGATTAACCGTTGGTGGTCACGGTTGTAATCCCGAAACGTACCATGAGAAATACACTTTTAATTTGTCATAGATTTATAACACCACCGTTTCCTTGCTTTGGAAAGAATAAATAATATATTGGTTTGAACGCCTTGTCGTGTTTTCTTTTAAAGACAACAAAAATATCTGTTAAACTATTTGGTCAGCAAACAACGTCTGGTCAGCGTGGCGATTGTAGGCCTTATTTATTTATTTTATTTCAAAACTTTATTGTTTTGATAACAAAAGGCGTTACATACCGATTGGCTTTCTCTTACCATCAACCTTCGGGACATTGTATCAATTATGGTAGGTTTATAAAACAAATATAAAATAAAGAATATTTAAATAATTTTGATAATAATTTAAATTACGTACTTATAACTAAATAAATGAACTGGTGAGAAACTCCACTTGGCGACGGGTGACCCTTTGAGTAGAGAATATCTAGTTCAAAGGGTCAGCCTCGCTGTTCAACAGGGGAACGCAGCGAGTGTCCTCGGCACACTACGCCCATCGAATAGTCGTAATTTTATTTAATAATTTTTAGTTTTTATAATTTAGTTCTTAATTTATTTTATTTTTTAATCTTTGTACTTTACTCCAAATAATCAGATTAAAAAAGTATCATCACGACCGTTTCCCTTTCGGGGTGGTCAGAAACCACGCTTATAAATAAGCGGATTCACATTTAGCCAACTTTACTATAGGCCAATCATGACAAGTGGCAAGCTCGTCGATGTCTCTAGCGTACCAAACTCGGGAAATATCACAAATAAATGTATTTATTTACATTAATGAATATTTTTATCTACAGACTTAACCGGTATACCACGGAGGCAGTTTATTTATATCTATTCATGGCAGATTAGTATTTCAATAAATAAATACATGATTTTAGTACTTAAACTACATAATTTATTTATTTATTCAAAATATGAAATACAAACAGAGATCATGGCTAAAATTTGCATGGAAACATTTAAAATAAACAATATGTGAGCAAGACTCCATAAACAGTACTTACTAGGAACAATAATAATACCTACTCGACTATGGCGACGTGTGTAGCGTTGATCTCTCAGAGGTGTCGCTCAATAAAATGGATCGCTTGCTTAACTCGTGCATACGTTTTATCTACGGTTTGCGCAAATACGATCACATCTCTGAGTATCGAGCTAAGTTGAAGTGGCTACCAATTCGTTGTCGCAGAAACCTTCAAATTCTTTGTCTGCTTTTTTCTGTATTAAATGAATCTGCGACACCGAAATACCTCAAGAACAAATTCTCCTTCCTCTCTTCTCTCCACGACAGGTCGTTGCGGTCATCGCATAACGCTGTACTTGCTATACCATCTCACCACTCTAGTTTTATGTCCGACTCATTTGCAGTTGTTGCCGCAAATCTGTGGAACAACCTGCCCTTAAATATCCGACAAGCGCCCAAGAGAATGCTGTTTAAAAGAATGGTCTTCACACACTTCCTGAATAGTTCCTAACAACTGTAAGTAATATTGTATGTATGTATGTATTATTATTTATTTGAATTTACTTATTATTATTATTATATTATTTATAATTATATAGTATTAGTATTAGATTTAGTGGAATTTTAATTACCTATTTTCCTGTTTATATATTTGCACCTACCTCCCACATACCATGTTCGTAATGTCCCTAAGGTTGACCGAGTAAGAATGTCTAGCGGCATTAGGTCCGCCTTTGTACATAGTGCAAAAAGTTTTAAATAAATAAATACACTACATAAACAATACATATATAATAATACATATTCTCTATAAATACTAGTATGTTCTGGAAGGTCCATCATCAACAGGTGAGGTCTGGGACTCAGTATTCTAGCGGCTGTGATGGTATCCAAAAATATTTTGACCAGTCTGATAATGGCATTAATTGCTGACTGATTTGGAGCATTTAGCTTGTTTTGCCAGTCCATTTTTTTTAACGAAATCTTTGTTTCATCATCATCTTAGACCACTGTTGGAGATGGGCCTGGCGAATTTGGCCTACACTCGCCACGCTGGCCAAACGTTGTTTGCTAACCAAATAATTTAACAGATATATTTGTTGCTTTAAGGAGAAAAAAACGACTAGGCTTTCAAACCAATATATGAGTATCATTCATTGACCGCCTCCGTGGTCTAGTGGTAACAAATGTTGCCGTGAACTCGGGAGGTCGTGGGTTCGATTCCGACCGCGAGCAAGTTGTACATTGTATAATTTGTCTCGGTCTGGGTGTTTATATGTATAATATGTATCTATATATTTACAAAAAAAAAAAAGTATAATGTGTAGTTTATCAACCATCTAGTTTCCGTAACACAAGCCTCGTAGCTTACCACGGAAATTAGATGGCGCTGTGTGACCTGTCTGGAAATATTTATTTATTATTTTATATTTATTCATTCTTTTCTTGGTAACATTGCCATTATCGATTAAACAACGATTTTTCATTACATCAAATATCCATTTTTCTAAGTGTTGACTGTTGATTTTCGACATATTCCAGAACCATGCTGTTGTCAGTCCGAGTGCATATTCAATCCAAAATAACCACATAAGGGGAGTGGAGACTATAATAACGAAAATGACAGGCCCCTACATCCCCGTATCTGCCGCTATATGGCAAACTGATGTTATAAATATATAACGTTTATTGACTAAAAAAGACGATATATTAATTTGTAGTTACTGTAATTTTAATTTTAATTAAATTTTATTAGAGAATCGTATTGTCATGAATAATATCTAATGTCGAAAAATAATGTCGAAAAGCACGCTCACCTAAGTGTTTTTAAAATTTACTTACCTTCACAAAAAGCAAGACGAATCGACATAACTTCTCTAAATTGATATAATATTGTATGTATTTTATATATATTGATTATGTATTATATGTACTTGTGTAATTATATATTAGTAAAAGTATCATCACGACCGTTTCCCTTTCGTTGTGGTCAGAAACCACGCTTATAAATAAGCGGATTCACATTTAACCAACTTTACTATATGCCAATCATGACAAGTGGCAAGCTGGTCGTTGTCTCCAACGTACCAAACTCGAGAAATATCACAAATAAATTAAATATTAATTAAATGTATTTTTTTACATTAATAAATATTTTTGTGTCCCGACCAGGATTCGAACCTTCGAGTCTAAATCCATGGACTTCACCGCTCGACCACGGATGCAGTTACATATTTGATAATTGTTTAATATTATCCTAGGACTTGACGATAGACGCAAACGCAAACAAACTTGTGTGGTTTAATTGCCTGGCAGTTTTTCGTCGAAATTCCTCTTAGTTTCAGCACATCTATAGCACTTGCATACCATCTAAATTGCGATTTTTTGCGACAAGCAATAGGTTCTGAAAATAAAAGATAAGTTGTGTTGTCCCTTAACGTTCTGAGCGAGCGAAGATAAAGTAAAAAAAATATTTAGAGCACTTTAAAATAAAATAAAAAACGCGAGCTTCATACCTTGGGTATATATTAACAGCTAACCTTTGGGAGAACGACATAAGAAATAACACTAAAAGTAAAAAAAAACGTAATCTTTCCGTGATAATTAGTTGGACTCGGCGAACAAATGCTCGCTGGCTCATTTATTGAGTGAAAATGACGTTACCGGCGCGAGCAAGCAGTTGCGCCGAGCATTCGCCCGTGGACGTGACGTGGTCGTTTAGTGTCCAATCTATTTTCGCATATCATTCGATTCGTTGTAGTAAAAACAGATATTTTCTGTTTTGAGGAAAAGCTCGGCGGAACTTAGTCGTAAGTTCAAATAAAAATATTCGCTCGGGAGTGTAGTGAAAATTTTTAACAATACAACAATAATTTTAGCTTAACATACATACATATCTTCAAGCCAAATCCCTTGCGGGGTAGGCAGAGACAATTGAGCGCAACTTGTCACGATCACGTGACCTCTTTCGCTTCTTTAACATTCATCAACCTCTTCATACATGCCCTTTTGTTTCGATGGCTCTTTCTTGGCACCTTCAGCTATTGTTTTATTTATCTGATCGTGATATGTGAAGTCTTTGTCTGCCAGGGCCTCTTTTACCCACAACTTTCGCATTATATATCTCGTTCGTCAATCTCTCTTCGCTCATCCTTTCAACATGCCCGAACCATCAGAGCATGCTTTTCCTTATTTTTGTCCCTATCTTTCATACCTAATTTTGCTTTATGGGTAACAATATAAACCCTTATGCAACGTTTTACCATTTCACGTCAGCCATAGAAGCCTCCCAGGTGTAGTAAAAGTACCTTTTTATTATTTACACCGCATTTTCCGCCAGTGTTTGCATTGAGATTCGCTTTGATTTTACGAAAAGTGTCGGCTCAGATCCTGTGATCTGAATACGGAAATGTTAATGGTTTGTAACCCTACGTTTTTTTTTGTTATTTTGTGTTCTCTGCTCCCGATAGATGATGAATGAGGTGATAGGGAAGGCAATGGGTCTAGCCCATACAGCCAAGTATAACGTATATATATCTTTATTTTTTATTTAATGAGGTAACGATTTTCTTGTAGTGTAATCCCATCCCAAACACATCGGGTATAATATGGGAGTTCACTTGCGAAAAACGCAAAACAATAACTGCAACTATACGAGTATGTCCAACGATGTCTTCCATAATTATTAACGTTGTAGCACAAAGCACAAGCAGTATTAAACAAAATAACACCAATTTTATAATTAACAATATCCGTGCGACATGTCTGTGCAAAATAATTCTACTGTTTTTATTTGATTTAAATTTTTGTTAAGTAGATAAAAAAAAATGCCAAACCGATTTTAATAAAATTTATCAGGTATATTTGCATTGCATTTTCTTTGGTACCCAGGTACGAACGCACGTCGGATATAGGATATCTGATATCTTCTAAGGCAATAATATATATATATATATTTACTAGCACTACATGTGACCCTGCGCCCACCTGATGGTAAGTGCGGCGCAGGGTCTATGAATGGTAGCAACTGGAATCAGACCATAAGGGTCCCTAACACTATGCCGGCTTGACTAGATGCCTTTTCATACTTCGCTTGAAGGACTCCAGGTTATAGGAAAGTGAAAACACACAGGCTGGAAGAGCATTCCACATCTTTATTGTGCGACAGATGTATGAGTCACGAAATTTATAGGTACGCGAAGGGATAGTGTCTACAGTATGTGGGTGCATATTCTGACCTGTGCGTGTGGTTCGGTTGCGGAATGGAGAGCGAGGAATTAGGTTATAAAGCTTTTCACAGCACTCACCCATAGTATAGCCGGTAGAACACGCTCAAAGAAGCTACATCTCGGCGAAGCTGCAGGAAGATATATTACTGGAAGGTTTTATAAAAATTCGTTCAGCATTTTTTGCAGGATAAAACAATAAACATCACTAAGATTTTGTTACGCAATCCATTAAAACGTTTAGTTTCACAGAAATATCTAATTGTTTATGTCTTATTATCGTTTCAATGTTGTAAAATTCATTTTACAAATTAGCTCCGTAACTTATACAAAATGGCCGTGTAGAGCATTAAATATTACTGTGCCTTGTAATTGTTTCAACTTAATGCGATGTTTGGTTCAAATAAATCTCCATAACCGTATTTAATTGGTCTCTCAAAATACAGTAAAGTTAAATTTTCTACACCAAATCTCGCTACCGGAGTAAGTTCATAACTTTGTGCTTAAACACGATGTTAAAATCTAAATTAATAGATGGCGTTGACGTATGTTTGTGCCTAAAGACCGGCCACAGACAACATGGACGGCAGTCTCGACATTTGATACTGATAGCTATCTTAGCGATTTCGTTCGGTAAGATATTTAAAAAAAAACCACTTACAAAAACAAAAAAAATATTTGGTGAATATCATTAGTTTCAAAGAATAATTATATTATAATATGTGAACTTATGTCATTAAAAACTCAGGAAGCTCAATATTAACTTTATGTCCTTTTTTGGGGTCGAGACGATAGGCCCATGAGGACCGTCAGCGAGGCGCTTGGCCAAGGAGTTGTCAAAGCGGCTGACAGAAAGGTCTGGAGTCAGGAAGGCTGGCAATTATTTCTGCCAACGTATTAGCCGCGCTATACAGAGGGGAAATGTTGCCAGTCTCCTTGGGACTATCTCAGATGGGACGTCTCTAGAGGACATTTTTTATTTATAGTTTAGTTTATTTTTAATTTTAATATTTAGGTAGCTTTTAATTTATATTAATTCTACATATATTAATTTCCTTCGAATAAAGTTATTAACATTTTATATCCTAATATGTTGATTATATCAATGGTAAATAATATTTATTTGTTCCTTTAATTTTAGGCATACCTACAAAGGAATGATCTATTTAATGACTTTTTACTATTTTCATATCGACTTTTTGACTTGATTTCTACTAATATCAAATATATTATATGACTTTTAACACAAATTGGTATTATAAATGTATTTATTTTCGTAATATTAATAAATTTTAATCTTAAAAACACAGTTGATTCTAATCATCTAATCTATCCAATTATAATCGTGTACACTGCCCTTGGGTTGCAATTCCGACCTTATAAATTATTATAATAAGTGCTTTAAATGTATTAATTGTATGATGAAGAGTCATTACGTGTTGGCCTCCTAAACCACACAATGCCATGTTGGTGCTAACACTTATGTATGGAAGCGAGACGCGGATTTGTCAGAATACGAATCAGAGTAGAGACATCGTTGCGTCGGATATGCCACGTCACTTTGACGGACCGCATACGTAACGTCGAAATACGGAAAATGGTTAGTATGAACGATGGTTTGGACATGTTGAAAGGATGGTTAAAAAGAGATTGAAAAACCAGACATATAATGCGAAAGTCGTGGGTAAAAGATAGCTGAAGGTGCATTCAAAAGCCATCAAAACTAAAATGTATGAAGTATCGGAGAAGCGAAAGAGGTATGTCATGATCATGACAAGTGGTGCTAAATTGTCTCTGCCTAACCTGCAAGGCATTTGGCGTAAAAATATGTATGTATGTAACCTGTATTACCTTAAATATTAAATAAATAAATGTCATATAGAGATATATGTCTATGCCACCGTAAGAGAACATCCATTGAACGCGGCGTAAAGTGGGAAAAGCTGCTCTGTCGCCTCGCAATTATTGCCAAAGAGTGCTTTATCATCCGTTTTCATGTATTTTATTTATGCGATTTCCTTTGGATTTCATTCCGACATTCATTAATTCGGAAATGTGATATGTTCTGCGACTTTAACAGGAGTATAGCGATCGTTGAAATGAAATATGTGTAAAATCAAGCGATTCATAAAGAAATATAATTGATTTGCTTTTATTCGTGTGATCGTACGTTTGTTTACGATTAAAAATATTTATTTATTTATCAACTTTATTGCATAAAGTACAAAGGCGGACTTAATGCCCCTACATATTTTTTGACAGACCTTGGGGACAAATTACAAATAACAATTCTCGGTACAATATCATTTTTTTTTAGTATTGGCACGATAGGTCCATGAATGTTAGCAACTGGAATCAGACACTCATGACTGACATCAGTCCCTAACACTATGCCGGCTTGACTGGGCATGATGGAAATTCGAGTCTGATCCCAAAACGTATGGATACACTTTACTGGGTTTTTCGGCACGAACGGTGGATACTTCTCCGCCCCGGCAGACTGGACAAAATTACCACCATCAGTCAGCCTACCGCCTATAAAAAATATTAGATATTTATTTTTATATATTATGAATTATTAGAAATTTTAATTAAATAATTCGACTTCATGTTCATACACGGCTAAGCTATAAAATTTTAACAAGCTTAACAAAAATTCATGCTCGTACGTCAGGGAACCAGCCAGCCAAATGAAATACCTTAATTAAAATTTTAGTTTTTGCATTCCCCTTTTTGCGATGTGGAAAATTCTGCTACAATCTGAATATTTTAGTAGCATATCAGCACTAATGCATATCTCATTGCAATCAGTCAAACAATATGGTTTTATAGTTTTTAATTTAGTTTATATTTATCACAACTGCCTCCGTGGTCTAGCGGTTAAGTCCGTGGATTTAGAGTCGGAGGTACCGGGTTCGATTTCTGGTCGGGATACAAAAATATTTATTTATTTAATATAAATAAATACATTTATTTAATATTTAATTTATTCGAGACATCGACGAGCTTGCCACGTGTCATGATTGCCCTATAGTAAAGTTGCATAAATGTGAATCCGCTTATTTATAAGCGTGGTTTA
This sequence comes from Tinea semifulvella, assembly GCA_910589645.1. Lineage (NCBI taxonomy): Eukaryota > Metazoa > Arthropoda > Insecta > Lepidoptera > Tineidae > Tinea > Tinea semifulvella. Next base: position 8,783,201 of record OU342608.1, on the reverse strand, counting down.
TGACAACCCCGAAAGGGAAACGGTAATAATGATACTTTACTTTTTACTATTATTATTACAGCTTCTAGATTACAGAGTCCTAAAGCTTCACTGTTGAAGATATGCTTTCCAGAAATTTATGGAGAATTAGCTCTCACACTCCCCACGCTCGCGCTGGCCAGATCAGAGTTAATTTTTAATGCCATTTTAGTAACGATTCTATAAGTTGGTATTAGTGGAACCGAGACCGATGGAGTAACGTGCTCTCCGAGGCACGGGAACGGTGATGTTGTAAATCTACGACAAATGTACATAAGAAAATCGTATTTCTCATTGGTACATGCCAGGCGCGGTGGTGGCTCGGTTGTAAGAACGCGTTCCTTAAATTCTACAAAGTTCGGTTTAAACCCACCTGGCATGTACCAATGAAAAATGGTAAATAAAAACATACAGTAGTGGTTTCGCCGTTTATCGATAATCTTAGCGACCTTAGTTACCAATGTGTTAGGTATGATAATCGAAATAATTATTAGGATTTTACCAATTCCAACTAGTTTTATGTCGTATATACATGGTTAAGGTATCAACAAAGGTTGGATGGTAAATAATAATAATAATAATAAAAATGTTTATTTCTCTCATAAAATACATTTGTAGGTACATTAAAAATATCAACAGTTACAATATGGTACATACATACCTATTAGATATTGTACCCAAACACAAAATGTATATTTTAAACAAATTAACTTACCGAGCATGAGAGCTGGTGCTTGAACGGGGTACCTAGAAGATACCTGTATCTCAGGTCACCAGTTAACACCCCTCGGACTAGCAAGTATTTACATTGATAATAAATAAAGAGTTATCTTATTTATAATTTTAACAGTTAGCTTTAATATACAAAATAACAATTCACTCTACTTCACCACGACTATCATTTGCTCAGTCATGATAGCTTTGATGCCGGAGCCATTCAGCTACAGCTCTCTTGCAAAACCATTTGTTTTTATATCTAATGGATAATGCCTTATTTGCTTTATTATAAATGTAATAATAAAGAAAGCCGATAAATCTTTTCGCAAAGCTAGATTTAAAAGACCTTGGCAAAAAATAAAAATATAGAGTATTGGGTTTTGCCGATTATCAATAATCTTAGCGACCTTAGTTACCAAACTGCTAGGTATGAGAATCGAAATAATTATTAGGATTTTACCAATTCCAACTAGTTTTATGTCGTATATACATGGTTAAGGTATCAACAAAGGCTGGATGGTAAATACAAATATAGAGTATTGGGTTTTGCCGATAATCAATAATCTTAGCCACCTTAGTTACCAAGCTGCTAGGTATGAGAATCGTAATAATTATTAGGATTTTACCAATTCCAACTAGTTTTATGTCCTATGACCGCCTCCGTGGTCTAGTGGTAACACACGTTGCGTGAACTCGGGAGGTCGTGGGTTCGATTCCCACCGGGGGCAAGTTGTACATTGTATAATTTGTCTTGGTCTGGGTGTTTATATGTATAATATGTATATATTTACAAAAAAAAGTATAATATGTAGTTTATCAACCATCTAGTTTCCGTAACACAAGCTTCGTAGCTTACCACGGAAATTAGATGGCGCTGTGTGACCTGTCTGGAAATATTTATTATTATTATTTATATACATGGCTAAGGTATCAACAAAGGTTGGATGGTAAATAAAAATATTAAGTATTGGGTTTTGCCGATAATCCATAATCTTAGCGACCTTAGTAACCACGGTGTCAATATCGTAATAATTATTAGGATGTTACCAATTCCAACTAGTTTCATGTCGAATGAATGTGGTTTCGGTATCAACGCAGGTAGGATGTTAGATAAGGCACGTCCCTCCATTTCTCAACGTTGTGGCTTAGACTGTCCAAAGCTAGGGGCTAATCTGGTCAAAATTTAATACGGTTTTTTATTTTTTGATTAATTTAACAAACCTGAAGAAAATGAAAAAAATAAACTAAGTTATTTACGTCAGAGCTTGCGTCATAATTACAAAATATTATTCAATTCTCAACTCTATTAGCGCTCGACCTTGAAAGCGACCGTGCATATATCAACTTTAATCCTCCTCCTTGCGTCGTTTTCCTCAATGCTGACGGTCGTGACCTCCTCCACGGATAACTTTGTCTCGGACGATGCTGCGCAATCCGGGTCTGTACACGGCGACATGCAGCGCATTGTGGACTGGTGTATTAGTAAGGTTCGGATCTGATCAGACCAACGTATCCGGCTTCGGCCACGGGGTCTCTTGCCTTCAATTTTGCCCGTCATCATCAGCTTTTTCAAATTGGCCAAAATTTTTTCGTGCTATATGACCAAAATACTCAAGGACTCGCTGCAGGCAGATAGAAGAGAGCCTGGTAGTGACTTTGATTCGATAAAAAAGCGTGTTTTAGGCAGCTAGTCGAACACGGAGTAGATTTGACTCTAGCCTAACTATCCACATATTAAATTATCCATATTAAATTCAAATCAGGTCTTATTCCCATAGAGTTTAAGTTGTAAATGTAAGTATGGACTGTGACAGACTGTACGAGCAATTTCACACGAAGGGGACTACGAATTAAGTCGTTAGGCCTTGTGGACTGACAGCTGATATTGAAAAGTGCATTTTTAGGTATGCCTACATGCTTCTATAGATTCTGTTCATATACAGTGTCCGGGCCCATTTTGTTAGATAATAATACTGCAACATGTTTTTTTTAACTCTATTAAACGTTTTCATTCTTTCTAGGTATTTTTTTTTACTAGGAAATCAGATCCGAAGATTTTGACAAAAGGGTTCGATTCCTGCAATTTTCTTAAGTGTGACGTTTGACATTACTTTTCAAATTTTATCATATAAGCGACACTATCAGCTAATGCAATGATACAGGTGATTTATTTTCAAAATTAACCGGTTCGATTTCCGGCTAGGAGAACAATTTAATATGTTTCATTTATTCAAACTGAAATAGATATAATAACATTACTTAAAAGTAAAAATAAAATAAAATAATAACTAAACCTAATAAAACATAAACTATAAGTAAAAAATGTCATCTAGAGACGATCCTTCAGGGCTAGTCCCAAGAACACTGGCTACATTTCCGCGCTGTTTAGCTAGGTATTTTTTTTTAATACTGAACAGGACATGTGACACCGCGCCCACCTGATGGTAAGCGGTACGCGAGGTCCTAGAATGGGAGCAACTGACGCCAGCCTCAGACTACCGACATCAGTCACTACCACTATGCCGGCCTATAAAGATGCTTTTTCACACTTCGTTTGAAGGACTCCAGGTTATAGGAGTGGGGAAACACACTGGCTGGGAGAGCATTCCACATCTTCAGCGTGCGACAGATGTAAGAGTCTCCAAATATGTATGTACGCGTAGGGATAGTGGCTACGGTATGTGTATGCATGCAGGCCTGTGCAAGTGGTTCGGTTGCGGAATAGAGAAGAAGGGATAAGGTTGTGGAGCTCTTCAGAACATTCACCGTAGTATAGATTGACAAGAAAGAAAAAAATAAAAGAAAAAAGTTATACGTTGACAGAATTAATTGTCAGATTTCCTGTCTCTAGACTTTTTGGATGACTCCTTGTCCAGACGCTTGGCTGAGTGTCTCCATGGGCCCATCGTCTAGACCCCAAACGGCCCAAATTCGTAACCTTTACCGAGGTTGGCGTATTTGCGCAGCTTGAGGTTCTCAGCAGAAACCGCCGCACTTCCCTTGCTTGACGAGGTCGGCTGGATGTGAGATGGGGCTAATGTGTCTACACATGTCGCATCCCACACCAGAGACCTGCCAAGTTTTCACGGTCCAACAGTCATGCCGTCGGATCTCTTGCCATCGCTCCGCGCAATATAATAATGTTACATAGTGATTAATAATTACATAAATATATACAGTTACTTTAAAAGCGTTGTTTCTGACCACCTCGGTCGTGATGATACTTAACTTTTAAACTTAGACACAAATTCCGTAAGCACGTTAATGATTTACATTATAAATAACAAGCAATCCAAAATTGCCTGATTTGCATTAAACGTTAAAATGTTGCTAACTTAAAAAGTAATTTAAATATATTTTTCCCAGTTTAATTAACTTCATTATCTGTTTTGAATACTTTAGCAGATTGTAAAAAAAACAAGTATAGTATCATTACGATCGTAATCAGAAACCATTTCTCACATGCTCTAAGTTTTACTCTAACCAACTGTTTTTATTTATTTATTTATTATTATACTTTTAAACAATACATATTTGCCCAACTGCCTCCGTGGTCTAGCGGTTAAGTCCGTGGATTTAGACTCGGAGGTACCGGGTTCGATTCCTGGTCGGGACACAAAAGTATTTATTAATGTAAATAGATACATTTAATTAATATTTAATTTATTTGTGATATTTCTCGAGTTTGGTACGCTGGAGACATCGACGAGCTTGCCACTTGTCATGATTGGCCTATAGTAAAGTTGGCTAAATGTGAATCCGCTTATTGATAAGCGTGGTTTCTGACCACCCCGAAAGGGAAAACGGTCGTGATGATACTAATACATATTTCATAACAAAATTAAAACACAAGTGACTAGATGTGCGAATTAATATGGCTCCAAGTACTTTAGGACAATATTTTTACCTACTTATGCATCCACATACCGTAGCCACTATCCCTACGCGTACATACAAATTTGGAGACTCTTACATCTGTCGCACGCTGAAGATGTGGATAGCTCTCCCAGCCAGTGTGTTTCCCCATTCCTATAACCTGGAGTCCTTCAAACGAAGTGTGAAAAAGCATCTTTATAGGCCGGAATAGTGGTAGGGACTGATGTCGGTCGTCTGAGGCTGGCGTCAGTTGCTCCCATTCTTGGACCTAGCGTACCGCTTACCATCAGGTGGGCGCGGTGTCATATGTCGTGCTCCGTATATAAAAAAAAAACACATCCGTTGATGCGAACACATCAAAATTCTCATCGGACTGCACGATTTTGTTTAATAAAACGATTGCACGGGGAACGGGGGCACTCTGGAGTAGGTGTGTACGAGCACTCTCCTCAGCAAATAGTCGCTGGCCGCGCGCGCGAAGGTGCTTGTTAGGTACAAACAATGAAATTAATTTTAATATAGCAGGTAGATATTTTTTACTTCTAAGAATATTTAATATATATAAGACTAATGTTTTATTGCGTCTAACTTCCAAGGAGTTATAACGCAGCATACCTAATATAAATAATATAAAAAATTAACGCGGTGTTGGCTCGGTTGTAAGAACGCGTTTCTTAAATCCTACAAAGGTCGGTTCAAACCCACCCGGCATGTACCAATGAGAAATACACTTTTCTTACGTACATTTGTCATAGATTTACAACACCATCGTTCCTGTGTCTCGGAGAGCACGTTAAGCCGTCGGTCCCGGTTCCACTACTACCAACTTGTGGAATCGTTAATAAATTGTCATTAAAAAAAAAAATGACATCATATATTCGCCAAGGGCCAGCGTGGCGAGTGTAGGCCAAATTCTCCAGATATATGTTCTGGAAGGGTCTGGGGATATATGTGTGGGGGTCTAGGACGCTGTGTTCTAGGGGCTGTAATGATGATGATGATGAATTGACGTGCGAATCATTAAAATCGGACTACGGGTTTGGTCTATAGTGTGCCACAAAGGACAGACAGACAGTGGGGTCGTCCAGGCCCGGATGCCTAATGGGCCTGGGTTGGGGATGGGGATATTCCCCCGTTTTCCCCGGCAGGATCTCAGCGGGTAACCACCCACCGGTAATTCATGCATTTTTAGTGCTGGGCGCCGTTAGCAGTTTAACAGCGCCCGTGTGGCTGACGAACCCAGAGGGCTAGATTCAACTGCTTCAGGTCTCCTCCAGTAGTACTTCCCTTGGAAGTGGTCTCCCGTTGGAGGGCCGTGCGCAAGACGGAGCGATATTCTGGAGATGGTTGAAGTGTCCGTTGTCGGCCCGATAGAACATACGTCTAGTCAGGCCAGTGACAAACTCCATAATAGTAGGCATCTCCAAATCTCGAGCTATGACGGAATTACGCACGAACCACGGCGCTCGGGTCCGGTTCCACAAAGGAACAAACAAACATACATAAGCTAATAAATACATAACCCTTCTTTGCGTCGCGCAGTCGGGTGAAAGATAAAGGTTTGATTCTCAGCATGTATATTAAAATGAGAATGCCCATTTTTCTTAGAGAAATGGGCCCAGTAAAATATTCTCGTGCCATAATGGTTTCTTTTTTATTTGATAGTTATTATACTGTAGTTTTGATAGTTTTTGTTATTTTTTTTTTTGTTTTAACAGTAATAAGTTTTTAATTTCTTCTTCTTTTTATATTGGTGAATGCTGTGACACCTAATTGGTACATATATTAGATAAGCTATAATTATACTATGTTATGTGTGTGATAATATATGTACTGCTGTGTGTACTAAATAAATAAATACTGTGTTTTTATAACCTGTAATTAATTTTATCTACTCTCATATCGTAAAATGCGAATTACAAACTTCAAAACGAATTTATATTTACATACTTTATAAACATACTGCTGAAATTTAAAAATAGAATCACATTATAACACTTTTTCTCTAACAAAATAATGTTATATTTAATTTTAAAAATAGAATCATACATATTATATAACACTTATTTTTAAGGCAAAGGTTCTATTACAAAAAAGTTTTGATTCCAATTTTTACTTGTCTATAGCCCGCTATAGTGCGTGCGTTGTCATAAGCTAGGTTTTAGCGCCATTTTATTGTTTAGGACTTATGTATTTTGTACCATGGTCATTTAAAAAAAAAAAAAAAAAAATTGGCGCCATTCAATACGTTTTGTTGTATTAATAGCATTTCGTGTGATTTTTCTTACTCTTTTAACTTTTATCTTTTATTTAGTAGGTTCAATCCCAATGTATGAGAGTAGATAAATTAGTGTTGAAACTGCACATAACTAAGTATTAAAACACTCGTGTGATACTATTAAAACACACACTCGTGTATAATACCCCTTATTATGCAACAGTTTCATAATCTACTATTATTTATTTACCCTAGCATAATGACAATTGACAAAAACTTGTTTTCACGTTAATAATTACATAGTTTCGATCCCGCCGATTTGAAGTACAATGTTTTATCTATAATAAAGTACCTGGTCATAATAAAGAACCTAATCGTATAAATAGTGCTTTGTAACTATTTCATACATACATTTTAACCAATTGACTATTTAAATAAATTATATTTTAATGCTGGAGTAAAATTAAAAAAAAAAACACAATTAATTGTTATGATCATTAAATTGTATTTAGTTGAGGCACGCTGTAAACAAATTGGGGCCTGGTTTTGGGCAATCTCTTTTCAATAGGTACTAGTAAAACTGTTATTATTAACATAGCTGGGAATCTCTGATTCTCACAGATCCCAGACTTTGGGAAACCCTGGATTAGAGACAATATAATTTTTCCTATAGGAACATTTAAAGGAACAAAGGGTGAAATTTTTGAAGATTAATTCTCTCGATAAAATTTCACGCTTCAAGTGTTTTAACTACCTTCTCGTAGGGCAGCGGGAGCTGTATAACTGATTTTAGAAAATATCATAGATCTAACATAGTTTCAGAAGTGACATTGTATAGACATATCGTGGGGGACTGTTTTTTATTTTGTTTATAGACGGAATCGAAGAAGAAAGCACAGATAATTCTCACCTCTGGGATGGCTCCGCTAAGTATCTTACAGATGCTCTCAATGTCCTGCAGAGGCGGGCAATTCGGATAGTGAACGACACCACAGTGTCTAAAACTCTCGAATCACTGCAGCTTCGCCGTGACGTTGCCTCTCTGAGCGTGTTCTACAAGCTATACCACGGCGAGTGTTCTAACCTTATCCCTTCTTCTCTATTCCGCAACCGAACCACACGGACATGCCAAAATATGCATCCACATACCATACGCACTATCCCTACGCGTACTCATAAATTTGGAGACTCTTACATCTGTCGTACGCTGAAGATGTGGAATGCTCTCCCAGCCAGTGTGTTTCCCCACTCTTATAACCCGGAGTCCTTCAAGCGAAGTGTGAAAAAGCATATTGTTAGGCCGGCATAGTGGTAGAGACTGATGGCGGTCGTGGTGACCGGCGTCAGTTGCTCCCATTCTTGGACCTCGCGTACTGCTTACCATCAAGTGGGCACGATGTCACATGTCGTGTTCAGTAAATAAACATATTTTATTTTAATCAATAATACGACTTAACATGGGGCCTCCTAAGGAGACCTCAAAGCGCCTACTGATTAAAACCCTATAACCGTCTCGCTTATTTGTAAGCCCTGTGTGCCTTTACAGCTAAGTCTAAATCGTGGCTACAAGTAAAGGCACTCGAAAGGCTGTGCTCCTAAAGGTGATGGGAGACCTGCCTTTCAAATACCCAACCAGCGAATTATACAATGAATGGGATATCCTATCCGTGAGGAAACAGTACACTAACTCGCTTGTGACTTTCCAACCCAGCCTGTTGAGACTGAAGTTGGACGTAACAAACAAAAAACTGGGGATACTAAACAAGGTGAAACGTTTTTATCCACCCTCACTCAGACTTATGCCTTATAAAGCACAAATAAGGTCATGTATGGAATACTATTCTCACCTCTGAGGTGGTTCCGCCTAAGTAACATAGCTGTGATTCTCACGGATCACAGACTTTGGAAAACCCTGGATTAGAGACAAAAAAATCTTTCCTATAGGAAATTTTTTGAAGATTAATTCTCTCGATAAAATTTCACGCTTCAAGTTCAACTACATTACAGATGCTCTCAATGTCATGCAGAGGCGGGCGATTCGAATAGTGGACACTAGAAGTAAAGTAAAGTATCATTACGACCGTTTCCCTTTCATAAACCACGCTTTTTAAATAAGCGGATACACATTTATTTATTTATTTTATTTTTATTTATTCAGAAAACATACAGATCTTAAAACATAATTACAACAATTCTAAAAGTTACAAAATCCAGCAAAGTTTCCACTTAAATATTAAACATAGATTTTGCAATAAAATAATAATAAAAGGGATAAGCTTAAAAACAATACCTATATAACAAATACAACTAAATAATATACATATGAGTAATCAAAAAAAAAAAAAAGTTCTATAAGCCAACGTTACTGGCCAATCATGACAAGTGGCAAGCTCGTCGATGTCTCCAGCGTACCAAACAATAAAATAATAATTAAATGTACTTACATCAATTGTGTTTTAAAAATTTACTTACCTTACACCTTCACAAAAAGCAAGACGAGTCGACATAACCTCTCAAAATTGGTATAATATTGTATGTATTTTATATATATTTATTATGTATTTATATGTACTTGTGTTATTATTTATTTATATATTAGTGTATAAGTATTTTATCTTTAGTTGCTAGTAATAGTTTAAGATTTTTTTATTTTTTTATTATTAATCTCGATTTTAAATTAATGATTAAATGCACCCACAATCATTGCTCACTATCCCAAAGGTTAGCTGGTAGAAAATGTCACTAGACATTAAGTTCGCCTATTTACATTTAAATGTGTTTTGTTTATTGTTCAATAAAGAATTTATCTATCTATCTATCTATCAATCAATATTTTTGTGTCCCGACCAGGAATCGACCCTGGTACCTCCGAGTCTAAATCCACCTAGACCTAGACCACGGAAGTATGTTACACTATAAATCTTTTAAATGTTTGTCAAATTAAAAATTGAGCAAAAGTAACCTAACATAACCTTTCTAGATCTATATATTAATTTGGCTCAGCGGGCAAAAGCGAATCGGCAGGTCCCTGTGGACGCACAGCCTTTTTATGGCCTTCTTTTAAGGCTTTAATGTCCGCTAAGGAGCGTTTTATCTTCTTTAGTTTGTCCACCAAATAAAAAGGGTTCATTCGGACTGTGACAGAACGAAGATAGGAAAACGAAAAATAAAGCGTCTTAAAGCTAATGCATACGGCGTTGTTAACGCGTTGTTGACGCGCGTTTATAAGTTTACATAATCGTCGCTGCGCCTGACAAGTTCCATTATCGTTGCTTAGCAAACTTCGCGCATATAATTTGACGAAAAAAAAAAAACTTACTAATTTATGTCTCTTTTTCATTTCCTCACTATCCTCAGTTGCAGCAACATCATATTTCACTTCCCTCATCATGTAAGTAGTTTTATTTTTATATTATTGTTTATTTATGATGTAATTTATGTTTATATATATGTATATATTTATATATTACGTATTTATGTATTTGTATATGTATTAGTATGTAATATTGTTATGTATGTATTAAGATACAGAAGTATACTGTTAAGAATAACTTAATTAATGATTGCACCTACCATCTATACTGTCTAAATGTCCTAAAGGTTTGGCTGTCAGAGAATGCCTAGCGGCATTAAGCCCGCCTTTGTACATAGTGCAATAAAGTTTTTAAATAAAAATAAATAAATAATTATAATAATATTTCTGGAGCAGTGCACTAAACATTAAACAATATACCTATATGCGAGCAAACTACCTAAACTCACAAAATAGGGGAAAAACCATGGATAAAGTTTTTTTATTTTTTTTATATGGTTTAGATTATAGTTACCATTTAATTTAATTATTTTTATTTAGGTTTATTATACAGGTATTATTATTTTATCTTATTTATATTTTGTAAATATTCTTATGAATTATAAAATGAATTATTATTAAATTAAAATCAAATTAATTTAATACTAAATACCTAACCTAAAATCTAAATTACTAAATAAACTATATTACAACAAAAACTAAATTTAAGCTAAAAAAACAATCAGGAACCAATGGAAACTTTGTTCATGTACAAAAAATAAATTATAAGTCAGAATATTGTTTAATAAGATTCATGTTATGTAAATGTAACTTTTGTAAATACAACTTATGGTAATAAACGAATTAATATTATTGAAAAATGATAAATTGTAGAATCTAATAAAAAATACTATACGAGTACAACTATACTGAAATTAATTTTAAGCAAAGTTAAAATTAAAAAGCGTCGCATTTGGGTTTTAAACTCGTCACCAGTGCGTGTGCAATGTCCGCGTGCATAGGCCTTTAGGAACACTTACCTATCAGATTTTTTCAGCTCAATCGATTAGAAAACTTCGTGGAGCTGAGCTGATCTGATACTATTTTTGGAGACAAGATTTATTTTATTCTTATCTTTTCGATTAAATTAAAATGAGTAAAGTTTTATCACGACTAGTCACCAAATTCTGTTTTTTTACACGCAAAGGTTATAAAAATAAAACCACACACACACACATAAAAACTATATAAATATATGGCTTATAAAAGAAGTCACTGTAACCAGGAGAAAATAATTTGATTAGATTTTCATATATGTCCCATAAAAAATCCTTTAGAGACGTCTCTTCCGAGATAGTCCCAGAGAGACTGGCAACATTTCCCCTTTGTATAGCTGTACGTTGGCAGAAATAATTGCCAGCCTTCCTGTCTCCAGACATTCCCGTCAGCCACTTTAGCAACTCCTTGGCCAGGCGCTTGGTTGAGGGTCGCGGTCGTCTCGACCCCAAATGCCGCAAATTCGTAACCTGTACCAAGGTTGGCATATTTCCGCAACTGTTCCCAGCAAACCGCACTTCCCGCACCTGACGAGGTCGCCTGGATGTGAAATGGAGCTAAGGTGTCTACATACGTCGCATCCTACACCAGAGACATGCTAAGTTTCCACGGCCCAACAGTCATTCCGTCGGGTCTCTTGCCATCGCTCCGCACAATCCCAAAGGGTTCTATGATTGCGGGTAACATCAGCAGTGACAAGCTCTTCGAATGATGCGGTCAGCACGTCTAGCACAGCACATGGTGTCCGAAAAACTACTATTTACATTATTTTTTCCTTGTACACAGCACAAGTAGTACAAAATAGCCTTTTTTCCTTTTGCTTGACCACCATATTACACCGCGCCGGTTCAAACAGAACAGCTAGTAAAATAAAAATATGCTACGACATTTTATTGCCGAGATTGGCATCCAACTTATATCGAAATAATAGTAATACTATGATTCTATATGTCTTAACATATAAACAACATTTATAGAGAAAATAAAAATGTAATCAAGGAGGGTAGTATAATATTTTATTGGTAGGGGTGATCAGCTGAAATCGTGACGCAGTGGGGTTCTGGCGCCGGAATGTCCGACGGCAACTAATATATTTTGTTCATAGACAAAAATATTTATATAATTTATAATATGTGTGTATGTATGTTCCCTGTGCATTTCAAAACTACTTGACCGATCAAGATTAAATTTTAAAAATAATATGTTGTGTGAACATCGGCGAAGGTTTCTAATATAGTACTACTGTTGTCCGTTAGGTGGCGCGCATCAGCGCTGATTTGTGGGGCATAAAACTCCCTAGCGCTGTTATTATATATATAGTTCCTCAGTCGTCATTTTCTTGTTAGGACAAACCTGGTACCTCTACATCTAAATCCTAACTGCTAGACCATGGAGACAGTGGAATACGGATGAATTATTGGTTTGGATGTCTAGTTTCTTAAAAATTAAATATGCCTAGTTGAATTAATATAAAAAATAGGATGTAGGCGGACTGATTGTGGTAATTTGCCCTGTATGCCAGGGCGAGGAAGTATCCACCGTTCATGCCTTGTGTAGTGTATCCACACATTTCGGGGTCAGGTTTGAATTTCCGACATCCCCAGTCAAGCCGATATAGTGTTAGGGACTGCAGTCATAAGTGTCTGATCGCGCCACTTACCATTAGGCGTAAGGTAACTTGTGCTGGTATTAAAAAACCTAGATATATTTTTCTCAGTGTCTATAGTACACGTAATCTAGGTTGATTATAACATTATGGACCAGCGGCAGCAGTCTCGACATTTTATAACACTAGCTAATTTAAGTGCCTACCTTTAGTTATAAAAAAAAAAACATACGTGGCGAACGAGTGCCTTCACTCCGTAGCCACGACTCAGACTTAGCTGTAGGCGCCCTGGGGCCTCCTTAGGAGGCTTCACGGATGAGTCGGGCATGCGACCCCCACCCGCGTTGACCCTTCAGACAGGGGGCGTATCATTAATAATAAATATAATAATAATAATATCTTTATTCAGTAAAAAAGTTACAAGATATGAAAACAATAACATATTTCATTATGCATGCACAGAAAAACAGACATTTGCAGCCGAACTAAGCCTATATGTATAGGTCTGTCCATCGGCAGTCAACGCCCAGACACCCTTTTAAATATATTATTACTTTTAATTACAAACTAGTAAAAGAAACAAAATAAACACAAAAAGAAAAATAAATTAAAAATTGAGTGGTTGAGATCCTCTTTTTGTTTATGATGTAAGTGTGTGTAAGAGGGTGTGTAAACTTTACATACTTTTGTTATTATCGCATTCCTACTTTACTATTGACAGTAATTCATCAGTCATATTATAGTCAAGAGACTGTAGCCATTGTGTGACATTCTTTCTACATATCACTTTAGTGCATTGATGATTTATCGATTCACCGTCTTTAAAAAAAAAAACATATAAATGTCGGAATCTAATTGAATTTATCTGTCAATTTTTTTCGTATTTCGAATATTATTGATACAGATTTACCGTGTAACAGCAACCAGCTGAGATTTGCTTCTAGTGTTGTAAAGGAGTAAATATTATTGTCTATGATATAATATACATATAAGTACATAAAATGAGTTAATATGGAGCTGCCTGAGTTTTTAATGATATAAGTTATCATATTTAAATATCACCGTCCTTTGGAACTAATAATATTGACCACATAAGCTTTTTGATTTTATCAGTGGCAATATTATTATGACTTACCAACCGACATCGCTAAAATAGCGAACCGTGGAGACTGCTGGCCCTGCCCGATAAAATATACATACATGTCTATGACATCGTAATTTTTACCCTACAATAATAGTCTTGTCCAATTACAATCCAAAAGTGATCTTCATCTGAAATTATGTATAAATTATGTTATAAAAGTTTATTGCTTGTTAATTTGTCATCTTTTTATGCACTTTCTATAATATTTATTTTATTATTGTAATAAAATATCATGTTAGTATTAAACCACAGTTAAACGTACTACGATTAAATGTTTTTTTCTTTTTTGCTAAATATTATTGACGCAAAATCAAAAATGTTCTAATTCAAAACAAATAATCTATATTATGACACTGTTGAAATATTTAGTGTTATTGTAATAAAATTAATGTAAGAAAAAAACTGATTTCGATCTATTGTTATTATTTAAAATTTGAGCCACACAAAAACGGTATAATCGACTAGCTAGTTCGACCCGTGTAAACTGCGACACTAAATTAATTTTGTTGCGCATTATTTTGATTTTTCTATATATCCTAAGGTATTCATTTAATTTGCATGGTGTAAAGGGAAAATATAATCCTATAAAAAAAAAAAAACTAGCTAACCTTATGATAAAAAAGAGATTACACTACTTACTACATATAAAAACTAAAAAACCTTTAATAATAATTATAAAAAAAATGTATATATAAAAAAATAATTTAAAAATATCTATATACACAAAAAAAAAAAAAAAAAAACTAACCTTTATAACACATAATATACATATTTTCCTTCATATAAAATTAAAATAACACATTCTTGTAAAATATTATTATGTTTAACTTTAAGCGAGTCCCCCAATACAGGTCTAACTAAACTTAAAGGGGGATCCAGAAAATGTACTATTTACACTTGTATTTAAAGAAATAAAATATTTTTGTTGTTTTTTTGTTATGACATGTTAAAGCAACTAACGTATGTAAAATGATAAGGATTAATACCGTATTTGTGTAAATAGCTTTCCAATTTAATACTTATATAATCTTTCATCAAGTGCATACCGTCTTTCATAATTTACATTCTTGGGATTTAATTTATAGGACTAATTATTTATTTACTTTAGTTATTCCTTATATTATATATAGTGTATTTATTAACCTTTGATTAATTTCTTAAATTTCTTCAATCTTTTTTATTTTGGATTTATTGTATTTAGAATTTAATTTAAACATTTTTTTTTTTTTTTACAGACACACAGCGCCATCTAGTTTCCGTGGTAAGCAACGAGGCTTGTGTTACGCAAACTATATGGTTGATAAACTACATATTATACTTTTTTTTTTGTAAATATATACATATTTAAATTTAAATTTAATTTAAACTTTGAAAATAATCTTTTAAATGACATACCAATATTATATTTATGCACGAGTAGGTATTTGTTGAGTTAGCTTAAGTTTGGGTATTAAAGTTACCGCTAATTTCGTTATATACTTATATATATTTTAATTTTAGTTTACTAGTAGAAAATATTATTTTGTTTTGACATAATTATACCATATTATTATTACCATGACAACGCCCTTTTACAGCAGCATCTATTGGTGTAGGTAGTACTTATCTGGTAACGACGAAGGCTGTTCTTTGCTGATATTCATTCGCTAACATGATTAGTAAAATAATTAATTTGTTATCTGACGAAACCGAGTGTACCAAATGTATGAAATGGTGAATTATTAAATGAAGTGAAATGAAATTTATGTAAATTTTAGATATATTATAATTGAGACCCCACAATACCGGCCTCCCTAGTGTGGGTCTCCAATAGAAAAACATGTACATAGGATTTTTATTGGAAATAAACGATTATTATTATTATTAATAATATTAATTACCGCTTTATAATTGCCCATTTATTTAAGTATTAAAATGGATGTAGTATGTGATCCTTAAGAGATAGATATATGCCATCGCGGACTTTTCTGTAGACCTATATAAGATACACAATTCTACCGTACATTATTTTGTTTTATCTCAAAGGGTTTAGGCAGCGTTTTTGTTAATGTATACAAAATCTAAACAAAGTATATACTAAATCCTAACTTGAGTACCACTATACATTGGTGGAAACAGCATGAAAATCTGTGCAGTAGTTTTTGAGTTTATCACGGAAAGACAGACAGACAGACGCGGCGAGGGACTTTTATTTATATTATGTAGTAAACAAATAATACACAACCGTAAGGTGGCAGAACACTTTTTTAGTCGACTGTACATCGTAAAATCAACTCGTAAAATTAATGGTTAAAGAATCAAGAGTAAAGTATCATCACGACCGTTTCCCTTTCGGGGTGGTCAGAAACCACGCTTATAAATAAGCAGATTCACATTTAGCCAACTTTACTATAGGCCAATCATGACAAGTGGCAAGCTCGTCGATGTCTCCAGCGTACCAAACTCGAGAAATATCACAAATAAATTAAATGTATTTATTTACGTTGATAAATATTTTTGTGTCCCGACCAGGAATCGAACCCAGTACCTCCGAGTCTAAATCCACAGACTTAACCGCTAGACCACGGAGATCAGGAGTGGGCTATAATCCATTGAATTTTTAATGAATCCTTTGCTTACTAAAGCAAAATAACTGTATTAATTAAGGAATGTCGTAGGATTAGCATTGTAAACGGACAAAGAGGTGATTTCTTCTTTCTTTTTAATGCATTGTCTGACAAAGCAAAAGCGAACAGACTGAAAACGACTCGTAATGAGAAAATAAGGATTGCCTCTCGTGTCTGCTGTATAGAAAAAACTATAGCAAATAAAATTACTTGGATTTTGCGTTGGAATTGAGTTTCTATTATGCTCGAAAGTAACAACGTAAATTGTATTCATTTCATTCATTACAGCCCCTAGAACACAGCGTCCTAGACCTCCACTGCTGAAGATGGGCCTTCCAGAACAGATATCTGGAGATATTGGCCTACCGGCACTTAACCAAAGGAAATAAATGATTTGATTTGATTCTGATCTGTTATGCCCTGCATCACAAGCGAAACACCATCTTGGGTGCTCACAGTTTAAGCCCCGAGGAGATGTGACGCCTCCTACTAAACCTAATCCCATACTAAGGTTCCTTGAAGCCGAAGGGCTAGCGAACGAACTATAGTCGCAGTGACTTGGTGACGAGTAGTCCCACCCTATTTCACATATAATATAATAAAATATAGTTATAATAGACGTAATTTTTAACCATTCCCTGCATTCACCGTGGTCTATTGTCTGTGAGAAAGAGAGAAGAGGGTTTAATATTGGTATAATTAACCCGTAAACGGGTATCTCTAACCCTACAATTTGATATCTAACGCATAAAGTGAATTCAGCCCCACGTCGGCTTTGTAATCTGGTCCATTTTGTAGAACGGCCGATAATGGAGGCAATTAAAATGTATGAAGGCTTAACTGCAATGCCATGCACCAAATTAATTTATAGTCTGTCGAAATAACCTTAATTTTCTCTGCCTACCTTCATTTATTTAGGCTTTCTCTATTACGTTGGCGTTTGAATTTTAGCGCATTAATTGTTGATATTTTAATTTATTTTAACTGTATACGTATTGTTATATCACCATCGGCAAGCTTATTTTCATTTATTTTAATTTTTTTATTGCACCAAAACTTAAAATTAGGTACCTACATAAGCGAGTTTAATGCCAGTTAGGCATTCTCCGACTATCCTTTGGGATGGTAAGAGGTTATAGGCAGGGTGCAACAATCTAATAATAATAGTCTAATTTATAAATACACTACATACCAAGCAATTACAACTACATGCAAGTATTATGAACATATTTATTCTGTCTGGAAATATTTATTTATTATTTATAAAAAAAAAAAATTGCGTGCCAAATATTCAATATGTACTACAGTTCTTCGCGCCATTTTGCGTGGACATGTCAAGTGCAAGTTTTTGTTTTGTAAATTAATTTACTGTGGATATTATTGGTCAAAAGTGGTGTTGTTTTGTTTAATAATGTGTTACAATGTGAATAATTATGGAAAACGATAAATTGGACTTTAAATATGGGGCACAAGTTGCAGTACATTTTTAGCGGTTTTCCCGCGCTGTCAACTCCTATATTTCACCCGACATAGTTGAGCTATGGTGCCGCGAGTGACTCCAAGAATAGCATCAAATTCTGCAGCATCTAGAATT
This sequence comes from Tinea semifulvella, assembly GCA_910589645.1. Lineage (NCBI taxonomy): Eukaryota > Metazoa > Arthropoda > Insecta > Lepidoptera > Tineidae > Tinea > Tinea semifulvella. The sequence goes on along the minus strand of OU342608.1, from coordinate 8,765,074 downwards.
TGATGATGACCTCATTAAAAAGAAAGATACTACGTCAGACTTGGCTGTATGGGCTAGACCCTTTGCTTTCCCTATCATCTCATTCTTCATCCATCGGGAGAAGAGAACCAAAAAAAAAAAATCAATGTGTAGTATATTAGTTCTCCATGAAAGTAAAAATTTGCATTATACATCATTGCAAATGATGGTGGTAATTCGCCCTGTCTGCTGGGGAGGGAAAATATCCACCATTCGTGTCGATAGACCCAGTAAAGTGTATCCATACGTTTCGGGATCAGGCTCGAATTGCTGCTATGCCCAGTCAAGCCGGCATAGTGTTAGGGACTGATGTCAGTCATTAGTGTCTGATTCCAATTGCCAACATTCATGGACCTTGCGCGCCACTTGCCATCAGGTGGGCGTAATAGTATGTCGTGCTTTAAGATCTCTTTTGCACCCCTTTACCTCGCTCATTCCAATATTTTCAAAGCAGCCAATTCCGTGTGCTCAAAACTTTATTGCCGCTTCGTCAATAATTAAAGCAATTGTAAAATACGTTCCAGGTCCTATGGTAATTTCCTGAGCCCATATAAATTTATTGTCACCCTGTAACAGCCAATTTGTCCCTTCATCTCGCCCTATCTCTCACCCCCAATTAGTTGTCGTCTCCTCGTGATTAAATACCTTAATATAGCTTAAACGATCGTCGAATTGGCATGTTAGGCAAAAATACTGCCTCCGTGGTCTAGCGGTTAAGTCCGTGGATTTAGACTCGAAGGTACTGGGTTCGATTCCTGGTCTTAAGCGAATAGTTATGTTAGTGTCGTAAATAAATTATTTATTTAATTACTATTACGTGACGTTATTTGTGCTGTAGCATCTTAAAGGGGCACAGATTTAAATGGTTATTATATAAAAAAATATCCTACACACACTCTCACATATATAAATAAATAATATAATATAAATAATATAAAGCCGGGGCGGGGAATTATCCATCGTTCGTGCCGATAAACCCTATAATGTGTATCCACACATCTCGGGATCAGGAGTGCCTTCACTCCGTAGCCACGACTCAGACTTGGCTGTAAAGGCACACAGGGCCAACAGTGAGATAGAGACGGTTTATAGGATTTTAGTCCGTAGGCGTCCTGGGGCTTCACTAGGAAGCTTCACGGATGAGTCGGGCATGCGACCCCCACCCGCGTTGGCCCTTCAGGCAGGGGGCGTATCATTGATGATTTATTGATTCTCCGTCTATAAAAAAAAAAAAAAAAATCGGGATCAGGCTCGAATTGCCGTCATGCCCAGTCAAGCCTGTATAGTGTTAGGGACTGGTGTTAGTCATGAGCTTCTGATTCGAGTTGCTAACAATCATAGTACTCGCGCGCCACTTACAATCAGGTGGGCGCAGGGTATGTGACCCTCGTACTTGTATAAATAAAATATTTAAAAAAAAATGTAACATCATGACACTGTAGAGCACTGATTTCCCGCACTACAGGGCAACCTCGTGTAGGTATCACAAACACACCACCCTATATTGTTTATTTCTTTTACATCTGTATATTTTTTGTGACAATAAATATTTTATTATTATTATTATTTGCAACTGCAGCGTTTCCGTGCGAAAATACAAATACGATATTTAATAGTAGTTTTAAGGCGATTTAGGGTCTAAAAAATATTTAAAAAAAAAACATTAATAGCTTGTACGAACGGATTGATCTGGTAATTCAGACAATACCGCTGAGATCAGGGTTCAATTACAAATCTATTTATTTGTTGCAATAAACGCTTTATTTTTAATATTATATATAGGTAAATATAAACATTTAAAAAAAATGTTCTAACAGTAATTAATATACATTATTTATTTATTTATTTAATACTTTATTGTACAAAGACAAAGGCGGGCTTTAATGCCGCAAGACATTTTATCATAGCCAACCATTGGGAAAACTTTAAACCATTTACTGGAAAGTAGGTGCTGAAATATTAAATATAAATATCAAAAGTATTATTTAATAACTAGCTACATACATACAACTTCATATACATACATACAAATATACATATAATAAACTAAATACTAATACATTAACCTACACATACATACATACGAGGGGCGTTCAAAATATTCTCGGTATTGATACGTTACAACCTCTTTTATATATATATTTGTTACTGGCCGCTAAGATTCATCCATTGACATTAAAAAAAAGTAAAATTGGAACCGAGATGTTCTTTTGTTTTTCTGCAATTGCCGAACAAACATGAACACCATGAGCGAATTAACAATTTTAACGAAATTAGAGCACCGATCCGTCATAAAATTCTTGACAAAACAGGGTAAAAATCAAAAAACCATAAAAGAGGAAATGGATTGTGTTTACCGTGAGTCTGCTCCTTCTTTATCTACTATTCAAAAATGGTCAAGCGAATTTAAGCGTGGAAGGGAGAGTATTGAAGATGACCCTAGACCTGGCCGGCCTGTAGTGGCTACCTCACAAGAAAATATTGATAAAGTGGAAAAACTTATATTGGAAGACGGCCGAGTGAAGGTAAAATCTATAGCTCAAGTAACCAATCTCTCTATTGGTACCGTACATGACATTATACATGACCATCTTAATATGTCAAAAGTAAGTGCAAGATGGGTTCCGCGAATGCTGACGCTTCTTCAAAAGGATATGCGTGTGGCTTGCTGTTCAGATTTTATCGACCTGTGTGGTGAAAATCCCGATGAGGTGCTGCAAAAAATAGTTACTGGAGATGAAACCTGGGTTCATCATTATGACCCAGAGAGCAAACAGGAGTCCATGCAGTGGCACATTAAGGGTTCAGCTCATCCCAAGAAGTTCAAGGTAATCCCGTCAGCTGGCAAGGTCATGGCCACAATATTTTGGGATTGTGAAGGAGTTTTGCTTATCGATTATAAAGAAAAAGGTGTAAATATCACAGGGCAGTACTACGCTAACGTTATACGTCAATTAAGAGATGCGATCAAAGAAAAGAGGCGAGGAAAGTTAACCAAAGGTGTTCTGCTTCTGCATGACAACGCCCCTGTCCATACTGCTCATATTGCCAAGGCAGCTATTGTTGAATGTGGGTTTGAAACTGTTACTCATCCACCCTATAGTCCGGACTTAGCCCCAAGCGACTTCTTTTTGTTTCCCAATCTTAAAAAGGATCTGCGTGGAAATAAATTTTCTGACGATGAAGCGTTGAAGACGGCCGTGGAGGAGCATTTTTACACCAAAGATAAAAAATATTTTTATGAGGGATTAAAAAAAATAATTGATCGATCTTATAAGTGTATGAACATAGGGGGGGAGTATATTGAAAAATAAAAATATCAAACTTTTCGTACTTGTTTGTTTTTATCCACATACCGAGAATATTTTGAACGCCCCTCGTACATAATAATATACTTACAAATTTTGTTGGGAAATGAAATACGAATAGACCATTTTTTTAAATAGCGATCTGGTGGTTACTTGCCTGATGTTAGGAGGCAAATTGTTTCACAAATTTGTCGCTACAACAACAAATATAAATTATAAATTAAAAGCTATCTAAATAATACAATTAAAAATAAACTAAACTATAAATACAAAATGTCCTCTAGAGACGTCCCATCCGAGATAGTCCCAATGAGACTGGAAACATTTCCCCTCTGTATAGCGAGGCTAATACGTTGGCAGAAATAATTGCCAGCCTTCTTGTCTCCAGACTTTTCTGTCAGCCGCTTTGACAACCCCTTGGCCAAGCGCCTCGCTGACATCATCATCTCGACCCCAAACGGCGCAAATTCGTAATCGGTACCAAGGTTGGCGTATTTACGTAATTTTTATAATAATAATAATAATAATAAATATTTGCAGACAGGTCACACAGCGCCATCTAGTTTCCGTGGTAAGCTACGAGGCTTGTGTTACGGAAACTAGATGGTTGATAAACTACATATTATACTTTTTTTTTTTGTAAATATATACATATTATACATATAAACACCCAGACCGAGACAAATTATACAATGTACAACTTGCCCCCGGTGGGAATCGAACCCACGACCTCCCGATTTCACGGCAACGTTTGTTACCACTAGACCACGGAGGCGGTCAAATTTGAGGTTCTCCGCAGATAACGCCGCTCTCCCCGCGCCTGACGGGATCGCCTGGATGTGAGATGGAGCTAATGTATCTACACACGTCGCATTCCTCACCAGAGACCTGCCAGGATTCCACGGCCAACAGTCATGCCGTCGGGTCTCTTGCCATCGCTCCGCACAGTTCCAGAGGGTTCTAAGATTGCGGGCACATCAGCAGTGACAAGAGCCCTTCGGATGATGTCGTTAAGAGCCGCGTGACGAGGATTGCGACTAGCACTTCTAGTATAAGAAAGCCCGTGGTGTCGGCCATGAGGCGAGCCCGCTCTTTAAATATAAACAATTTAAATCAAGTTTTGAAATATCAAGTTGCCTTTTAATTCGATTTTGGTGCTAGGCGCCGTTACTACTACAGCGTATGTCTAGCTATCAGCGCCTTAAGAAACTGTAGGGTTGGCAAAACAAGCTACATTAATAATTTACGATCACCTTTATAAATTCTAAATGAGTAAAAAGTGTGTGCATCAAAGAAAGTTAATGATAAATATTTTTATAGCGATCCAATTAGGGGTAAGGAAGCTAACTGCGCAATGGATAGGGAGTCCCAAGGCTCTCTGTAAAACTGTTTTTCCACCAGAGATGTATAAGAAAGGCGATCAGTGCGCGGATATAATACATTTTTCTAGCTTCGCTCAGAGTAGTTCTAAAGTCCAATTACAGATTACTAGACTCGACAAATGTTTGCGATAAATTCGTGCGAGGAATGTGCACTAAGTTCTAAAATGTATGCAAGGAATATGTGCTAGGAATGTGTGCGAGGAATTTATGCAAGAAATGTGTACGATAAATATGCGTATACTAAGAATGTGTGTCAGAAAAGTGTACGCAGATTGTGTGCTAGAAATGTATTCAGGAAATATGTACGTGAAATGTGTCGATTAATAATAGCGAGAAACATGTGCGATAAATATGAGCGATGAATGTGTACGTAAAATCTGCACTAATAATGTGTGTCAGGAAAGTAGACGCGGATTGTGTCCTAAAAATGTATGCAAGGAATATGTACGATGAATGTGTGCGTGGAATGTGTGCGAGGAATTTGTGCGAAAAATGTGCGCGAGTAATGTGTACAATAATTTTATTACACCGCAAATAATGTGAACCGATTTTATTGATAGCTACTCTCTACACTGTTTATAGTTGTGTATTTTGCAATGTTCTGTATGTGATTTAATTCTTTATAAGGATTAGAGATTTTAAAAAATAATTTTTAGTTCTTTATAAAAAGATGGTACCTACTGTGGGGGAGATTTCCAACTCCCTCACCCTTGGTAGATTAGTGGACTGTATATGGTGTGGGGGGTTTGATGACGAACCAGCTCCGTGAAGTCCAAAGAAAGGGGCAGAAGCACTTACCTCTTCCAGCAGCAGCTGACAACGTCTCAGTGGAGTCGACCTCAGGGGTTCCAGAAGAAGACCAGCTATAAGACATAAGACTAGTAATCCAAGTAACAGTTCCGACCGATAAATGCACTCGCGTAGCAATTCAGCAGACACTGCTGCAGCACCGAAAATTGAGCACACGCGATGTGACGTCACCGAAACACAAATTGTTGACGTCCGCCGCCGACCGAGGCTGAGGTGCGACTCTCCCCACCGATGGGTCACAGTACTGGCTTTAACACCTACATTATTATATATTCAAATATTTTCATTGTTATCCACCAGCTATGGTCCAAATTTCAAAATTCAAGCTCATTGGGAAGTTATTTAAAAATGAATTAAAATCTGACATGCAAGTAAGTGAGTTAATAAAAATATGGTAAAATCAAATACAATTATTTATGTATAAAAGTACTAGGTGGAAAAGCTGCCTAATTCTATTAAATGATTAAATAATTCAACCGACATCAAAGAGATGCGCTTTCACAAGTAAAAGGAAGCAAATAGCAATGCTATAGACTGGGGGAGGAAAAAATGCAGACGCGTGTTGCGACGGGAAATAGTGATGCACTAGCATTTAACGAAACATCGATAGACTTAGTTCTTCTAAATAGCGTGTCTTTATGCGATTTACCTTAAAACACATTTCTCCCGAGTATTCAGTCAAGTTGCATCAGTCATGGTCACTAGATCGACTGAAGCTGCGTAGGTTTAGTCCTCGCTGTTGTTGTTGAGTTGGGTGACTTTTATATCCATATTTTGCAATACCCAAATTGCGACCGAAGGCCCTCGAAACGACACCGTTGTATCACGCATTGACACTCATAATATATGACCGCTGTTTAACATATTTTTGTACTCCGAGCCGGCGTGATTGATATAAATATCAATTACTTATGACATAACAATTTTATTTGTATAACGTGTAACTATTAAATTTTTAGCCAATTGTGCTACGTATATATAAATTTAATGTATGTATAATTGTATAAATTTAATAAGTGTATACGTGTTTGGCATTAGCTGTAAGTGTTGGCTTGTAATAATAATAAAGGTAAAGTATCATCACGAGCGTTTTCCTTTCGGGGTAGTCAGAAACCACGCTTTAAGCGACTTCACATTTAGCCAACTTTACTATAGGCCAATCATGATAAGTGGCAAGCTCGTCGATGTCTTCAGCGTACCAAACTCGAGAAATATTATACTTTTTTTTTTGTAAATATATACATATTATACATATAAACACCCAGACCGAGACAAATTATACAATGTACAACTTGCCCCCGGTGGGAATCGAACCCACGACCTCCCGAGTTCACGGCAACGTTTGTTACCACTAGACTACGGAGGCGCTCATTACGGCATTAAATGTATTTATTTACATTAATAAATATTTTTGTGTCTCGACCAGGAATCAAACCCGGTACATCTGAGTCTAAATCCATAGACCTAACCGCTAGACCACGGAGGCAGTAATAATAATAATAAATAAATAATAAATAAACCACAAATATATGTATACGGGTATATAAATATCATCTCAAACTACGCCTATGAGTACCTATGATAATACAATACCTGGTACAAGATTGCAAAAAGAGCTGAACCCTCTTAAAAAGATAAAGATAAACAAAAGTTAAAATCTAGCAATATAAATTGCTGACGATATCGATTGAACAGGACATCACTAGACTGAATCAGTGTGCATTGGCTTTCATTTGAAGGGATGTCCGTGGCAACAAAATTAGTGCAATTTCACATTTGAAGAATATCTATTCAACGTAAACGCTTCCTTTATACTTAAGTGAAGTTCAAAATGAACGTTTCTGAAATATTTTATTTTTCAATTGAACTATGAATATTTTGTTGGAATGCAGTCGGAATTAAATATTGTTTTTTATGTATATTAAATTTAATTTTACAGCGGAATCTTCCTTGAGCTTAATTTTTTTTTTTTTTTTGTTATCTTCTCCCGATGGATGATGAATGAGATGATAGGGAAAGGGTCTAGCCCATACAGCCAAGTCTGACGTAATATATCTTTCTTATTCATGAGTTAATGAGGTCATCATCAAATTCCAGATGCTGCAGAATTTGATGCTTTTCTTGGAGTCACTCGCGGCACCATAGCTCAAACATGTCGGGTAAAATATGGGAGTTGACAGCGCGGGAAAACCGCAAAACATAAACTGCAACTTGTGCCCCATATTCAAAGTCCAATTTATCGTTTTCCATAACTAATTACATTGTAGCACATTATTAAACAAAACAGCACCACTTTTGACCAACAATATCCACAGTAAATTAATTTACAAAACAACAACTGGCACTTGACAACTCCGCGCAAAATGGCGCGAAGGACTCTCCTTGGGCTTAATACAATTAGCCCATTTTTTTATTTATATTTTTGCCGATATATACAATGCCGTTAAATTTACTCATGTCATTAACATTACAACATTATGTCATTGTCATTAACATAGCAAGTAAGAATGCTTTCCTTAAAATCCTACAAAAGTCACTCGGTTTAAACCAATGAGAAATACACTTTTCTTACGTACATTTGTCATAGATTTGCAATACAACAGTTTCCGTGCCTCGAAGAGCACGTTAAGCCGTCGGTTCCGGTTCCACTAATACCAACAAGTGGAAAGACTGCGAACCCGTCTGGTCAGTGTGGCGAGTATAGGCCAAGTTGTCCAGAAATTCCTGAAAGTTATAATAATTAATTCGTTCGTATTAAATAGACTGCTTGTAGATTATTATGGAGAGATTTGGCGACCTCTTTGATAAGGATGCTTTGAGTCGGCCTTTGACTGCTGTAATACCGAATAAGCCTTTCAACGAACTCCAAATGGATATTTTGTATTGAATTATTTCAGTGAATTTAAATGACCAGCAGCCCAGCCTGTTACTTAGGCGCAAACGTTATATAGTGGAACCGTTAACTATATATATCACACAATTAAAGTTGATATTTGATGCTGTCAAGGTCGAGCGCTTATAGAGTTGAGAATAGCATAATATATTGTAATTATGACGCAATCTCTGACGTAATTAACGAAATCCATTAATAACGTTTGCGACTATCCCTCATTCCGAATCGCGCTCAGTGCGCTTAGAACGAATATGACACTGACGTCGTTCCGAATCAAATATCGCGAGCATCCAGCTCAGAGCGTGATATCAATTCGGAACGGTCTAAATCATATTTTCATTCATAAAATGTTAGTTTTTTTTTTAAATATATGGAAGATAAATTGCGGATTCCACATCTTACCTAAAATATCGTTTCCAATTCCTATGTGATTCTCACAGCCTTTCACTTCGTTCTTCACATAATAACCTACTTAAAATCCCTCCTCACTCTTCCAGCAGATATTCAGATTCCTTCACAGTATCTGCAGCTCGCCAGTGGAACAGACTTCCTTTAATTATCAGACAGGCTCTCTTAAAATATTTAAAGATAAATTATACAAATACTTACTTCACAAACAGAATAAGTCGCCATAACTTATTTATTATATATATATATATATATACGAGTATATATGTATTTTATATTTAGGTATATATTTATTTGTTTATTTAGGATGGTTATCTATGTATATTGTATTGCATATAATAAGTACTATATGTATGTAATTAATTTGTGTTTTGTATAGTAATAAATAATTTCAACTATCTATTTCCTTCGTAACCTTCTGCACCCGCTTATTACAGCTCTCAGTCACAAAGGTTAGTTGGTAGAAAATGCATTTACGGCATTAAGCTCGCCTATGTACCTGCACTTGTTTTGGTTTTGTACAATAAATAATTTATTATTATTATTATTATTATCTTTGAGTATGAATACTAACAAGTATACATCTCTCGGTTTATTCATCTTTATATGTGTAAAGTTTAATATTATTAGCTTATTTTGGTAATTTAAAATAACTTGCCGTGTTCCAGACATTTTTTTCTCACTTCCTACTTAAATATTAATTAAAGATTTGCTTAAGAAGTAATATAGAAACAGTAAAACGAATTACAATATTAAATAATTTAAAAGAAAACCTAATATTAAATTAACTTGAAAATGGCGCGGGACGTTATGACAAAAAACTGACAGCGCTCAGAGCGATCTACCTCGATATCGTGAGCAGTCTAAGCGCGAGAATTGATGTCATTGGTGACGTCACATAGCTTTGGCAAAACAGTTTTAGCGCGTCTCGGAACACCTTTAAGCGTGCTTAGGTTACTATTATCGCGTATCGGAACGAAGGGTAAGTAACAGAATAGGACTGCAGTGTTCGTTACTTAGTTGATGTAAATATAAACATGCTAAGTAAAATTTAATTTGGCTTTAGGAATTATAGTTACATACTGGCATATAAAAACAGCGCTGGCTAAAAAATCCTCAGATTTTTTTTTTTAATTATTGACATCAGTCCTATGCCGGCTTGACTGGGCATGACGGCAATTCAAGCATGATCCCGAAACGTGTTGATACACTTTATCAAAACAAACGGTGGATACTTCCTCTCCCCGGCAGACTGGGCAAATTACCGCCATAACAACTATTTGTCAATGAAAAACGCCGTGTTGTAAAAAATTAAATAACTATACGAATTATATTAACTATAGAACTAATCTTAAACAAAGCTCTCCTGTATCTAGATTATCAAAAAAATATAAAGAGATTGGTCAAGAAATAGATATGTTCAACGATTCGCTTTCAAAATTTAAGTTATATGTTAAGATACATTGTTCCTATTAATATTGAATTAGATTAAGTACAATATTTTATTTTATGTTTTTAAGACGTGTTTCATATTTTTTATTAAGCTTTTTGTTTGTCTAAACTTAGAATTTAATTTAATTTAATTTGATTTGATTTTATATATTTTTAATTATTCATAAATATATATATACCACTTGTATTTTGTGCATGTTGTGGCACCTAAAGGTGGTACATTTATCGTTGAATTTATGTCCTAGTTTTTAAGTAAGCAATAATGTAACCAACCACTGGTTGTCCTTAAATAAATAAATAAATATTGAGTGGGGTATCATCGAATTTGAAAACCATGTTAAGGTTGCCTGTATCACTTTTCATTTCAAGTAACTATTTAGGATCTATAACGATTTAAAGTTAGTCCTACCTACCTTCTCGAGTTTGGTACGCTGGAGACATCGACGAGCTTGCCACTTGTCATGATTGGCCTATAGTAAAGTTGGCTAAATGTGGATCCGCTTATTTATAAGCGTGGTTCTGACCACCCCGAAAGGGAAACGGTCGTGATGATACTTTACCTACCTACCTACAAGTATAATAAAGATGTAATAAGGTTCATATGAAAAAGTATCATCACGACGGTATCTCTTTCGAGGTGGTCAGAAAACATCAAAGAAGAGATTTAGACAACTTTATTATTTTAGTTTCTATTCGTAATTTATTGCAACATAGTACTGCCTTTATGGTCCTGAATTTTTTTTTTAAACACAACGTTGTTACTGTACATTTGGTTATCGATAGTTTTTATCTTAATTCTGTAAATAGAATCAGGAACATGTGAGATTGCACCCGTGAGCCAATCTCTAAGACATATAGCTACATGGAACTGGTATTTATTTTTTTAATTTTAAAATAGCAAACGTTGTCACTGCGCATTTTGCTATCGATTGCACTAAACTTGAAACTGTAAGTAGAGGCGAGTACACGTGAGATTGTTCCCGAGAGCAAATCTCAAAGACATATAGGCATATTTAAACTGGCATTTATTGCAAATTAGTACTACCTGGTCTGCCTTCGTGGTCTTGCGGTTAAATCCCTGGATTTAGACTCGGAAGTACCGGGTTTGATTCTTGGTCGGGACACAAAAATATTTATTAATGCAAATAAATCAATAAATATAAATAATAATAAATATTTCCAGACAGGTCACACAGCGCCATCTAGTTTCCGTGGTAAGCTACGAGGCTTGCGTTACGGAAACTAGATTGTTGATAAACTTCATATTATACTCTTTTTTTTTGTAAATAAATACATATTATACATATAAACACCCAGACCGAGACAAATTATACAATGTACAACTTGCCCCCGGTGGGAATCGAACCCACGACCTCCCGAGTTCACGGCAACGTTTGTTACCACTAGACCACGGAGTATTATTTAATTTATTTGTGATATTTCTCGAGTTTGGTACGCTGGAGACATCGACGAGCTTGCCACATGTAATGATTGGCCTATAGTAAAGTTGGCTAAATGTGAATCCGCTTATTTATAAGCGTGGTTTCTGACCACCCCGAAAGGGAATTGTGATGATACTTTACTTTTTAGTCCTACCGTTACACCTAAAGTTGTATTATTTTTTTATTTTAAAATAGCAAACATTGTCACTACATTTTGTTATTGAATGTTCTAAACTTAAAACTGTAAGTAGAGTCGAGTACACGTGAGATTGTACCCGAGAGCAAATCCCAAAGACATATCACGTAGGTACTTGGAACTGACATTTCTTTCAATTTACTCCTACCGTCACGTAAGTATTAGTATTTAATTTAGGAATAGCTAACGTTGTTACTTTACATTCTGCTATCGTACCATCACGACCGTATGTATCCTTTCCAGGGTAGTAAAAAACTACGCTTGTTTTTTTTTTGAAGCAGTTTCATATTTGGACAACTTTATCATGACTAGAAAATATTTATTTATTTAAAACTTTATTGCACTATGTACAAAGGGCGGGCTTAATGCCGCTAGGCATTCTCTAGCAGCCAACCTTTGGGACAATACAGAACATTACAGTCATGAGGCTAGGTGCAAACGATTGTAGGAAACGTGGCAAATTCATTTAATCTTACATACACTAGATATTAAAATAAATACACATACATAGAAATATGTACACAATAATACATATACTACACACTATATTGGCTACTATATACTACATACAATACATACTTATATACGTTGTGAGGAGCGCTTTAGGTAATGAAAGTAAACCAGCTTTTTAAACAGCGGTTTCGTATGGTGCAGAAACGTGGACACTGATGGTAGGTCTGATCCACAAGTTCAAGGTCGCTAGCTATGGAGAGAGCTATGCTCGGGATTTCTCTAAAAGATAAAGTCAGAAATAAATGACATCCGTCAATGAACCAAAGTTACCAATATAGCTTTTAAAATTAGCAAGCTGAAGTGGCAAAGGGTTGGACACATATGCCGCAGAACCGATGAACGATGGAGTAGACGGGTTCTGGAGTGGAGACCACGTACTGAAAGAAGCAGAGTTGGACAACCCCCCCGCTAGATGGACAGATGACCTGAGGAAGGTCGCTGGTGGGGGATGGATGAGGGTGGCAGAAGATGACTTGTCGCAAGCTTGTCGTTTACAAATAAATTCAAATGGACACGATGGAGCAGCACGGTCAACTAATGATTTGCCAAGGTTTTAAGTTAAAATAGAATAAAGATTGTCCAGTCTGTAAATTGCACGTCTATGGTGGTCGGTCCCAAGAGTTCATTCTCTCGTTGTTTCTGTAAATGGGAGTGTTTTCATTGAATGCGGATCCAGCGTCTATTAGCCCACTTCACGGTTCTACAACCGTCTATATTCAAATAGGATTAGACCATCAACTTAAGGGTTAAAGTCAACTATAGTTAACTGTATATACTCGTACCTACATCGATGATGGAAATTTAAATAATAATAATAATAATACGGAATACAGACTAAAATTAAAAAAAGTTAAGAAGATTTTTTGTATTAAGAAAACTGCCTCCGTGGTCTAGCGGTTAAGTCCGGCGATTTAGACTCGGAGGTAACGGGTTCGATTCCTGGTCGGGACAGAATAATATTTAGTAATTTAATTATTAATTTAATTATTTGTTATATTCTCAAGTTTGGTACGCAGACATCGACGAGCTTGCCACTTGTCATGAATAGCCTATCTATAGTAAAGTTATAAGCGAGGTTTCTGACTATAGATTTCTAGCTATTTATGTGTTATGAGCGCTGGCTGTTTTATTAACACTAAACAATAATTGTGTAAAAAACTTTGTAACAGCTTAGTCTGCTTTGCTGCTTAGTCTTCCACTAGCAGGAGTAGCATCATTAAACAAACTAAAATAATAAAGTGTCACAAATGCCACAAATATTTTAAATTTAGGTAAAGTAAAGTATCATCACGACCGTTACCCTTTCGGGGTGGTGAGAAACCACGCTTATAAATAAGCGGATTCACATTTAGCCAACTTTACTATGGGCCAATTATGACAAGTGGCAAACTCGTCGATGTCTCCAGCGTACCAAACTCGAGGAATATCACAAATAAATCAAATATTAATTAAATGTATTTATTTACATTAATAAATATTTTTGTGTTCCGACCAGGAATCGCACCCGGTACCTCCGAATCTAAATCCACGGACTTAACTGCTAGACCACGGAGGCAGTTTAAATTTAGTATTTAAAAATTGCGGATATATCTTTAAACGTAATTAATATTATATATATATATATATATATATGTATATATTATTAATTTTGTATTAAACAAATTGGTATAGGTATTTATCTGGTCTACAGGTAAAATTGTTTTGGAAAATCGCCTAAGGGTAGGTCTGGGTAATTAGGGAAGGTTTTTCTCCAGAAATTTTATCATAATGCTGTGTGTCCACTAGAAAGCGTATGCACACATTTCTGCTCATTTTTTTTTTATGTTAGTGTCTAGCAGATAATGTTTTTGACAAGTGGAATATTAAGTGTCATTTTAATGTAATTGTGTTTGTCTTGGCTTATAGTGTGACAATTCGTATTCACAGCAGCTATAATGTAAGCATTATTTTGAAATTTTATAATATTCTTTTCTTACGTACATTTCTCATAGATTTGCAACATCACCGTTCCCGTGCCTCGGAGGGCACGTTAAGCCATCGGTCCCGGTTCCACAAATACCAACTTGTGGAATCGTTAATAAATTATCATTAAAAATTGACATCAGATCTTTGCCAACCCGTCTGGCCAGCGTGGCGAGTGCAGGCCAAATTCTCCAGATATATGTTCTGGAAGGCCCATCTCCAAAAGTGAAGATATAGGATGCTGTGTTCTAGTGGTTGTAATGATGAAAATGATCAACGATGTACAGCGTACGCGTACGTGGATACGTCAGAATACGCATGAGAGTAGGGTTAATGCAGTAGAAATGCGGTCGTTGCGGCGGATATGTGGCGTCACTTTGGCGGACCGCATACGTAACGTCGAAATACGGAAAAGGGTTGGTATAAAGGAAAGCATAGGGACAAAAATAAGGAAAGGCATGCTACGATGGTTCGGGCATGTTGAAATCGGGCGATGAAAGATTGACGAACCAGATATATAATGCGAAAGTTGTAGGTAAAAGAGGCCCTGGCAGACCGAGATTCACATATCACGATCAAATAAATAAAACACTGACTGAAGGTGCATTAAAAAGTCTTCGTAACCAAAGGGCATGTATGAAGAGGTTAATGAATGTCGACGAAGCGAAAGAAGTATGTCGTGATCGTGTCAAATGGCGCTCAATTGTCTCTGCCTACCCCGCAAGGGATCTGGCGTGAAGATATGTATGTATGTATGTATGATGTACAGCTACACCAGATACACCAGCATTTTCTATTACTACAGCTCAAACGATATATCTATATCTTATTTTTATTGTTTTGTTTTTTGACCTGTTTATTTTTTTTTTTTTTTATTATTTGTATTCGTCACCTATTTAACTCCTTATATTATAATCAACTGTAATTATGTCTCGGTAAATAATATAAAACTTTCTTGGCCTATGTTCTACTAATACTATATTGTCAATATGTGTTATAATAAATGCTATGATTTTTCTTGAAAATAAATATATACTTAGTAACTGATATCATTATATAGATATATTGTTTGCGCAAAATTAATATATATATATAATTAAAAAAAGAAAAATAAATTACAAGTCAATTCATTTATATTAAAGTTATGTCAAAGGTGGGTAATAATAATAATTTAATTGTCCTACTTAAATTTATTACTAAGAACTTTCTGAATTGAATAGTATACCTTTAGTACCAATAGCTTTAATAACCGTTTTTTCAAATAAAAAAACCTTTAAATTAATACTTTTAATCCAAATGGCAAATGGTTGAATATTTTAATTGCCATACAGTAATATTTTTTTGGGTAAAGCTCCAAGCGCTGAGATGGGGTACATAGTTTGTCTTTGTATCTTTAAATCTTATTTTATTTATATCTTTCAGGAAGGCTGGCAATTATTTCTGCCAACGTATTAGCCTCGCTATACAGAGGGGAAATGTTGCTCTCGGATGAGACGTCTCTAGAGGACATTTTTTATTTATAGTTAAGTTTATTTTTCATTTTATTATTTAGGTAGCTTTTAATTAATTTTTTATTGTATTTATATCTTTTAATTATTTTTCGTATTCAGTCTTAAATAAAAAAATATTTTTTTCCTAATTCCGGCTTAATCTCATGTGGATAATCAACCTTAACATTATATTCAAGGTTCGGATGAAACGAGGTTTTTTATTTAGAATAATCTTTGCGGTAAACACGTTTCAACGCTTTTAAGTTGGCTCTTTAAAGGGATGATTGTAATTCTACCCACCAAGTAATTAGGATAAAAAAATAATCTAAAGCTATGGTTTTTTATATTTAAATTTTACTAGCCCGTGTTTATTTATTAAGAAAACAACAATATACTTAATAATTGTTGCTGCCAGAGCGATATCTAACCGCGGGGCAAAGGATCCGGGGCAGCCATAGGACGGTGCGGACAGGTTACATTGACAGCCATACTATCCATGACCGCCATTAACAAACAAATGATCGCGGTCAGTCTGGACATCTCCAAGACCTTCGATAGTGTTTGCTTTCCAAGTTGCCGGCATATGGTCTGCCCTCACGTCTGGTGAACTAGATAGCTGGCTTCCTACATGAGCGCAGCATTCGTGTCCTTGTGAATAAGAATCCGTGTTTTTTTATATAGTAAAGTAAAGTATCATCACGACCATTTCCCTTTCGGGGTGGTCAGAAACCACGCTTTTAAATAAGCGAATTCACATTTAGCCAACTTTACTATAGACCCATCATGACAAGTGGCAAGCTCGTCAATGTCTCTAGCGTACCAAACTCGAGAAATATCACAAATAAATTAAATATATGTCCCGACCAGGAATCGAACCCGGTACCTCCGAGTCTTAATCCACGGACTTAACCGCTAGACTACGGAGGCAGTTATATATTTATACAGTTTTATGTTTTTTTTTTATATTTTTAAATTCTAGCATGACATGTGACCTTGCGTCCACCTGATGTTAAGTGGTGCGCGAGGTTCAAGAATGTTAGCAACTGAAATCAGACCTCATGACTGACATGACGGCAATTCGAACCTGATCCCGCAACGTGTGGATACACTTTACTGGGTTTATCGGCACGAACGGTGGATACTTCCGCGCCCCGGCAGACTGGGCAAATTACCACCATCATTTGCCTACCACATACCACCCTCCCTGGTGGCCCTTAGTTTATTTACAAGAATAGTTTAAATTTCATAGGTATTTTTAGTTTTAGTTTTATTTATAATTAGTTTTTTAATCAATTTTATTTTAATATTTTTGTATCTAAGTACCTACTTCGAATAAATCATTTTGTAAGATCTCAAAGCTCAACCAAGATTTTTTAAAGAAAATAGTCCAACATTAATGTTATCAATGAGAACTTGGCCGGAGGGGAATTCCAAGTTTAATTTGGTACACAATGCCAATCCCAAAGTTAGCTGTTACGCTATTCAAACCCAAAGTGGATTCGAGAATTAATCCGATTTTTATTGAACTTTTCAGACAGCTCAAGAGTTTTTCAGTTTTTACATTTACCTAAGTCTGCGATTCAGGCTTACTTATGTTCACTGTGAAAATTTAAAACCTAGTAGTTAATTGCAATTACAGATCTATCATTAAGAGTTTTTGAAATAACAAAACGTAACCGTTATCCGTTTTTATACAACGATGTCAAAACAAATATTTAATTTCATTATTAAACTTATGCATACTACACAAAAGGTCAAGGTCACATCTGTGCAACTTTCACTAGGGCGAATGTGCAATGACCTAATCTATTCATTTCATTCGTAAGCAACGCAATGCTTTTCAGTCTGTACGTTACGTAATCTCTACGAAACTATTTCAAGTACAGTGTTATAAAAGTAGATAGTTTTATATCGCTAGAGGACGAGCAATCGTTGTGAACCTCAGTAGCTAGTTTAGATATATTTTGTATTAAAATTTAATCAAGATAAATTTTAAAATAAAATAAACTAATTATAAATAAAAAAGTGCCGGCAGAATCTCAAGACATCATGCTATTAATGACATCCTGTCAAGGGCCCTTACAACTGCTAACATCCCCTGCATCCTCGAACCATCGGGGATAGTTTGAAATGATGGTAGGCGTCCGGACGGGATGTCATTTATTCCATATACTAGAGGCCGCGCACTGGTTTGGGATGTCACATGTGTTGACACACTCTGTCAGTCACCTGTGACATCCAGCCATAAGAAATCTGGGGCCGCTGCAGAATCAGCCGCACGCCTTAAGCGCAACAAGTACGCGGAGATCATCATCAATCACCATTTCATTCCATTTGCAGTTGAAACGATGGGCTCCGAATAAAGAAACTTGGCCATTATAAATAAAACTAAACTATAAATAACTAGGAAATAAAAAACTATTCTTCAAAATAAACTATGAGCTTACAAACTGGGAGGATACCTAAAACGCTCACCGCATTTCCTCGTTGAATAATTAGGTAAATATTTTGTGTAAGGTAGTAACAAAAAAAAACCTACTTGCAAAACCTAATTTAAATATAAATCCTATCCGTGCGGCATGGTGGCAAGAACGCTGGCCGAATTTCCTCGCTGAATAGCTATGCTGATTATATGGGCGAGGAAAGAGCCAATGTTGTTACCTTGTCACCAGGCACCAGACTTGGGACAGTCGCGGAGATTATAATACAAGATGCGGATGTGGTTATAATACTAGATTCTCACAAAAGACAAGATACAATGAATACCGGTATAACAACTATGGTAAAAGAACTAGAAAGTTCTTAACTCCCATTATATTTAATAATATTATGCCCATTGATGACTGTGTAAAAATGTCAAAAAAAGAATTTAAAGGAAAATTAAAGTTGCTTTTGCTAGGTAAATACAACAGTAATGTGATTTATTCTTAAATAACTTTGTGTTTTAAAAATATAGTGTAAAAAAAAAGAAAAAAAAAAAAAACTAAAAAAGACTATCGCCAATATCAAACTGTTATGCAGTTTGGCGTATAATTTTAAAAATGTAAATAGTTTAAGAACAATTGTTATATTTAGTATTTATCTTAATCTCAGCTTCCAGAACATCATACCTGAGACCTGCATATTTAAAACTTTATTTGCTACCCCCATAAAACATGGAACGTGGACATATATCCGCCGGACCATACCGTTCAAATTTTCATTTTAAAAACGATATTTTTAAACTATGTATTGGTTTAAGAGGCTAAAGATTAAGTTTCTGCTTCTTTCTCGCTTGCACAATCCAATATTTAAAAAAAGAAAACAAGTCTGGTGCGTACACCAGATTCTCCTACGTATAGGAAAATTGTAGTCTATCAAGCTTCTAGGGAATATAATTACCGTCATTTTGGACATACTCGTATTTTCACTTTCAAATATCTTATTTTAGACAGAAAAAAAGACAAAAAATATATTTATATTTTGACTCTCCTCTCTTCTACTTTAACATTTATTTATTTTTTTAATTCTTTATTGTATAGTTTGCTTATTATAATTACAGTTCTATGTACATGTCATGATGATGCAATCTGCCCATATTACGGACATACAATATGCTTATGTCAATAGATATTTATTTACAATATTTATGTATATATATATAGTTAAAATTAACGCATGCTAAAAATATTTTATTGAGTAAAAACAGTTGCCAATAAGATTTTTCTTTAACTTAATAGTAAAATGTTTTGTAGGTAATATCTCTCTAGGAATTTTATTATATACTATGTATCACCAAAAAGTCCGTATTTTCATTTTGTATAAATATTTTTGCTATTATTCTGTCTAAAATTAAGTATACTAAAGTAAAAATATATCAAAAATGGACTTGTAAAATGTATGATAATATTAGATTGTGCGAGCGAGAGAAATCCCTTAACGAATTTTAAATATACGTCGAGGGAAAAAGCCTACGAAGGCCTACATACTCGTACATGAGAGCATCAATCCCAAAAGGTCATAAATCCAGGCGTATTTAATGAGTTTCCACCGTGCGTAGTTAAGCTTCATTCCCTTGGCAATAATGGAGAGGGCCATCATTGCCAAAACGATACCTCTTACGTTACCAAGGCCGTAGTACGTTGACTTATGAGTAAATACCGTGGAATTTAATATTAATTTATTAGAACTATTTATATTATTATAATCTGCAACAAATAAAGTGTGTTAGATGTGTTCCTTACTTGGTAAAATAGATAAATTGTAGCTATAAAATTTTATTGCCAAATATTTCGCCTCTCTTTGGAGCGGCGTCATCAGTGACAGTGACTGAAGGTCTTTGTCATAAATTTTGAAAAAGTAATTTTATTTCTTTTAGCAATGGTAAAGGCAATGCACTATACAGTTTTGTATTTATTTTTTAGAAAAATATCATCATCACCTAGCGCATCATGGAAAATATCATCAGCATGTTATGTCCATTGTTGACAATTATATTATTATACGCAAGACCAAGACTAAGCCAGTTTTTGTTTTGGTCTTGCATCAGTATAGCTGGTTTTGGTCTAGGCCTTGTTATTGCACTCCTAATCTTGGTCTTGGTGATGGTATAGGCACTCGAATATTTAAACAGTTCCTACAGTCAAATTTAGTATTATATGTACAGTACATACATACATATGTATCTTCACACCAAATCCCTTGCGGGGAGGTAGAGATAATTAAGTGCTACTTAACCCGATCACGATATAGCTCTTTCGCTTCTTTTACATTTATCAATATTACATGCCCTTTTGTTTCGATAGCTTACTAATTTAAGCTGCTATTGTTTTATTTATCCGATCGTGGTAGGTGAGTATTGGTCTGCCAGGGCCTCTTTCACCCACAAAAAATATTTATACTTGTTACATATATGTATATTTATTTATTACCTTAATGCTAGCGGAATTAATCCCGCCTGTTGTAAATAGTACAAGGTTGTTCAATAAAATAATGTCATCCGAGTGCTACATTACGTTGCTCCACAAAACTTAACTGCAGTGTACTTGTAGATGTAATATTACATAAAATTTCTGAAAGATTTAGCCTAGTCTCGCCACGTATGGCAAGATATGGCGAGGTTATTACTATGGGTCAGATTTTTTTATTAAAGTGCCCAAATCTATATATAAGTCAATGGAGTGCTTACTTAAACTCATATGCTTACGGAAAGCGGAAATTTCATAAACGTCAGCTGTGAGGTACTGTAATGGTATATTTTTAAATATCTATATTAACTCATTTTGTAGCCGGCATAGTACGTTTTCAGGTGAAAAGCTATATGTTCCCCGGAGTGGTACCACTGTTCGTACACAAAAAGAAACCAAGCTTTAAAACATTAAAACCATTTGAACTGTTTCAGAAACATTTCGCATTCCTAAGCTCTTTCCATGAGCGAACTCTTCGGTCATCGCATAACTCAGTCCTTGCAATTCCCTCTCATCACACAAACTTTGTATCCAAGTCCTTCCTCGTCATAGAATTTCTCGGAACGATCTTCCAACCCGTCTGGCAAGCGTGGCGAGTGTGGGCCAAGTTTTCCGGAATTTGTCCAATGCATATGTCCAACAGTGGAGGTCAAGAAACTCTGTGTTCAAAGGGCTGTGATGTGGTAAAACTAACAGTAACTATAGGAATCCGCCGATTTGACAAATGATAGTGGGTAAATAAACACTCTAGAGTCACGTGGTAGCTTATTTATAAAGTAGGAATTGGAAAGTTAGAACTAATAAAACTAACAGTAACTTTAGAAAACCGCCATTTTAATAAACGAAAAAAAAACAGTCTAGGGTCACGTGGTAGCTTATTTATAAAATAGGTATTGAAAAGTTGGATCTAATAAAAACAAACTTTGTTAAAACGCCTATGACGAAGACATAAAAGCGTGTTTGATAGCACCCTCAACACTCAATAATTCCCAACCCGTACTTCAATGAAGTAAAACAAATTATTTATTTATTCCTAACACTAACTTTGTCTTTACCGATCATAGCCCTATCATATATGGACATATCAATAAATTTAATGTATAAAAAATAATTATTCTTTATTAGATGTGGTGTTGTTGAGAATTGATTAAAAGAACCAAAACTAAAAAGCCAAAAAAAAAAATATTTTAAAAAAAGGTTCAACTCGACTATATCCTTTCAGGGGAGCATTCAACGCGGCACTTTTATCTTTGGCACTTTGCCCATTAGTAGTGATTTAGAGCAAGCTTTTAATTTAAGTACATGTATAGAAATACCTATAAAAAAATACCTAAATACATTTTTGTTTCTTTTTTTAGTTTTTATACTGCGTGTAATTGCAAAAAGAGCAAATATTTTTTTACGCTTTAGTGTCATTGGTAGAGCTCTTTTTTGAAATAAAAAGGTATTTTTTTTTTAATATAAAAATCATTATTCGAAAAATTGCTACTGTATGGTGAATAAGGCCGCGTCTAAAAATCACAATATCTAATGTGATAAATACCTAAAGGCTAGGGAGTGTGACAAGATGGCGCGGGATGGCAACCTCGCTCGAATCACAACGCTCTTTTTTTACATAAAAAAGTTCGCATTATCGTCGCCTTTAGCCTAGCTACTTGATTAGGCTCTGTATGAGTGGCAATTTTTAAGAAAACTTCTCTGCACCGTAGCTTAAGTTTTCATTACTAAATAAAAAATAAACACGAACGTTCTTTAATTTTATTATATAAAAAAATGTTTTTGAATAAATTCCACGTGGCATAAATAATAACTGCCTCCGTGGTCTAGCGGTTAAGTCCGTGGATTTAGACTCAGAGGTACAGGGTTCGATTCCTGGTCGGGACACAAAATATTAATGTAAATAAATACATTTAATTTATTTGTAATATTTCTCGAGTTTGGTACGCTGGATACATCGATGAGCTTGCCACTTGTCATGATTGGCCTATAGTAAAGTTGGCTAAATGTGAATCCGCTTATTTATAAGCGTGGTTTCTGACTACCCCGAAAGGGAAACAGTCGTGATGATACTTTACTTTTACTTTACTATAAATAATAAAAAATAAACACTTAAAATAATATAAATGAAGTTTATAGATAGGTCGGCCCAATTTGATTATGTCTATGTAACAGTTGTTGGAAACAAAACCGATGTATAATTTACCTGCAGTTCGATGCAAGTTTAATTATGTATTTGTACTCGTACTGTTTGTTTATAGTTTCCTTTAACAAATATGAAATGAAATCATTAAATATTGGCTATGAAATATACACTAAAATAAATAATGGCGCGGCAATGTGGAACCGGGACCGACGGCTTACCGTGCTCTCCGAGGCATGGAAACGCTGGTTTTGTAAATCTATAACAAATAATAAAAATTTCCAGACAGGTCACACAGCGCCATCTAGTTTCCGTGGTAAGCTACGAGGCTTGTGTTACGGAAACTAGATGGTTGATAAACCACATATTATACTTTTTTTTTTGTAAATATATACATATTATACAAATATACACCCAGACCGAGACAAATGATACAATGTACAACTTGCCCCCGGTGGGAATCGAACTCACGACCTCCCGAGTTCACGGCAACGTTTGTTACCACTAGACCACGGAGGCGGTCAATGTACGTAAGAAAAGTATATTTTTCATTGGTACATGTCAGGTGGGTTTGAACCTTTGTCGGATTTAAGGAACTCGTTCTTACAACCGAGCCACCACCGCGCTATTACGAGATTAAAAATAAATTATCAAGCTGGTTACAAAATCAAAATCGACTAGACTGAGATGCTCCTGTCCGTCAATGAATATTATTATAGTATCTCGATTTGGTCGTCTAACTATACATTATTATGTTGATATCATAATTTAGTCTACGGGTGCATATTTTTTATTTTTTTTTGTAATATTTTGAAATCATTAAATCTCGCCAAACCATTAAGGTTTGTTGGCGAGAAAGGTCGCTCGTTAGTAACAATTTATGTTTTTAGTGTTTCAGAGGTTACTATTACAATTTTATTTTATTTATGTATTGAATTACAGGTCAATAAAAAACCTTCTTAGGTATTTTTTAACAACTGGCTTATCAACTCAGGTTTCTCTGCCAACCAGTGCAGCTCATTCCAAAGTTTAGGAATCATGTATTGTGATGTTCTCTCTCCATAGTAGTTAACAGCTGTGGGTTGCAACAATCTACCCCGAGCTACAGATCTAGTGTTATGATTACTTCGGGCTTTATGCTTATAATTTTCAGTGTAATAACTGTCAAGTGCTATCATACAATTAACTATACATATAACATTTACTTTATTTATTTAACTGTAGTTACTCACAGTAATATTTTGTTTGTAATTTATAACCTAGAATAATAATCTAACACCCATAACACAGGTAGCTTGGTGTGGAGTTAGCAAGTCTACTGTAATACACCCTTTGTACGACTAACAAATAGCGTTGTACTGTACTATCAAACTGTATTATTTATAAAACATATGCATTAAAAATATTAATATATTATATATATATATATATATAATATGCTACGATAGTTCGGGCATGTTGAAAGGATGAGCGATGAAAGATTGACGAACCAGATATAAATGCGAAAGTTGTGGGTGAAAGAGGCCCTGGCAGACCGAGACTCTCATATCATGATCAAATAAATAAAACACTGACTGAAGGTGCATTAAAAAGTCTTCGTAACCAAAGGGCATGTATGAAGAGGTTAATGAATGTCGACGAAGCGAAAGAGGTATGTCGTGATCGTGTCAAATGGTGCTCAATTGTCTCTGCCTACCCCGCAAGGGATCTGGCGTGAAGATATGTATGTATGTATATAATATGATGGGCCTATAGTCATAAATAATATAAAAACTATCATTTATTTACTTTCCAATTATAACTTATTAAATAGCCCGCCAAACTGTAACCACAGTTTGTTGGCGGAGACAATTACTCTCAAAGCTTAATATTAACTAATAAATATTTATAGTAGGTACATAAAAAAGATGCGCGGGCGCGTTCCACTTTCCCCCCGCGCGACCACCCCGTCCGCCTACAGGTACCATTAATTTAAGTCTATCTCTTTCTTAGGATGAACACTCATTTCTTCCGAAGATTATTTTAGATTTTGAAACTAAACTCAATAGGCAATAAACTAACGACTGGAGAGAGGAGGTGAGGTGAGGGCGCGCACCACAAATCACACCTATAAACTTACAAGTTCTCTAAAAAAAAAATCTGATAATAATTTTAAATATTATAAATTAAAGTTTACTACGTGCAAACCTACTGCTTAAAAAATATTTCTCAATTCCCAACAGACCTGGTTCGTGTTCTTTTTCTGTCTTTAAAAAAGATTATTCATACTGGAGTCATAAATTTCCAAGGAAGCGGAAAATTAATGTCCTCCAATTCAGGAAGGGCCTACTTATGTCCTACTCATATTAAATTATTTTAACAATATCTCGAAAATGTATAACCAGCGAAGCTGCTTCGAGATGTGGCCTTCCTGAGCGTGCTCTACAAGCTATACTACGATGCCTCTTAACAACATCATGATCCAAAATCAAGGTTGCGTGGCTTGAAAGGAACGTAGATGGTAGGCGGACCGATGGTGGTAAATTGCTCAGTCTGCCGGGGCGGGGAATTATACACCGTTCATGCCGATAAACCCAGTAAAGTGTATCCCCACGTTTCGGGATCAGGCGCGAATTGCCGTCAAGTGTTAGGGACTGATGTTAGTCATAATTGTCTGATTCCAGTTGCTAAAACATTAATGATGGACCTCGCGCGCCATTTACCATCAGGTGGGAGCAAGGTCACATGTCGTGTTAGTATAAAATAAAAAATGAGACAAAAACTTTTTTGGTTTCATCGCAGCTAAATACTAGCCGTCATCTAGTCCCGATCTTAATCCATTTGATTATGAATTATGTTCCCCTTTAGAGAGTGTGGCAAGCTCTAAACGCAATTATAGTTTGAAGTCTTTAAAACGTTCCATAAGATTAGCAGTGACGAATATCCTCATGGAGAAAGTGCGTGTTTCAATCGATAACTGGCCACAACTTTTAAAGGAGTCTATTAAGGCCAATAGAGATTGTATTGAATAGGATTCATTTATTTTGAAATGCTATTATATTATTGTATAAACTAACTTACATTGCAGTAATAAATGTTTTATGTAATAGAAGTAAAACGATGTTTTTATTGTAACAATATTTATGGCAATGCTAGGTACTATTTCAACATAAGCTTCCTTAAATCTCTAGTACGAGTATGACCTAAAATCAATCGTAAATATCGCTATGGCATACCTACAATATTAGTAAGTCCTTGAAAGTAAAAATTTTGAATTTGACATCATTGCAAATGGCAAATACTTTTAACGACAAATAGTTGGTAGGCAGACTGATGGTGATAAATTGCCCAGTCTGCCGGGACGGGGAAGCATCCACCGTTCGTGCTGATAAGCCCTGTAGAGTGTATCTACACGTTTAGGGATCAGGCTCGAATTGCCGTCATGCCCAGTCAAGCCGGCATAGTATTAGGGACTGATGCCAGTCATGAGTGTTGATTCTAGTTGCTAACATTAATGGACTTTGTGAGCCAGGATCACATGTCGTGCTAGTAAAAAAAACCTATTAAACAAAAATAAAATCTTAAGGCTAAACAGCCGCGTCAAAAAAGATAGCTATATCAAGGTTGAATTGTCAAAAATTACTAATTTGGTTCTAAGGTTTTAACTATACCAAACCTACTTAGAACAATAATAAACGTCCGTTATATAACACTTTGAGAAACAGTATGTTTTTCTATTTAAAAAAAAATATATTTTTAATTTAATGTGTATTAGATTTGGAAATCTTATTAATCTAGCTTTGGAAGATTGCTCCCTCTCCTCTCAAATTAATCAAGGCAGGAGGCGGGACCAGGCGGCAGACGGTCTTTGACGAAACCCTCTTGGCAGTCCCGCTGCATAATATAAATAACTAGTATCAATAAAGAGAATAAAAACCTTAGAAAAAAATACAAACAATTTTTAATTTCAAAACTGTATTATGTACTTGTAATAAGATAAACTAATTCAAATTCCTTCATTTTGCAAATACGCAACAAGCACACTTATTTTTGTAATATATGTTTGTACACGTCAAAAACATATATTACAAAAATAAATAAATATTAAATAAAATAAAAAAAGTAATCAAAATAGACACATCCAAAGCCGAACAATCTCACATCAAATGTTGTGAAACACAAAAATAATTTAAATAAATAATAATATACTATTATATATGCAGGACAAACACACACACAAATATCTTAACGGCAGCTCTTTTGTCTACCAGAGTCAACATTCATCAATGTATATATACCTGCGCTCAGTCTAGGACCTACGACCCCACAACATTATACTATCATTACAGAACCTAAAACATAAATAGTCCTAGACATCCACTGCTGTCCTGAAGATGGTTCTTTTTAGAGATAAACACGTATATGGAGAATATAGCCTACTCGCCACGCTGACTAGACGGCTTGGCGACGACTCCCCCTATTTTCGCTGGTCTTTTGTTGACGGCCTAATCTTTCGACCACTTAACAAGGCCCCTCTACATGCCCGTCCGCCAGGCGCCAGACAATGCTACGCTCGACACTTGCTATCAAATACGGAGTCGTAATCGCGGCCCCACTGCCAGGCTCGTATACTTCAACCTTTGATGGTTACCCCATCGGTAGTAACGGAAAGCGATTGCAATCTATGTTAGAAGGTAATTGACCTTGACACAGACTCCAACTCCCCCCTAGGGAGTGTGAGAAGACCAGATCTTCATTTGGACCACTTTGCACTCTTCTACTAGCAGAACTAGAATCTCTCGAAATTTAAACAATAACGTGCCAGAAATGCCAGTAATAGGTTTACGCGAATAAATTTTGACCTCGACATTAAAATAGAGAATAATATTTATTTTTGGGTGAGTCAAATTGCGTCAAGTTTGCCTTTTTAGCGCTAAATAAAGACGATAAACCAATAAAGAATCTTTTTTGTTTTACGTTTTATAATGAAGTTTGTAAATAATGGCAATAGCGTTGGTTGTAAAACATTTTTTTTTAAAAGAGATTGTCATTGATATACTAGGTTCTTAAATTGAACAGCTGAGTCATCCATTGGAGGCAAACAGGCATTCCCGTATACTTCATTAATCAGTGCTTTTTGCTCTTTATAGAACGCATTTTTTCGCATTCAGAAGTGAGAGTGCTTTCCTCTTTGTTGCGTTTCATTTTGTCGTTTGAATTAGTTTATTTATTTTGTTTTGTTGGCTTTTAACTGAATTAATTTGTTGATTTTCCAATATATTTGTTTCTAAAAATACCTTATGGTGCAGTAAATTATAGCTAGCAATTATTTATGTTAACGTATTAACCTCGTTGCATAAAGGAGATATGTTTCCAGTCTCTTGTGTCTTTCTCTCTCATGGAACGTCTCTTTATTTTAATTTAGATTGACTACTGAAATATATATTTTTTATATTTATTTATTGAAATATAAAATTTACAAAAGATTAAATAATAATTACAAACTCCTTAAATAAAATAACTAATTAAACCTTATAAAAAAATAAATTATAAATAAACAATGTCCTCAAGAAACGACCCATCAGGGATAATCCCAAGAAGACTGGCAGAATTTTCCTTCTGTATAGCGAGGCTAATACGTTAGCGTAGCCTTCCTGTCTTCAGAATTTACCGTTAGCCACCTGGACAACTCCTTGGCCAGACGTTTGGCTGAGGGTCCCCATGGTCCCATCGTCTCGACCCCTAATAATAATAAATTATAGTACTATTATTACATCATTACAGTTATAAATAAATAAATATTTCCAGACAGGTCACACAGCGCCATCTAGTTTCCGTGGTAAGCTACGAGGCTTGTGTTACTGAAACTAGATGGTTGATAAACTACATATTATACTTTTTTTTTTGTAAATATATACATATTATACATATAAACACCCAGACCGAGACAAATTATACAATGTACAACTTGCCCCCGGTGGGAATCGAACCCACGACCTCCCGAGTTCACGGCAATGTTTGTTTCTGTCTTCTGGAACACACTCTGTTTCATCAGACTAGTCCAGGAGACAGAGCACATTTATATATTAGGTAAAAGAAAAAAATGTGTCAATAAAGATTTTTATTATTTTATTATTATTATTACCAATAGACCACGGAGGCGGTATCAATAATGCTGGAGATGGGCCTTATATCCAGAGAATTTGGCCTACACTCGCCACGCTGGTCAGACGGCTTGATAATTTTAATTATTTTTTTATGACAATTTATTAACGATTCCAGTTGTTGGTATTAGTGGAACCAGGACCGACGGCTTAACATGCTCTTCGAGGCACGGGAACGGTGGTGTTGTAAATCTGTGACAAATGTACGTAAGAAAAGTGTATTTCTCATTGGTACATGCCGGGTGGTTTTGAACCTACCTTTGTAGGATTTAAGGAACGCGTTCTTACAACCGAGCTACCACCGCGAGCTTTCCAATTACCGATTAAAATGGAATATAGTATGTTATCCTTAAGAGATAGATATATGCCGTCGCGGACTTTTCTGTAGACCTATATAAGATACACAATTCCACTATATATTTTGTTATATTTATTTATTAATTTATTCGTGGGAAAATTTACAGCCTTTACTATACAAAAAATATCTAATCTTAAAGCGTTACAAATTATATCTGAAAAGGTCAGCGTTTTCGGTGAAAGCACCCAGATGGCTGATTTCTTTCCAACAAATATGGGATATATATACAAAAACTTATTTTAAATTATATACTATATATACCTTTCTCGAGAACCACTCTATCCCTTGGTGAAAACAGCATAAAAATCGGTGAAGTAGTTTTTGAGTTTATCGCGATCAGACAGACAGACGCGGCTGAGGACTTTTTATTATAATACGAGATTAACTATTTATTAATTTTAAATTTTAAACATAGCCTTAAAAAATAAAATCCTGATTACAGTGAGTAATTTATTTAATGTACAGTGACATGCGACACGGACGTGTGCGCTCGTTCGCGAGCCCGGAGGGGCAATTTGTTTCACTGTCTACCTATTGCAATTTTACTTTAGCGATATGAAAATTAATAAAGACTTTTATCCAGGGATTCTCAACCAGTGAAGCGGGCCCCAATTGGGGGCGTTAATGGATTTAAAAGGGGTCGCGGCAAGCAGGCAAAAACGTAACAAAGAATACTTGTTGAAAATTATATCAACTGTGCATTGACTAATTTCATATTGCTGATTATCTGATAAGCTGGTCGTTTTCTGCTAATAGCTTGGTCTTTGGACTACTTTGCTGTTCAGTCTTTCCCAAAGTTAGCTGTTAGATTCTCTAAACCAGCTATACTCTAAGTATGTTCCGCGGAACCCTAGGGTTCCGC
The DNA here is from genome assembly GCA_910589645.1 of Tinea semifulvella. Taxonomy (NCBI): domain Eukaryota; kingdom Metazoa; phylum Arthropoda; class Insecta; order Lepidoptera; family Tineidae; genus Tinea; species Tinea semifulvella. The sequence goes on along the minus strand of OU342608.1, from coordinate 8,734,751 downwards.
AAGAATTTAGAAAATAAATCATAACCCTCTCTCTGGTGTAATTAATAATTAGTAACTGTTACATTGTACTTTTATTATGCTTATTAATAAAGAATACACTTTTAAAAACTATTGTTTTATTGTAGGGTTCCATCAAGTATTTTGCTTTACAAAAGGGTTCCGTCACCAAAAAAGTTTGAGAACAGCTGCTCTAAACCTTTAAGGTATTAAGCTCTCCTATGTGCTTTTATATTTTAGATATTCATTGTGCAATAAATACATTTTATATATATGTATATTTATTCGAAGTACTTAGATATAAAAACATTAAAATAAAATTGATTAAAAAACTAATTATAAAAAAAATAAAACTAAAAATACCTATGAAATTAAAACTATTCTACAAAATAAACTAAGGGCTTACCACCAGGGAGGGTACCTAAAACGCTCGCCGCATTTCCTCGTTGAATTATAATCGACATATTCTGTTTTAGGTAGTTATAAATACATTACCGCCTCCGTAGTCTAGTGGTAACAAACGTTGCCGTGAACTCGGGAGGTCGTGGGTTCGATTCCCACCGGGGGCAAGTTGTACATTATATAATTTGTCTCGGTCTGGGTGTTTATATATATAATATGTATATATTTAAAAAAAAAAAAAGTATAATATGTAGTTTATCAACCATCTAGTTTCCGTATCACAAGCCTGGAAATATTTATTATTTATTATTATTATTATTTATTTTATTTATTAATCTTTAATTTTTATTTATTATTACATTAGAACACAGAGTCCTAGACCTCCACTGTTGGAGATGGGGTTTCCAGGAATTTCTGGACAATTTGGCCTACACCCGCCACGCTGGCCAGACGGGTTGGCGAGAGTCTCAGAACCAATTTTAAAGACAATTTATTACCGATTCCACAAGTAGTTAGTGGAACGGGGATCGACGGATTAACTTGTTCTTCGAAGATGGATTGTATTCGGTTCGAAGGATAAAAAAATCGTTAGTTAATTATTAGTTAATAATAATGAATTGAGCCACAACAAGCTTTAAATATCAGTTTGTGTTCAGTTAATTGTTCTGTCACATATATGTTGCAATCGTTAATCGTAATTACAAAATCGTGGCTGGCTTCAACTCGTCCATAAATTGTTGGGCGCAATTTGGCCTGAAAATTATGCGGTGTATTTTGACTTATGTGCAAAAACTGGGCACTAAGTACAATTAAATTTATTCCAACGCATAAAATTAATGTTGAGCTAAGGATTGTGGATTCTCAAGATTTTTTTTTGCATACGGGATTCAATAGTTAAGATGAGGTAGCGATGATGTGGAAGTCTAATTGCCGTTTATGTGCTTTCTGGCATCTGTGGTGATCCAGGTACGTTGTGAAGTGGTGATGATGATAGTCGGGGGGGGATGTAGTCGTAGATCATAGGTTTCTTCCAGCGGGGTGAGGCGGAGTGCACAATTTTCCGAAAACGCATTGTACAAGTATAAGATCGATCACGTCTGTCAGAAATGTCAAAATCTTGGGCATCTCGTCTAGCTTTTGTTATTTCTGTCAGACGTAATCGAACTTAGAGGATTCTTTTTCGGACGATTGGGCACTCCGCCTCACCTCAGTAAGCGGTTTTGAGTGATTATACGCGGCGCGGATACATGTCCTTCCGAGACTAGGAAGAGCCACCAACCATAGCGAGCGGTCGTCTGATAGATAATGATCGTTCGACAAACTCGTTTGTCGTTGTCGCCACTAATTTGTGGAACAATTTACCTCTTAGCATCAGGCAGGTAACTACCAGATCGCTATTTAAAAAAAATGGTCTATTCGCATTTCCTATCGCAATAAAGCTAGTATATTATTATGTATGTATGTAGCTTTATACACGAGTATATATGTATGTATTAGTACGTAGTATATTATATATTTATACATCTAGTTAGTTATTAAATATATTTTTTTATTATCCTTTATTTTGCACCTACTTTTCAGTAAAGTGTTTAAAGTTATCCCAATGGTTGGCTATGATAAAATGTCTTGCGGCATTAAAGCCCGCCTTTGTCTTTGTGCAATAAAGTATTAAATAAATAAATAATGATCGTCGATTAAGGCCACCAGAGTGATGTTAATAATCATGTCCGCGCGTTTTGGTGGTAAGAACACTCTAACCTATGCTACTTTTGCTATGTTTTACCGCCTAAACTCGACAGAACTAGATTTTTTACACTTTACAGCAAGCGATGCAAATACATATATAACTAGCTGTTTTAGCCGACTTTGCCCGTGCAAACAGCGATACGAAATTGATTTCGTTGCATATTATTTTAATTTTGCTATATCTCCTAAAGTATTCATTTAATTTACAAGGTAATATAATTATCTTTATGAAATGTTCAAGCAAACTAATGTATTTAAAATGATAAGGATTAATACCGTAATTGTGTAAATAGATTTCCAATTACTGCTTTATAATTGCCCATTTTTTAAAGTATTAAAATGGATTTAGTATGTTATCCTTAAGAGATAGGTATGTGCCATCGCAAAATTTTCTGTAGACCTATATAAGATACACAATTCCACCATACATTATTTTGTTATATCTTAAATGGTTTAGGCAGCGTTTTCGTTGAAAGATCCCAGATGGCTTATTTCATTTCATACACCACAAACAAATATCGTTAATGTATACCAAATTATGTACTAAAACCTTCCTCGAGAATCACTGTATCCATTAGTGAGAACCCCATGAAAATCGGTTTTTAAGTTTATCGCGAACAGACAGACAGACGTGGTGGAGGACTTGGTTTTTTAATATGTAGTGGCAATGATTGCGCTTTTATTTTTTCTTTCCTAAATTAAGTTTTTTTTAAAGTAGTTCACCGTTGTTGTTTTAATTTTATTTGTAGTCGAAGAGATATTTTGATAACTGATTTTACATTCCGTTGCCGATAATATTTATTTATTTTTATTTATTATAAACTTTATTGCACAAAGTACAAAGTGCCGCTAGACATTCTATACTGGTCAAACCTTTGGGACAACTAAAGCAGTTACGACGAGATAAGGCAGGTGCTATCAAAACTAATAGAAAAATATTAGACTTTAATATATACTAGTGAATAAATACTTATTTACATACTAATACATACACAAATACATACAAATAAAACTACATACATACGTTCTATAAATATACATAAATATAATATACCTACTATATGATGACTAATAAATAATTTCTATTAAATCCCTGGTGGACATATAAGTCAATCGAGGTATGTAATAATGTTACATAGAAGATTGCTGGAGGGCAATTTGTAATGAAAACCAAAAACGATGGCTCATTGTTGCATATTTAGTGAGATAGGGTTTCGTATTTTTAGTTAAATTAGGTACCTACATTTACATTCATTCATTCATTACAGCCCTAGAACAAAGCGTCCTAGACCTCCACTGCTGGAGATGGGCCTTCCAGAACTGGAGAATTTGGCCTACACTCGCCACGCTGGCCAGACGGCTTGGCGCGGATTTACATTATATAGTACATTTTTATTATAATCTCTCTCTGTATGGAAGGAATTTTATTTTATTTATATTAAATTGACGACCTTATGTTTATTAAGAATAAAAAACAATACGATGATTTAAATAAAATAAAAAATTAGGCTAATAAAAATATATAAACTAAATTAATAATAAAACTAAAATTTAAACTATATATGAAAATATTCGTAATATATATTGACGATTGGTCCTAAGGTTTATAAGTCCATTGCATTTTGTGTAAAGCATTCTAAGAATTAAGTTACAGTTTGCGTGGACGCTCGTAACTGCAATGAGCGAATCTAAATATATTTATTTATATAAAATCTTTATTGCACTATGTACAAGGGGCGGGCTTAATGCCACTAGGCATTCTCTAGCAACCAACCTTTGCGACAATACAGGTAAATCTAGATTATGATGTAGGTTAAATATGAAAGAAAAAAAAAAAAATGCTTTACAATTTGTGTAACAATGGTGTTTACGAAGTATTTTCTCAACAAATTCTACCATAGTATGGTGTACAAATTCTATCAAATATTTAAACAATAAAAACAAAAAAAATAAATAATAAAAAAAGAGCAATACAATAGAATTAACTTAACGTGAATATGCATTTAAGTATGAAACCTTATTTTAAAGAAAAAATAAAATAAACTAATTCTATCATACAATAATACATACCAATACATACAAATATGTACGCAATATTACATATACTACACACTATACATATACATACAATATATCTTATATACGCTGTGGAGCTGTTTAAGTAATGTACTGTGTAAAGTACTACTTACATCAAAGTAAATGTATCATTAAGTATGGCTTTAAAACTATTTACTGCCTCCGTGGTCTAGCGGTTAAGTTCGTGGATTTAGACATGGAGGTACCGGGTTCGATTCCTGGTTGGGACACAAAATATTTATTAATGTAAATAAAAATACATTTAATTAATATTTAATTTGTTTGTGATATTTCTCGAGTTTGGTACGCTGGAGAGATCGACCTGCTTGCCACTTGTCATGATTGGCCTATAGTAAAGTTGGCTAAATGTGAATCCGCTTACTCATAAGCGTGGTTTCTGACCACCCCGAAATGAAAACGTTCGTGATAATACTTTTTTTTAAACTATTTGGATAATAATGTCCCTTTTAAAAATACGGAGCTTCCAGCATGTTAGTCAATGTTACATCCACAATGTCAGGATTATCTGGCCAAAGAGTTTCTTGTTTAATTAAGCCGAAAAACTGTTCAAGTTTCCCGGCACGTTGTAGCCGCGAGCTACGAACTTGTTACACGGTGTTCTGAACTCTGCCTTCCTTTATTTGGTACAACCAATAACTTTAGGCCAAGTCTACAGTAAATACGTATTCTTAGTGGCTTTACTAGTAATAAGAAGTTGAAAAAATCTAAATGCTAAAAGAAAGAAGACTTACTGCGAATTATTTGTTAACTTCAAGAATGCAGCGACCATTTTCAGTATCCATAATAATTCAACGAGGAAATGCAGCGACCGTTATGGGTATCCATAATAATTCAACGGGGAAATGCAGTGACCGTTTTGAATATCCATAATAATTCAACGAGGAAATGCAGCGACCGTTATGGGTATCCATAATAATTCAACGGGGAAATGCAGTGACCGTTTTGAATATCCATAATAATTCAACGAGGAAATGCAGCGACCGTTATGGGTATCCATAATAATTCAACGGGGAAATGCAGTGACCGTTTTGAATATCCATAATAATTCAACGAGGAAATGCAGCGACCGTTATGGGTATCCATAATAATTCAACGGGGAAATGCAGTGACCGTTTTGAATATCCATAATAATTCAACGAGGAAATGCAGCGACCGTTATGGGTATCCATAATAATTCAACGGGGAAATGCGGCGAACGTTATGGGTATCCATAATAATTCAACGGGGAAATGCAGTGACCGTTTTGAATATCCATAATAATTCAATGAGGAAATGCAGCGACCGTTATGGGTATCCATAATAATTCAACGGGGAAATGCGGCGAACGTTATGGGTATCCATAATAATTCAACGGGGAAATGCAGTGACCGTTTTGAATATCCATAATAATTCAACGAGGAAATGCAGCGACCGTTATGGGTATCCATAATAATTCAACGGGGAAATGCGGCGAACGTTATGGGTATCCATAATAATTCAACGGGGAAATGCAGTGACCGTTTTGAATATCCATAATAATTCAACGAGGAAATGCAGCGACCGTTATGGGTATCCATAATAATTCAACGATGAAATGCAGCGACCGTTATGGGTATCCATAATAATTCAACGATGAAATGCAGCGACCGTTATGGGTATCCATAATAATTCAACGATGAAATGCAGCGACCGTTATGGGTATCCATAATAATTCAACTGGGAAATGCGTCGACCGTTATACCAATACCTGGGTAATCCCTTAGTTTATTTTGTAGAATAGTTTTTGTTTACTGTAATTTTAGTTTTATTCATTATTAAGTCGTTTTTAATTTATTTTATTTTAAAATCTTTGTATCTTACTTCGAATACATATTATGATCAATAAATAAATAATATTAGTAAGAATTATTTATTACATTATATATACATATATTTTTTAACAATTACTTATTTATTGTAAGTTTGAAGATCTATCCTCGATGGTCACGAGTTTGCGCCGTTTGGGGTAGAGATGATGGGACTTGAGGACCCTCAGCCAAGCGCCTGGCCAAAGAACAAAGCAGCTGACGGAAAGATCTGGAGACAGGCTGGCAATTATTTATGCCAACGTATTAGCCTCGCAAAACAGAGGGGAAATTGTTGAAGGTGTTCTTAGAACTATATTAGATGGGACCTCTCTAGAGAAGATTTAATATATTTTTATATTAGGTTAGTAAATTTAATATTCTTTTTAATATATGTAAGTTTAATATGTGTTTTATTTAACATATTAAAAAAATATATCCTGTAAAATCAATTTCAATAAGATAATAAATCCGAAAATGGGGACGGACAAATTCACCGATTTGCGAAAACTGTTATTTACGCGAGCAATTTCGAAAAAAAAATGAGATACGCTCCTGAAAATGACGCAATTTCCCACTGATAACCGTTTGCAAGTTGTACAAGGTGTTAGATGTTTCGTCGCTGGCTTTGCAGACTGGCCTATCGTAAAAACAAATATATAGATATAAAAGGATTCATGGAGGATTTACCGTGTGGGTGCCGGGTCCCTCGTGTGTGGGTGCCGGGTCCCTCGTGTGTGGGTGCCGGGTCCCTCGTGTGTGGGTGCCGGGTCCCTCGTGTGTGGGTGCCGGGTCCCTCGTGTGTGGGTGCCGGGTCCCTCGTGTGTGGGGACGAAAGGAGAAGAATATAATACTTTAAACTGGTTGAAAAAGGTTTTTATTGCGCAATAAGACGCTTACCATTCAACATTCTGCTCGATTCTGACCAAATACTGTATTTTCTGTTCATTTCTAGGAAGTGTTTGGATTTTGTTGCGGGCTCAAACATCGAAATTCAAATATAATACTATTCCTATTTACGCCACATTCTATAGAAGCCTCTTTGCGCCTGGCGTCTAGCGAGTGTATTTATGATATGCGATATTGAGATATAGGTACTAAAAAAGGACGCGCCCGTACCCTAATATGCCTTGATTAAAGGTCTAATTTATTTATTTATTTAAATCTTTATTGCACAAAGTACAAAGGCGGACTTAATCCCGCTAGGCATTCTATGACACTCAAACCTTCGGGACAACAAAAGAAATTATAAACAATGAAAGGTAGGTGCAATTACAGGCTTAATTAGACTATATAATGACATATATAAATTAATACATACTTAGATATCTAAATAAATAATATTTACATATCTACATACTAATACTACATGCAAATACATTACATATAAACTACACATATAAACAATAATAATATACATACAAATAAAATAAAATTACGTAGCAATCAGAAATATATAAATGTTTTGTTTTATATAAAAATATACTTAGGTCCTTTTTGCGTCCTCAGCGATAACTTCTCCCTTCCTTTTCAGTGCCGTCCATTTTTATTATCCCCTGCTGATTTGAAAAAACATTTATATCCAATCTTTTAAGAATTTTGCACCACGTATTTGTTTTGCAACGACTTGCATTAAAACCATAGTTTTAGAAATAAAATGAAATATCGTTTATTTGCAATAAATAAAGTACAGTGGTCACAAAACTTTAGTCAGGTCTACTCACATGTATTCTACCTGCAAGCAGGCGTGCAAATCTTTACTTACATACTAATATCATAATCACAACTACACTAAAACAAAAAACAAATTTAATTAACCTGTTTTGAACTCAAGATACTCTTTTGCACTATAAAATCTATGGTCCAGTAGCCATTTCGTCAGTTGTAATTTTAATTTAGGGCCCTGCAATAATAATAATAATAATTTATTATTATTATTATTAAGGCCTCGCCAACCCGTCTGGCCAGCGAGTGTAGGCCAAAGTCTCCAGAAATGTATTCTGGAAGGCCCATCTCCAACAGTAGAGGACCAGGTCTCTGAGTTTTAGGGGCTGTGGATTATGAGAGCAGTGGTTCGGTTGTAAGATTGCTTTTTAATTAAAGAAAAAAGGTTAGCAATAGGAACCCTGGCCAATGAGTAATACTTTTCTTACGTACATTTATCATAGATTAGCAACACCACGGTTCTCGTGCCTCGGAGAAGACTTTATGCCCGCCCTGGTTCCATCTAATACTAACTTGAGAAATCGTTAAGAAATTGTCGTTAAAATTGACATCAGATCCTCGTCAACAGGTCACCGGAATCTGCTAAGCTGCTGGTCTTCTACTAACAGCTTACTTATTGGACCACTTTGCTGCTTAGTCTTCTACTAGCAGGAGTAGAATCATTGAAAATCATTAAATTTATGACGTTTCAAAAATGCCTGTAATAGGTTTACGTGAATAAAGATATTTTGACTTTGACTTTTGACTTTCAACCCGACTGGCCAGCGCGGTGAGTCTAGGACAAATTCTCCAAATATTTGTTCTGAAAGTCCATCTCCAGTAGTGGTCTTGATTTCTAGTTTTCGTTTGTTAACAGAATGGCACAGCGACATGTGGGTACCTAAGATCTATTTGTTATGTTGATGTCAGTGTTTGTCTCGAAGGTTGTTGTCAGTGTTCAGGTTGTGGCGTGTCCGGTGGTCGTCCCTTCCTTAGAAGGTCATTGCAGTGGTGGCACGTGTGTCGGGTCCTGGTCCGCACCCTTAAGGTCTGGTTGAGCGGGGGAATGGCTGGCGCATACGTTATGTCCGTGATCGTGCTGCTGTGGGGGCCTGGGATCTCTGCCAAACACGTTCAATTTATTGTTTTTAAATAAGCAGAGGTTTGGCGTTTTGTCGGCTTTTGAGTTGCACACAGGCAAGTCATAGGTACTCAGGTGAATTTGAAAGACATTTATTTATTATTATAGTGTAATTCTGTATTTGTTTCATTTGTAAATCTGCTATAGCTGAGTTTTCCTTGCAGATTTCTTTCTCAGTCAGATTAAACATTAACAGGTCACTAGAATTTGCTAAGCTGCTAGTGTTCTGCTAACAGCTTACTCCTTGGACCACTTCGCTGCTTAGTCTTCCACTAACAGGAGTGAATCATTCAAAATTATTTAAATTATGACGTGTCACAAATGCCTGTAATAGGTTTACGTGAATAAAGATATTTTGATCTTGACTTGAGTTCTAACTCAAGTGTTCAAGCGGCTTAATTTTATTAAATATAAAAAAACTGATTTTTAGCAAAAAAAATGCGAAAGGAAATGTTATTAATAATTAGTTATTTGTTCATAGGTCTGAATCGCTCAAACTTAAGACAAAAGGGTGAGAAAATTTTAAGAATGTAGAATATTTCCACCGCAACATTTCTTGGAAAGTTGTTTGACCCTGTTTTTTGAAACAATTGACTTATATGCATGTGGACCAAGTACATAGGAAATTTTCAAGGCTTTTAACAGCTTATCAACAAGAGGGAAGAGGGCTGGTATTGTAAAGGCTGTAAATTATCCTAGAAATAAATAAATGAAAATATCGACCAGTAAGTTATGTTTTATATTTATTGAACATTATTTTTTATCACTAGTAACTCACATACACCTTATTTATGTATGGTACTGAGATATCAATCTTACGTGAGTGAATAACGTTTTTTTTATCTTTTACATGTGATCCGGCGCCCAACTGATGGTACATGGCGTGCAAGGTCCATTCATGTTCGCAACTGGAATCGGACACTCATGACTGACATCAGTCCCTAACGCTATGACAGCTTGACTGGGCATGACGGCAATTCGAGCCTGATCCCGAAACGTGGGGATAAACTTTACTGGGTTTATCGGCACTAACGGCGGACACTGTCCCGCCCCGGTAGACTAGTTAAATTACCACCATTAGTCCGCCTAATACCTATTTGTTGTTCTCGTTGAAAGTATGTGCCATTTGCAATGATCTCAAAAGCCAATTTTTACTTTCAAGGAGAACTAATATTGTAAGCTTGCCATGATAATATTTATATAAAAATAACACCTATAGTACGTGAAGCTATCGAAATAAAGAAACACAAAAATTTCAATCGAGAGCGGGGTTATAAGCTATCTTCATCGTGGAATCCAGTAATCAATAGGTTTCGACGCCGGGAAAAATCACCCGGTGTCACCAAGGATATTGTAAGTGTCGTGTGTCGTGATTTCTAAAAACTTTTAAAGTGATAAGTGGTTAACGAACGAGACTACACCGCATAGCTCAAGTCGACCCGTGACCACGGACAATGCAACTTGGCTGAAACGTCGGGAGAAATATGTCTCTAAGGTAAATCGCGTAAAGACCCGTTAAAATTATAAAAAAACTATTAAAAATAACACCGCTTAAAACAAGATTTTCTTAACTAGTAATAGGTATGTAGCTTGGGTCTGTCCTTATATGAATAATTAGTATATCTTTATTCACACCGGAGCCTTGTGGTCCTTGTTCCAAGCCTCTTGCTTTTGCACCTTTACTGGTTATCTTTTCCCGCAAAATTGCGGGTAGGAAGAAAATCCGGAGGACGTAAAACAATTTGTATTTCAGCCCGGGTCCATTACTCTAAGTCAATGGTAAAAAAGTTGTTTCTTGAATAAGATTGATGTTTTTTTGCAACTTGGTTTTTATGAAAAAGGAAAAATTATTGCGCCCATTTATTCTTTCATAAAGTAGCCATTAAATGCTTTCGAAGTTTTAATCAATGAGTGAGCACATTTTCATATTTTTTATTTACGTGTGAATATATTATTATCTATTTGTTGTGCTTACTGGGCCGACAGTCTCGATAGATCGCTATCTTAGCGATTTCGGTCGGTAAGTTATAAAAAAATGTTGCCACATACAAAATCAAAAAGCTGATTTGGTCAATATCATTAGTTTTAAAGGACTGTAATATCTTAATATCAGAACTTATGTCATTAAAAACTCCGGCTGCTCCATATTAACTCATTTTATGCCGCATACCTCATCACGCTACTCTCAATGACATCATTTGGCTTTTGTCATTGCTGGAGTATCTAGAACCCCCTGGGATTGCGCGGAGCGATGACAAGAGACCCGACGGCATGACTGTTGGGCAGTGGAAACTTGGCAGGTCCCTGGTGTGGGATGCGACATGTGTAGACACATCAGCCCAATTACACATCCAGGCGACATCGTCAAGCGCGGGGAGTGCGGCGGTTTCTGCTGAGAACCTCAAGCTGCGCAAAAACGCCAACCTCGGTACAGATTATGAATTTGCGCCGTTTGGAGCCCATGGGGACACTCAGCGTCTGGCCAACGAGTTGTCCAAACGGCTAACGGAAAAGTCTAGAGACAGGAAGGCTGGCAATTATTGTGTTAGCCACGCTATACAGAGGGGAATCGTTGCCAGCCTCCTTGGGACTATCACTGAAGGGTCGTCTCTAGAGTACATTTTTTACTTATAGTTTATTTTTTATTAGGTTTAGTTTATATTAAATTTTTATTTATTTATTTATTTAAAACTTTTTGCACTATGTACAAAGGCGGACCTAATGCCGCTAGACATTCTTACTCGGTCAACCTTAGGGACATTACGAACATTGTATGTGGAAGGTTCGCGCAAATTATAGAACATAATATAAGGGAGAAATTAATTATTTAATTATTAATTTAATTATTAAATACTACTTAAACTAAACTACTTACTAGTAAATAATATTAATATACTAAACACTTATATACTTATAATACTGAATATATACATAAATACAATATATACATACTTACAGTTGTACTCTTCAAGTAGTTTTAATTATATTCCTTCGAATAAATAAAACTTTTATATGCCCGTCAGACGATCCCGGTTCCACTAATACCAACCCGTGGAATCGTTAATGATTTGTTATTAAAAAAATTACAACACATCCTCGCTAACCCGTCTGGCCAGCGTGGCGAGTGTAGGCCAAATTCTCCAGATATATGTTCTAGAAGGCCCATCTCCAGCAGTGGAGGTCTAGAACGCTGTACTCTATGTAATGATGATTGCCTGTGAAACAATATATAACAATATGGGGCAAGAAACTGGTGAAAGCTGAAGGCAGAGAGAGGTGAGGTATAGGTAATGCAAAGGTTATTGTTTGGCAAAATTAGGTGTCAGCGCGATTGATGTATCGTGTTCGGAAAAAAAAAAAAAACCACCAATAAGATTATTATTTACCTAATCGCCTTTATATATTTACTAGACGATCCTGTGAATTAAGACCTAAAATTTATTTGATTGTAACTATGCATAGGTAGACTCCGTGGTCTAGCGGTTAAGTCCGTGGATTTAGACGTGTAGGTACCAAGTGTAGGCGGGACACAAAACAATATTTAATATTGTGATTTTTGTCCAGTTCGGTACGCTAGAGACAATAATAATAATAAATTATTTATTGTACAAAACCAAAACAAGTGCAGGTACATAGGCAAGTTTAATGCCGTAAATGCATTTTCTACCAACTAACCTTTGTGACTGAGATAAAATAATAATAATAATAAATAAATATTTCCAGACAGGTCACACAGCGTTATCTAGTTTCCGTGGTAAGCTACGAGGCTTGTGTTACGGAAACTAGATGGTTGATAAACTACATATTATCCTTTTTTTTTTTTTTTTGTAAATATATACATATTATACATATAAAAACCCAGACCGAGACAAATTATACAATGTACAACTTGCCCCTGGTGGGAATCTAACCCACGACTTCCCGAGTTCACGGCAACGTTTGTTACCACTAGACCACGGAGGCGGTAAATGATAGTTAAAATTATTTATTACTATATAAAACACACATTAATTACATACATATAGTACTAATATATAAATAAATGTACTACATAACCAAATACATATCTAATTAAATATAAATATTATATTATACTTGTGTAGTTGTAAGCTGACACGGCTTTTACAGCCACGAATTTATATTTATAGACATAATTATTATTAGATTGTACGCTGACATGGCCTTTTTACAGCCACGAATTTAATATTAAGTATCTAGCTGTAAGTAAACACAAATTCCTCGTTTATGGCAACAATGTTTTAGTTATAATTATTGTATTGATGTTGGGTTCGGTCCAGCCATGGTCAATAGTAATATTTTTTATTTGTTTTTTTATATTTTATTTATTGGCTTGTATGTATTGACAATATCCAAGTATTACGTGCTAACCATACGCAAAATAAATTATTTTGATTTGATTTGATAAAAAACATACATATACGCATTTATAATAAGTGAGTTATGGCGACTTATTCTGCTTGTGAAATAAGTATGTGTATAGCTTATCTTTAAATATTTTAAGAGATAGTGCCTGTCTGATAATTAAAGGAAGTCTGTTCCACTGGCGAGCTGCAGATACTGTAAAGGAATATGAATATCTGCTGGAAGAGTGGGGAGGTATTTTAAGTAGGTTATTATGAGAGACATCGACGAGCTTGTCACTTGTCATGATGGGCATATAGTAAACATGTCTGAATTAGAATCCGCTTCTTTAAAAAGCGCGATTCATGCAAATCTGATTTATGCCGAAGAAAACAATATTATTTAAATTATTAGCGGAATCGCATTGTAGTAAATCTCGCCAAATCACAATGTTTGTTAAAGAGAAAATGTACAGAAGAAAGGAATCCAATTAGAGAAATTGATAGATCGCCATGCTTGTATGTAGACTAAGGGATTCAGTGGCAGTATTCTGTTTTTTTAACTTCAACAGTGCATATATTTTTTTTATACTAGTCCATGAATTTTAATTTTTAATTAGCAAATGGTATCAGACATGACTAACATTAGTCCCTAACACTATGCCAACGTGTAGATACACTTTACAGAGTTTATCGGCATGTGCTTGTACTCGTATAATTGAAAAAAACCACTTTATTTGATCCCTAAAGTGAGCGTAAAAATTGCGTACAGCTCTCCCAAAGTGATAATGCGCATAGAAATCTTCGTCACTGTTCGGCAACGGTCGTATTCCCCGAGCGTCGGAAGACGATATGTATATAGAGTGGTAAGTGCATTCTCTTCATGCATAATTTAGTAGAATTATGTGTTTTGTGCTAAAAGAGATAAATATTGATTTATCAGTAACGAAATTTGATTCGATAATTCCATGTAAGTAAATAGCGAGGAAAACCACACGATTGAGAATATGCTACAGTCTTTGTTGGACTGATTTACTTCAAAAATTTTATAGTACTGTAGTGACCTCCTTTAAATATAAAATCTCTGCCTGTGTCAGACAGACAAGCAATTGTCAAATAAACTATTTAAATAAGATAATTAAAGTTGAAATTAAATTCACCTTTGAAAACAAAACCAAGGTGTGTAATACAGCTCTATATAATTCCACACAGAGAGAACACGTGCAGTCACCGCCAATAGGTATAAAAAAAACGACTGCCCGAATTGTTTTCGAATGTGTACTCATGATATTGACTTCTATTTCTTTTGAACAAGGTGCAAAATGCAAGTGCATTGTTTAGGGCTCTTACGATTCAATGATTCGGGTGTTTCCGGGAATACGACAATTAGCGAAGATCTGCATGCGCATTATTAATTTGGGATTACTGTACTAGCATTATAGCTCGCCTCTGTCCTATTATCTTTTAGGTATTTACATAAATACATATGTACGCCAAATCCCTTGCGGGGTAGGCTGAGACAATTGAGCGCCATTTGACACGACCTCTTTTGCTTCGTCGACATTCATCAACTTCTTTATACATGCTGTTTTGTTACGAAGGCGTTTTAATTTACCTTAAGCTATTGTTTTATTTATTTGATCGTGATATGTGAGTCTCTGTCAGGGCTTTTAAGTGCTTAAATAAATAATAATTGATAGGTACTATATTCGTATATATATAAAAAAAGCGCGAGCCTCTTCCACTTTTAAATTACAATAATCATACTAATATCAACTTTAATAGCGGTTGATATTAACAGTATCGTTTCGTTAAAAATTCATTTTTATTATATTACCGTTTGCGCTTAAAAAAACAGAATTTGGTTGCAGATCGTTCCCATTCCTGCCATTGTGATCGGCAGATCGCTGCTATCAATCCGACGTATCTACAAAAGAAACGAACCCTTTGTGATTGTATCGAAAAACACTTCAATCGTATTACATTATTTTCAGCTCGTTAGCAATGATCTGAAAATCAAGTGGATACAGCAATAGTAGGTGAAAAAAGGTTCTCACATATAAATTGAAATAGTTTCATTTTTGCCGGTTACGAATGATCTTTAAATTACGTAGATGCAGCAAATATAATATTTACATTTACATAGGCTTAATATTAATGTATTTTTTTAACAGCTAACCTATGGGAGAATGAGAGGAAAGTGCGCATGAATACAAGTATATTAGAAACACTAAATTGACTAAAATAAAATACTTTTAAAAAGAATACATCATACATTATATTCGTAAAAATACATCATACATTGTCATTACATGTGCATCTCATTTAAGTGTTTGTATAAATAAAAAAAAAATGTTGTCTCAAGGGTTCCCACTATTACTTTAATAACAGACAAATTTAAATTGAATAATGTACCTTATTGCTAAATACGAAGGAAATAAGGTACAATAATTAAAAAAATATATATATCAATTAAACTAAAAACTTACATTTTGAAACATAAATGACTATTAATAAAAATAAACCTAATTAATAAATAAAAATATAACTAAAATAAAGAAAAAACAAAATAAAAATTAATAAATAATTATTATATTGCTTAAATTTATAGAAAGTCTAAAATGTTTTATAGTGAAAGTGAAAAAAAGTGACAAACTTCTTAAAAAATAAAACAGATTAACATATAACTTTTGACCTTCTTAATTTGGTAGTATATGCAACCATCCTCGTCCGTACTTTTACCAAAAATACACGTTTCTCCCACACCAACCAACCAATACAGAATCAGCTTTACAAGCTGTAAAATGTGTCAACTTTCTATTGACGCTATCTCAAGATATGATCGCTGTGGCAATATATTTATTATCTTGTGTATTAACGCCGAAATGCTTTATTAAAAAAAAAAACTTAAATGTTATTGAGATATCCTTGTTTAAAATATCTTTGGTTGTTACGAATGAAAAAACTCAAGCCAAATGTATCGTTAAGTACGCCTGTGTTTTTCAAATATTTCCATGAGCCTTTATTAAAATAGTGGCGAAAGGGAAATCCTTAAGTCGGATTGAATAATAATATATTCCTACATATAAAATCTCCAGAAATTTCGGGAAGGCTCATCTCTAACAGTGGAAGCCTAGAGCTCTATGTTCTGATATGATATTTACAATTGATTCGCGATGCTTCAACTACTCTGTACTAGTACTGAATGGAGGCTCAATAAATCCCATGATTTAAAAATGACAGAATTAATGAATTAGCTTTTATGTTTTGAGTAAAATGCCAACTTTTAACATGTAAAGAAATAAGACTGGAGCAAACAGGCATTCAGAAAATATGAGTTTTTCTAGAATTGGAACACCTTCTACCGACTATTTCAGATGTCACATTTTAGTTGAAGTTAGGCGTGACATTAAATAAAACTACAAGAGTTAAGGTGACAAAGAAAATGAGTTTAGAATTACACAGGGAGGGTCTTAAGCCGAAACTTTTGTCACAGACATTGAAATAAAACAAAAGATAATTAAAAACAATGGAAGTTAATGTATTAAGAAAAATGAATTTAAAAGAGCAAGAGAATCTGCAACTACACACATCAAAAGTGTCTAGGGATCAACATATATTTTTGCAATAACTTTTCTCCTGATTGATATTCATTAAAATTTTCTTTAAGGATTGATCAAATAAAATGTTTTCGTTTGTCTACAGTAACGATAAACCAAGTCACCTTTGCATTAGTAAAAAAAAATGCCATTTTCCTAATAAAGGGATTTTTGACATTTGAACCACTAACATTAAAGTTCGAAAAAAAGACTGAAATAACAGTTTTTTTTTTAATTTTATTGGGTAACTTAAACAATTAATAATCCGTGTTTCTACCGCGAACACTAACAACACAAGAACATCGGTTTGGCATACTCAAAATGAGTTCATCCAAATCACGCTGTGGAATGGCCGCCCATGTTCGTTGCAACAACAAAAAAAAGTCTTCTTGCGACTGGATACCCTCCATATTCGGCAGAGCTCTTCTCTGAAGAATATCCCATGCATGCTCAATCGGGTTCAAGTCTGGCGACTGAGCAGGCCAGGGCAGGACATTGATGTTAGCTGCGGCGAGAGTCTGTCTTACAACTCTTGCGGTGTGCGGTCGTGCATTATCATGCATTAACTGAAATAAGGGACCGATATGCACTTGTAGAGGAACGATGACGTCTGATACAACCGTCTCAGCATAAATTTGAGCGTTGAGGTTGCCTCTGATCCAAATCAACTCAGTTCTTCCGCCGATCGAAATACCCGCCCATACCATGATGGTTCCACCACTATAAGGATGGACTTCCTGGCAGGATTTTAATCGCTGTTGGCGTCCAGGGGTTCTCCAGTGTCGTATACGTCTTGTATCCGGCCTCATACCAAAACGAGACTCATCAGAAAAGCACACGAAACGCCATTGTTCTTCTGTCCAATTTCTGTGTTCAAGAGCCCATTGATATCGAGTCCTACGATTGTGCATTGCTATAGGTGGTACCCGTAGCGGTCTTCGGGAATGAAGGTTCACTTCATGCAAGCGGTTTCTGACTGTTTGGTCGCTAATTAAGTTCCCTGAAGAGCGATGAAGGCTCACGGCTAACATCATGGCGGTTATTGTTGGAGTTCTTCGAGCTGTGATTTGAATGTATCGGTCTTGTCTCCGTGTGGTGCAGCGATACCGTCCTCCATGGCGCTCAGCCACGGTACCAGTGGTTCGGTAACGTGTCCAAAGTCGACTGATAACACTCTGACTTGTATTCAGAGCTAAAGCCACAGTACGTTGCCGGGAACCAGCTTCTATCATTCCCACGGCTCTGATCATTTCTTCCCTGCTTAAATGACGTCGCCGCTCCATAATAACGTTGGTTTTAATCAGTAGTAGGGAAACAGTAGCACTAATAATGTCTTCAATGCGTCTTATGTTTTTATAGGGAAAATATTGACAGCTGATTTTCATCTTTTACTCGAATTTGATTGACAGTTCCTGTTTTAAATTATGAAATGCACCAAAAAGGATCCATATAAATTTATAAAATCATAAATTTATTACAAAGCCACATCTCAATCACAAGAAATCCGCATAAACATGCTTGATCCCTAGACTTTTTTGATGTGTGTATATAAGGGAGGGCCGTAAGCTAAAACTTAGCCCTATCACTCTTTATGCATCTGTTGACCGTACGTAGGGGTACCTTCCCTCGGAGAGCCTGAAGACGGGGACCCGGAGAGCGCTGCCGATCCCAAGCGGACAACGAGGCGTCACAGGGATCCTGGACAGCGGGGTTATCTTCTCAAGCTGGGCCCCAGCTCTAAAGTCCTACTGTAAAAAACCCCAAGCTCAGGGGGCAACAATATACAGTAGGTTTATTAAGATATTTAATAATTAAGTTTTAAATAAATATACTACAGAAAAACACTATTAATTCATTAATTTAGCAGCGCATTGCACGCAGTCTGATTTTAAAAAGTCTAGTCTGTCAAAATCTACACTGACAGGTGACGTCCTAAATATGTGCAAGGCAAAGAATGTCGATTGCAGCCAACAATGTTTATTCCATTGCTGCATCTGATACAATCGTTACACGTTGACCGGACCCGGAGAGCGCTGCCGATCCCAAACGGACAACGAGGCGTCACAGGGATCATGGGCAGCAGGGTTATCTTCTGCAGCAGGGTCTTAGCTCTAAAGTTCACACATTGGGT
This sequence comes from Tinea semifulvella, assembly GCA_910589645.1. Lineage (NCBI taxonomy): Eukaryota > Metazoa > Arthropoda > Insecta > Lepidoptera > Tineidae > Tinea > Tinea semifulvella. The sequence continues at coordinate 8,715,750 of OU342608.1, read as the reverse complement.
TCGATTTCTGATTGAGACACAAAAAATATTTAATTTATTAGTAATATTTCTCGAGTTTGGTACGCTAGAGACATCGACGAGCTTGTTATTTGTCATAGTAAAGTTGGCTAAATATGAATCCGTTTCCATATAAAAGAGCGTGGTTTATGATCACCCCGCAAGGAATACATGATGATAAAATATTTAGTTTCCGTATCAATAAAGTCTTTTGGAGCTAGAGCTGTCTTGCTGAAATTTTAAACGTTTTGCACACCATAACTAATAAAGGTTTTTTTTCTACTTAAATTATAATATTGTTAGAATATTATATATCTAATAATGTATTATACACTCATATAACTGTAAATACAATTTAGCCTAAATCCCTATACAAGATGAATTATGTCCTTTAGCAGAAACATGATATGTGAACCCACTAGTTCCGTTCATGATGATGCTTAAACATATAAAAACGTACATAGGTAATGCGTTAAGAAAGTACGGTAAAGCAGTAAATCTCACACGTACAGTCATTTATTCATTGTTGCTGCGTAAATCGAGTCCCCTGGTGGGACTGGATTGAAAAATATGCTTCGACATACATACTTCATAGGACCTGCCCAAAATACGATTGACTAACGAAATATACTCGTAAATAAATAATAAATAAATAAATATTTCCAGACAGGTCACACAGCGCCGTCTAGTTTCCGTAGTAAGCTACGAGGCTTGTGTTACGGAAACTAGATGGTTGATAAACTACATATTATACTTTTTTTTTTGTAACTATATACATATTATACATATAAACACCCAGACCGAGACAAATTATACAATGTACAACTTGCCCCCGGTGGGAATCGAACCCACGACCTCCCGAGTTCACGGCAACGTTGGTTACTACTAGACCACGGAGGCGGTAAAATATGTTAAAAGCTTATTTTTATCTTGCTCCGACCTGGTGGTAAGTGGCGTCCAAGGTCAATGAATGTTAGCAACTAGAATTAGACACTTCATCATCAGCCTATATCTCTCCACTGCTGGATATAGGCCTCCCCCAAGTCTCACCACTGCACGCGGTCTTTTGCAACTCTCATCAACCCCCACCAGCGACCCTCCTTAGGTCATCCGTCCAACTGGCGGGGGGTCATCCCACTCTGCGTTGTCCCGTACGTGGTCTCCACTCCAGAACCCGTTTGCCCCATCGGTCGTCGGTTCTGCGGCAGATGTGTCCGATCCATTGTCACTTCAGCTTGCTAATTTTGAATGTTATGTCAGTAACTTTGGTTCTCCGACGAATTTTAACGTTTCGAATTCTATCCATCAGAGAAATACCAAGCATAGCTCTGTCCATAGCTCGCTGAGCGACCTTGAACATGTGAACCAGACCCACTGTCAGTGTCCACGCCTCTGCTCCGTACGACATTACGCGGATGACGCACTGGTTGAAGACTTTTGTCTTGTCAATGAAAGGGATATGTCAAACTTTACTGTTTATCGCCACGAACGGTGGATACTTCAACGCCCCGGCAGACTGACCATCAGTCCGCCTACCACTCATTTATTTTGAAATAAAACACTAGCTGAAAGTAGATAACGAAAAAGCGCGGCAAATTCGCGGATTTATTGAATGAAACTTACTTAATAATTGATTACTTGTTAACTGTACGGCAATAAATTGAAACGAAAGTGAAATAATGATACGATTACGAGTATTTGTTGCAATGGGGTGTATCGTCAAAGCTTTTTGTAGATGTCGCTAGCGGCAATGGTACCTTCTTTACACCTATGACGCATCATTTTTTAAATGTTAGTTTTTCATTTTTATAACAGAAAAATGAATTTTAACTTAACGTTATCCACCTTAAAAGACGAATTAAGAAAGCGAACACCGCCGTCTCGATTTGTACACTTAAAAACTGCTCTCTCCGGCATAATATCCAGAAAATAATAAATTTCGTAATAAAAATACATATTTTCTATGAAACTGACAGTTATATTAGGTACCATCTATCATGCGCCATCTATCGTGATAAAAAGTTAGTGATACACCCCATTATCAACACAATGAATAGTGTCTCCTAGTTCAATATATTAATTACTTATCTTATGTTTTTATACTTATCATTATTATTATTCTAAATCAACTGTTACTTATTCATGTGTGTACAAATTTAACATACCTATAATATATATAAATATATATTATAGGTATGTAGGTATTTATGTATATATTTATTCAGTATATGTATTGTATAGTATGTAAGTCTGTTATAATAAATTGCACCCTTCGTTGTTACCTCTCCACACTCCCAAAGGTTGGTTGTTAGAAAATGCTTAGTTATTTAGCCCGCCTAAGTACAATATTTTTTAGTGCAATAAAGAATTTTTGAATTGAATTTAATAAATCATACTAACCTAATAAATTCAACATCACACGTAAACAATCTTCTTTTTGGTTGAATTCAGCAATTTTATTTTATTTTACAATGCAAATGAAGAACTAACAAAAGAATTCAGCAAATGTTTGAAGTCAGCCTTATTGAAAAATTGACACTCATAATAGTGTTGCGATTTGAAAGTTTACCAATAAATCGATCATCTACTTTCATTAGCCAGACTCTAATGTTACTAAGGATTACTTTTTGAGAAGTAATGTCAAACTTACGGAAACTGCAGGAATCGAACCATTTTGACATATTTTCTTGATCTAATTCCTGTATAGGATTTTTTATTTCCAATTATGACACAGATCGGCATCCGTAAAATTTCCTTTCAGCATGTTTAGATAAATCAAATCAAAATCAAATCAAAATAATTTATTTGCTAGAAAACATGGTTACATTGCAAGATCTTATAGCTATAAAATTCGCTTCACATGTTTCACCTCAATGGCATGCAAATATTGGGCAATTACAATATGAGAAAAGTCAGATTGCAAAATAGTAGGTAAATTGAAGCTACGCTCGGACTATATACACTTTAGCATCAGTTATTGCTTAGATATTCTTTAATTGTATAAAAACATTTTTTTATTAAATAATTGTACAGATCCTTTTTGAAACGGTTAATCGGTAATACCTTGATATTTTCTGGTAAGTTATTAAAGAGTTTAATTAACATTGCATGACTGTTTCTAGAACACATTGTTGTTTTGCAAAAAGGTAATACCAAACGATTTGGATATCTTGTATTAAAAGTACAAACCTGATGATTTTTTGTAAACAAGTTGTAATTAAGCTTTACAAATTTGCAACATTCGAATATATATATACCTACTAGTGTCAAAATGTTGAGTTTCGTAAACAGGGGTCTGCACGACTCAATGGAACTTACACCAAACATAGCCCTGATGCATCTTTTTTGGACTAGGAATACACGATCTATGTCAACAGAATTTCCCCAGAGAACAATTCCATATCTTAATATAGAGGCAACGTACGCATGATATGCAATTAAAGCAGTTTTTTGATCAGATATTCTGGAAAGCCTATATATTGGATACACAAATTTATTGATTTTTTTAAACACATAATCTATGTGTGACTTCCACGATAGCTGACTGTCCAAATATATACCTAAAAATTTAAAACTATTAGATTCATGTATAGGTTCATTATTATAATTTATGTTAATACTTTTTGGATGTCCGTTTTTGTTAATAAATTGCATGTAACTAGTCTTACTTATATTAATTTGTAAGTTATTTATATTTAACCAGTCTATTACTCTAATTATTGTATTATTTATGTCAAACTCGTATTTGTCGTTATATTTAATTATTATAGATATATCATCCGCAAATAAAGTGCATTTATGATTTGTAATGTCAGGCAGGTCATTTATATATAGTAAAAAAAGGAGGGGCCCCAATACGCTGCCTTGCGGCACGCCATATTTATTTTCAAGGTAAGGCGACTGATAATTTTTACTTTCTGATAATTTATTAAGTTTTGTTACTGTTACACATTGGGTCCGTCCAGTCAAATAGCTGGTGAGCCAATCAATAGCTGGGCCGCGAATACCGTAACGTATATTTTATTTTATTTATTTATTTAAAAACTTAATGCAAAAATAGTGCACTATGTACAAATGCGGACTTAATGCGCAATGAAAAAATCAATGAATTGTCTTCCCACAAATCCAGTTATTTACGTCGAATTGCATCACGTCGACGCTTCGATTAGGCCAAGTAGTATTCCTTATTGACCGTTTGACCCTCTGGAACGAATTCATGGTGAACCACACCTCGTTAGTCGAAGAAAACGATCACCTTGATAATAGTAAGAATAATTATTCTTTCATTACATACGTCTATGACTTAGATTGAAAAATACACTGCGCCGAATGTGAAACAGCTGTGTCGCACGTAATATCGTCAAATTACCTCCTTCCTTGCAAAGCTGACGCGGCGATACGTGCCCTTTCTCTAGACAGGAGCAAAATAGACGCACGTTTTTCAAATGGTAATGACTGTAGTTTCGACCTTTCAAAGATACTAAAGGATGAATGAAGGTTGGTTTTGGGTTCACTTCCTCTTTCAGATGATTTTGATTAACATCTAAACCTTTATATATCTTTCGTTTTAAGAGTGTGTACACGTTGATTCACGGACGCGGTGGCGGATGCTACGCCATATGCTAAAAAAATTGTAACCGCCGTTCAATAAATAAGTATACATGCACGTGACACCCAAAGTGCGATTCTGGCATGTGCGTGTGGTTCAGTTGCGAAAAGGATAGGAACTGATTACCTAATCAGATAAATTACGCATGTCAAGTTAATAATTAATTCGTGGCTCTAAAGAGGCTGTGTCAGCTTACAACCTAAAAATACATACAAATAGTATTATAAATGTAAATTCGTGCCTGTAAGGGGGCCGTGTCAGCTTACGAACTAAATAATATTAATTATTATAATTGGTATGTCAACTTAATACATATTCGTGGCTGTAAAAGGGCCGTGTCAGCTTACAAACTAATATAATAAAATTAGGAATGTTAAACTAAACTAAATTCGTGGCTGTAAAAAGGCCGTATCCAGCTTAAAAACTATTAGTTAATATAAATATAAATAAATATTTCCAGACAGGTCACACAGCGCCATCTAGTTTCCGTGGTAAGCTACGAGGCTTGTCCATATCCAGTTTCCATAAGGAAACTAGATGGTTGATAAACTACATACCTATTATACTTTTTTTTTGGTTGTAAATATATACATATTATATATATAAACACCCAGACCGATACAAATTATTCAATGTACAACTTGCCCCCGGTGGGAATCGAACCCACGACCTTTGTTACCACTAGACTACGGAGGCGGTCAATATGTGAAAAACAAATTTTATGAAATGGTATCTATTAGTGCATCCTTCAGTTGGTAATAACACAGTAATACCTATATAACAAAAATAATTTTAGTCTTATGAATAAAAATATGGAAACTACTATTTGCAAAAAATGCGTGTTTTCTGACCAAGGGATAATTGTAATCTATTCTAATGATACTTAACTTTTTTTAAGGATTGTGTCGCACGTACAAGAAAGTAGTTACGTAACCTCGAAACCTCATTACATAGCGAGATATTTGTGCTAAACTTTTGTAATCTGCTCATTCTTAGTTTTCTCATCAACGTGAGAAACAACACAAGGCTCCTCCATTATACTGCTAGCCACAGGACAGGGATAACTAGTAGAAACCGTGGACTAAGTGGACAAAGCTCGCGCAAATATTTCTGTAATTATATCTCAGCAAACTAAGCCGTATATATGCTGTTATATCTTCTTTAATCAATGCATTTATAAAAAAACATCTGTATTTGATAATAGAAGAAGACAAATTTCTAAGCATATGCGTGTGTGGGTAAGAGATGAGAAGAATGTTGTCTCGGGCTTGCGACTGACAATAGGCTGGTATGAAAAGGAGGCCTCCCTTTTTTATTTTATTGCGCGATAATACGCTCACCATCCACTATTCTACTCCTCTCCCTACCCAACCAAATACTGTATGATTCCGTTAATGCCGTCTTGGAAACTAGTTCCATAAATGTATTGACGGCAGACCTGCTTATGCCCAATTCTTTCAGTAAGTGATGCAAAGATTTTGCTGGAACTCCTCTCGCACCAACTTCCACTGCGTAAAGCTGAGTCTTGAACCCGTTCCTGATCATTTCTTCTGTGAGATCTAATGCAACTTATTATAATTGTAATTATTATTATGTTTTACTTGTAATTTTAAACAGCTGGTCAACACTTCGGGATACTGCCTCTATCCTGCTGCCTCTATCCTTGGCCCATTAGTAGTGATTTGGTGCAAGTTTTCTATTTATAAAATTTTTATTGTATTTTGTTTTACCTTTATTATTTTTTTGTTTTAGTTTTCAGTTGTAGATTGTATTAATAAGTACAATATATTAGTGTTTTTTTTTATTTTATTGTTTCTTCAAATAAAGTACTAATTCTACTTATTATACTAAACAACAACTTTATCCGTATGTATATATTTAATGATTTAAGTCAAGTTTTTTATTTTTATTATTTAGATAATTTTCATTGTAGTTAATTTATATTTTTTAAATATAAAATAGGTAATCGTTTTAAGATCATAATAACCTCCTGTCTGCCTGCCTCCGTGGCCTAGCGGTTGAGTCCGTGGATTTTGACTCAGATTCGATTCGTAGTCGGCTTACAATAATATTCACAACTAGATACTGAAATATATTACGTTGCCTTTGGGCATAATGACCCAGCCCCCACGTCTGTGTAACATTTGTCCACCTCCATGACGCCGGGTTAAATAAATAAATTTATTAATATTTCATTTGTTTGAGTTATTTCTCGACTTTGGTACGCTAGAGACATCGATTAGCTTACCACTTATCATGATTGGTCTGAGCGTGGCTCATTCATTCTGTCTTCCGCTGCTACTACTTAATTATTAATTCTCTCTCTTTAGATTTAAACTACTTTAATTAGACGCATTCTGATGAATAAATTCTAATTCTACTGTTTTCTTCTGTTCTGTGCCAAGAACAACGTAATGGTCTGGGCAAGTGTTTAAACAAACATTAAGGTTGTGCGAGACTTATGTACAAATGACCAGTACAACAAAAAATGGGATTTCGTCACACGTCGAAAGAAATTAAAAAAATGGTTTAATGGAGCGGATATAAAACGCTTTCGACAGGCGTTTACTTTTTCTCATTTCTAACCCACCTTTGATATAAATATTGGATTTCTAGTCAATGGTCCAGTAACCATTTCGTCAGTTGTAATTTTAATTGAATTCTTAATCTAAACAATATTATTTTTATAATATCTTTGAATAGTTGTGTCAGTGTTTTCTTAAAATATTTAGTTTTTGAAAACTTGTCTTGGTTCGTTATTGCACAGAAAATAAAACGTTTTACAGTACATAGGCGAGCTTAATGTCTAAAAACATTATCTAACAGCTAACCTTTAGGAGAAGTGAGCAGGGATTGTGGGTACATGACCACTAATGTTTGACAATGAGTTTTATTAAGAAAACGACTTATAACTAAATGAAATATATAAATAATGAAGCATTTAGCTAGATAGAGTTATGCTGTAAGTAAAAATAAATACGCAAGTTCGCCACCAAACCTGACCAACCCAAACCTGGCTGACCAGCGTTGTTAACCAAATTCTCTAAAAATGTTCTGTAATCTTTGATAGTAGAGATCTAGGACTGTTTTAGAAATTGTGATGTATGATGTGGAGTGACGTAGATTTTAAAATTGCGATGTTGCATCCAGGTTTGTGTGTCCACCCTAAATAACTTTGATCATTAGACACGGTACTCGGATTTGAGAGGCCTTCTAAGGACAGGGGCGTAGAAATAAATGAATAAAAACGTAAGATGATGGTAACAATAAAAGTTTTTGGCAAGTTAGAAAACTTGGATGAACACGAAAAATACGAAATTTAGCGGTGGTGGGTCGATTGTAAAATCGCTTTCCCTAACATACTCAAAAGGTGGGTGCGAACCCCAGCATGTATTTTTTTTTAAATAATAATTCTTTATTTATACAGTAGAAATTAGTTACAATAATAAATACAATAGTAAAATATTTATATAATAAATTACTTGATGTGAACAAATTTGACACTACATATTTCCAATTGTATTGCACGTTGGAGCCTAAACCAGGAATTTTCGTCTTGTGTCTTGGGCTCCAGCTGCACTATTATTCTACAGTTATTTATTGTATAAAACAAAAATTTAAAAACTATATTATTTATATATAATATTTACAATTTAAATTAATAATATAATTTTGATAAAACTTAAAGCTGAAACTATATGTATCAATGAGAAATACACTTTTCTTACGTACTTTTGTCATAGAATTACAACACCGCTGTTTCCGGGCCTCGTGCACGTTAAGCCATCGGTCTGAGTTCCACTATAACCAACTTGTGGAATCGTTAATAAATTGTCATTAAAAATTGACAGCAGACTTTCGCCAACCCGTCGTACTCGTATATAAGTTAAGCAAAGCAAGTTAGACGCGGAGGTATCGGGTTCGATTCCTAGTCGGTACACAATAATTTATATATTGGCCTATAGTAAAATAACTAAGTGGTCTAGCGGTTAAGTCCGTGGATTTAGACTCGGAGGTACCGGGTTCGATTCCTGGTCGGGACACAAAAATATTTAAAAATGTAAATAATACATTTAATTATTATTTAATTTATTTGTGATATTTCTCGAGTTTGGTACGCTGGAGACATCGACAAGCTTGCCACTTGTCATGATTGGCCTATAGTAAAGTTGGCTAAATGTGAATTCGCTTATTTATACGCGTGGTTTCTGACCACCCCGACAGGGAAACTGCCGTGATGATACTCTTTTTTTTAAATAGTTTAAATGTTATAATTTTAAAAAAAGCGTGGTTTTTGACACCTTGGGCTGATTGTCTTTTGACATGTTTAACGTTTGCTTTTGAGGCACGTCATTGGCTGTAATAACCAAAGTGACAAGCTAACTACCAATCACGTGTTTTACTACTAATTAATTAAATAAATCTAAATATAAGTTATCTTTTGATAATGTATTTTATTTTACAGTTATTAAGCATTTAGTAATATTTTTAATGTAACTTTTAGTTATTAATATATTATTAACTAATTAGTTAATATTATTTCTAAAAAAATAATAACATATTAATTAAACTAAAAACTTACATCTTAAAACATAAATTACTATTAATAAAAATAAACCTAATTAATAAATAAAAATATAAACTAAAATGAAGAAAAAACTAAATAAAAAATATTATAAATAATACATTTGCTCCAAATCGCTGCCAATGGGCAAGGTGCCAAGGATACTGGCAGCATTGCCACGTTGAATGGCAATACTGATCCTTTGGCCCAAATATTGCCCAGCCCTTTTGTCTCCCGAGGTGTTGACGAGCTGTTTTGACAACGCCTTGAAAATTTCGTGTGCACTTGGTCCCCACGGCCCGAGAGTTTCAACTCCAAACGGCGCAAAAAATATTATTTCTTATGATTAGTAATACTGTTTATTATTATAATATGATTATTTTTAAATGTAACATTTAGTTAGGTACTTTATGTATTCATTACTTTTAACTTTATTTACTAACAGAGATATATTTGTTTGTTAACAGAGTTGCACAGAGACATGTGGGTTCCTAAGATCTATTTGTTATGTTGATTGAACAGACCTGCGCGAGGGCCTACGCTGATATTATCGATAATTGTGCTAAAAATTGTAGAAAAATGATAAAATAAATTTAGGAAATAAATGAAGAACACAGAATCAGATGGTTTAAGAGTTAATGACCTTCTTATATGGAAAACAGGACTCACCCCAAAGCAATCCACGTATCCACGTGTGTGATGGCCATCCACCTCGATTAAACCCTAGATTTATTGTCCAATTTTATAGTCTATGCACCACAAGCTTTATTAGACACGCACATATAGTTTAGATCACTAATATTCACCAAAAGCATTCGAATTATGATTTAAAATTAATAAAAACACACGCCATGCATGAGTCGGTGCGGTTGAAAAATTGCAACTGATTATGGCAACTTGATCGTCATTGGCCCGCAACTCGTGACGTCAGTTGCAAACGTTTTGGATGCGTTTTTACTGGGAATTGAACCTGCTACCATGCGAGGCCGCAACATTGATGTTTGTGTGTGTCTCGAAGGTTGTTGTCAGTGTTCGGTTTCTCATGTTGTGGCGTCTCAGGTGGACGTCCCTTCCTTAGAAGGTCATTGCAGTGGTGGCACGTGTGTCGGGTCCCGGTCCGCACCCTAAGGGCCTGGTTGAGCGGGGGGATGGCTGGCACATGCGTTATGTCCGTGATCGGGTGCTGCTGTGGGGGCCTGGGACCTCTGCCGAACACGTTTAGTTTATTGTTCTTAAATTAGCAGAGGTTTTGCGTTTTGTCAGCCTTCGGGTTGCACACAGGCAAGTCCTAATTCTAACATACCAGGTTTTATAATCTCATGGGTGAATTTAAAAGATATTTATTTATTGTTGTTGTGTAATTCTGTATTTGTTTCATTTGTAAATCTGCTATAGCTGAGTTTTCCTTGCAGATTCCTTTCTTAGTCAGATTAAACATTAACAGGTCACTGGAATTTGCTAAGCTGTTAGTCTTCTGCTAACAGCTTATTCCTTGGACCACTTCGCTGCTTAGTCTTCCACTAACAGGAGTAGAATCATTCTAAATAATTTAAATAATGACGTGTCACAAATGCCTGTAAAAGGTTTACGTGAATAAAGATATTTTGACTTTGACTTTGACTGTGGTGTATATCAAAATAATAAAGATTATTTTAATCAACCTATCTGCAACTGGCCGTAACTGTTACATTACTTGAGTTTTGTGTAAAATACAGTTTAATAGGTGTTAAATTGATTTGGGATTTGGCTTGCTCTAGAGCTCAGAGCTACTGCATAGTGCTAATTGGCTTTAGTGCATTATACATTAAGGCCCGTTAATAGTAACAGACTTTTTGTAAATTCTTTGCAAAATTCGCCGTTTTTTCAACGATTCCGTGTTTCTGTACAAATAAAAAATAAAATAAAAAAGGTATTTATTTTCTCCCACAAAGTTTTTTTTTTTTAAACATTATGTAGGAGACTGGAGGCAAAACTAAAGTAAGCAAAAGCTTAGTCTGTGTTACGAATTGAAGGTCTCTTTGCCTTGAAAAATAATATTTTATTTTCTTATAACGATTTTTTATATTTAGAATGTTTACAATTCGACTTGTGGATTCGTCTAATTTTTGTAATTTATTATCAATTATATTTTCCTGTTTTACTACTTGGGTACTTTTCGAAAGTAAAGAGGAAGCCGGTTCCAATGGCGAACTGACAGAATATGCTGGAATATTTTTAATTGATTGTTGAAATGGAAGCGATGGGAACAACTAAAATAAAATAAAGGTTAAGGATTTGAACTCGTAAGCTGGGTTCGATTTCTGGTCGGAAGCACTAAATATTTAGTTTATTTGTGACATTTATCGATTCTGTTGAGACATCGATTATCACTTATCACACACTTATCATAAAGGGACCAAGTTGGCTAAATGTGACCTCGCAATTTAAAAAAAAGTCATAACTCTCTATATATTTATTTCTCTCATTATAGTCATCATATAGTAGGTATATTATATTTATGTATATTCATAGAACGTATGTATGTAGTTTTATTTGTATGTATTTGTATTTATTCACTAGTATATATTGAAGTCTAATATTTTCCATTAGTTTTGATAGCACCTGCCTTATCTTGTCGTAACTGCTTTAGTTGTCCCAAAGGTTTGACCAGTATCGAATGTCTAGCGGCATTAGGCCTTAGTACTTTGTGAAATAAAGTTTATAATAAATAAATAAATAACGTTCCTGATAATACTTTGACCTATATGGAAACGTTTTGTGATGCCCATAGTATTTTTATTTTCTTTAAAAAGCATATCGTCTTGAGTTATGAACCGGGTCTTAGGTAGCACATTGGACGTTCAACTTAACTTGTGCACGTTTTACCAACAACGGAAATTCAAAACACAAATATGTACGTTATGAAGTTAATTATAACAACTAAACTTAAGCACTTTATGATAAGTGTATCGAAATATTAAGTAGTTTTTTTTTATTTTTTTTATTCAAATCATTTATTTGTTTCTAACAGGTAATCAGTTAATATATTAACTCAGTTTATAAAAGTGCAGCTGTGTTCTGCCATGAGGCGTACAAATATTGTATATATTTTATTCGGGATCAGAGTTCCTCCAAAAGAATTATGTAAACAATTGTTGTAAACAAATAAACGTTTTTGTATTTTGTATTTGTATTGTATATATATATTGTAAAGATACATATGATTATATAATTACACAACACAAAAAAATTAAATTCACAGTAAAAAATTGAAGGTATCTAATTCTGGTTGTGGACAAATTAAATTAAAATTAATATTTAGATGTAAAAATTCTTGCACAGAATAATATGATTTTTCAATTAGAACTTTAGTCATACATACATACATATCTTCACGCCAAATCCCTTGCGGGGTAGGCAGAGACAATTGAGCGCCACTTGTCACGGTCACGACATACCTCTTTCGCTTCTTCGACATTCATCAACCTCTTCATACATGCCCTTTTGTTTCGATGGCTTTTCAACGCACCTTCAGCTATTGTTTTATTAATTTAGTCGTAATATGTGAGTCTAGGTCTGCCAGGGCCTCTTATACCCACGACTTTCGCATTATATATCTGGTTCGTCAATCTCTCTTCATTCATCCTTTCAACATGCCCGAACCATCGTAGCATGCCTTTCCTTATTTTTGTCCCTATGCTTTCTTTCATACCTACCCTTTTTCGTATTTCGTCATTACGTATGCGGTCCGTTAAAGTGACGCCGCATATCCGACGCAACGATCTCATTTCTACTGCATTAACTCTACTCTCATGCGTATTCTGACATATCCACGTTTCGCTTCCATACATCAGTGTTGGTACCAACATGGCATTGTGTATGGCGAGCCGAGCTTTGTCACTGACATTTCGACTGCCGATCAGTGACCCCAGGGCACCGTTAACACTATTTCCCGCGTTCACTCTTCTTTCAACGTCCCTATCGTACTTCCCATCCGCAGTGAAAACACTGCCCAGATATATAATTTCATTTACTTGTTCTAGAGTTTCATCATCAATCTTTATCGTCACGGTTGTCATCCTTCTTCTTTCAAACACTAGTACCTTGGTTTTTCTCGCATTCAAACGGAGTTTTTTCTGCACATCCCTCCTTCATTCTTGTGACTAGTGATTGCAGTTGTTGTTCGGACGATGCCATAAGAACAAAGAAGATGTTGTGAACAAATAAACGTTTTTGTATTTGTATTGTACATATATATTGTAAAGATACATATGATTATATAATTACACAAAACAAAAAAAAATCTGGTTGTGGTCAAATTAAATTAAAATTAATATTTAGATGTAAAAATTCTTGCACAGAATAATATGATTTTTCAATTAGAACTTTAGTCAACGTTTTTAAACAGACTATGCGGTAAAAGTTTAATGTCGTCGTAAAATAATATTAAATATTTTTGGTCCCATACAGATTATACTTTTGTACATTAACGCCGTACGTGATCTTGGAGGGCATAATTTATTTCCATATCGTAGTACTCTATTACGTTTATCTTTGCTCAGTGGAAAAAGTTCTAGATTAGATTTTACGAAATTAGCAACTTCTAAAATATAAAGACACGGGAGTGTAAGTAAGTATAGTGTGTAAGTATCCCTAGTTTTTTAAAGTACGGTATATAATTTTTAAATTTTAATTTGTAGTTTAATAAATTTATTAAGTTAAATTACAACTAAACACTCTTGAGTAGCAAGCAGCAAGCGTATAGCAAACGCTGTACAGTATTTTCTTTTCAACATTTAGCACTCAAAGCATTTGCGACGTAAATACGTTGGCAGAATTAATTGCCAGAATTAGGAAAAAAGTGCACCTAAAGCGCAATTGGTGACATGTTGTCTTCCGATGAAAATAACTTTTTAATTACTCGAAGAAATAGGAACAAACTACATACTGGATATCTATCTTTTTTTATTGCATATTAATATTGTATTCTAATTTGATGAAACTCCAACCCTTCTTATTAATGTTCGAATATGTACTTACTTATCTTATCTTAATATCTCCTATACATATACCTACTTTATTTTTATTATTGTAATTATCTTAAATTGTCTAACAAATATATATTCTACACAAACCCTACATCACCAAGCACACATTATGATTTCATTTATTTATTTAATTCCTATATATTTACGACATAGACATACTTACATCACACACCCATACGCATAAAAACACAAGCATATCAACCCATTTTTATTTTTATTTTATTATTATTATTTTTTGAATAACCGGTTTGTATTCTTACTTCTAACATGTTTTTGTTGTTTAATAATTCTTACTAAAAATCACCCCTACTAAAGCTAGTCCTCACATGACAGGATATCCTAGTGTGCAGACCAGAGATTTATTGTTGTTACTAACACCTTTTTCTTACCTTAATTATGTTATTTTTTTAACTTTGTACTTACTAACAATTTTGATGAATAAATTAATTTGAATTTAAATATCTATGTCGAAGTATAGTTCGAGACGCAAAAATTAACGTGTTTAATCTCATAAAGGTGCGGCGCGCATGCTGTCACGCAGCAAACTGTGCCGAGTAGCAAATGCTTCTCATGTGTACTACTGTACTCGTATAGGCGATTGTATGGGCGCTTTTGGGCGATTGTATTAATTGTTTCCTAAAGCATTTGCTGTACGCTTGCTGCTTAGGTGTGCGGCCTGGTTTCATCATCATCATCAGCCTGTGTCTCTCCACTGCTCGATGTAGGCCTCCCCCAAGGCTCGCCACTTTACACAGAAGACTGCCACCCTCATCCAACCCTCACCAGCGACCTTCCTCAGGTCATCTGTCCATCTGGCGGAGGGGTCGTCCCACTCTGCGTCTTCCAGTACGTGGTCTCATATGTGTCCAGCCTATTGCCACTTCAGCTTGCTAATTTTAAAAGCTATATCGGTATGTACTTATGTACAGTTAAGTTGGCAATGCAGTCAGTAAACGTCATTCTGTCAAAGAGCACGGTCGTTTCATTTATTGCAAGCTCCCATACACCTCAGTGGCGACAAGGAAACGGTCCCGTGTCGAGTGTGGCCGGGCCCTCCGCCGCTGTGCCGGCGGGCAGCCGGGTCCGCCGCCGGACGACGAGCCGCACGAGGGGTCGGCCACGCCCGACGAGTACGCAAGTGCCGAGGATGAGCCTTCTGACTCAGCGTCTGCGGCTACTCAGGAGGCTCAGTTCGATAAGATTGAACAGCCGCATAAGTGTCCAAACCTTTGGCCCAGGGTTAAGAATATTAATTATAAGACGTAAATAACTGCTGTAACTGTAACGCTGTTTAGATTGTGGACCTTCTTCTCTTTATCCACTTATTGTTGCTACTATTTAATTGGAGAGGAATGTTGTATATGTACTTATGTATTATAGTTAAGTTGGCAATGCAGTCAGTAAACGTCATTCTGTCAAAGAGCACGGTCGTTTCATTTATTGCAAGCTCCCATACACCTCAGAAATCCCGAGCATAGCTCTCTCCATTGCTCGCTATTCATATTTTTTCATTAGATTCAGTCATATTTTGTTCTGTTTATTGTATTTTTAATGGGTGCAGATCAACGACTTCAAATATAAATTAGAGCAAGGTTGCTATTTTCATACAAAATACTTGATGTATTATTTCTTACGTCTACATACTCGTCACTGGCGAAACTATTATATATATAATATACATAACATAAATAATAGGATTTAATTAATAAGGTTATAAATCAGGGAGGATACAAAAATATTAAAATAAAATAGATTAAAAAAACTAATTATAAATAAAAGGAAACTAAAAATACCTATGAAATTAAAACTATTCTACAAAATAAACTAAGGGCTTACCACCAGGGAGGGTACCTAAAACGCTCGCCGCATTTTCTCGTTGAATTATAATCGAAATATTCTGTTTTAGGTAGTTATGGCATTCGGGATCGCCACACTCTTGAGAAATTCGTTTACCCAGCTCTTTTATGAATTTGTGGGTATCAAGAGAATATATAATATTATATATATAACCCCCCGCTAGATGGAGGGATGACCTAAGGAAGGTCGCTGGCGGGGGTTGGATGCGGGTGGCAGAAGATCGTGTGAAGTGGCTCCCCTTGGGGGAGGCCTATATCCAGCAGTGGAGAGACACAGGCTGATGATACATACATACATACATATCTTCACGCCAGATCCCTTGCGGGGTAGGCAGAGACAATTGAGCGCCATTTGACACGATCACGACATACTTCTTTCGCTTCGTCGACATTCATTAACCTCTTCATACATGCCCTTTGGTTACGAAGACTTTTTAGTGCACCTTCAGTCAGTGTTTTATTTATTTGATCGTGATATGTGAGTCTCGGTCTGCCAGGGCCTCTTTTACCTACAACTTTCGCATTATATATCTGGTTCGTCAATCTTTCATCGCTCATCCTTTCAACATGCCCGAACCATCGTAGCATGCCTTTCCTTATTTTTGTCCCTATGCTTTCCTTCATACCAACCCTTTTCCGTATTTCGACGTTACGTATGCGGTCCGCCAAAGTGACGCCACATATCCGCCGCAACGACCGCATTTCTACTGCATTAACCCTACTCTCATGCGTATTCTGACGTATCCACGTCTCGCTTCCATACATCAGTGTTGGTACTGATGATGATGATGATGATATAATATAATGTCAACCTTATAGCTAACTTAACGCACACGGTGAAGGTATTTTGACAGCTCCCACCAATTCATTGCGTTTTGCGAGCGATTCCTAGAATACGTAATAGTAGTGCATGACGCAATGGTTACAACAGTCAGTTACTCGTTGATGGGAAATAAAATTGCCCCTCTTCTGTAATTGACGTGTGTTTCAAAGCCAGTCGCTTAGCCGGAGGGATTCTGTTTCATTCAGAACAACGTCCATTGTAATATGCACTTAATTCTGAAGGTAATTTTATTATTGCACTTATAGACCTCCATAACGTCCGGGCAAACTAGTTTTTTTATATTCTATGAAATGATTATAAATTTGCATTCGACTTGTTATCATATAGGTATGGCGTTTATCGTCACTTTGGCGGACCGCATACGTAATGTCGAAATACGGAAAAGGTTAGTATTACCGCAACTTGAAACAGAAAACGCCGCACTCCCCGCGCCTGACGAGGTCGCCTGGATGTAAGATGGAGCTAATGTGTCTACACATGTCGCATCCTACACCAGAGGCCTGCCAAGTTTTCACGGCACAACAGTCATTCCGTCGGTTCTCTTGCCATCGCTCCGCACAATCCCAGAGGGTTCTAAGATTGCTGGTACACCAGCAGTGACAAGAGCCCTTCGGATGATGTCGTCGAGTGCCGCGTGATGAGGAATGCGGCCAGCACTTCTAGCACAAGAAAGCCCGTGGTGTCCCGACTGGTTCTCCGCATCGACACTGATGCAGGTGGATAGCCCGGGCTCTGAGACGAAGGCACACCGCTATGGTCAGTGTATTTCGATCAAGGAGTGTGCCAATCGATGCTAAGGGAAAAGTCTGCAACCAAAGATCCAACTCTCTAGTGGAAACGGCCATGACGCGAGCCCGGTCGTTCTTTAATATAACTGTATATTGTTCAGGTTTAAAATATAGATTTACTACTCAAATCAATTAATATTGACATCCTTTAACAATGTGATATTTTCTTTTTGAATAACTGGTCTTTGAATATCAGTCAACAATTTCGTTTGAAAGCCTGTAATTTAATCGGTAAAAGCTTATGTGAAATTGCATTACGGAAAAATCATTGAGCTATTTTCATAAATAAAATTGTGACTGTCCGTCCTATTTTATTAATTATAATTATCATCATAATAATTTAAAACAATTATATTATTCAACCAAGCAAACACACTGACCATGGCGGTGTGCCTTCGTCTCGGAGCCCGGACTGTCCACCCACACCAGTGTCGGTGTGGAGAGCCCGTGGAACATCTCGGACATCATGGGCTTTCTTGCGCTAGAAGTGCTGGCCGCATTCCTCGTCACGCTGCTTTGAACGACATTATTCGAAGGGATTTTGTCACTGCTGGAGTACCCGCGATTCTAGAACCCTCTGGGATTGCGCGGAGCGATGGCAAAAGACCCGACGGCATGACCGTTGGGCCGTGGAAACTTGGCAGGTCCCTGGTGTGGGATGCGACATGTGTAGACACATCCAGGCGACCTCGTCAAGCGCAGGAAGTGCGGCGGTTTCTGCTGATAACCTCAAGCTGCGCAAATACGCCAACCTCAGTACAGGTTACGAATTTGCGCTGTTTGGGGTCGAGACGATGGGCCCATGGGGACACTCAGCTAAGCGTATGGCCAACGTATTAGCTTAGCTATACAGAGGGGAAATGTTGCCAGTCTTCTTGGGACTATCACTGAAGGGTCGTCTGTAGAGGACATTTTTTACATATAGTTTATTTTTTATTAGGTTTAGTTTATTTTTATTTTTACTTTTAAGTAGTTAGTATTAATTTATACTGTTTGTTTATAAATAAATAAATGTCAAAAATATTTACCAAGCAAACTAGACGCCTGTCGATACGAATCGCAGTACGGTACGAATAGGAAAAACATACAACTGTCAGAGTTCCGGGAGGTAATAAAAATACAAATTAAATTAACGAGTATTTTATAAATATCGTAATTAACATCTTTTTCTTTCATCGTACGATCATCGTAGTCAGAATCCCTGTAGGTGTTACTTGTTAATTTATTTATTTTATACAATTTAGAAAACTTACAGCTAATCAATACTTAAATATAAAGAAAAAGTTAAAGTAGGAAAGGGGTAATAACAAGTTTTCACAGAAATAGATATTGAAACATAGATGAAACTTAACACTGAGTGGACTATTACAAAAATAATGGTGAGATGATATGACGTAGAATAAGATAACATAACAATAGAAATAGAACACTTATACAGATCGGTTTAAGGTATTTGTAAAGTAGTCCCGAGTCAAGCAACGCCGGGCAGCGGCTGGGGTAGTACTTGATATGTCAATATGAGAGCAATGTTTATTAAAATAGTCAGATATTCTCCAATAAGATGTTAACAACAACATAACTATAAACAATAATAATAATAATAAAATACTTTATTGCACACAAAATATAAAATATAAAAACATGTACATAGGCGAGCATAATACCATAAAGGTATTCTCTACCAGCTAACCTTTGGGAGAGTGAGAGAAGAATATAATGTGTGCAGAGTATAAGAAGTAGTAACAACAAGATTTAATAATTAATTACAGCCCCTAGAACACAGTGTCCTAGACTTCCACTGTTAGAGATGGGCCTTCCAGAACATATTTGGAGAATTTGGCCTACACTCGCCACGCTGGCCAGACGGGTTGGCGAGAATGTGATGTCAAATTTTAATAACAATTTACGACTATTAACGATTCCACAAGTTGATATTGGTGGAACCGGAACCGACGGCTTAACGTGCTTTTCGAGGCACGGGAACGGTGGTGTTGTTGGTGTTGTAAATCTATGAGAAATGTACGGAAAAGTATTTTTCTCATTGGTACATGCCGGGGGGGGGGGGGTTGAACCGACCTTTGTAGGATATTAAGGAAAGCGTTCTTACATAACTAACTAAATAAGTGTAACTCACGGCCGTATCCCTTCCGCGGTGGCCATAAACCACGCTTTTAAAGAAGCGTATTCACATTTAGCCAACTTTACTATAGGCCTATCATGTTAATTGGCAAGCTTGTCGATGTCTCTAGCGTACCAAACTCGAGAAATATCATAACTAAATTATTGTGTCCCGTCCAACAAACGGCGTGTAAATTCACGGAGGTAACCGCTAGACCACGGTGATAGTACCTAATCACAATAAAAAAAGTTTCGCTGGGAGGTATATAATGAACCCACAAACTTGCAGTATTTTGTTTTACTTCCATACTCCGTGTCCCGAGGCTCGCAACTTACCTTTGTCCGAGCAGAACTTTATCAAAAGTTCTAGATAAAACTGTGTTCCAAAGAATAATAAGGAATTTAAGCCGCAGTTGTTTTGTAAGGTTATTCAAAACATAGAACAAAGATACTTAGCTTAAGTTTAATCACTTCTTTGTTTTATTCAAAGTTAATTATAGTACATTAAATATAAATTAAAAGCTACCTAAATAATAAAATTAAAAATAAACTAAACTATAAATAAAAAATGTCCTCTAGAGACGTCTCTCTATCACTGTTGGCCCTGCGTGCCTTAACAGCTAAGTCTGAGTCGTGGCTACGGAGTGAAGGCTAGTTCGCCGCGTCAACACAGTAACACCATCACCGCTATTATTATTTGCGTTTGCCTATGTTATAACCATACGGGGTAACTCAGGAGATATTAGAAAAGTTTTCATACTACAAAAGAGATCAATTAGAATATTGTTTAATTTAAAAGCCAGAAACACAGCACGAAATTATTTTGTTAATGCTAAGAATATGACAGTAACTTCTCTGTATGTATATAGTTGCTTACAGAATGTTCATGCTTTCAAACTAGATGACTATGTTTACCTTTGAAAAAAACATACACCAAACTGAGATTATAACTAGACTACAACCAAGTGAATTTAAAACAAAATTAAAAAACTTTTTTTCCAAATTAACGTAGTCTGCCAAGATTAGCCGGGTTACCAATAACCTTTAAGAAAATACCTTTCATTTTTCATTACAGCCCCAGAACACAGCGTCCTAGACCTCCACTGCTGGAGATGGGCCTTCCAGAACTGGAGAATTTGGCCTACACTCGCCACGCTGGCCAGACGGCTTGGAGAGGTTAATTTAATTTAATTCCAAATTAAATAATTTAATGAAACTTGGCTAGATTGTGCAACAATTTGTGTTTTATAAAACGTTTTAAACATTTTGAAAAAACATTTAATAATAACAAAGAAAAAGCTATTTTAGTAACGAATCCAATTTTTTTTTTTGAGGAAATGATATTATTATTATTGTTGAAAAAATAAAAGTAAAGACCGTTTCCCTTCCGGGGTGGTCTGAAACCACGCTTATAAATAAGCGGATTCACATTTGCCCAACTTTACTATAGGCCAATCGCGACAAGTGGCAAGCTCGTCGATGTCTCCAGCGTATCAAACTTGAGAAATATCACAAATAAATTAAGTAACTTAATGTATTTATTTACTTTAATAAATATTTTTATGTCCCGACCAGGAATCGAACCCAATATCTTCGAGTCTAAATACACGGACTTAACCGCTAGATCACCGAGGCAGTTGATTTTATTATTATTGTTGAACTTGTCGAATTACATTTAATTTTGTGATTGTTTTCCATTTATAACTTATTATCTATAAAATAATTTATATTTAAATTAGGTTGTCTAAGTAGGTTTTTTTTTGTTTTAGTTTATTTTTTATATTTAATTAAAATTTAAAATAAATTCACGTGTTTAGTAATGAGGTACGAGGTCTGTTTAAAAAGTATTGCGAATTTAAAATTTTCGCGGGCTATGTGTATTTGTTTTTTATTTTTTCGTTCCCTTAATTATAATAATAAATCATAATAAGTCATAATAAGTCAGTTTAAATGTTTAGTTAAATTTTGATAGCTGTTTTGATTGGACGTGTTTTGGTACGTCTTAGATTTTTGCCTATTCCAATAAATGGATCAAAGAATCTGTATCAAAATTTATGTAAAAAATAAAATCAAGTACGCGGACGCATTCCGAATGTTGACTGTGGCATATGGTGATGCTTGAACAAAAGCAACGTTTATCGGTGGTACAAAATGATCTTAGAGGGCCGAGAAGATGTGAACGACGGAGAGCGTGCCGGACGACCGAGCTCACAGTCTTTTTCGATTGCAGGAGCGTCGTGCTTCATGAGTACTTGACACAGGGTAGTACCGTCAAAGACCTCGAGTTATGCGCAGTTTGCAAGAAGCAATCTACCAGAAACGCCTGGATTAGTGAAAGAACAAAAAAGGAACACAGTAATGGTGCCGCAGCCACCTGATTCCCCAGACCTGGCCCCCTGTGAATAAAAATTCAAGATACTTTTTGAACAGACCACGTATTTACTTTAAAGAAACTGGTTACGCAGATATATATCTAATAATAATGTATCTATGACTATTCATCATATCATCACGAATTCCGTGCTAAAATAATTACCACGCTAAAACCAATATTAATCACTCTGAAATCAGTGGAGAAATCATATAGTGAACCAGCCGAAGGACGCCAGAAGGAAGTTTCGATCGCCGCATCTACTAGTTAGTGGGATTCCTTTCCTAATCTTTCCGATCTCCACCAGAAACATAAAAAAAAACGGGTGCGTCACGGGACGTAAAACAAAAGTGAGAACTAAACTTGCAGATTAAATGAATGCGCGTGGCTGCGTGCACACGCATAGTTGCGACGCGTAAAGAAAGAAAGAGAAAGAAGAAGCTCTCCAGAGCGAGAGAGGCATCGGCTACACGTGCGGCGCGCGCCTTTCCGCCCCTCTTTCCCTTCCCCGTCGCACTGTTTCGAGAGGAAGAAAGAATGAGAAAGAAGGAACGGGAAAAAGCGAGAGAGGCAGCGGCTATAGGCGCGCGCCTCACCGCCCTTCTTCCCCTTCTTCCCCTTCTCCGTTGCGCTGTTTCCCCTTGAGTGTTGTTCTGACGTACGGACGTATATTCAACGAAATAGGTCTCCAACCAAGCGCGCGCAATATAGTTCTCACTTTAACAAAAAGAAAGCTTTACCTACGAGGTGATCATGATTATTATTAGGTCAGTCAAAAATTAATGTAATATAGTTATAACATGAGCTGCAAAGTGCGGGTTAAAGGGTGAAATTATCTCCATCTCTGTGACCGATGACCAAATGTTCTGGACATTTCTGTCTGTTAGGACAGTTGTGAAGAAAGGGTCAGGTCTGCCATTGATATATAGTAGATGTGCCCTTCCTTTCATTCTGGTTAGATAACCCTTCGACCCTTCCGTGCCTAAATATATTAATCATATTAAATATATTATTTATTTAATCATTAAATTCGCTTTATTAAAAGCTAAAACATTAAGTTGTTTTTAGAGATTCCTATTACGGTTAAGACCGTGTATTTAGACTCGCAGGCATTTGATTCGATTCCTGGTCAGGACTAAATAAATTATTTAATTTATTTGCGATATTTCTCGAGTTTGGTACGCTAGAGACAACGACGAGCTTGCCACTTGTCATGATTGGCCTATAGTAAAGTTGGCTAAATGTAAATCCGCTTATTTATAAGCGTGGTTTCTGACCACTCCAAAAGGGAAACGGTCGTGATGATACTATACTTTTTTATTATATTACTTGGTACGTTGGTTCGAATCTATGACAAATGTATGTAAGAAAAATGTAAGTGGGAAATTGTATTAGGGTACCTAATCGGCCTAAATCCCGAAACGTCCCGGAAATCACCTGTAAAATCTCCATTAAGGGAACCTCCGTTTTGACGCCTGATTGATCCGGGATGAGCAGCTTTCTGCCTTCTACGGACCATAGACAACGCTCGTGACCCGAATTTGAAAATCGAATGACTTGTACATAGACATAAGAAATCTTAGGGTAACAATACAATTTTAATCATATATTTTATTTACGATATATTCTTTTTACCTGACTGCGCGACGCAAAGAAAAGTAATGTTTTTACCACCCTATGTGTGTATGTATGTTTGTCCCTTTGTGGTACACTGGAGACAAAACTTGTTTGCCTATTTTAGTGATTCTCACGTCAATCTATTCATCTTAATCATGCGAGTGTCATCAAAGTTATGCCATTAATCAAATTTCAGAATGCCGACAACCAGATTCCATATTAAAGAAAATAAATAAATTAAAATCTACAACTGCCTCCGTGGTCTAGAGGTTAAGTCCGTGGATTTAGACTCGGAGGTACCGGGTTCGATTCCTGGTCGGAACACAAAAATATTTATTAATGCAAATAAATACATTTAATAAATATTTATTTTATTTGTGATATTCTCGAGTTTGGTATGCTGGAGACATCGACGAGCTTGCCACTTGTCATGATTGGCATATATAGTAAAGTTGGCCAAATGTGAATCCGCGTGGTTTCTGACCACCCCGTAAGGGAAACGGTCGTGATGATACTTTACTTTACTATTTACATTAATAAAAAAAAATGTGTTCCGACCAGAAATCGAACCCGGTACCTCCGAGTCTTAATCCACGGACTTAACCGCTAGACCTCGGACGCAGTTATTTAAAATATAAAGGATTGAATATGAAAGAACCGTAATTGTGTGATGATACTTTTTAAAGTCTACAAACTTATAAAATTATTTCAATTGTGTGGTTAAACGGTTAATACACTTTTTAGCGACGGAACTCTAGTGTTAGTTTTTTTTTTTTTTTTTTTTCAGATTTTAATTAAAGTTTTTTTTACGTCAGGTTTTTTGAATATATTTCTGTAATATAAAACCGAAAGTACAGATCGCGCAATGACTGATAAGCCCATTGCCAAATGGTCTATGCGTAAAAGGTGCATATACTGTTTTGTTAAAATTTAGTTTTTTTTTTATTATATACATTTCCTGAATATTTGAACTCTTGAACATTTTCCACTAGGAAGTCATGTTTCGCCGTAAAGGTAACATTCGTTTTCTCCCCTAAATATTTCTCCCCATTTCTCCTTTCACTTTGCTGCTTATTTATTTTGTTCCTTTTGTATCATCACGACCGTTTCCCTTTCGGGGTGGTCAGAAACCCGCTTATAAATAAGCAGATTCACATTTAGCCAACTTTACTATAGGCTAATCATGACAAGTGGCAAGCTCGTCGATGTCTCCAGCGTACCAAACTCGAGAAATATCACAAATAAATTAAATAATAATTAAATGTATTTATTTACATCAATAAATATTTTTGTGTCCCGACCAGGAATCGAACCTTAACTTTAAAACTTAACCGCTAGACCACGGAGGTTCCTTTTGTTATTAATTTAACCACATTTTTCAGCTGGTACATGCATTTATATATATATGTTTTTGTTTTAATTAAATCTTACGTTTTAGGACCAGTGAGTCACAGTAAATTTATTTGGCAGGCTCTTGTGAATGGGTTATGTCTTTGTTTCGTCAATGTAATGTAACTCTTTATTGTCTCTCCTATTTCTTAGCGCGATTGACGTGAGAAAATCGAATTGGTTTCTAAAGAGATTTATAAAATGCGACTGGGTACGTTTTCTTTGTTATTTATGTCTACTAGCTGTTTTGCCCAGAATTGCCCGTGTATTTTTGAAATTGAAATTAATTTCGTTGCGCATTATTTTGATTTTCTCTCCTAATTTATTCATTTAATTTGCATAGTGTAAAATAATCTTTATATAATTTCCAAGCGAATTAAAATAAATAAATAAAAATCTATTTATTGTCACATAACATTATCACATAATTTTACAATTTCGAACAATATGTGACAAAAGGAATCAGGTGTCAGCTGTTGTCGTGCAGCAGTACAAGTACTTACACCTGCACGACGCTGTTTTTCAACCTGTTCCTGTTCTCACGTAGTAATATATATATAATTTTAATTACAGGGTAGACACTTATAAATTAATAGATACACAATTATACTAAAAAGCTAGGTATACATGTATGGCAGAGTAGATGAATGAGGCTCGCTTCGTCAGGAATATCGTTGTTGCAGGCCCTTCAATTATATACTCTCGAGGGCTAATAAATAAAATACAAGCTAAATAATAAAAACTAATAATCGTATAAAAATAGCATTAACAAAACAATTATATTAGATGAATATATAAATAAATCAACATTAAATATTATTAAATAATATATATATATATATACACATACACATATATATATATACATATACATATATAAATTATCCCCACTTCTCTTTCTGCTCTTCTAAAAGTATTTTTCTTAACAACTTTTTCCCTGTCTGGGTTAATTAACGTATTTAAAATGTAAAAAAAGTATCAACACGACCGTTTCCATTTCGGGGTGGTCAAAAACCACGCTTATAAATAAGCGAATTTATATTTAGCCAACTTTACTATAGGCCAATCATGACAAGTGGCAAGCTCGTCGATGTCTCTAGCGTACCAAACTCGAGAAATATTACAAATAAATTAAATATTAATCAATTTTATTTATTTAAATTAATAAATAATGTCCCGACCAAGAATCGAACCCGGTACCTCCGGGTCCAAATCCACGGAGTTTACCGCTAGACCACGGAGGCAGTCAGCATCATTATTATATTCATCCTATTTGGTTTTAGAATAGGTTTTTCATATGAACATTTTTAACTTCTCAGTCTAGCGTGAACAATGGAATGTTGTGAGTTGTAAAAACTTACTAGATTTTGTAATATAAATGAATGGAAGAAAACTTACTACGCCGTAGTAATGGATCGTCGTAGCAATAAAATATAATCCATTAAAAATATTCAAAAAATCATAAAGCTTTCCTCTCCCGTATTTATATTAAAATATTCTCCAAGCTTCACACGAATAAAACAACACAATATCCGAAAAAAGATGGTTGCGCTGAAACAATTTAGCAAGTCATCGTGTTCCTTAGCTGACTGACGTTTTGTATAAACTGGCATAGACGTACAAGACAAAAGATGAGAATTTTTTATTTTTTATTTTAAGCTATCCTCTTGAAAAAAAAAACGTGTGACAAACATAAATTGATACATCAATTAGTTTCCGAAATATAGAATTATTGTAAAATGAGTTTTCGACGCCGGAACTGTGTTTTTATATTAAACTGCATGTGCTGATGTTGTGATATGACGTCACGCGTAATTTTTCGTAACTTTAAACTTTAATAGGTGGTAGGCAGACTGATGGTAGAAATTTGCCGAGTCTGCCAAGGCGGGGGAGTATCCACCGTTCGTGCCGATACACCCAGTAAAGTGTACTCACACGTTTCGGGGTCAGGCTCGAATTGCCGTTATGTCCAGTCAAGCCGGAATAGTGTTGGAGACTTATGTCAGTCATAAGTGTCTCATTCCAGTTGCTAACATTCATAGACCTCGCGCGCTACTTACCATCAGGTGGGCGCAAGGTTACATGTCGTACTCTTTGGTGTTTTAAAACTAGTGTATTTGTATATAAACAAGCTCTACTGTGACAAATGATTTTGCATATATAATATAATATTATCATAATCTATCTAACAGTCTCTATCAGTGGCCCCAAAAGTTAACATTTGAAAATAACCCGTCTACTCCGTGTGGCGTGAAAAGGCTCGATTCTTAAAAATGTGCTCTAGAAGGCCAATCTTTAACCGTTAGATTATATATAGATTTAGCCATAGGAAATCGGCGGCGGCAGTCTATTTATTATTTAAGCGCAAAATAAAACTCTAAATTTTAGCATGAGTTTAGCCGAGCATATCTGAGCATAACTCATAATATCGTACACCTAGATCCAAAGGGAGTTAACTCAAAAAATAACATTTAGGAGTTATGCACACTATCGAATTCCTTTTTTCACTACCTACCCAACAATAAAAGAGATTTAAAAATGTTTTAAGTGCGTTTTATAAAATACAGTAAAAATAAAATAAAATGTGTTTATTTCGCAATAGTATCCATAGGGGTTAGTAACATAGTTTTTGCTTATTATGATACAATGATAGGTTTTTTTATATTTTTATTATTAATTTATTATTTTTAAGTGAGTTTAATTTCTTTTATTTTACTTTTTTTTTGTCTGCTAAATAACTTTAATATGTTTAAGTATGCTTTATTGTATTCGCTTAAATTATTACTTTATTTGGCCTGTACGGATCCTTATAATACAGACACTACTGCCGGGATCAGGGTTCAATCACACATCTATCTATTTGTTGCAATAAGCACTTTTATTTATTTACTAAGTCCTAAGAAATACATACATGTAGGTTATGTAAGCTCTATTATGTAATTTTATATACACGTCTATGTCATCGTAGTACGGCCACAGATTTGTGAGCTTTATTTTTTCTGGCCAGGTGATGGATGGCTGGTGTTTTCTTGTGTAATTTCCGCACACTAATTGCCTCCGGCATCCGTCATGTTGAAAAAAAAGTTTATGTTCATTATTAGAATCTTTCTCACAAACGTTTGATTGTTCAAATCAAATAATTTATTCAGTAAATGGGCAATATTTTTAGCACTTTTACACGTCATTTTTATTACATTTTATATTTATAATTTTATATAATTTACATAATGTATACATTATAATATTTACTAGTGATCAAAACAAAAATATAATATCAGCTAAACAATTCAATAATTGGTAAAATTACTGGTCAGCAACAATAGAAACCCCTCGTCAAATTATAAGTATTATTTTTATTGAAATAATAATAAATAGCAGCTGTAAATTTGCATTGTCATACTTAATATATACTATGTACTACTTCTGTACTACTTGTACTGTATATACTGGTATCAATCAAGTCCTTTATTACCTGACCTGTCATGATGATATATTTTTTTTTTACACCTTTAAACTATATAAAATAATATTGTAGAATAATTTATCTGAAAATGCGTTCGAGTATATAACTGTCAATACAATTTAATATATAATTTAATTTTACGTATACAAGATGAATGATGTCATTTATGATCGAAACTTTAGTGAGATGCCTTACATTGTTGCTATTACAAATTAGTCTCTAAGGATCGTCTAGACCGTTGACATTCCAAACATCTCCAATATTAAACGATAACATCTCGGACATCTTAGGAAAATATTTGTTTGGATGGACAATGACTTAAGTTATTTCCTTGGGCATTCAAGACAAGATCTAACGCACGTTAAAGATATATTAAATAGTATATGATATAATAATACACAATTTATTTAATGTCAAACATGTTGTATATACAACAAATACGCACAATATTTAAGTATTTCACACTTACATCGCCATACACACACAAACACGTATATTATCAGCAAATTTAATAATTCAACAATGACTTAACAAGAAATGTTTTTTTCATAAAGTCAATATTGTACAATGTAACAAATGGCAGTTTATATTTATCGTAATAGAAACGCATTAATGCATTATGCCATGAACTCGAAGAAACATAACGCTCAGGGACGGTACGCAATGTGTCAAAATGAACGGCGGAACTGCTGATGCGTTTCTATTATGACAAATATAAAATGCGATGTTACAACAAAATCTTCTATTTATTCATCATCAGGTTTATCGATGCCTCAAGCGTAGCAGACTCAATGAAAATAAAAATATATTGAAGTTACTTATTAAGTATTAAGTGTTAAAATTCTAAAAAGGTCGGTTCGAGCCCCTGCATGTATCAATGAGAAATACACTTTCTTACGTACATCATAGATTCACAACGCCGCCGTTCCCGTGCCTCGGAGAGCACATTAAGTCGTGGGTTGCGGTTCCACTAACTTGTGGAATCGTTAATTAGTCATAGAATAATTATATTGCAATCATAGATTTAGTATATATATAGATAGGCAATGGAATGATTAGGGCGAGACCAAAAATGAAAAACACCGGTGTGCGTGAACTGCGCATGTGTGCGAGACGGATAGTGATGTGCGCGACTGCCTTGACTTAGATTATCGATAAAGATTGCAACGTTTTCGTGTTGTCTGATTTGACACAGATCTAGCTACATATAAAGTTGATGTTTGTTTGAGGTAATAAAAATTAAAATACAAAACATGTTGGATTTTTATTTTAAAAAAGTAACAGCATATTAGGTACATTAAACATATAAACAAAATAGCAATTGTGGAACACAAGCTAATATAGGTAAAAAAAAAACATCTATAACTTGTGCATGCCATTTTTCCATTTAACCCAAAATTTACCGAAAAAATCTAAAAAATGTGTTCATTCGTTTTTTATATCTACAATATTTTTTTTTACATTTAGTGAAAATAACATTACTTCGGGAAAATTTGCCAGGAAATGCGAAAAACTGATTAAATTAATTTGGAAACCTAATATTTCATATTTGAAAATTATTTTGTTGCAAACCCCAAATTTCTAAGATTTCTTATCACATATTTTGGTAATGTAACATTTTAATTTACATTATTTAAGGATTTCAACGTTAAATTTTCAATTAAACGATGAAAAATTTATACAATAATTGAAAAATATAGTTTTTTCAGTTGCGTTTCCTAGCAAATTTTCCTCTATGTTTATTTATTTACACCATCTAAAAGTAGACGAAAAATAAAACCACTGTAGGTATATAAAAAAAAGTCAAAGTCAAAATATCTTTATTCACGTAAACCTATTAAAGGCATTTGTGACACGTCATTATTTAAATTATTTTGAATGATTCTACTCCTGCTAGTGGAAGACTAAGCAGCAAAGCAGATTCCAGTGACCTGCTAATGTCTGACTGAGAAAGGAATCTGCAAGGAAAAATTAGCTATAGCAGATTTACAAATTAAAACAAATACAGAACTACACAACAACATAAAATAGATATCCTTTACTCCAAGATTGTCCTATAGGACAATCTTACTAACCCTACCAGGTAAGGCAAAACTAAAATAAATTACTTGCCCAAGCCCCTTGGGCAACCCGAAAGACGACAAAACGCAAAACGTCTGCTAATTTAAGAACAATAAATTGAACGTGTTCGGCAGAG
Source organism: Tinea semifulvella (assembly GCA_910589645.1). NCBI lineage: Eukaryota > Metazoa > Arthropoda > Insecta > Lepidoptera > Tineidae > Tinea > Tinea semifulvella. The sequence goes on along the minus strand of OU342608.1, from coordinate 8,684,910 downwards.
GTCCCAGGCCCCCACAGCAGCACCCGATCACGGACGTAACGCATGTGCCAGCCATCCCCCCGCTCAACCAGGCCCTTAGGGACGGACCAGGACCCGACACACGTGCCACCACTGCAGTGACCTTCTAAGGAAGGTTTTTGCCATTTATTCTTTACTAAAATATTTTGGGGAAATCTGAAAATATTTATAATTTAGTTCAATTAATAGGAGTTGCGCCATTTAGCTACGAAACTCCAAAAATTAAAAAGTAAAATATATAAAAAACATTTTTAAGAATTTAACGAAAATTAATAAGGCTGTATAGGCATAATCCATAGATTATGCATGCTATGCTGCATACAAGGCACAATACCTTTGCCATTTAGCGACATATCGATAAGATGTTATCGATATGTGTCAATCTCTACATAAGTGAGGTTAGAAATAGTAGAAATTCACGTATTTGATATTATCTTAAATTGAATTCCTATGCATTCAGAGTATTAATGTAATAAAAGGCGTTTATTTTTCCCATCTGTTTGTGTATAAAACCTTAGTGGCAGATCTAAAACATTGTATTTAGGCACCTAAATATTTCAATCGTACTTACGTGTTAAATGAATAATTATGCGGGTTTTCTTTCTTAGATGAGTTACATCCAGGTACTACACAAGTAACCATGACTAATTACGTCTATTAACCTCAAATTTACACTATAAAACCCTAGATTATTACAAATATAAGCGGAATTTGTTTTGTTTACAATTACGCCAGCCGCTACAAGTCGCGAACGTGTCTGTGAATGGTCCTGTCTATCTATCTCGCTCTAACATACGCAATACTGTGCTCTTTCTCTTTTGCATTGCCAATCTAAGTATCCTATATCTATTATTGCAATAGTCCAGAAATTTCTGAAAGCTCATCTCCAACAAATGTGTGATGAATTAATTGCATAAGTAAAATAAATAATGTAAATCGTAAAATAATGGATTTATTATATGTATAATCATTACTAAAACTAAAATCACGTGCCGGCATAGTGTCAGTCATGAGTGTCACTTGTTTATTAAGTATGTATCAGTAAGAAATATGTTCTAACGTACATAATAATCTATACAACACCACCGTTACCGTGCCTCGGAGAGCACGTTAAGCCATCGGTTTTGGTTCCACTAATATCGACTGACATAACATATACATAAACATACATACAGTGGGTCTGGTTCACAAATTCAAGGTCGCTCAGCGAGCAATGGAGAGAGCTATGCTTGGTATTTCTCTGATGGATAGAATTCGAAACGTTGAAATTCGTCAGAGAACCAAAGTTACTGACATAGCATTCAAAATTAGCAAGCTGAAGTGGCAGTGGGCCGGACACATATGCTGCAGAACCGACGACCGATGGGGCAAACTGGTTGTGGATTGGAGACCACGTACGGGACGACACAGAGTGGGACGACCCCCCGCCAGATGGACGGATGACCTAAGGAGGGTCGCTGGTGGGGGTTGGATGAGGGCTGCAAAAGACCGCGTGCAGTGGCGAGCCTTGGGGGAGGGCTATATCCAGCAGTGGAGAGACACAGGCTGTTGATGATAATGAATATCGACTTGTGGAATCGTTCATTATTTGTCATAAAAATACTATATCAGTCTAGCCATCATGATCTAGCCATGTGCCTCGGAGAGCACATTAAGCCATCGGTTCTTGTTCCACTAATACCGACTTATGGAATCATTCATTATTTGTCATAAAAATATTACATCAGAACGTCTAGCCAGTGTTTAGTATTTCTAGCTTTTTTGATGATCTAGCCATATCATTGTAAGATATTGATTGGAATAAAAAGGTTTATAAATAAATAAATGTCATGGTAACATAACTCAGTTTTGGGAAAAATTATAGAGCCGATATACGAGTACAATTAATAGATAGATAGATTAATAGATAAATTCTTTATTGCACAGAAAATAATACATTTTACAGTACATAGGCGAGCTTAATGTCTAAAAACATTTTCTAACAGCTAACCTTTGGGAGATGTGAGCAGGGATTGTGAGGTGCATGACCGCTAATATTTGAAATAAAGAGATTTATTGAGTTAAAAACTTATAACTAAAAAAAAAAAAGAACGATATTAAATCTATAATATAAATACATACAATACATAGATAACACATACATACATATATTGGTTACATACTATATTTATATATATATATATATATATATATATATATACATACAATAATATACCGATTTAGTCAAGTTATGTAGACTCGTCTTGCTTTTTGTGAAAGTGTTTAGTGAGCAAATTTTTATAACATATCAGTGATGGTGCTTTACGAATATGAAGAGGGAGTCGGTTCCACTGGCGAGCTGCTGATACTGTATAAGAATCTGAACATCTGTTGGACGAATGTGGCGGGATTTTTAATTGATTATTAGAGGAAGAGCGAAGAGAACAACTGTGTGTATCGCACAGAAATTGGAAACGATCTTTTAGGTAAGGGGGTGCCATTGGATTAAATAGGACATTGTAAAGAGAGGTAAGTGAATGTGCAGACCTGCGATTTCGGATATTGAGCCACTTTAACTCTTTGCGAAATTGAGAAATATGATCATACTTACGCAAGCCGAATACATAGCGGATGCATAAGTTGAGAAGTCGATGGAGTTTATTTAGAAGCTCTTCGGTGAGGTCGGAGTAACAGAACTCTTGGTTAAAACAAAATTACAAAGGCTTTTATTATTAAATATTGTATCAAATAATAAATATTGTTTGGATAATCTCCTAAAAGATAAATATCCGAAGGTCAATTTAAATAAGACGAAATCCGCAGAACGAGGAAAAAGTATTTTCGTTTAAATGAGCAATAAAGTTTGAATTGAATCTCTCTGACGAAATCACATCCTGAATTATTCATGTAATAATACTTATATTTTTTATTTTGGCGATGAATTTGTATTTTTGTATCCATCGTATTTTTTGTTGAAAATATTTTGAATGTTACGCGACAGAATGCTAATAGAAATTGTTATTATATCCTTCAGGTATACCCGCAGCTTGAATTAATAATATTTTTAGGAATAAAAGATTTGTAAAGAATGATAAATAATTCGTACTTTTGACATTGAGATATAATTATTTATTTATTTAAAACTTTATTGCACTAATTGGCGGGCTTAATGACGCTAGACATTCTCTGACAGACAACTTTTGGGACAATAATTCCCGTATCTAATTACGTTAATGAACCAATATCATAAGACTGTAATATTTTAATTTTCCTAATAATTATATTCCTTTCTTCCTTTTACTTGAGTTTTATATTCTTTTGTTCTTTTATTATTATTTTTTATTTCTCTTTGTTATTTATTGTATATTTTTTATCTTGGTAAGAAATGTAAATGGAATTAGGTTAAGCTTATTAATATAATCTTCTTTATACTATGGGTTGACGCGATTTATAGTACGCGTGGTGGCTTTTAAAAATAAATATAAAATGTATTTGTTGGCATCTCAACTGCTACTGTAGCAGCATATCTACTCAAAGTTTTATGGTTAATTATTTTTTATGTGATTTGTTCTATTCGTTTGTATGTATGTGTGTATATGTATATATTTATGTGTATATATATATGATATATATATTATGCTATGCTACGTTATTGTGTCATTTATAAATATGCATTTATTATTTATTTGTGTAATATAGGTATATAATAAATTGTATATTATTTACTATTGTAGTTCTGTACCAGAGCCTCGACACATTTATGCTTGTTTATTAAGGGATTAGCTGAAAATCAGCGCTGTGACTCTTAAAGCGTCGCAGCTCAATGCTGAGCTGATTCCCGATTTTTTTTTTTTTTTTTTTTTAATATTTGTCACCACACACTTTTAATTTTAAGTTTACTTTTTTTTGTTTGTTAATTTGACAAATAAATTTTATTTCTCTCTTTCTTTTCTTTCTATTTTTATCATCATTATTATGGAAATTACCGAACGATTTTTCCTATCCTATTTTTTAATCCAGTCGTTGGCTTGTATTATGTTCCTTGCTCGTTGGTATCGCAACACGGTGATGCGCACGCGTCTAATTTATTTGATACTTTACTTATAAAATATATATTTTATATTTTACTTATCATCTACATTTTACAAAACAGCTATGAGTGTTTTGATTCCAGTTGCAAACATGCATGGAACTAGCGCGCCACTTAGAAGAAATTACAAAGGTTACAAACAGCAGTGGTGGTTTCGTTATAAGAACGTTAACCAATTCCAGAAAAAAATAGATCCCGGTTCTAATCCGGAATGTACAAATGGGAAATTATTTTTTTACCTACATCTTTCATTGCGCGACCTGTATCGTGTAATACTTGTTTTAGCCATCGTTTCCTGTAAACCGCCTTTTCCTTGTTCAATGCAAATAGAAGTGGTTTCCAAAAGCAATCGAAGAGCCATCAGTCTGTGATGAATGCTTGAAATTCTAAGCACACTCTAAGAGATCGTTATGGATTGAAATTATTTTCACAGTGTAAATAAATTATATAATATATTTATCAAAGAAAAAAAAATATTTGACTTATTTTGAACTTAAAATTCATATACTCATATAAATGTGAAAGATTTTCAGTAAGTCTTGTTTCATGAGGCGTTATTTTTATTATAAATAATAGAAGAGTGGATTTCAGGCTATATTCGTTTATTAGTTAAAATGTTCTCATAATTAGGTATTTAATTTTATATTTTAAAACACTTTACGTTCTTAACATTTTAATCCTCCATCTTGTCTCAATGACATCTGTCAGTTTTGACGTTTACATTATTAATCTTATGTGAACTTAGGTAATTATTTCAAATCTATTATCATATTGATACTTTTAGATTCTATAACTTACAAAATAATTTACTCATTAAACTAATATTTTTAGTTTTGAAACTTAAATTTTTATTCTATTTTTTTTTCTAAAAAAAATTTTTTTTTTTTATATATTTTTTTGAACATTTAAAAATAAAATATTAACTTAACAAAAACTATATAAAAAACACAACTTGTTTTATGAAACTGTTTTAGAACAAAAATAATCAAATTTAACTTTTCCCAATGCTTTAGTAAATATATCTACAATCTGCTCATTAGTTGGGCAGTAACACATTTTAATATCTCCATTATTAACTTTTTCATTATTATAAAACTAATAGAATACATAACCTAAACCTTTCTTTTCAATCTTTTTTTCTCTTATATTAATTTCCTTAATTTCAGCATAATAGCAGCAGCATCATCACATTGTTAATTTTATCACACTCTCCTCATCATGGAAGTAGTTTTATTTATGTTATATTAGTATATCTATAGTATGACTTATTTTGTATTAGTATGTAGATATTAGTATGTATATATTTATATTATAATTATATTTCTGTTTTATTTAAATTTCAACTAATTTTTAATTGCACCTACCACCTATCCTGTCTAAATGTCCTAAAGGTTTGGCTGTCAAAGAATGCCTAGCGGCATTAAGTCCGCCTTTGTACATAGTGCAATAAAGTTTTAAAATAAATATAAACTTTTTCATGGATAAACTTAAATCTTACATCTATATGTTTAGACCGTCTTTTCATTACACCATTTCTAATTAACTTTACAGCACTTTGTTTGTCCACATATAATCTTGCATTTACAGTTTTACATAATAGTTCTTCACATACACTTTTTAAATATAGTAACTCCTTGACACACTCAGCAGCAGCAATATACTCCGCCTCGGTGGTAGAAACTGCAACTACAGGTTGTTTGCTTGTGCATCAGATTATTGGTCCTCCTCAAAAGTATATAATATATTCTGTAGTGCTCTTTCTCGGTTCTACATCACCTGCGTAGTCTGAATCACAATATGCAGTTAACTCGGTGTGGTTAGTATTCTGTTCATATACTAGACCTTGATCTTTAGTCGCACTTAAATATCTTAAAATCCTCTTAAGATTATAAACATCATCATTTTCTGATGAGTTTTCAACATACATAGGTTAACCCCAAAACTTATATCAGGTCTGGTTTTATTAGAAATGTAATTAAGACTTCCCAACAATTCTCTAAATGGGAAACTTTTATTAAATTCAGATTTTTCTTATTGGGAGCTGATTTCGCATCCTTCATATTATATTCATTTAATAAATTTTCTATGTAACTTTTTATGATGTAGTTTTAATTTATTTTCTCCTCTTTCTATCTCCATTCCAATATATATCTTAGGAATTTCTTGAATTTTGGTTATAAACTTATTTTCAATACATTTTTAAAACTTCTCAATTTTAGTTTCACTTTTTCCTATTATTAAGTCATCATCATGTACATGTTGTTATTACGGTTCTTAAATATACATGCTTCTGTTTCTAACTGTTTCATACCTGCTTCTATCATGAATGTTGTTATTGTTATATTCCATTTTAAAGGTGCTTGTAATATTATTGTATATTGTACTAGTATTATTATTGTATAAATTATTGCATGTATGATGTCATTTTCAGTTAGCGACCCAGTTTAAATTATGAATATGAATTTGTAAAGTTTGGGGTTGCTCAAATCCTGTTGAAAATTCTAATTTATTAACACGACACCCGCTCCAAAATGAAACTCTGGTTTTAGAGTAATCATCAAAATTACCAGAAAGTAATAAATATTTTAAGCTTAATTAAGTAACGTATGGTGTGCAGTGTGAACAATAAATTTAAAAAAAAAATGCTTTTCAATTGGATGTGGTTACGCTAAAAGGATCTAATTCACATAAATGCAGTTAATTTAAAGTTTATAACGTGCCCATGAGGACACTTCTAGCGTCTGGTCAAGAAGTTGTCCAAAGACAGGAAAGCTGGAAATTATTTCTGCCAAAGTATCAGTTTTTTTTTAAGTTAGGTAATTTTTATTAGGTTAAGTTTACATTTAATTTAATTATTACTTAAGCTTCCCGGTCTTTCACGTAGTGATGGTAAAAGGCCGGATGGTATGTCTCTTGTACCATGGAGTGAGGGAAGATGTCTTGTTTGGGATGCCACCTGTGTGGATACCTTTGCCGCTTGCCACAATTCCTCTACATCAAAAAAGGCCGGTTCGGCTGCTCATACAGCCGAATTTAACAAGCACATCAACTGTCCCGTGTTCGTGTCTCTGTGCCGACCAGGCTGCCAAGGGTTGGAAAATATGATCTATTCATTCTACGACAATCTAAATCCAATTTGGGTTACCACTCATCACTGAACCGTACATGTCGTCAATACAACATATTTTCACGAAAAAATAATGACAGTCTAGACATATTTGCTAATTCTTTGCATGTTTTTAAGCACAATGTATTGTCACTGCAGCGGATCCTGGCTGGGACTGTAAACTGAACTGCTGTTTAACCAATTTTGATCCTTGGAATTGTGTTTCTTGATTGTATCATGTTCTTTTGTTTTTGTTTTTGCTTAGATTTACTTAGTTGTTGCTGTAATTGTATTGTGTTTTTGTTTTCGCTACTCAAAGGCCCAATTAATGGATACAGTATAATAGCATGTGGTGGTTGCCTGTAATTGGTGCAGCATCTGTATTATGTCTTAGTTGTAAGTAAAAATCGATGTATCTTTTGTTGCTGTCACTGTTGGCGACCCTAATAAATAAATAAATAAATAATTTATTAAACAAAGCTATAACTTTGTGGCATTTGGGGTTGAAACAATTCAAATTCTCTTGATACCCACAAACTCATACTTTTATGAATTTGTTTTGTTAGGTAAACAAATTTTTCAAGAGTGTGGCGACCCCAAATGCTATAACTACCTAAAACAGAATATTTCCATTATAATTCAATGAGGAAATGCGGCGAGCGCTTTAGGTACCCTCCCTGGTGGTAAGCCCTTAGTTTATTTTGAGAATAGTTTTAATTTCATAGGTAAAATTTTATTTATAATTAGTTTTATTTAAATATTTTTGTATCTACTTTGAATAAATTTATTGTTATTACTTTTTAAGTAATTTTAATTGTATTATAATTTAATAGTTATAGGCCATTGAAGTTGGAACATAGATTAGTCCAAAATTAAAAAATGACAATAAATATATTAAAGCTTAAAAATTTTATTGCCAAATATTTCGCCTCTCTTTGGAGCGGCGTCATCAGTGACAGTGACTGAAGTGCAGATTTTGTAACAGTTTTTTATGTGGGAGAGACTACGACACCCCTTCGTACTCGCATGAATGGACACAGACATTCAGTAGATTCTCAAATTAATAATATTTTATCTGTGCCCACCCATGCGCGTATACATAACACTACCTTTAACAATTGTTTCACAGTAAGAGTATTAAAGAGTTTTCCTAAAACTATTCGGTCTATTGATTTAAAAACATGGGAAATTTCTTTTATATGGGAGCTTGGTGCATACTATAGCCCTGGTCTAAATGTAATGCATTAGGTTTTGTCTAACTTGTTTTGTAAATTTATTAATATCGAACCAACAATGGACATAACATACTGATGATGTTCTCCATGATGCGCGAGGTGATGATGATATTTTTCTAAAAAATAAATACAATACTATATAGTGCATTGCCTTTACCATTGCTAAAAGAAATAAAATTACTTTTTTCAAAATTTATGACAAAGACCTTCAGTCACTGTCACTGATGACGCCGCTCCAAAGAGAGGCGAAATATTTGGCAATAAAATTTTTAAGCTTCAATTTATATATTTTACCAAGTAAGAAACACATCTAACACATTTTATTTGTTGCAGACAATAAATATATTAAAGATTTTAGGGACCTGATTGGTCTCATAATTTTTGCGGAACTGTGTCCAACTGAGAAGGCGTCACAAGTCGTAACTAAGTAATTGTGTTATGGGTCTACACGCGTAATGTCTTGATTTATGTTCTAAAATAAAGTATTATCACGACCGTATCCCTTCTGGCGTGGTCAAAAACCACGATTTTAAAGAAGCATAACATTTAGCCAACATTACTATAGGCATGAGTAATACATATTTATAGTAATGTGAAATTGTACAGTCAAGGAGAAACCTTATCCGATCTCCAGTTTGGATTTGTTGGTTCGGAACTCCGTCCATAATACAACATTCCTGTTTCGCGTAGTGTCACTGTAGCATACAGAAAAAATAGGAACACAAGAGCTCTAACCTTAAAAGAGATTTTAGTGTAGGTACTTGTTTAGTTTAGTATACTAGTAGAACATACTAAATTTGCAAAGTAATAATATACGGGATTCGGGTCACGTTCGTCGCCGCAGTCAGGCGCTGACTTCAATCGAACGAATGAGAAAAAATGTGCTGGACGTTTGTCTTTACCAATGAGATGAACGAGCAGTGACATGATAAATCTAATGGCCTAATTACTATTCAATTTACCATATCATCCCGGACTTATGTGCTCTCCGAGGCACGGGAACGGTGGTGTTGTCAATCTACGTAAGAAAAGTATTTCTTGATACACTCCGGGGATTGAATCGACATTTGTGGTTTAGTGGTAACAAACGTTGACGTGGACTCGGGAGGTCGTGGGTTCGATTCCCACCGGGGGCAAGTTGTACATTGTATAATTTGTCTCGGTCTGGGTGTTTATATGTATATATTTACAAAAAAAAAAGTATAATATGTAGTTTATCAACCATCTAGTTTCCGTAACACAAGCCTCGTAGCTTACCACAGAAATTAGATGGCGCTGTGTGACCTGTCTGGAAATATTTATTATTATTATTTTTAGGATTTTAAGTAAAGGGTGTATCGTTAAAATCAAAAAGTTTCACGGAGCCTCGCTAACCCGTCGGGCCAGCGTGGCGAGTATAGACTAAATTATCCAGAAAAGGGGAAAATGAAATCTTCAAAAATGGAAGACTTTTGCTCTGTTGTGATGAAGTCTCTGCAAATGTAACGATTAAAGTTAAAAATGGCGTCAAATATATCAGTTTTTTGAACGTCGGCTATACTATGGTGTCTCCATTCCGCAACCGAACCACACGCACAGGTCAGAATATGCACCCACATACTGTAGTCACCATCCCTTCGCGTACGTATAAATTTGGGGACTCATACATCTGTCGTCGATAAAGATGTGGAATGCTCTTCCATCCTCTGTGTTTCCACTTTCCTATAACTTGGAGTCCTTCAAGCGAAGTGTGAAAAAGCATCTAGTCAAGCCGGCATAGTGTTAGGGACTGATGGCAGTTATGAGTATCTGACTTCAGTTGCTAACATTCATGGACCTTGCGCGCCACTTACCATCAGGTGGGCCCAAGGTCACATGTCGTGCTAGTATAAAAAAAAAAAAAAAAAAAAATACGTTAGCTTGTATAAATAGACGCTATTTTTAACTTTAATTGTCGCAATTACAGGGACTTCATTGAGATACAGTTTAGCCCAAATCTAAGAAAGAAACTGTAGAATAATAGAATTATTCTAGTGTGTTCTTATATTTCCTAAATCTTATGCCGTTCACGTTTGTCCACGACTTTGGCGGTAGAAACTAAAGTTAGATCATGGAGGTTAAAACGACCCAGAGTTAAGGTCTGTTCATATCTACAGACATTAAGTTTGAGGATTACTTTAGGGGCCAATGTGTTATCCTTTTTCTATATCCTAAGGTCTGTAGCGATAGCTACGCAAAAGAAAATAAAACCTCAAAATTGGTTTTGACAATAATGGATATTAGGAAGCTTTGTTAAAGTTATGTTATTATTTTATTTAAAAACATTTATTTGCAAATATCCGCAGTATCATTTATTTAAAAGCTAAGACGCTTTAGGTCCTTTAATCAAAGTGTGATAAAGCATCTTGATAGGCCGGGGCGTAAAGCCAGGGACTGATGTCGGCCGTCTGTGGCTGGTGTCAGTTGCAGCCATTCTTGGGCCTCGCGTACGGCAATGCCACATGTCGTGCTTAGTATATAATAACCATTATTTGCGTCGCGCAGTCGGGTTTAAAAAACAAATAGTACTGGAATTTCCATATAAACTGCGAAGAGCATCCTTAACACTGTAACTACTCGTCACCAAGTCACTGCGACCAGTAGTGATCTATTGTGACCTCCCTAGATTATAGTTCGTTCGCTAACAAGGAATCTTAGTATGGGCTTATAAGCGAGGCGTCGTACCTCCTCGGGGCTTAAACTGTAAGCACCCAAGATGGTGCTACGCTTGTGATGCAGGGCATAACAGTCGCAAAGGAGATGGACAGGTATCTCAGACACCTCGCGACAGAATCTGCACTTATCTGCTTCTACCGAGCCCATGGTAAACATGTGCTTATTTAATTTACAGTGGCCAGTAACTTTTTAACAAGTAACAGTAACTTTTCGCATAAAAATTGTGTCGTCGCGTTGTAAGTCTCCAGTTATGAATCGGCCTTTATCCGTGTGCTCAATCAGAGCTACCTCGAGACAAAGCATTTGTTCGGATTGGCTGTCTACGTGCTTCAGAATACGTAAGAAGTGCATTTCGCAAAGATTATTAGATTTCCTTTGAGTCGGGACGTTTTATGCAAATAATGGCTGTCCGTGATACCTGTCATTCAAACTATTAATAATTTGATAGCGATTTTCTGAACACAAAAAAGAGAGATCTATAAAGCGTGTTACATTACGAGTAAACACATTCGATGCTATTATGAGACAAAGAGTTACGTCATTCCTTGGCCGTCTTCGCACTTCTGATAACAAGATCATACAAAATCGGAATGACATGTTGCTCCCGACGGCGGTATTGGTTAGAACTGGCCGCATAGTGACTCCTCCTTGCATGGTGTATTGGAGTATCTGTAATACTATGTGTAAAGTGTATGTAAATAAATAATATAATTAATTAGTATATTGTTATCATTGATATATAATATGTAGTGTACGTAATAATATGTATGGGTATATGTATATATTTTTTTTTTCATTTCATTACAATGCTAAATAACTGCCTCCGTAGTCTAGCGGTTAAGTCCGTGGATTTAGACTCGGAGGTACCGGGTTCGATTCCTGGTAGGGACACGAAAATATTTATTAATGTAAATAAATATGTACATTTAATTATTATTTAATTTATTTGTGATATTTCTCGTGTTTGGTACGCTGGAGACATTGACGAGCTTGCCACTTGTCATGATTGGCCTATAGTAAAGTTGGCTAAATGTGAATCCGCTTATTTATAAGCGTGGTTTCTGACCACACCGAAAGGGAAACGGTCGTGATGATACTTTACTTTACTTTCATTTCATTACAGCCCCTAGAACACAGCGTCCTAGACCTCCACTGCTGGAGATGGGCCTTCCAGAACATATATCTGGAGAATTTGGCCTACACTCGCCACGCTGGCCAGACGGCTTGGCGAGGATATATATATATGTGTGTATTAGTGTATAATAATATAGTTAAACCGTAGAATTGAATACAATTTTTCACTTACCTTTTAATACCTCCGCCTCCGTGGTCTAGTGGTAACAAACGTTGCCGTGAACTCGGGAGATCGTGGGTTCGATTCCCACCGGGGGCAAGTTGTACATTATATAATTTGTCTCGGTCTGGGTGTTTATATGTATAATATGTATATATTTACAAAAATAAAAAAAAAAAGTATAAATTGTAGTTTATCAACCATCTAGTTTCCGTAACACAAGCCTTGTAGCTTACCACGGAAACTAGATGGCGCTGTGTGACCTGTCTGGAAATATGTATTTATTTATTTAATCTAATGCTTAAGTTGTCCCAATGGTTGGCTAGGATAGAATGTCTAGCGGCATTATAAGCCCGCCCTTGTCTTTTTAAAAAGATTTAAATAAATAAATTGTGTACTGCTATGTGGGTTGCTGCTGCTGTATATCTATGTACCAGCAGCGATCTACTTAAGCTTAACATTTAGCCAACATTAATATAGGCATGAGTAAATCATATTTATAGTAATGTGAAACTGTACAGTCAAGGAGAAACCTTGTCCGATCTCCAGTTTGGATTTGTTGGTTCGGAACTCCGTCCATAATACAACATTCCTGTTTCGCGTAGTGTCCCTGTAGCATACAGAAAAAATAGGAACACAAGAGCTCTAACCTTAAAAGAGATTTTAGTGTAGGTACTTGTTTAGTTTAGTATACTAGTAGAACATACTAAATTTGCAAAGTAATAATATACGGGATTCGGGTCACGTTCGTCGCCGCAGTCAGACGCTGACTTCAATCGAACGAATGAGAAAAAATGTGCTAGACGTTTGTCTTTACCAATGAGATGAACGAGCAGTGACATGATAAATCTAATGGCCTAATTACTATTAAATTTACCATATCATCCCGGACTAATGTGCTCTCCGAGGCAAGGGAACGGTGGTGTTGTAAATCTAAGTAAGAAAAGTATTTTAAGTAAAGGGTGTTTCCTTAAATTCATAAAGTTTCGCGGAGCCTCACTTACCCGTCTGGCCAGCGTGGCGAGTGTAGGCTAAATTATCCAGAAATTAGAAAATGAAATCTTCAACAATGGAGGACTTTTGCTCTGTTGTGATAAAGTCTCTGCAAATGTAATGATTAAAGTTAAAAATGGCGTCAAATATATCAGTTTTATTTTAAACGGCAGCCTTGTATAAATCCGCGCTATTTTTAACTATAATTGTTGCAATTATAGAGACTTCATTGAGATGCAGTTTAGCCCAAATCTAAGAAAGAAACTGTAGAATAATAGAATTATTCTAGTGTGTTCTTATATTTCCTAAATCTTATGCCGTTCACGTTTGTCCACGACTTTGGCGGTAGAAACTAAAGTTAGATCATGGAGGTTAAAACGACCCAGAGTTAAGGTCTGTTCATATCTACAGACATTAAGTTTGAGGATTACTTTAGGGGCCAATGTGTTATCCTTTTTGTATATCCTAAGGTCTGTAGCGATAGCTACGCAAAAGAAAATAAAACCTCAAAATTGGTTTTGACAATAATGGATATTAGGAAGCTTTGTTAAAGTTATGTTATAATTTTATTTAAAAACATTTATTTGCAAATATCCGCAGTATCATTTATTTAAAAGCTAAGACGCTTTAGGTCCTTCAATCAAAGTGTGATAAAGCATCTTGATAGGCCGGGGCGTAAAGCCAGGGACTGATGTCGGCCGTCTGTGGCTGGTGTCAGTTGCAGCCATTCTTGGGCCTCGCGTACGGCAATGCCACATGTCGTGCTTAGTATATAATAACCATTATTTGCGTCGCGCAGTCGGGTTTAAAAAACAAATAGTACTGGAATTTCCATATAAACTGCGAAGAGCATCCTTAACACTGTAACTACTCGTCACCAAGTCACTGCGACCAGTAGTGATCTATTGTGACCTCCCTAGATTATAGTTCGTTCGCTAACAAGGAATCTTAGTATGGGCTTATAAGCGAGGCGTCGTACCTCCTCGGGGCTTAAACTGTAAGCACCCAAGATGGTGCTACGCTTGTGATGCAGGGCATAACAGCCGCAAAGGAGATGGACAGGTATCTCAGACACCTCGCGACAGAATCTGCACTTATCTGCTTCTACCGAGCCCATGGTAAACATGTGCTTATTTAATTTACAGTGGCCAGTAACTTTTTAACAAGTAACAGTAACTTTTCGCATAAAAATTGTGTCGTCGCGTTGTAAGTCTCCAGTTATGAATCGGCCTTTATCCGTGTGCTCAATCAGAGCTACCTCGAGACAAAGCATTTGTTCGGATTGGCTGTCTACGTGCTTTAGAATACGTAAGAAGTGCATTTCGCAAAGATTATTAGATTCCCTTTGAGTCGGGACGTTTTATGCAAATAATGGCTGTCCATGATACCTGTCATTCAAACTAATAAATAATTTGATAGCGATTTTCTGAACACAAAAAAGAGAGATCTATAAAGCGTGTTACATTACGAGTAAACACATTCGATGCTATTATGAGACAAAGAGTTACGTCATTCCTTGGCCGTCTTCGCACTTCTGATAACAAGATCATACAAAATCTGAATGACATGTTGCTCCCGACGGCGGTATTGGTTAGAACTGGCCGCATAGTGACTCCTCCTTGCATGGTGTATTGGAGTATCTGTAATACTATGTGTAAAGTGTATGTAAATAAATAATATAATTAATTAGTATATTGTTATCATTGATATATAATATGTAGTGTACGTAATAATATGTATGGGTATATGTATATATATTTTTTTTCATTTCATTACAATGCTAAATAACTGCCTCCGTAGTCTAGCGGTTAAGTCCGTGGATTTAGACTCGGAGGTACCGGGTTCGATTCCTGGTAGGGACACGAAAATATTTATTAATGTAAATAAATATGTACATTTAATTATTATTTAATTTATTTGTGATATTTCTCGTGTTTGGTACGCTGGAGACATTGACGAGCTTGCCACTTGTCATGATTGGCCTATAGTAAAGTTGGCTAAATGTGAATCCGCTTATTTATAAGCGTGGTTTCTGACCACACCGAAAGGGAAACGGTCGTGATGATACTTTACTTTCATTTCATTACAGCCCCTAGAACACAGCGTCCTAGACCTCCACTGCTGGAGATGGGCCTTCCAGAACATATATCTGGAGAATTTGGCCTACACTCGCCACGCTGGCCAGACGGCTTGGCGAGGATATATATATATGTGTGTATTAGTGTATAATAATATAGTTAAACCGTAGAATTGAATACAATTTTTCACTTACCTTTTAATACCTCCGCCTCCGTGGTCTAGTGGTAACAAACGTTGCCGTGAACTCGGGAGGTCGTGGGTTCGATTCCCACCGGGGGCAAGTTGTACATTATATAATTTGTCTCGGTCTGGGTGTTTATATGTATAATATGTATATATTTACAAAAAAAAAAAAAAAAAGTATAAATTGTAGTTTATCAACCATCTAGTTTCCGTAACACAAGCCTTGTAGCTTACCACGGAAACTAGATGGCGCTGTGTGACCTGTCTGGAAATATGTATTTATTTATTTAATATAATGCTTAAGTTGTCCCAATGGTTGGCTAGGATAGAATGTCTAGCGGCATTATAAGCCCGCCCTTGTCTTTTTAAAAAGATTTAAATAAATAAATTGTGTACTGCTATGTGGGTTGCTGCTGCTGTATATCTATGTACCAGCAGCGATCTACTTGGCACTGCGCTGTTATAATAGGCTTTGACGCTGTGTATATACATATATTATAGTTAAATTTAAGAACCTGTATCTGTAAGTTATAATATTTTTTAATATGAATCCTAGTGGTTTGAAATAAACGAATTTATTATTATTATTATTACAGCTAGAACTCTAGAATACAGCGTCCTAGACCCCCAATCTACCTGGCCTACTTGCCACGCTGGCTAGACGGGTTGTGTTAGAAAAAAACATTATTAAAATATATTTATATTAAAGTATTTCATGTTTTTTGTAGCGTTCCATCATCCTTTATTCACGAAATATATTCCTTTACATTCTCCATTCCAAAATGAGCAAGCATACATCACTCCTTTGACGGTTAATTTTACGATGCCCGTAACTTTCTCACATGCTACCAATTTGTACCTAAAATGTAGGTATTAGTTTATTACAGGAAGTCTTGTTGCAAACGGTGTTATTTTTTATCTAAATATCACCATTGCAAGCTTACAATATTAGTTCTCATTAAAAATAAAAATTGGCATTTGACATCATTTCAAATGGCACATACTGTTCCTATGCACGTTTGGTGTAGTCAGCCCTTTATTAATGTTGCCAATACGATTATATCGATGCGGGTCACAACTAATAAAATTAAGGCTTTTGTTTACATCGGATACATCGTTAGGAAAACATTGACTTTTATGTATGAACCGGGCATTAATAATAATAATAACTATATTTACTAATATTTATTAATATTATAGTCTACTAAATAATATACAAATAGTATAAAATAATTATAATATAAATTAAAACTACTTTAAAGTGAAAATTAAAATAAATATAAACTAAACCTAATAAAAAATAAACTATAAGTAAAAAGTGTCCTCTAGAGACGACCCTTCAGTGATAGTCCCAAGAAGACTGGCAACATTTCCCCTCTGTATAGCTAAGCTAATACGTTGGCAGAAATAATTGCCAGCCTTCCTGTCTCCAGACTTTTCCGTTAGCCGTTTGGACAACTCCTTGGCCAGACGCTTGGCTGAGTGTTCCCATGGGCCTATTGTCTCGACCCCAAACGCCGCAAATTCGTAACCTGTACTGAGGTTGGCGTATCTGCACAGCTTGAGGTTCTCAGCAGAAACCGCCGCACTTCCCGCGCTTGACAAAGTCGCCTGCATGTGTGATGAGGCTAATGTGTCTACACATGTTGCATCCAACACCAGGGACCTGCCAAGTTTCCACAGCCCAACGGTCATGCCGTCGGGTCTTTAATAATAATAATAATAAATTATTTATTGTACAAAACCAAAACAAGTGCAGGTACATAGGCGAGCTTGATGCCATAAATGTATTTTCTACCAACTAACCTTTGCATATGTAATAAGCAGGTGCAGACGGTTACGAAGAAAATAGATAGTTGAAATTATTTATTATTATGGCCGCGTTCGTTTTAAGAAATGTTAGCATAAAAATACCACTTTTTTAGCACAAGTCGTTCGTTTAATGAAAATTCTAACATTTGATGCTAATTTCGTATGTCAGTACCGTGTTGAAAGTTATTGATGTTACTTTTTGACAGATGTCATTAACATATGAAATGGTTTGTTTACATTGTTATATACACACATCAAAAGTGTCTAGGGATCAACATATATTTTTGCAATAACTTTTCTCCTGATTGATATTCATTAAAATTTTCTTTAAGGATTGATCAAATAAAATGTTTTCGTTTGTCTACAGTAACGATAAACCAAGTCACCTTTGCATTAGTAAAAAAAATTGCCATTTTCCTAATAAAGGGATTTTTGACATTTGAACCACTAACATTAAAGTTCGAAAAAAAGACTGAAATAACAGTTTTTTTTTTAATTTTATTGGGTAACTTAAACAATTAATAATCCGTGTTTCTACCGCGAACACTAACAACACAAGAACATCGGTTTGGCATACTCAAAATGAGTTCATCCAAATCACGCTGTGGAATGGCCGCCCATGTTCGTTGCAACAACAAAAAAAGGTCTTCTTGCGACTGGATACCCTCCATATTCGGCAGAGCTCTTCTCTGAAGAATATCCCATGCATGCTCAATCGGGTTCAAGTCTGGCGACTGAGCAGGCCAGGGCAGGACATTGATGTTAGCTGCGGCGAGAGTCTGTCTTACAACTCTTGCGGTGTGCGGTCGTGCATTATCATGCATTAACTGAAATAAGGGACCGATATGCACTTGTAGAGGAACGATGACGTCTGATACAACCGTCTCAGCATAAATTTGAGCGTTGAGGTTGCCTCTGATCCAAATCAACTCAGTTCTTCCGCCGATCGAAATACCCGCCCATACCATGATGGTTCCACCACTATAAGGATGGACTTCCTGGCAGGATTTTAATCGCTGTTGGCGTCCAGGGGTTCTCCAGTGTCGTATACGTCTTGTATCCGGCCTCATACCAAAACGAGACTCATCAGAAAAGCACACGAAACGCCATTGTTCTTCTGTCCAATTTCTGTGTTCAAGAGCCCATTGATATCGAGTCCTACGATTGTGCATTGCTATAGGTGGTACCCGTAGCGGTCTTCGGGAATGAAGGTTCACTTCATGCAAGCGGTTTCTGACTGTTTGGTCGCTAATTAAGTTCCCTGAAGAGCGATGAAGGCTCACGGCTAACATCATGGCGGTTATTGTTGGAGTTCTTCGAGCTGTGATTTGAATGTATCGGTCTTGTCTCCGTGTGGTGCAGCGATACCGTCCTCCATGGCGCTCAGCCACGGTACCAGTGGTTCGGTAACGTGTCCAAAGTCGACTGATAACACTCTGACTTGTATTCAGAGCTAAAGCCACAGTACGTTGCCGGGAACCAGCTTCTATCATTCCCACGGCTCTGATCATTTCTTCCCTGCTTAAATGACGTCGCCGCTCCATAATAACGTTGGTTTTAATCAGTAGTAGGGAAACAGTAGCACTAATAATGTCTTCAATGCGTCTTATGTTTTTATAGGGAAAATATTGACAGCTGATTTTCATCTTTTACTCGAATTTGATTGACAGTTCCTGTTTTAAATTATGAAATGCACCAAAAAGGATCCATATAAATTTATAAAATCATAAATTTATTACAAAGCCACATCTCAATCACAAGAAATCCGCATAAACATGCTTGATCCCTAGACTTTTTTGATGTGTGTACTTAATAGTGTTCTATTGTATTTGTTAAACAGGTATTTTAAATGATTTTATTAATAAATCAAAGACCATAATAATATCATGTGTGTAGGATGCCATGGTATGATAAAACATGAACGAAAATACTTGTCAAAAAGTAGCCTCACCGCTCGTTTTATTTAGGAAATGTTAGCATTGTTAAAAGAAGTGGTATTTCTTAACAAAAACGACATTTCGCGCTGGTTTATGAAGTTGCTACGAGATGTTGGAAATGCTAAAACGAACGCGGGGTATATAAAACACAAATTAATTACATACATATTAGAAGTTAATTATACATAAATTATTATTATACATTAGCTCCATCTCACATCCAGGCGACCTCGTCAGGCGCGGGAAGTGCGGCGTTTTCTGCGGAGAACCTCAAATTGCGCAAATACGATAACCTTGGTATCGGTTACGAATTTGCGCCGTTTTGGGTCGAGACGATGGGCCCATGGGGACCGTCAGCGAGGCGCTTGGCCAAGGAGTTGTCAAAGCGGCTGACAGAAAGGTCTGGATACAGGAAGGCTGGCAATTATTTCTGCCAACGTATTAGCCTCGCTATACAGAGGGGAAATGTTGCCAGTCTCCTTGGGACTATCTCGGATAGGACGTCTCTAGAGGACATTTTTTATTTATAGTTTAGTTTATTTTTAATTTTATTATTTAGGTAGTTTTTAATTTATATTTAATGTACTTGTAATGTTATTAATTTCTAATAAAAAATTACAATTTAAAAAAAATATTATTAAGTAATTTATTAGTATAATAGTAGAGAGGTCTGGGAAGAGAGAAGATAATAATAGTGCCTCGGGCTTGCGATCGACTTAGGCTGGTTTTATTGCCCCTACCCAACTAAATTCTGTATGGTTCCTTGATAATGCCGTATTGAAAGCTTGTTCTATAAATATATTGAGACTAGGTCTAGTTAGGCCCTATTATTTCAGTAGTAAAAAGAATTCGCTGGATTTCCTTTCGCACAAACTATTACTGCGTAAATCTGAGTTTTAATTCCGTTCCTGATCATTTCTTCTCTGACAATTGTGATTTTTTGGAATATTTGATTGAAAAAACACACGTCATTAATAAACATTTTTGCAAGACCAAGACTTTTTATAGTATCCAGGAATTTTTACATTATAAGTGTTGACAAATATAATTTTAGTTGTAATTTGACATGTACTATTATTTGCATGCCATTATGGTAGGATACAGCTGGACTGTAAAATTGTATTATCCTATACCTACCTATATTCTGTGCAATCAACGATTTTGAAAAAAAAACAATACTAACTTTGACCAATATTTCACTAAGATAAATAATAAATTTACATAAAGAGGTTAAAATGTATTTATAAGAATTCCATTTTGATGCGGCGCCAAGAATCGAAGTGACCTTATTATCTAGAAAATTATTTTATTTGGAAATTAGTTGTTATCGATTACTGCAAGGGCTGATATCTCATTAACTTCTTAATTAAGGACCAGACGTGATCTGAATACCGATTCGGAAACAAAAACTTTGGCAATTATTATCAGAATGAATTTGCTAAACTTTCGTCGACGTATTGTAGAGTTTGTTGCCAAACCTCGAATTGTTAGCCTATAAGAGTCAAAGTCAAAGTCAAATTTCCCACTCGTGAGAGATTTGGCCCCCCTGCACGCCAGACCTCCCGAGGTTCCACGGCGCATGGCGCGCGATTTGATAGCCTGATCACGTTGACATTCCGCGGCCTCCGCCGCGCTCGCTCGTATTAAATTTAACCTATAATAAAGGTTCCCACGCCCTGCCCGTAGTTACGTGCAGCGAATGCCACTTTTGTTAGGAGGCCAACACCTCGTTACAAATTCCCGTCTTCCCCCGGAAGGGGGGGTCTGAGATGGCTAGTAGTAGTAGTAAATTATCTTTATTTGCGTAAAAGGTGCTGGCATTGAGAAATCATATCAGATTAATTCATTCATTAATCATTATGCGGTATGATACGATAGGTTTATATTTCACAATTGATATTCAGTAGTTTAGTTATAGTCAAAGTCAAAACGCGAGTATATTTATTCACGTAAACTTTACTCCTGCTAGTGGAAGAAATTATCTTACTTTTAATAAACTAAAAAAGGTTTAAAATAAACATTAAAAAATTTTGACACCAGTATGCCTAGTGCGACTATAGTATACTATAGTAGTCTCTTAAAACTCTTTTTACGGAATTTTCGATGTTCATTGCCTGTTATTATAGCCAAACTTGCAATAACACGCAATGTATAACAAAAAAACGTAACTACAGCAGTTACGTTTTCCGAAACTTGCATTTTACACTAAGCACACAGTTTAGTGGTAGCCTAGGCAGCCGTTAAGTCCCAAAAGTCGATTTTGCAGCTAAATTATAGGAACAACGTAATTTTGTGTGCAACAATCAATATTATGAGTACCCTATCTCTACATCACAGTTTTGCTAGATTACCCATAAATTAAATTAAATATATTTTATTTTAGTCATCTAGAAACTCATAATTAATTTAGTAAAGTATCATCACGACCGTTTCCTTTTCGGGGTGGTCAGAAATCACGCTTATAAAGAAGCGGATTTACATTTAGCCAACTTTACTATAGGCCTATCATGACAAGTGGCAAGCTCGTCGCTGTCTCCAGCGTACAAACTCGAGAAATATCACAAATAAATTAAATATTAATTAAATAGAATTAATTTGCATTAATAAATATAACTGTGTCCTACCAGGAATCGAACCCGGTACCTCCAGGGCAGGTTTTGCAATAATACCTCTAATTTCACTTCTATGTAGTTAATGTAATGGGTCTACACGGGGTTAGTTGTCAAAAGAGCGCAGGTGGATTCTTCAGACACCAAGCCTTAAATAATTTTATAAAGAAAAGTTTATGGTCTGAACCATCAGGTCTATCACGTAGTGATGGCAAAAGGTCGGATGGTATGTCTCTTTTACCATGGAGTGAGGGAGGATGTCTTGTCTGGGATGCCACCTGTATGCCGTCTTCCTCTAACTCAAAAAAGGCCAGTTCGGCTGCTCATACAGGCGAAAGTAAAAAGCAAATAAAACATAACAGCATTAAACAAAGTTATAACTTTGTGGCATTTGGGGTTAAAACAATTAATAAAAATAAATAAATAAATATTTCCAGACAGGTTACACAGCGCCATCTAGTTTCCGTGGTAAGCGTAGCTTGTGTTACGGAAACTAGATGGTTGATAAACTACATATTATACTTTTTTTTTGTAAATATATACATATTATACATATAAACACCCAGACCGAGACAAATTATACAATGTACAACTTGCCCCCGGTGGGAATCGAACCCACGACCTCCCGAGTTCACGGCAACGTTTGTTATCACTAGACCACGGAGGCAGACAATGGAAGTATATTTTCGTGATACCCACAAATTCGTAATAGAGCTGGATAAACGAATTTATAAAGAATGTGGCGACCCCAAACGCCATAACTAAATTGAATAAAATATTTACATTATTATTCAACGAGGAAATGCGGCGAGCGTTTTAGGTAGGTTAAGCCCTTTTTTTAGTTAGTTTTGTTTATAATTAGTTTTTAATCTATTTTATTTTAATATTTTAAAATAAATATAATTTAAAACATGTTACGAGTATAATATAAACAAAATGTACTAGTATCTTAAATAAACGTAGTTTGTGATCACCGCACGAGGGATTTGGTTGTGGCAATAAACTTGATATAAAATTGTATCAAACTTTGGATATTCAAAACGCCAATAGCATCGCATGGTGTGGTTTAACCATAGACATATGTCGCGTTGCAGATTATTATTTTATGACGTTTGGTCTGGCGAATAAGTGTACTTAGGATGGATAATAATTAAATTATAAAAATTAAATTATTAGTCTTCTAGAGCCTACTCTTGCATACACGATTCCCTATGACAATTAATAATATCTAGAAGCGGAGCGAGGGAAAGTATTCAAGTAAGAAGGAAGAGGAAGGTACTCACGACAATGGTGAACAGACACGAGGGCAGCCCAGAAGTCTCGGGGTTTTTCGGCGTGATCAGCCAGGACACCGATAGTTCAAAAAGCTAGGAGTACAAATACAGAACCAGGGCGCGAGTCACCACAATTATAATAGTTTATTAGCGTAACTTGTCGATTTCGCGAGTCGTCGAACACTAATAGTGGTCTTCGGTGGCTCTCGGTCGTCTTCGTGAGTATGACGGAAAAGGGTATAGCGGAGCGGATAGGAGACAGAGCGAGAAGGCAATAGGAAAATGGAACATTATAGATTATTATCATTATCAAATTGGCAATCGTGCATATAGGTGATACTGTTAACGCATTATTTGAAATGCATCCTACGAATATATAGGTTTGGCCAAACCACGTTATAACTTTGTTTTTACATGACATAAAGCGACGTTAAATTAAAAGATTTTATTAATTAGATTGTAAATTGTTTTCGACTCCCACTTCTGCTACGACACACATTTTAGTGTTTTTTGTTTAATTTTCATTCAATCAAATCAAATCAAATCAAATCAAAATAATTTATTTCCGTATGGTTAGCACGTAACACTTGGATATTGTCAATACATACAAGCCAATAAATAAAGAATAATGATAAAAACAAATAAAAAATATTACCATTGACCATGGCTGGACCGAACCTAACATCAATACAATAATTATAACTAAAACATTGTTGCCATAAACGAGGAATTTGTTTTTTCTTACAGCTAGATACTTAATATGAAATTCGTGGCTGTAAAAAGGCCATGTCAGCTTACAATCTAATAATAATTATGTCCATAAATATAAATATAAATTCGTGGCTGTAAAAAGGCCATGTCAGCTTACAATCTAAAAATATTTATGTCCATAAATATTAATTCGTGGCTGTAAAAGCCGTGTCAGCTTACAACTACACAAGTATAATATTAATGTCAAATAAATTGATAAATAACATGTCCGCTTACAATCTAAAAAATAATTGCTATGTCCAAATTAAACATATTATATTCGTGTCATAAGCAAGGTAATTATAATAATAAGGTAACTTAATAACTACTTAATATAAATTCGTGGCTGTAAAAGGGCCGAGTCAGCTTACAATCTAACAATAATAATAAATATTAAATCTTAATACTAGTTCGTGGCTGTATACGGGCCGTGTCATCTTACAATGTAAATAATAATAATATGTCAATTAAACATATATTAGAACATTTTTTTAAGCCAAGTACTTCTATGCAATAGTATCTTTCATTGCATCTTTAAGCTCATAATAACTTTTTTTTATTAAAATGCCTTTAAGCAAAGTTTTATATTTCTCAAAATTTAAATTAGTTATATCTGATGATAATTTATTATATAGCTTGATACCATTGCACAGAAAACTCTTTGTCGATTTAGTTAGTCGAGCTTTGGGACATCTGAACTCATTATTTGACCTTGTTTTATTTACATTTCTAGGGAGTTCTTTTTCTTTCTTTTTTATATACAGTAAACATTCCAATACATATATACTATTTATGGTTAAGATGTTTAATTGCCTAAAAGACTCCCTGCACGTATCTCTGGGTTTCATTCTGAGAATGTGTCTGATAGCGCGTTTCTGCAAGATAAAGAATCATTAATTAATTACAGCCCTTAAAATACAGCGTCCTAGACCTCAACTGTCGAAGATGGGTCTGGAGAATTTGGCCTACACTCGCCACGCTGGCCAGACGGGTTGGCGAGGATCTAATGTCAATTTATTAATGATTCCACAAGTTGGTATTATTATTAACGTGCTGTCCGAGGCACGGAAACGGTGGTGTTCTAAATCTATAACAAATGTACGTAAGATAAGTGTATTTCTCATTGGTGCATGCCGGGTTTGAACTTACCTTTGTAGATTTTTAAGAAAAGTGTTCTTACAACCGAGCCACAATCGCTTAGATAATTATCATACATATAATACATCATACATATTGTCATGTTATGTGGTCTTGTTTGCTTCTCGTGCAAGAGCTTGGCAATCAAATTTTTAAAAATGTTGTCAAGCTACCTTGTGAAGCAGTATAAAACTAAAGTGTAGACAGTCTACATAATTACGTCTTTGACATTCACGTATCGGTACTCTGGGCCGAGTAATTGGTTCCTGTGTTTTGAAACAATACCGCCATCGTCCAATCAGTTATGGAAATTTGCGGAGGTTCTAAATGTATTAAACATACCGTTTATTTTGAAGAGCTATACATACTTTAATGGCTACCTTAGTATTAGTTTACATTACGAGGAAGGCTGATGTAAAAAAAATATTGGCTATTAAGGAAGTGCGATTTCTGCTTAACTGCTTAGCCTTAAGCTACCCAAATGCCAATCTCGGTATAGGTTGCGAGTTTTCGCCATTTGGTGCCGAAAAAACAAGGATAAGACCATGAGGACCACCCTTAGTCAATGGCCAAGGATTTGTCCAAACGGCTGACGGAGAAATCTGGAGACAGAAAATAAGCCTGGTATTTTTTTTTTTAAAACTAAATTTTCCATTTTAAATTAGTCAATTTATTGGAATACAATGTTAATGTCAAAATTATCAGCTGAAAATCAGCACTGTGACCGAGTGTTGCAGCTTATTGCTGAGCTGATTCCCTATTTGTCACCACACTATTTTGTTGTTGTATTATTATTATTATTTTTTTACTGCTTGTGTTTTTTTTGTGACAAATAAACTTTTTGTTTCTTTCTTTCAAAATTTTTATAAACAAGTAAATTTAAATAAAAATGTCTTCTAAAGACGTCCCATCAGAGATAGTCCCAAAAAGGCTGGCAACATTTCGCCTCTGTATAGCAAAGCTAAGTACATACATACATACATATCTTCACGCCAAATCCCTTGCGGGGTAGGCAGAGACAATTGAGCGCCACTTGTCACGGTCACGACATACCTCTTCGCTTCTTCGACATTCATCAACCTCTTCATACATGCCCTCTTGTTTCGATGGCTTTTTAACGCACCTTCAGCTATTGTTTTATTAATTTGGTCGTAATATGTGAGTCTAGGTCTGCCAGGGCCTCTTTACCCACAACTTTCGCATTTTATATCTGGTTCGTCAATCTCTCTTCATTCATCCTTTCAACATGCCCGAACCATCGTAGCATGCCTTTCCTTATTTTTGTCCCTATGCTTTCTTTTATACCTACCCTTTTTCATATTTCGTCATTACGTATGCGGTCCGTCAAAGTGACGCCGCATATCCGACGCAACGATTTCATTTCTACTGCATTAACTCCACTCTCATGCGTATTCTGACATATCCACGTCTCGCTTCCATACATAAGTGTTGGTACCAGCATGGCATTGTGTATGGCGAGTCGAGCTTTGTCACTGACATTCCGACTGGCGATCAGTGACCCCAGGACACCGTTGACACTATTTCCCGCGTTCACTCTTCTTTCAACATCCCTACCACTACAAATCAAACACTAAAATTATAACCGTTTTACGCAAGTCTTGTTTCAAGCGGTGTCATTTTTATATAAATATCACCATGGCATGATTACAATATTAGTTCTACTTAAAAGTTAAAAAAAATGGCATTTGACATCATTGCAAATGGCACATACTTCAACGAGAACAACAAATAGGTGGTAGGCGGGCTAATGGTGGTAATCTGCCAGTCTGCTGGAGCGGGGAAGTATCCAGCGTAGTAACCTAGTAAAGTGTATGATCAGGCTCGAATTGCCGTCATGCCCAGTCAAGCCGGCATAGTGTTAGAGACTGATTCCAGTTGCTAACATGCATGTACCTCGTGTGCCACTTACAATCAGGTAGGCGCAAGGTCACATATAGTGCTGGTATAAAAAAAAGTATGCCGAGGACAAGGAGACTCGCTGCTGAGACTCCCCTGTGGAACAGCGAGGCTGACCCTCTGAACAAAATATTCTCTTCTTAAAGGTAGCCAAGCGGAGTTTTTCCCCAAGCTCACGAAAGGACGCCAGAGCCTCCTCGGATCATGGACCCATCGTTTAATTTAGTTTATTTTTAATTTTATTTCTACTAAGTAGTTTTTAATTATTTAATATTTTAACTTCTAGTGTGAAACTAGGTTGAAATAGTTACATAACTATTCGTAGTAATAGTAGTATCATCACGACCTTTTCCCTTCCGGGGTAGTCAGAAATCCCGCTTATAAAGAAGTGGATTCGCATTTAGCCAACTTTACTATAGGCCAATCATGACAAGTGGCAAGCTTGTTTATGTATTTAGCGTACCAAACTCGGGAAATATCACAAATGTTAAATAATAATTTAATTTAAATATTTAAATTAATAGATATTGCTGTGACCTGACCAGGAATCGAACCCGGTACCTCTAAGTCTAAATCCACGGACTTAACCGCTAGACTACAGAGGCAGTTAACTTATTTAACTATTCATATGCCATATTTTCTAATTAGATCCCAAGTTAGTTCGTAACACTGGGCAAAACATCTCATTACTCTGTTTCATTCTGTTGTGGTAAATGGAGGTTAATTTCATTAGTCGGAGCTCAACGAATCGTGTGATAACTTTAGTTACGAGATAAACAACTAAGAAGTCTCACTGCACACGTGACCCAGACATACCAACCATAGAAAAATATTGAGGCGTAATTTACACCCGAATAAATTTAAAACCTAACAACTAAAAAAAGCTATTTAATTTAAAGAGTGCCTCCGTGGTCTAGCGGTTAAGTTGGTGGACTTAGACTCGGAGGTACCGGGTTCGATTCCTGGTCGGGACACAAAAATATTTACAATATACAAATAAATACATTTAATTAATATTTAATTTATTTGTGATATTTCTCGAGTTTGGTACGCTGGAGACATCGACGAGCTTGCCACTTGTCATGATTGGCCCATAGTAAAGTTGGCTAAATGTGAATCCGCTTATTTATAAGCGTGGTTTCTGACCACCCCGAAAGGGAAACGGTCGTGATGTTACTTTACTTACTTCTAATTTAAAGAGATATGCATAATTCTTATGTATACGCGTTTCATCATCGTCACAGCCCCTAGAACACAGAGTCCTAGAAAGTTCTTTAGAATTTGGCCTACACCAGACAGGTTGGCGAGGGTCTGATGTTATTTTTATGACAATTTATTAACGATTCCACAAGTTGGTATTAGTAAAACAGGGGCCGAAGGCTTAACGTGATCTCCGAGACAAAGGAACGCGTTTAAGGCGTTCATCAGAGCACCGAACTGACATAGCAATCAAAATTAGCAAGCTGTAGCCCATCTGCATCTGCCGCAGAACCGACGACCGATGTGGCAAACGGGTTCTAGAGTGTAGACTAGGTACGGGACGACGCAAAGTGGTATGACCCCTCCGCCAGATGAACGAATGATCTAAAGAAGACAGGGTTAAGACAGAAACAGATGAAAGACTTTGAAGCTAGTGGTAATACGGATATATTAATATATAATAATACAGAAAATAATAAGTAATGTTTTGAACAAGTGGCCCGGGGCTCGCATGTGAAAAGAAAGAGGATTTTCAGATTAATTATGCTTAGCTCTGTTTAGACGTGGAACGTAATTTGTTTTGGTGTTCAGAGAATTCACATTTTCTGTCTTACAAAAATTATATTATTAAAATAATTTGCTTTTTATTTGGATGATGGCTTAGCCTGTGGGTTCATCGTGGATTGTATTTACTTGTACTTCACTTGTCGTTTTTCCTGCAGCCGATTTTTTTTTTTATACTAGTACGACAAGTGCTATGTCTAGGACTCTATGTTTAATGGGGTCGGTAATTATACAAGGTTTACGGCTGTGGATAAGATCTAGGTACTTACGGATATTTAAGATTTGACGGAGCACTGGATTAGAACAGTTTTTACACTTATTTCTTGTTTTAACTAATTTAAATTGATAAAATAACGAGAGCGCGCACGCGGCTAATTCTTCATAGCTTTTTGAACTGTCTATTTTTAGTTCCGGGCGATATCGTTAGATGGCGTTGCCGCGTTATCGTGGTTTTGGTTGGATTGGATAATGGAAAATGGATAGGACTCAGCTAGTTTCCCAACAATAATTATTATTTAAGAATAGGAGGCAAACGGACTGATGGTGATAACTTGCTGAATCTGCTGGGGTGGGAATATGATTGTTATCCTTTAATGTAACATATTATCGTTATTATTACATTATTATCCCAGTTTTTACACATAAGAATTATTAGCAAAATGGATTTGTAAAGTAGGTGGCGTTGTGCAGCAGACGAGTCGGTCGTTGCGCGCCTTTAAATAATGAAGGTTGTAACCAATTATTGGCAATCAAAATAAATCATAAAACATTGAAGACTTGTTTAATTTGACAAATTAATCCCAACATGATAAACTCTCTCCAGCTTTCAGTCAAACTCCTTCGCAGTAGTGGCCGCCCATTTGTGGAACAATTTGCCAGTAGAAATTCGCCAAGCACCCAATAGATCACTCTTTAAGAAAATGGTATATTCACATTACTTAAATAGCTCTCAACAGCGTATGTAAGATATATAGTATGTAGTATATTAATGTGTAAATATGTATAATGTGTAGTATATGTATTATTGTGTACATATTTGTATGTATATTAATATGTATTATGATATCATAGAATAAGTTTATTTTATTTTTCCTTTAAATTAAGTTTCATATTTGAGCCCTTTGCACCTACCTCTTAATCAAAATTCTCTGTATTGTCCCAAAGGTTGGCTGCTAGAGAATGCCTAGCGGCATTAAGCCCGCCCTTTGTACATAGTGCAATAAAGTTTTTTAAATAAAAATAAATAAATAAATAAACCCAGTATATATTAAGTGTATTCACAAGTTTCGGGATCAGCATAAATAGCAATGAATTATTGTATACAATATATAACGTAAATGTTCAAGCATTATTCCTCAAATAGTAACTCCTTTAACCCTAACATCATTCTTAAAATTGTTACATACATAATTATCTATACAAAGTGTCGACTATTTAATGACCTTTCCAGCGATACTGTGAATCTAGACATTTTCAACCAAAATGTTAGTATATTTAAGAGACAAGTGTTATTGATGGTAAACTAACGTAAAGTGACTTTTTACTATTCTTATATTGACCAATACTAATATATAACCTATGATGTAACTTTCAACATAAATTGACATTAATAATAACATATTTATTCTCTTATATAGTATTAATATATTGATAATGATGAAATGGATGAAACCTAAAATTTTTAAACTGAAAAACACAGTTGACTCTAATCATCCAAGTAGCTATGTGTGTGTAGCATGCCGTGTACACTGCCCTTGGGTTGCAATTCCGACCTTATGAATTATTGTAAATTTGTGCTTGATATGTATTAATTGTAACCTGTTAGTGTACCTTAAATAATAAATAAACAAATTCTAACATAATGATGGCAGAATTCTGCTGGGGGTGCATCATTATTTCCTCAATACACCTTAATTAAGAAAGTCGCGAAAATATTTTTTTTATGTAGGTACCTACATATTATACCAATAAATGTAAATTAGTTTTTTTCTTTACAAAAACTCAAAAACTACTCGTATGAAATGATTAATTTATTTATTAATGTAATCAGTATAAGGTCCGAAGTTAGTACGTGCAAGATCAACTCAGAACTTAATGTTAAAATTAGGTATAAATTGTATGATTTTACCTCGTCCTCGATTCACAAATCAATGACGTTTTTTTAGATTTTGTGCTCAGTATTAAATAATATACAAAAAAGCGCCAATAACCTAGTTTTAAGAAACAATGCAAGTGAACATTATTTATCTCTGCATCTGGCGCTCGGCTGCAGTACATCGCGGACGTCGTATTTATCATCCTGTTTGCATACTTCAAGAATCTACGACGACGTGTTCTGCATTACCGGCTTGGAGACTAGAGAAAAATACATTTATTTAATTTTGAAAAATATTTTTACCATTTTTCTAGAATTTTTACTTGTTTGCGCCAGAAAATAACTGCTAATTAAAATAGCACGGCATGTGACCTCTCGCAAACTCGATGGTATACGGGACGTGAGTTTTAGAACTAGAAAGAACTGTATGCTTAGTGTAACATTGAATTTTCATTAAAAGCATAATACAAATACTCGTACAATTAATAATTAACACAAAATAATAGTGGTATGCCATGGGTCCATTAGGTTTTACAACTGTATGCTTTGTGTAACATTGAATTTTCGATGAATATTAAGCGTTATTATAGCCAAGCTTGTAATAGCAATACTCGAAAAATGCGTTTATTAACACAACATAATAGGAACGCTATGGATTCCATTAGGTTGTAAAACTAGAAGCAACTGTATGTTTAGTGTAACATTGAACTTTCAATATACATTGAGCGTTATTATAGCCAAGCTTGTAATGGCTTGGCTATAATAACGCTCAATGTACATCGAAAATGCAATGTTACACAAAGCATACAGTTGTAAAACCAAATGGAACCCATGGCGTGTCTATTATATTGTGTGTTAATAAACGCATTCTTCGAGTATTGATATTACAAGCTTGGCTATAATAACGCTCAATGTTCATCGAAAATTAAATGTTACACTAGAATGCGTTTATTAACACATTATAATGGACACGCAATGGATTTCATTATGTTTTAATACTAGAAGCAACTGTATGCTTAGTGTAACATTGAATTTCAGATGTACATTGAGCGTTATTATAGCCAAGCTTGTAAATACTCGTACAATTATTTTTTTAAGAGGCACGCCATGTGTTTTATTAGGTTTTAAAATATGAAACAACAAGGTGGACTTGCTAATAAAAGCCTTTTCTGCCAGTTTACCTTTGGGCTCACTGATATAATCGAATCGTTAGGTCCATAATGAATAAATAATAAGAAAAATATTATATATACAAAAAATACTACTTAGGATATATATAATCGAAACAAAAGGGCATGTATGAAGAGGTTGATGAATGTCGAAGAAGCGAAAGAGGTATGTCGTGATCGTGACAAGTGGCGCTCAATTGTCTCTGCCTACCCCGCAAGGGATCTGGCGTGAAGATATGTATGTATGTATATATATAATAAAATATTATATATTAATGATAATAAAAATGAACTATGACAATAACAAATAAAGATATATATATTTATATATATATATCAAGTAAGAAGACATCAAGTATATTTCCTGAGCAATATTTTGAAACTATATCATTAATTATTTATTTTATTTAAAATTTAAAAACTTTATTGCACTATGTACAATTGGCGGGCTTAATGTCGTCAGGCATTCTCTAGCAGCCAACCTTTGGGACAATACAGAGAATTTTGATTATTAGGTAGGTGCTAAGGGCGTAAATATGAAACTTAATTTAAAAGAAGAATTAAAATAAAATAAACTGATAAAACAAAATGATACAATAATACATACAAATATCTACGCAATAAAACATACACTACACACTATACATAGAAATATACTACATACAATATATCTTACATACGCTCTTAGGAGCTTTTTAAGTAATGTGAATATACCATTTTCTTAAAGAGATCTATTGCGTGCTTGGCGAATTTCTACCGGCAAATCGTTCCACAAATTAGCGGCCACAACTATAATATACTCGTATGAGTATAAAAAGATAGTCACACGCCATGGGTTCCAGGCTTTACTGAGGTAATTGTAATAAACGATATTCCGGATACAAAGCTAATAAAATGGGCTGTGAAGTTTAAAAGGTGCTGGCTTCAACTTTTAATGCACTTCAATGCAGACTTAGGTGAGTAAAATTGGCACCCTTTGTTCTGACTCGATGATGCGAAGCGAGCGACGTAGCAATATTCCGAAAATAAGTCGAAAACTTTCCACGAACTGATAGAAAGGGTGATACTTTAAATTGGCAGCATTTTTTTAGAATTAACTTTTGTTTTGATTCTGGTTTTGCCGCTTGGCTGAAATACTTATTTCTTTGGCCTTGACCGAGGGAAAAAAGTTGCTTTGACATTTAGCGGCAAAATTTTTGTGATTTCTTTCAATTGCTTCCAATTATGATGCATTGGAGACCATTGATCGTGGCCGAAGGTTTATTTATTTATTTATAAATTCTTTATTGCACTTAAAAACTTAACAGTTGAGTACAAGGGCGAACTTAATGCCTCTCGGCATTTTATACTAGCTAACCTTTGGGAGTGTGATAGACGATTGCGGGTCCATTAGAAATAAAAACAAATACTTAAACATACATAACAATAATTTACATACTAATACACAAATACCTATAAAAATACATAATAATAATATATACAGTTAACTAAATTTATGTAAGAAATACATAAGAAAGTGAAGGAAAAAATACGTATTATTTACACAACAAATAAAAAGAGACAGAAATAGATATCAGGTAGTCGGATTATTTTGTTTATTTAAGAAATGGGCAATGAGGAGATTTTTAAATATATTTATTGACGGCGCCCGTCTGATGACCAGAGGAAGTTTGTTCCACTCACGAGCAGCGGAGACTGTAAAAGAACCTGAATATCTGCTGGAAGTGTGAGGAGAAATGGTGGAAAAAATGTTGAAGAAATGGTGTGATGTCCATTGCCAGGGAATTCGGCTAGAGCTGGGGTCTTGCTTAGTTTGGAGAATGTGGTAGTAGAGCTATCACTCATGGCTTCGAAGAGTGGTGAACTGACTGGATATGGCGATTGTGGTGATGGAGCTCCCACCGTTAAGTCTTTGTAACGTGGCGCTTGTGAGGTTTCCGCAGGTCGTTTGTAGCTCATCTAAAGTTGGGTTAGCCTGCACAAGTGGTCTTCCCGTCAAGCTTCAAAGTCAGGTTTATGTTTTGTGCATGTCCTAGTGTAAGCTTTGTAGATGTTTGACCAATAAATGACTTGACACAGATGTTTGATTTGTGCCCACAAGTCTGCCGTTTCCAAACTCCTCAATAACTTCTTTTTTTTTATAAAAGCTCTTGTTTACCAAAAAGGAACACATTTCGAAGCAATCGTCTGATGAATTTTCTCAAAGAAATGCCTAAATGGGAAATTAACGTAAAAAGGAAACAATTCTTAGACCAGCGAAACGGAAGTAAAGCCCTTTGAACTAAGATAATAACGCTTCAAGCACAGATGTAGCCGAACTCAAATTTAGTTTAGGGCTAACTTACATTAAAGTCACAAAGGTAAAAAAAAGTAATAGTGCAATAGAAATATTATTCGTTATTTTTTAGTCTATTTAGGAATTGGCTTCAGGAACTAACTTATGAGGATACTGAAAACCTGTTTAAAATCATAAAATGATATTATAAGAAATAGGTTGTTGCTAACACATGCATACTTACTTATATACATTCACACAAACAATTATTTAAGTCTTGCCTTCAGCAATAATAAATAAATATTGTCTAGAATAAAATAAAGTGTTGTAAGTACTAATTCCTACAATGACATCTGAAACACCGTCCACCGACTATTTCAGATGTCACAGCTAAACTGCTTTTGTTACTATGTCCGATTTATTTTATGGGTTTGCCAGCAATATTAGAACCCAGTGGCATGGCCCGCGACGATGGCAATGGAATGACGTTGGTTCCATGGAGGATAGGTTTGCCTTTAGTGTGGGATGCCACCTGTGTGGACACCCTGGCGCCTTCCCACTTGTCCTTGACCTCTAAGGACCCAGGCGCTGCTGCATTACAAGCAGAGAACCTCAAGCGGCGGAAATACACTCAGCTTATTGGGAGATGTGTTTTTGTGCCGTTTGGAGTTGAAACTCTCGGGCCGTGGGGACCAAGTGCACACAAAATTTTCAAGGCGTTGTCAAAACAGCTCGTCAACACCTCGGGAGACAAAAGGGCTGGGCAATATTTGGGCCAAAGGATCAGTATTACCATTCAACGTGGCAATGCTGCCAGTATTCTTGGCACTTTGCCCATTGGCAGCGATTTGGAGCAATTTTTTTATTTATAATAATTTTTATTTTCTGTTTTCTTCATTTTAGTTTTTAGTTATATTTTTATGCCCTGACCTATGTAACAACTAAATTGTGATGTATATTTATTTTGCAATAAAGATTTTTATTATTATTATCATTATTATTTAAGTCTTTTCATCATCATTGCCCCTAGAACACACTCCACTTCTAGAACATATCTCTGAAGAATTTTGCCAACACTCGCTACGCTGTCCAGACAGGTTGGCAAGAGTCTGATGACAATTTTTATTAACAATTTATTAACGATTCCACAAGTTGGTATTAGTGGAACCAGGACCGACGGCTTAACGTACTCTCCGAGGCACGGGAACAGTGGTGTTGTAAATCTATGACAAATGTACGTAAGAAAATTGTATTTGTTATTGGTACATCCTGGGGAGATTTGAACCGACCTTTGTAGGATTTAAGAAACTCGCCACGCTGTCCTGAAGGGTTGTTAAGAGTCTGATGTCAATTCTAAATGATAATTTATTATTATCAAGTTGGTAATAATGGAACCAGGACTGGCGGTTTCTTTAAGACATGGAAATGTGATAAATGTGTAGGTACAGACATCTATGACAAACGATATAATAGTGTAAAATAATTATTATATTTCGAACCGCGAACTTTTTGGATTATCTTACGGTTCGTACAACCGGACAACCTCTGGTAATTTCTTAAGTACCTATATTTACCAATTTTTATGGTATGCCAATATAATTTTAGGTACAAGTCATCATCACGAACGTATCCTTTGCAAGGTGATCAAGTGCTATTTTAGAAAACGGTATCATGACAATTGGTAAGTTCTACGATGTACATATGTAATATGTATCACTCAAGAAATATTACAATTAAATTATTTTATTTATTTATAAACTTTATTGCACAAAGTACAAAGGCGGACTTAATGCCCGAAGACATTCTCTGACAGCCAAACTTTGGGGACAAATTTGATCAAATGTAGGTGCAATCATAAAGATAATAAGAAAAATAAATAACTATTTAAATTAACAGCAATTCAATATATTCTTACTTACAATATATATAGAATAAATATTATAATATCGATACAATAAATACTAATACTATATATTATTATACATAAACATACATATATATACTACTTACTAACACTGTGTGGAGCTATTTAGAAAGTGTAAAAAAACACCAGTTTTTTGAATGATGTTCTGGTAGTTGCTTGCCGTATGTTAACACGTAGATTATTTCACAAATTAGTAGCAACAACTACAAAAGAGTTAGACACAAATAAAGAATGATGAGAAGGGACAGAAAGAAGAGTTGTTAGCAGAGCGAAGGGATTTGTCATGGAAAGAAGAAAGATAGGCGAAATTATAAGTATAATTAAACCAATAAATATGCTGATTTTATTGTTTGATTTAATGTTAATGTTATTAAGAATACTTATTATTACTACTATATTATTATTGTTTAAGTGTTTATATAAATATATATAATTTTAGTTATATATAAGATATGTATGCCAAATTGTTTACTTATATGTTTAAATTTAGATATTAATGTCTTTCTGTATTTTATTCTTAATATTGTTTACTGTATGCTGTGTACAAATATTAGGTTGGCAAACTTACTACTTATTTATATCACTGTATTTTGTCAAATGTTTTGTCTGTTAACGAATATTTGAACATTTATTTCAACAAAATAACAATAATAACTAAAAAAAAAACATAAAACTAAATATATAAAATCATCTAACATTCATTCACATTCAATCATTCATTCGTTCCTTCAAACATACCTGCTCCATCCTCACATCCTATCCATCTCACTCGCTTTCTGGTTCCTCTGATCCTTAAGCTTATAGCCCTTATTACAGAAATTTGTATTTTTGTTTTTAGCCAGCCTGCAACTTGTGAGAATGGCTTCTGCCATTTTTCAGAAAGCCGTGAAGCGGTCTTTTTGACAAAAGCCGCGTACTCAGCACCCAATGAGCCATCACACGAGATTGTCTGTTAACTGTTTTTTGTACCTTAATAAATAAATAAAATAAATAATTAAGTATAATTATTTAGTCACATGACTTTGTCGAGCTTAGTGGCTAGGTATTCTTTTGTCTAATAAAAATATTTCTTAACCAGCATAAATTATATACATACGAGTATTTGTATTACATAATTGTATTTAACGAGTGTAGGCCAAATTATCCAACAGTGGAGGTCTAGGACTGTGTTCTAAGGGCTGTGATCATGATAATGTTTTGGAAAGCTTATCACCAGGAGTGGCGGTCTAGGGCCCGTATTAATCCATAGATCGATGTGAAACTCGAGGTCAAAAAAGTCTCTATCATCCTTTTTTTTTAGTAAAAAAAGGTCAGAAATAAATCGGTAAGATTGTGAGCTCGTGAAGAAGTTATTGAGTGCGTTAGTGAGTGAGTGGGTGAGTTAGTAATTGAGTATGTTAGTTAGTGAGTGAGTGAATTGGTGATTGAGTGGTGGAGTAAGTGATCGAGTAGTTAGTAAATATATTCTATTTTCTGAACAGAATCCGGTATCATCTAAATCTATAACCGCTAGATCACGGAGGCAGTCAGAAGTACTAAGTGTAATTCTGTGTAATTGTAAATGGACCTTATGTCAACGCTTCGAGGCATGAACTAAATCTCTTTGTTCTTAAGATTAACCATTCGCAACTAGTACTTTTATCTCTTGGTAAAACTTATCGCTGGTATTACCTTTATCCCGAGAATTTTCAAGTTGGTATAAATCTTACGGGCTTATTCCTTAGTTTGCCGTTTCTTTTTCTAAAGTTTAAAACTGAATTTGTCTACCAGGTTTTTTAGGTTCATTGTCTGTTTATAAAATTATATATTACAGAGTTTTTATTTCAAGAGCATTGGGCCAACAGTTGTGTTCATAAAAGTGAAATATAATTTTAACCGACTGTTTTTTTGTTTTTTTTTGTATCATCACGACCGTATTCGTATTTACCCACATTACTATAGGCCAATCATGACATGTGGCAAGCTCGTCGATGTCTCTAGCGAACCAAACTCGGAAAATATCACAAATAAATAATTTTTATTTCAAATAATAAATATTATTGTGTCCCGATCAGGCATCGAACCCGGTACCTCCAGCTCTAAATCCTTATCTTTTATTTTAATGATTATTTTTGTGTTTACTAGGCCATATAAATTTTATAGAGCTTTTTGATAAAATAAAAATTAAAAAACAAAAAATCGTACACAGATTTGTTTTTTTTACTGTCATCGCATCCCGCCAGTGGAACACGCAATTTTTACCGATCATATCCTCGCCAAGCCGTCTGGCCAGCGTGGCTAGTGTAGGCCAAATTCTCCAGATATATGTTCTGGAAGGCCCATCTCCAGCAGTGGAGGTCTAGGACGCTGTGTTCTAGGGGCTGTAATAAAATGATGAAATGAATACAAATTCTTAAAGAAAAAAAAAATACAACCTATTATTATACATATATAGTGCTATATAATACTATATAGTGCAAACATAACTGTTATTAAATATTAAATAGATACATGCGAGTAATTTATCAATAATTTAGTTGATTGCCCTTTAAGGCTCTTTCTTTGATGTAAATAAAATATTATTATTTTACTTTTTGATTACATTTTGTATATATAGGTATAGTGTAAACACGTTTTTTTATTTTTTTATTTTTTTACAATAATTCAACGTTTTTAGTTAATTAAAATAAAATATTTAATTTCCAAAAAGTAAAAATAATTAAATTAAAACTACTTAAAAGCAAAAATTTAAATAAATATAAACTAAACCTAATAAAAAATAAACTATAAGTAAAAAATGTCCTCTAGAGACGACCATCCAGTGATAGTCACAAGAAGACTGGCAACATTTCACCTCTGTATAGCTAAGCTGATACGTTGGCAGAAATAATTGCCAGCTTTATTTATTTATTTATAAATTCTTTATTGCACAAAAAACTTAAAAGTAATGTACAAGGGAGAACTTAATAAAGGCATTTTATAACAGCTAACCTTTGGGAGTGTGGTAGAGGATTTGCGGGGTGCATTATTATAAATATACAATTTACATACAATACATAATAATTGTTACATACTACTACTTAAATACATAAATATATTTATATTTACATATATATATTTCCTGTCTCCAGACTTTTCCGTTAGCCGTTTGGACAACTCCTTGGCCAGACGCTTGGCTGAGTGTCCCCATGGGCCCATCGTCTCGACCCCAAACGTTGTTGGTTTGAATACTTCTTCATATTCTTAAATCGCGTGGTCAGTACGTGACAACTGTCAAAAAATCACGTTACAACTCGTATTAACAAAATGGCGGCAAATTTAAATCCGGCGCTCTTGTTAGGACACCAGTAACTGCATAGATCATAACTCGTGCCAGTATATTAGTAGTATTAGTACCTTCATGATAGATATTTGGCAAATGCCTAGCATCCCTTACTGGGGCAACGTGTTTTCGGCTAGCCGCGGGGTATTCGGTCTCGGAATTTCGACGTTAATAATTTATTCCTCAGGTGTAATCTAATTTCTGTGGTCTTCAGGGTACGTTTAGTTACATCTTTACCAATATTATGTAATACGAACTAGCATTGGTTGTTATTTTTATACAAAATGTTTGTTACGCCATCTACTTTGTTCTTTTTCTCTTGTCGACTAAAAAAACAAAATAAATTTATAAGTGCACGTCGACCAGTAAAACCGCTAACCATCATTGCGTTGTCATAGACTAATTAATTCTCACATCGTTTAGCTTCTTGCCCCAAAAATTTAGTCCTTCAAGCGATGTGTGAAAAAACATCTAGTCAAGCCGGCATAGTGTTAGGGACTAATGTCAGTCATGAGTGTCTGACTTCAGTTGCTAACATTCATGGACTTTGCGCGCCACTTACCATCAGGTGGGAGCAAGGTCACATGTTGTGCTAGTACAAAAAAATCATCTCTCCTGACGTAACAAAGTTGTTTGTATTTTGGGTGTCTATTTATTTATAGTGTATTATATGGTATGTATTGTTTTTATATTGTATATATGTTATTTTGTAAAAATTTAATAATTATGGTTATTTTAATAATTTAAGTTAATCTCATATTTTCTTTTTCCTGCCCATAACCTTTTATGATCTCCTAGTTAGCTGGTGAAGAATGCCTTATGGCGCAAAAGCTAGCCTGTGATAGGTTTTTAAGTACAATAAGGTATTTGATTAAATACATATTATTTATTTGAATAATCTAGCTCCTCAACCACATAAAACATGAGTTGTTCATGTAAACATGATTACGCTGAAGGCTCCACCGTGTTAGGGTACGCCGGTTCATTCGCATGTGACTCATAAATCATGTGTCTGTGGTTTTGCAACCAGTTTCAATTTAACTTTTGGCCCTGAACAGCGGAGCGCGGTTTCTGGTACAACCAAAGACATAAGTTATAAAGACAATCCCAACAATACAAATATTTCAGACGCTGTCGTTACGTTATTTTTCATACTAGCATGACATTTGACCGCCCATTTGTATTCAGTGTTCTGGAAGATATAGTCCCACACGGCCAGGATGCTACTGGAGCTGAGGATCGAAGAGCAGATATTCCGCATGGTAATGAGAGAGTTTTGTTATCAGCATCATTTATTTATTTAAACATAATTGCACTAAAACCGCCTCCGTGGTCTAGTGGTAACAAACGTTGCCGTGAACTCGGGAGGTCGTGGGTTCGATTCCCACCGGGGGCAAATTGTACATTATATAATTTGTCTCGGTCTGGGTGTTTATATGTATAAT
The DNA here is from genome assembly GCA_910589645.1 of Tinea semifulvella. Taxonomy (NCBI): domain Eukaryota; kingdom Metazoa; phylum Arthropoda; class Insecta; order Lepidoptera; family Tineidae; genus Tinea; species Tinea semifulvella. The sequence continues at coordinate 8,643,830 of OU342608.1, read as the reverse complement.
ATGTATATATTTACAAAAAAAAAAAGTATAATATGTAGTTTATCAACCATCTAGTTTCCGTAACACAAGCTACGCTTACCACGGAAACTAGATGGCGCTGTGTAACCTGTCTGGAAATATTTATATTTATATATTTATTTATAAATATTTATTTATAACAAAAGCGGTCCTAATGCCGCTTGACATTCTATGACGGTCAAACCTTCGGAACAACGAAAGCAGTATATAACAGCTCCTAAAACACAAAGAATTAGACGTCCACTGCTGGAGATGTTTCCATATAAGAGAAGAACATATTTCTGGAGAATTTGGCATACACTTGCCACGCTGGCCAGACTGGTTGACAATTGATGCTCTTTTTGTGTCTGGCATTTTTGTAATTTGTACTGGCAATAATTAAGTCTCTACTACCTACTATGTCGACTTCGTGTGTGCTTCGGTAGATTCTCATTTATTACTGCAATGTTGGAGATGGGCCTTTCAGAATATGTATCTGGAGAATTTGGCCTACACTTTTCACGCTGGCCAGACTAGTTGACGAGTACCTGATATCAATTTATATAATAATAATAATATTTCCAGATAGGTCACACAGCGCCATCTAATTTCCGTGGTAAGCTACGAAGCTTATGTTACGGAAACTAGATGGTTGATAAACTACATATTATACTTTTTTTTTTGTAAATATATACATATTATACATATAAACACCCAGACCGAGACAAATTATACAATGTACAACTTGCCCCCGGTGGGAATCGAACCCACGACCTCCCGAGTTTACGGCAACGTTTGTTACCACTAGACCACGGAGGCCGTCAATTTATTAAACATTTCACAAGTTGGTATTATTGGGACAGCAACCGAAGGCTTAGTACTCTCCGAGGAACGGGAACAGTGATGTTGTAAATCTATGACAAATGTACGTAAGAATTGTGCAAGTCTGTAATCTTTTGGACTTTAAAGAAAGTCTTACAACCGAGCCACCATCGACACAATTTATTCCAGTTGATAGGTATTATTTTTATAAATTATTCTAAATTGCATATTTAATTTTCATTAAATCCGATTGCAGTGGCTACCATTGTATATATGCATATAGGCGCGAAATTAAATTTAGATTAAGTTAGTTTAGGTTATGTTATCGATGTTGCAATTGCATTGATGACCAATATAATTGTCGTCATGGTGATATTACGGAGATATAAATCTCCGAGTATTCATCCCTTGGCGAGGTGCCGACAGCAGAAGTGGGATTCATAGCGGAGTATCTCGACACCACATAGCGTCGCCGATCAGCGTGTCGCAGGAGACTTGTGCTGCTCATTCTGGCGCAGCACATTACTTTTACAACTGTGCAGGTTGTGATTTGTTAACAAATGAAAAAAAATATTATTTTTTTTAAATAAAAAAACTTTATTGATGCAAATTTATTTCTCCTATGTATAAATGTATAAAAATATTAGTAGCATAAAAAACAACACATAAACCAAACTTAAATAAGTAATATAAATGATGAAAGGAAGGTTGCCGCGCAAACTTTTGAGGTGTAGTTTAGAATGTTTGCTATACTCTTACGAGATTCTTAATTAGAAGAACTGTAAGGCACTTTATTTACATTCATACACCTTTTTGTCTCAGAAGTATATTTGTAATATATTAATAATATATTTGTGTTATTTTCTGACGCAAGGACCTGACGTGTACCTACGTCGATGTTAACAACCGACAAGCACACGTCCTGTTTTGAAAGTCATAAAACTGCGTAAACTTTACTGTTTGAATGTTCTGCTATGATAACAATGAAAACTTTCTTCAGTTACAACTCATGTTATTTGTCAAGTATGTAGATTATTATTAAATACTATTGACTTATGTACAAAATGGGCATACTTGTAAATATTCTTCGTCCCTTTTCCCAGAGACATGAAATTTTTAGCAACAAACCAAACGGTATAACAAATCCTTAATATGAAAATTGTCAGGATATTAAAATGCTCATGTTTCATCTACACTTTAATAAACACTAAATGTCCTGACTATTTGCATAATAAGTTTGACTACAAGTCGTACAAACGTTACTTCAGACACAGTCTTCTGTTTAACCTTCCCATGTACGGCCTGGTAGGCTCCCGGGGCTGCTTCAAGCATGCCGCTGCCAAAATACGGAATGATCTTCCACCGCCCGTTCGGGACAGCTCCCGTCTAGGTTTCTGTTTTTTATTTATTTATGTTCTTGGTTTATTTATTTGTTTTATTTTAATGAATTTTGTTTTATTATTGTTTTATAACTTTTATTTATATTACTGTTGCACTAAATTTAAATGTCGGCTATGGTATAATAACAGAGGTTGTTGGAACCTGCTTCGAACACCATTTTCTGAACCATAGACCCTTTTGTCATTATATCTTTGTTTTATTTTTTAACTATATTTTACATTTTGATTAACTATTTTTGTGACAAATAAAAACTGATTTTATTTTATTTATTTATAAGAATTAAAGCTAGTCAAATCAGTACAGAATGAATTAGTGAATGATGATGTGTCGTTTATGGTTTGGAGTGCACTTTCAAATTGTTTGTTTTGTTGTTTTACGAACAATATGCAGACCTGTGTGCTACATCAGTTCATCATTACAGCTCCTAGAACACAGCGTCATAGACCTCCACTGCTGGAGATGGGACTTCCAGAACATATATCTGGAGAATTTGGCCTACACTCGCCACGCTGGCCAGACGGCTTTCGGTCAATTTTTAATGACAATTTATTAAAGATTCCACAAGTTGGTATTAGTGGAACCCGGACTGACGGCTTAACGTGCTCTTCGAGACACTGGAACGGTGATATTAAAAATCTATGTCAAATGTACGAAAGAAAAGTGTATTTATCATTGGTGCATGCCGGGGGGTTTGAACTGACCTTTGTAGGATTTAAGGAACGCGGTCTTACAACCGACCCACCACCGCGCTTTTACAGAAGTGTAAAAAACTTTAGTCTCGTGTTGATTAAACAAATAGTTTTTTTATGTTTTCAATTAAAATACTCGTTACATTCTAGAAGTTGTTATTAAGAAATAGTTCCGCTACTCGATTATAAATGGCGCTATTACAGATGTACACAATTAAAGCTTTAAAAACACTAAACATAAGTTGACATTGGCTTTAATTATTACTCGGTTGACTAATAGACTATAAAAGTAAATCTAGTCGATCATGGATGATGCTATACTAGTTTCACACAATTTTAACCGACTCATTTGCAGTTGTTGCCGCACATCTGTGGAACAACCTGCCCTTAGATATCCGACAAGCGCCCAACAGAATGCTATTTGAAAGAATGGTCTTCACACACTTCTTGAATAGTTCCTAACAACTGTAAGTAATTATTATTATTTATTTGAATTTAGTTCAACGGCCATACCATACCGAGACCAATCAACGTGGGAAATGCCACTATCGAAGTTGTACAAAAATACGTCTACCTTGGACAGACCATCCAATTAGGAATAGCTAACTTCAGTAAAGAAGCCGACAGACGCATTCAGCTAGGATGGGCAGCATTCGGGAAGTTGCGACACATCTTCCTATCAAACATACCACAGTGTTTAAAGACAAAAGTTTTCAACCATTGTGTTCTTCCAGTAATGTCGTATGGAGCAGAGACGTGGACGCTGACGGTGGGTCTGATACATAAATTCAAGGTCGCTCAGCGAGCTATGGAGAGAGCTATGCTAGGGATTTATCTGAAGGATAAAGTCAGAAACGTTGATATCCGTCAAAGAACCAAAGTTACCGATATAGCTTTCAAAATTAGCAAGCTGAAGTGGCAATGGGCTGGACACGTCTGTCGCAGAAGCGATGAACGATGGAGTAAACGGGTCCTGCAGTGGAGACCACGTACTGGAAGACGCAGTGTGGGACGACCCCCCGCCAGATGGACAGATGACCTGAGAAAGGTCGCTGGTGGGGGATGGATGAGGGTGGCAGAAGATCGTGTAAAATGGCGAGCCTTGGGGGAGGCCTATATCCAGCAGTGGAGAGATACAGGCTGATGATGATGATGATGATGATGATGAATTTAGTATTATTATATAGATTTATGTTTTATATTAGTATTAGATTTAGTAGAATTTTAATTATTTATTTTCCTATTTAAATATTTGCGCCTACCTCCCACATACCATGTTCGTAATGTCCCTAAAGTTGACCGAGTAAGAATGTCTAGCGGCATTAGGTCCCCGCCTTTGTAATAATAGTGCTAAAAGTTTTTTTTAAAAAATAACCTTTAATACTAGCCATCAAAATTGTCTATGCTTTTGACAAAATAACTCCGTGTATTGCAGTGTTCGAACATCAGTTTTGCCTTAATGGACCCAATTTTGATGCGGTTTTGTGCTTTTAACCTTTGTTTGTTTCACGGTTAACTCTTTGATGTACAAAATTGGACAATGCTTTATAATCTACCTCAGCTACAGCATTATAAACAAAGGATTTTAATTAAATTAATACATGGGTATTATTAATTCGCTTCCTAGTTATTATTATATTTATGTGCTGCTATTGTGACTGGCATTTTTGTAACTTGTACTGGGGGTAATTAAATCTCCACTATGCCGCTTCGGTAGATTGTCTTTCAGCCCCTAGAACACAGAGTTCTAGACCTCCACTGTTAGAGCCATCTCCAACATTTCGAAAACATATATCTGGCGAATATGGCCTGTACTCGCGACGCTCTAAATTGTCGCTGTAACGATGCCACAAGTTGGTATTAGTGGAGCTGGGAACGACAACTTAACGTGATCTCCGAGGCTCTAATTCTATGACAAATGTTCGTAAGAAAAGTGTATTTCTCATTGGTAGACGGCGGGGCTCAAACCGACCCTAATTATAATTGAGTTCCCACCGCTCTTAGCTTGCCATAGATAGATAAGTTATAAAATAACAAGTCTACTGAGAAATTTATGTAGCTAATGTCATCCTTTAAGCCCTGATTCCGTAATCCTATAATTATATAATCCTAAAATCCTATTATCATATAATCCTTTAATCATCTAATCCTATAATCCCTTATTCCGTAATCGTCTTATATCTTTAATTACTAATACTAACCCTGTAATAAACCCTATGATTTCATAATCCTATAATTCTATAATCATCTAATCCTTTAATCATATAATCCTATGATCCTATCATCCCTTATATATTTCGGTATATTCGGTAATCGTTTTATATCCTTAACCATTAATACTAACCCTGTAATCCTATAATTCCTTATTCAGTAATCCTATAATCACTTTTCTTACGTACATTTGTCATAGATTTACAACACCACTGTTCCCGTGCCTCCAGGAGCACGTTAAGCCGTCGGTCCCGTTTCCACTAATTTCAACTTGTGGAATCGTTAATAAATTGACATCACATCCTCGCCAAGCCGTCTGGCCAGCGTGGCGAGTATCGGCAAAATTCTTCAGATGTATATGTTCTGGAAGGCCCACCTCCAGCAGTGTAGGTCTAGGACGCTGTGTTCTAGGGGCTGTAATAATAATACAAATATAAAAAATATGTTGTCCATTCATATGTATCGGATGTTTTTTTTTTTAACAATAGTGAGTACGCGTAATTTAATGCAACTAACTTTCCATTTGGTTTCTAAAAAATACTTTTTAATAATCTGATATACCCTTTTTCTCCGATTCCGTCCATTTTGGGTTTATCAGCTACTATACAAAAAGTTTCCAAATTATATTTAAAATGATGAAAAAAAAAACATTGTCAGCCTGTGTCTTCCACTGCTGGATGTAGGCTAGCCATTTCACACAATCTCCTGCCATCCTCATCCAGCTGTACCACTCTGCATTTGCTTGTACATAGTCTCTACTCCAAAACCCGTCTAATAAAAAAAAAACATAGTGGCATAATTCTCACTCTAATAATAACAGACGAGTATTTCAAGCCTTTGCTGTAGTTATATAAATTTAAGTTTATAAACAAAGTTTTCAAACTGTTGGGATTTATCATCAAAAATAGGAACCGTCAAACTGTAATGGGTTTTAATAAAATCACAAAATGGCACAGAGAGCACAATGGGCAGGTAAACAATGGCTATAAGCCGGAAGCCGCATCAAATTGAGCCCATTACTGTGAGACCACAACAATCGGTTCGTTTTCAGAGTGGTGCAGCCCGCTTGTCCGCTCGACCAATCACAGCGATCCGACGGATTTCTCTGCGTTTTTGGTTTTATAGCTCAACAAAACTAGAGTTAATAACCTTTTAACTAAGAAGGATGATTAATGAAACGTTTACATAACCTAATAGTACGGTATATAATACGGTGATAGATTTGATCATCATCATCAGCCTGTGTCTGTCCACTGCTGGACTGGCATTTCAGTTCAGCGATATACATGTCCGGTCCATTGCTACTTCAGCTTACTAATTTTGAAGGCTATGTCGGTACGGCCATAGATTTAGATGTAAAGGTTCTATTCCAAAAGTGGAGAGAAATTTTCATCATAGTTAAGTTTGTCTCAACAACAGAAATCCTAAATGGCTTATTTGTTAAAAAACACAGCGACATGTTTAGAAAGATTGGAGATTTCAGCGTTAGAAGTAGGAGAAACCCTTATGATCTTATTGTAGATATAAATCCTAAGAATACTAAATGTAATAAAAATTGCCTAATTATGTGTATACGAACTTATAATAAATTACCTAACAATTTAAAATTGTAGGGAAAAAATGATTTTAAAAATCAATTAATAATTTGGTTAAAAGAAAAGATGTTTTATAATTTAAAATAATATTTTGACAATTGTAATACCTAAAGTTTAAGCTGACAATATTGTATGAATACGTACATGTAAGTTTATGGACATATTTTATTTAAAATTTATATTAATGTTTGATATATTTGCTCGTCAATTTACTTGGCAAATGTTGTTACGTTAAGTTAGTTTACTATAAGACCTGTAAATTAGACTAACATTTATGCAATTTTTTTTTACCTTATCTTTATCTTAACTAGGCTTGTGAATCTGTTGTAGCCAATATAAATAAGGATTAATCTAGTTTTAGCCGAATGCAACCGGCTATACCTAGTCTAAACAAATAGGAATCATTTCAGTTTACCAACTGCTACCATTTCACCTGGATATAGCCGCATATTATAGTTATAAAATTAAGTGTTTGGTGTTGGGTTTTAGCTGTAGGATTTAAAAAAAAACGGACGTCAAAATGTTGTGAATTGTGAAACTACACCATTCAAAATTCGTGCCGGTATGTTTGATTGTGGTATGTATATTTAGATACATGTTGTACGAATTGTATATACTCGTAGGTACGTATCGATCAGCTGGATAAGTCCCCTTATTTCACGACAACCCCGGATTTATCGGCCTACCCCATGTAAATAAATAAAATAGAATCCATGCATTTCTTATGAGCGCTGCCCATTGCTGGTTAAAAATATATCGATTTGTTCATGAAAACAATATAGCTCTGATTTTGGACTGCTTTGGGTTACTATTGTTGTTTTAAGCTTTGTTAGTAAATCATAAAGTGAGAGTAAAGATTATTGATGGAGACTGCAGTTTGAAGAGTGCGAAGGGAAAGGGGAAGGGAGTTCCAGAGTGATGCTGCAGTAACAGTAAAAAAAATTAAATATCTGGTCGAGGAGTGGATAGGAATAGAGAGGAGGTTGTTCTGCATAGATCGCAATTTGAGGAGAGAAATGTATGAAAAAATTGTATGAATATGAAATGATGCCCACTAAATCTTATATTTTACCTCGATAAATCTTTGATTAGGTACTTAAAACGTCTAAGCTTAATGGATAAAGCGACACTGAAAAACTTTTTGCGTAAAAATTCAAATGTTTCAATGAGCGGCGGCACCTTTGTAGCAATTTATCTAAGTCGTAAGTTCAATCAGATTAAAGTACATTTAACTGTCGGTAAAAGTTCAATTCGGGGAAACCGGCTAAGAAATATGGTAGCTGCCATAGACGTATATATAACGACAGACCTATAAAGACTATTACAGCATACCATAGCATAGAATACCATAAATGAAATGAAATGAAATTATTTATTTGCATAGAACATGGTAATAGTAAATATTAATACCTAGTAAGTTAGTACTGCACATTCAGCCATTTCTGGCACAAAAAAATTGTTATACATTATTTACAATGTTAAAATCTTATTATTATATTTATAATTTTAGTCACACTTATACACATAAGACATACAATACGGAAAAGGGTAGGTATAAAGGAAAGCATAGGGCCAAAATCAAGAAAAGGCATGCTACGATGGTTCGGGCGGACGTTGCGTATGCGAAAGTTGTGGGTATAAGAGGCCCCAACAGAATGAGACTCACGATCAAATAAATAAAACAATGGCCAAAGGTAAATTAAAAAACCTGCACCTGTGCCAGTCCCTGCGCCAAGAACAACGAGAGACCCGCGCCTCATGAGAAGAGAGGAGGAGAGTGCAGCGACCTCAAAGTCTCCAGTGGCGAGACCCCGCGACGACCGAGTACCACAGGAGCCGCTCCAAATGTCGTCGACGACACAAATGGACTTGTCCGGTGACTTGCGGCCGGACCACGCCATTCCACAAGGCGAGGAGGATGTTGAGGGTGAGTTATTGAGTCTTTCAACGTCCACCTGCTACGCCGACGTAGCAGCAGCACCCGCATCACCGCGCGCGATTGCCGATGCGGGTGAACCAAGAGTCTCCTCACACCCCATCTCAGGGTCGACAACCCCAGCGCCCAAGAAGGCCAGGTATCCACCTTTAGTGGTGGAGCACCTGCCCAATTGGGCCCACCATTTCCGGGAGCTCCGCTGCAAGCTGGGTCACCCGCCCAACGCACGCCCGTTTGGGAAGGGAGTGCGCTTCACCCCCGGAAGCGAGCGGGAGCACAGGACTATCCAGCGCTACTTGGTAGAGCTGGAAAAGTCCGAAAAGGTATCCTGGTTCTCCTACTCACTTCCGGCGGAGAAGAATTTGAAGGTCGCCATCCGCGGCCTCCCCTACGACACCTCCCCGGACGAGATCGTCGTAGATCTCGCCCGACTCGGCCACAGTGCCGAGTATGTGCGCCCCATCAGGGCCAGGGCGGGAAGGCCTGGGTGTATATTTTACGCCCAAATTAAAAAGACACCCGACACCACCCCGGGCATATTCGCAATCACAGAATTGCTGAACATGCCCGGAGTGCGCGTCGAAGTGTGGAGGGGTCGGCCTGGCGTTGCTCAGTGCCACAGGTGCCAGCAGTTTAGGCACTCTTCCCACCACTGCCACCGACGCCTTATGTGCGTGATCTGCGGGGACGAGCATTCGGCTTCAAGCTGTCCCCGCGCCAAGGAAGAGCCGCCTACCTGCGGCAACTGTGGCGGTGAGCACACCGCCAACAACGCGTCGTGTCCGGTGCTGAGGCGCGAGCGGAGGAACAAGGCTGCAGGGCCAGTAGCCCGCACTGAAGGTGCAGAGCCTCGTCCCTCCGTTCGCCCCAGCGACGGAACCACGCAGGCCCCGACCACTCTCCGCCCAGAGGCCAACGACCCGCAAAATGGCGGACTGGCCCACAGGCGTAGAAGAGGCAGGGGAGGGAAAAGGAAGAAGGCGGCCAAGGCCAAGCAAAAAAACAAAGCTTCTTCCTCGTCCATCCCCGAACCCAGGCCAGTAGTAGCTGCAGCGGAGGCCCCAGTTAAGGAGCAACCCCAACACCCAGCCATAGCTCAAGCAATCCCGACGCCCTCCTCGGCCGGAACAGCGCCAGAAGGCATGTTTCCGATCAAGGAGGGCATCGAAATCCTAAACTCCATCTTTGAGGCTATCAGAGACGGGAGAGACGCGATCCCAGAGATCCTCAGCGGCCTTGCGAGGCTAACACTGTCCTCTTCACAGTCCAGGCGCTGAGGATCGTTCATTGGAACGCCAACGGCTTGCGTCGTAAGAACAAGCTGCTAAGAGCATTCCTTGCCGAACAGCGTGTCGACGTTGCGCTGATCAGCGAGACTCACCTTCATCCCAATGACAAATTCAAGGTCCCGAACTTTGTCATTTATCGCCAGGACGAGTGCTCTCCGCACGGACGAGCTTACAGGGGCCTAGCTGTTATCGTGCGGAGAAGCCTCATCCACCAACCTTTACCACCATCCCCTCTTACTTCCTTCTATGCTGTGGGGATTGCGGTAAGTGTCGCGGGAAAGGAGACACACCTTTATGCGGTCTACCGACCGCCTGCAGGTGTGCCTCTTGACATGTCGGAGATCCACACACTTTTGGATGCAGGCCCTCCGACAATGCTCGCCGGCGACATGAACTGCAAACACGCAGCCTGGAACTCCGCTATCGCCAACCATCAGGGAGAGAGGCTCTTGGAGGATTCGGAACTCCACGGATATGATGTGTTGGGACCAGACGCCCCCACTCGGATTCCTGGGAACCCGAGAGGGCAGGCGGAGGTCCTCGACATCATCATTGTCCGTGGGATTCCGGAAACCCCTCGACAGGAGGTTCTCTACGACCTGGAATCCGATCACCTTCCTGTACTGGTCGAATTAACCGGCCATCCCACAAAAGTCTCGCTGGCAGTGCCGCGGAAACGCACTGACTGGCAGGGATTTGCCGCCCTTATGGCCCAGCATACTCCCTCCTACCCGGTGTCAACGGCCGAGGAGGTGGAAAGGCTGTCGTCTGAAATCGCCGCACAGATCCGTAGTGCACTAGGGCAGACCTCTTCCGCTGTGGCAGGAAGGGCGGGGCTACCCCCGCTCCCCCACCACATCCGGTTGCTACTACAGCAAAAGAGGCGCCTACGGAAACTGTGGCAGTTTAACCGCTGCCCGGCGATGAAGACGAGCCTGAACGCCCTCTCGGCGAAGATACGAGAGGAGCTGGACACTTACGACGCCAGCCGATGGCAAGAGCACATAGATTCCATAGGCGATCACGTACCTAGTGCGCACCGTCTATGTGCCCAATTATCCAATGAACGATCTCCCGTTCATCCTCTGATAGCCTCAGACGGAACCCCGAGGTTCCGCGCAGCAGACCGAGCCGAAATCTTTGCCGAGTGCCTGGAGGGGCAGTTTAGCCCCAACCCTTCATCGGATCGGGTGCACACGGAGACAGTGGATCGGCACGTCAGGGACTACCTGGCGGCAGAGCTGTCGGCCGGTGACGAACCGGTGACCTTCACTCCCGGCATGGTGGAGCGTGCCTTCTCCCGTGTGAAGCTGAGAAAGGCCCCCGGCGCAGATGGCGTTCCAAACATGGCACTACGGTGTTTGCCGCGACGATCAGTCGTGGCATACACCCGCCTGTTTAACGGCATCATGCGCAGCGGGCATTTCCCAGCAGCATGGAAGGAGGGGCGCGTCATCATGCTCATGAAAAAGGGAAAAGATGTGAGGAAACCGGAGAGCTACCGACCGATAACTCTGTTGCCGACGGTCTCGAAAGTGTTCGAGAAACTGTTGCTGTTGCACCTGAACCCGTGCATCACGCCGAGAGCCGAGCAATTCGGCTTTCGGTCTGAACACAGCACGACGCTCCAGCTGACGAGGCTGCTGCACCACGTGGTGGTTTCTTCTGAGAAGAAGCACACCACGGTTGCAGTATTCCTCGACATGGAGAAGGCATTCGACAGAGTCTGGCATAACGGGCTGCTGTACAAGTTGTCCCTATCCCCCACCCCTGTTAGGATCGTCAAGGTATTGGCCTCCTTCCTTGAGGGCAGGAGCTTTCACGTAGCAGTGGAGGGCGTGGCTTCGAGTCCACGTCCCATACGAGCCGGCGTTCCCCAGGGTAGCTGCCTTTCTCCGTCCTGTTACTCCTGGTTCACCAACGACATACCGCTGGCGGAGGGGGTCGAGCTAGCGCTGTTTGCTGACGACGCCGCGTACTTCACAGACTCTAGGGTCTTGAGCTACGCGGTGACGAAGATGCAGCGCTGTCTCGATCTCCTCCCCGAGTGGCTCTCCCGTTGGAGGTTGTCGGTGAACGCCAGGAAGACTCAGGCTACGTTCCTTGAGACTGGACTGAGAAGGCTGAAACCCGACCGTCCGCTTCTGTTGAACGGCGAGAGTCTATCGTGGACTAATCCAGTAAAATACCTGGGCGTCACGATAGACAAACGCATCAACATGCGCGCCCACGTGACCGCCACTGTGAACATGGCGCGGGTGGCGAGAGCCAAACTTCGCCCAGTGTTTGCATCCAGTTTGCCGCTTCACACGAAGCTACTCATTTTTAAAGCCTATATCCGCAGCCGACTCACGTACGCCGCGCCGGCCTGGTACGCTCTCACCTCAGCTACGCTGAGAGCACGTTTACAAGCGCAACAAAACCTAACGCTTCGTACCATTGTCGGCGCCTCGCGGTACGTGAGGAACGATGTAATCCATAGGGATATGCGGATGGAAACACTGGACGAATTCGTGCGTCGTCTGGCGGCTGGCATGTTCGCGCGCGCAGAGGCGACAGATTTCCCACTTGTGAGAAACCTGGCCCCTCTGCACGCCCGTCCGCCGGACGCCAGACAATGCTACGCTCGTCACCTGCTGCCAATCACGGAGTCGTAATCGCGGCTCCGCCGCCTGGCTCGTATACTTCAACCTTTAATGGTTACCCCATGCCCTGTCCGTAGTTACGGAAAGCGAACGCAACCTCTGTTAGAAGGCAAATACCTTGACACAGATTCCCCACTCCCCCCTGCGGGGGGTGTGAGAAGATTCCGGATTCTGTTCAGAAAATAGAATATATTTACTTATTACGGTCGTGATGATACAAAAAAAAACAAAAAAACAGTCGGTTAAAATTATATTTCACTTTTATGAACACAACTGTTGGCCCAATGCTCTTGAAATAAAAACTCTGTAATATATAATTTTATAAACAGACAATGAACCTAAAAAACCTGGTAGACAAATTCAGTTTTAAACTTTAGAAAAAGAAACGGCAAACTAAGGAATAAGCCCGTAAGATTTATACCAACTTGAAAATTCTCGGGATAAAGGTAATACCAGCGATAAGTTTTACCAAGAGATAAAAGTACTAGTTGCGAATGGTTAATCTTAAGAACAAAGAGATTTAGTTCATGCCTCGAAGCGTTGACATAAGGTCCATTTACAATTACACAGAATTACACTTAGTACTTCTGACTGCCTCCGTGATCTAGCGGTTATAGATTTAGATGATACCGGATTCTGTTCAGAAAATAGAATATATTTACTATAACTGTAAATATATTCTATTTTCTGAACAGAATCCGGTATCATCTAAATCTATAACCGCTAGATCACGGAGGCAGTCAGAAGTACTAAGTGTAATTCTGTGTAATTGTAAATGGACCTTATGTCAACGCTTCGAGGCATGAACTAAATCTCTTTGTTCTTAAGATTAACCATTCGCAACTAGTACTTTTATCTCTTGGTAAAACTTATCGCTGGTATTACCTTTATCCCGAGAATTTTCAAGTTGGTATAAATCTTACGGGCTTATTCCTTAGTTTGCCGTTTCTTTTTCTAAAGTTTAAAACTGAATTTGTCTACCAGGTTTTTTAGGTTCATTGTCTGTTTATAAAATTATATATTACAGAGTTTTTATTTCAAGAGCATTGGGCCAACAGTTGTGTTCATAAAAGTGAAATATAATTTTAACCGACTGTTTTTTTGTTTTTTTTTGTATCATCACGACCGTAATAAGTAAATATATTCTATTTTCTGAACAGAATCCGGTATCATCTAAATCTATAACCGCTAGATCACGGAGGCAGTCAGAAGTACTAAGTGTAATTCTGTGTAATTGTAAATGGACCTTATGTCAACGCTTCGAGGCATGAACTAAATCTCTTTGTTCTTAAGATTAACCATTCGCAACTAGTACTTTTATCTCTTGGTAAAACTTATCGCTGGTATTACCTTTATCCCGAGAATTTTCAAGTTGGTATAAATCTTACGGGCTTATTCCTTAGTTTGCCGTTTCTTTTTCTAAAGTTTAAAACTGAATTTGTCTACCAGGTTTTTTAGGTTCATTGTCTGTTTATAAAATTATATATTACAGAGTTTTTATTTCAAGAGCATTGGGCCAACAGTTGTGTTCATAAAAGTGAAATATAATTTTAACCGACTGTTTTTTTGTTTTTTTTTGTATCATCACGACCGTATTCGTATTTACCCACATTACTATAGGCCAATCATGACATGTGGCAAGCTCGTCGATGTCTCTAGCGAACCAAACTCGGAAAATATCACAAATAAATAATTTTTATTTCAAATAATAAATATTATTGTGTCCCGATCAGGCATCGAACCCGGTACCTCCAGCTCTAAATCCTTATCTTTTATTTTAATGATTATTTTTGTGTTTACTAGGCCATATAAATTTTATAGAGCTTTTTGATAAAATAAAAATTAAAAAACAAAAAATCGTACACAGATTTGTTTTTTTTACTGTCATCGCATCCCGCCAGTGGAACACGCAATTTTTACCGATCATATCCTCGCCAAGCCGTCTGGCCAGCGTGGCTAGTGTAGGCCAAATTCTCCAGATATATGTTCTGGAAGGCCCATCTCCAGCAGTGGAGGTCTAGGACGCTGTGTTCTAGGGGCTGTAATAAAATGATGAAATGAATACAAATTCTTAAAGAAAAAAAAAATACAACCTATTATTATACATATATAGTGCTATATAATACTATATAGTGCAAACATAACTGTTATTAAATATTAAATAGATACATGCGAGTAATTTATCAATAATTTAGTTGATTGCCCTTTAAGGCTCTTTCTTTGATGTAAATAAAATATTATTATTTTACTTTTTGATTACATTTTGTATATATAGGTATAGTGTAAACACGTTTTTTTATTTTTTTATTTTTTTACAATAATTCAACGTTTTTAGTTAATTAAAATAAAATATTTAATTTCCAAAAAGTAAAAATAATTAAATTAAAACTACTTAAAAGCAAAAATTTAAATAAATATAAACTAAACCTAATAAAAAATAAACTATAAGTAAAAAATGTCCTCTAGAGACGACCATCCAGTGATAGTCACAAGAAGACTGGCAACATTTCACCTCTGTATAGCTAAGCTGATACGTTGGCAGAAATAATTGCCAGCTTTATTTATTTATTTATAAATTCTTTATTGCACAAAAAACTTAAAAGTAATGTACAAGGGAGAACTTAATAAAGGCATTTTATAACAGCTAACCTTTGGGAGTGTGGTAGAGGATTTGCGGGGTGCATTATTATAAATATACAATTTACATACAATACATAATAATTGTTACATACTACTACTTAAATACATAAATATATTTATATTTACATATATATATTTCCTGTCTCCAGACTTTTCCGTTAGCCGTTTGGACAACTCCTTGGCCAGACGCTTGGCTGAGTGTCCCCATGGGCCCATCGTCTCGACCCCAAACGTTGTTGGTTTGAATACTTCTTCATATTCTTAAATCGCGTGGTCAGTACGTGACAACTGTCAAAAAATCACGTTACAACTCGTATTAACAAAATGGCGGCAAATTTAAATCCGGCGCTCTTGTTAGGACACCAGTAACTGCATAGATCATAACTCGTGCCAGTATATTAGTAGTATTAGTACCTTCATGATAGATATTTGGCAAATGCCTAGCATCCCTTACTGGGGCAACGTGTTTTCGGCTAGCCGCGGGGTATTCGGTCTCGGAATTTCGACGTTAATAATTTATTCCTCAGGTGTAATCTAATTTCTGTGGTCTTCAGGGTACGTTTAGTTACATCTTTACCAATATTATGTAATACGAACTAGCATTGGTTGTTATTTTTATACAAAATGTTTGTTACGCCATCTACTTTGTTCTTTTTCTCTTGTCGACTAAAAAAACAAAATAAATTTATAAGTGCACGTCGACCAGTAAAACCGCTAACCATCATTGCGTTGTCATAGACTAATTAATTCTCACATCGTTTAGCTTCTTGCCCCAAAAATTTAGTCCTTCAAGCGATGTGTGAAAAAACATCTAGTCAAGCCGGCATAGTGTTAGGGACTAATGTCAGTCATGAGTGTCTGACTTCAGTTGCTAACATTCATGGACTTTGCGCGCCACTTACCATCAGGTGGGAGCAAGGTCACATGTTGTGCTAGTACAAAAAAATCATCTCTCCTGACGTAACAAAGTTGTTTGTATTTTGGGTGTCTATTTATTTATAGTGTATTATATGGTATGTATTGTTTTTATATTGTATATATGTTATTTTGTAAAAATTTAATAATTATGGTTATTTTAATAATTTAAGTTAATCTCATATTTTCTTTTTCCTGCCCATAACCTTTTATGATCTCCTAGTTAGCTGGTGAAGAATGCCTTATGGCGCAAAAGCTAGCCTGTGATAGGTTTTTAAGTACAATAAGGTATTTGATTAAATACATATTATTTATTTGAATAATCTAGCTCCTCAACCACATAAAACATGAGTTGTTCATGTAAACATGATTACGCTGAAGGCTCCACCGTGTTAGGGTACGCCGGTTCATTCGCATGTGACTCATAAATCATGTGTCTGTGGTTTTGCAACCAGTTTCAATTTAACTTTTGGCCCTGAACAGCGGAGCGCGGTTTCTGGTACAACCAAAGACATAAGTTATAAAGACAATCCCAACAATACAAATATTTCAGACGCTGTCGTTACGTTATTTTTCATACTAGCATGACATTTGACCGCCCATTTGTATTCAGTGTTCTGGAAGATATAGTCCCACACGGCCAGGATGCTACTGGAGCTGAGGATCGAAGAGCAGATATTCCGCATGGTAATGAGAGAGTTTTGTTATCAGCATCATTTATTTATTTAAACATAATTGCACTAAAACCGCCTCCGTGGTCTAGTGGTAACAAACGTTGCCGTGAACTCGGGAGGTCGTGGGTTCGATTCCCACCGGGGGCAAATTGTACATTATATAATTTGTCTCGGTCTGGGTGTTTATATGTATAATATGTATATATTTACAAAAAAAAAAAGTATAATATGTAGTTTATCAACCATCTAGTTTCCGTAACACAAGCTACGCTTACCACGGAAACTAGATGGCGCTGTGTAACCTGTCTGGAAATATTTATATTTATATATTTATTTATAAATATTTATTTATAACAAAAGCGGTCCTAATGCCGCTTGACATTCTATGACGGTCAAACCTTCGGAACAACGAAAGCAGTATATAACAGCTCCTAAAACACAAAGAATTAGACGTCCACTGCTGGAGATGTTTCCATATAAGAGAAGAACATATTTCTGGAGAATTTGGCATACACTTGCCACGCTGGCCAGACTGGTTGACAATTGATGCTCTTTTTGTGTCTGGCATTTTTGTAATTTGTACTGGCAATAATTAAGTCTCTACTACCTACTATGTCGACTTCGTGTGTGCTTCGGTAGATTCTCATTTATTACTGCAATGTTGGAGATGGGCCTTTCAGAATATGTATCTGGAGAATTTGGCCTACACTTTTCACGCTGGCCAGACTAGTTGACGAGTACCTGATATCAATTTATATAATAATAATAATATTTCCAGATAGGTCACACAGCGCCATCTAATTTCCGTGGTAAGCTACGAAGCTTATGTTACGGAAACTAGATGGTTGATAAACTACATATTATACTTTTTTTTTTGTAAATATATACATATTATACATATAAACACCCAGACCGAGACAAATTATACAATGTACAACTTGCCCCCGGTGGGAATCGAACCCACGACCTCCCGAGTTTACGGCAACGTTTGTTACCACTAGACCACGGAGGCCGTCAATTTATTAAACATTTCACAAGTTGGTATTATTGGGACAGCAACCGAAGGCTTAGTACTCTCCGAGGAACGGGAACAGTGATGTTGTAAATCTATGACAAATGTACGTAAGAATTGTGCAAGTCTGTAATCTTTTGGACTTTAAAGAAAGTCTTACAACCGAGCCACCATCGACACAATTTATTCCAGTTGATAGGTATTATTTTTATAAATTATTCTAAATTGCATATTTAATTTTCATTAAATCCGATTGCAGTGGCTACCATTGTATATATGCATATAGGCGCGAAATTAAATTTAGATTAAGTTAGTTTAGGTTATGTTATCGATGTTGCAATTGCATTGATGACCAATATAATTGTCGTCATGGTGATATTACGGAGATATAAATCTCCGAGTATTCATCCCTTGGCGAGGTGCCGACAGCAGAAGTGGGATTCATAGCGGAGTATCTCGACACCACATAGCGTCGCCGATCAGCGTGTCGCAGGAGACTTGTGCTGCTCATTCTGGCGCAGCACATTACTTTTACAACTGTGCAGGTTGTGATTTGTTAACAAATGAAAAAAAATATTATTTTTTTTAAATAAAAAAACTTTATTGATGCAAATTTATTTCTCCTATGTATAAATGTATAAAAATATTAGTAGCATAAAAAACAACACATAAACCAAACTTAAATAAGTAATATAAATGATGAAAGGAAGGTTGCCGCGCAAACTTTTGAGGTGTAGTTTAGAATGTTTGCTATACTCTTACGAGATTCTTAATTAGAAGAACTGTAAGGCACTTTATTTACATTCATACACCTTTTTGTCTCAGAAGTATATTTGTAATATATTAATAATATATTTGTGTTATTTTCTGACGCAAGGACCTGACGTGTACCTACGTCGATGTTAACAACCGACAAGCACACGTCCTGTTTTGAAAGTCATAAAACTGCGTAAACTTTACTGTTTGAATGTTCTGCTATGATAACAATGAAAACTTTCTTCAGTTACAACTCATGTTATTTGTCAAGTATGTAGATTATTATTAAATACTATTGACTTATGTACAAAATGGGCATACTTGTAAATATTCTTCGTCCCTTTTCCCAGAGACATGAAATTTTTAGCAACAAACCAAACGGTATAACAAATCCTTAATATGAAAATTGTCAGGATATTAAAATGCTCATGTTTCATCTACACTTTAATAAACACTAAATGTCCTGACTATTTGCATAATAAGTTTGACTACAAGTCGTACAAACGTTACTTCAGACACAGTCTTCTGTTTAACCTTCCCATGTACGGCCTGGTAGGCTCCCGGGGCTGCTTCAAGCATGCCGCTGCCAAAATACGGAATGATCTTCCACCGCCCGTTCGGGACAGCTCCCGTCTAGGTTTCTGTTTTTTATTTATTTATGTTCTTGGTTTATTTATTTGTTTTATTTTAATGAATTTTGTTTTATTATTGTTTTATAACTTTTATTTATATTACTGTTGCACTAAATTTAAATGTCGGCTATGGTATAATAACAGAGGTTGTTGGAACCTGCTTCGAACACCATTTTCTGAACCATAGACCCTTTTGTCATTATATCTTTGTTTTATTTTTTAACTATATTTTACATTTTGATTAACTATTTTTGTGACAAATAAAAACTGATTTTATTTTATTTATTTATAAGAATTAAAGCTAGTCAAATCAGTACAGAATGAATTAGTGAATGATGATGTGTCGTTTATGGTTTGGAGTGCACTTTCAAATTGTTTGTTTTGTTGTTTTACGAACAATATGCAGACCTGTGTGCTACATCAGTTCATCATTACAGCTCCTAGAACACAGCGTCATAGACCTCCACTGCTGGAGATGGGACTTCCAGAACATATATCTGGAGAATTTGGCCTACACTCGCCACGCTGGCCAGACGGCTTTCGGTCAATTTTTAATGACAATTTATTAAAGATTCCACAAGTTGGTATTAGTGGAACCCGGACTGACGGCTTAACGTGCTCTTCGAGACACTGGAACGGTGATATTAAAAATCTATGTCAAATGTACGAAAGAAAAGTGTATTTATCATTGGTGCATGCCGGGGGGTTTGAACTGACCTTTGTAGGATTTAAGGAACGCGGTCTTACAACCGACCCACCACCGCGCTTTTACAGAAGTGTAAAAAACTTTAGTCTCGTGTTGATTAAACAAATAGTTTTTTTATGTTTTCAATTAAAATACTCGTTACATTCTAGAAGTTGTTATTAAGAAATAGTTCCGCTACTCGATTATAAATGGCGCTATTACAGATGTACACAATTAAAGCTTTAAAAACACTAAACATAAGTTGACATTGGCTTTAATTATTACTCGGTTGACTAATAGACTATAAAAGTAAATCTAGTCGATCATGGATGATGCTATACTAGTTTCACACAATTTTAACCGACTCATTTGCAGTTGTTGCCGCACATCTGTGGAACAACCTGCCCTTAGATATCCGACAAGCGCCCAACAGAATGCTATTTGAAAGAATGGTCTTCACACACTTCTTGAATAGTTCCTAACAACTGTAAGTAATTATTATTATTTATTTGAATTTAGTTCAACGGCCATACCATACCGAGACCAATCAACGTGGGAAATGCCACTATCGAAGTTGTACAAAAATACGTCTACCTTGGACAGACCATCCAATTAGGAATAGCTAACTTCAGTAAAGAAGCCGACAGACGCATTCAGCTAGGATGGGCAGCATTCGGGAAGTTGCGACACATCTTCCTATCAAACATACCACAGTGTTTAAAGACAAAAGTTTTCAACCATTGTGTTCTTCCAGTAATGTCGTATGGAGCAGAGACGTGGACGCTGACGGTGGGTCTGATACATAAATTCAAGGTCGCTCAGCGAGCTATGGAGAGAGCTATGCTAGGGATTTATCTGAAGGATAAAGTCAGAAACGTTGATATCCGTCAAAGAACCAAAGTTACCGATATAGCTTTCAAAATTAGCAAGCTGAAGTGGCAATGGGCTGGACACGTCTGTCGCAGAAGCGATGAACGATGGAGTAAACGGGTCCTGCAGTGGAGACCACGTACTGGAAGACGCAGTGTGGGACGACCCCCCGCCAGATGGACAGATGACCTGAGAAAGGTCGCTGGTGGGGGATGGATGAGGGTGGCAGAAGATCGTGTAAAATGGCGAGCCTTGGGGGAGGCCTATATCCAGCAGTGGAGAGATACAGGCTGATGATGATGATGATGATGATGATGAATTTAGTATTATTATATAGATTTATGTTTTATATTAGTATTAGATTTAGTAGAATTTTAATTATTTATTTTCCTATTTAAATATTTGCGCCTACCTCCCACATACCATGTTCGTAATGTCCCTAAAGTTGACCGAGTAAGAATGTCTAGCGGCATTAGGTCCCCGCCTTTGTAATAATAGTGCTAAAAGTTTTTTTTAAAAAATAACCTTTAATACTAGCCATCAAAATTGTCTATGCTTTTGACAAAATAACTCCGTGTATTGCAGTGTTCGAACATCAGTTTTGCCTTAATGGACCCAATTTTGATGCGGTTTTGTGCTTTTAACCTTTGTTTGTTTCACGGTTAACTCTTTGATGTACAAAATTGGACAATGCTTTATAATCTACCTCAGCTACAGCATTATAAACAAAGGATTTTAATTAAATTAATACATGGGTATTATTAATTCGCTTCCTAGTTATTATTATATTTATGTGCTGCTATTGTGACTGGCATTTTTGTAACTTGTACTGGGGGTAATTAAATCTCCACTATGCCGCTTCGGTAGATTGTCTTTCAGCCCCTAGAACACAGAGTTCTAGACCTCCACTGTTAGAGCCATCTCCAACATTTCGAAAACATATATCTGGCGAATATGGCCTGTACTCGCGACGCTCTAAATTGTCGCTGTAACGATGCCACAAGTTGGTATTAGTGGAGCTGGGAACGACAACTTAACGTGATCTCCGAGGCTCTAATTCTATGACAAATGTTCGTAAGAAAAGTGTATTTCTCATTGGTAGACGGCGGGGCTCAAACCGACCCTAATTATAATTGAGTTCCCACCGCTCTTAGCTTGCCATAGATAGATAAGTTATAAAATAACAAGTCTACTGAGAAATTTATGTAGCTAATGTCATCCTTTAAGCCCTGATTCCGTAATCCTATAATTATATAATCCTAAAATCCTATTATCATATAATCCTTTAATCATCTAATCCTATAATCCCTTATTCCGTAATCGTCTTATATCTTTAATTACTAATACTAACCCTGTAATAAACCCTATGATTTCATAATCCTATAATTCTATAATCATCTAATCCTTTAATCATATAATCCTATGATCCTATCATCCCTTATATATTTCGGTATATTCGGTAATCGTTTTATATCCTTAACCATTAATACTAACCCTGTAATCCTATAATTCCTTATTCAGTAATCCTATAATCACTTTTCTTACGTACATTTGTCATAGATTTACAACACCACTGTTCCCGTGCCTCCAGGAGCACGTTAAGCCGTCGGTCCCGTTTCCACTAATTTCAACTTGTGGAATCGTTAATAAATTGACATCACATCCTCGCCAAGCCGTCTGGCCAGCGTGGCGAGTATCGGCAAAATTCTTCAGATGTATATGTTCTGGAAGGCCCACCTCCAGCAGTGTAGGTCTAGGACGCTGTGTTCTAGGGGCTGTAATAATAATACAAATATAAAAAATATGTTGTCCATTCATATGTATCGGATGTTTTTTTTTTTAACAATAGTGAGTACGCGTAATTTAATGCAACTAACTTTCCATTTGGTTTCTAAAAAATACTTTTTAATAATCTGATATACCCTTTTTCTCCGATTCCGTCCATTTTGGGTTTATCAGCTACTATACAAAAAGTTTCCAAATTATATTTAAAATGATGAAAAAAAAAACATTGTCAGCCTGTGTCTTCCACTGCTGGATGTAGGCTAGCCATTTCACACAATCTCCTGCCATCCTCATCCAGCTGTACCACTCTGCATTTGCTTGTACATAGTCTCTACTCCAAAACCCGTCTAATAAAAAAAAAACATAGTGGCATAATTCTCACTCTAATAATAACAGACGAGTATTTCAAGCCTTTGCTGTAGTTATATAAATTTAAGTTTATAAACAAAGTTTTCAAACTGTTGGGATTTATCATCAAAAATAGGAACCGTCAAACTGTAATGGGTTTTAATAAAATCACAAAATGGCACAGAGAGCACAATGGGCAGGTAAACAATGGCTATAAGCCGGAAGCCGCATCAAATTGAGCCCATTACTGTGAGACCACAACAATCGGTTCGTTTTCAGAGTGGTGCAGCCCGCTTGTCCGCTCGACCAATCACAGCGATCCGACGGATTTCTCTGCGTTTTTGGTTTTATAGCTCAACAAAACTAGAGTTAATAACCTTTTAACTAAGAAGGATGATTAATGAAACGTTTACATAACCTAATAGTACGGTATATAATACGGTGATAGATTTGATCATCATCATCAGCCTGTGTCTGTCCACTGCTGGACTGGCATTTCAGTTCAGCGATATACATGTCCGGTCCATTGCTACTTCAGCTTACTAATTTTGAAGGCTATGTCGGTACGGCCATAGATTTAGATGTAAAGGTTCTATTCCAAAAGTGGAGAGAAATTTTCATCATAGTTAAGTTTGTCTCAACAACAGAAATCCTAAATGGCTTATTTGTTAAAAAACACAGCGACATGTTTAGAAAGATTGGAGATTTCAGCGTTAGAAGTAGGAGAAACCCTTATGATCTTATTGTAGATATAAATCCTAAGAATACTAAATGTAATAAAAATTGCCTAATTATGTGTATACGAACTTATAATAAATTACCTAACAATTTAAAATTGTAGGGAAAAAATGATTTTAAAAATCAATTAATAATTTGGTTAAAAGAAAAGATGTTTTATAATTTAAAATAATATTTTGACAATTGTAATACCTAAAGTTTAAGCTGACAATATTGTATGAATACGTACATGTAAGTTTATGGACATATTTTATTTAAAATTTATATTAATGTTTGATATATTTGCTCGTCAATTTACTTGGCAAATGTTGTTACGTTAAGTTAGTTTACTATAAGACCTGTAAATTAGACTAACATTTATGCAATTTTTTTTTACCTTATCTTTATCTTAACTAGGCTTGTGAATCTGTTGTAGCCAATATAAATAAGGATTAATCTAGTTTTAGCCGAATGCAACCGGCTATACCTAGTCTAAACAAATAGGAATCATTTCAGTTTACCAACTGCTACCATTTCACCTGGATATAGCCGCATATTATAGTTATAAAATTAAGTGTTTGGTGTTGGGTTTTAGCTGTAGGATTTAAAAAAAAACGGACGTCAAAATGTTGTGAATTGTGAAACTACACCATTCAAAATTCGTGCCGGTATGTTTGATTGTGGTATGTATATTTAGATACATGTTGTACGAATTGTATATACTCGTAGGTACGTATCGATCAGCTGGATAAGTCCCCTTATTTCACGACAACCCCGGATTTATCGGCCTACCCCATGTAAATAAATAAAATAGAATCCATGCATTTCTTATGAGCGCTGCCCATTGCTGGTTAAAAATATATCGATTTGTTCATGAAAACAATATAGCTCTGATTTTGGACTGCTTTGGGTTACTATTGTTGTTTTAAGCTTTGTTAGTAAATCATAAAGTGAGAGTAAAGATTATTGATGGAGACTGCAGTTTGAAGAGTGCGAAGGGAAAGGGGAAGGGAGTTCCAGAGTGATGCTGCAGTAACAGTAAAAAAAATTAAATATCTGGTCGAGGAGTGGATAGGAATAGAGAGGAGGTTGTTCTGCATAGATCGCAATTTGAGGAGAGAAATGTATGAAAAAATTGTATGAATATGAAATGATGCCCACTAAATCTTATATTTTACCTCGATAAATCTTTGATTAGGTACTTAAAACGTCTAAGCTTAATGGATAAAGCGACACTGAAAAACTTTTTGCGTAAAAATTCAAATGTTTCAATGAGCGGCGGCACCTTTGTAGCAATTTATCTAAGTCGTAAGTTCAATCAGATTAAAGTACATTTAACTGTCGGTAAAAGTTCAATTCGGGGAAACCGGCTAAGAAATATGGTAGCTGCCATAGACGTATATATAACGACAGACCTATAAAGACTATTACAGCATACCATAGCATAGAATACCATAAATGAAATGAAATGAAATTATTTATTTGCATAGAACATGGTAATAGTAAATATTAATACCTAGTAAGTTAGTACTGCACATTCAGCCATTTCTGGCACAAAAAAATTGTTATACATTATTTACAATGTTAAAATCTTATTATTATATTTATAATTTTAGTCACACTTATACACATAAGACATACAATACGGAAAAGGGTAGGTATAAAGGAAAGCATAGGGCCAAAATCAAGAAAAGGCATGCTACGATGGTTCGGGCGGACGTTGCGTATGCGAAAGTTGTGGGTATAAGAGGCCCCAACAGAATGAGACTCACGATCAAATAAATAAAACAATGGCCAAAGGTAAATTAAAAAACCTGCACCTGTGCCAGTCCCTGCGCCAAGAACAACGAGAGACCCGCGCCTCATGAGAAGAGAGGAGGAGAGTGCAGCGACCTCAAAGTCTCCAGTGGCGAGACCCCGCGACGACCGAGTACCACAGGAGCCGCTCCAAATGTCGTCGACGACACAAATGGACTTGTCCGGTGACTTGCGGCCGGACCACGCCATTCCACAAGGCGAGGAGGATGTTGAGGGTGAGTTATTGAGTCTTTCAACGTCCACCTGCTACGCCGACGTAGCAGCAGCACCCGCATCACCGCGCGCGATTGCCGATGCGGGTGAACCAAGAGTCTCCTCACACCCCATCTCAGGGTCGACAACCCCAGCGCCCAAGAAGGCCAGGTATCCACCTTTAGTGGTGGAGCACCTGCCCAATTGGGCCCACCATTTCCGGGAGCTCCGCTGCAAGCTGGGTCACCCGCCCAACGCACGCCCGTTTGGGAAGGGAGTGCGCTTCACCCCCGGAAGCGAGCGGGAGCACAGGACTATCCAGCGCTACTTGGTAGAGTCAACTGTCAAACTGCGAACAGCTGCTCCTCATATTTAATTTTAAAATAATTAAATTAATGCGTATTTAATCACTAATGTATAGTGTAATTTACTAAATATAAAGTCTAAATATAAATAAGTTTTATTGTTAAAGTTTTTTTAGTAGGTAAAAAGTGAAATTTTCGTACAGTCGCATATCGGCGAAACTTTAAAAATATATTTGTGATTTGCTTTGTTAAAATGCAAGTTTAAATGATCTACGGTACTATAAAGTGGGAAATAGCACACAATTGGACGTAGTTTTGGTGACAATACTTGGAAATAAACATTAAATAACTGGTAAGTTATGTTAGGCGTTCCTATTTCGACCGTTAGAATATTTTGAACTATTGTTTGTTACACTGTTGTTTTTTGTGAGCATTATTTGTCCCCCTAATAACCTAGTTAACAATAACTAATTGCTAAATACTACAGACTAATTGTTATTGGTAAAAGTTATCAGCAGATTTACTGATAGCTGATACTCTGGATCAAATACAACACTAGTTACCTATATATTATAAAGAGTAGTAATAACAGTTAACACTAAATAGAACCTTCCATACAGTTCTTATAAGAAAAATTGTCTTATTTGTTAAAGTTAAATATAGCAGTCTAAAACCACATTAAAATAACTATTACATACATTTATACTTTTACTTGTAAAGTATTCAGTGTCTATTTAGTCTTGTATGACCCGGATCAGTAGAAACTTTAAGATTTGGATACTGCTGGTTGTTTGTGTTTCCAGATCCAATAATGACGACCACAAGGCAAAGAAGTGCCCTGGATATGGAGCGGAAATTAAAATGTTCATTGGATGAACTAAAAAAATCCAAAGAGTACTGCAACCAACTTCTGCAGGAAAGAGAGGATGGTGAGGCCGAGCTGGTCAATATCATCACCAAAAATAAGGCATTAAAGAATGAACTGGCTGAACTCGATATTCAGTACATGGATGTCTGCAGTGAACGTGACCAACTGCAGCAGCAGATGACATCGGTTAGCCAATGCAGCGTTATATATGAGCAGTCTCTGGATCGAATCAGCTACCTGGAGCGACAACTCGATGAAGCTCATAGGACCATCTCATTGCTGGAGGAAGAGAAACTAAAGGGCCAAACTGATGAAACATTATGCTTATACGATGAGTTAGTCGAGCGGGACTCAAAAGTAGTTAGTGATGTACAAATACCTAGAAACCAGCATAGTAACATTAGTATTAGGAAATATATTAGGTTAGTTAAGCTTATAAAAAAATATAAAAATAAAATAAGTACTAACTTGTATAAATCAAGGAATGTATCCTTAAAAAAGGAGCTTCGTAGGCTCCTCGATGAGGCCAAGTACTACAATGAGTACATTAGCAATATTCAATTGCAATATGATTGTGAGGGTCAAAAGTATATTAGTCAAATAAATAGTTTAAGTCAGTGTTTGAGTGACATAACTGACAAATATAATACATCACAGAGGGAATTAACCGAACAAATTAAAAATATTGACGAAATTATAGAATTAGGTAAATACAACACGGAGAAGTTGGATTCCCTCCTAAATAAAAATTGTAGTTGTAGTGATAATCTACAAAATAGTATTCAGGCATCATCTTTTTTGAGCTTACCTACTGAAGAAGAGACATCCAGTAACACCTTACTGTTTACCGATGGCATAGGTGTAGGAATGGGTAAAATCTTTAATGACCGTCTCAACCACACGGTTCTTAACTACTGCATGCCCAATAATACTTTTAAAAGTATTATTAAATCTATCCCACAAAAATCCGTCAACAAAATGAGTAACATACTTATATTAGTAGGTAACGGTTTAAATACAAGTAGAAGGGACTTGTATGATTGTATTGAAATACTATCCCAACTTAAAGTAAGGAATGTTACAATATCCACATTTCTTTATTCTGAGAAGAATACTACAAAACAGAACCAGCACTTATATAATTTAAATAATTGTATATTTAGTTTAACTAACCAAAACAAATTATTTTTAAGCTTTGACATAAATAGTTTTTACAAAAATAGTAATATGACACAGGATAGTATAAGACTACCAATAAAAATTAAGAACTTTATTGCTACATTGATAGCTAATAATATTTTATTTAGTTTAAGGGACTCCACGGCATTATCTATGGACTCCACTAGTAATGCTGTGGTTCAAGTACAAGTTGTACAACCATTTTTAAACTCTTAGATACGACAACAGAGAAGCATCTTCCTAAACTGAAATTAATTCACCAAAATATTCAGAGCTTCTCTAGCAAAATACTTGACATTGAATTATTAATTGAAAAATATAATTTAGATTTAATATGTATAACAGAATCCTGGCTTAAAGCCGAAAAAATGTGCTTTAATGTAAATAACTTTTTAGTAGCTAGTTTCTTCAATAGACACTTCTGTGAAGGTGGCGGTTCTATTATTCTAATTAAAAATACACTTAAATATAAAGAGAGAAAAGATATTGTAAAACTTTCTCTTGAACGGGTTTGTGAGATTTCATGTGTGGAGATGGACACATGTATTATTTTATGTATATACAGGCCACCAGCCTCGGCCTTGTCTATTTTTATTGGAATTATGGAAGATGTTCTGTCCAAAATATATGACCTAAATAAACGTGTCTTTGTATGTGGGGACTTTAACATAGATATTCTAATTGATTCAAGTGATAAGCAAAAACTTATCTCTCTTTTTAATTCATTCAATATGAAAAACATATTCGCAGAACCAACTAGGATTACTCCAACTAGTCAGACTTGCATTGACAATATATTTTCCAATTGTTGCCTTTTGGAAAATTCTATTATTGCAGGTGTGCGTTCTGATCACAAATGTTTGATGATTAGCTTTGAGTCACAGATCAAAGCTGTAAATAAGATAATTAAGTATAGACCTTTAACTGAAAATAGATTACAAAATCTCCATAATAAGGTTTCCAATAATATAAGTAGCTTCAGATATAATATAAATGATCCAGAATCAACTTATTCCCATCTACATAAAATAATAACTGAAGAATTTAACAAAGTATGTAGAATAAAATCAAAGCAAATAAATAATACAATAAGTTTTGCAACCTGGGCCACAAAAGGCATTAGAAAAAGTAGGAACAATTTATACGATTTATATGATCAGAGGTCTTTTACATCTGATCCTAAATTCCATGAATATGTTAGAAGCTATTCAAAAATTTTCAAAAAGGTTTGTTCATCAGCCAAAGCTAATTATCTTGGCCTAAAAATTAAACAGTCAGAAAATAAATCTAAATGTGTATGGAATGTAATAAATACTGAAACAGGTAAAAAGGGGCATAATCAAAATGATCTAGCAATTAGGCAAAATGGTATAATGGTAACTGATAAAAATAAAGTTGCCAACATACTCGAATATTTTTTTACTAATATTCCTTTAGAAATTACAAATTGTATTAAATCATCAACTGGTACTTCTATTAATATTTTAAATCAGTATTTTAATAGACCAGATATTCCAGATTTTTATTTTAAGCATGTCTCATTTGAGGATATAATTAAGAACTTTAAAATGTTAAAAAATAAAAAGACTGAAGACTTGTGGGGCTTATCTGTTAAAGCAATAGACTCAATAATTCATACCATTGCACCCATCCTAGCTGATATATTTAATGGCTGTGTTGATAAGGGCATTTTCCCAGACCTTATGAAACATAGCAAGATAGCGCCAATATTTAAATCTGGTTGTAAGACGGACCCTAGCAATTATCGACCGGTGTCCGTATTACCTGCTTTGAGTAAAATTTTCGAAAAAAATATACTATCCCAGTTACTAAAACACTTTAATGAAAATAAAATATTGCATAATCAACAATTTGGGTTTACAAAAGGAAGAAACACAACAAATGCTGGTACTAAATTGATTGGAGAAATATTTGATGCCTGGGAAAACTCCGAGGATCTTATTGGGGTATTCTGTGACCTGTCAAAGGCATTCGATTGTGTAGATCATCAAACTCTGCTTGGTAAATTAGATTATTACGGTGTTCGTGGACAAGCTTCTAATCTAGTACAGTCCTACTTGTATAACAGAACACAATGTGTTAATAATAATGGCAGTGTCTCGAAAGGGTCTCTTGTTAGAATGGGTGTCCCGCAGGGCTCAATACTAGGTCCATTCCTTTTCCTAGCATATATCAATGACCTGCCCCACATGGTACAAGAAAATGCGGAAATAGTGTTGTTTGCTGACGACACTTCTCTTCTATTTAAAGTTAATAGGAAAGATAATATGTTGTTAACAGTAAATCGTACTCTGGCGATGGTCTCGGAATGGTTTACGGCTAATAATTTGGTTTTGAATTCTAATAAGACAAAATGCCTTAAGTTTTCATTACCTAACGTGCCAAAAATCGACTGCAGTGTGATGTTGGGCGGTTCTGCTCTTGAATTTGTTGAATCCACTGTATTCTTGGGCATCACAGTTGATCCCAAACTGCAGTGGGGAGCTCACATTAATACCTTATGCAATAGGTTGAGCTCAGCTGCATATGCTGTCAGAAAGATTAGGCAGCTGACTGATGTGGCAACAGCAAGACTAGTATACTTCGCCTACTTCCACAGCATTATGACTTATGGTCTCATAATGTGGGGCTCAGCGGCAGATTTAGACTCTATTTTTATTCTCCAGAAAAGAGCCATTCGAGCAATTTATGGCCTGAAATATCGAGACTCGCTCAGAAGCATATTTCCTGACATTGATATAATGACATTGCCTTCACAATATATATTTGAAAATATTCTATATGTAAGGAATAATTTAAAGTTATTTAAAAAAAATGGAGACATGCAGTCTCGCAAATTAAGAAATGCTGACAAGCTTTATATTCCTAAATTTAGGCTTCAAAAAACAAATAAAAGTTTTGTGATTAATAGTATTAGACTATATAATAAATTACCAAAACCTGTAACAGAATTAGGGGAAACAAAATTTAAGAGTAGTATTAAGAAAATTCTAATTGCAAAAGCATATTATAAAATTAATGATTTTATTAATGACAAAGATGTGTGGAATATTGCCGCTCTGCAAAGATTAGAGAATTAGTTAATAGCACATTAGGTTCTTTTTTAATAATCTGTTTTTATTTTTGATTTATAAATATTTTGAATGTAACAATTAGTTACTAATACATTATTGACTAATTAGTAAATACTGTTTATTGTGATACAGTAATATTTTTTATTACCTTATTATTATAATATAATTATTTTTTATGTAACATTTAGTTACTATTTTGTATTTATTATTTTATTAACTAATATATAAGTTTGTTAACGGAATTGCACGGCAACATTTGGGTACTTAGGAAGTAATTGTTATGTTTAGCTTGTGTGTGTCTCGAAGGTCATTCTTAGTGTTCAGGTTCTCATGGTGTGGCGTGTCCGGTGGTCGCCCCTTCCTTAGAAGGTCATTGCAGTGGTGGCACGTGTGTCGGGTCCCGGTCCGCACCCTAAGGGCCTGGTTGAGCGGGGGGATGGCTGGCACATGCGTTATGTCCGTGATCGGGTGCTGCTGTGGGGGCCTGGGACCTCTGCCGAACACGTTCAATTTATTGTTCTTAAATTAACAGAGATTTTTGCGTTTTATCGACTTTCGGGTTGCACATAGGCATGTAGTCTACCTTAATTCTGACTTGCCTGGTGGGTTACTGCTGTACCAGGTATTGTTTTCTCATAGGTACTGATAACTAAATTTAAAAGGTTATTAATTGATCGTTGTGGTGCAGTTCTGTATATGTTTTATTTTGTAAATCTGATATAGCTGAGTTTTCCTTGCAGATTCCTTTCTCAGTCAGATTAAACATTAACAGGTCACTGGAATTTGCTAAGCTGCTGGTCTTCTGCTAACAGCTTACTTATTGGACCACTTTGCTGCTTAGTCTTCTACTAGCAGGAGTACAATCATTCAAAATAATTAAATTAATGACGTTTCATAAATGCCTGTAATAGGTTTACGTGAATAAAGATATTTTGACTTTGACTTTGACTTTGACTTTGGTTCTCCTACTCACTTCCGGCGGAGAAGAATTTGAAGGTCGCCATCCGCGGCCTCCCCTACGACACCTCCCCGGACGAGATCGTCGTAGATCTCGCCCGACTCGGCCACAGTGCCGAGTATGTGCGCCCCATCAGGGCCAGGGCGGGAAGGCCTGGGTGTATATTTTACGCCCAAATTAAAAAGACACCCGACACCACCCCGGGCATATTCGCAATCACAGAATTGCTGAACATGCCCGGAGTGCGCGTCGAAGTGTGGAGGGGTCGGCCTGGCGTTGCTCAGTGCCACAGGTGCCAGCAGTTTAGGCACTCTTCCCACCACTGCCACCGACGCCTTATGTGCGTGATCTGCGGGGACGAGCATTCGGCTTCAAGCTGTCCCCGCGCCAAGGAAGAGCCGCCTACCTGCGGCAACTGTGGCGGTGAGCACACCGCCAACAACGCGTCGTGTCCGGTGCTGAGGCGCGAGCGGAGGAACAAGGCTGCAGGGCCAGTAGCCCGCACTGAAGGTGCAGAGCCTCGTCCCTCCGTTCGCCCCAGCGACGGAACCACGCAGGCCCCGACCACTCTCCGCCCAGAGGCCAACGACCCGCAAAATGGCGGACTGGCCCACAGGCGTAGAAGAGGCAGGGGAGGGAAAAGGAAGAAGGCGGCCAAGGCCAAGCAAAAAAACAAAGCTTCTTCCTCGTCCATCCCCGAACCCAGGCCAGTAGTAGCTGCAGCGGAGGCCCCAGTTAAGGAGCAACCCCAACACCCAGCCATAGCTCAAGCAATCCCGACGCCCTCCTCGGCCGGAACAGCGCCAGAAGGCATGTTTCCGATCAAGGAGGGCATCGAAATCCTAAACTCCATCTTTGAGGCTATCAGAGACGGGAGAGACGCGATCCCAGAGATCCTCAGCGGCCTTGCGAGGCTAACACTGTCCTCTTCACAGTCCAGGCGCTGAGGATCGTTCATTGGAACGCCAACGGCTTGCGTCGTAAGAACAAGCTGCTAAGAGCATTCCTTGCCGAACAGCGTGTCGACGTTGCGCTGATCAGCGAGACTCACCTTCATCCCAATGACAAATTCAAGGTCCCGAACTTTGTCATTTATCGCCAGGACGAGTGCTCTCCGCACGGACGAGCTTACAGGGGCCTAGCTGTTATCGTGCGGAGAAGCCTCATCCACCAACCTTTACCACCATCCCCTCTTACTTCCTTCTATGCTGTGGGGATTGCGGTAAGTGTCGCGGGAAAGGAGACACACCTTTATGCGGTCTACCGACCGCCTGCAGGTGTGCCTCTTGACATGTCGGAGATCCACACACTTTTGGATGCAGGCCCTCCGACAATGCTCGCCGGCGACATGAACTG
The DNA here is from genome assembly GCA_910589645.1 of Tinea semifulvella. Classification (NCBI taxonomy): domain Eukaryota; kingdom Metazoa; phylum Arthropoda; class Insecta; order Lepidoptera; family Tineidae; genus Tinea; species Tinea semifulvella. Next base: position 8,610,440 of record OU342608.1, on the reverse strand, counting down.
CAAACACGCAGCTTGGAACTCCGCTATCGCCAACCATCAGGGAGAGAGGCTCTTGGAGGATTCGGAACTCCACGGATATGATGTGTTGGGACCAGACGCCCCCACTCGGATTCCTGGGAACCCGAGAGGGCAGGCGGAGGTCCTCGACATCATCATTGTCCGTGGGATTCCGGAAACCCCTCGACAGGAGGTTCTCTACGACCTGGAATCCGATCACCTTCCTGTACTGGTCGAATTAACCGGCCATCCCACAAAAGTCTCGCTGGCAGTGCCGCGGAAACGCACTGACTGGCAGGGATTTGCCGCCCTTATGGCCCAGCATACTCCCTCCTACCCGGTGTCAACGGCCGAGGAGGTGGAAAGGCTGTCGTCTGAAATCGCCGCACAGATCCGTAGTGCACTAGGGCAGACCTCTTCCGCTGTGGCAGGAAGGGCGGGGCTACCCCCGCTCCCCCACCACATCCGGTTGCTACTACAGCAAAAGAGGCGCCTACGGAAACTGTGGCAGTTTAACCGCTGCCCGGCGATGAAGACGAGCCTGAACGCCCTCTCGGCGAAGATACGAGAGGAGCTGGACACTTACGACGCCAGCCGATGGCAAGAGCACATAGATTCCATAGGCGATCACGTACCTAGTGCGCACCGTCTATGTGCCCAATTATCCAATGAACGATCTCCCGTTCATCCTCTGATAGCCTCAGACGGAACCCCGAGGTTCCGCGCAGCAGACCGAGCCGAAATCTTTGCCGAGTGCCTGGAGGGGCAGTTTAGCCCCAACCCTTCATCGGATCGGGTGCACACGGAGACAGTGGATCGGCACGTCAGGGACTACCTGGCGGCAGAGCTGTCGGCCGGTGACGAACCGGTGACCTTCACTCCCGGCATGGTGGAGCGTGCCTTCTCCCGTGTGAAGCTGAGAAAGGCCCCCGGCGCAGATGGCGTTCCAAACATGGCACTACGGTGTTTGCCGCGACGATCAGTCGTGGCATACACCCGCCTGTTTAACGGCATCATGCGCAGCGGGCATTTCCCAGCAGCATGGAAGGAGGGGCGCGTCATCATGCTCATGAAAAAGGGAAAAGATGTGAGGAAACCGGAGAGCTACCGACCGATAACTCTGTTGCCGACGGTCTCGAAAGTGTTCGAGAAACTGTTGCTGTTGCACCTGAACCCGTGCATCACGCCGAGAGCCGAGCAATTCGGCTTTCGGTCTGAACACAGCACGACGCTCCAGCTGACGAGGCTGCTGCACCACGTGGTGGTTTCTTCTGAGAAGAAGCACACCACGGTTGCAGTATTCCTCGACATGGAGAAGGCATTCGACAGAGTCTGGCATAACGGGCTGCTGTACAAGTTGTCCCTATCCCCCACCCCTGTTAGGATCGTCAAGGTATTGGCCTCCTTCCTTGAGGGCAGGAGCTTTCACGTAGCAGTGGAGGGCGTGGCTTCGAGTCCACGTCCCATACGAGCCGGCGTTCCCCAGGGTAGCTGCCTTTCTCCGTCCTGTTACTCCTGGTTCACCAACGACATACCGCTGGCGGAGGGGGTCGAGCTAGCGCTGTTTGCTGACGACGCCGCGTACTTCACAGACTCTAGGGTCTTGAGCTACGCGGTGACGAAGATGCAGCGCTGTCTCGATCTCCTCCCCGAGTGGCTCTCCCGTTGGAGGTTGTCGGTGAACGCCAGGAAGACTCAGGCTACGTTCCTTGAGACTGGACTGAGAAGGCTGAAACCCGACCGTCCGCTTCTGTTGAACGGCGAGAGTCTATCGTGGACTAATCCAGTAAAATACCTGGGCGTCACGATAGACAAACGCATCAACATGCGCGCCCACGTGACCGCCACTGTGAACATGGCGCGGGTGGCGAGAGCCAAACTTCGCCCAGTGTTTGCATCCAGTTTGCCGCTTCACACGAAGCTACTCATTTTTAAAGCCTATATCCGCAGCCGACTCACGTACGCCGCGCCGGCCTGGTACGCTCTCACCTCAGCTACGCTGAGAGCACGTTTACAAGCGCAACAAAACCTAACGCTTCGTACCATTGTCGGCGCCTCGCGGTACGTGAGGAACGATGTAATCCATAGGGATATGCGGATGGAAACACTGGACGAATTCGTGCGTCGTCTGGCGGCTGGCATGTTCGCGCGCGCAGAGGCGACAGATTTCCCACTTGTGAGAAACCTGGCCCCTCTGCACGCCCGTCCGCCGGACGCCAGACAATGCTACGCTCGTCACCTGCTGCCAATCACGGAGTCGTAATCGCGGCTCCGCCGCCTGGCTCGTATACTTCAACCTTTAATGGTTACCCCATGCCCTGTCCGTAGTTACGGAAAGCGAACGCAACCTCTGTTAGAAGGCAAATACCTTGACACAGATTCCCCACTCCCCCCTGCGGGGGGTGTGAGAAGACTCTTCTACTACTACTACTATTAAAAAACCTTCGTCAAAAAAAAAAAAAAATTTAATGACATTATTCATTATGGACTAATTTTGTACCACTTGGGCTGTGTACAATGATAAAAAAAATTAAAACTGCCAGCCCTCTTGTCATTATTGCCATAATCTACTTGGCGCTTTAACCAAAGTGGTTGGTTTATTTTATTTCACTTTGAAAGTCAGTCTGGTAGCATTTTCATTAACTTTAAAGATATTTTAGCACGACATGTCACCTGATGATAATTGGCCCGCGAGGTCCATGAATGTTCGCAACTGGAATCCGATAATCATACTGACATCAGTCCCTAACAGTATGCTGGCTTGACTGGGCATGACGGCTATTCGAGCCTGATCCCGAAACGTGTGGATACAAATACTTCCTTGCCCCGGCAGAATGGGCAAATTTACCACCATCAGTCCGCCTACCACCAATTTGTTGTTCTCGTTGAAAGTATGTGCCATTTGCAATAATTCAAAATGCCAATTTTTACTTTTGAGGAGAATGTATTATTGTAAACTTGCCATAGTAATATTTATATAAAAATAACACCGCGGGAAACAAGTGTGACTGATAAAACAAGACTTACATAAAGTACCATCACTACCGTTTCCCTTTCGGGGTAGTCAGAAACCACGCTTATAAATAAGCGGATTCACATTTAGCCAACTTTACTATATGACAAGTGGCAAACTCGTCGATGTCTCCAGCGTACCAAACTCGAGAAATATCACAAATAAATTAAATGTATTTATTTACATTATTACAGCCTCCGTGGTCTAGTGGTAACAAACGTTGCCGTGAACTCGGAAGGTCGTGGGTTCGATTCCCGCCGGGGGCAAGTTGTACATTGTATAATTTGTCTCGGTCTGGGTGTTTATATGTATAATATGTATATATTAAAAAAAAAAAGTATAATATGTAGTTTATCAACCACCTAGTTTCCGTAACACAAGCCTCGTAGCTTACCATGGAAACTAGAATGCGCTGTGTGACCTGTCTGGAAATATTTATATTTATTTATTTATATTAAATATTTTTGTATCCCGACCAGGAATCGAACCCGGTACCTCTGAGTCTAAATCCACGGACTTAACCGCTAGACCTCGAAGGCAGTTTACTTACTTAAAGACAGGTATATTATTATCGTTGGTCTGTGTCTGTGGACAGTCCTTTAAGATAATGTCTATGCTTGCAGGTAAAGAGGGATTCAATTCAATCAGTTTCTTGGAGCTTTTCGCCGCCCGGTCTGATTTGATGAGATTGTTGAACATCGGTATACTTGGAGAAAAACTCACAGACGTTTGGCCAACGTTAATGGAAGTGCCATGTTGAACGCGTAAGAAATAACCATATATTGTATTGGATCTGGTTTGTATTTAGACTTTTCGGCGACAGCTACTCTGAAAAGGAAAATTTAATAAAGAAAAACCATTTTATACTGAGTAAAGGTTGACAAATGAAAATTTGTTTTTATACATCTATCAAGTACCAACTAGATTATAGGTCACAGCTCTGAAAACTCCGTAAGCTATATCAACGTTTCAACAATAGCCAATGTGTTCTTTAGAGAAAGAGATAGCATGTATTGCCTGTTTATCGCAGTCATTTTGTATGTGACTTTTTGAATCTAGTTGAATCCTTGATCGTATATTATAATAAGAACAAAATTAAAGAAACGTAAAAAAAATAACATCAATTTCATTTATTTATATCTACATAAAAAAAGGCACAAGGCGCCATAATTCCTTACCAAATCCTAAATTTCCTGTTTTCGACTGATTTACAATGCTATTAATTTCATCATTACACCCCCTAAAACAGAGAGAGTCCTGTTGGAGATGGGCCTTCCAGAAATTCTGGAGAATTTGGCCTACACTTGCCACGCCTGGCCAGATGGCGGGCTCTATGATACTTAGGTAAATTAAGAAATAATGTATTTGTCAGAAACATGGTCGGTACAGGGATGAAAATTATTATATGTAATTATATCACATGCTTCGCTATTTCTAGCATACAAATATTTATTTAGTCACATGAATTTGACGAGCTCAGTGTCTAGGTATTCTTTTGTCGAATAAAAACATGTATTAATCAGCATTTGTTTGACTCTTAATTTGAACAGTTTTAGTGGCAGCTCCCTTATAGTAACTGGAAGCTTATTAAATATCTTTGTTGCCTTTGCATAATAATTTCGGCTATATTGAGTACTTTTATGCGCTGGAATAATTATTCTACTAGGATAACGCGTTTTCAAATTGCAATTATCCCCAAGACAACTTTCTTAGCATTTCATAGGTTCACCGTGCGGGTGCCATTTGCATCGTGTGTGCTAGAGCCATCGACGAGCTTGCCTTTTGTCATGATAGGCCTATAGTAAAGTTGGCTAAATGTGAATCCGCTTCGTCGTCGTAAAGATATATGATGTAAGTATATATTAATCCTATTACATACACATACATACATATCTTCACGCCAAATCCCTTGCGGGGTAGGCAGACAATTGAGCGCCATTTGTCACGATCACGACATACCTCTTTCGCTTCTTCGACATTCATCAACCTCTTTATACATGCCCTTTTGTTTCGATGGCTTTTAAATTCACTTTCAGCTAATGTTTTATTTATTTGATCATGATAGGCAAGTCTTGGTCCGCCAGGGCCTCTTTTACCCACAACTTTCGCATTATATATCTGGTTCGTCAATCTCTCTTCGCTCATCCTTTCAACATGCCCGTTCCTAATAATAATCCCATTATAACCTATATTATTATAACCTTTTGTAATTATAGTATTATTATTATTTCTATGATTGCACCTATAATTGTTCAAATTTGTCCCTAAGGTTTGGCTGTCAGAGAATGTCTTCGGGCATTAAGTCCGCCTTTGTACTTTGTGCAATAAAGTTTTTTAAATAAATAAATGTTTGTACGATAAACTCTACAGGGTTTAGGCACGAACAGTGGATAATTCTCCGCCTCAGCAGAACTATTGTTGTGTCAACTTACAATCTAAAAATTTATTGAAATAGTATTATAACAATACTATTTATGTCAAAAACTATAAATTCGTAGCTGTAAGGTGGCCGTGTCAGCTTACAGCCACGATAGATAAAATATATACTAATGTAACACAAAAAAGACTAAAAGCCAAGCCAGTGTGTTTTAAAGGCGCTTGTCACTAATAATAGGGAATCACGTCACAAGACGAAGAAATACGGATACAAATAAAATCTCGATTGCAACAATAAATAGGGTAGAAGAAAAACAAATAAATATTCAACATGGCGGGTCGGATCTCGTGGCCGATCGTGTTTATGTGTCTAGTCATGTAAATTCACTGCTGAAACATTTAGACCACGTCCGAGCCCGGGGCCGGTCGGGGATTTTGTATCCGATCCCCTTCCGAGGCGATGCGACTTGCATGCGATAAATATATCAATATATTTTTCACACCATGCCAAAGTAACCGTTCAACTTCTTAGGTTTTTAGTAGGGTACAATAAACAAAATAGATGTCTCATTTCGATAGTAAAGGAGATGCCAGTAGTGGGCTGTAAATGCGTCTTTACCATTCATGTATTAAAAAACTTGTCTGTATTTATTTATTTCATACAATTAAAAAACATCAAGTTCCAAAAAAGACTTAATAGTACTACTGAGACGAAGGTAAGGCATAGCTAATTTATGATTACTGCGTGTGTTACGAGAAAGTAAGTGGTAATTTATTTTAAATTGTTTTTAGAAAAATAATAATATAGTTACGTAAATGATGTTGACAAATCGTCAACCAATGTGCACCGCCCATTCCATGTTGCTCTGATCGCAACAAACCGCCAGAAATTGTTGGCAATGGAATCACAAACGGGCGATTCTAAAAACAATAAATCACAGTGCAAATTTGGCTACGCTAAATAAATAAATAACACAGTCATTATTTATACTAAACTGATTGAATTAAATCGTCCGTTTTTCTGCTGTACCTAGTTAATGCATTAGCGGAAACATACAGTACCTATTTGGTTGGGTAGGGAAAAAAAGTAAAGTTAATTATTATATATAAACATACGTATATATTACTTACTAACGCTGTCAGGAGCTATTTAAGAAGTGTTAATACACCAGTTTTTTAAAAGATTACCTGGTAGTTGCTTGCCGTATGATGACAGGAAGATCGTTCCATAAATTAGTAGCAACTACTACGAAAGAGTTAGAGACAAATGCAGTATAATGTGAGGGAACAGATAGAAGGGAGTTGTGAGAAGAGCGAAGATATTTGTCATGGAAAGAAGAGAATATATTAGAAGTAAGAATATAAACCGATTATCCAAAATCAAAAAATGAGTTTTTATGCGTGTTTGTTTTTATGCGTATGTGTTTGTAAGGTAAGAAGTAAATATAGGTTTATAGGAATTAAATTATTAACAGTGTAATGTGTGTGCGTGTGTGATGTTGTAGGTTTGTAGAACACAGCTGGCATAAAAAAATATATACAAAAAACTCAATGCAAACTAAAAAAAAAGAGAAATAAAAAAGCGAATTAAAAACAGTAAAACAGTTGAATAAGTTCAGGAATAACCCAGATACGAGGATAGAGGGCTCGTGGGTGCACTCGCCGGCTACAATTGCCCATTCGTAAAGTTTCGCAGATAAGGAGCTCGCAGGCTCTAGCACTGATCAACGCGTTAAGCTGAAAATAAATTTAGCAAGCGCGATATGCAGTGACGACCCACGGTAGTAAATGCTGTTTCACTTCCTGGAGAGGCGGGCGATTGGGATAGTGGACGACACTGCAGTGTCTAAAACTTCAAAACAATCGCTACAACTTCGCAGAGCATATTCTACAAGCTACATATAACATATTCTGAAGAGCTCCACAATCTTCTCTATTCCGCAACTGAACACGTACTCCCATACCGTAGCCACTATCCCGCATATGCGTACTTATGCGTACGCATAAATTTGGAGACTCTTACATCTATCGCACGCTGAAGAATTGGAATGCTCTCCCAGCCAATGTATTTTCTCATTTCTATAACCTGTTCTATTCTGTTACTTAGTCACAAACATAATTAGTGGATTACGTTATTTACGTCAGATGTTGCGTCATAATTACAAAATAATATTCAATTCTCAACTCTATAAGCTCTCGACGTTGACAGCGGCCGTGCGAATATCAAATATAATAGCTTAATTCGAAGTGAATTATAGTACATTAAATATAAATTAAAAGCTACCTAAATAATAAAATTAAACATAAACTAAACTATAAATAAAAAATGTCCTCTAGAGACGTCCCATCCGAGATAGTCCCAAGAAGACTGGCAACATTTCCCCTCTGTATAGCGAGGCTAATACGTTGGCAGAAATAATTGCCAGCCTTCCTCAATCTTACTTCTAAAAAAATTGTGTAATTTGTCTTCTAATTTGTATAATAATTAATATTATTTGAATGTTGTGTGTGCTGCTTGGATTCCAGTCTAGTCCATGTATAAATTAAAAGAACTCAAATTTGCAACCAGCTGTAATATGTTTGCACAACTAATAATAAATAAACAGTTAAGTACAAGTGACGATGCAGTAACGACTTAAGCCATGCTCATCTCTTCTCCACGTAGGCGTGCGCAGAAATACGGCACCTCAGGGAGACCACTACGGTTGATGACTGGGACTCCAGTTCACACTGATGCGCTATAAAGACGCGTCTACCTCAATCTTAGACTCGAGTTCTGTAGACTAGACCCTAAATAACGGTTACGACTTTTAGACGTATACATGTTTTGGTAAAAAAGACTGACTTCATTATATTAGGTATGTGAACCACATTGTTGTCCATGTGGAAAAAATGTTGATGACCTTGGTCACCATGACCTGTCGTATTCCAAAATCGCGCTTTATCAGGCTCGTCATGCCCAGTCAAGCCGGCATAGTGCGAGGGACTGATGTCAGTCATGAGTCTCTAATTCCAGTTGCTAGCATTCATGGACGTCGCATCTCACTTACCATCAGGTGAGCGCAAGGTCACATGTCTTACTAGTATTAAAAAAAAAAAGCGTGCCACTAGCACTCAAATGGCGACCACCAAGAACCAGAATCAATACGTTAATGTGTTCAGTGATACCTTTAGAAATTGGTCTAGCTACGCTGGCATAGTGTGGTTGGTTAAGGGGACTAATAATAAAATGATTTTCTTTTTCTCAAGCTTTAAAAATATTTTTCAACATTGTTGCTACATTTAATTCCATATATCTTAACCTAAGAATGTATAAATAAACTAAATTCGTGGCTGTAAAGGGGCCGTCTCAATTTATTCTCTAAAAAACAATATCATGTAACATTAAATACAATTTAAATTTGGAGGAGATTATTTTGTATCAATTATTTTTTAGGTTAAATTTAGATTTTGTTGTAATATAAAAATTCGTGGCTGTAAAGAGGCCGTGTCATCTTACAACTAAAAAAATAATAATATTCATTAAGTCAAATAATTTAAATCTATAAATTTAGATCGTGGCTGTAAGGAGGCCGTGTCAACTTACTGCACGGATTTAACCGCTAGACTACGGAGGCAGGTTTAGAGCTCATAATTAGTGCCGTAGTTATTAGATACTGCCAACTTAAGCCTACCTTAGTCGGCACTGCCTTTGTTATTACGCGAGATTAAATTGTAAACCGAAATTAATCATTTCTTGCATTGTGTCGCACCCCATTGAGATTGAAGACAAAAACAGACGAGACGAAAATGAATTCAGCTTATAGGTGGAGGCGTAGACGTATTATTCACGGACACGCCTAAAAAAATGGAAGTTTCACTTTCGGGTAGTCAGAAACTATGCTTATAAATAAGCGGATTCACATTTAGCCAAATTTACTATAGGCCAATCATGACAAGTGGCAAGCTCGTCGATGTCTCCGGCATACCAAACTCAAGAACTATCACAAATAAATTAAATGTATCTATTTACATTAAGTTCGGCCTTAAAATCAACCGCAGCAAAACGAAAGTGATGATCGTAGACCGAGCCAACAATAACTGGCCAGAAATTACAAGGATAGCAAAGTGCGATGTGGTCCGATCTTACATTTATCTGGGAGCACCAATATCTAATAACGGTGGATGCGAAGATGAAATCAAGCGTCGAATGGCAGTTACAAGATCTGCTATGGACAAGGAAGATATGGAGGAACCGAAACGTTACCAAAGCCACTAAAATCCGGCTGGTTAGAGCTCTTGTGTTCCCTATTTTTCTGTATGCTGCGGAGACGTGGACCCTACGCGAAACAGAAAAAAAAAACGAATTAATGCTCTAGAGATGTGGTGTTGGCGGAGAATGCTGGGCATATCATGGACGGAGTTCCGAACAAACAAATCCATACTGGAGGAACTGGGGATCAGACAGCGCCTTTCCTCGACTGTACAATTACGCATTCTCACTTTCTTCGGACACGTGTCACGGCGTGGAGAAACATCAATCGAGCGCTTGGTAGTCCAGGGGAAAGTCGATGACGAAAGAGGATGCGTGGTAGGTCTCCGATGAGATGGACCGATCAGGTGAAGGTTGCAATGGATCATCTCCTACATGAGTGCACTAGGAAAGCCGGGGTCCGAGAGGAGTGGCGACGGCTTGTTAAGCGTGCCACTAGCACTCCAATGGCGACCACGAACACTCTGCCAAGAGTGTAGCGACTAAGAAGAATTTACATTAATAAATATTTTTGTGTCCCGACCAGGAATCGAACAAATCCAAACTTAACCGCTAGACCACGGAGGCAGTTACCTATAGTACCTATAATAATTCTTCCGTAGGCATAGAGGCAAAAATATATAATTGTTTGCCAAAGGTATGGACAGAGATGCCTTATAAAATATTCTGCAGAGTACTGCAGGCGTGGCTAGTTCAGGAATGTTACTATACTTTGGAGGAATAATATGTGTATTTTAAGCAACACAAAGGTTTTTGTGAGCTAAAGTTACTAATAGATCAAGGAGAACTAATATTCTAAGCTTGTCCTAGTTAATTTTTAACTTTTATTTGCTGGTCCATATAACTACGTCCATGTATGTCGGAGTTATAGAAAACTGTACGTCGGAGTTATGTTTAGGCGGGCGCCATTGTTGGTATTCAGTGAAATAATTAAATTTGAAATAAATGACGACAAATTAGTACCTTAATATAAAATATGATTCCCATTAAATATGAGGGAGGACCACTTAGTAAATGCGCATCCCAAAATCATTGTAGGGTAATAAGTAATGTATCATTACGACCGTGATTATTAACGGTCTAAAAAATCAGTTCGTAACAAGTCTACGTTTAGCCAACTTTACACTTTTACGATCAGGTAGCATTGAGTCGCTAACTTAATATTTCCTTAGTGGCATTCGCTTACCCTAATGTCCGCGTTCCCATACAAATACCTAAATTTAGTTAATAAAATTTTGTTAATTAATATATAAAATATAAAGGCTAAAATTAATAAAGCCTACATCCATACTAATATTATAAACTAGCTGTTTTTGCCCGGGTAAACGGACAGCGACACGAAGTTAACTTTGTTGCGCATTATTTTGGGAGGTATCTTCTAAGGTATTGATTTTAATTGCATGGTGTAAAGAGAAAAAATAATCTTCATGAAATTCTGAAGCCAACTATTGTATTTAAAATAATAAGGATTAATACCGTATTTGTATAAATAGCTTTTCAATTACCGCTTTAAAATTGCCCATTTTTTTAAGTAATGAAATGGATATTCTAACGGGTACATGTAGGTTGCAGAGTTTTATTAGCATTTTAAAAAAGAATAGTATTGTCAATAAATAAATAAATAAATATTTCCAGACAGGTCACACACAGCGCCATCTAGTTTCCGTGGTAAGCTACGAGGCTTGTGTTACGGAAACTAGATGGTTGATAAACACATATTATACTTTTTTTTTTTGTAAATACTCGTATATACATATTATACTTATAGGTCCTTTCCTCTACAACAAGCTTTTTGGTATGTGTAGTCTCAAGGACGCCAGTGTCCGCGAAGCTAGGTCCAGACTCTCGGGACTGTTGCTGACATGGGACTATCAAGATACAGAACAATTTCTAAGAACCATCCGTTGATTTAAAGAACACAACAATTTGTTTATATTTCTTATGCTTTTTTACTTAGATTTTAATTTTTATTTTTTATTTGTATTTCCCTTTTGTAAACTATTATTGGTAATTCGACTGCATGGTCCCATAGTTGGTCAGGCATGAAAATGCCTTGTGTGGGTCCACTACTAATCAGATTGATAATTTGTTGCAGTATACTTACTATTTGATAAATATTTGTTTGGAATAAGTGTAGATTGTATTTTGTAGGTATATTGGTAAATAAACATATTATTATTATTATTATTATTATACATATAAACACCCAGACCGAGACAAATTATACAATGTACAACTGGGAGTCCGACAGAGCGAGTATTTTTATAAATATTAGGATTAAAATAATAATTACAGTTAAAGTCTAACGCGTAATAGTGTCCCACGTAGGAAAGTGTTTAGTTTTTCTACATTTGTATTAGTCATATTGAAAATATAAAGTATAAAAAAGTTTTATGCATTTTCAATAAAAAAGGATTTCCGTAGAATCCTCTCCGTAACAATTAAAAGCAACTACATCCAACCGCAGGCGTTGGGTAATTTTGTGACTGCAAAGGCAGGTTACAATATACAGTGGGTTTATATATAGTGGGTTTGGTCTATAAATTCAAGGTTGCTCAGCGAGCTTTGGAAAGAGCTATGCTTGGTACTTCCATAATGGATAGAATTCGAAGCGTTAATATTCATCAGATAAATAAAACTACTGACATAGCTTTTAAAATTGGCAATCTGAAATGGCAATGGGCCGGATACACCTGCTGCAGAAACGACGAACGATGGGGCAAACGGGTATCTAGAGTGGAGACCACGTACGGAAATACATAGAGTGGGACGATCCCCCGCCAGATGGACGGATGACCTGAAGAAGGTTGCTGGTGGGGATTGGATGAGGCCTACATTCAGCAGTGGAGAGATACAGGCTGATGATGATGAAAAGTTTTTGACATCTACTATAGTACATTTTTAAATGCACCTCAAACAACTAATTTTATATAAATTTGAAGAAGAATAACAGCTGAAAAAATAATACAAGAAATATTTAAAACTCTAGTGAAACGTATTCCTTGGGGTGTGATAGAACAGTAAATAAAGCTCTTTCGAGATAGATTCGTTTGTCTCGAGAGGGCCAAGTTTGGAACAAACTTATTTGCCAAGAAAATTCTGCTCCACCTCGCGAGAATTGAGAACCTTCAAAAATGTTGCGATACGAAGTTGATTGATGAAAATGAACAGTCTCGTTGAACCCGAGACGTCCTAAGCTGCCAGAGTTTATCCATTTAACTAAATATAGTTAAATATTTGTAGATCGATATTTTGTTATTCGATATTTGAACACATAAAAAAATAACTGAAAGTGCGATGTGGGCTTAGTGATAGCCGTTTGCCATTTCTCGCAAACGTCCTTTTTATATAATAATAATAATAATAATCGTTATTTTCAGGCAACAAAATGAATATACAAAAGGCCCATAGATATATACCTTAAAAACTAAAATATATATAATATAAATATACACTGCACTACAGCTTCCGCATCTTCATCTTATTGTGGTCAAAGTAATACCCATTGGGTACGGCGACCACCTTCTGACGAAGGCTGACTGCTGCAGTGGGGGTCGGCGCCGGGGTCCTCTTAGGTGGTTCACGGGGGTTCGGTGCTGCGGTAGGCCCTGTCGCATCTTCCGTGGTGCATTTCGCAGGCTCAAATGAATCTATGTATCGACGAAACACAACGCCCTGCGGCCAGAAATCTTTCTTCAAATTTTTTTTTAATTTATCCGACCGCACAAGAATGCGATAGGCCTTAAAGTTTGTGTCTCGCCATTCCGAGACCAGTTTGGTGATTTCCATACCGATTCGGACTCGTCTCGTTCACGTATATGGTCAGGGACATCCTGACAGACAGACATCGGAGTCATCCAGGCTCGGATGTTTAATAGGCCTGGTTTGGGGATGGGATAATCTCCCGTGTTCTCCAACAGGATCTCGGCGGATAATTTCCCGCTGGTGAGTCAACGCACCCTTGGTGCTGGGCACTTTTCCTAGTATACTAGTAATATGTTCGTATATTCGTCTACTTTAGTTGTTCTCCAAAAACGCCTCCCATCCAGGGACCGTGCAAAAGTAGTAGCGATATCCTAAAGATCCTTGTAGGATTCGTTGTCAGTCCGGTACAACATACGTTAAGCTAGGCCGATAACACATGCCTCGGTAGATCTCTTGCAATTACAAAATTTCGCAAGAACCACGGCGCTCCAGATACCACCCTGAGCGATATGTTCTACTGACTCTGGATCTTGTCCCTATTGTTTTTAGGCATAAGTAAGTCAAGAACGGATGAACATCTTGTAGATCATCACCTTCAACCTGAGCGGCAAACTAGAGTTCATTACAGGACGTAACATGGCTCGGGCCGCCTTCGCCTGATTAACGGCATAGATAAATAGATAGATATTTTTTTTATTGCACAATAAACAAAAAAACATTTAAATGTACATAGGCGAACTTAATGTCAAGTAACATTTTCTACCAGCTAACCTTTGGGATAGTGAGCAATGATTGTGGGTGCATTAAATCATTAATTTAAAATCGAGATTAGTAATTTAAAAAAAAAACTTTAACTATTACTAGCAACTAAAGCTAAAATACTTATACACTAATATATAAATATATAATAACATAAGTACATAAAAATAAATAATAAATATATATATATATATATATAATATTTATTATGTATTTATATGTACTTGTGTTGTGACGGCATAGCAGGCCATATCACCCATTGTATACGTCCTGTTAAGGATACAGCCCAGGTATTTGAAGATGGGCGTTTTTTTTTTTTTTTTTTATTCCTGCACGACATGTGACATTTCGCCCACCTGATGGTAATTGGCGCGCATGGTCATTGAATGTTAGCAACTGGATTCAGACATGTCATTATGTCTGACATCAGTCCCTAACACTATGCCGGATTAACTAGATGCCTTTTCACACTTTACTTGAAGGACTCCAGGTTATAGGAAAGTGGAAACACAGAGGCTGGAAGGTTATAGGTACGCGAAGGTATGGTGACTACGGTATGTGAGTGCATATTTTGACCTGTGCGTGTGGTTCTGTTGAGGAATGGAGAGGAAGAAATTAGGTTATAGAGCTCTTCAAAGCACTCACCATAGTATAGCCGGTAGAACACGCTCAGAGAAGCTACATGTCAGCGAAGTTGCAGCGATTCAAGAGTTCCAGATATAGTGGCATCGTCCACAATTTGAACAGCTCGCCTCTGTAGGACATTGAGAGCATCCGAACTTGGCTGAACCATCCCAAAGGTGTGAACAGTATTTGTTACGAATTGAACGTCTATGCTCTGAAAAAGAATATTTTATTTCCTTATTATGATTTTTTCATATTTAGAATGTTCAGAATTTGACTTGTAGAATTGTCTAAATTTTGTTATTTTATTATAAATTATATTCTCCTCTCTAAAAAGCAAAACGATTTTATTTTATAGTGGCGACCGTGACAGGACACGAACCTGCAATTTTCGGATTATGATATATAAAGTATATGTGTAATTTATGTAACAGTGTAAGTATCTATCGAAGTGTTTTTCGAGCTACGGGAATGTTGTATATTTATTTATAAATATATTTTTAGGGGCTTAAAACATAGTTAATGCTTACTTGAATCTGAAAGAGTTTGTATTGATACTTTGACTGGGTTATGATAAGCCGATCCTAGCCCAACATTAGTGGATTACAGACGAAAGCTTTCACCGAATCGGCTGTCCAATCTAAAAACATAGCAACTGACATATAAAAAAAATATTGGCTCTCAGCTGTAAAATTACGAAAATGCACATCATAATATTAATAAAATTATGTTAAATCATTTATTGACTAAATTAACATAAAATCACATTTTGACTGTAATGGCATGTTATTTGTTTGTCCAACCGACATAAAATTAATTAATTTAAAATATTATTTTAATTTATAACAGCTTAAACAAAACTGCCTCCGTGGTCTAGCGGTTAAGTCCGTGGATTAAGACTTGGAGGTACCGGGTTCGATTCCTGGTCGGGACACAAAAATATTTAATAATGTAAATAAATACATTTAATTAATATTTAATTTATTTGTGATATTTCTCGAGTTTGGTACTCTAGGGACATCGACGAGCTTGCCACTTGTCATGATTGGCCTATAGTAAAGTTGGCTAAATGTGAATCCGCTTATAAGCGTGGTTTCTGACCACCCCGAAAGGGAAACGGTCGTGTTGATTCTTTACTTTTCTCTACTTAAACAAAAATCTACCAAAATATAATCTAAAGCTAAGATCATGGCAAAATTACAAGTATAGTACAGTGTTAGTGTTGCTAACTTAAAAAAAGAGATTCGCAGTTGATCATTGAAAGTAAAATCCTTATTATATTATCCAGTTTAAATATTTAATACTAGATATTATTATAATAATAAGGTAAAAATGTATTATTGGTTCTACTTGTTATTTAGGTATCATTATCCCTATTACTTTTATTTATTGCAAAATAAATAAATAAATCAGCGGCAATCTTAAAACCTTCAATGGCAAGAGAACCGACGGAATGACTGTTGGGCCGGGAAACTTGGCAAGTCTCTGGTGTGGGATGCGACGTGTGTAGACACATCAGCTCCATCTCACATACAGGCGACCTCAGGCGCGGGGATTGCGTTTCGGAGAGCCTCAAATTGCGCAAATACGCCAACCTTGGTACCGGTTACGAATTTGCGCCACTTGCGGTCGAGACGAGGGACTTGGCAAAGAAGTTGTCAAAGTGGCTGACGGAAAGGTCTGGAGATAAGAAGGCTAGCAATATTTCTGCCAACGTATTAGCCTCGCTATACAGAGGGAAAATGTTGCCAGTCTCCTGGAATTATCTCAGATGGGACGTCTCTAGAGGACATTTTTTTATTTATAGTTTAGTTTATTTATAATTTTATTATTTAGGTAGCTTTTAATTTATATTATGTATATTAATTTACTTCGAATATTTATTGCAAAATCTATGTTCCATTTTTAAGTGGAAACTTTGCTGGACTGTGTAGCATATTATCTCGCTCGCATCTCA
Organism: Tinea semifulvella; assembly: GCA_910589645.1. NCBI lineage: Eukaryota > Metazoa > Arthropoda > Insecta > Lepidoptera > Tineidae > Tinea > Tinea semifulvella. The sequence continues at coordinate 8,593,757 of OU342608.1, read as the reverse complement.
CTGTGACACATTTTTCTATCTTATTTGCGGTGATACAACTAGGGGTGTGACTTTGCGTGTTGTGTTGTCTATCGGTTCTGCATTTTGTATTGAACAATAGAGCGCGTGAATATTGTCATATGTTTAAAGCCTAAACCTAGATTTTTGGTTTACTGTCATTTGACGATAGACAGACCATATTGATCCACGAATTGCTAACATTTTTTTTCTCTTTTTTTACATTATAAACTTTCAAAAAGGTTTAGAGTATCATCACCGTATTTCATTCGGGGTAGTCAGAAACTTCGCTTTTAAAGAAGCGTTCACATTTAGCCAACTTTACTATAGGACGATCATGACAAGTGGCAAGCTAGTCCATATCTCTAGTGTACAAAACTCGAGAAATATCACAAATAAATTAAATTATTTTATCACGATGTCTAAATCCACTAGAGGTTTATATAACACGTTTGTTGATACTTATAAAATATATTTATTTTATGCAGTTACTTGGTATTTAAATTTGAGAGCCACACTGCTAGGGCAACCTGTAATCGGCTTTCTGACCCTTTGCCGCCATAAATAGTTAAGGATTTTACGAGAAAATCAACCCTGTTATGGAAATTTGTGGGAAATTACCGTAACAATATATACAGGGTATATAATATTATATGTATACGTAAGCAAAATGAATGTAAAATATTATCACGACCGTAACAGACGTACTATTATTTGCTTCACAATTGTTTGAGTATATGCACCATATATATAATTTCAAACTAATTTGCAGTTATTGCAAAATTTGTTGAACAACCTACTCCTAAATAATAGATAAATATTTGTATGCTAGAAATAGCAAAGCAAACGGTCGTGATGATACTATACTATACTATCTATCGACTATCATGTTTCTGACAGATAATTATTTCTGTTAAAAAAAAAATGTCACGACATATAGTTTCATAGAAAAAGTTGTTCATTTCTATCAATAGAATCATATATTATGAAAGTACACAAAAAGTTAATTATAAAATAGCACTTGACAGTTATAACTCTGAAAATTATAAGCATAAAGCCCAAAGCAAACATAGCACTAGTCTGTACCTCTGGGTAGATTGTGCAACCCACAGCTGTGCGTGATATAGTTAACGGATTCTATTATATAACGTTTGCAACTAAGTAACAGAATAGGGCCGCTGAGTTGACTTAGCCAGTCATTAAAAAAAAAAAAAAAAAAAAAAAAAAAAAAAAAAAAAAAAAAAAACATCTTAAAGGTTAGCTCGTAAAGAATGCCTACTGGCATTATAGCTCTAAATTATGGAATCCACTTTTTTTTTCACAATCTAAAGCTTTGCGCTGGAATAATAGAATCCCGCTGCATTACCTTTCGTAGTTTGTCTGTTTTTAACGTCCCATGGGTGGAAATATTTGTATTCAACACAGAGGTTTACATTTCGACACATCCCCAAAATCAAAGTAAAGTTTGGAGCAGGCACTTGTGGAAAATGTGGCTGTAAATAATAAAAGGCCCTCGATCTGTACCTGGGCTGTACGGTGGACAAAAATAAGTCTAGACCAAACTACACAATACAAACTTACTTATTTTTATTTCATTATGCATTTTTTGTCGATTATTATATACGAGTATGTACATCGGCGCAAAGGCGACGTGACACGATTATTGATAAGTATTGCATATTGATTATTTTGGTATTCGAATGAAAAATGAAAAAAAAATGTATGCGAGTACTATTTTAGTATCGATGTATTCAGACGAATGAATTAAATTTAATTCTTAGTGGCAACATTCGTAATTCCAATGCTCTTTCTGATTGGTACGCGTTCTGTCAACCGAGCCACCACCGCGCCATTTTATTTATTTTATTTATTTATTAGGGTCGCCAACAGTGACAGCAACAAAACATACATTGATTTTTACTTACAACTAAGACAGAAAACAGATGCTGCACCAATTACAGGCAACCACCACATGCTATTACAGTATCCATTAATTGGGCTTTTGAGTAGCCAAAATAAAAACAAAATACAATTACAGCAACAACTAAGTAAATCCAAGCAAAAAACAAAAATAATAGAACATGATACAACCACAATAAAGCAACACAATTCCAAGGATCAAAATTGGTTAAACAGCATTTCAGTTTACAGTCCCAGCCAGGATCCGCTGCAGTGACAATACATTGCGCTTAAAAACATGCAAATAATTAGCAAATATGTCTAGACTGTCATTATTTTTTCTTGAAAATATGTTGTGTTGACGACATGTACGGTTTAGTGATGAGTGGAAACCCAAATTGGATTTAGATTGTCGTAGAATGAATAGATCATATTTGCCAACCCTTGGCAGCCTGGTCGACACAAAGACACGAACACGGGACAGTAGGTGGGGTGCGTCGATTTTACCGTTGCCTTCGATCTAGTAATGAGGATAAATTAAAATATTTTAAACGATCTTTGTAATGTAAAAGTTATCTTCCTTTATTAACACTAAATGTCAGATGCCACAAAAACCTCTTCTGAACACTCTCGATGCTCTTGATGTACACGTCATAGTGTGGATTCCACACAATGCTGCAGTATTCCAATATACTGCGGACCAGAGAATTTTCATTGAAATATTCATCGTCCAAGTCAGGTCAAACTTTATTTTTGTCGACTGTACATGGTCTGTACGTGAACGCCTTGTGCAAACTTTCCCCTTTTTGATTTCAGTATTTCATCTTTATTTGAACGCGCAATACTACCCACCTACGATATTTTTTCAATGTTAATTTATCAGAATTTCTCTGCTTACAATTTTTCCAATATTTTTAACTTTGTTTTTTCGCAGCGTATATTTTGTAAATATTGATGAAGTGAAAAGCTTTTTGTAATAATGTAAAAGCTTCTCTGTGTATTGACTTTAGTTTTTCAATAACAATAAAAAAGCTATTGGTTTCAAATTTCAAAAGTTTATTTAAAAAAAAAATATGAAAGATGGACATTCGCAAAATTGCCTGACGATAGGACCCCAGCCTGAAGGGCCACCGTAGGAGGTCGTATGCCAAACTAACAGTGTTGCCTCATAAGGAGACCCCAAGGACTAAAACCCTATAAACCGTCTCTCTTTTACTGTTGGACCTGTGTGCCTTTACGGCTAAGTCTGAGTCGTGGCTACGGAGTGAAGGCACTCGTTCGCCGCTGGAGCGTCAGTTACCAATATTCTGTTTCTCTGTTATAACCGGCCAGCGCTCTTTTTATCTGCCGGTAACTACTAATATTTTAGCTCAAATAAACAAGGTTTCACGATCCACATTGCTAATCTCATATATTCCTATTTCCTATGTTAGATATAATTCCCGCCATAATTATTATTTCATCATAATCAATGACTTGTATCTAAGAAAATAGTCGTCAGGCAATCGGTTGAAAAAGCGTGGCCCCAAAATTTTGCAATTATTTTAAATAAAATCTAATTTATCCAGAGTTTGTTAATAAACTGCCTCCATGGTCTAGCGGTTAAGTCCGTAGATTTAGACTCGGAGGTACCGGGTTCGATTCCTGGTCGGGACGCAATAATATTTATTAATTTAAATAAATAATTTTAATTTATTTGTGACATTTCTCGAGTTTAGTACGCTGAAGACATCCACGAGCTTGCCACTTGTCATGATTGGCCTATAGTAAAGTTGGCTAAATGTGAATTCGCTTATTCATAAGCTATACCAAATTTTTGAGTGGAAATTTCATCAAAAACTGTGGACATTAACTTAATCGTTTCTAAGTGGTATTTTATTACTTAAATATATTTTTAAAAATATTTTTTATAGACGGAAACTTGTAAAATCGCCTGACGATTCGACCCCAGCCTAAAGGCTGCATAATAAGACCCCTACGAACTAAAACCCTATAAACCGTCTCTCTTTCACTGTTGGCCCTGTGTGCTTTTACAGTTAAGTCTTGACTTCACTTTACGGCATTCTTTACAATCCCCAAACTCCTTTATACCTTAAGACTCGTTTCCAGTTCCTTGGAGACAGTCATAATCTTCATCTTCGCTCTGCTAATAACAATCAGCTCAAAATCCCTACCCATTCTTCCAGCAGATATTCAGATTCTTTTACAGTTTCCGCTGCTCGTGAGTGGAACAAACTTCCTCTGGTTATCAGACGGGCGCCGTCTATTAATATATTTAAAAATCTACTTATCGCTCACTTTCTAAACAAACAACAGAGATCTTCCTGGTACCTATATCTATCATACTATTTTATTGTGTGTAAACAGTACTATATACGTGCTTGGTTTCGTATTTGTGTATATATATATATTTATGTATTTAAGTAGTAGTATGTAACGATTATTATGTATTGTATTTAAATTGTATATTTATAATAATGCACCCCGCAAATCCTCTACCACACTCCCAAAGGTTAGCTGGTAGAAAAAGCCGAAATGGCTTTAAGTTTGCCTTTGTACATACTTTTAAGTAAAGTGCAATAAAGTATTTAATAATAATAATAAAAGGCATTAAGTTCGCCCTTGTACATTACTTTTAAGTTTTTTGTGCAATAAAGAGTTTATAAATAAATAAAAGTCTGTCCCGTATTAGAACGTGGCTATTTAAGTAAAAATGCCACTAAGAAAGGCTTCAGTTACTAAATAAATGGTTCTAAATATTAAATTGAGGGTCCAAAAAAAAATTTAGGGCCATTATTTCTCAACTGCAACTTTATTGTAACTGGTCTATGATTATGTCCCGAGTAATCTCCACCATTGCTTGTTTCAGAAAACCTATTCATATTCATGGTTTTGTCGGGCTTAAGCCACTCATGAATTAATTGTTTTATGCCTTCCCAGATTAACCTAATTACGAGTGTATTACCAGCTCCGGAAACGGCTAAGATGCTTATTAATTTTTCATAACTTTAGTTAGTTCCACGTTATTCTGATTAACAGCCCTAATGAGTTTTCTGCAAACAGATTTTCAATTAACGTTCCTTATTTTAGCAGTCACTTTTCTAACTGGCTGCCAAGAGTTTTAGATAGGGAAGTACAGACAATTCAGCTTAGCGTTATTTTTGCGATTTTAGCTTATTTTATTTTATTGTGTCAAATAATTTTATCATTATGCCTCTTCCTCATACGCCTAAAGTCAGAAATAAAAGAAGGCATGTACAACGTGCGGAAATTCCGACGCATACCATGTCTGATTCGAAGCTAAACGAGCAATTCTCAACAAAGTCATCTTCTGGAGAACTCCGACCTCGTATTACTATTCCCTCTAATTTCTCACTAAGTTTAGTAGGTGGTAGGCAGACTGATAGTGGTAATTTGTCCAGTCTGCCGAGGCGGGGAAGTATCCACCATTCGTGCCGATAAACCCAGTAAAGTGTATCCACACATTTCGGGATCAGGCTCGAATTGCCGTTATGTCCAGTCAAGCCGGCATAGTGTTAGGGACTGATGTCAGTCATGAGTGTCTGATTACAGTTGCTAGCATTCATGGATCTCGCTCCCCATTACCATCAGGTGGGCGCAAGGTCACATGTAATAAAAAAAGTAATAAATAAAAAAGGATTCTGAATATAATAAGTGGATTTATTTACCAAAATACTTAAGTGACAGCCGTCGTAGTGACGTTCCCAAACCCCATCGAGTAGCGTTGTAGTCTTAAATCAATTGAAAGACCATTATCGATGATTTCGTAAAAATTCTAACAGCCAGTTTCTCGAACGTATTTTTGGTACTTAATTATTACTTAAGTAAAAATATACTCTGCTAAACGAGCTTGCTACCTGTACTTGTATATATATATTTTTTTAATTAGTTTACATACTGGTTACATTCTTAAAATTAACAAATAACATTATTCATAAGCATAACACTGATATTCAATTTAAATTCATAAAGACAATAAAACGAATGATTAAATTAAACATTAAATAAACAAAAAATATTTTTTAAAAAAAAGAACATCACAAAATTATTAAAATGAAGACAATAAATATTAAATTTTATACTATGACTATACTACTATCTAAAAATATATTTTAAAAAAATAATAATGTAATGGGCCTATATAAAAGATAGTTTTTTTTTTCTTTGCTACAAAAGCGCTTAGAGTCGTAAATGTAATTTTCATTCTTTACAAACATAGATAATTATAACTTTGTTATGTTGCAAGTTAATTTTGGAAAATTACAACCCGAGCAAATACGGGGAAAGCAAAATGTAGCTGTTGAGAACATTTTAAAATCAAACTTTTAGACAACGAGATTGCTGGAAGCTGTTCCAAAAGTTTTAAGCTGGTTAAAGGCATGAGCACACTGGACGCTTACATTTTACATACGTACATGGACTAGTAATAGAAAACTTAATGAAACTCGCGTACATTTTACATGTACTAATACTAGTAATCGAACATTCAACGAAACTCGAGTAAATTTAACATTCTTTCATTCATTAACTTAGTTTTTTGTTCGTTTTTTTCCTTTCATTTATCAACATTTGTTTATTATTATTAGCTGTAAAGTTTATGCAATTATAAATATGTGGTTAACGTAGTGGGTATTGCATGATCCAATGTATCTTATTATTGTTAAATGGGAAACCTGTGCAATGCTGTTTATTGGCCCTAAAAAAGAAAAATTAAAAAAATAAAAATTAACACACAAGCGTCCTAGACCTCTACTGTTGGTGATGGAGAATTTGGCCTACACTTAGCACGCTCACAAGACAAATTGGCGAGGATCTGATATATATTTTCATTGACAATTTATTAACGATTCCAATTTGGTATTTGTGGAACCGAGACCGACGGCTTAACGTGCTTACAGAGGCACGGGAACATTGTAAATCTATGACAAATGTACGTATGAAAAGTGTATTTCTCATTGGTCATTTGGCCAGGGTGTTTGACCGACCTTTGTAGGATTTAAGAAAAGCGTTCATACAACTGAGCGAACACCGCTAATAGTTAAAACGTTTTTAGTTATAACTAGTAATCGAAAACTTAATAAAAATTGCGTAAATTTAACATGCGTACTAGTAATCGAAAACTTAATGAAAGTTACGTATATTTTACATTCACTAGTAAATCGAAAACTTGATGAATCTCGCGTAAATTTTACATGCACTAGTACTAGTTATCGAATACATGATGAAACTTTGGGCGCGTTCTGAATAGCTCAGCTTCAGCTGGTAACTTATTCCAGAATACGACTGCAAACGATTTAATGACAAAGGTTGTTTGATGGGATGGGGTAGAATTTGGTTATGATGAGAACCAAGCAAAGTGAAGCTATCCTTGAGATATTGAGAAGTGTCGGCCTCGTTTGATCATCATCATCAGCTTGAGTCTCTCCACTGCTGCATATATATGTATAGGCCATACCACGCCATTTCACACGATGCTAATTTTGAAAGCTATGTAACTGTGGTTCTCTGACGGATGTCAATATTTTGGACCTTATCTTTCAGAGAAATCCCGAACCATGAACTTGTAAATCAGACCTACTGGCAGTGTCCAAGTTCCAGCTCCATACGACATTACTGGAAGAACGCACTGGTTAAAAAACTCTTGCCTTAAAACTCTGTTGTATGTTCGATAGGAAGATGTAACTAAACTATTGTTGGGCTCGTTTATAATAGAATAGAATTCCTTCTATTGCGAATTAGGACATTATTACGAGGATTAATATTAATTCTGACAATGCCTCTATATAGCTGCAATAAATACTTTTTATAGTAGTATTGTTATATTTAAGTATATTATAGATTTAACATAATAATTTTAATAATTGGACATTTAATATTTAGCTTTATTTAAGTATAGGTAAATAAGACAATGCCCCTTTACAGTTGCTATCCACTATTAGAATTGTTCCTTGCTAACAACAGCCAGCTATTTCAGCCATTTTTTATTTATATTGATTTAATATTATAGGTATCAAATAAGAAAAATGAAAATTTGACGAAGCCAAGTGTTCCTATACGCTCCTAAAGATAATAAATAAACAATAAACAATTAAACATATCTGTATTTTACAGCTGTTAAGTAAGGACATGTATGCACTCGGTGTGTCTGGGACCTTAAGCCGCGTCAGACAACGAACCTGTGCGGAAACAGGAGGGTCTGTTTGGCACTTCAGCGAAATTGGAAGAGAAAATAAACAGGAAACTTCCAGGTGGAAGATTACACCTGAGAGCTAGATGCAAACACAATTTTGGGAACTAAAGAAAAGTATCATCACATTGCAACCGCTTGCGGCGTAGTCAGAATCCAAACCATCATTTAAACGAGAGTGATGACGAATGAGCACTTCGAGTTAGTAGACTAACCTATTGTTTTTTAATTTTGTTTTCTTTTCTTGTCATGTCTTTTTATTATTTTATCGTATCTATTGTTTTTATTTTATTTTATTGTTGTTCCTGTATTCGTACCTTTGCTTTCGAAAGTTGTTCTTGCATGCTTTCTATTGTAACTATCTGTGAATTCTTGTTATCGGTTTTATAGTATTATTATCTTTCCTATATTTGTATTGTAGCTGTAAGTTTTTTTTTTTTTTTTACACATATTATTAATATAATAATAAATATTTCCAGACAGGTCACTGCGCCATCTAATTTCCATGGTAAGCTACGAGGCTTGTGTTACGGAAACTAGATGGTTGATAAACTACATATTATACTTTTTTTCTTTTTTTTTTTTGTAAATATATACATATTATACATATAAACAACCAGACCGAGACAAATTATACAATGTACAACTTGCCCCCAGTGGGAATCGAACCCACGACCTCCCGAGTTCACGGCAACGTTTGTTACCACTAGACCTAAATAAATAAATAACAATGTATTAAGCTAATATAAAACTGTTTCCTAAAATAAAACATTACAGTATATAACAAGCTCGTGGATTCGTTCTACATTCGGAAGTGTCCCATCAGACTCGGTCGGGATGATGAGGGCCAGTAATTTACTCTGAAGCAGGTTCCCTGTGACAGATGGGCAGTCGTGTCGCATGCGGGGAAGCCTTATTTAGGGACACTTATAAAACAACTGGATCGTTTTGGATGCGGCATCTGTTTAACTAGTAAACCATGTGCTTTTTTTTGTACCTTTACTTTTTCTTGTTTTCCATCGCTAGTCCATGAGTATTTTTAAATCAAATCATTTTTTTTTGACATATAAAAGTGTTTATTCGAAGTTAATTAATGTAAATTAAAAGCTTCCTAAATAATAAAATTAAAAATAAACTAAACTATAAATAAAAAATGGCCTCTAGAGACGTCCCATCCGAGATAGTCCCAAGGAGACTGGCAACATTTCCCCTCTGTATAGCGAGGCTAATACGTTGGCAGAAATAATTGCCAGCCTTCCTGTCTCCAGACCTTTCTGTCAGCCGCTTTGACAACTCCTTGGCCAAGCGCCTCGCCGACGGTCCCCATGGGCCCATCGTCTCTACCCCAAACGGTTTAATTTGAGGTTCTCCGCAGAAAACGAGGTCGCCTGGATGTGAGATGGAGCAAATGTGTCTACACACGTCGCATCCCACACCAGAGACCTGCCAAGTTTTCACGGCCCAACAGTCATTCCGTCGGGTCTCTTGCTATCGCTCCGCAGAATCTCAGATGGTTCTAAGATTGCGGTTACACCAGCAGTGACAAGAACCCTTCGGATGATGTCGTTGAGAGCCGCGTGACGAGGAATGCGGCCAGCACTTCTAGCACAATCAAATTATTTATATTGTCTATATCTTTTTTTTATATTATACATTTACTTGAACATAATAGCTACTATAGGTGTATTATATTATGTAAGCTATACTATCTTTTTTTAACTGAAAACACTGTTGGCATAAACTAGTTTTGGCTTTTTACTTACAACTACGTCAACGAACTCTCCTCCACTCTTCCAGCTGTCAAACTAAAATAAAATGACGCCGAATGTACCAGCTTACGACTGTCCTTCAAAATAATACTGATACAATCGGCTCCATTATTAACTTTAAGGCGCGGTGGTGGCTCGGTTGTAAGAACGCGTTCCTTAAATCCTGCAAAGGTCGGTTCAAACCCACCCGGCATGTACCAATGAGAAATACACTTTTCTTACGTACATTTGTCATAGATTTACAACACCACCGTTCTCGTGCCTCGAAGAGCACGTTAAGCCGTCGGTCCCGGTTCCAGTAATACCAACTTGTGGAATCGTTAATAAATTGACATCATATCCTCGCCAAGCCGTCTGGCCAGCGTGGCGAGTGTAGGCCAAATTCTCCAGTTCTGAAAGGGCCATCTCCAGCAGTGGAGGTCTAGGACGCTGTATTCTAGGGGCTGTAATGAAAATGAAATTAACTTTAATCCTAACAATTACAGAAAGTTGAAATATTTTTCAACTTTTAACTAATTTTTAAATTTTAGTATTTAAAAAAATTATATTCTCTTGTTATTGAAGCAAGTTGTTTTAATTCAAATTCACCATATTTGGCTTGTTAGAAGGCAGTATCAGCTTTCGTTTAAAATAATAATAATAATGTATTGGACAGTCTTTTGTGTTAAAATAAATATTATTACGCGATTTACGCAATAAACTGATTAAAATAAGAATTATCCACAACAAGAATATGTAGCGTGTGGAAATTGACATTTAATAAAAATTACAAAAAATTAATTAAAAAAATTAATTAAAAAAAATAGGAAAAATTTACATTTAATATTAACCATTCGTGTGTTACATGTCCAAATAGTTGCTTAGTAGATCTAAACACTATAAAAAACATATAATTATTATTAATATATAACTCAGTGGAATATTTTAAATACTATTTAAGTCGTCTTAGCATCAGACAGGTAACCACCAGATCGCTATTTAAAAAAATGCTCTATTCGCATTTCCTATCCCAATAAAGCTAGTATATTATTATGTATGTATGTAGCTTTATACGAGTATATATGTATGTATTGGTACGTAGTATATTATATATTTATACATCTAGTTAGTTATTAAATATTATGTTTTATTATCCTTTATTTTGCATCAACTTTTCAGTAAAGTGTTCAAAGTTATCCCAATGGTTGGCTATCATAAAATGTCTTGCGGCATTAAAGCCCGCCTTTGTCTTTGTGCAATAAAGTATTAAATAAATAAATAAATATCCTATAGTGGTCTGCTACATCAGGATCATCATCATCATCATCATCAGCCTGTATCTCTCCACTGCTGGATGTAGGCCTCCCCTGAGGCTCGCCACTTAACGCGATCTTTCGCTACCCTCATCCAACCCCCACCAGCGACCTTCTTTAGGTCATCTGTCCATCTGGCGGGGGGTCGTCCCACTCTGCGTCTTCCCGTACGTGGTCTCCACTCTAGAACCCGTTTGCCCCATCGATCGTCGGTTCTGCGGCAGATGTGTCCGGCCCATTGCCACTTCAGCTTGCTAATTTTAAAAGCTATGTCTGTAACTTTCGTTCTCATCAGGATACGGCTGCAGTAATATATATTAATATATGCCTTCTCTATTTCTTTCAGTTACTTCATGCATCATTGTTGGGAATGTAGGCCTCATTTACTAAAATATCTCGACCATCTGCGACCTCATGACTGTTTAAGGAAATTTGTCATTTCGATGTAAAATACTCGCATGTACTTTGCTAGTGTACAATTTATTTATTTTTATTATTTTATATTTTTTTTTTTTCATCCATTACAGCCCTTGAACAAACCGTCCTAGACCTCCACTGCTGGAGATGGGCCTTCCAGAACTGGTGAATTTGGCCTACACTCGCCACGCTGGCCAGACGGTTGGCGAGGATATGATGACAATTTATTAACGATTCCACAAGTTGGTATTAGTGGAACCGGGACCGACTTAACGTGCTCTCCGAGGCACGGGAACGGTGGTGTTGTAAATCTATGATAAATGTATGTAAGAAAAATGAATTTCTCATTGGTACATGCCGGGTGGGTTTGAACCGACCTTTGTAGGATTTAAGGTACGCGTTCTTACAACCGAGCCACCACCGCGATATAAAAATATATATTCCTGCACTTAAGACATGTGTCAAGCATGCAGGATGTCAAATTGAATTTGAAATTCAACATTATTAATTTGCTCGAGACACAAGTTGTATTGTTTACCTAATTAACAACTGTGCACCAATCTGCTCTCTGCTCAATATTATATAATCCCTAAAGAACCCTTCGTTTCTCTTCCAACTCCACTGTTTCCATTCCCTCTCATCACACCTCTTTCGTCTCTAAATCATTTGCTGTCGTCGCCGCAAATCTATGGAATGAATTACCTCAGGATATTAGACAAGCTTCTAGTCGTGCTATATTCAAGAATGGGGTGTACAAATATTATCTTTAACTTAAACTATTTTTTTTACTTCTATTGTATTGCCACTCTCTTCGTTCACACTTTCACAACGAGCGACGACGCGACACGTCTACTTTGTCCCGCTTCCTTCATCACATGAGTAGTTTTATTTTGTATGTATTATTGTATATATAGAATATACATTTATTCGAAAAAATATTTACAACATATAAAATAAAATTAATATTAAGGATAGGGATATAAGTCCCGTCCGCGTGGAATGGTGGCAAGAACGCTGGCTGAATTTCCCCGCTGAATTGCAATACTGATTCTCTGGGCGAAGAAAGAGCCAGCCCTCTTGTCACCGGAGGAGACAACAAGACGCGGTGTTATGTCTTTTAAAAACTTTTTGCGCTTGGACTCCATGGGCCCAGAGTTTCTACAGCAAACGGCACAAATATGTAATCTTTTAATATACTTACATACTTGCGCCGCTTGCTGGACTCCGCATTTTCCGCCGCGGCTCCCGCTTTATGCGCTGTCCCCCTGAGATGCGACGCGGCGAGGGTGTCGACGCACGTGGCGTCCCACACCAGAGCACGTCCCCGTTCCCAGGGGACCAACGTCATATCATCGGGTCTCTTGCCATCATCTCGGATAACTCCAACAGGTTCTAGAAGAGCTGGAACCTCGATGGTGGCTAGAACCCTTTTAATAGTATCGTTAAGGGAGCCGTGGCGGGAAAATCTGCCCGTACTTTTGGAACAGGAGAGCCCATGAACTCCAAGAGAGTCGATCTCCTTTCCAGACGGACATCTAATATATATATAATATATAACCTTTTTACGTATTTGTATATGTATTTACGCAGTGGAAGTTGGTGCAAGAGGAGTTCCAGCAAATTCTTTGCATCACTTACTGAAAGAATTGGGCCTAAGCAGGTCTGCCGTCAATACATTTATGGAACGAGCTTTCAAGACGGCATTAACGGAATCATACAGTATTTGGTTGGGTAGGGAGAGAAGTAGAATGGTGGATGGTGAGCGTATTATCGCGCAATAGAAAAAAAAGGAGGCCTCCTTTTCTTAACCAGCCAATTGTCGGTCGCAAGCCCGAGACACCATTCTTCTCATCTCTTACCCACACACGATGGACCCGGCACCCGCACGGTGAATCCATGGAATGCTTAGAAATTTGTCTTCTTCTTCTATTATTTTTATGTATTTGTTTTATAAATTGTTATTTTATATCTATTATTGCACCTACTTACCATGAAAACTGTCCTAGTGTCCTAAAGGTTTGGCTGTCAGAGAATGCCTAGCGGCATTAAGTCCGCCTTTGTACATAGTGCAATTAAGTTTTTAAATAAATAAATAAATAATCTTGTTTGTTTGGTATGCTAGAGACATCGAGCTTGCCACTTGTCATGATTGGCCTATAGTAAAGTTGGCTAAATGTGAATCCGCTTATTTATAAGCGTGGTTTCTGAACACCCCGAAAAGGAAATGGTCGTGATGATACTTTACTTTACTTTTAAAATTACTTATAAATAAGTAAGTTTAGTAAAGCAAAATTATAAATTAAAAAGTAAAATAAAACATCTAAGTACCTGTGTAGAATATGCCACTTAAATTATTTTTGGACAACGAAAACATCCACGAGCTTGCCACTACATCGACGAGCTTGCCACTTGTTATGATTGGCGTTTAGTAAAGTTGGCTAAATGTGAATCCGCTTATTTATAAGCGTGGTTTCTGACCACCCCGAAAGGGAAACGGTCGTGATGATACTGTAACTGCAAATATTTTCAGTTTCCTGGTAAATTAACTGTATGTGTATTGTCACGGGGAAAGTGGTAACAAAGAAAATTTAAATAAAAACTACAAGAATAAATACCTATATACTACTAACTATTTATTTAAAAAAAGAAAAATTAAATGTACAAAGAAAAATATAAAAAAAAGATATTCTACCTGGGGGTCGTGGTTATTAAAACAGGTGGTCAGTACAATAGCTTTCCGCCATGCCACGGAGCGGTACTCCCCTGGCCAACTCGCTGTGCCGCGCCGAAGTGAGGATCTGGGCGCCAGGCGTAGTGCAGGCGGGGGCTGGTTGTAGTGCAGGTGGAGAGGCCGCCTGGATCCGTCTTCGGGGACGATCCGCCGATCAATGACGTGAATGACGTGAGCCAGTAAGTCGCTTCGGTCACAAACTCGTGGGCATATATTCAATACTTTGACCGAGACCGAATGAAACGTAGCATTTAAGTGAAGTGCAACACATTTGTCGATTGTCGGTTTTTTTTAACGCTACAGTATGTATTATTAGTATTTAGTTTATTATAGTATTTATTATAGTAGTAAATGGTTTAGATAATATTGCATATTTATTACGTAATCATATTTCTCTAATTGCACCTACCTTACGTTTTTAGTGTTCTACAGTGCCCCTACGGTTGGCTGTCAGAGAATGATAGCGACATTAAGTCCACCCCTTGTATATATTGTGCAATAAAGGTTTAATAAATAAATAGATTCCGGCTGCAGATTATAAAACTCCGATTTTATTGCTCTAGTTTCTTATACAAACAAAAACAGACCAATTTTTCCTTTTTCCAATTATATTCACGAAACGTTTTGCGTACAATAATTTAAGCTGATTTAATATGGATGAAGGAAAAAACAATTTGTCTGAGCAAAATATTTGAAGCGCAAAACAGTCTACTTATTAAATACGGCATCGAAAGACCGTCACATAATTGTACTTGTCTTCACGGCTTAAGTTATTTCTCTATTGTTTTCGCTGGTGAAAGTACACACTAAGCATCTTAGTTTACTCGTATTGGACTGTAGTCATTATGAGCCTGTATCTATCTACTTTGTTTTTTTTTTTACACTTAATCGACATGTGACCTCGGGCATCCATGATGGTAATCTTTGGCCGAGAATCCAGAACCTTCCATTCGGCAGAGTGGTCAAGAATTAAACATTTTCAGAAGCACTATGCAACGAATTTTGGTAAAAGATCTGCATGTGCGCGCGTACAAGGTTCGTTGGTGCAAGAAATCAAGTCATGCTTTCTTTAAAATCAAAACTGCTCTTGTTGGGACATTACATCTCTGCCTACAAGATATTAAGTTTTATTAGTATTGAAATTAGGAAGTTACGAGTTTCAGCCAATTTCGAAAACATGGTGGTAATAATGTGCGCGTACATAAAATGTTCAGTGTTGCATTGACAATCCCCTCTATCGGCGCGCTTCACGCCGGGACTGAGGCGAATTATCCAATAAACATAATGAAAATTTAAGCCTAACGTTTCACAGGCAGACAATATCGCCGAGACGTCTGCAGCAGATAATCCTACTGCGCATCTGTCCGCTACGAAATGATTAACTTTTGAAAATTGTGCGTGTTTCTTCTATGGCAATTTGTTTACTGAATTTACAGAACACAAAATATTTTTTCTCTCGTTTCTTTTTGTTATTATGTATCTGTGTATATTGTAAATGTAATTATTTATAAGTACTCGTATATACTATATTTAGATCATCAATGATCGGCTAACGGAAAGTCTGGAGACAGGAAAGGTAGCAATTATTTCTGCCAACCTATTAACCTCACTATAAGGGAGGGGAAATGTTGCCACTCTCCTTGATAGTCCATCCCTAAAGGGTTGTCTCTAGAGGACATTTTTTAAATTTGTTATTAGGTTGGAGGTATAATTATTTAATTTATTATTTACGTTTTACGTAGTTTTTAATTTTTAATATTCCTACCTACATACCTACATATCTTCACGCCACTTGTCACGATTAGGATATACCTCTTCCGCTTCTTCGACTTTCATCAACCTTATACATTCCCTTTTGTTTCGATGCTTTTTAATGCACCTACAGCTAGTGTTTTATTTATTTGATCATGTTCACACAAAGCTGCAGCAGTTACAAGGCCAATATCACTAGGGTGCTTATTGATGATCAGCAAGATTGTTGATTGAATGGTTTATTAGTGCAACGATAATTAGGTCCGTGTTGTACTCAAACCATCAAACTATCTTCCTATATGTTCTTAGTGAAAAATATCAAAGGAAGTGTAATGATTCGAATGTAACTTATGATTTTTGTTTTTGTATCCTTTGCCTATTTGTATGTATCATTTCTGTTTTTTTTCTCCGAATAAATAAATAAATAAATGATAGGTATGTCTGCCAGGGCCTATTTTACCAACGACTTTCGCAACATATATGTGGTTCATCAATCTCTCTTCGATTATCCTTTCAACATGTGCAAACCATCGGAGCATGCCTTTCCTTATTTTTGTCCCTATGCTTTCGATAATACCTATTATTTTGCGTATTTTATTACGTATGCGGTCCTTCAAAGTGACGCCGCATATCCGCCGCAACGACTTCATTCATACTGCATTAAATCTACTCTCATGCGTTCTGACATATCCATATAATATACAGGAACAAAAAAATACCTTTACTAAATAAATTATTAATAGATCTTTAACGAAACTGCGTGAATATTTATGACGAGGAATACTTATTATATTAGTTGTTGAAGAATTGATTAGGGCCGCATTAATTGCAAGGAATCCTTCGAACACACAACGTGACATGATTACCCAAATCCCGTAGACTCGTTAACGAATAAAACATTTACAAGGGCCCGAGGCCCACCGTGCGACATGAATATTAATATAAGGCTTTCTATGCTTCACCTGAAAGTTTATTTCATTAGCAACAGCCTTGGAGCATGGCACGAATAACCAAATGCCTCAAGACCCCAAACTTTGAACCCAAAACGCTTAAAACTTGTAAAGGATAGCCGTAATTTTAATAAATTTATTGTGATTTCTAAGATCTCACACGGATTTTGCTACAATTTGCTACTGTAGCAGTATACCTACTTAATATTTTAAAGTTTTATATATTTAAATATAGTGCGGTGGTGGCTCGGAACACGACATGTGACATCGCGTCCATCTGATTGTAAGCAATACGCGAGGTCCAATAATGGGAGTAATTAACACCAGCCACTAACGACCGACATCAGTTTGTACCACTATACGACAATTTTACGTAAGAAAAGTGTATTTTTCATTGGTATCTTAGACAGACAGACAGTGGGGTCGTCCAGGCCCGGATGGCTAATGGGCCTGGGTTGGGGATGGGGACATTCCCCCGTTTTCCCCGGCAGGATCTCAGCGCAACCACCCGCCGGTAATTCATGCACTTTTGGTGCTGGGTACTGTATAACAGCGCCCGTGTGGCTCACGAACCCACTCTAGGTTCGACTACTTCAGCAAAATTCTGAAGATGCTTAAATTGTCCGTTGTCGGCCCGATAGAACATTACGCACGAACCATAGTGCTCGGGAGAACACTCTGAGCGATATGTTCTGCTGAATTTGGATCTTGTCCCTATTAGTCTTGGCCAGAACGTGGTGCTGGCGCACCATAGGTGAGTAGGGAACGGATGAACATCTTGTAGTCAGGAACTTCAACCTGAGCGGCAAGCTGGAATTCATAACAGGGCGTAACATAGGTATCTTAAAGGCATCCGAAAAGAGAGCACCTCCGAACACGCAAGAGTACTATCACAATTGTTCATAAACTCCTCTTTACGTTTTACGCAGTTAACATCAAGTGAGCAAGCAGTTTAAAATATCTAATGAACAAAAACACGTCACGAGGTATATCAATAACCCAAATAGGCCTATTCTATAAAATTCAGATACCTGGGCGCTATTCAATTGTGCTAGATCTTTATCAAGCCGGACGTTCCGTGAAATAATGCCTACATTTCCTGTTTCTATAGAGCTGCCATTCATCAGAAGTTCTATGTAAAACCTATTACTTGTCATGTTATAGCAACATATTATTGCTATTGACATTAATTACCTCCTTGGTCTAACGGTTAAGTGCGTGGCTCAAGAAATTATTATTTTATTTTATTGTGATATTTCCCAAATTTGGTACGCTAGAGACATCGACGAGCCAATTTTTTTTTATTAGTAATGTTGGCTAAATGTGAATCCGCTTCTTTTAATAAGCGTGGTTTTTGACTACCCCAGAAGGGAAACGGTCGTGATGATACATTACTTTTTAGAGCAACAGTACTCGTACTGACACATTTACTAAGATGGGAAGTATTTAGTAATTTAGTAAAGTATGTCACATATCCTCATCAAATATCCCACAGTGTCTTATGGGAAAGTAGATACATCGACATGAAAGTGAGTCTTCATAGCCTTTTGGGAGTGCGGCATCTTAAACCGCAGTGTAAAGACTCACCGCAGACTGGCTTCTTGGTTAGCAGCTTGACGTGTTCCGGAGACATGTGTTCAGTGTGGAAACTCACCGCAGACTACATTTGGGTGTGCAGCTGGTATGTGTCGCAGCCGCGGGTATTGTGAGTCGTCACAATTCAAGATCGTTAACCGAGTTTTGATATGTATATATTCTTATTCTTTATTTGTCACCGAACGTTCCCACCGGAATTTGGTTAGGTCCATGATTACATCAATTTCTACATTTGATATTTTAATTTAATTATCGAACTAAATCGTGCCTGGTTAGTGGTTATATTAAAAGCAAAGAACAGAACTGGCGGTACCTTTAGAAGATAGATAAATTATTATTATTTAAACTTAAAATTAGATTAGATGCGGCTGTACAGGGGCGTTGTCAATTTTAACTAGATTAAGTATACTTATATAAAATTAATTTAAATAAAAAAAAAAAAATGTCAGACTTAAAATTAAATTATTATATTTTTACAGAGATAATGTCAAATGGTTGCGGCTGTAAAAGGGCCTTTTCAGTCTTATCTTATAGTATCTAGAGGCGGTGGTCTGGGCTGAGGCCTACCACAGGCGCACAGACCATCCGCCGCGCGCGCGGAAGCTCCTCGCCCGACAGCTCCTGCTGCAGCGGTGGAGAAGAAGGCTGAGATATGCCACGGCTGGAAGCAGGACTGTCAAGGCAGTCCGACCCATCCTTAAAAGTTGGGTGGACAGGCGGCACGGGTCGCTCTCCTACCGAACGACGCAGATACTGTCGGGGCATGGTTGCTTCGGCAGATATCTGTGTCGCATCGGACGAGAGCCGACCACCACATGTTTATCATGTCGGGATAACGTCGAGGACACTGCGCAACATGTCCTAGAGCATTGCTCCGCGATGAGCATGCTCCGCAGTGTCCTCGTCAATCAGGTGGGACGCGATCTCTCGCTACCATCGGTAGTCAAATCGATGGTAGCGAGCGAAGCGTCTTGGGACGCTGTGGCCTCCTTCTGTGAGCACGCCATGCTCCAGAAGGAGGCGGCGGAACGGGAGAGGGAAGAAGACCCGAACGCCCCTCCCTTCCGCCAGAGGAGAAGACAGCGCAGGAGGAGGCAGTACGCTGCCCTCCTGCCCACCTGAGGGGCCCGAGCGGTGTCACGGGGGTGACATCGCTCACATAGGGCCCCACGAGACGGTGCGCGCGGTTGTTCCCGCGCGCCTCTCCGAAGGCGAGGGAGGAGACTCGCTCTCTCTCTCCCTCCTCGCCATGAAGGCGCCCGCACACTAGCGGGCGACGCCGGCGGGCGGTGGTCGTTTGCATATTGCTCCCCGCCGTCCGCCATCAACACAAGGCGTCTCGAGGAACACCATCAGGTTTTAGTCGGTGCGAGCCCGACATAACCTCCCCCCTGTCCCCCGACTCGGGGGGGGGTATCCGGTAGGGATTTCCTGATGTAAAAAAAAAAAAAAAAAAAAGTCTTATCTTATAGTATAATATATAATTGTATATATGTAATTTTTTAACTCTTGTATTATGTTATAATTTTTACCAGCTATGTTATTGTGCAGGACATATCCTTGACCAAGCATTAGTCGTTTTACAGGTGAAATTAGTAGATTACTTTAAGTTGTTTTTTATTATTGTTTGTTTGTTTCTATTTATTTTATTTTTTTGTTTTAATGATATACTATAAATTGTTGAAACTCAAATAAATAAATAAATATGCTCCAGTATCTCTGAAATGGCTTTGTACATACACATATATTTATATTTACACATATATTTAAGTAAAGTGTAATAAAGTTTTTAATAATACCAAGTCTGTTAGGTATGGCCTTCAATAAAATTCAGGTTTGTGGACTGTATCATTTATTTATATGGGTCGCGGTTTTGATTATAAGCAGCGTTGCTCCACCGTGCCGTCGTGGAATGGAGTGGCGACCGCGGTCCGAGGTCGCGCTCCCGCCGCGCTGCCCCGCGACGTATGCGCATGTTGGCCACAACAAAGTCACATTTATTTTATTTTTTAAATATTTATAATGGAATAGGCAGATGGAAAACTGATAATTGTTTGTTTATTTAGCTTAAGTTACGATGTACGAATTGAGCATGTTAGCTCAATTTGGGCAAAAGCCCCTAATAAAATATGATTAAAAAAAAAACTGTAAGTGTGTGACAGCCCTTTTTTACATAAGATTTGCGAGCTGGTTGTTTTCAAGGAGGCTTGCTTGAAATAAATAGAAATAGGTACTTATAGAATAAACTGATAAATTGGAAATAGTTTTACAATTGAATTGAGACTTTAGAATAGGTCAATTCCTGAACAGACAAGAGTCTAACTCTTCGATATCTGATTAATTCAGATATTATTATTATTAATAATAATCTAGTAAATGCATGAAATAATGTGAAATAACCAGGTTTCGGTATTTAAATAAGTAATAATTTATTTTGAATTTTTTTTTTTTTCTTAAAAAAAAGTGAAATGAAATGAAATGAAATATCGTTCATTTGCAATAAATACAGTACAGTGGTCACTTTAGTCAGGTCCACTCACATGTATTCTACCTGCAAGCAGGCGTGCAAATCTTTACTTACATACTAATATCATAATCACAACTACATTAAAACAAAAAAATATATATTAATTAACCTGTTTTGCACTCAAGATACTCTTTTACACTGTAAAATCTATGGTCCAGTAGCCATTTCGTCAGTTGTAATTTTAGTTTAGGGCCCTGCAATAATTTTATTTCGTCAGGAAGCTTATTATATATTATTATACACATATTAAATACATTTTTCATACTTATGTCTTTATAGCAGGGGGACTGGTATAATAAATTTAAAAACTTGGCTCTTTTTTTGCCGGGTACCTTTCTTATTTTAGATAGAGTTTCTACTAATGAACCTGAAGCCTAAAAAAATGTTTTTCTCTTTTGACAATTACACGCGGTGTATCAAATTCGCCTCGGACTAGTACATTTAAACTGAAAACGGATTCGGGTGTATTTTTTTTCCTAGATTGGTACAACCTTTGTTGATATTCGTGTGAAGATTAAACGCCATATGTCAATTAGTGTGTTTGGAAGCTATTTGTCCACGACGCGAAAAGTTTTTTTTTACAACTAATGGAATTACAACTACGAAATCGTTGAAAATGTCGTAGAAGTGTTTTGGTGGCAAGAATTTGAATGCCAAAAAGCATTCAGTAAAGGTTGTGAAGTCGTCGAAAAATTGCCTCATGCAAGTCCTTTTTGTTAGATGATAACACGCTCGAAAATGGTAGTGTTAGAATTAGACATTAGCAGATGCTCTCAACTAACATCTCTCTTACTGGATCAACTCAACATATTTTGACAATAAACTCTTATTCAACATCCCTATCAGATATATAATTTCATTTACTTGTTCTAGAGTATTATCATCAATTTTTTTTATCGTCACAGCTATCATCCTTCTTCTTTCAAACACAAGTACCTTGATTGGTTGACAACCTTATCCTCAAAAATCTTTGGTTTTTGCCACTCAAAGACCATAACGTTATGATGCTTTGAAAATATATTTTAAAAAATGAAGCCTGCCAACTTTAAACCTAAAAGCAACGCCTAGTTATGTTTCCAAACAGAAGTGTTCTTTGTTATCCTTCGTTCCAGAAAACAAGGGCTTTCCACTTACACTACTCATATACATAGGTACCCACGCCAGACAATCTACCTACATAACCATAAAATAAGATATGCTGACTGATTGATATGAACTAATTTATTTAAAAACTTTATTGCGCTAAGTACATAGGGGTTTCCTTTTATACTAGTACGATGTAGGCCCTTGCGCCCATCTGATCGCAAGTGGCTCGCAAGGTCCACGAACTTAGCAACTGGAATCACACACTCATGACTGACATCATATTATAAGTGTTAAAAAACTTGGTTAAGGATTTTGTGAACACTAATTTTCACATAATAAATAAACACTACGAGCAAAGCCGGGTTTTAGAACGGTATAGTATGCATACTCATTTCGCTTTTCCCTTGCGGCATTTATGGTACTATACCACCCACATAGTTGCGTATACGATCTACTTACAAAGCATTTATATTCATATCATTGCGTATCGCTACCCGAAGCAAGTAATGTTCCAAAAAAAGGTTGAATTGTTGTTTGGTTTGCGTATCACTCCGATTTCTTAGATAAAATCGAATCCTACCCTCATTTAAACGATTTTGTATATTTCTAGCTGTGCCAAATGTTACTGAAATATATTCAACAACCGAGACTGGTCGATTGCTCTAGTCCACTGCTGCTTCAGAACCTGACACTAATATACGACATAATAATATACGACAGACTAAGATTTACGAGCCAAAATAGTTGTTTCCAAGAAAGTGTAAATTTCAAAACTATTAGTTATTGAAAAAAATAATTAAAAATTTTATATTAACAACTGCCTCCGTGGTCTAGCGGTTAAGTCCGTGGATTTAGACTCAGAGGTACCGGGTTGGATTCCTGGTCGGGACACAAAAATATTTATTAATGTAAGTAAATACATTTCATTATTATTTAATTTATTTGTGATATTTCTCGAGTTTGGTACGCTGGAGACATCGACGAGCTTGCCACTTGTCATGATTGGCCTATAGTAAAGTTGGCTAAATGTGAATCCGCTTATTTATAAACGTGGTTTCTAATCACCCCGAAAGGGAAACGTCCGTGATGACACTTTACTTTAATTAAAAAATAATTGATGAATAGTATGATATAATCTAGTATCAGGCTAGACCAGACTAGACCAGACTAGACCAGACCAGGCCAGACCAGGCCAGACCAGACTAGACCAGACTAGACCGGACTAGACCGGACTAGACCGGACTAGACCGGACTAGACCAGACTAGACCGGACTAGACCAGACTAGACCAGACTAGACCAGACTAGACCAGACTAGACCAGACTAGACCAGACTAGACCAGGCACGACCAGACAAGACCAGACAAGACTAGACCAGACAAGACCAGACAAGACCAGACTAGACCAGACTAGACCAGACTAGACCAGACTAGACCAGACTAGACTAGACCAGACTAGACCACACTTTTCTTACGTACATTTGCCATAGATTTACAATACCACCGTTCCCGTGCCTCGAAGAGCACGTTAAGCCGTCAGTCCCGGTTTCACTAATACTAACTTCTGGAATCGGTAATAAATTGTCTTTAAAAAGTTGACATCAACCCGTCTGGCCGGCGTGGCGAGTGTAGGCCAAATTCTCCAGATATATGTTCTGGAAGGCTCATCTCCAGCAGTGGAGGTCTAGGACGCTGTGTTCTAGGGACTGCAGATGCAGATGCAAAAATATATGTAGTGCTCGTGTACTATATAAATAAATAATAAAAATCGTTTGTTTTGTTCAAAACTAATAGTTATTGAGAAAAATAATAAAAAAAAAATTATTAACAACTGCCTCCGTGGTCTAGCGGTTAAGTCCGTGGATTTAGACTCAGAGGTACCGGGTTCGATTCCTGGTCGGGACACAAAAATATTTATTAATGTAAGTAAATACATTTCATTATTATTTAATTTATTTGTGATATTTCTCGAGTTTGGTACGCTGGAGACATCGACGAGCTTGCCACTTGTCATGATTGGCCTATAGTAAAGTTGGCTAAATGTGAATCCGCTTATTTATAAACGTGGTTTTTAATCACCCCGAAAGGGAAACGTACGTGATGACATTTTACTTTAATTAAAAAATAATTGTTGAATAGTATGATATAATCTAGTATCAGGCTAGACCAGACTAGAGCAGACTAGACCAGACTAGACCAGACTAGACCAGACTAGACCAGACTAGACCAGACTAGACCAGACTAGACCAGACTAGACCAGACTAGACCAGACTAGACCAGACTAGACCAGACTAGACCAGGCTAGACCAGACTAGACCAGATCAGACCAGACCAGACCAGACTAGACCAGACTAGACCACACTAGACCAGACTAGACCAGACTAGACCAGACTAGACCAGACTAGACCAGACTAGACCAGACTAGACTAGACCAGACTGGAACATACTAGACCAGACTAGACCAATCTAGAATTAGACTAGACCAATCTAGACCAGACGAGACCAGACCAGACCAGACTAGGCCAGGCTAGACCAGGCTAGACCAGGCTGTTCGAATCGTGGTCGATGACAATATATGTATGGAAATATGATCACATCTCTACTAGAGTATCGCACTAAGTTAAAGTGGCTGCCAATTCGTTGCCGCAGAAAACTAAGGGTCCTTTGCCTTCTTTATTTAGTTTTAAACGAGCCTGTGACACTGAAATACCTCAAGGACAACTTTCTCTTATCTTTTCAGGACAAATCTCATCGTTCCTCCCACAACTCTCTTCTTGATGTCCCTTCCCATAATTCTAGTTTTGTTTCAAATTCATTCGTAGTTGTTGCCACAAATCTGTACTAATCTACAAGCATCTACTAGATTAGCATTCAAAAGAATGGTTTATTCTTATTTCTTATCTCAACGGTTGTAAGTATATTATTAATATATATCTATGTATATATTTATATGTAGTTATAAAATATAACTCATTGTTTATATTTTAATATGTGTACACATTTTCAGTTGTGTTTAAAGTTTTTAAAGGTTGGCTATGATAGAATGTCTCGCGGCATTTAATGCTTTGTCTTTTAACATTGAAGTGTTAAAATAAATAAAAACTCTTGAATACCAGCAGCGTAGTCGAGTTGTAGATTCTCCTAGCGTGTTCTACCGTCTATACCCGTACTATGGTGAGTGCTTGGAAGAGCTCTATAACCTAAACTCTTCCTCTCCATTCCGCAACTGAACCGCACACACAGGTCAGAAAGTACACCCACATACCGTAGTCACCACCCCTTCGCGTACGTATAAATTTGGGGACTTATATAAATAATAAATAAAAATAAATAAATATATCCAGACAGGTCACACAGCGCCATCTAGTTTCCGTAACACAAGCCTCGTAGCTTACCAGCCTACGAGGCTTGTGTTACGGAAACTAGATGGTTGATAAACTACATAGGTATTAAACTTTTTTTTTTTGTAAATATATACATATTATACATACGAGTATAAGCACCCAGACCGAGACAAATTATACAATGTACAACTTGTCCCCGGTGGGAATCGAACCCACGACCTCCCGAGTTCACGGCAACGTTTGTTACCACTAGACCACGGAGGCGGTCATGAGGTCCCTAAAGAGATAGCTGATCTGAGGAAGGTCGCTGTTGGGGGATGAATAAGGGTGGCAAATAGCCCGTTTAATATTAAAAAATGTGATATCTTCCAAGTTTAACGGCATTGTATTAAATTAAACTGATCTTATATGCGTATATATTAAAATTAATATTACAATAAATATAAAAAAAACTGAACAATTTATTTTGACAAAACTTTATTATTTACAAGCTGTTTACCCCGGCTTCGTCCGTGTAATATTATCCCCCTCATATGTACACGCTCCAATAGCCGTGAAGGCGACACAGAGATCTGCTTTATAATTGCCATATATCTATCGCACGTTCTTCTGTTCAACGAGCTTGCCCCTTGTCATGATTGGCCTATAGTAAAGTTGGTTAAATGTGTATCCGTTTTTCTTTATAAGCGTGGTTTCTGACCACCCCGGATGGGATAACGGTCGTGATGATACTACTTTTTTTAGATAAAGATGTGGAATGCTCTTCCTGCCACTGTGTTTCCACTTTCCTACTCGTATAACCTGTAGTCCTGCTAGCTAGTCAAGCCGGCATAGTGTCAATTATGAGTAAATAAAAATAAAAATATAAAAAATATTACATTAATCTCTAAATTCACTTTTCGGATAAAAATAATAAACACACCTTTCAAAAATCCAGCCTCAAAACAGTTATTTGGTAGAAAAATATGAGCCCAGGGAAGTGGAATTTAATATCTGGAGCTAAACCTTGGAACATGTAGTCGAAGAATGTTATAACATAAAATACCCAGCCGATGCGCCCACTCGAGCTCCAATTCTTGATGAATTCGATTCAATTTCTAGGCAACTTTAGTAATCACTTATCTGTCAAATAGTTTCGTTCATAATAAGGACTAGAATAAGCATTTTTAAACTGGAAAACTTAATGCAAGAGACTTAAGTATATATTTATTAACTTTTTCTTTACTTCTTCGCATTTCACTTATAATATCATAAACAGTTTAAAAAAATCAAAATTATTTATGTAACGTGTAAAGTTGTAAAAGAAATAATCATTACAAATATTAAATTTAGGCTAATAAAATTATATAAACTTAATTTAGACGCGGTGTTGGCTCGGTTGTAAGAACGCGTTCCTTAAATCCTACAAAGGTCGGTTCAAACCCACACGGCATGTACCAATGAGAAAAACACTTTTCTTACGTACATTTGGCACCGTTCCCGTGCCTCGGAGAGCACGTTAAGCCGTCGGTCCCGGTTCCACCAATACCAACTTGTGGAATTGTTAATAAATTGTCATAAAAAAATGACATCATATCCTCGCCAAGCCGTCTGGCCAGCGTGGCAAGTGTAGGCCAAATTCTCCAGATATATGTTCTGGAAGGCTCATCTCCAGCAGTGGAGGTCTAGGACGCTGTGTTCTAGGGACTGCAGATGCAGATATATATGTACTGCTCGTGTACTATATAAATAAATATTAAAAATCGTTTGCTTTTAGATTGTAATTCCAAAGCTAATTGTAATTAGCCACGAAATTGATATTTTATTTAAAGAAAATAAAAATATAACTATTTATATAATAATTTATAGAAATAATTATGTAACTTTTAAAAATGTTGTGCCCCGGAAAGAGACCTGCTAGCTATATTTAACAGTAGTTGAAAGACTATTAGTTTAGCTAGCAGCGACACATTTGTCTAAATTACTAGTTTAGATATTATTTGTAAAAGTGCCTACCTACATCTTCTGTAGGATATTGTTTTTGTGAAACCCTAGTAATAAGTATTTTTAATTAATAAATTTGAATTTTGAATAATAATAGTGAAGTATCGTCACGAATGTTCCCCTTCCGGGGTGGTCAGAAACTACGCTTATGGATAAGCGGATTCACATTTAGCCAACTTTACTATTAGCCTATCATGACAAGTGACAAGCTCATCAATGTCTTCAGGGTACCAAACCCGAGAAATATCACAAATAAATTGAATATTATATATATAATATAAATGTATTTATTTACATTCATAAATATTTTTGTGTCCCGACCAGGAAATCCACGGACTTAACCGCTAGACCACGGAAACAGTTAAGTAATAATAATATATATAAAAAAATTACTTTTTTTTAGGTTAAACAAACAACAAAACAACAGTATGTGACACATATGTACTTAGGTCAATTCATTTCAAATTTTCCGTTCCATCTCAAAGTCACGCGTGCGTAGACAAAAGTAAAAACTATTCAGGTTTGAATCGAGTTCGAATCGATTACAAGAATTAGCTTTCAGTCTCAAGTAAGATTATCCGTCGAAACATGCAACTTAATAATAACATGCATATTTTACGTAACGGTTTAAGATAATAGCTATCTTGGGTTTCCATTAAAATGAGTTCAGAATGCAATATACAGGAGGTACAGTTTTTAAATTTTATTAGCTCTTGGACCCGGCTCCACGTGTATAATAGTGGTCAAAAATACCTATGATGGTAAGTAGTATATATGTATGTTTATGTATATTAATATGTATGTATTAGTATTTAGTGTATCGATATTATAATATTTATTCCATATATATTGTAAGTAAGAATATATTAAATTGCTGTTAATTTAAATAGTTATTTATTTCTCTTATTATCTTTATGATTGCACCTACATTTGATCAAATTTGTCCCCAAGGTTTGGCTGTCAGAGAATGTCTTCGGGCATTAAGTCCGCCTTTTGTACTTTGTGCATTAAAGTTTTGAAATAAATAAATAAGGTCAATGAGAATGCCCATTTTTCTTTGGGCACATTGCCCTATAAAGACATAAGTATGAAAAATGTATTTAATATGTGTATAATAATATATAATAAGCTTCCTGACGAAATAAAATTATTGCAGGGCCCTAAACTAAAATTACAACTGACGAAATGATTACTGGACCATAGATTTTATAGTGTAAAAGAGTATCTTGAGTGCAAAACAGGCTAATTAATATATTTTTTTGTTTTAATGTAGTTGTGATTATGATATTAGTATGTAAGTAAAGATTTGCACGCCTGCTTGCAGGTAGAATACATGTGAGTAGACCTGACTAAAGTTTTGTGACCACTGTACTGTATTCATTGCAAATAAACGATATTTCATTTTATTTCATTTCACTTGTCATTTTTTTTATTTGATAGTTAATATATTGTTATTATAATTTGTATTTTTTTTTACTCTAGGACAAAGACAATCGACAGAATCATTTTTCTTTTGTCATTAATTATTCAGTTTTACCCTGCAGTTATAATTAAAGAATTATCATCACTTTGAAAATCTGTGTTTTATCTATAATAAAGCACCTCGTCATAATAAAGAACCTAATCGTGTAAATAGTGCTTTGTAACTATTTAATGCATAAATCCTGACCAATTGGGAGTTCTTCGCGCCATTTTCCACGGACATGTCAAGTGCAAGTTTTTGTTTTGTAAATTAATTTACTGTGCATATTGTTAGTTATAAGTGGTGTTGTTTTGTTTAATAATGTGCTACAAAAAGTAAAGTATCATCACGACCGTATCCTTTTCGGGGTGGTTTTTCTTTTTATTTTTTTAATCTCTCACCATCCCAAAGGTTAGTTGTCAGAGAATGCCTAACAGGCATTAAACTCGCCTATGTACCTAATTTTAAGTTTTGGTGCAATAAAGAATTTAAAATAAAATAAATAAAGACTGTGAATCGATAACGCGGGGGGAGTCGCATGCCCTACTCATCCGTGAAGCCTTCTAAGGAGGCGCCAGGGCCCCTACGGACTAAAAAACCCTATAAACCATCTCTTTCGCACTGTTGGCCCTGTGTGCCTTTACAGCTAAGTCTGAGTCGTGACTAGGGAGTGAAGGCACTCGTTCGCCGCGTGTTTTCGGGGTGGTCAGAAACCACGCTTATAAATAAGTGGATTCACATATAGCCAACTTTACTATAAGGTGTAATCAGACACTTATGACTGACATCAGTCCCTAACGCTATGCCGGCTTGACTGGACATGATGGCAATTCGAGTCTGGTCCCGAAACGTGTGGATACACTTTACTGGGTTTATCGGCACAAAAGATGGATACTTCCTCGCCCCGGCAGACTGGGCAAATTACAATAAAGTTTTTAAATAAATAAAATTTATTTCATGGTCAGATAACACCTTTATCCGTTTTCATTCAGAGGTTAAAAAAAAAACTTAAAATACGTAATAAACGAAGTAGTAAATTCGTTAAAACAGTAACAACTGTTTTCTGAACCCGTTAGCAAAATAAAACTTTACGCGTATTAATTACACTTCTTTTTTGTTTTACACGTAAAAGTTAAGTCTGTATTGACCTATGATGTGGGACTGGGCATTCAGTATTATTCTACAATCACAAACTTTATTATTTATTCTTTATTTTAGTGTATCACCGCATTCCCACCGGAATTTGGTTAAGTCAATATAATTTAGACAAAATTGTACACAATATATATTTAACGATAAAATATCTGTCTTGTCTGGAGAGTGCAATGTGAAGACAAGGAACAGAACTGGTAGTGTCATAGGAATATCAACACAATAACAAAAAATAACTAAAAATATAGGTACCTATATTAAATATAAATATCTACCTACCTTAGGTAAATAAATTAAGCTGTTGTTGCGGCTGTATATGGGCCTTGTCAAATATAAATTCTTCATTATTGTTTTTGGTATGTATTGTTTCAAGCGGTGTTTTTTTCATGTTCTCTTATATATCACCATGGTGAAATATAAGGTTTCTTTGAAAGTAAACATTGGCATTTGAAATCATTGCAAATGGCACACACTTTCAACGAGAACAACAAATAGGTGGTAGGCGGACTAATGGTGGCAATTTACCCAGTCTGCCGGGACGGGGACTTATCTACCATTTGTGCCGACGACCCCAGTAAAGTGTATTCACTCGTTTCGGGATTAGGCTCGAAGCCGGCAGTGACTGATGTCAGTCATGAGTGTCAGATTTCAGTTGCTAAAATCCATGAAACTTGCGCTCCCCTTACCATTAGGTGGGAGCAAGCTCACTTACGACAAGTGATCATATGATAATGTCTCATTGATCTTCAGCATGCATTTTTTTTAAAGTAGAACTATAATGAAAACATAAGAGTGATGTGTGCGTGAGTGGGTAGGTTTACATTTACCCTCATTGTTGACCAAGGCTTACACAGCGCAGCTCCAATTTATCCGTGACCACGGCCAATGCAACTTGACCAAAACGTCGGGAGCAATTTGTCTCTAAGGTAAATTGCGTAAAACCCGTTCAATTTTAAAACAACAAACTACAAATCTAAGACATTTATAGCCTGGTCAATAAAACATAGGTCAATGATTAAACCGCTCGCATCGTGTTCGTTCGCTCCAGATAATGGGATTTAGGGCATTATTAGTTACTGAGAAAACAACGTTAGGAAAGCAATTTCGGCATCGCATATTGGCTATTAACACGCTCCTATGCTATCTCTGCTGAATCACAAGCAAAAAACACAAATAAAAAGTACTATTAACAAGTTCAAATGAGAAATTAACAGGGTTTTTAAATATTAGCTACGGTTTTTTGGAGCTCTATATCTTTTTTAAAATGTTTTTTTTTAAATGTAAATTTGGCGCGTTCACTTTGTTGCTATGTAGTCCTTAGACATAATATTGAATTACAATCAAATTGTACAAGTATAACTCCTTATTTAAGTTATTAATAACACTATCGATTAGTATGCTTAGAGAACACTTCACACAGAGAAAAACAGAACAACAAACAAGGACTGATGGTGGTAATTTACCCAGTCTGCTGGCGGGGAATTATACATCGGCCGTGTCGATAAACAGAGTAAAGTGTATCCTCACGTATCGGGATCAGGTTCGAATGGCCATCATTTTTGAAATTTTATTTTATTATTTATTTTGATATACACAATTTTGTAGTTTTTTTTATATTTTATTTTAATAAAATAATAATTATTATTTTATTATATAATTTTAATATTGTTTATTTTCTAGATTTTAAGTGACAACGCCCTTGTACAGCAGCATCTATGTAGGTATTGATTGTTTGTAGTGTTAAGTGTAAATGACGATGGCTGTTCTTTGCTATTAATGGCATACTTCTGCTATCCTGCCATGATTGGTAAACAAGAATATGTATAAGTGACAAAACCGAGTGTACTTAATGTATCTTATGGTTAATAAATAAATTGAAATTGAAATGCCCAGTTAAGCCTGCATAGTGTTAGAAATTAATGTACGGCATGAGTATCTGAATCCACTTAGCTAGCCCTCATAAGGATCAAATGGTGGTAAGTAACTTCAAACGACAAACTAAGAATAATCCTATCGATCACTATTACAATTTTATGTGACTATGAATTTTTCACACGTTAGCAAATTTTTAGAAACACCTGTGCCGCATGAGAAACGGTCGCCTGCTCCGCGCCGTGTGATACCGCCCCATAAATCTAACAGAAACTTGAAAATATACTTGTAATGCTCCAACTAAATTGAATATTCTTCACATTAAATTCTAGAGAATGAAACTCATAATATTATTCTAGATAAAATTATAGCGTTTGCAGAAAAGTAATTCATTTATTCATCATAACAGCCCCTAGAACACAGTTCCTAGATCTCCACTGTTAAAGAATCAAAATCAAAATAATTTATTTCCATATGGTTAGCACGTAACACTTGGATATTGTCAATACATACAAGCCAATAAATAAATAATAATAATAAAAACAATAAAATATAAAATAAAAAATAAAAAAATGGCAGAAGATATATCTGAAGAATTACGCCTATAGTGTAACAACCGTATTTATAGACGTTTCCGCAACGGCTTCTTTACTCAATTATTCCTTCCAGCTGTCTACATACATTCATTCTAAGATACATCGTGACGCACCTTCAACCAAAGCTGCATTGCCGGTTATTTAAATTTAAATTTATTTACTTGACATTCTAATTCTATTTAGATTGTAAGGTGACACGGCCATTTTACAGCCACGAATATCAATTAACATTAATGATATTAGAATATAAGATGACACGGCCCATTTACAGCTATGAATTTATGTTTAATTGACATATCATTATTATTATTTAGATTATAAGTTGACACGTCTTTTTTATTTTTTATTATTAATATATATTTTTTTGTTTTATAAATTATCTGACGTTATGTATATAATTTCTGTAGGTACATCATAATTATTAAGTGTTTAGAATGTAAACTGACACGGCCTCTTTACAGCCACGATCTTATTTAAGTAGTTTCTAAGTTAGTTAGTTTTACTTGCTTGTAGCAATAATGTTGTGCATAACATGCATAAATATGGATTATTGCCTGTTTACGGTCCAATCATTATTACCACTTTGATTAGTACATATTTTTTGATATATTTATTAGTTCTGATTGTATTCAAGTTGTTTTTAGAGAACCAATGGAAATAAAATATTTTGATTTTTGATTATGGTCGACGTGCACTTTCAATAATTTTGTTGGTTGGGTTGGTCACGGACAATATTTTGTTCTTGCCAATCCGCATGCTACGGAAGTGTAAAACACGTTGTTCTTCGACAAAAGAAGAACAAAGTTGACATCATAAAAAATACATTATAACATAACAACTAATACCCGCTCAATTTTATTTTTAATCTCTTTGGTTAGATGTCAAATTTAATAGAAATAAATATCACGACAACTCGTATCTATTCCTTACAGGGTGGCTAGAAACCTTTTATTTTAGAAGCGGATTCACATTTAGCCAACTATACTATAGGCCATGGCAATATCGTAGATGTATTTTCAAAGTCAAAGTCAAATCATTTATTAGAATTTGGCCTTCTCGGGCTCTTTTGTATTGTCACATCACATTGTTATAATTATTTAAATAAATTATATTAAATTTATTACAATACAATTGAATTGACCTAAAAATAAACATACACCAACAGTAAAAGGTGTCCAAAATATATTAATAATATACATTTGCACATCTTCCAGGCATTTTTGTCACTAATAAAATCATTTATCTTATAATAGGCCTTGCCTATAAGTCGACGTTTGACATGAATTTTTAGTTTATCTAAACACAAGCTAGTTAGTTCCTTTGGGAGTGTGTTATAAAAATGAACACCAAGTCCCAAAAAAGACTTACTAGTTTTACTGAGGGGTAGATGAGGCAAAGCTAATTTGTGATTATTGCGTGTGTTGCGAGAATGCAAGTCACAATTCCTTTTAAATTGTTTTATATTCTTGTGGACATAGGTACATAATATTCTCTAGAATATACTGAGATGCCACTGTAAGAATATCATACTTCTTAAACTTATCTCTTAGCGAAGTGCGAGCGGTCAAATTATAAATATATAATTATCTCTTAGAGTACCTAGGTTTAGAAATGTCACAAATAAGTGATTGTGTCCCGATCGAACCCTTCACTTCTAAATCCACGGACATAACCGCTAGACCACGGAGGCAGTTTTAATCACTGTTAATTAACGATTTTAGAATTTGGTATTACTGTTCTTTGCTGATATTCATTCGCTATCATGATTAGTAAAATAATTAATTTGTTATCTGACGAAACCGAATGTACCAAATGTATGAAATGGTGAATAAATAAATGAAATGAAAAGAAAAGTAGAAACGGCGACGGCTTAACATGCTATCCGAGGCATAGAAACGGTGGTGTTGAAAATTCTATGACTAAAGTACGTAAGAAAAGTGCATTTTTCTTTGGTACATGACGGTATACGAGTGCGATTATTTGGATTCAAGAATAGCGACTTAATTAGCGTTTTAAGAACTTAGCCACCACCACTTTTATTTACCACTAGATGTTTTACCCGGCTTTGCCCGTGTAAGCGACGACACGAAATTAAATTCGCTGTGCATTATTTTGATTTTGCTATATCTCCTAAGGTAATCATTTAATTTGCATGGTGGAAAGAGAAAAATAATCTACATGATATGCTCAACCCAAATAAATTATTTAAAATATTAAGGATTAATACCGTATTTGTATAAATAGCGTTCCAATTACCGCTTTATAATTTCCCATTTTTCAAAGTATTAAAATAGATATAGTATGTTATACTTAAGAAATAGACATATGCCATCGTAGATTTTATTTTTATTCTTAGTGTATCACCGTACATTCCCACCGGAATTTGATTAAGACAATATAATTTAAGCAAAATTGTACACAATATATATTAAACGTTAAAATATGTCTTGCCTGGAAAGTGCAATGTGAAGACAAGGAACAGAACTGGTAGTGTCATAGAAACATCAACACAATAACAAAAAGTAACCAAAAATATTACCTATATTAAATATAAATATCTACCTACCTTAGGTAAATAAATTAAGCTGTTGTTGCGGCTGTATATGGGCTTTGTTAGTAAAATTATATAATATTACATACCTACTTAAATAATTAATTGATTAATTTGTTTTTGTAGACCTATATAAGATACATAATTCCAATAAACATTATTTATTAATATCTCAAAGGATTTAGGCAGCGTTTTTGTTGACAGACACTCTATCCATTGATGAAAACATCATGTAGATTAGTGGTGTAGTTTTTGAGTTTATCGCGAACAGACAGACAGACGCTGCGGAGGACTTTGTTTTTTTATAAATAAATAAATATTTCCAGATAGGTCACAAAGCGCCATCTAGTTTCCATGGTAAGCTACGAGGCTTGTGTTACGGAAACTAGATGGTTGATAAACTACATATTATACTTTTTTTTTTGTAAATATATACATATTATACATATAAACACCCAGACCGAGACAAATTATACAATATACAACTTGCCCCCGGTGGGAATAGAACCCACGACCTCCCGAGTTCACGGCAACGTTTGTTACCACTAGACCACGGAGGCGGTCACTATATGTAGTAATAATGTATTATTCTTCGTGGCTATGGTCAATAAAGCACAATATTAAAGCCATTTCCTCGAAAATTATTTATCGCCGAAAATAATTCAATAGGCACCCAACGCGACCTCCAATATGAAAGGCACTCCATTTTTTACGTCAAAGGGTTTGGGCTTAAAAAGCACCCCTTGCCAAATATTAGTTTTTGTCCATTTCTCGATACGGCTCATGGACGTTGCGTAACCGCACAGTAAGAGCAAAGCCATGTTTTTCCATATATATCATTGACTTATGTAAATAGCACCAGTCTGGTGACTTATTTTTTTTTGTTTAAAACGGAAAGTCGCAAAATCGCCTGACTATACGACCCCAGCCTGAAGGGCCACCGCTGGAGGTCGCATGCTCGAATCACAGTGAGGCCTCTTAAGGAGAGCCGTCTACAGACTAAAATCCTATAAACCGTCTCTGTTTCACTGTTGGCTCTGCGTGCCTTAACCGCTAAGTCTGAGTCGTGCCTACTTGGTTGTAAGAACGCTTAAATATTTCGGTTAAGAGAAATTCCATGGATTCACCGTGTGGTTGCCGGCTCCATTAAGTGTGAGAAAGAGAAATGAGAAGAATGGTATCTCGTTTACTTTACGTTTTTAATTAAGTAAAAATAAAGGAGACGTTCTTTTATACTTTATTGCGCAATACCATTGTACTCCTCTTTCTACCCGACCAAATACCGTATGATTCTGTTAATGCCGTCTTGGACGCTCGTTCCATAAATTATATATTGGCTTGTTCCATATATTGACAGCTGACCTGCTTAGGCCCAATTCTTTCAGGAAGTGGTGCAAAGTTGAGTAGAAAATTAGTACGTAACGAATACATTTTATTTTATTTTCTTGACCTCTAAGGACCCAGGCGCTGCTGCATTACAACCAGAGAACCTAAAACGGCCGAAATACACCCAGCTTATTGGGAGAGAGATGTGTTTTTGCGCCGTTTGTGATTGAAACTCTCGGGCAGTGGGGACCAAGTGCACAGGAAATTTTCAAGGCGTTGTCAAAACAGCTCGTCAACACCTCGGGAGACAAGAAGGCTGGGCAATATTTGGGTCGAAGGATCAGCATTGCCTTTCAACGTGGCAATGCTGCTATTATCCTAGGCTCTTTGCCCAATGGTAGCGATTTGGATTTATTTATTTATTTATAGTATTTTTTTATCCTTTATATATATTTTCGATTAAGTTTTTAGTTGTGTTTTTATTATTAATTGTTTTTTTTATTAATAGTAATTTACATGTTTTAAAAGTTTAGTTTTAGGTTTATTTAATATTTTAGTTTTTTCTAACCATTATATATTGTTATTTAATTTAACAAATGGTCGTTATATTTTATTAATATTTTTTTTTTAATTGATTGAACACAATTATTATATTATGTGCCCGGCTTATACATATGTCAAATACAGGCATTCATACACGCATCTCATCGAATACTGCTAGTTAATTCACAACGTTTTATAGTGCGTCGTCATAACGTACAGTCAGCAAAATTAGGCTTGTAAAAAATAAAATATAAAATGATTAAATTATTGGTTATTATTTACATACAAAGTGTTTGTTATTGTTTATGCCATCTACTTTGTTTTTATTTCTCGTCGAAGAAGAACGTTATTTACACTTATAATAGTCACTCAGTAATCAAGTCAATGTATCACACAATGGAACCGGCACCACACGGTGAATCCATGAAATGTTTAGAAATTTGTCTTCTTCTGTAATACAATAATACTAACAGAAAACATACATAATATAAAACAAATTCTTCTTCTTAGTCGCTACACTCTTGGCAGAGTGGTCGTGGTCGTCACTTGAGTGTCAGTGGCACGCTTAACAAGTCAATAGTAAATATATACACGAGTACATACTAATAATATGTCAAGGTCAAGAGAATAAATTTCGTTCCGATTTTTAAGGAAGTGAGAGAGTAAAAGTAAAAAAAAGTAAAGTATCATCACGACCGTTTCCCTTTCGAAGTGGTCAGAAACCACGCTTATAAATAAGCGGATTCACATTTAGCCAACTTTACTATAGGCCAATCATGTCAAGTGGAAAGCTCGTCGATATCTCCAGCGTAGCAAACTCGAGAAATATCAGAAATAAATTAAATAATAATTAAATGTATTTATTTACATTAATAAATATTTTTGTGTCCCGACCAGGAATCGAACCCGGTGCCTCCGAGTCTAAATCCACGGACTTAACTGCTAGACCACGAAGGCAGTTGGCAGAAGTGAGAGAGATGTTTTTTTTAAATATATTTAAAGACGGTGCCGTTCTGATAAATAACCTGATCCATTGACAAGCTGCAGACACGATCTTAAAATAATTATTTTGCTGACTGTACCTATAAGCCGACTCTAAAGTGAGTGCATGACAAAGAAGTAATATTAATTTAAGTTGTCGCATGGTACGGTGCGCACCCCACCAACTATGAGGGTAGGTGTCGAAAACGTCTCAATTATGTGTTACGGCACATTTTAGCCTGTTTATCAATCAATCTCTGATGTTAAGATTGATAAGATATGCACCTAAGGCTGCTTAAACATGATTTTGAAAAAATATTAAAATAAAAATATAAATCTAAAAATCGTTTATTTTAAACAATTACAAAACTACAATTATTTTATTTAAGATACATAAATTTTATTATTGAACAGTGTGGCTAGGTTCATACCTACATACACTCATGTGTATCAGTAGTTGTGTTATGTTTGTGTGTCTATATCAGCGTGGACCTACCTGGCAAAGAGGCCAAACTACCTAACGATGATAATGTATTTGGCAAAAGTAAAAATATGAAGAAATCCATCATAATTACTTAATATTATTAATCAGGCGCGGTGGAGGCTCGGTTGTACGAGTAAGAACGCTTTTCGTTAAAAAGCTTACAAAGGTTGGTTTAAATCCCCCGGCATGTACCAATGAGAAATACACTTTTCTTACGCACATTTTGTCATGGACAATACCACCGTACCTGTGTCTCGAAGAGCATGTAAGACGTCGGTCTTGGTTCCACTAAATACCAACTCGAATGAAATTGTCATTGACATCAGACATAGTCAGAATGCATACAAAGAACCGAGTTATGAGAGGAGCGTAGAGTCTTGTCATAGAATGTATGCGCATGAATGGATAAGCAAATTTGTCCTTGAGATATTTCGGTGATTATTTGGGCAAAGAAAGGGCCAGCCTTCTTGTCACCGGAGGAGACAAGTTGTAGTATTATTTTATTTTTAAACTTTTTTGGCAATAGGTCTCTCTGCGCATATTTAAAAAAAAAAACATTAAAGAGGAAATAAACGAGTTCTTCGCTCCATTTTCATTTCATTTCATTCAAGTGCAAGTTTTGTTTTGTAAGTTGCTTTAATGTGGATATTGTTAGTCAAAAGTGGTGTTGTTTAGTTTAATGTTGTGAGTGAATCCCAGTGTCTAGATTGTCCTGCTGAATTGATCAGTCTGTGCTTGCTTTGTACCTAACAATCGTAATTATTTTCTTTTGCTAATGATTAGAAGCCGGATTTTTATCCTTGCAAACGAACGAGAATATAAATGAATATATCAAATTAAATTAAAATAGAACTTGTGTGGCCTTAGCTTAATGTCAATACACTGAACTTAATTGTCCCTTCAGCTAATGGTGTCGTGACTTACGTTGTTGCATTCCCAAAATACTATATTACGAGCATTTTATTAATTTCGGCAATTATTCAGATTATAATTTATACATACATACATACATATCTTCATACCAGATCCCTTGCGGGGTAGGCAGAGACAATTGAGCGCCATTTGACACGATCACGACATACTTCTTTCGCTTCGTCGACATTCATTAACCTCTTCATACATGTCCTTATAATTTAATAAATAAAAACCCTGACTCCTTAAAAATTAACTTTATAAAAAACTGAAGATAGAAGAACTGAAGAAGTGTGCCACTAAAAACATACATACATACATATATACATCATCATCAGCCTGTGTCTCTTCACTGCTGGATATATGGCTCCTCCATTGTTCGCCACTTTACACGATCTCCTGCCACCCTCATCCATCCCCCACCAGCTACCTTCCTCAGGTCATCCGTCCATCTGGCGGGGGGTCGTCCCACTCTGCGTTTTTCAGTACGTGGTCCCCACTCCGGAACCCGTTTACTCCATCGTTCATCGGTTCTGCGACAGACGTGTCCAGCCCATTGCCACTTCAGCTTGCTAAGTTTGATATACTTACATACCTATATATAATTTTGTATTTTTATTGTAAAGTATCATCATAACATACTTATTACCTTCCGGGGTGGTCAGAAACCACGCTTATAAAAAATAAGAATCACAGTTAGCCAACTTTACTATAGGCCAATCATGACAAGTGGCAAGCTCGGAAATGTGTAGCGCACCAAACTCGAGAAGTATCACAAATAAATTTATTACCAATTAAATTTATTTATTTAAATTAATAAACATTATTGTCTCCTGAACAGGATTTTAAACCGGTACAACCGAGTCTAAATCCACGGACCGCTAGACCACAAAGGCTGTTAATTATAATTTTGTAATAATTTTTTTTTTTTGTAATTTTATAAAAAAAAATTTTTACATAAATTATTGTTACTTTTCCCTAATGATGATTATCATGTACTGCTCCAGATACACCAATATATACTATAAAATGATATTGTATAATATCAATATTGTAAAAATTTGACTTGTAAAAGTGCAGAATACATCTCTTTTTGTCCTATGCCTACTTACATAGACTGATAACTATATAACCCTTCTTTGCGTCGCGCAGTCGAATAAAAATTGGTAGGTACGTAATTTATTTATTTATTTACTATACCACAAACAGATCACAATCTATACAGTTCACAAATTATAGCTATTTCTTAAGTTCTAGATTGCAATCCAAAATCAGTGTACACAACATGCTTATTGTGATTTAGCCATGACATTGTGATTTCAATTAAATTATTTCATTTATGTGAAATATGTCAAAAGGAAAATAATAATAAAAAATGGTATGTCAAAGAAAAATAATAAGGTAATAAATCAATATCAAAATAAAAAAAGCCATGAAAATTTAAAACATAAATAATAATGTCACTTAATTAAAATAATAATAGTTAAATAAAATAACAATCATAAATATTTAAAAAAATAAAATCCAGTAATGTTATTGCTTGTAATTTAAAAACTTTCAATCGAAATCTTTAATTGCAAGAATTACTTTTCGCTAGAGTAAACATCGCGAACTTAACGACGAATGTAGTCATTTGTTTTTTGTGTCTTCAAAAGTGCACGTGTCAGGCGCGTGGCGAGACCAAGTGACGTCATTAGCTGCAACCACCACGGTCTGAGGGAGGTTTTTTGGTCGGGAAGTGGAGAACCTTGCGTTGAAGTGTTAAATGCTACGTTTTTGTAAAAGATAAATTTAGTTTGGAATCTCGCATCTTTTGAAACTATCATGTTCACTGCATTTACATATTTTTGTGTTGTTTAATATAAGGAAAAATTAGCAAGCTGAAGTGCAATGGGCCGGTCACATCTGCCGCAGAACCGAAGACCGATGGGGCAAACGGGTTCTGGAGCGGAGACCACGTACGGGACGACGCAGAGTGGGACGACCCCCCGCCAGATGACCTAAGGAGGGTCGCTGGTGGGGGTTGGATGATGATCGCAAAAGACCGCGTGCAGTGGCGAGCCTTGGGGGAGGCCTATATCCAGCAGTGGAGAGACACAGGCTGATGATGATGATGATGATGATAAGGACATCGTACATAAACCCATATTATATTATATTTTTAGATTGTAAGCTGACATGGCCTTTTTACAGCCACGAATTTATATTTATATTTATGGACATAATTATTATTAGATTGTAAGCAGACATGGCCTTTTTACAGCCACGAATTTAATATTAAGTATCTAGCTGTAAGTAAAAACAAATTCCTTGTTTATGGCAACAATGTTTTAGTTATAATTATTGTATTGATGTTAGGTTCGGTCCAGCCATGGTCAATGGTAAGATTTTTTATTTGTTTTTTTTTTATTTTTTTTATTTATTGGCTTGTATGTATTGACAATATCCAAGTGTTACGTGCTAACCATACGGAAATAAATTATTTTGATTTGATTTTGATTTGATATTCATAACTGAATCGGGGATCATAAAATTTCAAGAGTTACAGAATTTCATTCCTTTTTTGGAGTCGTTTACGTTCGTAGAAGACTAAGCAAGCAAAGAGTTAAAATACGTAAGCAATTAGTAGAAGACCAGCAGCTTATTCCATCGAGTAGTGTAAAATAACACCAAATATCCACAGTAAAAAAATAATTAACACCAAAAAGGTTAGAGATAATTTAATATAGTTTATGTATAATAATGTCTATTATTAGTATTTAGTATATTGATATATATGACGTAAGTATATATGAATCCTA
The DNA here is from genome assembly GCA_910589645.1 of Tinea semifulvella. Lineage (NCBI taxonomy): Eukaryota > Metazoa > Arthropoda > Insecta > Lepidoptera > Tineidae > Tinea > Tinea semifulvella. Next base: position 8,551,529 of record OU342608.1, on the reverse strand, counting down.
TTAAATTACATAATTATAGTATTATTATTATTTCTATGATTGAACCTATAATTTTTCAAATTTGTCCCTAAGGTTTGGCTGTCAGAGAATGTCTTCGGGCATTAAGTCCGCCTTTGTACTTAGTGTAACAAAGTAAATAATATAATTAATACTTATATTTAAAAATACCCCAGCCCCTTAGTATGAAAAAAAAAGACGTATGTACCAAATGGCGGGAAATTTAAATGTTTGGTTGGGACACCCGTTATACGTACTGTTACGTTATTTCTCCGAAATAAATAGTTATTCATCTACCCAACGCTATGCTCGATTAACACTTCATAAAGGGCATTCATATTTACAGGCTACAGAACTTTTTAGTGCAAAAATGAGTCTTATAATAATAGCCATAGGTATGTGTGTGGTCAACACTAGAAAGTCCACTTTGCAGGCAAGATAGCGGAAATATATAGCGGAATGCTACCCAACATTATTTAGGAACATTGACTAATATTAGAAGCCAGCGTGGTCAATTGTGCGTATAGTATTATATTATATACAACATTTTATATTCAGGTTTTTTTCTTTGTGTCTATCGGCGTTTTCTTGATGATCCTTGTTAATTTAGTTAAAACTGTACGTGAGCTAGGGTTTTGGCATAAAAACAACGTCAGTTAGTGCACCACATTATGTGATGTACAGCTGACGGAAGCTGAGCCAAGACCCTTGCCACATCATATAAACTTATTTTAAATTATTGTGCTCTAGTTCTTATATTAATTGATGTGGCAATAAACGTTTTTATTTATTTATTAATTATGACCAGTTAGTATTCGCTTTTAATATGCTATTCTGTTGGGAAACTAGCTGAATCTTATCCATTTTTCCTTATCCAATCCAACCAAACCCACGATAATGCAGCAACGCCATCTAACGGTGTCGCCCGGGACTAAAAGTGACAGTTCAAAAATTATAAAGAATTGGCCGCGTCTCGTTATTTAAATTAGTTAAAACAAGAAATAAGTATAAAAGCTGTTTTAATCCAGTGCTCCGAGAATCCCTAAATATCGGTAAGTACCTAGATTAACCACTGGTAAAGTCTACGAACCAGGGATTTTTATTTTATTTTATGTACTATTCCATACAAATTCAATTTATAATTTTCGACACTCAAGATCTTGTTAATGTTATTTCTGTTGGAAATATGATATAAATGACTGTTTGTTGCTAAAATAAACAAATTAAATTCAATACCTTTTATTTAATTTCAAGAAAAAATATTATTAAAATTAATATTAAAACTAAGGATAGGGATATAAATCCCGTCCGCGTGGAATGGTGACAAAAATTCCGGCTGAATTACAATACTGATTCTTTGGGCAAAGAAAGAGCCAGCTCTCTTGTCACCGGAGGGGACGACAAGGTGCAGTGTTATGTCTTTTAAAAACTTTTTTTGCGCTTGGACTAAATTGGCCTAGAGTTTCTACAGCAAAGGGCACAATTATGTAATCTTTTAATATATTTACTTGCGCTATTTGCCGAACTCCGCATTTTCCGCCTCGGCCCCCGCTTTATGCGCTGTCCCCCTTATATGCGACGCGACGAGGGTGTTGACGCACGTGGCGTCCCACACCAGAGTACGTCTTCGTTCCCAGGGGACCAACGTCATACCATAGGGTCTCTTGCCATCATCTCGGATAACTCCGGAAATATAATTACATTCGAAGCCTAAGACTAACTGCTTAACCTACACTGACGCACTCAACATAATTTGACTCCAATCTTGGCGAGTTGCAATCATTCCCAGGATACTGTTTCTTGAAAAAAAAAAAGCAATTTGGTCGATTTTATGCAAAACAGAAACAAATATTTTATTTTTTTAATTACATATTTTGATGGCGAAATATGCCAGCGACTTACATTATTAAATATTACACATTAGAAGAACGAGTTGGTATATAATAAAAGTAAAAAGAGTAAACTATCATCGCGATCGTTTCCCTTCTGGGTTGTTTAGAAATCACGATTTTAGAAGCGGATTCACATTTAACCATATTATACTATAGGCCCATGATGGTAAGTAGCAAGCTAGTCGATATCTAGCGTACCAAACTCGAGAAATACTATATTACAAAAAAATAGTTTCTCTACAAGGAATCGTACCTTTACGCCCTTAATCTACGTTCTCAACCTCTAGACCACAAATGCAATTGGTAGTAGGTTGCTTTAAAATATTCTCACAACTCACTTCTTTCAGGCCGCTCTCATTATTCCGGATTTGTTTTAAATTCTTTTGTCGTCATCGCCACAAAGTTATGGAATGATCCCCTGTAAATATAAGACAAGCAATCATTGTTTTAAAAACTCGTGTATCTACACTACCTGCTGACAATGCTGCTTACAATGTTAGTAATTGTATATTGTTGTTTATTGCTTATTAATTATCCGTAGGAACTTTGTTTCTGGGAACACTTGGATTTGTCAAAGTTTACACTTTTGTCATATGCAATGTAATTAATACAATGACACAGAAAAATAGCCGGATACGAGAAAGCAAGGAACTACTATATAGTCGTACATTGGTTATATAGACTAAGGTTGGATGCAGCTGTAAAGGGGCGTTGTCACTTAGGAACTAACATTAAAACTAATAGTATTATACCTAATTAATATTATATGTCATTATACATATATAATGCGGAGAATGTTGGGCATATCGTGGACGGAGATCCGGACCAACAAATCCATCCTGGAGGAACTAGAGATAGGACAGCGCCTTTCCTCAATCACGCATTCTCAATTTCTTTGGACACGTGTCGCGCCGTGGAGATACATCAATTGAACGCCTTGTAGTTCAGGGAAAAGTCGATGGCAAGAGGATGAGTGGTAGGTCTCCGATGAGATGGACTGACCAGGTTAAAGCAGCAATGGATCACCCCCTACATGAGTGCTCCAGGAAGGCTGCAGTTCGAGACGAGTGGCGACGGCTTGTTAAGCGTGCCACTGACACTCAAGTGACGACCACGATCACTCTGCCAAGAGTGTAGCGACTAAGAAGAAAGAATACATATATATATATATATATTAAATAATATAAAATATATATCTTATTATGTTTGTATAATAAAACATAATATAATGTCTATAACATTAACATGTATCTCGTCGTATATATATGTATGTATTAGTATATAGATATTATGGTGTACGAGAACATAACAGTATAATATGTAAGTTCATGATTAAGCTGTTAACTTTCTTTCTAACTTTAAAAAAAAAACATTGCATCTATAATAGTTCAAATTTATCACCAAGGTTTGGCTGTCAGAAAATGTCTACGGGCATTAAGTCCGCCTTTGTACTTCGTGCAAGTAAAATTAAATTAAAAAGCCCGGTATAACATATTAGGTCAATGCTCAGGAAAATATACTTTGCGTTACATTCGCAAGCCTAGATGAAAGATAAATAAATAATATTTCGTTGAAATATTCATTAAGAAACCTACTAAATAATGATTTTAGATAATTTACTCATTAATATCAAATGTGGGTGAAATAAGGAATGAATTAATGATAATAAGAATGACTTATTCCGGATAATATGAGAATATAATTCATAATACATATTTCACACTTGTAAAAACTCTTTTATAAAATTTAACACTCAAGTACGATAGCCGTGTTTGTAAATACACAAGAGTGTAACATTTTAAAATCATTTTATTTATTTATTTATAAACTCTTTATTGCACAAAAAACTTTAAAGTAATGTACAAGGGCGAACCTAATGCCTTTCGGCATTTTATAACAGCTAACCTTTGGGAGTGTGGTAGAGGATTTGCGGGGTGCATTATTATAAATATACAATTTACATACAATACATAATAATCGTTACATACTACTACTTAAATACATATATATATATATATATATATATATATATATATATATATACAAGTACGAAACCAAGCAAGTATATAGTACTGTTTACACACAATAAAAATAGTATGATAGATATAGGTACTAGGAAGATCTATGTTGTTTGTTAAGAAAGTGAGCGATAAGTAGATTTTTAAATATATTAATAGACGGCGCCCGTCTGATAACCAGAGGAAGTTTGTTCCACTCCCAAGCAGCGGAAACTGTAAAAGAATCTGAATATCTGCTGGAAGAATGGGTAGGGTTTTTGAGCTGATTGTTATTAGCAGAGCGAAGATGAAGATTATGACTGTCTTCAAGGAACTGGAAACGAGTCTTAAGGTATAAAGGAGTTTGGGGATTGTAAAGAATGCCGTAAATTGAAGTCAAGAGATGTGCAGATCTGCGGAAGCGGATATTGAGACACTTTAATTGAATACGATATTGGGATACATGGTCATACTTACGCAAGCCGAACACGAAACGGATGCATAAGTTGAGCAGACGATCCAGTTTATTCAGTAGCTCTTCAGTGACATCAGGATAATACACATCTGCATAGTCAATAATAGGGAGAAGAAGAGAACTAACCAACATAAGCTTTGCCTTAAAGGGAATAAAGTACTGAGAGCGCTTTAGCGAGTGCATGCTAGCGAACATTTTCCGGCTAATTTGATACCAATGAAATGTTTTTTTTTCCCCCACATTCATCCAATTATTATTTATTGAATATTATTTCTTCTAATTAATAATAATCGCGATCTCTCAGAGGTGTTGCTTAATAAAATGGAATGCTTGCTTAACTCTTGCATACGCTTTATCTACTGTTTACGCAAATTCCATCACATCTCTGAGTATCGAGCTAAGTTGAAGTGGCTGCCAATTCGTTGTCGTATAAATCTACGAATTCTTTGTCTGCTTTTCTCTATACTGAATGAGCCTGCGACACCGAAATACCTCAAGAGAAAATTTGCTTTTCTCTTTTCTCTTCATGACAGGTCGTTGCGATCATCGCATAACTCTACCCTTGCTATTGCCTCTCATCACACTAGTTTTATGTCTGACTCCTTTGCAGTTGTTGCCACAAGTTGTGTTTTTTTGTTCTATAATTTTAACGAACCTTCCACATACAATGTTCGTAATGTCCCTAAGGTTGACCGAGTAAGAATGTCTAGCGACATTAGCATTGTGTCCGCCTTTGTACATAGCGCATAAAGTTTTAAATAAATAAATAATAATAATAAAATTCTTTATTGCACAAAAAAATATACAATATTTTTTTTTTGTACATAGGCGAGCATTCTCTACCAGTTAACTTTTGGGAGAGTGAGAGATTAATATTGAGGGTATGAGAATAATATTACTTGGCCGTAAATAAAAATTAAAATAATTTTCGTGTATTTATTGTGTATAAGATTATATAAGCCCTTGCAGGACAAACCACTAGTGTGGGGGCCAACAAATGTCATTATTGTTAACTGTTTTTATCTGCCTAAATAAATATTTCATTTCATTTCATAATATACAATACAATACAACATATTTTATTGTTCATAAAAGTACAATTACAAATTGATTTACACACTGACTCCTAAACTATAATATGTATTTTGAATGCGAAAAAACCCAAGGTACTAGTGTTTGAAAGAAGAAGGATGACAACCGTGACGATAAAGATTGATGATGAAACTCTAGAACAATTAAATTAGATTATATATCTGGGTGGCTCAGTTGTAAGAACGCGTTCCTTAAATCCTACAAAGGTCGGTTCAAAACCACCCGGCATGTAAGAATGACAAATACACATTTCTTACGTACATTTGTCAAAGATTTAAACAACACCACCGTTCCCGTGTCTCGGAGAGCACGTTAAGCCGTCGGTCCCGGTTCCACTAATACCAACTTGTGGAATCGTTAATTCATCAAATCAACACAGCGTGACGAGTGTAGGCCAAATTCTCCAGATTCAGTTCTGGAAGGCCCATCTCCAACAGTGGAGGTCTAGGTCGCTGTGTTGGCTAGGGGTTGTAATGATGAATGATCTGGGCAGTGATTTCACTGTGGATGGGAAGTATGATAGGGATGTTGAAAGAAGAGTGAACGTGGAAAATAGTGTCAACGGTGCTCTAAATAAGGAAATGCATGCTCCGATGGTTGAAAGGATAGTGAAGAGAGATTGACGAACCAAATATATAATGCGAAAGTAAAGGGTAAAAGAGGCCCTGGCAGACCAAGATCATTTTCGTGCAAAAATATTTTAGGCAAAACAATGTATGCGAACGATTCTTAATAACTTCAATAGACCGTTTGGAACACAAGCAAAGATTTTGTTGAGCCAAATTAAACTCTGAATATATTACAATATAATGTATGAAATGCATTGACATAAAATTTATAGACCGACCTAATTATTCGATTTATTTTCGACAATTCAGTAGATCAAAAAGCGAGGAATATAAAGAAATAGACATGGACTATTAACGTACAAGATATTTATTTATTGTACAAATAAATTCTTGTGTAGCACTGCCAACTTTTCTGTCGTCTTTACATACTACTATTGAGCTTTTCGGGAGTATCACTTACCCATCTTTAAGTTCAATCGAGCCATCGCCGTCGTACTTGACAGATGCCAGAGATGCCTGGTTAGTGCCATGTCTCAATGTTTTAGTTTTATACTCACATGGAAGAGCGGCCACGCCTCATAGCCGTTTCCACTTGACAGTTGGCTTTTTCTCATTGCTGGAGTGAATTAGAGCGGAGCGATGGCAAAATACCCGATGGAATGACTGTTAAGCCGCGGAAACTTGGAAAATCTCTGCTGTAGGATGCGACGTCGTAGACACATTACCTCTATCCCACAGGAGCGGGAAGTGCGCCGGTTTCTGCTGAGAACCTCAAGTTGCTTAAATACGCCAAACTTGTTACATATTACGAAATAAACCTCTAAGTATTGTACAAGTGTAATCTTGATTTACCATTTTTGGAATCACTGATAATGGAAACGACCATAAAACATATTAAAATAATTTAGAATGTCTCAAAATTTTATAATAGCTTCAGCTCTACAATTGTGTTGCTAAAAATAAAATAAATTGCAAATTGAGCAGGTCCATTATTATTATTATGTACCTATTTTATTTATCATCATTACAGCCCATAGATCAGCGTTCTAGACCTGTTGGAGATGGGCCTTCCAGAACATATATCTGGAGACATTGGCCTAACCTCGCCACGCTGACAGGTTGGCGAAGATCTGATGTCAATTTTTTAATTACAATTTATTAACGATTCTAGTTGGTATTAGTGGTACCGGGACGGACATCTTAACGTGCTCTCCGAGGCACGGGAACAGTGGTGTTGTAAATTTATGACAAATGTACGTAAGAAAAGTGTATTTTTCATTGGTTCATGCCCCGGCATTTTGGCAGTTTGAACTGTCCTTATAGTATTTAAAGAAAGCGTCCTTACAACCGAGCGACCCATATATATGTCTATGCAATTTAGCTAACACTCGTTTCGTATTATACAAAATTATAATCTATACTTTAAAAGCAAGAATTTTGGGTTTAAAATTAGGACTGTTGTTTGGTAGATCGGCATACCTAATTAAACAGCTGACTTTCAGAGGAGTAATGTTTTTAATTACTTTCATAAGTATTGTCTTATGAACTTCTTAAATATTGTTCTTTGTTGATTAATACATGTGTTAATTGGGGCGTTGGAAATTTATCTTATGTGAACACATTCTAAAGTGGATCATTGTGGAATATTTATGTTATTTTTTTCAGACTAGTGACTCCGTGCCTACCGGAATGTAAGCGGCGTTTGAGAATCAGGTACTGACGATTACCTTTAGTTACTAACACTATTTCTGCTACATTCTGGCACATTGTCGCTTCTTTTATATATGACCGTGACGGCGGAACTGGACGACACCTTACGCAAATGTTTTCCGTGTGGAGTGCCGAAAACCTAGTCCAAGAAGTCTCCATACTCTTCAGGACACCATGCTGGAACTACAACCCAGCTTCAACATTCTTGGGGTTGAAATACGATCAGATCTTAAGGTGTTTAAACACCGAAACGACATTGAGAGCACCACCAAAACAGCGTCATAAAAACTGGGGATACCGAACAGGGTAAAACAGTTTTTCCCGCCCTCACTCAGACTTATGCTTTATAAAGTACAAATAAGTTCATGCGTGCAATACTGTTCTCACCTATGGGATGGTTCTGCTAAGGATGCTCTCAATGTACTGCAGTGCCAGGCGATTCCGATAGTGGACGACACCACCGTGTCTGAAACTCTCAAATCGCTGCAGCTTCGCCTAAACGTGGCCTCTCTGCGCGTGTTCTACAAGTGAGTGTTCTGAAGAGCTCTACAACCGAACCACACGCACAGGCCAAAATATTTACCCCCATACCGTAGCGTATCGCTATACATACATATAAATTTGGACTCTTAGATCTGTCGCACGCTAAAGTTGTTGCATGCTCTCCCAGCCAGTGTGTTTCCCTATTTCTATAACCTTCAAGCGAAGTATGAAAAAGCATGTTGAAAGGCCGGCATAATGGTAGGGACTGATGTCCAACGTCTGTGGCTGGCGTTAGTTGCTCCCATTCTTGAACCTCCCCTACCGCTTACCATCAGGTACTACGCATATAGAGGTTATTCCAAATTGATATCGACTCTAATAGCGGTCGACATTGACAGCGTCCTTTAGTTTAAAGATTCTTAAAACGTTTGCGCCTAAATAAATAGACCATTGCTGCAGGTGTACTACAGGAAATATTAATATATCAAATAGCGGAAAATTATGTGTTATCTTAAGCCGACAGTCACGTTCACATGATATAGGCTGACGCGGGTCAAACGGAATTATAAATCATCTCGAAACACGCTCCTAGATTTCCTTAAGGTCATAGCTCATTTACACGACTCTGCTACAACACTGCTCCGGCACAACACCATCTCAAATAAAGGTAAACGTACGTACCGATCTCACCTATCACAGCAGACACAGTTGTAATGAGTCAAAGTCCAAATATCTTTATTCACGTAAACCTATAACATGCACTTGTAACACGTAATTAATTAAATTATTTTAAATATTGGTACTATGCCTAGGGGAAGACTAAGCTGCAAAGTAAGCTGTTAGCAAAAGACCAGAAGCTTAGCAGATTCCAGTGAGCTGTAAATGTTAAATTTGTCTGAGAAAAGAAAACCAAGCTACGAGTATATTAGATTTACAAAATAAAACATTATACATAATTATACAACAACGATCAATAAATAACCTTTAAAATTTAGCTATGAGTACCTATAAGATTACAATACCTGGAACAGCGGTACCCTACCAGGCACGCCAGAATAAAACCTGGTAGCCAACAAAATGCAAAACCTCTGCTAATTTAAGAACAATAAATTGAACATGTTTGGCAGACTGGATTAAAAGCACTCGTGTTTTTATTACGTCTTGTCACGTTTAAGCGAACAGACAGCACGCGGTCCGCTTTCCATTCCACTCGTAATAGGAGCTTGAGTACAACAATTGCGGCAAGCTTTCTAATGTTGTGCTATTTTATGCTGTCACTTTAAACTTAATCTACACACACAATAACAATCACAATGGACAATGACATTTAAAATGGAGGAATGACACACCAAAAACTTTAATAGCATGTATATTGTCGTGTAGAGAATAGAGTATAGGTTGTCACATTTAAGCTTAATAGAAGCTGGTGAACAGCATATATTCAACCATAATAACTTTGAACGCCTGATGATTCTTAAACAATTCGATACATGTGCAATATACATTTGTTAATATAAAAATTCAGGCATTATAACTGAGAATATTATTTTATATATCATTCGTATCTCACGCTTCATATAAGCTAATAGTTTGTTTTAGAGCAATACGTCACCAGGCTGTCATCATTGATTGCCTAAAGCAGTTTTCAATTATAGTTTTAAAAATCGCATTAGGCTTCATAATTAATTTGTGTAATGCTATCACAGCAATTCGGTTCTCTAAATCACCCCAATGCATTTTAAAATCACAAAAAAAATTAACAAAGATTGACGCAATAATGAAAAAACAATGAATATTCATATGAGAATGACAGGTTTCAAATTCAAATGTAATATTATTATTGACGTACGGTTGTGTCGTGTAACTGAGCTACGACCTTTAAGCTTTTCTCGGAAACATAATCATTGCAAACACAGAGGCTAAAATTTATGTAGCTTTCTTATGTTTTGCTCAAACTTCCCAAACAATAGTAAAATCCAATTTATTTATTTTTTAATTTAAATGATAGATAATTATTAACCTTTTCAGACCTGGCGTCCACAATGGGGTGTATCACTAACTTTTTACCACGATAGATGGCGCATGATAGATGGTACCCAATATAACTGTCAGTTGCATAAAAAAACTTGTATTTTTATTACGATTTTTGTAATTTTCTGGATATTATGCCAAAGTGAGCAGCTTTAAAGTGTACAAATCGAGATTTCCAAGCAAAATCAAAGATATGGGAATCTCAAAATTGCCGATCTATTAATTAAACCTTTTTTTCTTTTTAAAGACGGTGTGCGCTTTCTTAATTCGTTTTTAAGGTAGGTAACGTTAAATTTAAATACATTTTTCTGTCATAGAAATAAAAAAACTACAACAACATTTAAAAAAAATATGCGACATAGGTGTAAAACAGGGTACCATTGCCGCTAGCGACATCTACAAAAAGCTTAGCCTGATACACCCCATTGAGGACACAAAGTTTGAAAAAATATAATAAATTAAAATTTTAAGTACCGTGCGTATAGTAACGTAAAAAAGTAAAAGTAGTTAACAGTTAAATTCTAGGCTGTAAACCTTAAGAGTCATATTTTTTTTATTTCCAGACAGGTCACACAGCGCCATCTAATTTCCGTGGTAAGCTACGAGGCTTGTGTTACGGAAACTAGATGGTTAATAAACTACATATTATACTTTTTTTTTTGTAAATATATACATATTATACATATAAACACCCAGACCGAATTATGTAAAAAATAAATAAATATATAATTCAGATTGTGACTGTAAATAAAATCAAATCAAAATATTTATTTGCAATAAATGTGGTAACAATTGTGTTTGACAAGGAGGCCGTGTCAACTATTATTATCGTTTATGAAAGATTTGGCCTTCAAATATATTAATAATTCAATTCTGGTGGCCAGCAAGCCATCCTAATACTAGTACAATCCAATCATTCGCCAGACCACCTAATTCGTAATGCCTACTTTGGCACCATATAAATGGCTTAAAATTCTAGGAACGAATATGCATCCTATTTTTGTATAATGGCCGTGAGTAACCTTCCATATGGATAATTGACCACCTCGTTTTCAATTACATATTTTTCAAAGCGAATTTCCTTTGATATTTTGTTTCCAATTACATTTTTATTTTCTACCTTTTGAATAGTCGCTTTAAATGGGGGCTAAAACATAGGTTTTGCAAATTGAGGCTTATTTTTAGAAAACAAAAATCACTTACTATATTGTAGTTTAGAGGAGTATGTTTCACGATCACGACCGTAATCTCTTGTGGGGTGAATAGAACACACATTTTATTTAAGTTTATATCATTCACAATTAGCCAAAGTCAATATCTCTAGCGTACCAGATTATCAGTACCCCAGTACCAGCCAATAATCGGATTACCTACATGTTTGACTACAAGTCGTATAAACTTGTTTAACCTTTTCATGTACGGCCTGGTAGGCGCCCGGGGCTGCTTCAAGCATGCCGCTGCCAAAATACGGAATGATCTTCCACCGCCCGTTTGGGACGCGACAGTTACAAAGTTACCCACTTTCCGTAAAATGTGTGCAGCATGGCTGCTTGTGAAGCAGGCTGGGGCAGCTCCCGTCTAGGTTTCTGTTTGTTAGCTATTTTTTCTTGGTTTTTTATTTGTTTTATTTTAATTTTAATTTTTTTTTTTTTTTTTTTATAACTTTTATTTATATGTTATTATGTTCTTATTATATAGCTTTTAAAATTAGCAAGCTGAAGTGGCAATGGGCTGGACACATATGTCGCAGAACCGATGAACGATGGAGTAGACGGGTTCTGGAGTGGAGACCACGTACTAGAAGACGCAGGGTGGGATGACCCCTCGCTAGATGGACAGATGACCTGAGGAAAGTCGCTGGTGGGGGATGAATGAGGGTGGCAGAAGATCGTGTGAAGTGGCGAGCCTTGCCTACATTCAGCAGTGGAGAGACATAGGCTGATGATGATGATGATATTACTGTTCCACTAAATTTGAATGTCGGCTATGGTATAATAACACTTTTTCTGAACCATAGACCCTTTTGTCATAATATCTTTGTTTTATTTTTTAACTTTATTTTTATTAACTCTTTATTTTTGTGATGAATAAAAACTGATTTTATTTTATTTATTTATGTCAAAATCTATGGCCCGCTAGACAACGGCGGCAGTTAAAAATAAAAGTGTAATAGTTTTAAATAAATAATTAACTATCTCAAAGTTGGTAACAAGACGAGTCACTCTATTGTAGTTATTCAAATTAGATTCAAAATTTAATAAATTACCTACCAATTTTTTTTATCATAGCGATCTTCCTTAATTTTGTTTTTGTTAGGTTGGTACTTCTATTGTTTGATGGGTGTTTGAAGACAAAGCATAGATACTAACAAAGGCTCTGAAAGGCAGAGATTTTAAACAATAGAATCTGAAAGCTACGAAGCCTTATTAGCTGGCAGGTTTATGGAATAAGGTACTTAAAAAATGTTCTATCAATATTTAAAAAAAAAATCTTAGGTAGGTACATATTCTATATTTAAAATACGCGGTGGTAGCTAGGTTGTAGGAACGCGTTTCCCTTTCGGGGTGGTCAGAAACTACGCTTATAAAGAAGCGGATTCACATTTAGCCAACTTTACTATAGCAAGCTCGTCGATGTCTCCAGCGTACCAAACTCGAGAAATATCACAAATAAATTATATATTTATTAAATAAATAGTTCAGGGTGTTGTAATAAATAATCGTAAATAAAATATTTTTTTGTTTACCATTGTAATAGTTGCGATAAATAAAGTATTTTCTTTCTTTCTTTCTTTCTTCAACGTCTCCTCCACTCAATATTTCCTTCCAGCTGCTAATCGAAAATTAAGTGTCTGTAATTGAAGCTATTAAAATTTAAATATTCTAATGTACTAGCTTACGGCTGACCTTCAAAATAAAACTGTCGTTTAAATATTTCTAACTTTAATCGTAACTATATGACGTATCTTAATTTTCGTTTGACAGCTGGAAGGAAATGTTGAGTGGAGGAGGCGTTGTGGTAACGTCTTAGGGTGTTAGTCAACATGGGACTGACTGACATCCTATAAATATAATATAAATATAAATATTTCCAGACAGGTTACACAGCGCCATCTAGTTTCCGTGGTAAGCGTAGCTTGTGTTACGGAAACTAGATGGTTGATAAACTACATATTATACTTTTTTTTTTTTTTGTAAATATATACATATTATACATATAAACACCCAGACCGAGACAAATTATACAATGTACAACTTGCCCCCGGTGGGAATCGAACCCACGACCTCCCGAGTTCACGGCAACGTTTGTTACCACTAGACCACTATAATACAAGTTATCTTGATTAGGAGTCGGGATCCATTTTTAAAATAAATATCATAACCCTTTCAGCACGAATGATACCAAGTTATTACGAAAAATAATCTAGACAGCTAAATTTTGTTTTACGGCTCCGAAATGGCCTGAGTAGTTCCTGCTCTCATCTAGCTACTTCGTAATTATTAGGACTAGTAAAGAAAAAACGAGGCGCGGTGGTGGCTCGGTTGAAAGAACGCGTACTTTTAATCCTACAAAGGTCGATTCAAACCCCCCCGGCATGTACCAATGAGAAATACACTCTTCTTACGTACATTTGTCATAGATTTACAACACCACCGTTCTCGTGCCTCGAAGAGCACGTTAAGCCGTCGGTCCCGGTTCCACTAATACCAACTTGTAGAATCGTTAATAAATTGTCATAAAAAATTGACATCATATCCTCGCCAAGCCGTCTGGCCAGCGTGGCTAGTGTAGGCCAAATTCTCCAGTTCTGGAAGGCCCATCTCCAGCAGTGGAGGTCTAGGACGCTGTGTTCTAGGGGCTGTAATGAAAGAAAAAACATATAAAAGTGATTTTTATTTCCATTGGATTGCCCAACGTTCTATAGTGCGCTAGCTCATTAGAAAAGGACACGCTAGGGGAGGATTTTGTTTACTGTGTATGAGATATTTTAGACCTCAAGGAACCCAAAGTTGAACAACAGAATTCAAATCCAATGCTCGATGAACATTCTGTTTTTCATAAATATTACGAACAGGTTAGCCGGGAGATGAAACGTGATGCCCCGAAGCAGGCAAACTATAAATTGCGTCTCGGATTTTCATTTCTTTCTCTGAAGAAAATAATATTAAAATATGAAATCCTTTTGTTCAAGTCAATTACTCTTTCTAAATCATCTTACTGTTTTGTATGATAAAATAAATTTTAATAGGAAAAAAACTAAGCAATTTCTTATTATATTTTATTTATCATAATTTTCATGTTTTGTAGTGTAGAAGCGAAGTAACCGAATTCGATTTCTAAAAAGTATACTATGTGAGGCCCATGGTAGCAGGTTCAATTTCCAGTAAAAATGCATCCAAAACGTTTGCGACTGACGTCACAAGCTACGGGCTAATGACGATCAAGTTGACATAATCACTTGCAATTTTTCAACCGCACCGACTCATTCCTCGCTTGTGTTTTTATTAATTTCAAATCATAATTCGAATGATTTTGGTGAATATTAGTGATCTAAACTATATGTGCGTGTCTAATAAAGCTTGTGGTGTATAGACTATAAAATTGGACAAGAAATCTGGGGTTCAATCGAGGTGGATGGCCATCACACACGTGGATACGTGGATTGCTTTGGGGTAAGTCCTGTTTTCCATATGAGAAGGTCATTAACTCTTAAACCATCTGATTCTGTGTTCTTCATTTATGTCCTAAATTTATTTTATTATGTTTCTACAATTTTTAGCACAATTACCGATAATATCAGCGAACTGCCTCCGTGGTCTAGCGGTTAAGTCCGTGGATTTAGACTCGGAGGTACCAGGTTCGATTCCTGGTCGGGACACAAAAATATTTATTAATGTAAATAAATACATTTAATTAATATTTAATTTATTTGTGATATTTCTCTAACTTCACTTGTCATGATTGGCCTATAGTAAAGTTGGCCAAATGTGAATCCGCTTATTTATAAGCATGGTTTCTGACCACCCCGAAAAGGAAACGGTCGTGATGATAGTTTACTTTACTTCTATCAGCGAAGGCCCTTGCGCAGGTCTGTTCAATATTTAATATTTAATAACATGTGTGACATTTCTCGAGTCTGGTAGAGATGGGCGCTATGTAACATAGTTAGTTACTATACTATCTACTGAGCCTCAATGCTCGTTTCGCTAGAAATAAAACTATCTACTTTTCATAACACTATATATACTTACCTGAAATAGATTCGTTGCAATTGGTAGAGCGATCTCGTAACGTACAGACTGCGAAGCTATGTTTGTTTTAAAATAACAAAATCATTATAAAATATTCTAATGTTTTAAATACGCGACACACTTAAAATATTTAGTTATTAAAAGTAGATAGGTTTCACAACGTTGTTTAAAAACTGATAACGTTGACGGTTTGTTATTTAAAAAACCCATAACCTAACAACTCTAAATATAGAGACATGAACTAAAACGTATCATCACAACCGTTGCTCTTAACCTTTTAAATATATATTTTATTGTCGACCTAGTATCTAACCCGACAGACAAGACATAGATTAGTTTGCAACTTGTCTGTCATAATTCAAAAAAATCAAAATTCTTTATTGTATAGATTGCTTATTCTAATTACAATTGTATGTACATGTCATGATGATGCAATCTGCCCATATCATGGGCATACAATATGTTTATGTCAGTAGATATGTATTTAAAATATTTAATATTGTTCTTGTCAATTTATTGGAATACAATGTTAATGTCAAAATTTGCATGCAAAAAATTCCTTTATTGAGTAAAAACAGTTGTCAATAAGAATTTTCTTTAACTCAATAGTAAAACGTTTTATAGGTAACTCTCGTATCTCTCTATGAATTTTATTATATACTCTAATGCACATTATGTGGCAGTTTCTGCTGTAATATTCACTTACACATCTTGGGTAGATTAGTCGGGTATAATCTCTAGGAACAAATTTGTTACAAGTATTATATTTTTTAAAGAGATTAGAATGTTTATTGACAAATATTCCTATTTCAAGGATATACATTGTAGCCAATGTTAATAATTTTCGCTTTTTAAATAAGGGTCTACAGGAGTCTAATGGTCCAACTCCACAGATAGCCCGAACACACTTCTTTTGAGTGATAAATACCTTATTTACATCGGTTGAGTTACCCCATAAAATTAGTCCATACCTCAAGACCGAACCAACATAGCCATGATATGCCGAAAGAGCTGTACTCTCGTTACTTATATAGGGTTTTCGCCGATCCTACAAGTGCGTTCTTTAGCTCTCTGATGCGTGAAAAGTATATAAGTAATAAAATGTGGGTAGGTATGTAGAATTAGCATAATGCTGAATAATACGTTTGGCTCCCCGTGAGAGAAATAGCACGTGGGCAAACAGCGGGACAAACGGCAAGCCGCTTGTTTGTAGCCTACTCCGAACATACTAAAATAACAAAAACAACAAGACGGTAACTAAATTCTCTTCTGTCTATTCTCATAGTTCTAGTTTCGTTTCGAACTCATTTGTAGTTGTTGCCACGAACCTGTGGAACCATTTGCCTCTTAGCATAAGGCAAGTAACCACCAGATCTATATTTAAAAAAATGGTCTATTCACACTTTCTATCACAAAAAAAGTAAGTATTATCTATGTATGTGTATGTAGTTACTATAACTTATTTATTAGAATTTAGTATATTGTTGTCATTGATATATAATATGTAGTGTATGTAATAATATGTATGGGTATATGTAGTATATGTATTTATATATATATATATATATATATATGTATTAGTATTACTATATATATTAGTATATAGTTAAACCGTAGGCTTTAATACACTTTGCACCTACCGTTCAATATAATGCTCAAGTTGTCCCAATGGTTGGCTAGGATAGAATGTCTAGCGGCATTATAAATCCGCCTTTGCCTTTGTGCAATAAAGATTTAAATAAAAAAAATAATTAAATAAATAAGTTATATACTGGTATAAAATTAAATTAGCATTTTGTTTATTTATTTATTTAATACTTTATTGCACAAAGACTAAGGCGGGCTTTAATTCCGCAAGACATTTTATCATAGCCAACCATTGGGATAACTTTAAACACTTTACTGAAAAGTAGGTGCAAAAATAAAGGATAATTAAATATATATATTTAATAACTTACCAGATGTATAAATATATAATTGTCTAATTGTTGTCTAATCTTTAAGAGCAGTAAGTCTTGTTTTAAGCGGTGTTATTTTTATATAAATATCACCATGGCAAGCTTAAAATATTAGTTCTCCTTGAAAGTAAAAATTGGCATTTGACATTATTGCAAATGGCACATACTTTCAGCAACAGATAGGTGGTAGGCAAACCGATAGTGGTAATTTTCCCAGTCTGCCGCGGCGGGGTAGTATCCACCGTTCGTTCCGATAAACACAGTAAAGTGTATCATGAATCAGGCTCGAATTGCCCAGCCGAGCCGGCATAGTATTCGGGACTGATATTAGTCATGAGTGTCTGATCCCAGTCGCTAACATTATTATTATTATTAAAGTCTTTATTGCACAATATAAGTGTACAAAGGCGAAGATTAATTACTACAAGGCATTTTCTAACATCTAACCTTTGGGAGAGTGTGAAATTAACGGTTAGCATTCATGGACCTCACGCGCCACTTACCATCAGGTTACCAAAACAAAAAGTAGTAGTTGTGAGAACTCGTTCCTTAAATCCAAGAAAGGTCCAGGTTCGAACCCCGAAATACATCAATGCAAAATACATTTGCTTTAAAGAGCAAGTTAATCCATTGATCCACTCTAATAATATTGATGCGATTTATTTTTATCATCATTATTATGCAAATGAAAATGCCTATTTTTCCTAGAGAAATTGGCCCAATAAAATTTTCTCGTGTCATAATGATTTCTTTTCTATTTGATAGTTAATATATTGTGTTTTCATAATCTGTTATTAATTTTATTTATTTTACCCTAGTATAACGATAATTGACAAAAACTTTTTTTTACGTTAATAATTACATAGTTTCGACCTCGCCGATTCGAAATCTAGTGTTTTATCTATAATAAAGTACCTGGTCATAATAAAGAACCCAATCGTATAAATAGTGTATTTCAACTATTTCATACATAAATTTTAACCAATAGACGATTTAATTAAATAATATTTTAATGCTGGGGTAAAAGAGAGGTTGTAATTAAATTTAAAAAACACAATTAATTGTTATGATTATTGAATTGTATTTAGTTGAGACACGCTGCAAAAAAGTTGGGGCCTGGTTTTGGGCAATCTCTTTTCCGAACCAACCTGAAAAACATTTTTCCTATACTATCGTCCTAGATCGTTGGTCACAACACGGCGATGCGCACGTGTCTATATTTGTTCATGAATTTTATTATTTATTATTATATATTAAACCCGCCCGCATTAAACCAACTTTTACTGTCGGCTCATTTATTATGTAAAAAGACGCTTTTACGGTATTTGAAATTCCAGAGTAGAGACCGTGGGTCGCAGTAAATGTAGCTAAAACTGGGATAACACCAAAATATGGGTTATTAAAAAATATTCCATTATTTCCCTTTTTATAGCCCCCTCCCTATACAAACAACTGTTTTTGTATCTATGTAAAATATTTTGCCTTCAGCTTGTTCACTCTATCCTCATTGTTTTATAGTACTTAACCCAACTTTTTTTTGCTTATAGTATAGTATAGTATCATCACGACCGTTTCCCTTTTGGGGTGGTTAGAAACCAAGCTTATAAATAAGCGGATTCACATTTAGCCAACTTTACTATAGGCCAATCATGACAAGTGGCAAGCCCGTCGATGCCTCCAGCGTACCAAACTCGAGAAATTTCACAATACATTTAATGTATTTATTTACAATAATAAATAGTTTTGTGTCCCGACCAGGAATCGAACCCGGTGCCTCTGAGTCTAAATAATAATAAAATAATAATATATAATAAAAATCTTAATTGACACATTTTTTTCTTTTACCTATATATAAATGTGCTCTGTCTCCTGGACTAGTCTGATGAAACAGAGAAGACAAGTGTCTTCCATCCACGGACTTTACCGCTAGACCACGAGGCATACACAATTGTCCTGTATTATATAATAAATGCCAGTTGCTACATGAACTAAATCAAAATCTTGGTCTTATGATAGCCAGCGGCCAAAGTCGCCAATCGCGGTAATTCGACCAATTTTGGATGGTTAGACATTATTGTAATTCTTTTTTGTTTTTCTTTCGCTGGCACCGACTGCAAAAATAGCTGTTAATAAATATTAAATAGATACATAAGTATCAATAATTTTGTTGGTTGTCATTTAAGACTCTTGCTTTGCAGTAATTAAAATATTATTATTTACTTTTTATATTTTATTATTTATTTTTATTTAAAACTTTATTGCACTATGTACAAGGGGCGGCTTAATGCCGCTAGACATACTCTGACAGCGAACCTTATCAAAATTAAATCAAAATCAATCATTTATTTATTAACTTTTGGTACATTTATTTAGGTTCTAACAGGTGGTTGTGAGCTACAAAAGTCGACCATTAGGTATATAAATATTAACATTTTTTTAGGTTAATTATTATTATTATTAAATAATTTAGGGACAGATAAAACATTTAAAGTGAACGGTGGGTGCAAGTAAAAATCCAATATATTATAACTAAACGATTGTAAGCAATAAACAATATGTAAATTATATACACACATACATACATACAGACAATAATACATACAATAATTTAGTTTAAGTATTTACATATAGGCATAGTTTAGGAGTCGGTTTTGGCCATAGTTTTGTACAATAGTTTGCGCAATAAATCATTTAGTTATTATTATATAAAAGCTAATAATTTTATTACTCAGATATTGTTTTGCCATTTATCAGCAAAAGAGTAGCCTACAATTTGTGGTAACTAGATATTTTTCCTCGCTCATTGTCTTCTGACGTTTACGAGAGTCTACTACCTATCGAGTTTCATTGAGGATACCTTCTTGTTATGAGGTTAGGTTTATTTACAGGGTATATTAGATTTATGATGCCACTTTATTACAAAGTATAGTATCAAAATAAAGGTGGTGTACGAGCTATTGTACATAATACATACAGTAATACATATGTAGTCTTTAAAAAACGAATTCGCAACATGGTGTAGCGATTTCGTCGTGGAACACTTATTGTAACTATTATTACTTGATATTTTAGTTGTGGTAATTATACTCAAATCAAATCATTTATTTCCTTAGGTTAGTTAGTACACAACACTTGGATATTGTCAATACATATATTTTTATACAATACAAGCTAGGCTGGACCGAATCTAACAGCAATACAATTTATAATAAATAATACATTGTTGCCATAAGCGAGAATTTCGTACTTATTTATAACTAGATACTTAAAATTACACGAATTACGTGGCTGTAAAATGGCCGTGTCAGCTTATAATCTAATAACATTTATGTCCCTAAATATAAATTCGTGGCTGTAAAATGGCCGTGTCTGCTTACAATCTAGTAATAATAATATTTATGTACATAAATATATATTCGTGGCTGTAAAATGGCCGTGTCAGCTTACAATCTAGAAATAATAATATTTATATCCATAAATAAAAATTCGTGGCTGTAAAAGGGCCGTGTCAGCTTACAATCTAAAACAACAATTACAATTATTAATAATGTCAACCAAACCCAATTCGTGTACAACAATACTAATTTACCATCGTTCCCGTTCCTCGAAAAGCATAGTTAATAACAATAATAATAATCTTTATTTTCAGGCAACAAAATGAATATACAAAAGGCCCATAGATATATACCTTAAAAACTAAAATATATATAATATAAATATACACTGCACTACAGCTTCCCCATCTTCATCTTATTGTGGTCAAAGTAATACCCATTGGGTACGGCGACCACCTTCTGACGAAGGCTGACTGCTGCAGTGGGGGGCGCCGGGGTCCTCTTAGGTGGGTCACGAGGGTTCGGTGCTGCGGTAGGCCCTGTCGCATCTTCCGTGGTGCATTTCGCAGGCTCAAATGAATCTACGAGTATGTATCGACGAAACACAACGTCCTGCGGCCAGAAATCTTTCTTCAAGATTTTTTCCACTTTTTCTTACCGTACAAGAATGCGATAGCCGTTAAGCCGTCGGTCCTGGTTCACTAATACCAACTTGTGGAATTGTTAATAACTTGTCATTAAAAAAGGATATCAGACCCTTATCAACCCGTCTGGGCATTTAGTAAATCTCCAAATTTATGAGTACGTGTAGGAATAGTGGCTACGATATGTGGATGCATGTGGTTTGGTTGCGGAATGAACAGAACACTCTGCGTCTTCTGGTACTATTAGAACTATAGTATAGCATTATATAATACTCGTGCAAGGGAAATTTATTGCATTTCATCTCATTTGTCGCGAACAAGGAAGAGGCGGATCATTCGAAATCACTCAACTTCTCTGTGCATCGATTGCGTTTACGATCCTATTGCTATAGACAAATTACTTTCTAGTCTATTTTGCCGCAACAGAATATATTAAACTAAATTACTCTCCGTGGTCTAGCGGTTTGGATTTAGATGTGGGTTCGATTTCTGGGCACAATAATACATTTTTGATATGTCTCGAGTTTGGTACATTAACGAACTTGCATTAAGGACCTATAGTAAAGTTGGCGAAATCTTAATCCGGTTTTAACCATAAGAGATGCGATCGTGATGATACTAAACATTTTAGATGACTCGGTGAACTATGTAAAAAAAGTATCATCACGACATATCACCCTTATAAAAAAACGGATTCACATTTAGCCAACTTTACTATAGGCCAACCATGACGATTGGTAAACTCGAGAAATATCACAAACACATTAAATATTATTTATTATTTATATGTATTTCTCCACACTAATAAATATTATTGGTACCAGGAATTGAACGCGGTTCATCCACAGACTTTACCGCGAGACCACGGAGGCAATGAACTATGTAATACCTAAAATTCATTTGATTATAATTCTCGATAAGCAGTCCAGTAGTATAGACGTAGAGATAAAGACCACATCCGCAGTCGACTTACATACGCTGCGCCGGTCTGGTACGCTCTAACCTCAGCTAGACTGAGAGGAAGTCTACAAGCGCAACAAAATCTGTCGCTCCGTACCATTGCGCTTGAGGAACGACATAATCCAAAGTATGTTGATCCAATCATTAGACGAAAAATATTTTGCTTATTTATAAAAATGGTGGTGATTAATTGTTTAAAGATATAAACGGAGATAGCTTGTCTGTTGATCAGTGGGAGCTTGTTCCACGGGCGAGCAGATACGGTAAAAGAATTTAAATAACATAATAATAATAATAATAAAAATCTTTATTACACAAAAACTAAAATAACTTAAAATTTATATACGCAGGAGAGCTTTATGCTGTGAAGCATTATCCACCAGCTAACCTTTGGGAGTTTTGAAAACATGTGACAGGCAGAGTGACAAGTAAATATACATATAAATAATAAATAATTTATATTTTTACAAATATTTTATATGTTTTACATATAAATACTTCTTTTTTTTATTATTTGCTTTCTTATTAGAACTATAATTCGAAAAATACAAGTTGACAAATGCTGTGCTCAACTGTAAAAAGTTTATGTACTAGATAAGTTTTCAAAATTGTGTAATAATCTAATCTTAAGTATATATACTGTTGTTTGAGTCCTAATAAATAAATAATATAAAACACATACTAAAGATATTAGTGTGAAAGTTGCAAAGAGAGTAAAAACAAGGATCAATTTTAACACATAAGTAATCGTCAATTATTTTGAGTAGATAACAAATAAGAATAGAAATGATTTTTGAAAGAAGCAGGAGTCGTTAAAGCTTGAAGAGGTAGTGGAAGGGTGTTCCAGAGCGATGCTGAAGACGAGATATACGTATGTCAGTGAAATCACCGCCTCCGTGGTCTAGTGGTAACAAACGTTGCCGTGAACTCGGGAGGTCGTGGGATCGATTCCCCCCGGGGGCAAGTTGTATATTGCATAATTTGTCTCGGTCTGGTTGTTTATATGTATAATATGTATATATTTACAAAAAGAAAGTATAATATGTAGTTTATCAACCATCTAGTTTCCGTAACACAAGCCTCGTAGCTTACTACGGAAACTAGATGGCGCTGTGTGACCTGTATATTTATTATTTTATTATATATAAATATTTATTTATTTTACATGTCGTGGTCAGATGATAGCCTATATCAGTCGTTGGGTCCAAAGAAATATATTTGTTGAGTTTAGTAATTAAGGCGTGAGGCGAGACAAACCAGCAGTCCGTATACATAATACAGGTTTATGAAATATCTGTGCTTCCAAGAACACAATAATTGTAGAGCACGTCCCTATAGAATAGCCGGTTTGGTCCACACGGGTGCGCCGCACATTGTGTCTATTATTTATGAGAGACGCACTGCCCTACCATTTTCTAACCGAAACTTTCCCTTTTACCATTGACATATATTACAAGGATCAACAGACAAGGACATCGACGAGCTTGCCACTTGTAATGATGGGCCTATAGTAAAGTTGGCTAAAATCTGCTTCTTTAAAAGCGTGGTGTCTGACCAACCCGGAAGGGATAAGGTAGTGATAATACTTTATTTTTATTATTCTTTGAGTAAGTGGTTCAAATGTTTTGCTGTAGTTCCTCTCACACTAATTTGAATCCATTACTAATCATTTCTTCTGTGAGATCATAATAATATTTATTCAACTTGATGTTATGGTTTTTTGGAATGTTTAATTGCCACGGAACTGTAAGTTCAATAACAAGAATACCATTTTTATGTTCTGGAAAAATACTTAGTTTTTTGGTTTATAGCAGCTAGTTTAATCCTATAATTCAAAGTTATCCATGATAATTTAATGTGGTGTTGCCGGGTCCATCGTGTGTGGGTAAGAGATGAGAATAATGGTGTCTCGAGCTTGGGACTGACAAGTGTAGCCTCCCTTTTTTTTTTTATTGCGCGATATACGCTCACCATCCACCAGTCTACTCCTCTCCCTAACCAACCAATTACTCGTACTGTATGATTCCGTTAATGCCGTCTGGGAAGCTCTTTCCATAAATGTGGTGCAAAGATTCTGCTGGAACTCCGTTCGCACCAAATTCTACTGCGTAAAGCTGAGTCTTGAACTCGTTTTTAATCATTTCTTCTGCGAGATTATAACATTTGTTCGACTTCATGATGCAGTCTTTTGGAATATTTGATTTTCACTGAACGGTAGTTTAATAAGGATAACTTTATATTTTGTTGGTAAGTCCGTATAACGACGTCTTTGCATCCTTCCTTTTATTCCAATTTCGCAATGTTAGAAAAAATATGACGATATTATTGAGAAGCAAAAGTTATGACTTTCTGTCGGAGCGGTCAGGCGAAAGGCCACCAGTGTTTTTATTGGAGGACCTCAGACCCGAGTTTTTTTGTTTGTATATTTGACAATAACGCCAATATTTCGTTTTATGGATTATAATAAACTTAACATTTGGTCCGTGCCATGATAAAAAAATCTTTCAAGATTATTCAGGAGTAATACTTTATTATAGGTGGTAAGCGGACTGAT
Source organism: Tinea semifulvella (assembly GCA_910589645.1). Taxonomy (NCBI): domain Eukaryota; kingdom Metazoa; phylum Arthropoda; class Insecta; order Lepidoptera; family Tineidae; genus Tinea; species Tinea semifulvella. The sequence goes on along the minus strand of OU342608.1, from coordinate 8,526,580 downwards.
CGTCCTAATTTGCCTAGTCTGTCGGGGCGGAGAAGTATCCAACGTGCGTGCCGATAAACTCAGTAAAGTGTATCCACACGTTTCGGGATCAGGCTCGAATTGCCGTCATGCCCAGTCAATCCAGCATAGTTAGGGACTGATGTCAGTCATTTGTGTCTGATTCCAGTTGCTAACATTCATGGACCTCGAGCGCCACTTACCTTCAGATGGGCACATGTCGTGCTATTAAGAAATAAAAAAAAAAACAAAAAAAAAAATTGTCGGATTGTTTATCCCATCTCGTCGCCAGAAAACCATTAAACCATGTTAGTTTTTAGTTACCTATGTATTTGATACAGTAAACAATATCATAAAGTATCCTGGCAACCAAATTATGACAATTGGTCTTTTAATAAGTGAGGCGTATAAGCCGTTCTATAACATTAACCAAGGGTTCGGATAGGTCATAAGTAATGAAAAAAGTAAAAAACATACACTATCTGCACCGAGGGACAACAGGGAGACAACGTCAATTGACGTTATTATTATTATTTTAAGATATCCCGTATCAATTTATTTTTCTATTAGAGTTGATGTTCGTATATTATTGCTAAGCTCACGTATTTTTATTTATAAATGTGACAGTAAATAAAGTAGATAATCCACTATTTTTATTTATTTATTTATAATAAATAAATAAATAATAAATAAATATTTCAGACAGGTCACACAGCGCCATCTAATTTCCGTGGTAAGCGGTAAACTTGTGTTACGGAAACTAGATGGTTGATAAACTACATATTATACTTTTTTTTTTTTTTGTAAATATATACATATTATACATATAAACACCCAGACCGAGACAAATTATACAATGTACAACTTGCCCCCGGTGGGAATCGAACCCACGACCTCCCGAGTTCACGGCAACGTTTGTTACCACTAGACCACGGAGGCGCCACGACACAATAGGGTAGCCAACAGTGCTTACATCACACACTTATTTGTACTTAACACTAAATCAGAAGTTAGATGTTGCACTTATTATAGGCGACCACCACATTACCACAGTAGCCTTTATTGCCTATAAGAAATAACTTAAATTATAAAATTTTCAATAAGTATACATACATACATACATATCTTCACGCCAAATCCCTTGCGGGGTAGGCAGAGACAATTGAGCGCCACTTGTCACGGTCACGACATACCTCTTTCGCTTCTTCGACATTCATCAACCTCTTCATACATACAAGTATACAAAAACTAAATATTATTCGAAAAACTAAAGCTGAAACAATGTTTAAAATATATATATATATAATAAACATACAATTCCTTTTAGAAATAATAAAAATAAAGTAACGAAAATAACTAAAATATTACGTACTTCTAGTAATAAAGAAAAATTAAATTAAAATTATTAAAAAAAAAAAAAAAAAAAAACATAAAATTGACTTATAAATTTTGGGCAAGTTGTTTTAGCAGTTTATGTTTAAATACTCTTTGGGAGTCTCCGAAGATGTCAATATCTGAAAATTTACAGCATGAGCATTGTATTTTGATTGTATTCTGGAAAGAGGATGATGTATACCTAGGTTAGTTCTGTGATAGGGTATGTTAAAAATGTTTTGAATCTTGTGTCTGGGGTATCTTGTTGGTACACTGAGTTTGATTTGTTCAAGTAGCTGTGTGCAGTTTATTTTTCCATGAATTAGTTTGTGTAGAAATGTTAAATCTGATAACATGCGTCTATTACGGAGAGTATTCATTTTAAAGTAAGATAGACGCTGAGCATTAGAACTATTTTGTTAACTAAAGATTGTGGTTAATGAAACATTATTATTATTATTATGTAATGTGTATTCTTAAAGAATCTAGGTATTTAACCGGTTAACCTAATGATGTTCACGGGCCTCGGCCAAGTGAGCATCATGCTTCTTAACTCCAAACTTTCTGACTATACGGCACTTATAGTATTAAGGATTGTAGTTTATTATTATTAAATTCTTTATTGCACGAAAAAAATGTACAAAGGCGAAGATTAATGCCTACAAGGCATTTTCTAATATCTATAACCTAAATAATAAGTCCGATAATTCAAAACGTACTCGAAGGGTTTAGCTTCGACTACTTCAGTTCTTCCCCTGCTCCCTTTGGGTGATTCAGAAAAAGTATTAGAAACAAATTGCTATAAAATAATCTCAAAAAATCTTTTATTTTCATACAACAGGATTTCGTCATAACTTCTTCGAACTTTTCTTTATTGCGGTTTAAAAAATATTCAATGTTTATAACTCCGTAAAAAAACAATGTGAGCATGTTTAAGGAATTTAATAACGGTATTCCCTTTACGGGCTACATTTAAAAAAATAACTCGAAGCCATAGACATATTATGAATATTCTTAGAAATTCAAAGTAAATTAATATTATTAAAAGCTACCTAAATAATAAAATTAAACAAAAACTGAACTATAAATAAAATGTCCTTTAACGACGACCCATCCGAGATAGTCCCAAGGAGACTGGCAACATTTCCCCTGTGTATAGCGAGCCTAATACGTTGGCAGAAATAATTGCCAGACTTTCTGTCTCCAGACTTTTCCGTAAGCCGCTTTAACAACTCCTTGGCCAGGCGCCTTGCTGATGGTCCTCATGGGCCCATCGTCTCGAACCCAAATGGCGCAAATTTGTAACCGGTATCAAGGTTGGCGTATTTGCGAAACTTGAGGTTCTTAGCTGAAGACGCCGCACTTCCTGCGCCTGACGAGGTGGCCTGGATGAGAGATGGAGCTAATGTGTCGCATGCCACACCAGAGACCTGTATCTTACAATTTTTTATATATTTAAATAAAACCCAATTGATCGTAAGTGGCGCGCGAGGTCCATAAATATTAGCAACTGGAATCAGACACCTATGACTGACATTAGTCTCTAACACTATGCCGGCTTGACTGGGCATGACGGCAATTCGAGCCTGGGGCCTTGGACTTGCCTGTCGGTTCGAAATATTCGAATAAAAAGCGACAAATCGCCGTAGAGAACTGTCAGTTTCATTCGAGCAAATTAAGCGAGAATCGTGGCTATGATCCCGAAACGTGTGGATACACTTTACAGGGTTTATCGGCACGAACGGTGAATACTTCCCCGCCCCGGCAGACTGAACGAATAGCCACCATCAGTCCGCCTACCACCTATTTGTTGTTCTCGTTGAAAGTATGTGCCAAATGCAATGATGTCAAATATTGAACTAATATTGTAAGCTTGCCATATATGCTTAATATTGTGCCGTTTGCTGTAGAAACTCTGGGCCCATGGAGTCCAAGCGCAAAAAAGTTTTAAAAAGACATAACACCGCGTCTTGTCGTCTCCTCCGGTGACAAGAGGGCTGGCTCTTACTTCGCCCAAAGAATCAGTATTGCAATTCAGCAGGGAAATGCAGCCAGCGTTCTTGCCGCCATTCCACGCGGACGGGACTTATATCCCTATCCTTATTTTTTTTTTATGTTGTAAATATTTTTTTCGAATAAATGTATTTTATCTTAATATTTATATAAAATATCACCGCTTGAAACAAGACTAACCTATAATATATAAATGTCTTTAATTCATACAATAATATACGGACTCGGTCAAGCCGGTCTGTCTACGAATGTCTTTGCTCACAAGATTTACGAAAAATTTAATTCCGCTGCCCAAGTGAATATTTTATTCGCATTCCAAATAAGTCTCATCGTGCCTCGGTCCGTTTTTAAGGAATTTCACTTAAGGGTTGTTTGTTTAACCCTTAAAAAAATATTCGTAGTTATTGTTGTTAAGGGTTAAATAATGGTTTTATTTCGCATTCATATTTTTGTTCAACATAATTACTGCCTTCGTGGTCTAGCAGTTAAGACCATAGACTTTGTGGTACCGGGTTCGATTCCTGATCGGGACACTATATTTTATTTGTAATATGTCTTGAGTCTGGTGCGCTAGAGACGTCGTCGAACTGATTACTTGTTATGATGGGCCTAAATGTTGGCTAAATGTGAATGCGCTTCTTTTAAAAGCGTGGATTCTGAACACCTCGCAAGGGACACGGGCGTGATGATCAATTTACAATTATTATTACTTAATTTTCATGTGTTTTTTTTTACTTGAATTAATGTGAAAACATCTACTATACATTAGATGAATGCTTTAATTGAAAAAAGAATGACGGGATACTTGCTTTTTTGAAGTTTTTTAATTTTTTTTTTAGTTTTAGAATTTATGAAGTTTGCGTCTCATTTGCCGTCAGATGGGCGACGATCACATGTCATGCTAATAATTAAAAAATAGTCCACTAAATAGTTAAGCGGTGTTCTTTTCTATATCTACACTATAGCAAGCTCACAATATTAGTTGTCCTTAAAAGTAAGAATTGGCATTTGACATCATTGCAAATGGCACATACTTTCAACGAGAACAACAAACCTATTTGTATTATTGTAATTATTTGTAAACCAATTGTAGGCGAACTACGAGTGTTAATTTGTCCAGTATGCCGGGGCGGGGAAGTATCCACCGTTTGTACCGATAAACCCAGTAAAGTTTATTCACACGTTTCGGAATGAGGCTCGAATTGCCGTCATGCCCAGTCAAGCTGGCATAATGTTAGGGACTGATGTCAGTCATGAGTGTCTCATTCCAGTTGCTAACATTTATGGACCTTGCGCGCCGCTTACTATCAGGTGGGCACAAGGTCACATGTCGTTCTAGTATACAAAAAAAATGCCGACTTGACTAGATTACAAACAGACAAATCATCATCATTACAGCCCCTAGAACAAAGCATCCCAGACCCCCTAGTTGGAGATGGGCCTTCCAGAACATATATCTGGAGAATTTGGCCTACACTCGCCACGCTGGCCAGACGGCTTGGCGAGGATATGATGTCAATTTTTAATGACAATTCATTAACGATTCCATATGTTGGTATTAGTGGAACCGAAACCGACGGCTTAACATGCTCTCCGAGGCAGTGGAACGGTGTGTTATAAATCTATGACAAATGTATGTGAGAAAAGTGTATTCACAGACAGACAGCGGAGTCATCTAGGCCCGGATGTTCAATGGGCCTGGGTTGGGGATGGGATAATCTCCCGTTTTCCCTTGCAGGATCTCGGCGGCTAACTACCCGCCGGTGATTCAACGCACCTTTGATGCTGGGCGCTGTTATTACTACAACACCGCCCTTGTGGCTCACGAATCTAGTCTCCTAGATTTGTCTACTTTAGTTCTTCTCCAAGAGGCATTTGTTGTCGGCCTAGCTGAACGTATGTTTTACCGGGCTGACAATGGATCCTACAAGCATCTTCAGGAAATCGCTCCTACTTTCGCACGGCCCCCGGAGGGGAGGCCACTACCTAGAGAGGCGCTGTTGGGAGAAGAAAAGTATATTTCTCATCGGTACAAGCCGGGGGGGTTTGAACCGACCTTTGTAGGGTTTTAAGAAAAGCGTTTTTACAACCTAGCTTCGACCGCGCTGACAGACAGACAAATACTAAGGTTAAAAATAATTACATTCCATTTTTTTGTAATGCCCCTTAAACTCTACAAAATTAAATTCCTTAGGTAATTTAATAAATTGAAATTTAATTACTATGAAGCTTGAAGAACTTTATCTCAATCAATTACTGGCTAATTCATCATCTTGATCCGACTCAAGTAAGCGAAGAAATCCAGCGATTTCGACTGTATAAATTAATATACTTTTAATTCAAATACTTTATGTATTTCAAATAGTACTAGTATAAAACGTAGTAGTAGTAGTATAAAACGTAGTAGTAGTATAAAACGTAGTAGTAGTATAAAACGTAGTAATAGTATAAAACGTAGTAGTAGTATAAAACTTAGGTTGAGGTCAATAAAGAGATTTGGTTTTTTTTTAATTCCGCACTATTATTATAAATGTGAAAAAAACTTTGTCTGTATGTGTCTGGAGACAGGAAGGCTGGCAATTATATCTCGTTTAAGGTATTAGCCTCGTTATACAAAGGGGAAATGTTGCCAGCCTTATTGGAACTATACATGAAGGGCCGTCTCTAGAGGACATTTTTTACTTATAGTTTATTTTTTTTAAGTTTAGTTTATTTTTTTTCGCTGCGTTTCCCCGTTGAACGGCGAGGATGAAAATATTTTCTACTTAAAGGGTCATCCGTGGCCAAGCGGAGATTTTCACCAAGCTCACAAGAGAACGTCAGAGCTTCCTCGGACCACAGACCCATCATTTCGACTGCAAATGGGATAAAGTGGTGATTTACGATGATCTCCGCGTATTTGTTGCGTTTAAAGCGCGAAGCTGACTCTGCAGCGACCCCGGGTCTTCTTGTTTTATTTCTTGCGTTTTAGGTACAAACAATTTTAAGTTAAGTAACATTTTATAATAACAGAACGTCAAAGTTAACTGAAATAGCCCTCTTATTTGTAAAACGGAGCAATCTCGAGTTTTGCATCACTCTGCCCCGTTTCAGACCATCATTACATATTTATGAGATCTGTTACAGTAAGCGCGCCGTGATCACAAAAAAATGAATTCATGACCTTTATATGAACCTTTCAATAAATCTATAATAATATGTACATATAATTTACTTTTCCGGTAAAACGTGGCTGAATGAACCTGGATAAGACATGTTCAATGACCATATCAAGCGGAGGCCAATCTGTGTAGGAAATGCCACTCTCGAAGTAGTGCAGGAATACCTTGACAGACTATTCGGCTAGGCGCTGCAAACTTCGACACGTCCTCTCATATTTCATACCACACGAGCAAAGACGTAAACACCACAAATTCAACGTCGCTCAGCGAGCTATGAAGAGAGCTATGCCTGGTATATCTTTGAAGGATTAAATTCGAAACGTTGATATTCGTTATAGAACCAAAGTCATTGACATAGCATTAAAAATTAGCAAGCTGAAGTGGCAATGGCACATACACATCTGCCGGAAAACCGACGACCAACCGCTGGTCGACGGATGGCCGCTGCAAGATCAGTAGTGGGGGTTGGATAAGGGTTGCACAAGACCGCGTGCAGTGTTCGAACCTTGGGGGAGACCTACATCTAGTAGTGGAGAGACACATGCTGATAAAGATTATGATGACTTTCCCGTGGTCTAGCGGTTAAGTCCGTGGATTTATGCACGGATGTCCTGGACTTAGTACCTTAATAATTGATGGAATTTGTATTGTGGTATTTCTTGAGTTTGGTACGCCAAATAGTAGGGCCAATTGTAAAGTTACTTAAATGTGATTCTACTTCTTTATAAGCAAGGTTACTGAACACTACCTTTGTGATAATACTTTGCTTTCATTATCACAACCCCTAGAACACACAGTCAAATACCTCCACTGTTGGAGATGGGCCTTCAAGTTATTTTTCTAGAGAATTTGGCTTACACTCGCCAGACTGACCAGACGGGTTGGCGAGGGTCTCATGTAATTGTAATTAATGACAATTTATTACCGATTTCACAAGTTGCTTATAGCGGAAACAGGATCGACGTCTTAATTCTTTTCGAAGCACCTTTTTTAAAATTTACAGATTTTTATTTTATTTTGATTTATGTAATTACTAGGGACTCCATTTAGGCATATAATAATAATACGAGTATATATGACAGTTAAAATAATCTTAATCAATATTTTTATATACTCCACGTGATTGGTAGTTAGCTTGTGACTTTGGTTATTTTAGCCAATGACGTTAAACATGGTAAAACCTAAATTACGGTGGCCCTAAAACATTATACCAACGCTCAAAATTTATTTAAAAAAATAACGGTCTGAATTATTAAGTCAATGACAAAAGTTAAATATTAATGAAGATCGGAATATTCCGTACATATAAAAACAGAGAAATGAATTTTTACATTTTAATGGTCGATGGGTAAAGGAAGATAGGTCACTGGAAGTTCTAAATTTGAATATATCGATATTATTCTGATTGGTGTTCTATTTGTTCAAAGTCGATTGTGATTGGCGAAACGAGTCACGTGATTTGCTTTTAGGAGCTACAGTTCGGTGTAAAAACCTAGTATCTAAAATTATTGAATTCTCATTTTTTTTTTATTTTGGTTATATTGAGTACGAAATAACCAACCCAAACCCAAACCTTAAATGTAGGTCAAAAACAAATGTATTTTCGATACAAAAGATTATAAATGAATAATTATTGCTGTTGGGTGTTAAAAGAAAACGGTTCTATCGGACCAACTCTAAAACCCGAATAGTGCGACTATCTTATGAATAAGTCATAGACAAATGCAAAGACTGGTCCAAAGTCAAAGTCAAATTTATTTATTTTAAGTAAATGACAAAGACAGTCATAAAAAAAAGAATAAAAAAAATAGAGTCAGTGCAGTTAGTGGAGTCGTCCAGGCCCGGATGACCTGGGTTGGGGATGGGGGCATTGACCCGTATTCTGGTAATTCATGCACTTTTGGTGTACCCGCAACCAGAATATTTATCACTGTGAACAATAGTGCACCACTTCTGCGATACAAAAATTGGTGAAATATCTCGTTTGTCTGAAATATAAGAAAACACCTGTTTTTGTTTTTAATGTATTAAAACTGTTAGGTAAACTTCGAAGCAAACCATTCACACTTTAGGAGCTAAACCAAAAGTAGCAGCTACTTGATCTTGGCTTTGAAGGTGACTCAGAAGTCGCTGACACCACGTACAATAACCGCCTGTCGTACGTGTTGGGTTGAATATCGGGAGTGATGTGGATCTTTAGTGGGTGGCGCCCGTTTAATTTTATTACTATTATTATAGCCTCTAGAACACATATCATAGTCCTAAAACTCCACTGTTGGAGATGGGCCTGCCAAAACATATTTCTGGAGAATTAGAGATACACTCGCCACGCAGGTTTGGCAACGAAATTTTAATGACAACTTATCGATTTCACAAGTTGGTGTTAGTGGAACCTGGACCGACGGCTTAACGTGCTCTTCTGTTCCTTGCTAACACTAGCCAGATATTCCAGTATATATTTAAATAGATGGTAGGCGGACTGATGGTGGTAATTGGTCCAGTCTGCTGGGGTGGAGAAGTATCCACCGATCGTCCCGATAAACCCAGTAAAGTGCATCCACGCGTTTCGGAATCAGGGTCGACTTGTCGTCATGCCCAGTCAAGCCGGCACAGTGTTAGGGACTAATGTCAGTCATGAGTGTTTGATTTCAGTTGCTAACATTCATGACCTTGCGCGCCAGTTACTATCAGGTAGAAGCAAGGTCACATGTTATGATAGGTATTTTAAAAAATACTTAAAACAATTGAAACAAGAAAAATGAAAATTTAACGAATCCAAGTGTTCCATGGTCTCCTAAGGATAATAAATTAACAATCTGAAGAACGATGGTATTATATCGATCATTTGTTGAATATTGTTCTCACCTTTAAGATGGTTCCACCAAGTACCTCACAGATGCTCTCAATGGGCGAGCTATTCGAATTGTGGTGGATGCCACTATATATGTAACTCTCGAATCTCTGCAGCTTTGGCGAGAAGCAGCTTCTCTGAGCGTGTTTTCTATAATCTAATCCCTTCCTATCCATTCCGCAACCGAACCACATGCACGGGTCAGAATATGCAGCCACATACGGTAGACACTAACCCTTCGCGTACATATAAATTTGGTGACTCATGCACAATAAAGATGTTGAATGCTCATCCACCCTCTATGTCTCCACTTTCCTATAACCTGGAGTCCACAAGCAAAGAGTCAAAAAGCATCTATACAAGCCGACGTAGTGTTAGAGACTGATGTTAGTCATTAGTGTCTGATTTTAGTTGCTAACATTCATGGATCATGTGTACCACTTACCACCAGGTGGGCGTATGGTCAAATGTCGTGCTAGTACAAATAAATATGTACGTTATCCCTTTCAGCATGGACAATAACAAGCGTGCGTTATTATTATTACAAAAAAATATCTATCGGTTGCCAAATACTGTTTTGCCGCTCAGAAACAGCCTCGATACATCGTGCACTCATCTAGGTACTTAGTGATTATCTTTATTAAATTGTTAGAATAGTCTTAAGTCCTAGTCCTTTTTTAAGAAAAAACATACAATAGTGATTTTTATTTTCATCATATTGGAAAACAACAACGAACGAATATGCGGAAAGGGCTTTGTGGAATTTGCTAATGGAGGATTTTTTATGAGATATTTTAAAGCTGAAAGGGTTATTGTATTTTACAGTGTTAGGTTAAAGACAGTCACAAGTATTTGGATTTTCAGAAAAGCGTTTGAACAATTACGTCACCACCGCTCTTTTATTAGGGCCACAATTTGCGTAAATTATTTGTTTATTTTGACCTGGCCCTATATTAAATCGACGTCGGAAGTACTCTCTTTGAATTATGGCCGACCACTTCCGTAGAACGTATTTCCGTTCCCTACATGCTCGACCCACCCCAATGCAATGGTCAGTTAATCGTCCAATGAATCATCACTAATGTAACGTTAGAAAATTCCTTCTATGACTATTATCATTGGAACTTCTGGATTTATTAGCTCTCATACGCAGCAGGATTTACAAATCAAATGAAATTGTCTTTAACACTAGAAAGATAAACTTATTTTATAGTATTGATAAGATAAAAAATAGTTATTCTTTATATTATATATATTTAATTTTAAATTTAAATTTATTTTTTAATTTTGATTTAATTTTAAATTTAATTTGAAGTTATGTAAATTATAGATTTAGTGTAATTGAGACCCCACAATACCGGCCTTCCTAGTGTGGGTCTCCAATAGAAAAACATGTACATAGGATTTTATTGGAAATAAACGATTATTATTATAAACAGAAGCCTACCTTATACGTATAATTATCCTATGAAAAAAATAATTGTGTTTTTACAAAGCAGCCGAGGTTGATAATTTCACTCGTACAATATTATGCTTAAAATTATTGATGAGGCTGAAGATGGTGGCGTCTCGACCTATGCTGTAGGTGAGCCAGTGTCACGGAGGCCGGGTTGTGGCGTTGTAGGTTCTCTTATTAGGGTCGACTTTAAATACTTGTTTCGCAGTATGTGAAGATCGTGGCGACAAACATTTCTTAAAGAGTTTCTGGGAGCATTACCCCAACGAAGAGATGTTTGTGTCATGCATCAGAATGCACAGCGACGTTGCTCAAATGTGCGCAGATATTGACCGCGGGGAATATTTACTAAATCGTTGTAGTGATTTTAGTATCAACTTATTAATATATACTAATATTAATATATAATTAATATATGGGTTACTGCTGTACCAGGTATTGTAATCTCATAGGTACTGATAACTAAATTTAAAAGGTTATTAATTGATCGTTGTGGCGCAGTTCTGTATGTTCTTGGTCTTCATTTTTGACTGCAAGATTGGGCAACACTATAAGTCATTTCATCTATGTTTAACAAATTAATTAGCTGCTGTTATCAGAATTAAAATTCAATGTAAATTCTGTTTATTTATTAAAATGTGATAGCCCTTTGTTTTAAATTAATCCCCAACAAAAAGGTACATTTCTGTATTATTATTTGGGTAGAAAATTCCTTTGTAATAATCTTGTTATAATAAGCATTATTGATGTAAGAAAATCAGACGTTATTTCATTTCACATAGAAATTATATTAAATTAAATTATCTTCTATATTGTTGAGTAATTTTCAATAGAATTATGTTTCAATAATAATCATATACTCGTAGGTATTTCGTCTTACTTTTTATTATTAGTTTTTGAGATTAAATATGACGTTTTAAGCGTGAGATTGAAATAAAACTACAGACTTTATCAAATCAAATAATTTATTCTGTAAATATCATAACAGTTTTATTACATTTTATATTTATAATTTATATAATTTACATAATGCATACATTATAATATTTACTAGTGATCAAAACGAAAAGCGATCAGCTAAACAACTCAATAATAGGTAATGGATTTAAAATTATTGGTCAGGAACAGTAGAAACCGCCTCGTCAAATTTAAGTAATGGATGTTAAGTATAATAGATGAAAATTAAGTTAACATGAAGAGAATGTGTTTACAATTACACAAGGGAGGGTCGTAAGCCAAAACTTAGCCCAGCCTTATCACTCTTTATACATCCGTTGACCGTACGTAGGGGTACCTTCCCTTGTAGAGCCTGAAGACAGGGACTCGGAGAGCGCTGCCGATCCCAAGCGGACAACGACGCGTCACGGGGATCCTGGGCAGCAGGGTTAACTTCTCTATCTAGCTGTGTAGGTTCTTAAACCACACAGGCTATCATACTACCTACTAGACAACCATACTAGTAACAAAACGCCAAGCACTGTTTTTTTTTATTAGTTATTGGTCTGGCGAATAAGTGTATTAGGATGGCTGGCTGGCCAGAATTAAATAAATAATGTATTCTACAGCCAACTCTTACACACACGATTTCCTATGACAATAAATAATATCTAAAAGCAAAGGAAGGGAAAGTATCCAAGAAAGGAGGAAAAGAAAGGTACTCATGGCGAAGATGGTGTACAGACGCGAGAGCAGTCCAGAAGTCTCGGGGTTCTTCGGCTCAATCAGCCGTTTGAACATAATAGTTTATTAGCGTATTTATTATATTATCCAAAAAGGCGGTGCGGACTTCACAACTTGTCGATTCAGCGAGTCAACGAACACTAATAGCGGTCTTCGGCGGCTCTCGGTCGTCTTCGTGAGTATGAGGGAAAAGGATATAGCGGAGCGGATAGAAGAGAGAGCGAGAAGGGAATAGGAATGGAACATTCTAGATTATTATTGTTATTATCAAATGCGTGTATGGGAGTTCTTCGCGCCATTTTGCACGGACATGTCAATTCCAAGTTTTTCGTTTTGTAAATTAGTTTACTGTGGATATTGTTAGTCAAAAGTAGTGTTATTTTGTTTACTAATGTGCTACGTTGTGAATAATTATGGAAAACGATAAATTTGACTAATCTGACACAAGTATATGGGGCAGAAGTAACACTTTGTTTTTTGCGGTTTTCACCCGCTGTGAACTCCTGTATACCCTTCGTGTTTGGGCGTTATTGACGTGAATTACTCCGTGAAAAGCATCAAATTTTGCAACATTTGGAATTTAATGGTTATGAACTCTGTTATAAACATATATTATGTAAATAAATTACGTGTTTAGGGCTGATGTATATGTACAATGTCCTTTAAAGACACTAAAAAAAGTAAGCGTGTATGCAAGTGACACTTCGAATGCATTAAGCGGTAAATTTGAATTCCATCCTACGAATTTAAAGGTTTGGCCAAATCATTATAATAATCAATAGTTATTTTTACGGTACCTACCAACCAAATTAGGCCTTTTGTATACTAGGTGTCAATATGGCTGCCAGGTTTTTCTCTCAAAAATTAATGTATTTAAATCAGAGGGGAAATGTTGCCAGTATATTGGACGCCATGTTTTTAATGTAATATAGTTTATTTTAGTTTATAGTTTATTAGTATACTGCCTCCGTGGTCTAGCGGTTAAGTCCGTGGATTTAGACTCGGAGGTGCCGGGTTCGATTCCTGTCCGGGACACAAACATGTTTATTAATGTAAAAATAAATACAATTAATTATTATTTAATTTATTTGTGATATTTCTCGAGTTTGGTACGCTGGAGACATCGACGAGCTTGCCACTTGTCATGATTGGCCTATAGTAAAGTTGGCTAAATGTGAATCCGCTTATTTATAAGCGTCGTTTCTGACCACGGTCTGAAACGGTCGTGATGATACTTTACTATACTTTTTTATAGTTTATTTAATTTATATTTTCTTATTAATAATTTGATATTGTAATTCGTTTATACTGATATATGATTAATATTACTTCAAAAGCTGTAAGATAAACTGTTTGTTATCTGAAAAATAAATAAATAATCAGCGAAACAAATCGTAAAAAGTTTTTTTTTTTAAATATGTTCCTAATTTTGATACCGTCGCAAGAAGTGTTTTATGGCTTGTCCTCTCTTAAATAATTACCTACGTGCCTCCCTGGCCCTCATTTCTATCTCAAGGAGTCCAACTTTAGTTCGTGCGTAACAGCTTGCATTAACAGTTATTTATGGACAGCCCTAAATATTTCTGCCTCGATGGTCTAGCAGTTAAGGCCGTAGATTTAGACGGGTTCGATTCCTAGTCGTAAACACGTAGGATAGGTTGATTTAGCAATTAATGAAAGCGTCTAACCAAGAAATCTGGAGACAGGAAGGCTAGCAATTATTTCTTCCAACGTATTAGCCTCACTATAAATGTTGCCAGTCTTCTTGCGACTATCTCTAAAAGATGATGTTTAGTACATTAGTATCATCATCACGACAGTTTCCCTTTCGGGGTGGTCAGAAACCACGCTTGTGAATAAGCGGATTCACATTTAGTCAACTTTACTATAGGCCAATCATGACAAGTGGCAAGCTCGTCGATGTTGTATGTGTAGACCTGCGAAAACGGATATTGAGACAATTTAAATATATCATCACGACCGTTTACCTTTCGGGGTGGTCAGAAACCACGCTTATAAATAAGCGGATTCACATTTAGCCAACTTTATTATAGGTTCATCAATCATGACAAGTGGCAAGCTCGTCGATGTCTCCAGCGTACCAAACTCGAGAAATATCACAAATAAATTAAATGTATTTATTTACATTAATAAATATGTTTATGTCCCGACCAGGAATCGAACCCGGTACCTCCGAGTCTAAATCCACGGACTTAACTGCTAGATTCAATTTAAATATATATTTAATTAATTTGTGAGATTATAAAGTGTGGTACGCTAGAGACATTGCAAGCTTGTCTTGGGCCTATAGTGGAGCTGGCTAATTGGAAACCTACTTCTAAAAAAAAAAATGTGGTCCTGACAAAAAACGGTCGTAATGATACTTTAATTTTACTTTCACCTTACCTACAGATTTCGGCAGTTAAAAAAGTTTTTCCATTACAAAAGTCTGAAGCTGCGCAGCACAACGGTAACGAAACATGAATAATAATTAACGAGTTGTCGCCAAACCTCATTATAGCCTTAAATGAGAATTTACAATTGTTACCAATGTATTAAATTTAGCCAAGGATTATAACAAATAAATTCAGATTTGTATATACTTGTATATTCATCGTCCGAACAACAACTGCAATCACTAGTGACAGTGACAAGCTAGAAACGCCTTTGTTAAAATGAGCCACCTTCTCTGCAACCGCAATCTTAAACTTCCTACAAGATGCCGACTCGTCCGATGCTACATATTTTCCATTCTCCTGTATGGTGTCGAATCATGGACCCTGACAAACACAATGTCGAAGAAGTTAGAAGCTTTTGAAATGTGGATATACAGGAGAATGTTGAAGATATCATGGAAGGACAGAGTAAGAAACGAAACTGTCTTGCAGAGAATGAACAAAGGCGTTGAACTATTGCAAATGGTAAAGC
Source organism: Tinea semifulvella (assembly GCA_910589645.1). NCBI lineage: Eukaryota > Metazoa > Arthropoda > Insecta > Lepidoptera > Tineidae > Tinea > Tinea semifulvella. The sequence goes on along the minus strand of OU342608.1, from coordinate 8,511,120 downwards.
GAAGGACAGGAAGGTATTTGGGACACATCATGCGCAATAAAAAGTATAGCTTGCTGCAGCTCGTCATGCAAGGCAAGATACAAGGCTCAAGAAGACCGGGGAGAAGACGCACTTCCTGGCTCAAGAACCTCAGGGAGTGGTTCGGGATAAGCACCAGATCCTTGTTCCGGACAGCGGCCAACAAAATCAAAATCGCCTTAATGATGGCACCGTAAGAAGAAGAAGTGACAGAACGGCCCCGGCAGACTGGGCAAATTACCACCATCAGTCCACCTATCACCTATTTGTTTTTCTCGTTGAAAGTACGTGCTTATGTCAAATGCCAATTATTACTATAATGTAGAACTAATTTTTTAATTCTTGCCATGATGATATTTATATAAAAATATCACCTCTTGTTTTTTAAAATCGGTTGTGGCTTGGCACACTTTCCTTAACATCCTAACTAACCCCGTCATGTACCAATGACAAATACACTTTTCTAAAGTATATTTGTCATAAATGTACAACACCACCGTTCCCGTGCTTAGGAGAGGCTAAAGCCATCGGTCCCGGTTCTAATATCAACTTGTGGAATAGTTAATCAATTGTCATTAAATAAATTGACATCATACCCTCGCCAAACCGTCTGCCCAGCGTGGCGAGTGTAGACTAAATTCTCCAGATATATGTTATAGAAGGTCCATCTTCAACAGTGGAGGTCAAGAACGCTGTGTTCTAGGGGCTGTAATGGGATAATGGTATCACCTCTTGAATCAAGACTTACTCAACTTACTGTTCAATTTAAATCTAATTACTATTTTGAAAAAAAAAAACATAGAAACATATTTAAAAACCTAATTTGAATATAAATCGTATCCGCGGGGCATGGTGGCAAGAACGCTGGCCGCATTGCTGATGATGATGATCTCTGGGCGAGGAAAGAACGAGCTCTCTTGTCCCCAGAGCAGACAATTAGACGAGGGTTGATGTTTTTTAAAAATGTTTTAGCGCTTGGACACCACGGGCCTAAAGTCTCTACAGCAAACGGCACAAACACGTAGTCTTTGATTATAGATACGTATTTGCGCCGCTTGCCAGACTCTGCGCTTTCGGCTGCGGCTCCTGTTTTTATCGCTGTTCCCCCCCCTTAAGATGTGACAAAGCCAAAGTGTCGACACAAGTGGCATCCCACACTAAGGCCCGTCCCCGCTCCCAGGAGATCAGCGTCATACCATTAGGTCTCTTGCCATCATCGCGAACTAATCCAGTGGGTTCGAGAATAGCTGGAACCTCAATGGTGGCAAGAGCCCGTTTTATGGTTTCGTTTAGGGAGCAATGACGTGAAAATTGCAATTTTTACTGTCATTCTGTTTTAAATAATATTATAATTGGCTGGTTTACCACTGTTGTGTGTTCGTGGGCAAAATTTAGAAATAGTTTTTAATTTGTAGTTATTTATGGTTTTGTGTCGCTTATATACTTCTCCAGGGCCAGCATCCAAGCTAGGGGATACTTAAACCTGCTAAACTCAGCTGGAAGATAACACCAGGACAAAGTATAGGAAAGACTGGATACTCATACCGCGTGGCAGGAGTCCAGGTCACGATTTCACGGCACAATAACTTATCACTAGATCGATTCTTACACCAAACCACGGCTCAATGTTCATGTTGTCCTTTAAATTGCTTATTAGAAGTATTTAGTTAAATGTTTTAATATTTGATTATAACGGTGTCACTTGCACGAGCGACGAAACCGAACTCTCTTCAAACTCCACCCGTTTTTACCAGAGGGCGTAAGCATACACAATATGAATTTACCGTTGTAGTTTAGGTTCCCGCGTTTATTTAAATAGTAAGTTTGATTATGGATAATGGTTGTGGAATGAATCAAACGGAGAGGATGATACCAAGCCACAACAACCACCATTATTGCAACTTTGTTTATATGTTTAAAATAATTAGCTGTGATTTATTGAAATTAAATATATAAATAAAGGTTAAATAAAATACTATGACAAAAATACTACTAAACTATAGTTTTGACAAATCATGCGAAATTCTAAATTATTAATACGTTACCATGTAACAGTTGAATATGTCACATGTCCAAGATTGAACTTTCGAAAAGTTGGGTTGAACTGTAATAAATAACGAAAAGTTAGGTTACAGCAACTGCCTGCAGCTGTACTCCGCGGTATGTCGACGCTGACATTAAATTATGTCTAACTTGCATAGACATAATAAAATGTTAGGGACAGGACCATTATTGACATTTCCACAAATTTATTTATTATGGTCGCCAACAGTGCCAGCAACAATACATACATTAATTTTTACTTACTGCTGAGGTAGAAACTAGATGCTGCGCCTATTACATGCAACCACCACATGCTATTACAGTATCCAATAATTGGGTTTTTGAATAACCAAAATAAAAACACTTTTACAAAAAAAAAAAGTATCATCACGACCGTTTCCTTTTCGGGGTGGCGGTGAAACCACGCTTATAAGCGTATTCACATTTAGCCAACTTTACTATAGGCCAATCATGACAAGTGGCAAGCTCGTCGATGTCTCCAGCGTACCAAACTCGAGAAATATCACAAATAAATTATAATATTTATTTACATTAATAAATATTTTTGTGTGCCGACCATTAATAGAACTCGTGCCTCCAAGTTTTAATCCACGGACTTAACCGCTATACCACGGAGGCACTTTTATTATTGATGTATTATTCTTTGTTTAGTGATTGTGTTGCTATTATAAAAATAATAAAAAAAATAAAAAAAAATAAAAAAAAGTTTTTAATATGATATACTTGAAGGTAATTTATCTGGTTAAGCTATTATGCAAATTTGAATTAAATATGTGCAACCGGCACAAATGTCGGTGTGGGGAACCAATGGAACAACTCAGACACCATATAGCGTTTCACTATCCCTACTTAATAAATACCTTGGATTCCTCGTCTTTTGGCTTCATAATACATCATATCTCATTAAAATTCATATTTTTCATAATTCAGCTTCCATTGTTCACAACATTTCTTCCTCATACCTTATTTATATCTCTACACCACTTTTTTATTCATTTCTATAAACTTTATTTTACTCATATTTGTTCTATTTTACTTTTTGCAATATTTTTATTCTTTGACAACTCTGTTTTTCGTCGTTGCTAAGGCAACATTGTCAAATATTTATTTAATTCATATGCAAAATTATTTATAACGTCCTTCATCCATTCCTTTCGGCAATAATTTTTACTAAAACACACATTTTTATACATTTTTGGAAACATATTTGACTTACAAACTTCATTATTTTAAATTTTCTCCATTCATTTTTTCGAACTCAAAAAAAGATATAAAAGTCATACCACACCCCATTTCATGGATTCATTCGGCTGGAGTAGCCAAAAGAAGAACTCAACCTAAAGGCCTAATCCCGGGGCCACTGCCCCGGGACTCAAGAAAGGCTATCTTCAATTTTGGACTCGAAAGAAGCTCTCTCTACATCTACAACTTCGGAACTCTCTTGATAGAAGAATTCATCACTGCACTCAGCACCGTTCAAGTTTCGGACTCAGAAGACTACTATCGCTTCACCCGTCTCTTGAACTCTTCTCTTCACCGAAGATTTGCTTCACTCTTCACCGATCCTTGAAGACGCTGTTCATCTCTACGTGCTACTCTCAATCAACGCTACCTCACCTCTACGCTCCTACAACTACTCAACCCGGGAGTCTACGAAGTCGGCAGCTCTAAACTTCATCACCGACTTCGCCTCCGGAACGCCGTCGACCTTCATCAACGACCCGAAACTTAATCTCCGTGCTCTCCGATCTCACCTCTCCACTTCACTCATCTAATTATTTGTAAATAAACTTATATTGTACATAACTTATACCTTCTTTTAATTTAAATTTCTTAGACAGGCTCCTTCTCTAAAAATCTTTTTCTTCTCAACTATCGCTTCACGATAGTTTGGCGCCCAACTCTATTCTCTCTCTTTAGCTTATTTATTTTTATCTTTATCTTTTTCTTACACATTCCCTAAATTCTAAAAAAACACTTCTTCTAGTGCAAAACCCTTTAGAAATTATTTGGCCAATATTATTTATATACACATATTCCTGTCATACATCTCAAAACATCTCATAAACTTCATTTATTCATTTTAATCTTAATCTAATAATCACTTGTCTTAATCTAAACATTTTCATTCTATCATCTAAAGGAAACAAGGTATTTGGACTTTATTTTTAATTCACTTTATTTTAATTAATCTTAATTTCATTTCAATTTATTTCAATTTAATTTACTTTATTTTAATTTATTTTAAACTTAATTACTTTTATCTTTTTATCTCATTATTTACTTTAATTTCTTTAAACTTAATTACTCTTTTTATCTTTTTTCTTCAATATGTCTAAAATAATTAAATTTGAATTACTTAATAAACCAGAACTTGAATATGAAATAAAAATTAGATTAGAGGAACCAGTTGATACTGTACTACGTCTAAAAAAACAAATTCTTCAACTTTCTGTTAATACTCCATCTGAGGAAATTTTCACTTCTTCACTTTCCATTGATGAAGAACTTCCACAACTTGACTTTACTCTGAATTATCTAAAAGTAAAAATTAATAAATTACTACAAGGTGATTCTAAATATACTCGTTTAATAGAAACATATCTTAATCATTTATATTTCAGATTCGAACGTATCGATATTGATTTAAATCCAGAATTAAAAGAAATATTTGATAACCTAAAAGCCAAATTCGATATTTTAACCAACAAATTTAAACCTTTTATTTCCCAAGTAACTGAAACAATTACCCCTATCGCTGTTTCAGCTACATCTCAAAATTTATCAGAACCTTCCCCTTATATTATTCCTTCTTCACAGCTAATGCTTCCTCAACAACTTAACTCTTTAAATCCTCTACAACAGTCTGCTAATCTTAACATTTTTAAAGACCTCAAACGACACACCTACAACGGAAAAACATGTCCTAGATCTTTTCTACAAAATATTGACGAATACTGTATATCTCGGAATCTAAACAAAGAACTTTTAATTAATCAAGCTTATGAAATCTTTACTGAAAATGCACTTCACTGGTTCAGATTTCAAATAAATCGTAATCCAAATTTAACATGGATCGAAATTTCTCAATTTTTAATTAATGATTTTGGTACCTTCGATTTTGATTATAAATTACTTGAAGCCATCAGGAATCGAACTCAAGGACTAGATGAACCAATAACAATCTACATATCTATAATGTCTGGAATGTTTTCTCGCCTTTCTACAAAGCTTGCTGACTCTGAACAACTGAATATTTTATTAAGAAATATTCGACCGTGCTACTCAGTTTTTGTTGCACTAAAAGAATGTACTACTATTGACAGTCTTCTTAGTGTCTGCCAAAACTATGAAAAAATCTTAGACAGAGATAAACAATTCAAAGAACCAAATATTGAAAAACATGATCTAGCGGCTGAATTTAGTTACAAACCTAATACTCCGTTATCTAATATCTCACATACTAATCAAAAATCATTTCCCTACATTAATCATGACACTCAACCCTACAAATCTTCATCTAAACAAGTTAACGCTCTTAATCATCCTGAACCTCTTTACCGGAATCTATTCTGTGTTCGTTGCCGTGTACACGGTCACTCACTTTCTACTTGTTCTCAACCTCACTTCATCATTTGCTTTAAATGTGGTCTTAAAGACTACAGGACTGCAGATTGTCCAAAATGCAATCCTAAACCTAGTACTAGCTCAAAAAACTAATAAATGACTTGAAAAGTAATTTGAATTTTGATCTTAACGATTGGAACAATTGGCTCTTAACTCTTAAAAATTTCCTTTCGTGTTACAAAATTTCTTCAACATATTATTCTAATGAAAATGATTTTAAACGTCCCTTTATTAATGTGAGAATAAATAATTTAAACATTTCTGGATTACTTGATTCTGGTAGTTCAATTACTATTCTTGGTAACAATTCTCACTTAGAAATTCTTAAACTAGGTTACAAACTTTTCAAGTCAGACTATATTACTATTTCTACTGCTAGTAACCAAAAAATTAAATCTTTAGGCTACTTCGAATTGCCTATATTCTTTAACAATCAGACTCATTTGCTTACGGTTTATATATTTCCTGAATTATTTCCTTCACTAATTCTGGGCATTGATTTTTGGAAAAAATTCAACCTTCTTCCTAGTATTCTGTCACCGACTACTCTGTCAAACTTAGAATGCTCAACTATACAAGATGTTACTAAACAAGTCTTAACCTATGAACATCTTACTACAAATCAAAAGGATATTGCTGATAATATTATCCAACGCTTTAAAAGTATCTCTTTTGAAGAAAAAGGAATACTAGGACGTACTGACTTAATTACTCATAAAATTGACACAGGTAACTCTCTTCCTATTAAACAAAGATGTTACAGATTATCTCCTGAAAGACAAAAAGCACTAATTAACGAAGTGGATAAAATGCTGGAATGGAATGTCATTGAACAATGTGAAAGTCCATGGCTATCTCCAGTGCTAATTACACCTAAAAAGAACGGCGAATGGCGTTTCTGCGTCGATAGCAGAAAACTTAACTCTATAACTCGTCGTGACGCCTACAATCTTCCACTTATAAGTGAAATTCTTGACAATCTTAAGAATGCAAAATACCTTACAAGCATTGACATTGCGAAGGCATTTTGGGAAATTCCTCTTAACCCTGAAGACAAAGACAAGACTGCCTTCTATGTACCTGGAAGAGGTATGTACAGATTTAAAGTAATGCCTTTTGGTTTAACTAACTCTCCTGCTACTCAACAGAGACTCATGGATAAATTATTTACTCCAGATTTTGATAACAAAGTCTTTTGTTATTTAGATGATATCGTTATAATTAGTGAAACCTTCGATGAACACATCTCTCTTCTTCTAAAAGTTTATGAAAAAATATCTTTTGCTAAATTAACTATAAACTATGAAAAATCTCAATTCTTTAAAAATGAACTAAAATATCTTGGTTTTGTCGTCGACGAACATGGTCTGCGTGCTGATACTGAAAAAATTCGAGCTATCCTTGAATATCCTACACCTACCTCTAGAAAAGATGTACGAAGATTCATTGGAACTTGTAGTTGGTTCCGAAGATTCATTCCAAACTTCAGCACAATAGCTTCTCCACTCAACAAATTAACTTCCTCTGGTAAGAATGCACCTAAATTTATCTGGAACTCTGAAGCTGCTTCAGCATTTGCTAAACTTAAAGAAGCTCTTGTCACTACTCCTGTTCTTGCTTGCCCAGATTTTGATTTGACTTTTTCAGTACATTGTGATGCGTCAAATTTTGGTACAGGAGCAATGTTAACTCAACATCAGAACGACAAAGAAGTTGTTATTGCCTACATGAGTAAATCGCTTAACAAAAATCAACAAAATTACTCAACTACAGAAAGAGAAACTTTAGCTGTTATAACTGCTCTTGAACATTGGCGTTGTTACCTGGATAATGGTAAACAATTTATTATATACACGGACCACGCTGCACTCAAATGGTTCCAGAATCTTACTAATCCTTCAGGAAGACTTGCTCGCTGGACGCTACGCCTTTCTTGCTTTAACTTCATTCTAAAACATAAAAGGGGCAAAGATAATGTTGTCCCAGATCTATTATCCAGAGCTAGAATTCAGGACTCTGAAAAACCTTCACTTCAAGGAGTACATCTTATTTCTACGGACGAACACTCTAATCGTGAGCTTGATCACTACAACAAGATTTTACTTGGCTGTCAAAATAATCCTGATTCTTATCCAAACTACACTATTAAAAACAACAAACTTTATCGTTGCATCCATTCTTCTCATTGTCTAAACGATGACTTTATCTGGAAAGAAGTTCCACTACCAAACGAAAGACATGATTTGATTCAAACAAATCATGGCTCCTCTCAAGAACCTCATCTTGGAATCTTCAAAACATACAAAAAACTTTCATTATGCTACTACTGGGCTGGAATGTTTAAAGACATCTCCAAAATTATTTCAACCTGCGACACTTGCCTTGCCTATAAACATCCTAATCATTCACCTTATGGCCCTATGGGTAAACCTAAAATTTGTTCTCGACCTTTTCAATCTATATCTCTTGATCTTATGGGACCACTCCCCATGACTAGAAGGCGTAATCAACATATCTTAGTTGTTAATTGTACTTTTACTAAATATACTTTAATCTTTCCTTTAAAACGTGCTACTGCACCTAATATAATTACTATTCTAGAAAATTATGTCTTTCTCGTACATGGTGTTCCTCAATCAATTATTATGGATAACGGTCCTCAATTTCAATCTCGCGAATTTAACTCATTCTTAAATAAATATAAAGTACCTTTTAAATCCTATTCTCCATTATACTGTCCTCAAGTTAATCCTACAGAGAGATATAACAGGACAATTGGTACCGCTCTAGCTGCTTTAGTGAATGAAGATCACCGATCCTGGGATATTTATCTCCCCAAAATTCAATTTGCAATGAATAGTTGTGTTAATGCTACAACTGGTTTTACTCCATCATTTTTAGTATTTGGTAGGGAAACCATTCCCAGTGGCTTATTCTATACTCCAACTGAAAACATTGAAGAATATACTTTTCTACCTCGTGATATCTACGCTGAAAATTCTGGTTTCCTCTCTTCTATTTTTGATAAAGTACAAACTACCTTATACCTAGCTCACTCTAAAAACCGCGATCGCTACGACCTACGTCGTACCTTCAAAGAATTTAATGTCGGTGATACAGTTTGGCGTAAGAATTATATACAAAGCAACGCTGGTTCTTACTTCAGTGCTAAACTTGCCCCTAAATTTTTAAAAAGCAAAGTCTTTAAAAAGCTTTCACCTTTAGTGTACATTCTAGAAGACACTAATGGCAATAAAGGAAAATGGCACATCAAGGACATTAAAATCTAATTTCATCCTCTATTGTATCATTCTTAAATCATCTTATCCATTATCATTTCATGTCTCATTACTTCTAAATAATTTTTTTATTTTAGTTATTTTTTTATTCGAGCTCTTAAGCTCACTCTTCAACGTCTTAAGACGTTTGCTTAAAACTCTAAATACGTTCTACAAACGTAATCAGAATACTACTTCTGATATCTTAACTTTGAGCCCTACCGCTCTTAGCTAACTACCTTTACTATAGGTTCTTGGAGCGGTTGATTACTCCTTAAATAAGCCTTAAATCATTATAAATTTCTTAACCTTTGAGCGGTTGACTACTCGTTAAATAAGCCTTAAGTCAAAACTTTTATTTTCCATATATGGAGCGGTTGACAACTCCCTAAATATGCCTTGTCGTCATTATGGAACATTCTTTTAGAGTGATAGTCATTGAATGTGAACTTTCACCCTTACCTTAATGTAGATGATAGTATGTTAGAAGAAGAATGAATGTGTTTGTTTGGTGATGCCTGAATTTGTAAAGTAATGTTCCTCTGGTTCTTTCGATCTTAACTTTAAAATTTTCTCCAAGTCGAAAATTTTCTGGGGTTGTGGGGGAAAATATAGCGTTTCACTATCCCTACTTAATAAATACCTTGGATTCCTCGTCTTTTGGCTTCATAATACATCATATCTCATTAAAATTCATATTTTTCATAATTCAGCTTCCATTGTTCACAACATTTCTTCCTCATACCTTATTTATATCTCTACACCACTTTTTTATTCATTTCTATAAACTTTATTTTACTCATATTTGTTCTATTTTACTTTTTGCAATATTTTTATTCTTTGACAACTCTGTTTTTCGTCGTTGCTAAGGCAACATTGTCAAATATTTATTTAATTCATATGCAAAATTATTTATAACGTCCTTCATCCATTCCTTTCGGCAATAATTTTTACTAAAACACACATTTTTATACATTTTTGGAAACATATTTGACTTACAAACTTCATTATTTTAAATTTTCTCCATTCATTTTTTCGAACTCAAAAAAAGATATAAAAGTCATACCACACCCCATTTCATGGATTCATTCGGCTGGAGTAGCCAAAAGAAGAACTCAACCTAAAGGCCTAATCCCGGGGCCACTGCCCCGGGACTCAAGAAAGGCTATCTTCAATTTTGGACTCGAAAGAAGCTCTCTCTACATCTACAACTTCGGAACTCTCTTGATAGAAGAATTCATCACTGCACTCAGCACCGTTCAAGTTTCGGACTCAGAAGACTACTATCGCTTCACCCGTCTCTTGAACTCTTCTCTTCACCGAAGATTTGCTTCACTCTTCACCGATCCTTGAAGACGCTGTTCATCTCTACGTGCTACTCTCAATCAACGCTACCTCACCTCTACGCTCCTACAACTACTCAACCCGGGAGTCTACGAAGTCGGCAGCTCTAAACTTCATCACCGACTTCGCCTCCGGAACGCCGTCGACCTTCATCAACGACCCGAAACTTAATCTCCGTGCTCTCCGATCTCACCTCTCCACTTCACTCATCTAATTATTTGTAAATAAACTTATATTGTACATAACTTATACCTTCTTTTAATTTAAATTTCTTAGACAGGCTCCTTCTCTAAAAATCTTTTTCTTCTCAACTATCGCTTCACGATAACCACGGGCTTTCTTGCGCTACAAGTGCCGGCCGCATTCCTCGTCACGCGTCTCTCAACGACATCATTCGTAGGGCTCTTGTCACTGCTGGAGTACCGTATGACCATTGGGCCGTGGAAACTTGGCAGGTTTCTGGTGTTGTTTGTATGCTCCATTTGGGGTCGTGACGATGGGACCATAGGGATGACCAAGGAGTTGTCCAAACGGCTGACGGAGAAAAAAAAAAGGCAATTATTTCTGCCAACGTATAAGCCTCGCTATACGTAGAGGAAATTTTATTCCTAGGACTATCTCTGATGGGACGTCTCTTGAGGACATTTTTTATTTATAGTAATGTTTATTTTTAATTTTATTATTTAGGTAGCTTTTCATTTATGTAATGCATATTAATTATTATTTGAATAAAGTAGCCTATCTCTTTATATATTAACTAACAAATGAATTTATTTTTCGGGCCCATTTCTCTAAGAAAAATTAACATTATCTTTTATGTTTTAGTGACACATGCAAATAATATTTTTGGATATATGTCCAGTATGGCCGGTATTATATCAAGTTCTCGTTACGGTTCGTGAGTAGGGCGGAATCGGTGGAAACTCGACACGTACTATAGGGATAATTATGTACCTAGGTACTTTGTATGGAAAGCTTTGACCAAATTACTAATAATAATAATTAATATAGTCATATACTCGAATCAGGAATAAAAATCATAAAACCCGATTATCGAGTTGAAATTCTTTTAATCTAGAGGTGCGATATAGTTATTACACAATATGTATAATAATAAATAATAATTAATATTTCCAGACAGGTTACACAGCGCCATCTAGTTTCCGTAGTAAGCTACGAGGCTTGTGTTACGGAAACTAGATGGTTGATAAACTACATATTATACTTTTTTTTGTAAATATATACATATTATACATATAAACACCCAGACCGAGACAAATTATACAATGTACAACTTGCCCCCGGTGGGAATCGAACCCACGACCTCCCGAGTTCACGGCAACGTTTGTTACCACTAGACCACGGAGGCGGTCTGTAATAATGACTGCCTTCGTGGTCTAGCGGTTAAGGCTATGTGGATTTAGATTTGGAGGTACCAGGTTAGATTCCTGATCTAACTTATATTTATTAATTTACATAAATAAATTTAATTTATTTGTAAGCATTCTCGAGTTTAAACAATAATAAATAAAAGCTATGACTAAAAGTAAAAAATAAATAATGATAAAAAAAACATACTTCAAAACTATACTTATATGTAAATACTTAAAAAATAATAATAATAATATTTTAAATACTTGAAAGCAAGAGCTCTAAAGGACAATCAATAAAATTATATATACTTATATAACGAAAAAGTTCGCCCAATCTGGAAAAGCTGGTGATCATGGGTAAAATCTAAGGCAAGAGACCTTGTGGCCGAAGCCGGATACGTTGGTCTGACCAGATCCGAACCATACTTAACACCCCAGTCCACAGCGCGCTGCATGCCGCCGTGTGCAGACCCAGATGGCCCAGCATCGCCCGAGACAAAGTGATCCGTGGAGGGGTCACGACCATTGAGGAAAACGACGCAAGGAGGATATATCTATTTAGTATTATGCAGATACAATGTATGGGAACCCAGTGAAGTATGTAGGCCAAACAAAGAACATACCATAAAAATCAATCGCGTAACAAAAATATAAAAAAATAACAAAAAAACATACAGGAGAATTAAGAAGTCGGTTAAAAATGATAGTATAAGCATGCTATATAATATTTCATTAAAAAGTATTATTTTTGTATTATTTATTTATTTAAAAGCTTTATTGCACTATGTACAAAGGGCGGACTTAATGCCGCTAGGCATTCTCTGACAGCCAACTTTTTTCTCTTTTTTTTTCTCAACAGAGAATTTTGATTATGAGGTAGGTGCAAAGGGCTCAAATATGAAACATAATTTTAACGAAAAATAAAATAAACTTATTCTATATCATAATACATATTAATATACATACAAATATGTACACAATAATACATATACTACACACTATACATATTTACACATAAATATACTACATATCTTACACGAATCAGAAGTAAAAGTGAACTGTAAACTGCTGAGAACCTCAAGCTGCGCAAATACGCCAACCTTAGTACAGGTTACGAATTTGCGCCGTTTGGGGTCGAGACGATGGGCCCATGGGGACACTCAGCCAAGCGTCTGGCCAAGGAGTTGTCTAAACGGCTAACGGAAAAGTCTGGAGAAGGGAAGGCTGGCAATTATTTCTGCCAACGTATTAGCTTAGCTATACAAAGGGGAAATGTTGCCAGTCTTCTTGGGACTATCACTGAAGGGTCGTCTCTAGAGGACATTTTTTACTTATAGTTTATTTTTTATTAGGTTTAGTTTATATTTGTTTTATATTTACTTTTAAGTAATTTTAATTTATATTGTAATTATATTATTAAAATTGAAGTAAAAGTGTAAATGTATTACAGAAAAAGCAAAGACAATATAATTTTGCACAATAGATGATATCAGGCGAGCTCATGGCTACAGGCGACTTCTCACGACTACAAAGCTTGGGCACACTAAGGCCGTATGTTGACTTACACGGATAACTCTATGATAGACGTCATATTATATATGTTTTGGAGTATAATAGACAAGCCGTATGACTTCTTTTAAAAACTAATGTAGCAGCATATTATATTTTTCTCTTTCTCATTTACCTTACTTTTCTTCTTCCTTTATTTCTTTTCCGTTTCTTTCCTCTACCCACCTTTTCTTTTAATAAATATAAATACACATCGTTTATTGACTCAATTTCATTATTCATTCATTACAGCTCCTAGAACACAGCGTCCTAGACCTCCACTGTTGGATATGGGCCTTCCACAACATATGTATATTTAAAGAATTTGGCCTACACTCACCACGCTGGCCTAGTTGAGGGCTTAGCTGGCTGGTTGGAGTGGTCTATTTCAGCGGACCCAATTAACTTAAATCTATTACATTTTTATATGCTCAATGACCTGCACTGGTGGCAACCGTGCCGCAGGTCGTAGCTTACTATTTTGTTTTGTCCGGTCGACAGCAAATACAATTTAATTTAATAATTAACCAACAGCACAAACAAATACCTACCAAAATTGTTCTGTGTGGGTTTATAGGTATGAGTGTATATGTAGTTGTGTTTGTGTGTCTATATCAGCGTGGGTCTGCGAAGAGGCCAGACTACCTAACGACAGGTAGAAGGTTTTCAGTTTCCGTGTAATCCCTCTAATCCCCAATTTATAGAGGCATCTACACCACAGCTCAGAGAAGACTATACTCGTGTATATATACGTCCTGTTGAAATTCCTCTACGTCTAATATACACATGTGGTGTGCCTAGGCTTTTAAGACAACTTACAAGTTTGCAAGAAGACCAAGTTGTGAACAACAATAACAATGTTTCAGGCAATGTCTGCCTCCAGTTTGCGGGAACAATTTGGCCCTTAATTTGATAGTTTATCTTAAATTGCACAGTTTGTGGGTGAAAGGATGAATTAATACCGAATAGAAGTGAAAACTAGCTAACAATTATTTTAAAGAATAACGATGCATCGGTTGCATTTTTCAAGACCAACGTTTGTTATTGTTATTGTTTTGTTCAACTTTTATTACTGCAGCAACCTCCTCTTGGCCACTATAAATATTAAAAATAATACTGTCAATATTTTATTAATATATAATTATTAGAACTAAGGAATTTAGATCGATTACAAGATTTAAACGACATGTGTTTCATTTAAATAATTATTTTTAACGAAATAATTCGTCAATAATGAAAGATAAATTATATCTCTAAGTGGGTAACCCCGACGTAATAATCTTGTAATTCATCTAATTTCCTTAGTTCTAAATTTAAAAATAATAAAAGTTTTATTTTTAATATTTATAATGGTCAAGGTAATTATTGATATTTTTTTTTTAGGTTTTTTATTTTCTTTTTTTCTTTTTTTGTTAAATAACTTTTAATATCTTTATCTTTTTGTTTATTTCTCCTATTTACTTAAATTATTACTTTGTTTGTTTCGTATGGATGGGTTGATCCTGTAATACAGACAGTACCGCCGGAATCAGGGTTCAATCATGCATCTATTTATTTGTTGTAATAAAATATATTATTATTTTGACAAAGCATTTGTATAATAAAGTAGGGTATCATTACGATCGAATCCTTTGGAGGATTTAGTTACCATAATGGTAATTTGTGTAAAAAGTAATAGGTGGTAGGTAATTTGGCCAGTCTGCCGGAACTGGAAAGTATCCACCGTTCGTGCCGTATCCACACGTTTCGGGATCAGGCTCGAATTGCCATAAGCCAGCATAGTTAGTATTAGGGACTGTGTCAGTCATGACTATCTGATTCTAGTTACTAACATTCATAGACCTCACGCGCCAGTTAGCATCAGTTGGGCGCAAGGTCACATGTCGTTCTAGTATTGAAAAAAAAACATGTTTTTTAAGAAGCGGATTTACATTTAGACATCTCTTTTAGACAAGGTCATAGCTATCTGTAGCGTCTGGTACCATACATACAAATAAAAAAATCTATGAAATCTCTACTAACGAAAATTAATATTTATATAATATTTGCCGCTAAAAAGAATAGACTGGCTGTTAAGTGCGTGGATTTATTTAATTTATTTGTAAAACTTCTCAAGATTTGTACGCTAAAGATATATACGCTTGCCCATTGTCATAAAATAAAAAAATAAAAAAAACTTTATTCGAAGTCAAAAAGTTTCATGTTGGGCTTATAGTAAACTTGACTAAGTATGAAACACCTCGGATGTTACTTTTAAAGAAAGTGAAATCGCAGAAGGTAATTTTTATAGAGAAGACTTGCGTTGTTTTCCTCAATGCTAAGGGTCGTGACCCCTTCACTTTATCCCACTTTATCCCGGACGATGCAGCGCTATCTGGGTCTATTTCGGCAGCGTGCAGGGCTTTGTGGACTTGGGTGTGAAGTCTCGTGTGGATCTAGTCTGACCAGCGTTTCGGGCTCCGGACACGAGGTCTGTTGCCTTCAATTATGCTTGATTTTACCAGCCCTTCCAGATTGCCAGAGCTTTTGGCTATATGACCAAAATACTCAAGGACTCGATGCAGGCAGATGGAAGAGATCCTGGTAGTGACTAAGAGTCCAAGTTTTGGCAGCGTTAAAAATTATTCAATTATTCTGCGGAGAACCTCAAATTGCGCAAATATACCTTGGTGCCGGTTACGAATTTGCGCCGTTAGGGGTCGAGACGACGGGCCCATGGGGACCGTCAGCGAGGCACTTGGCCAAGGAGTTGTCAAAGCGGCTGACAGAAAGGTCTGGAGACAGGAAGGCTGGCAATTATTTCTGCCAACGTATTAGCCTCGCTATACAGAGGGGAAATGTTGCCAGTCTCCTTGGGACTATCTCGGATGGGACATCACTAGAGGACATTTTTTATTTATAGTTTAGTTTATTTTTAATTTTATTATTTAGGTAGCTTTTAATTTATATTATGTATATTAATGAACTTCGAATAAATATTATCCAACGGGTTAAATAGTAATGTTGTAGCTCTATTTTCAGAAGCTCGATAGGTTAATATAACTTTACCATTATTATTATTACCACTTACGATTATTTAATAATAATTTTTATTTTGTTTTTAGTTGTGTTTTTATTTATTAAGTAAGTTTATTTATATTAATAGTAATTTATGTTTTAAAATGTAAGTTTTTAGTTTAATTATTAATTTAGTTTTTTTTAAATAATTGTACCTTACTTTCTTCGAATAAATAAACTTTACCATTTCGCGTCTCCGGGTATTTCTGTATTTCCCATAGTCCCAGGGGAACAGTCAGTTTCGTTCGTCTTGGAATCATCCGTAGCAGTGCTACGGTGCTACGACGTAGACATAGAAATGATGTGCAAAAGACAGCGGAGCCTAGTTTTAAAGCGCAACTCAGGCGAGGCATACTTATTGCAAAAATAAAGTAAAGAAATTTTAAATAATCATCACGTTGTGGTCGTCATGTTCCAAGAGGAGTTAAACTGACTGTCCCGTGGGTCTACGGAAAAGACGGGAATTCGCGAAGACGCGAAATGGTGAAATTAAATTTACCTATTTACTCTGAAGATAGATATACAACGATTTAGCCAGTTGTATCATAGGAAAATGCTCAATTCTTTAAAAATATGACCTGCTGCTGAATTCACTTTCTTTAAAAGTATCAGAACGACTGTAGTGAGTGGAAGGGAGGTGGTCAGAAACCAGGCTTTTCCTTTAAAAAAAGGCCTCCGTGGTCTAGTGGTAACAAACGTTGCCGTGAACTCGGGAGGTCGTGGGTTCGATTCCCACCGGGGGCAAGTTGTACATTGTATAATTTGTCTCGGTCTGGGTGTTTATATGTATAATATGTATATATTTACAAAAAAAAAGTATAATATTTAAGTAGTTTATAAACCATCTAGTTTCCGTAACACAAGCCTCGCAGCTTACCACGGAAATTAGATGGCGCTGTGTGACCTGTCTGGAAATATTATTATTATTTGTCATAGATTTACAACACCACCGTTCCCGTGCCTCAGACAGTACGTTAAACCGCTCCACTAATACACAAAGTAAGAAAGTATCATCACGACCGGTTCCCTTTCGGGGTGGTCAGAAACCACGCTTATAAATAAACCGATTCACATTTAGCCAACTTAACTATAGGCTAATCATGACAAGTGGCAAGCTCGTCGATGTCACCAGCGTACCAAACTTGAGAAATATCACAAATAAATTAAATAATAATTAAACATATTTATTTACAATATATATAGCAGGAATCGAACCCGGTATCTTCGAGTCTAAATCCACGGACTTAACCGCTAGACCACGGAGGCAGTCCACTAATACAAACTTGTGGAATTATTAATAAATTGCTTTTATACTCATAAATTGACATCAGACCCTTGACAACCCGTCTGGTCAGCGTGGCGAGTTTAGGTTAAGTTTTCCAGTTTTTTTTTTTTTTTTTACCATTGATAGTCTATTTTTGGAAGTCAAACATGCCAGTTCCATTACCTTTGTAGGCTGTATTACGTAATCAGTACCGTTCATCGCCCCACGCAACGTATAAACTGTATTTCTTGAACCGTGAAATTTTATCAAGGGAATTAATCTCATGAAACTTTTCCCTCAGACTTATGTTGGCTTTTTAATTTCGCCTAAATTGATTTTACTTTTTTACGCCTGAAAGCCTCTAATTATTATGTCTTTTGATTTGAAAGTTATTATTTGGTTGATGTAAGCTAGCTGACCCGGCGAACTTCGTACCGCCCGACAGTCAATGAATGTACACTCGGTCGGTATGCCCCACAAATCAGCGCTGATGGGTCATCAGTAGTACTATGTCAGAAACCTTCGCCGATGTTCACACAATATATTCTCAAAGTTTCATCCCGATCGGTCAAATAGTTTTGAAACGCATAGGAACATATATACTGTGTGACATTCATTTATATATGTATATATATATATAGATTATAAGCGGTACAGCAGTACACCCAATACACCGAAATATTTAAAGGGTTTGTTTTTTACCTCAGCTCCATTCACAATAAGACTCTTCGCTCCTCACATAACTCTCTCCTATCTATCCCTTCCCATCACACAAACTTTGTTAGAAAATCTTTTGTTGTATCCGCTTCGTCCCTCTGGAACAAGCTTCCTGTTGAGATCAGACCCAGCAGAGCAATATTTAAAAGAAGAGTGTATACTTATTTCTATGAGTCCATAGCCTATTTTTTTTTAATTTTTAACTTTTTTTTTTTTTAATGTTTTTATATTGTATTGCTTACTGTAACCAGTTCACGGGAACGTGGCAATTGTTTTTAAAGGTATCATTATTATTTATGTATAATGTTATTAGTAATTAAATTATACTCGTATTATTATATGTATGTGTATTGCCATATATATATATATATATATTTTTTTTAAATATTATTACGATTGATTATTCTATTTATTTGCACCGTACTCAATATTAAATGATCTCAATGTCCCAAAGGTTAACGGGCAGAGAATGCCTAGCGGCATTACGTTCGCCTTTTGTATTTTTACAATAAAGTTTTTATATAAATAAATAAAATACATCCTTTGGTCGTATATACCACAATCTCCCGATAATGTCGTACGGAGCAGAGACG
Organism: Tinea semifulvella; assembly: GCA_910589645.1. NCBI lineage: Eukaryota > Metazoa > Arthropoda > Insecta > Lepidoptera > Tineidae > Tinea > Tinea semifulvella. The sequence continues at coordinate 8,492,237 of OU342608.1, read as the reverse complement.
TTGACACGTCCATAAATTCAAGGTTGCTCAGCGAGCCATGGAAAGAGCTATGCTTGGTATTTCACTAATGGATAGAATTCAAAAGTAGATATTCATCAGGGAACAAAAGTTACTGACATACCTTTTAAAATTAGCAAGCTGAAGTGGCAATGGGCTGATCACATCTGCCGCAGAACCGACAACAAATGGGGCAAACGAGTTTAAGAGTTCACGTACGCGGAATGGGACGACCCGCCGTCAGATGGACAGATGACCTAAAGAAGGTCGCTGGTGGGAGTTGGATGAGGTTTTCAAAAGACCGCATGCAGTGACGAGCCTTGAAGGAGGCCTATATCCAGCAGTGGACAGTCATAGGCTGATGATGATGATTCTAACTTCAAAAAATAGTCTTCACCTAATATATTGTTTTTTTGGCCAAAAATACGCCGTAACAGTCATAACTATAAATATTTTCATCCATCCACACGTCGCCACAGTATCCAGGTTGAAAAATCAAAGCATACCCAACGCAAACATCCGTGGCAAATGTGTTGTAAATAATAAAACATTTCCACCGGCACTGTGCTTTCACTCAATGCGATCCCAACTAGCCCAGTTTTTATTCGCACCAATTATGCAACTCGACAACTCTGGTTTGCAATGCCTATTTAAAAAAAATATGGTTAAGTAATACGAGTATAGGCTTGAAAGACGGACAAACATACATACACACATACGAGTATACATACAGACAACTTCTTTCACATTTATATTATTAGTATGAATGCAGCCAGCCTTTATATGTATGTAGAGCAAAATTTTTAAGTAAATTAAAGTGTAATGTTTTTAATGATATGTAAATTCAACAGTGGAATAGACAAGTAGTAAAAGTGACATGAGCCGAAAGTGTTGGAAAGCGGACGAAAATTCCAATTTATTTATTATTTAATAACGGCTTTGACTAAATACTTCTTTCATCATTACCATCATCAGCATGTGTCTCTCCACTGGATGTAGGCTTGTTTCAAGGCTTGCCTATGCAATCGGTCTTTTGCAACCCTAATCGAACCCCACCAGCGAGCTTCAGGTCATCCGTCCATCTGGCGTAACGTAGTCCGGTACGTAGTCTCCACTATAGAACCCGTTTGCCCCATTGGTCGTCTGTACTGCGACAGATGTGTCCGGCCCATTGCCACTTTAGCTTGCTATTCTAATTATAGTTAGATTGCAAGGTGTCACGGCCATTTATTAGCCACAAATATTCATTAAAATTAATGCTGTTATAATGAATCTATGAGGACACGCCTTTTTGCAGCTATGAATTTATGTTTAATTGACATATTATTATCCCTTTCGGGGTGGTCAGAAACCACGCTTATAAATAAGCGGATTCACATTTAGCCAACTTCACTATAGGCCAACCAGGACAAGTGGCAAGCTCGTCGATGTCTCCAGCGTACCAAACTCAAGAAATATCACAAATTAATTAAATAATAATTTAATGTATTTATATACATTAGTCAATATTTTTGTGTCCCGACCAGGAATCGAACCCGGTACCTCCGAGTCTAAATCCACGGACTTAACCGCTAGACCACGGAGGCAGATTATTATCATTATTTAGATCATAAGATGACACGGCATTTTTATTGCAACAGAATTATAATTATTATTTTATTTATTATCTGACATACAGTAATTATTATTATTAAGTATTTAGAATGTAAGCTAAAACGGCGTCTTTACAGCCACGATCTTATTTAAGACGTTTCTATGTTAGTTAGTTTTACTTGCTTATAGCAGTAATGTTATGCATAGCATACATAAATACGATTTATTACCTGTTACGGTCCATCCATTATTACTACTTTTTTTTAGTACACATTTTTAAAAATAATTAAATTTATTTTATTAGTTCTGACTACGAGTATATCCAGTTTGTTACAACGAACCAGTTCGAACCAAAGGAAATAAAATATTTGATTTAGATTTTGTAAAAAGATATGTTTATCTAAATATGTTTTTTTTTATGTAAATTCGCACGATTTTAATTTTAGAATCGTGATCAATCGTGCGAGCAGCAACCGGTCCATTTAAGAACAAAAAGTACTTTCACTGCGGATGGCGACGCGCGTCACTTTCCTTATTGCAACCACCCTCTATTGTGCGCCCTTGCCTACTTAGCACGCAGGCTATAGTTATTGTTCTACAAGTCTAAAGTATTAGTCAAATTAATGTTTTATTTTAACAATATAAAAAAATAAAAATAAAATCGTAAAGTATTAGGACAAGAGTTCATCGATGTCTAGCGTATCAGACCTGACAAATGTCACATTTTTGTTTTGTCGATCAAGAGTCGAACATGGTAGAACTTAGGTCTAATCTGCTAGACTACGAAAGAAAAGTGTCCAACGCGTGATTGTAATGATAGTGGCTCTGCACATGAGACCATCGTGCGTGACCTTCGCTCCGTTAAAGGAGCCATCTTATATCCTCTAGGAAGGCCAGTAGATCCGTCGTGTTTCTACAGACCTCTAAAAGACCTTTAACATACTCGGAGTCGAAATACGCTCAGATCTAAAAAAACAGAAACTACATTGAGAGCATTACCAAAACAGCGTCGAAAAAACTTGGGATACTGAACAAGGTGAAGCGGTTTTTCCCGCCTGCTCTAAGACTTATGCTGTATAAAGCTCAGATAAGGTCATGCGTGGAATACTGTTCTCACCTCTGGGATGGCTCCGCTAAGTATCTTACAGATGCTCTCAATGTCCTGCAGAGGCGGGCAATTCGGATAGTGGACGACACCACAGTTTCTAAAACTCTCGAATCACTGCAGCTTCGCCGTGACGTTGCCTCTCTGAGCGTGTTCTACAAGCTATACTATGGCGAGTGTTCTGAGAAGCTCCATAACCTTATCCCTTCTTCTCTATTCCGCAACCGAACTACACGCACAGGCCAAAATATGCATCCACATACCTTACCCACTATCCCTACGCGTACTCATAAATTTGGAGACTCTTACATCTGTCGCACGCTGAAGATGTGGAATGCTCTCCCAGCCAGTGTGTTTCCCCACTCTTATAACCTGGAGTCCTTCAAGCGAAGTGTGAAAAAGCATCTTGTTAGGCCGGCATAGTGGTAGAGACTGATGTCGGTCGTGGTGACCGGCGTCAGTTGCTCCCATTCTTGGACCTCGCGTACTGCTTACCATCAGGTGGGCGCGATGTCACATGTCGTGTCCAGTATAAAAAAAATAAATAAAAAAGAATGACCACGGTCTGGAAAAACTTTAGTCTAAGCACAGCCACACTCCAGCACTCCATGAGCACATGCGCAGCAATTTCCTCCTCTGCCACGCATCCTCTATACTCATTGGTCTACGCGTTTACAAACCTAACTGGTTACAAGCTCGTCACTCAAGTATAATATGATTCACCGATGTCTATAGCGTGCCAGCCTGGAGAACGTAAGTTTTTTGGTGACTTGCTTTGATAAGTCATATTTTTATTTTGTAAATTTGATAGTTTTTGTTCATTTTTTTTTGTTTTAACAGTAGTAAGTTTTTAATTGTTTTAACAGTAATAAGTTTTTAATTTCTTCTTCTTTTTATATTGGTGAATGCTGTGACACCTAATTGGTACATATATTAGATAAGCTATAATTATACTATGTTATGTGTGTGATAATATATGTACTGCTGTGTGTACTAAATAAATAAATAAATAAGCAAAAAGGTCAATATTTAGAGGTCAATAAGGTACACAAAAACAGCCATCTTCGTCTATTTGCCTCCGTCCTAATCATAACTGAGTCTTATACAAAATTCATACCGTCTTTAATCATTCATGATTCTTCGATATTCGAGAAGCCCTTAGCAGAAAGCTTTTACGATTACTGAAAATGTAATTATATTTATCCAATAGTATCATTACAAACGTAATCCCTAGCGGGGTGATCAGAATCACGCTTTTTAGAAGTGAGTTTTGACTTTATAAGTGGCAATCTCGTATATTTTTCGAGCCTATGCAGATTTTATATGATACATATAATGATATACAACAACTGTTTTATACAAAGCAAACACAGACTTACCGATCCAGCAGGGAAGCACCAGGATAACAGGATTGACACAATTATTTAGTTAATTTATGATATTTAGCAATATTTTGCTGCGCGCACGCGGCTTCAGGCGGCCGGTTGGAATAGAAGAGGATTTGACAGGTCGTGGTGAGAAAGAGAGGGAAATACGGAAAATGGCAAGGAAGGGATGGACGGCAGCCGTATCGCTGTTGTACTGAACATGCATGGTAACCCGACAAAATAAAGACTGCGCACATTTGCCAATGACCATTTAATCTTGTCTCATAATAACAAGTTGGGATGTAACAACAACAACAACGAGATCGATCAGGTCCAGGATACTCTGTAACGAAATAAAATACAAAATAAAGTAACATTTCATAACAATGTTGCAAAAAATCTAGTTAGAATCCGTAATAAAAAATTGTAGAGTCAAGACCAGATAAAATATAAGTATTTTTTATACTAGCACATCATGTAACTTTCCGCAAACCTGATGATAAGTGATGCGCAAGGTCCATGAATGTTAGCAACTGGAATCAGACACTCATGACAGACATCAGTCCCTAACACTATACCGGCTTGACTGGGCATAATAGCAATTCGAGCCTGATCCCGAAACGTATGGATACACTTTACTGGGTTTAGCGGTACGAACGGTGGATTCTTTCCTGCCTTAGGAGACTGGATAAATTACCACCACCAGTCCGCCTACCATCTATTTTAGTTCTGAGACAAACGCCTGAATTTTATTTCTGACACAAACGCCTGAATTTTATTTAATAACAAACATAATCACAGCCCCTAGTACGCAGAGTAGAAGTAGAAATCTCCACTACTGCAGATGGGACTGGCCAGACGAGTTATCGATGGTCTGATTTTACGCGTTCCCAACTTAATTGGCAGCAAGGCTTCGACCCAAGTACGGTTCTTCATGGGACTATTTAGAATTGCAGTTACTGAATTTTGTAACTTAATAAATATTACACCAAATAAATATAAATAAATATTTTCAGACAGGTCACACAGCGCCATCTAATTTCCGTGGTAAGCTACGAGGCTTATGTTAAGGAAACTAGATGGTTGATAAACTACATATTATACTTTTTTTTGTAAATATATACATATTATACATATAAACACCCAGACCGAGACAAATTATACAATGTACAACTTGCCCCCGGTGGAAATCGAACCCACGACCTCACGTTCACGGCAACGTTTGATACCACTAGACCACGGAGGCGGTCAATACATAGTACACTTCGAACTACCATTATCAAGCAGGTAAGTACATTTATTTATTCAGTCCCTATAAAAACTAGTCCATTAGCAGAATGAGCGAGTGCCTTTGGATGAATAGAGGTCATATGAGTGAGCGAGGTCGTCTGTCACGGAAAGGGGACGAAGGCAAAAGGGCTCAGTGTACCGAAAACTTCTATAAACTCAAAATTGAAGTACCTAGGCCTCTTTTTATATACGATCTCGACACAATAGTCTGGTAAAAATGCCAACAAATCTTCTATAATGTCAAACATCAAGTAGGTAGTCGAAACGATGGATCCGTGGTCCGAGGAGGCTCTGGCATTCTTTCGTGAGCTTCGGGAAAAACTCATCTTGGCGACGATTGACCCTTTGAGTAGAGAATATTTTGTTCAAAGGGTCACCCTCGCCGACGGTTATATTTTTAGTTTTTAATTTTATTAGTAGTATAGTTTGTTAGACCGATCAATAATGTTGGCCTGTTATGCGAGTTTTCCAATGAGAGACTAGATGCTTTTTCACACTTCGCTTGAACCTGAACCTAGTCCAGGTTATAGGAATCATTCTTTAAATTATTTTGAATAAATAGTTACCTAATCTCGAAATAGATTAATAGACAGGTCATTGGAATCTGCAAAGCTGATGGTCATCTGCTAACTGTCTTTTGGACCACATTGTTACTTATTCTTCCACTAGCAGGAGTAAAATTATTAAAAATAATTTAAATAATGACGTATTACAAATGCCTGGTTTACGTGAATAAAAATATTTAGACTTTGACTTGAGAGTAGTTCATTGACCTTCTGAAGCAAATATAACTATAGTAAAACCTATTACTTTATCATGTCCGGCTGCTTGTCGATATTATTATAGAATACTAAATAGAAACACAATATATAAACAGTTAGATTCTAAAAATATCTAAAAATATAGATTATTGCTTTGAGGTTGTTTTAGTTTTGCTATTAACATATATTCAGGCGTATATATTTTCCAGACAGGTCACACAGCGCCATCTAATTTCCGTGGTAAGCTACGAGGCTTGTGTTACGGAAACTAGATGGTTGATAAACTACATATTATATATTTTTTTTGTAAATATATACATATTATACATATAAACACCCAGACCGAGGCAAATTATACAATGTACAACTTGCCCCCGGTGGGAATCGAAACGACGACCTCCCGAGTTCACAGCAACCTTTGTTACCACTAGACCACGGAGGCGGTCAAATATGTATGTATGTATGTATAGTGGAAATATCAGTGACAAAGCTCGACTCGCCATACACAATGCCATGCTAGTAACAACACTTATGTATGGAAGTGAGACGTGGATATGTCAGAATACGCATGAGAGTAGAGTTAATGCAGTAGAAATAAGGTAGTTGCGTATGATATGCGGCAAAAGGGTAGGTATGAAAGAAAGCATAGGGACAAAAATAAAGAAAGGAATGCTCCGATGGTTCAGACATGTCGAAAGGATAAGTGAAGAGAGATTGACGAACCAGATATATAATGCGAAAGTTGTGGGTAAAGATGCCCTGGCAGACCAAGACACACCTACCACGATCAAATAAATAAAACAATAGCCGAAGGTGCAATAAAAAGTCATCGAAAGAAAGGGCATGTATGAAGAGGTTGATGAATGTCGAAGAAGCGAAAGAGGTATGTCGTGACCGTGACAAGTGGCGCTCAATTGTCTCTGCCTACCCCGCAAGGGATTTGGCGTGAAGATATGTATGTATGAAGCAATTACACACAAGACACAAAATAAAAGCAGAACACATTTCTATAATCCTATAAAACAACGTGAAGTGGTCAAATAGATAAATTTTAAATTCAATATCGTCAACCTAAGTGTCGGACATTACCACAGATTGAATACGCGATCACTTGCAATAAATCAATTTGTATTGGGAATTTATTTACGTTGGCCGAACGACATTTGTAACTTCTACTCTCTACATTGGGTTTTAAGATACGAACGTTAGGACTAATATGGACATGAGCTTTGACAATTAATACAATTTTCGACTAAGACACCCGTTAAGTCACTGGTGCTGAGACATAAACCATTGATATAGATGTTTTATTTATATCTCTATTATTAAATTTATTTTATTATTGCTAAATTTTGATTTTATTTTATTATTATTATTCAGTAATAATCTTTTCTTTTTATATATTTTTTAGTATATATAACTATTGTTAACTTAAAAGCTTTATAAATATTATTATTGGTAAATTGGGCTTTACTGTTACGCCAGGCAACATGGCAACAAAGATATTTAATAAGCTTCCAGTGACTATAACGGAGCTGCCACTAAAACTTTTAAAATTAAGAGTCATTTGTTTGGCTGGTTAATAAATGTTTTTTTCGACAAAAGAATACCTAGACACTAAGCTCGACCAAGTCATGTGACTGAATAAATATTTGTATGCTAGAAATAGCGAAGCATGTGATATAATTACATATTATAATTTACATCCCTGTACCTACCATGTTTCTGACAAATACATTATTTCATTTCATGTAATGTTTTTTTTTAAAATGTGTTGTTGGCGAATAATGTCTCATGGAAAGAGCATCGAACCAACGTGTCGATTTTAAAATCTAGGCTATCCACTATATGTATTTGTAGGAATGTATTTTTTCCTACTTTGCACCCATAATATTATTCTCTCACTCTCCCAAAGGTTAGCTGGTAGAGAATACCTTCATGGTATTATACTTGCCTATGTACATGTTTTTAATTTTTATACTTTGTGTGAAATAAAGAGATTTAATATTATTATTATTATTCCGTGTATTTAGCGTGAGCTTGTTTGCATTTATGTTTAAATATGATATTGTCTTATCCATAAAATCAAATGGTTACTGCAGAAAGGACGCAGCCGGATACGGATATGCGATAACGAATGCAATTTTCCAACTCCGTGCGCAGAGTTTAGGAGGGGGCAGTGTCGCGGCCCACTTGAGCCGGGCAGAATGACTTATATCTTAACACCTGGTATTTATTACAACTTATTAAAGTACCTAAAACACGAATGCATTAACTTCAGTCGAATTATCATCATCATTTCAGCCCCTAGGGCCTTCCGGAACATATATCTGGAGAATTTGGTCTACACTCGCCACGCTGCCGCGCTAGCCAGACGGCTTGGGAAGGATATGATGTCAATTTTAATGACAATTTATTAACGATTCCACAAGTTGGTATTAGTGAAATCGGGACTGACGGCTTAACGCGCTATCCGAGGCACAGGAACGGTGGTGTTGTAAATCTATGACAAATGTACTTAAGAAAAGTGTATTTCTCATTGGTACATGCCGGGTGGGTTTGAACCGACTTTACAAAAGTTTTAAGAAACGCGTTCTTACAACCGAGCCACCACCGCGCCCTCATTAACATCTAATACAACTAGGCGAATGCAGTGCTATTTTTGTATTAGCTAAAATTTGTTGTCCATAAGTGGTATTAAAGGTCCTATAGCACTATTTAAAAAAATATATATCACTAAATCATCCTAATTCATTTTAAAATAAGTTATAAATTTCCTCGACAGCCCTCTGCATTTTAACGCATCCTGACGTTGGCCGTAGTACGTAATATCAGAAATATCAGCACACGACACCAATAATCTAGTTGTTTATTGATTGATGACGATATGTGATAGTTGTGTCTATTTATTTAATTCGCCTTCACGTATTACTGAACCGATTGTGATGAAATTTTGGCAGAAATAATCCTCGAAATTCTACAATGAATATAGTATTAGACGTCTAACATTGCTGATCACTATAGTACACTGCAATGGTGTGTCAATCAGCTAGTTGTAACCATAATTCCTGGTCCATGCATACAAACATAAGTCACTGGCCCAGCGTCTACAAAGGTGCCCCTAACAATCACAGATTTTCTTTCCCTGCAGGTATCTTAGTTATTTATTTATAACCTTTTTATTGCATGGACGCGAAAGTACCGGGTTCAATTCTTGGTCAGGGGGAAAGCTAACACTAAATAACTTATTTAAATAGCTTTTCTCTTCTTTAGAGTAGACGGGTTCTGAAAGAACAGATTAAACTGGAAGAAGCAGAGTAGAGAGAACACAGAATCCTATACCAGCACTGTTGGAGATGGGCCTTCCAGATTTTTCTCGAGATTTCGGCCTACACTCGCCACGTCACATTTTATTTATTTCATAAATTAAATTACATTGTATAAATTATAATTTCATTTCGTTTAGTTTCGTTTCGTTTCGTTTTGTTTCGTTTTGTTTCGTTTTGTTTCGTTTTGTTTCGTTTTGTTTCGTTTTGTTTCGTTTTGTTTCGTTTTGTTTCGTTTTGTTTCGTTTTGTTTCGTTTTGTTTCGTTTTGTTTCGTTTTGTTTCGTTTTGTTTCGTTTTGTTTCGTTTTGTTTCGTTTTGTTTCGTTTTGTTTCGTTATGTTTCGTTTTGTTTCGTTTTGTTTCGTTTTGTTTCGTTTTGTTTCGTTTTGTTTCGTTTTGTTTCGTTTTGTTTCGTTTTGTTTCGTTTTGTTTCGTTTTGTTTCGTTTTGTTTCGTTTTGTTTCGTTTTGTTCCGTTTTGTTACGTTTCGTTTCGTTTCGTTTCGTTTCGTTACGTTACGTTTCGTTTCGTTTCGTTTCGTTTCGTTTCGTTTTATTTCATTTCATTTCACGCTGGCCAGATGGGTTGTTGGCGAAGGTCTTATGTTTTTTTTTAAATATAAATTTATTGACGCTTCCACAACATACTTAATCTTGATAAGTTCGTCATGTTAAAGACATACCAGACTGGAGAAATGTAACGATTTGTAATAATATACTGCCTCCGTGGTCTATTGGTTAAGTTTGCGGATTTAGACTCAGAGGTATTGGGTTTGATTCCTGGTCGGGTCTCAATAATATTTATTAATTTAAATTTAATTTATTTCTGATATTCTCGAGTTTGGTACGCTAGAGACATCAACTAGCTTGTCACCATGTCATGATTCGCCTATAGTAAAGTTGGCTAAATATAGAATCTACTTCTTTATAAGCCCGAAAGAGAAACAGTCGTGATGATACTTTTTTTTGTTAACTGCCTTCGTACTCTAGCGGTTAAGTCGGTGGATTCGGACGCGAAGGTAGCGGATTCGAATCCTGGTTGGGACACAATAATTTATTAAATTTATTTGTGACATTTCTCGAGTTTGGTACGCTAGACACATCGACGAGCTTGCCACTTGTCATAATTAATATAGTAAAGTAGGCTAAATGTGATTTCGCTTCATTATAAGCGTGGTTTGTGACCACCCCAGAAGGGAAATGGTCGTGATGATACTTTTTTATTAATTATTTTTTTGTTAATTCCCTTCGTAGTCTAGCGGTTAACCCGTGGATTTAGACGCGAATGTACCGGAATCGATTCCTGGTCGCGACACAATAATTTATTTAATTAATTTGTGATATTTCTCGAGTTCTGTACGCCAGAAACATCTACGAGCTTGCCACTTGTCATGATGGGCCATAATAAAGTTGGCTAAATGTGAATCCACGTGGTTTCTGACCACCGCGGAAGGGATACGGTCGTGATAATGATAGTTATATCAGAGGAATCGAACTCGCTATTAATAGACTTTGCAAAACTACAAAGCATTGAAAATCCAATCGATATTCTTCTAATACACTGACCTACATGCTGTGTAGTTTTGGGGTATATGACAATGGCATTAATTCCCGAGGGATACCCACTAAGGGTAGATAATCCCTCTTTATAGAAAAATGAACAATAGCACTACTTTCATGTAAATTAAATGAAGGGAACGCATTTGCCATTAATTTTTTTTTTGAGATAAGTAACTGGATATATTTTGATCTCCAAATTAAAACCTATTAAATAGGTATGTCAACATATTTATTTATTAAGAAACCAACAGACTTCCTTTCATTATCAGACAAGCACCATCTCTTAAAATATTTAAAAATAAGTTGTACAAATACTAACTTCATAAACAGAATAATTCGCCATAACTCACTTATTATAAATATTAATATATATGTATTTTATATTATATTATAGGTATATATTTATTTGTTTACGTATGACATTTATTTATATATAGGTTCCTATATGTATGTAATTAATTTGTGTTTTATATAGTAATAAATAATTTAAATAATTTATTTTCTTCGTAACATGTACAAATCTTGTATCATGCACTGACTCTTATTAGCAATGGCGTATGACCGATGTATTGACATATTTTCGTACTCCGAACCGAGATTTCTGTCATCAGCTGGACGCTATTTAGAATTAATTTCTACAAAAAGCAGCGTGGTTGATGTAAATATCAATTATTAATAACATAATTTTCTTTGTATAGCGTGTAATTTTGTAATTATTAGCCAATTGTATAAGTGTTACCTATGTGTAAATTTAATGTATATATAATTGTATAAATTGACTCTCTTAGTCAATAGCCTACGTGTTTGGCATTAGCTGTAAGTGTTAGCTTGTAATAATAATAAATAAATAAATAAATTTGCTTTACAACACCACCATCATGCCTCGGAGAGCACATCAGGCCATCAGTCCCGGTTCTCTTAATTCCAACTTAAATCGTTAATATATATTGTCATTAAAAAAATTGACATCACACTCTCAACCTTACCTTGATAATAAAATAAAAACAAGTTTAATATAACAATATATAATATCTGAGCAGTGTTTGTATATAGTTTCATAAATACTTTAATATGAAAAAACACTCATTTAAAATTAACCTTACTAAATTGTTTGTCGGTAGGTATGCACAATAAATTGTGGAACGGGTTAGGAAGGAAAAAGTGATTTTGTTTCATGTTATTATCTCATTTTGTTATTATTATGTTTACTTTTATAATCTTATTAGTTATTACTTTTAGTTTTTATAGGTTTTACTTTTTTATATATTTTTTTTTACTATTAACTTTTATTTTATATGATTACCATTTTTTGTATTATTCAATGTTGTGTACATTTTTTTTAGGCTGGCAAACCCGACAAGATTATTTGTCTATGATTTCAATAATTGTTTTGTTTGTTAGCTGTTATTTGTACCTTACTTCGAATAAATAAATAAATAAATACTTTTTGTTATTATCTCGATGCCATTGGGTTGTTAATGGCTCTTTATGTTCGTGCAAGCAATTCGAATGATCTATCAATAGTAAGCATATTTAATACCATATAATTCTCAGATTTAAACACATCTGTGACATTGCTGGCAAAAAATATGTAAACAATTTATTTATTTTTCAAAATGGGTGCGCAATGAATAAAGTATCACTACGACCGTATCTCTTTCGGTGGTGGTCGTGGTCAGAAACCACGCTTTTAAAAAAGCGGATTCACCTAGGCACTGCAACGCTGGTTCTGATAATCGAAAGAAAAGTTTTACATTGGAACATGCCGCGGTTTACATGAACGAATGTTAAGCGATAATTTTCAAATCCACTACCGATTTGTCTGATTTTACATAAAAATATTCAAAACACGTTTTTACGTAGCGTGAATTTTTCTCACTAAGCCACGAAAATCGATGCGTTTTCTCCCTCCGTGGAAACTTTCTAACGACATAACCGTCTGCAATTGATATGCCCCAGGAGTAGGCCCATTGTAAAGAAAGGAAAATCCGGAATCTCAAAATGTTGAGAGAGTTAGGAGCTGAACCATAGAGATAAAAATACATAGAAGAAATAAAATTATTAACAATTTTTATGCCGCGTTTGATACGGCCAACAAATTATGCCGCACGCGTCGTATATATATATTTTTAAAGAATAAATAAGTTTATTAAATACTGTTTTGTAACTATTACTATTATTATCATCAGGCTGCGTTTCTCCACTCCTAGATATTAATTTATATATTACTATTAGCGCTGGCCATTGAACATGATCATTATTTTACTAACACTCAATCAACCCCTATTTTCCCTTTAAATTGCAATGGACAAATTAGATTTTTATTTTTACTTTTAAACCCAGATACGTAAATTAGGTCTCTTAAATCTTAAATCCGATTGATGAAAGCATAATTTGTTGTTGTGTGGATGACGGGTTGTGTAAAATATATTTTATCATTTTACATAGTTAACTGCCTCCTGCCTCCGTAGTCTAGCGGTAAAGTCTCTGGATTTAGACTCGGAGGTGCCGGGCTCCATTCCTGGTCAGGACACAATAATTTATTTGTGATATTTCTTGAGTTTAGTACGCTAGAGACATCGACGAGCTTGCCACTTGTTATGCCATCATAACACTTATAGTAAAGTTGGCTAAATGTAAAGCGTGGTTCCTGACCATACTGTAAGGAGTGTAAGGGATACGGTCGTGATGTTGCTGTACTGTACTGTACAAACTTAATTCTGTATCTCATGATAAATATTTATCTATGGTGTTACAAATCTATGGTACCTAGATTTGGATGCGCGTGCATCAGTATGCGTGGCACGTGCCTGGCTGGTGTCGGCTAGGCTCTGCGCCCCGACCGAATGCGGTAAACTCCTTCAGTCATGGACATATATAGGGTTTTTTCAACTGTGCATGTGTACATGCCAATTGACTTCATGGCAAACTGAATTTTAAAGGCCAGTAATTCACCACTTCCTTAACTTTAAGGACGTCTTACTCATTGTCACTGCTAAAATGATCCCAATCGCAATCCTAGAAACCTCTGGCAAGAAACCCGACCGGCATATGATCATTGGGCCGTGGAAACTTGGCAGGTGTGGGATGCGACATGTGTATAAACATTAGCCCTGTCACACTTTCCGGCGACCTCGTCAAGTTTGCGAAGTGCGGCGGTTTCTGCTGAGAACCTCAAGCTGCGCAAATACGCCAATCTTGGTACAGGTTACGAATAATCTACTAGGTACATAGCTTCGTGTGGGGTCATGATGATGAGGGCATGGGAACCCTTAGCAAAGCGTCTGGCCAAGGAAATTGTTCAAACGGTTTACAGAAATGTCTAGGGACAGGCTAGCAATTATTTCTGCCAATGTTGTGGCCTCACTACTATACGAAATGTTGCCAGTCTCGTTGGGATGGCTTCTCTCTAGAAAACAATTTTTATTTATTGTATATATATTAGGTTTACTTTATATTTTACAATTTTTTTTATTTACCAGTTTGTAATAAATGAAAAACCTTAAAAGGTAGTTTAGTGGACTTAAATTGTTATATTGTATTTGATCAAAATAGTACCATCACGGGGTCGTCAAAAACTATTTCTTTTTTAAATTAGCGGAGCATATAGTCAACTTTACTATAGGCCCATCATAACAAGTAGCATGTAGTCAATAGCATACCGAACTCGAGAAATAAATTATTGTGTCTGGACCAGAAATTAAACCTCCAATGGACAAATATTTAGTTAAATTATATTTTTCATTATAGAGGCTGGTTTTTACTTAACAAATATACGTCTACGCCTACTGTAATTTGACTTTGTTGTTATAACTCTGTTTTAGTTGTTTGTCGTCGCCAATTTATTAGCTTAGAGAGATTCGCAAACCGGCGAAGTATTAGGAAAATTAGCAGCAAAAAGACCGCGTAACAATATTGTTTGCAAGTTCGTTTGGCACGTACGAAGGTAATTTACAATTAATTAATCGTTTGCTATGCGTGTTTAACATAATACGATTAATTCGAAGTATTAAAAAAGGAAATAAAAATAAATTAAAAACTAGTTAAATATAGCAGTTAGTCCACCGCTCTTAGTAACGGCCTGTAGAATAACTAGTTAAACATAGTAGTTGGTAAGAAACGACGCATGGAATAACTAGTTAAATGTAGCAGTTGGTCCACTGACCTTAGTAATGGTCCGTGGAATAACTAGTTAAATGTAGCAGTTGGTCCACTGACCTTAGTAATGGTCCGTGGAATAACTAGTTAAACATAGTAGTTGGTTCACTGTACCTAGTAAACGACTAATGATCAACTAGTTAAACATACAAGATACATAGAATAACAAGTTAAACATAGCAGTTGGTTCATTGCCCCTAGTAAAGGTCTGGGGAATAGCTAATTAAACATAGCAGTTGGTCCACTGCCCTTAGTAATGGCCCGTGGAATAACTAGTTAAACATAGTAGTTGGTTCACTGTCCCTAGTAAAGGACTAATGATCAACTAGTTAAACATAGCAGTTAGTCTACTGCCCTTAGTAATGGCCCGTGGAATAACTAGTTAAACATAGTAGTTGGTTCACTGTCCCTAGTAAAGGACTAATGATCAACTAGTTAAACATAGCAGTTAGTCTACTGCCCTTAGTAATGGCCCGTGGAATAACTAGTTAAACATAGCAGTTGGTTTACTGCTCCTAGTAAAGGACTGGAAACTAACTGTTTAAGCCGCCTAAAATTATGATTGTTCTATTCCTATGCTTGACCCTTGTGTTTATTATGTCATACTCATATCTAGATGAATATTAAATTGACCTGTCACAGACGTCAAGCGAGATCCAGCCCATTGAATTTAATTGAACAAACAGCCATGGTAGACCGCAATCGCTTGATGAAATGCAGCGAGTGGTCGGAGTACACTCGACGTACGTGCAACATAGAGGGTAAAAAATTCAATAGCTTTGTACAATCGGATAAACTTTATCGTGACCCAACTTTAAATTAAATGTGTCTCTTCTTTAAAACCTAGTGATAGTAAAGTATCATCATGACCGTTTCCCTTTCGGGGTGGTCTGAAACCACGATTATAAACAAGCAGATTCACATTTAGCCAACTTTACTATAGGCTAATCATGACAAACTTTAGCGGTTGCTAGACCACGGAGGCAGAAGAGAAGAGATAATTGCAAATAAACTATAAATAAACAAACTAAAACACACACATTTAAACATGTGTTTATGTGTTTTAAACACACTCACTCTCTAGTCGCGATCACAGCGACATTATTGTCGCTCGGCCAATACCACCGTTGGATCGGTGGCCAGCGCTCCGAGCGGCGCCCACGAGAGTGGAATCAATCCGCGCACCGAGCGGTCACACGTTTTTTCTCTCTCACAATTTATAGCCTTAATTTACTCAAGTAATTAATTGTAACTTCTTGTTCTACAATAAACCATATACAGTCCGCTAAACAATGTTTAATTGAGCCATCGAAGACCCGCAGCAGTATCCCTACGAGGTTAGCAGCACAAATAGGGACTGACGATTTTATACACTCTCATACTGTGTAAGTGTAAGCATGCACCATAATCTGTGTGTAGGAGCAACTATAATTTTGTATCTGTTTAACTTGAATTTAGGATATTATTTATTATCAAATTTTATGCAATCAATTTTACATTTGAAATATTTTACTACTTTTTTTTGTATAACTTGTCATAGTTTTCAATGTTATATGTGGAATCCTGTTAGTGGCCTGAAATTGTTAATTTGTAAGTACTCGTAGGTACTTAATTTATTATTGTTGAAACGCTGTTGGATTCTCAATAAATAAATAAATAAAAATATAGGTAGGTAGAGTGGTGGTGGCCCGGTTGTAACATTTCCTCCTTTCTCACTTTTCTCAACATCCTAAAAAGGGAACGGTGGCGTTGTAAATTTATGATAAATGTAGGTAAGGTATTTCTTATTGGTACATTGTCAGGCTTGAACCGCGTACCTTTTTGGAATTTAATGAAATCGTTCTTGCTTGGCGCGGTGGTGGCTTGGTTGTAAGAACGCGTACCTTAAATCCTACAAAGATCGGTTCAAATCCCCCGGCATGTACCAATGAGAAATACACTTTTCTTACGTACATTTGTCATAGATTTACAACACCACCGTTTCCGTGCCTCGGAGAGCACGTTAAGCCGTCGGTCCCGGTTCCACTAATGCCAACTTATGGAATCGTTAATAAATTGTCATAAGTAATTGACATCATATCCTCGCCAAGCCGTCTGGCCAGCGTGGCGAGTGTAGGCTAAATTCTCCAGTTCTGGAAGGCCCACCTCCAGCATTGGATGTCTAGGACGCTGTGTTCTAGGGGCTGTAATGAAAAAAACAAAAAAATGTTCTTGCAACCGAGCTGAGTATTTTAGGTACCTATTTACTGTGCAATAAAGATTTTTTTATTCACTTTCCCCTAGACTACCACGTGCTCGATGTTAACTGCGTTGGGCAAACTTTTATTAAGTCGACTGTACTGAAGAATTGTAAAGGTAGTGAGGTACGGTGACGCCCTCTAGTGGCCTAGGTGCTTCCGGATTTTACATCGTCAGCACAATAGATCGTCGGCACGCCATCAATCAGATATTGAAATTCGAGAGCCCAAAGCAACGACTACAATGTGATAGAGACCTTTGAAAATAAACGTTTGGATTTGAAATTCGTATTACAAGTATTCTAGACAATAGCGTACGATATAATGATCAAATACTACTAATGTTTGTGCCGTTTTCTGTAGATTCTCTAGACCCGTGAAACTCCAGCGCCATAACATTTTTACAAACACCAACACACGTTTTATGTCCCGACCAGGAATCTAACAAGGTACCTCCGAGTCTAAATCTACGGACTTAACCACCAGACGACGTACTATATATATATTATATATAAATTAAAAAACTGAAACTTATTTCACTCGTATTGGTGAAATTGAAACAAGAGCTCTAAGAATGGTGGCAAATTTTATTCCTTGGTCAAAAAATCACAATAACTAAAATAGGCCAATAGTAAAGTTGGCTAATTGAGAACCCGCACCTAATAATAAAAATTTGATTTCTGACAACACTGCAAGTTACGGGTCACCATTAGTCCAAGACGAAAACGGTGTGTTTATTTAAATTTTAATATCTTTGGGTTTGTGAATTTTCAATGCATTCACAGGCACGGAGGGGTCTGGGTTGGGGTAAGGGCCCCAAAACGATATCCCTCATGTTCGTCATTAATGATGTCATCCCTCACACGCTGATACCATAGACATAATACAAAGGGTCAGTCTAGTTTACTCGTATACTTTATTCAAAGTGAATATAAAAAAGTAAAAAAATAAAACTAACATATAATATTATTATATTATTTATAATATTATAGACTAAGCACATACCACCCGAGGGTACCCAAAGTACTCGCCGCATTTGCCCGTTGAATTATTAAGAAAATATGTTCCCAACCCAAAATGTAAAGGAATTATTCGAATTAATGTACAAAGATTTAAAATAATCTACATTGTAATATAATTATATTTAAGTACAAAAAAAATATTACAAAATAAACTAAGAGGTTACCCAAAATACTCGCCGCATTTTCCCGTGGAATTATTTAGGAAATGTTATCTCAGCCCTAGTCATACCAAATGTAAGGGATGTATTCGAATTAATGTACAAAGATTTAAAATAAAAATTAAGCTAGTAAACATTTATAAACTAAATTGGCTCTAAATAATAATAGGCAGAAAAGATCGTCACAGTTAGTGACAGATAATTGTTAAGTCCACTCAAATCAAAAACAATGATAGGACTAAAATTGAATTATTTTAGCAAATAAATATTTACATTCAAATGATTACTTAACACCTAGCCAATTACGGAATAACATCATTTTATTTTATTTATTACGAGTATATAGCACGAACGGATTATAAACAATTTAAACTACTTAAAAAATCAAAATAAAGATACACTATTAAAGATTTCATCTACGCATTATTATATTAAGTGTATATGTGAATGTGTATTGACAGTGTAGGTGTGTGAAGGTGTAATATGTTAGTGTGAATGTTTTATATAAACCATTATTATATAAACATATAAACTACTATTATTAATAGTAGCTTATATGTTTTTAAAAATAGTTAATAAGTAAATAAAGAGGACTTTGCATGCCCAGATTCTTTGTTTTCTTAGTGTAGGGTCCATTATTAATACAATTTGTCAATTCTTCTAGTTTTTTCCCTTAACAGTATTTTTTTTTATTTAAATACTTTATTGCACTAAAATTGTACATAGGCGGGCTTAATGGCCAGGCATGTTCTAACAACCAACCTTTGGCTAATCTTATTATTTTATTTTATGCAAAGGATAAATGCAATTCTGTAAATTGGTTATTTATAGATACAATATTTTGAATAATGTATTAATATATGAAATGCTCTTGCTTATTGTGAAATGAAATAAATATATATATGTCTATGGTAGAGCCATAATGTAGGTTACTGTGCAAACAGTTCTGTGTACCCTGGGGTGTATGCCCTTTGGGAGTAACTTTTAGGATTTGGAATAGTGTCTCCATGTTAGATAAGCATTTATGTAACCATTTATGTGACTTACAAAAAAAAAAATCATGAAAAGTACGAAGAGTCTGGCCCACAAGTCAGGTCGCTCAGCAAGCTATCGAAAGAGCTATGCTTGGAAATACATAAATACAAATCATTTGATGAATAGAATTCGAAACGTTGATATAAGTCCGAAAACCAAAGTTACTGACATATCATTGAAAATT
Organism: Tinea semifulvella; assembly: GCA_910589645.1. Classification (NCBI taxonomy): domain Eukaryota; kingdom Metazoa; phylum Arthropoda; class Insecta; order Lepidoptera; family Tineidae; genus Tinea; species Tinea semifulvella. Next base: position 8,472,445 of record OU342608.1, on the reverse strand, counting down.
AGCAATGGGCCAGATAGATATGCCGCAGAACCAACCAACGATAAACGGGTTTTAGATTAGAAACCACGTACGGGAAGATACAAAGTACAGATCAGATCATGCGTAGAATACTGTTCTCACCTTTGGGATGGGATTTATCTCACGTTTGAGACTTTATCTATCTCAGGAAGACCGAGAATAGCTCTCACAATAGATTTTTTTTTTTTTTTTTTTATACTGGACTCGACATGTGACATCGCGCCCACCTGATGGTAAGCAGTACGCGAGGTCCAAGAATGGGAGCAACTGACGCCGGTCACTATGACCGACATCAGTCTCTACCACTATGCCGGCCTAACAAGATGCTTTTTCACACTTCGCTTGAAGGACTCCAGGTTATAAGAGTGGGGAAACACACTGGCTGGGAGAGCATTCCACATCTTCAGCGTGCGACAGATGTAAGAGTCTCCAAATTTATGAGTACGCGTAGGGATAGTGGGTAAGGTATGTGGATGCATATTTTGGCCTGTGCGTGTAGTTCGGTTGCGGAATAGAGAAGAAGGGATAAGGTTATGGAGCTCCTCAGAACACTCGCCGTGGTATAGCTTGTAGAACACGCTAAGAGAGGCAACGTCACGGCGAAGCTGCAGTGATTCGAGAGTTTTAGAGACTGTGGTGTCGTCCACTATCCGAATTGCCCGCCTCTGCAGGACATTGAGAGCATCTGTAAGATACTTAGCGGAGCCATCCCAGAGGTGAGAACAGTATTCCACGCATGACCTTATCTGAGCTTTATACAGCATAAGTCTTAGAGCAGGCGGGAAAAACCGCTTCACCTTGTTCAGTATCCCAAGTTTTTTCGACGCTGTTGCTATGCGATTTTAAACTTGTTAACCAGACCCACTGTCAGTGTCAATATATTAACCACAGCTGGTAAATAATCTAAATTAATATACATACATACATATCTTTACGCCAGATAGCTTGCGGTGTAGGCAGAGATAATTGAGCGTAACCTGACACGATCTCGACATACCTCTTTCGCTTCGTCGAAATTCGTCAACCTTTTCATACATAAAAGGGCATGTTATGTTATGTATATGCTATGAAGGCTTTTTAATGCACCTTCGGCCAGCAATGCCTGGTTCGTTAATCTTTCTTCGCTTATCCTTTCAACATCCCCGAACCATAGTAGTATGCGTTTCTTTATTTTTGTCCCTATGCTTTCTTTTATTACCCTTTTCCGTATTTCGATGTTACGCATGCGGTCCGCCAAACTGACGCCGCATATCCGGCGCAACGACCTTATTTCTTCTGCATTAACCTTACTCTCATGCGTATTCTGACATATCAACGTCTCGCTTCCATACATCAGTGTTGGTACCATGGCATTGTGTATGGCGAGCCGAGTTTTGTCGCTTTCATTTCGAGTGCCGATCAGTGACCCCAGGGCACCGTAAACACAATTTCCCGCGTTCACTCTTCTTTCAATATCCCTATCATACATCCCATCCGCAGTGAAAGCACTGCCCAGATATATAATTTCATTTACTTGTTATCGAGTTTTATCATCAATCTTTATCGTCACGGTTGTGTTTATCAAACGGAGTCCTTTTTCTGCACACCCCTTTTAAAATTTTCTGACTAGTGATTGCAGTTGTTGTTCGGACGATATCATAAGAACAGCATCATCTGCATAAAGCAGGCAGTTCACCACTAGATCACTCAACGTTATCCCACAGTCACTTACCCTCACTCTTTTTAGGCATTTGTCGAGATATAGATTTGTTGGAATTCAAACCAAGGCGTAAGTTAACGTAAGTTTTATTTGCATTATTATTTAACTCCTCGGACATACAAAGGTCTAATTATGAATTTTTGAAAGTAAGGCTCATTACGACACTTTTTACTTAGATTTTATTTCAGGTAGTTTCCTTTTTAACTCCTAAACATTGAACTTTCATATTACTTGTCATACAGTTTATTTATTGTAATCAGTTCAAGTAGGTATGACAGTTTACCTGCGTGAGTGGTGCCAATAAATGACAGCGATATATCTTTCAGAACAGTACGAGCAACTGTTACGGCGCAACTTTGTCACAAAGAGCCCCTTAAGATTGCCATTGAACACGAAAGGCGGAACGGAGAATTAAAATTTATCATTAGGGCAGTTAAGGAAGCTTATGCTTTTATAACTTTTTTGGATTGTTTGTTGTTGTTGCTGTATTTTAATTATATTTACGTGGCAGATTGCAGTAATTAGACAAATTAACAAGATAAAAAAATAATAAGTGTAACAATATTATATGATGGACTGACCTATATTAAGCCAATCACTATGAATACCAAAGCCACTAAAATCCTGCTGGTTAGAGCACTTGTGTTCCCTATTTTTCTGTATGCTGCGGAGACGTAGACCCTACATGAAACAGAAAAAAAACGTATTATTGCTCTAGAGATGTGGCATATCATAGACGTAGTTCCGAACCAACAATTCCATGCTGGAGGTTCTGGGGATCAAACTTTCCTGTACTGTACAATTACGCATTCTCGGCGTTTACGGCATAGAGAAACATCAATCGAGCGCCTGGCAGTCCAGTGGAAAGTCGATGGCAAGAGGATGCGTGGTAGGTCTTCAATGAGATGGACCGATCAGGTGAAGGTTGCAATGGATCATCCTCTACATGAGTGCACTAGGAAAGCTGCGATCCGAGAGGAGTGGCGACGGCTTGTTGAGCGTGCCACTAGCACTCAAATGGCGACCACGACCACTCTGCCAAGAGTGTAGCGACTAAGAAAAATAAATACTTATTTCAAAGATATCAAATGCATTTTCTTACAAAGAAGACAAATTTATTAGCAGGCGTCCATCGTTTCCTTTTTTGGGTTTGCGAGAAGTGCACCATTCACTTTTTTCTCCGCACTGTATGATTCCGGTAATTCCGTTTTGGCAGATCATTCTATAAATGTATTATCGGCAGACCTGCTTAGCCCAATTATTTCAGTAAGTGGTAAAAATATTTTGCTATTTTTTTAGTGCGATCTTCCACACACTAAAGTATTTAATTTCTTAAGTCATATCATAATATTTGTAGGACTTCATGTTGTGGTATTTTTGAATATTTGATTATTTGTAAATAAATACTTACACATTAATTAAAAGACGATGCACGTACTCGTATAGTGACTGTACTTGAATACATACACGAGTATATAATATATGAATGAACATTCAAAATAGTACATTCAGAGAAAAAATTGTTGATCAACCCTTTCGAAAAGATAATTATTACTTAGGGAAGTGTGTTGAAAGGAAAAATGGTTGATGGACGTGATTGTTTACGGTCCAATGGCGGGTCGAACGGCGATTTCATAGTAAGATAAAAGCGACGATGGGCCCGATCCATCATTGCATTAGAGGGGTCACAAGTTTATTGATTTCAAACCTTTTTTCGCTCGCGATGAAATTAAGTTTTCGCCTTTAGTTTCGATTTAGCAATCGTAACCGGTGTGAAGACTAAATAAACAGAAGGCTAAATATATGCCTCAAATGTCAAGATTAGATACATAACTTCATATAGTCCGTCCTTGACAAATTTAATCTAAATAGGTTCAGTAATTTAACATAAATACATAAAACTTCTGTTAGATTTATTATTTGTGTTTGGATATTAATAAACAACAAATAAAAACTGACTTAGTGGTTTAGAAGTTAAGTCCGTGGATTTAGTCATGGAGGTACCCGGATTGATTCTGAATCGGGATAAACAATAATTTATTTGTGATATTCGTCATTATCATCACGACCGTTTCCCTTTCGGGGTGGTCAGAAACCACGCTAATAACGAGGCGGATTCACATTTAGCCAACATTACTATAGGCCAATCATGACAAGTGGCAAGTTCGTTGTTGTTTCTAGCGTATCAAACTCTGAAACATCACAATTATATATTAATTTAAATTAATAAATATTTTTGTGGATTTGAACCCGGTACCTCCGACTTTAAATTGACGGACTTAACCGCTAGACCACGAAGGCAGTTGTGATATATTATATGTAATAAGAACTGTGACAAGCTGTCTGGTACTTGCAAGATACTTCCGGTGCATGATAAAGTAAACTTTTTAATAGCCCTGGAGCAATTTGAAGGTATTGCCTAGAAAAATGTTTATACTGGATGTGGTTAGTATACTAGATTCTCGCAAAAGACAAAATACAATGAGTACCGGTATAACAACTACTCGTATTATAGCAAAAGAACTAGAAAGTTCTTAACTCCCATTGTACCCAATATTATGCTCATTGATGACTGTGTAAAAATGTCAAAAAGTGAATTTAAAGGTAAATTTAAGTTGCTTTTGCTAAGTAAATACTAACAGTAATGTGATTTCATGTTAAATAACTTTGTGTTTTGACAAATATGTGTAAAAAAGAGTGTACTATTCGCCAACAATCTGCTACGTAGTTTGGCGTATATTAAAAATAAATAGTTTAAGTTTTTATCTGAATAAACGATTTAATAATAATAATAATATTCCTTATATATATTTAGCCTTCTGTTTTGTCACTGATCGCCAGTCGAAATGTCAGTGACAAAGCCCGACTCGCCATACACAATGCCATGCTGGTACCAACACTTATGTATGGAAGTGAGACGTGGATATGTCAGAGCACGCATGAGAGTAGAGTTAATGCAGTGGAAATGAGGTCGTTGCGTCGGATATGCGGTGTTACTTTAACGGACCGCATACGTAATGACGAAATACGCAAAAAGGTGGGTATGAAAGAAAGCATAGGGACAAAAATAAGGAAAGGCATGCTCCGATGGTTCGGGCATGTTGAAAGGATGACTGAAGAGAGATTGACGAACCAGATATATAATGCGAAAGTTGTGGGTGAAAGAGGCCCTGGCAGACCAAGACTCACTTATCACGATCAAATAAATAAAACAATAGCTGCCGGTGCAATAAAAAGCCATCGAAACAAAAGGGCATGTATGAAGAGGTTGATGAATGTCGAAGAAGCGAAAGAGGTATGTCGAGATCGTGACAAATGGCGCTCAATTGTCTCTGCCTACCCCGCAAGGGACCTGGCGTGAAGATATGTATGTATGTATGTAATAATATTCCTCGAGTTTAACATCGACGAGCTTGCAACTTGTCATGGGCATATAGACAAGTTGTCGAGATGTGAATCCGCTTCTTTAAAAGCATGGTTTTCGACCACCCAGACCACTGGTCGTAATGATACTTTAGTTTTTACAATCATAAAACTAAGTTAAAGTGGCTGCCAATTCCTTGTCGTAGGAATCTTAATCCTTTGTCTTCTACCTCAAGGACAAGTTCGCTTTTCTCTCATCTTTTCACGACAAATATCTTCGTTCCTTCCACCACTCACTTCTTGCTGTCCCTACCCATAATTCTAGTTTTGTTTTAAATTTATTTGTAGTTGGTGCCCAAATTTATGAAATCTACCACAAAATATAAGTCAAGCATCTACTATTTAGAATGGTTTATTCTTATTTCTTATCTCAACGGTTGTAAGTATATTAATAATATATATGTATGTATGTATAATTATTTAGTGTATTATACCTATATTTATATTATAAAAGTTATAAAATATTACTCTTAACTTTTATTAAGTGTGTCAACTTGTTCCAACGGTTGGCTATGATAGAATGTCTCGCGGCATTAAAGCCCGCCTTCGGATTTGTACATTGAAGTGTTAAATAAATAAATAATAATAATACAGCCCAAATAACTTTCTCATCCTATGCTTTAATTCGTAATAGTTTATGCAAATCTTTGTCAAATTGTTCATCAGAACTGCGCAGAGGGTAGGCTGAAGTCTACTCAAAACAAAATACTAATTTGCATGTGCAAACAACACTAGTGAAATCTTAACAGCAATTTTGTAGACAATAGGCCAGCCAGCTGCGTCAGCGCGTCCCTACTTTGTGTATTAACTACACAGACGTACAATTTATGGACATTATACAGAGTGATTTAGTATGATCTTACTCTAGACTAATATGTATTTCTATACCACTTTTCTACTTCTTACTACGGTAGTGACAATCGTCATCAATAGATTGCTTTTCCTCTCCACTCCTCGACAAGATATTCAAAATATTTTACAGTTACCGCAGTGACTCTCTGGAACATCCTTTCTCCTCCTCTTCGAACACTAATAACTGGATTCTCTTTTAAAAAATATCTTATAATTAATTTTTATCATGTTTCACTCTTTTCTTTTTTTTAAACTTTAATATCATATTATAGTGTGTATTTATTCCTGTATATATTTAATTATATGTATTGTATTATATATACATATAATTATATTTATTATATGGTTACGCCGATATATATTTATTCTTATGTTTCTATTTCACTATTCATTTTTCCTTCCGCTCCTACCTCTAACTCCTTTGCCCAACGCCAGTTGGCATCGCAGTCGCTCAACCGCCGCGCTTGGACGTGTCCGCAAACCTACCGCGCTCCGCCGTTAAAAACGCTAAATCACGCAAAATCACGCCGCGAATTCTCCAAGTGCAGTGCCAAAATAATTACCACGCTATAAACAATATTCACTCTGAAATAAGTGGAGAAATCAAATAGTGAACCAGCCGAAGGACGCCAGGGGGAAGCCTCGATCGCCGCATCTTCTGGTTAGTGGGTTTCCTCTCCTAATCTTACTATTCTCCACCATTTCTGGTCTTTCGAGCCGGATCTCTCATTTATACACGTATCCCGCTATATATAAAATAAAAAACAGCGTATTTTTCCCACAAATACGACGCCATTTTATATATTTTATTTCAGCTATTTACGTATTTATTTAACTCTAATCCCGCTAGTAGAGTGGAGACCACGTACGGGAAGACGCAGAGTGGGTCGACCCCCCGCTAGATGGACAGATGACCTGAGGAAGGTCGCTGGTGGGGGTTGGATGAGGGTGGCAGGAGATCGTGTGAAGTGGCGAGCCTTGGGGGAGGCCTATATCCAGCAGTGGAGAGACACAGGCTGATGATGATGATGATGAATCCCGCTATATACTCATAGAACGCATACTTATATATCATATTACGCTATTACTTATCTATTTCATGTATTACACGTAGTATTAGTATAAATTATTATTTTGTTAGTATTTACTTGGCTCTCTACATACCGTAATATGGTAAGTAAGTTCGCTCTGCACATTTAGCCATTGTTGTGGCATTAGCAACACCTTTTTCCTTTGCTTTTATTTATCATCATATATACATATATATCTTCATGTCATGTCCCTTGCGGGGTAGGCAGAGACAATTAAGCGCCATTTATTACGATCTTGACATACCTCTTTCGCTTATTCGACATTCATCAACCTCTTCATACATGACATTTTGTTTCGATTGCTTAATGCACCTTCAGCTATTGTTTTATTTATTTGATTGTGATAGGTGAGTCTTGGTCTGCCAGGACCCCTTTTACCCACAACTTAAGCATTTATGTTATTTATCGTCAGTCTATATTTGACTCATATCACGCCTACCTATTATTGACAATCTACTGTCGTAACGATATTTTGGCACGATCCTCATATATACGTCTATGGGAATAAGAATTAAACAATAATTTCTTGCTGCCAGTTTTCTGAAACAAAAGGGTCACACTTAAAATACTCTCGAAAGAAACTAATTGCATGTGCCTTTTCCATTTATACAACGTATTTAATTTTCAACTACTTGTATAACAAGGCGGCATATATTACACAAACAATTGATTATTCATTGATGCGTGTAAGTTTTTATTATAAATATGTGAGCGAAAACATAACGCTTTTTGACAAAAAAAAACTGTCATAAGACAAAATAAGCAGTTTCAAGTATTGATTTTTTTTTTTCATTATTTATTTATACATACTTTATTAAGAGTAAAAAACAGTACAATTATTTAAATAAAATAATATTATACTAATAAAAATATATAAACTAAATAAAAAGCAAAGTATCATCACTTTCAGGGTGGTCAAAATCCACGCTTATAAATAAGCGGATTCAGATTTAGCCAACTTTACTATAGGCCAATTATGACAAGCGGCAAGCTCGTCGATGTCTCCAGCGTACCAGACTCGAGAACGTAAATTAAATATTAATTATTTACATTAATAAATATTTTGAGTCCCGACCAGGAATCGAACCCGGTACCTCCGAGTCTAAATCCACGGACTTAACCGCTAGACCACGGAGGCAGTTTAATAAAAATATTTAAACTAAATTTAAAATTAAACTTTAATCAAAACTATATTTAATAAATGACTTAATCATGTGACAGTGTGCCAAGAATACTCGCAGCATTCCCCCGCTGCACAGCGATGCTGATTTGCTGCGCGAAAAAACTGCCAGTCCTCTTGTTACATAGGTACCACACAAGAACGAGTACCGAAGACTTACACAATACATTTAGCAACGACGTGTTTGAGCTATGGTGCCGCGAGTGACTCCAAGAAAAGCATCAAATTCTGCAGCATCTGGAATTTGATGATGACCTCATTAACTCATAAAAAAGAAAGATATATTACGTCAGACTTGGCTGTATGGGCTAGACCCTTTGCTTAGGGATCACCTCATTCATCATCCATCGGGAGAAGAGAACAAAAAAAAAAAAGAAAAACAATAAAACATGTTTTAAGAACCTTTTAAAAGTAAAGTAGAGAAGAAAGAAGGAAAGAGAGGACTATGGACTGGTTGAAATTTTATGCTATCCTTTTTATTGCACAATATAACGCTCATCACAATTGTTAAAATTCTACACCATACATACATACATACATATCTTCACGCCAAATCCCTTGCGGGGTAGGCAGAGACAATTGAGCGCAACTTGTCACGATCACGACATACCTCTTTCGCTTCTTCGACATTCACCAACCTCTTCATACATGCCATTTTGTTTCGATGGCTTTGCAACGCACCTTCAGCTATTGTTTTATTAATCTGGTCGTAATTTATTTATTCATTTATTTAATTAGTATCACCAACAGAGTACACATTGAATCCAATTCTATCAATAGAAGCAAACAGTAAAAAAAACATAAGTGAATGGTACCCCAGTAACAGGTGACCACAACATGTCAAACTACATTCAATTATGATACATTATATGTTCAAGAAATTTAATTAATAATAATAATAATATTTAAAAAATATGAATAATGAGAACTATGACTACAAGTAATACTTACAGTTACAGAGTTAAATGATAAAAGTATCTTATATACAAACTTCATTGAAATAAATAATAAAATAATAATAATAAAAGCAAAATAAACTAAACTAAGAAAAAGAATACGTAAAATATCCGATTAATATGATGGATGGTGAGCGTATTATCGCGTAATAGAAAAAAAGGAGGCCTCCTTTTCTTAAACCAGCCAATTGTCGGTCGCAAGCCCGAGACACCATTCTTCTCATCTCTTACCCACACACGATGGACCCGGCACCCGCACGGTGAATCCATGGAATGCTTAGAAATTTGTCTCCTCTCTCTATAAAGTAATATGTGTGTCTTAGTCTGCCAGGGCCTCTTTTACCCACAACTTTCGCATTATATATCTGGTTCGTCAATCTCTCTTCATTCATCCTTTCAACATGCCCGAACCATCGAAGCATGCCTTTCCTTATTTTTGTCCCTATGCTTTCTTTCATACCTACCCTTTTCCTACCTACCAATTCTACACCACTCAGACATTATTTCTAATATGTACAAGTATTTTAGTGATTCACAATATCACTTAATGTTAACACAGTTAACTTAGCAATTTCTACTTAGAAAAGTAACAAATATTATTTTATCCATCGAATCCGGTAACTGTCTTTGTCGTGCCGTTTATAATCATGTCAAAAATAGTAGCTACTTTAAGTATGCGCAATGCCAAATACATAAAAACGTCATGTGCATAATGCAACCAATAAATAATACACCCTCCGGATTCGGCTAACTGTGCAGTCTCGAGAGAATGTAGGTCAGTGTGCTACCGTAACATGACAAAACACACTATATATTTATAATTTTTGTTTATTATTCCGTTTTTACTTATGATATAAAAAACACATATATGCCCTTAATTATTTAAATCATGGAAATTTGCCATAATCTGATATATAAATTAAGGTCGAAATAGTCGCTAGTGCTTAGAACGAGCCATTGCTCAGAATTGTCAAAGTGACACTTTTTACTCTAAAAAAACGACTATTAACCCGGACGTTATATACATAGGAATCTAGTTATATTTGAAAAAAAAAAACAATGCAAGTAAGGTTTTTGAATATCAGTTAGTTCTGATTCACCAGCAGGGGTCGTTAACACCCCAACTATGTTGGAAGTAAAATTTGTAACTTTACTCATCTCAATTCTATAATTCCTGTTCTATAGGTACGTAATTAAATAAATTACATAAATAATACCATAAATATTTAGTAGGTTACGAAAAAAAAAGATGATATTTAACTAATTAATAATTATTCAGTTCAACAATTGCTAATAGATGTTAAAAATTATCTTTTATAAAAAATATGTCATTTAAGCTATGTTAGATCACACTACGCTCTGTACGAGTATAAAAATTGTTTTAATTTCCTAAAAATATCTAATTGGTTGTGTTGGGTCGTTAACGACCCTTTGGTCAGATATATGTGAAGTATCTATTTAGGTAACAAATCGACTAGTAATAATACTTAGGTAGTCATTTTACTAATTAAGATCAAAAAATCTCAATTAACAATTAAATATCACTGGAATTACAGTATACTTACCCCAATACAAAAATAATGACTTTCATTTTACTTAACTTTAAAGTCAAAGTCAAAATATCTTTATTCACGTAAACTTCATTTATTAAACGTTATTAATTAAATTATTTTAAATGTTTCTGCTAGTGGAAGACTAAGCAGCAAGTAAGTACAATTAGTTCAACTCAGTTGTGCGCGCGGCCCTATGTGTGCGTGCGCTTGTAAATATACAACTTTTATTCGTGTGGCAGTGACGCGGCAGCCGTTCGTCCGAGCCGCGTCACTGCCACACGAATGAAAGTTGTATATTAACAAGCGCACGCACACATAGGGCCGCGCGCACAACTGAGTTGAACTAATTGTAAGCTGTTAGCAGAAGACCAGCAGCATAGCAGATGCCAATGACCTGTTAATGTTTAATCTGTCTGAGAAAAGAATCTGCAAGGAAAACTCAGCTATATCAGAATAAATTATTAAAACAAATGCTTGTTTTTTTTTTTTTGTGGTGGATAAAATATTGCATAAAATGATAAATAGGATTTATACAACCAAAAAGCTTTAAAATAAACTTTTATTTATGTTGTTTTATTATTTTTAATTATCATACCTTTTTATTAGACCTGATTATCTGAGGTCATTACTATTATAGTCAACATAGGACTGACTGACATCCTATGACACAAGGGCACATCTGTCAGGGCTGGGGCGGCTGCGGACTCGGCTAAAAAGGCGAGAGGTTGCAAATACAAGTTTTGGTCTTAAGACAATGGGAAGTTCTTTAAAGAACTGTCTAAGCGGCTGGTTAATGCTGTATGTGACAAGAGGGCTGGCAGTTTTTTCGCGCAGAAAATCAGCATCGCTGTGCAGCGGGGGAATTCTGGGAGTGTTCTTGGCACACTGCCACATGATCAAGTCATGGGTGAATATTTTTATATATAGTTTAGATTTTATTTTTAGTAAAGTAAAGTAAAGTATCATCACGACCGTTTCCCTTTCGGGGTGGTCAGATACCACGCTTATAAATAAGCGGATTAACATTTAGCCAACTTTACTATAGGCCAATCATGACAAGTGGCAAGCTCGTCGATGTCTCCAGCGTACCGAACTCGAGAAATATCACAAATAAATTAAATGTATTTATTTACATTAATAAATATTTTTGTGTCCCGACCAGTGACCGCCTCCGTGGTCTAGTGGTAACAAACGTTGCCGCGAACTCGGGAGGTCGTGGGTTCGATTCCCACCGGGGGCAAGTTGTACATTGTATAATTTGTCTCGGTCTGGGTGTTTATATGTATAATATGTATATATTTACAAAAAAAAAAAAAAAAAAAAGTATAATATGTAGTTTATCAACCATCTAGTTTCCGTAACACAAGCCTCGTAGCTTACCACGGAAACTAATTCAAAAAAAAAAAAAAAAAAAAAAAAAAAAAAAAAAAAAAAAAAAAAAAAAAAAATCGAACCCAGTACCTCCGAGTCTAAATCCACGTACTTAACCGCTAGACCACGGAGGCAGTTTTTATATTTTAGTTTTTATTTTTAATTTAGTTTATATATTTAAAAAAACAGAATAAATCAGACGATGGTAATGACACAAGTTATCTTGGTTAGGAGTCATCATGCCTATGCACATACAATGCACATTTTTACGGGTTGATTAAAGAGTCATTTTTAATATATATAAAAAAAAACCCATAAATTGCACCCAATTGCACAAAGGGTTTTCTAATGGTTAAGACATGCGTCACGTCTTACCCAAAACCAATGTGTTTAATTTATAGCTTGGAAAAGGGTGGATTAACTATTGTTAATTTTATCTTGAACATGTAATGTTCAATTAAGTCGCTATTTATTTAGTTACGCCATAAATTTTGCCACAAGTTCAGTTAATGTTTGCACTGCATCCACTGTTTATTTTGAATGCAGTTTGCATAATATGCAGTTTTAATTTAATGTATAAATCTAATAATAAATAAAGATAAATAACTAATACTGTCAAACTACCAATTTCTTAATTTTTTATTCAAAATCTGTAATTGCAGTTCAGAATATCTTAAAAAGTTATAGATAGTCTCCTAAAAACGATTTCCTATAACTATAATGGTTAAGGTTACTGTCCCGTCTCAAAAATCCAGCATATATATATATATTTACATATTCATAATTTTTATGAGTACCTTAGATCAGGTATCCTTTCACCACGGCATGCAAGAAATACACTTTTCCTACGTACATTTGTCATAGATTAACTAAAATTTTTGCATCACTTACTGAAAGAATTGGGCCTAAGCAGGTCTGCCGTCAAAACATTTATGGAACGAGCTTCCAAGACGGCATTAACGGAATCATACAGTATTTGGTTGGGTAGGGCGAGGAGTAGAATGGTGGATGGTGAGCGTATTATCGCGCAATAAAAAAAAGGGAGGCCTCCTTTTCTTAAACCAGCCTATTGTCGGTCGCAAGTCCAAAACACCATTCTTCTCATCTCTTACCCACACACGAAGGACCCGGCACCCACACGGTGAATCCAAGGAATGCTTAGAAATTTATCATTTTGCAGTCCTGCTTAGGTCCAATTCTTTCAGTAAGTGGTGCAGAGATTTTGCTGAAACTCCTCTCGCTTCCAACTTATACTGCGTAAACCTGAGTCTTGAACCCGTTCCTGATCATATTCTGTAAGATCATAACATTTGTTCGACTTATTTATTTTTTTTTTTTTTTTTTTTAGAAAAAATCACAGCTTATTATATTAAACATATAGACAGAGTAGCAATAGTGGAACACAAGCCAAAGAGATTTCATATTATTTAGACAAAACAATTAAAACAGAAATAAGAAATAAAATAACTTCATACCTATCTACAGATTACGTAAATTTATAAACTCGAATAATTTAGAGTGAAGTTGTAGGAGGAAATGTTGTCATATTTCAACGTTGTGTCGCTGTAAAACTTTAACGTCGTCAACTTTGTGAGTAATAGCGCCTTGTTCCCGACATACCAACTTTAATCTACGCCTCATAGACCTATATATATGTAGGGTAAAAACGTAAAGTGCTCTTTTCCACGCGACGAACAGGGGCCTTTACTTGTAGCCACGTGTTGGAAATGTATCGAAAGAGTTTTATCTGTTTTTGTATTTCTTTATAATTTGCTTTTTATTTAAAACATTAGAAAATGACAATAATGACATTTGACTGTCAATTATAATTTTGTAAGAATGGTGTTTATATTTTATATCTAAATACGTTTTATGTGAATAAAGCCACTAATTATCACATATAAGTTGGTTTTATTGAATGGCTGATGCTTTCCTCGTCATAATTTCATCTTGTTTCTTAGCTTCTGTTTCTATTTTAATTGAGTCCCTAAACTTTCTAAATCCCATATTTCAGGTAAAGCAACATTAACTAGATAAGGACCATTAAAATTATTGTAAGTACTTATTGGTCCTTGTACTGTCCACCCTAACTTAGTTTTAATAAATAATATTTACTGTTAATGAACCTATACCACGACTCACACCTGTAATCTTAGACATTTGCTAAACGTCTCCTTTACCTAATTATTCGTTCCAGCCGTCCAACGAAGGGACGCCTCGGCCTGTCATTACGCTCTAGGAACAGAACTGTCAAACTTTGCGACAAACCTTGAAACCTCCTTGAAATTTTAAAGTATTTTTTCACTAATTTGTGGAACCGACTACCTCTTTACATTCGTAAAGCACCATCAATCATTAGTTTTAAAAATTTGCTTACCAAACACTTTCACAAAAAGCATGACGAATCTACATAACTTTACAGAGTCCTTATACTATTGTATGTATATAGATATATATATATATATAATTTATTATATAGTAAATATAATTATGTGTTATTTATGTATATATCGGTAGATAAGTACCATAGCTTTATTTATATATATAATTTAGTTATAGGTTGTGTTTCTCAACTCTTTGTCACTTCTAAAGGTTAGCTGTTAGATAATGTTTTTAGACATTAATCTCGCCTATGTACTGTAAAATGATTTATTTTCTGTGCAATAAAGAATTTATCTATCTATCTATCTATTTATTATTATTATTATTTAAATTTGTATTTCTAATTTCCTTTTTAATAATTAGTTAAATTACTAATTTTAGTTTAAGAACTCATTTAACTCCAATTTAGTTCCAAAATTATAAATAATTTTCGTGACACATGTATATTCATAATATGGAAGAGAGAGACTTATGAATGTCGAAAGTCCTAGAGCGTGTAGTAATTCTGAGAAAATTAATATTTGGAATGTGAGAACGCAATCTTCAATGTTGCCAGAAACAAAACTTATATTACCGGAAATATATAAAATTTATGCCTTTCGAGGTTTGGGAAGTTTAAAATTAAGAATACCCATTTCGAGGATTGAGGGAATCCGTTTGATAGATGGAAGGAATGAAGAAACCGTTGGGGAAACGTTTTAAATTATTTATTTTTTATTCTTTACGTACCGCCATACATTCCCACCGGAATTCGGCTAAGTATAAGGTTACAAACACAAGTACAACACATTTGTCCTGCC
Organism: Tinea semifulvella; assembly: GCA_910589645.1. Taxonomy (NCBI): domain Eukaryota; kingdom Metazoa; phylum Arthropoda; class Insecta; order Lepidoptera; family Tineidae; genus Tinea; species Tinea semifulvella. Next base: position 8,457,120 of record OU342608.1, on the reverse strand, counting down.
TGGAGAGTGCTATAAGGCAAGGAACAGAACTGCAGGTTAAAGCAGTGTCAGAAGTCAGAAGAAATTAAACAAAAGCAGAATAAAAACGATTTTCCCTAAAACTCACAGTTGGACATGACGTCAATATGGCATGTGATCTTACAGCCACTTCAAGGATTTTTTTGCTGACCACTATATTACGTAGCAACGTCGTCGGCTTAAATAATAATAATAAAAATATTTAAAGCACCTCCTCCTTGCGTCGTTTTCCTCGATGCTGAGGATCGTGACCCCCTCCTCGGATCACTTTGCCCGGACTATGCTGCGCCATCCGGGTCTGCTCACGGCGGCGTGCAGGGCCTCGTGGACTTGGGTGTGAAGTGTGGTGCGGATCTGGTCTGACCAGCGTGTCGGGCTCCGGCCACGGGATCTCTTGCCTTCAATTTTTCCCATTTTCATTTAAAGCACACAAACCATAAAATATAAATAGGCAAGCATATATATATTTTTATATATACGTCTCTGGTATCTCCACTACGACCGATTACCTCGGCGACAAAGCTGAACAATCCCGGGCGAATTTAGCTTTTAGTGGCGCTAGTTTTTGCGAATTGGTGCAATTTGACAAGACCTACGTAATCTGCTTTTGTGTACGAGCACTCCAAATAGCAGCTCCATTTTTGGCGAGTTTATGCCATTTTAAGCCGGATAAAAGTTTTCCTAAAATATAAATATATTATATTAATTAATACCTATTACAGTTATTACCTACAATTAAATAATCTAGTTTCCGTAACACAAGCCTCGTAGCTTACCACGGAAACTAGATGGCGCTGTGTGACCTGTCTGTCTGTCTGGAAAATAACTGCTGCGCCAGCCTGGCACCACCTTCTGGCCAAGACCAACAGGGACAAGATCCAAAGTCAGCAGAACATATCGCTCAGAGTGGTTTCCCGAGCGCCATGGTTCGTGTGTAATTCCGTCTTAGTTCGAGATTTGGAGATGCCTACTATTGAGGAGTTTGTCGTTGGCCTGACTAGACGTATGTTCTCTCGGGCCGACAACGGACACTTCGAGCATCTCCAGAACGTCGCTCCGCCCTGTACACGGCCCCCCAACGGGAGACCACTTCCTAGAGAAGTACTCCTGCAGGAGAGCTGAAGCAGTCGAACTTAGCCCCCTGGGTTCGTGAGCCACACGGGCGCTGTTATACTAGTAACGGCGCCCAGCACTAAACGTGCATGAATTACCGGCGGGTGGTTACCCGCTGAGATCCTGCCGGGGAAAACGGGGGACTGTCCCCATCCCCAACCCACGCCCATTAGGCATCCGGGCCTGGACGACCCCACTGTCTGTCTGTCTGTCTGGAAAATAACTATTAGTTTAATGTGACAATATATATAGTACTCGTTACTCACCGACTGTCCATGCACGTCTTTATAACTTAAGTCTCCTGCATTCTATGGTCTAAAATTCCACGTTACACTGTGCGTTTGCATCCATCGTGTGAAGAATTTTTAGTTTTAGTCCCAACCAAATTCTGTATGATTCTGATAAATAAAAATGCAAGCACAATGTAGAACTTTTCTAGCACAGTTGTAGTAAACGCAAGTTAAAATTTATTAATCAACTAATGTTATTTTAAAGGTACTCGTAGTATCTTTTGCGCGAATGCATTTTATAGCTTCTCTTGATAAATCTTTATGTTTTATAGAAGCGATATAGTCTTTTTGTTTTTAATAGTTTGTTAGTTAATTCGCATTAACTTAAAAGGATTATATTATGATATATTATATTGATGTTAAAGTTTTTTTTTAGGAGATAATATGAATGGAGGCTCGGTTGTAAGAACGCGTTCCTTAAATCCCCCCCCCCCCCCCCGGCATGTACCAATGAGAAATACACTTTTATTACGTACATTTGTCATAGATTTACAAAACCACCGTTCCCGTGCCTCGGAGAGCACGTTAAGCCGTCGGTCCCGGTTCCACTATTACCAACTTGTGGAATCGTTAATAAATTGTCATTAAAAATTAACATCATATCCTCGCCAAGCCGTCTGGCCAGCGTGGCGAGTGTAGGCCAAATTCTCAAGATATATATTCTGGAAGGCCCATCTAGGACGCTGTGTTCTAGGGGCTGTAATGAATAAAAAAAAATGAATAACTATGAATGGATATGAAATATAGTTCTACACTAATTTAAAACAATATTTGCACGCCTAGAACGTTGTCTAATAATATATGTAGATTTAAGAAGACCTTGTTACTAACCCACGTCATGTAAATAAATATTTTGAGTTTGAGTTTGATTATCGCGTTTCCATCTCGCTTACACAATCCAGTATTTTCAAAGATTTTTCAAGTTGTATGTACATGTAACGCTCATGCAATCTGTCCATATTATAGGCATACTATATGCTTGTATCAATAGATATTAAATATTTTTCATTTTTGTCGTCGATTTGAATAGTTGTGAAAACTATTATGTCATAACTATTATGACACACATTATGAGTACTTTTGAGATCACGGATATATTGGAGATATAATAGAGAACTCTATGAAAGTGAAATTATGTCCAAAATATCATTAATTTTATTTCCTAGAAAATTGTACTGAAGTATTCGATAGATGCTTAGTCTACGAAATCCTTACCGCTTTTTTTTTTTATGGTCCATGGGCTTAACTTAATTCTGGTGCTTTCGACTTGAGTGTCGATTAGAAATATTCAAATTAAAAGCGACAGATCTCCATAGAAAACTGTGAGTTTCATTCTAGCAAATCGAGCAGACACGCATGTGGAAAGCGCCAGAATCAGGGCCATGGTCTCAGCCTCGTATAACGCCGTATAAACAGCCTCGATACGGATAGTTCTCTTTTAAATTGTTAGGATACATACATACATATCTTCACGCCAGATCCCTTACGGGGTAGGCAGAGACAATTGAGCGCCACTTGACACGATCACGACATACCTCTTTCGCTTCATCGACATTCATCAACCTCTTCATACATGCCCTTTTGTTACGAAGGCTTTTTAATTCTCCTTCAGCTAGTGTTTTATTTATTTGATCGTGATACGTGTGTCTTGGTCTGCCAGGGCCTCTTTTACCCACAACTTTCGCATTATATATCTGGTTCGTCAATCTTTCTTCGCTCATCCTTTCAACATGCCCGAACCATCGTAGCATGCTTTTCCTTATTTTTGTGTCTATGCTCTCTTTTATACCTACCATTTTTCGTATTTCGACGTTACGTATGTGGTCCGCCAAAGTGACGCCGCATAACCGACGCCGCGACCTCATTTCTACTGCATTAACCCTACTCTCATGCATATTCTGACATATCCACGTCTTGCTTCCATGTTAGGACTAGTTAAGAAAAAAACATACAAAAGTGGTTTTTATTTCCAATGTATTACGGTATTATGCTAGCACATTAGAAAACGACACAGGGATTTGAAGAATTACCTAGGAGAGGAAATTTTTCACTATTTAATGTGCTATTTTAGACATCAAGGATCCTAAAGTTAACAATAAACCCGGATATTAAAATATCCAAAATAATGTTTGTCATGCATACTTTTTATGTGTTAGTTGCTGGGATAATAAAACTTTTAATATTGTATACAAACCGTAACACCATGGATTTTATGGATAATCCTCAATTCACTATAGCTTATGGGTAAGGGGGCATGGTTTGCACACATGCAACCGACAACAATTAATGGTATAAGGTGTTTTTATTATTACCATTAACCAATCGTCATCATAAGGTGGTCATCATTTCCAACAAAATCATCATCAGCCTGTATCCCTCTTTTGCTGGATGTAGGCCTGGACTAAAGCTCGCCAATGCACGTCTTTGCAACGCTCGCCAGCGACGTTCTTTAGGTCATCTGTCTATCTCGTGGGGGGTCGTCCTACTCTGTGTCGTCCCGTACGTTGTCTCCATTCTAGAACCCGTTTTCCTCATCCGTCATCGGTGCAAATGTACAATAATTTAATATCAATGTTTAGAATTCTATCCATCAGAGAAATACAAAGAATAGGTATCTTCATAGCTTGCTGAGCGACCTCAAGGTTTGTAGACCAGGCCCACTGTAAAATTACATTATAAAATAAACTACATGGAGGATAGATTGCCTTTAGTGTGGGATGCCACCTGTGTGGACACCCTGGCGCCTTCCCACTTGTCCTTGACCTCTAAGGATCCAGGCGCTGCTGCATTACAAGAAGAGAACCTCAAACGGCGGAAATACACTCAGCTTATTGGGAGATGTATTATTGCGCCGTTTGGAGTTAAAACTCTCGGGCCGTAGGGACCAAGTCCACATGAAATTTTCAAGCCGTTGTCAAAACTGCTCGTCAACACCTCGGGAGACAAGAGGGCTTGGCAATATTTGGGCCAAAGGATCAGCATTGTCATTCAACGTGGCAATGCTGCCAGTATCCTTGGCACTTTGCCCATTGGCAGCGATTTGGAGCAATTTTTTTTTTTTTTTTTTTTATGTTTTAGTTGTATTTTTATTTATTAAGTAGGTTTATTTTTATTAATAGCAATTTATGTTTTAAAATGTAAGTTTTTGTTAAAAAAAAAAAAAAAAAACACCCGAAATTATAACTAGACTACAACCAAGTGAATTTAAAACAAAACTTTTTCCAAATTAATGCTTTTTATAACCTGTCAGAATATATGCCTTTGACGGAAAATTCATTTAAATGGTTGTATAGTTTTGTGGATTTATGCCTTCTGCGGTATTGTGTTCCTAATACTCCTTTGTCTACGATATGCAATGCTTAGTAGGATTATTATTATTTTTAAATTTGTTATTGGTATACCAATTTTTTTTTTTTTAGATGATTTTATATTAAAGAAGGTAAACTGCCTTCGTAGTCTAGCAGTTAGGTCAGTGAAATCAGCAGCCGAGTTTATAATAATAGTTATAATAATTTGTTCAATTTATTTGTGGTCTTTTTCGAGTTTGGCACGCTAGAGACATCGACAAGCTTGCGACTTGTCATGATGGGCCTAAAGTAAAGTCGCTAAATGTGAATCCACTTATTTAAAAGCGTAGTTTCTAACCACCCCGAAAGCGATACGGTCGTGATGATACTTTACTAAAGTTTCATGTATAGTGATTAAATTATTGTTAAATTATAAAATCGCATATACTCGTAATCCCCAATCGTTACCCTTAATATTAACCCGTCTGCGACTTGACTATCGCTTAGGGTCAGTTAAGGACAAGGGGGTAAGGATTGCACACATGCGACTGACACAACGGTTATTACATCATTAATAAAATTACAAAACTCTGGCCCCATGTGACGCTGCCATTGAAACTTTACACCATAGACGTGTAAAATAAAGAGAGTCGATCATAAGCTTTAAGATGGTTAAACGCTTTTGAATCCCTCTGGCTCGCATAATTTATTTATTTATTTATTTAAACTTAATTGCATAAAGTACAAAGGCGGACCTAATGCCGCTAGACATCCTATGACGGTCAAACCTTCGGTACAACGTGAGCAGTAAGAACATAAGGTAGGTGCAATACTGAATAAACTTGAAGAGTTTTAATGCAGATAATATATACATACTTATTAATAATTACATACATATATTAATTTATTTATTTATTCGGAAAATCAACAGCTTTAAATACATATATTTTTTTTAAAGTAGTGATAATGAGTACAGCCAATTAAAGATTTCCACAAAAGATGAATGGATGTAACAAAAAATAACAGAAAAATGACCTTTATCAACAAATACATAACCCGATAAAAAACTCAAAGCAAAGCAAAAAGACAGTGACTGAATAGACATACTTAAATTTAGTATAAATATAAATGATATCACTATTGATTTATTTTATGATGAACTATTGTAAACGCAGCGATAAGGCGACCGAAGCGATATAACATTATATAATATACTTAACCTACATAAATAAAATATTAACAATACAATATAATATATAACAATACAGTCTCAATTAAGACTAAGCTGAAACAAAAGGAGGAACATAGAAAATTACGAACCTCGAATCCAATATTGAAAAAAACAAATGTCTGAGTGTACATTTGTGTACATGTTACTAATTTTAAGCTTTGTGGAAGAAAATAAATAACTTTTTTATTTTATGTTATTTGACAAATGTATCCTATCAACTTACTAGGGAGTGAAAGTTCTCATGGATACATTTAAACATCATTAAAGGATTTCAGATAAACGAGTTTATATTAGTGTGAAAATTAGTGCGAGATGAGTTCCATCAAAATATTTCCACCCCTTACTGAATGAAATGGGCCTAAGTAGGTCTGCCGTCAATACATTTATGGAACGATTTTCCAATACAGCATTAACGGAATCATACAGTATTTGGTTGGGTAGGGAGAGGAGCAAAATGGTGGATGGTGAGCGTCTTGTGCATTGTAAACCAGCCTTCAGGTCGCAAGCCCGAGACACCATTCTTAGTTATCTAATTTTAATGCATGCTAGGCCCACTAGCTACTTCTATGTTAAAAACAGATCTTCTCCAAAGGGTTGTGGGGTTAAATGACGCTCGCTTAATTAAATTTGGGCAATCGTCATTGTAGTTTATAAGGATGTGACACAGATACCAACCCTAAAGTAAGGAAGTACTGTATTAAACGCAATCACGAAAGTGATGACAGTTTATGATTACATAAGTTTGGTTTTTAATTTAATCTAAAAATTTATTCGAAAAAATATTTACAAAATATAAAATTACCATATTAATGGTAGTATTAACTAAGGATAGGGATATAAGTCCCGTCCGCGTGGAATGGTGGCAAGAACGCTGGATGCATTTCCCCGCTGAATTGCAATACTGATTCTTTGGGCGAAGAAAGAGCCACCCCTCTTGTCACCGGAGGAGACGACAAGACGCGGTGTTATGTCTTTTAAAAACTGTTTTGCACTTGGACTCCATGGGCCCAGAGTTTCTACAGCAAACGGCATAAATATGTAATCTTTTAATATACTTACATACTTGCGCCGCTTGCTGGACTCCGCATTTTCCGACGCGGCTCCCGCTTTATGCGCTGTCCCCCTTTAATTTAATTAAAATAAAACAGCATTTAGGAAACTCCGGCACATCCTGTCTTCGTTTATACCAAAAAGTTTGAAGACGAAAGTGCGTCCTTCAGAGCGAGTTAGCCTGTTGCTGTCGTTAGTGGATCAAGCTGCCCGCTATCAGGCGCGCACCGTCCGTCAATGTATTTAAAAACCTACTAACCACATTATTTCTTTAAAAAACAGAATGCGTATGTGTCGACATTACAAGTTGTTTTGCGTATGTATGTATTATATTTGTAGGCTATATTAAGTATTGTGTCTATTTTATTAAAGGCTTTTTTTATTTTGTTTACCCAGCCCATTATCTTTCATAATCCCCAAGGTTAGCTTGTAAATAATGTCTTGGTGTTATGGCTCGCCTATGTACTAAGTTTTTAAGTCAAATCAATAAGTAAGATTGGGCAAAATTAGTTGTTTACTCCAATATTTCATATATATTTTATAATAGTTGAATCGGTTATCCCTCCATTTTCAATAACTAAGTATGCTACCACTAGATGGCGCCACATTACTTCAAAGTTATATATTTGTAATATTTGTTAATTGTGACTGTCTCCGTGGTGTAGCGGTTAAAGCAGTAGATTAAAACGCGGAGGTGTTGGGTTCAATTCCTAGCTGAGAACACAAAAATATATATTTAATTATGAAATTTCTCGATTCTGGTACGCTAGAGACATCGACGAGCTTGCCACTTGTCATGATGGTCCTATAGTAAAGTTAAATGTGAAATCGCTCTTAAAAAGTCCGCATACGATCGTGATGATACTTTACTTTATTTTCTATTTGTTAATTATATTCGCAACGAGAAGTACCCACTTGTGGATTCGCAGAAAATAATATTCTTTATAAGCTTCATTGATTGAAGCGTCAGTCGCACGTCTCGCGCTCTAACCCAGTGAGAAGTATATGATCTAGTGTGATCCCGTTGTGTTCTGCTGCAGACTGCTATGCTAACGAAAGAACTAAGTAATCGTGAAGTGATTTAGTTTGGCGAATATCTAGTGGCCAGGATAGGTTATTGTAAAGTAAAAAGGTACGTGGCATACTCTTCTTATAAGTGACCCATCTGATTCTGTTTCCGATAGCATACCTCCGTCTTCGGATTGCTCTTAACCAGACGTTTTGCTATATATATAAAGTCAATTACAGTTCACTGACACTTTTTGTACGCGTTTAATAAGATGTCATAAGCATAGTTAGCTGGAAGGTTCTAGATCAGTTGCGAACACTACTTCATCATTACTATTACAGTCCCTAGAACACAGCGCCATAGACCTCCACTGCCGGAGATGGGCCTTCCAGAACATATATCTGGAGAATTTGGCCCACACTTGCCACGCTGCCGCGCAGGCGAGGATATGATGTCAATTTTTCTTTATGACAATTTATTAACGATTCCATAAGTTGGTATTTATTAGTGGAACCGAGACCGACGGCTTAACGTGCTCTTCGAGGCACGGGAACGGTGGTATTGTAAATCTATGACAAATGTATGACTCATTGGTACATGCCGGTTGGGTTTGAACCGACTTTTGTATCCTACAATCGTGTTACTTATAACTCATTAAAATAAGAACATCAGTGAAAATGTCATACGAGTATAAGATGTTACACGAAAACATTTTAGTATAGAAAATGTATCGTCGAGGGTGCAATATTAAAAGGCTTAGAAGTGTTGGGTCTGAAAAGGCTTTGAACCCACCCACTTAAGCACAGTATTAAGGGTACTTTAGGTTTTAACCCTTAAGAAAACGCGCGGAACGCGGCGCCGAATCGACCGCCATGTACTCGTAGGTGCTTATTTTCATACGGATTTCTCATTTTAAGTACTCAATAAAAACTTTACATTTAATACATAGACGTCGCAAACAATACGCGTGCTTTTATTTTTTTAATCCAAACAGTATACCAGTTTTTATATAACATATTGTTTTAATTGGTGATTTTGTATCATCTTCATCACAGCATCACATCCCCTAGAAGACAGAGTCCTAGACCTCCACTGTTGTAGATGGGCCTTCCAGATTTTTTGGAGAATATGGACTACACTCGCCACGCTGGTATCATGGAATAAGGTATTTGGAAACCATGTCAAGATAATTGTTCAATTCGAATTTACTAAATATTGGTAAATTATTATATATTATTCAGAAAAAATGTGACATCGCACTTCATTATATCACCGTAATTTATATTTAAGCAATGTATAATCATAAAATTGTTTCTTAACTTAACAACTACAAAATAAAAAATATTTGAACATAATATCAAAAGTCTTTTTAAAATATCCAATAGGTATTTTCAGTTAAGACAGCGGAGTCACCCAGGCCCAGATGTTCATAAGCCCTGCATTGGGGATGATAATCTTCCGTTCTCCCCGGCACTATCTCGGCGGTTAACCAGTAACCACCCGCCGGAGATACAACACACCTTTGCTGCTAGGCACTGTTCATACTATAACACCGCCCGTGTGGCTCAAGAATCTAGTCTCCTCGATTCGTCTACTTTAGTTCTTCTCCAAAAGCGCCACCTTTCCGGGAGCCGTGTGAAAGTAGGAGCGATATCCTGAAGATGCTTGTAGTAGGATACGTAGCCCGGTGAATCATACGTTTTGCTAGGCCGGCAACAAATGCCTCGATAGTAGGTATCTCCAGGTATCTTGCGATATCAGATTTTTTCACGAACCACGGCGCTCCGGATACCACGCTGAGCGATGTGCTCTCCTGACTCTGGACCATATCCCTGTAGGTTGTGGTCAGAAGCTGATACTAAGCTGGCGCAGCATAAGTAAGTTGGGCACACACGCGCGTCTTATTTCATTCCAAATGACCGCGCGCTTGTTTGAAGGTTAAGAGTACTTAAGGTTTAAGGGCAATCGTATATTACATCGCGCTATCCACGAGAAAGAAACGTGAAAATTTCATGCGATTATACGTTTATTTTATGCAAAGTGAATAACGAAATGAAGGTTTAAAAGGTTATAGTCTAATTAACTTTAGTTAAACGTTTTTATTATTGACTTTTTTTGCAATTTAATTTTATTTTTATTATTGCCTTTTTTTAGCAATTATTGCCCTTTTTTATTATTGCCTTTTTTAGCAATTATTGCTATTTTTATTATTGCCTTTTTTTTTAGCAATTATTGCCTTTTTTGTTAAACGTTTTTAGCAATTTATTTTTATTTTTATTATTGCCTTTTGAACCAATTATTGCCTTTTTTTTATTATTGCCTTTTTTAGCAATTATTGCCTTTTTTGTTAAACGTTTTTATTATTGCCTTTTTTACGTAGTTTTGAAATTAAGTCTCATAAATTCTTTGGAACATAAAGTTCTATGTGCAGATCCAAGCTTCGTAAACAAAGCTATAGGTCATTGACTGAATCTCAAAAAAATCAACTCTTGTAAACCAATTTGCAGATTAAAATGTCTGAACGGTGTTGTTTTCCATTACGAAAATTGGCATGGCAAAACATCCACACCTTCCCTGTCGAAATCATATTTCACGTAATTATGAGGAACAAACGCCCCCCAATGGCGGAGGTATAGCAGCCGGCCGTCACAACTTAATTTGCCAATTAACTTCTAATTGAATTATATCCATCATTTGTCGCGGTGAGTGCGCCAGGTTTACGTTTCAACCTCATAGTTTTGACCTTTCGTTTGTTTCCAAATCCCCAAGACCTAGAGGTCGTATAGGCGTTCGTTCCACTCTGCGTTTACTTGTTGTACTGAAAGGAAAGTTTATCAAGTCTAGGTTTAGATTCTACGGTCTTATAACATGTTTGTTCTTATGAAAAGCGTAACTTTGACTTTATATTATATAAACCAACACTATAAAATTGTGAGACAACTTTGCTCAGCAAATATATATATCCATTTATTTCATTACATCATTACAGCTCCTAGAACACAGCATCCCAGACCTCCACTGCTGGAGATGGGCCTTCCAGAACATATATCTGGAGAATTTGGCCTACACTCGCCACGCTGGTCAGACGGCTTGGCGAGGATATAATGTCAATTTTTAATGACAATTTATTAACGATTCCACGAGTTGGTATTAGTGGAACAGTGACCGACGGCTTAACGTGCTCTCCGAGGCACGGCAACGGTGGTTTTGTAAATCTATGACAAATGTACGTAATAAAAGTGTATTCTTCATTGGTACATGCCGGGGGGATTCGAACCGACCTTTGTAGGAATTAAGGAACGCGTTCTTACAACCGAGCCACCACCATTTATTTATTTAAACTTAATTGCACAAAGTACAAAGGCGGACCTAATGTTAGGGTCAAATGGAACTTCAAAAGTGTATTTAAAACTTTAGGGTGAAATTGAAAGTAACCCGATAGCCGGTGTGGACGCGTACTTCGGACCCCACATTTTAATATGCTATGAATACTTGTTTATGAATTTGATTTCTATGACGGGACAGGTGAAATTGGCTAGAACTAATTTATTTTTGATGGTTTTTGATTGATTTATTAATAACTGCTGTAAAATTAATATCACGATATTTCACATGTGTTAAAGACAGGGCACACTGTGACTGATTTTCACAATATTGCTGTTATGGATGAGCAGATTTGCATGCAGATATAAGGAGGAAGACCTCAGAAGCGCCCAGGGGCATCAGTCTCCACATTTGATAGCTATCGCTAACATAGCAATCTTCAAACAGATAAATCGCGTGGTCACTTTCCAAAATTTCTTCATGTTCATATATATATCATTAATATCTTCAGTATCCGATAGATCTTCCGGCAACCATTGTACTCGTAGATATGATTATATTTCGTCTTCACGCATCGGTCGAGACATAATATAATACACAATTTTTTACCACAAGAGCAATATATTGATTGAATAACAAAATAACAGTGGTATCTGAGAAAAACTAAACAAACTATGAATCTACCCGCAAGTAAATTATAAAAACCAGTCACTTCAATCTCTTGGGTCAAATAACCCTAGCCGTCTTTGTAGGTCAATCATATTTCTTTCTAAATTGCATTAGAAGTAAGGCGTTGAAAATATGTTTTTCATCATTAAAGCCCCTAGAACACAGCGTCCTAGATCTCCACTGCTGGAAATGGGCCTTCCAAAACATATATCTGGAGAACTTGGCCTACACTCGCCACGCTAGCCAGACGGCTTGGCGAGGATTTGATGTCAATTCTTATGACAATTTATTAACGATTCCACAAGTTGGTATTAGTGGAACCGGGACCGACGGCTTAACGTGCTCTCCGAGGCACGGGAACGGTGGTGTTGTAAATCTATGACAAATGTACGTAAGAAAAGTGTATTTCTCATTGGTACATGCCGGGGGGGTTTGAACCGACCTTTGTAGGATTTAAGGAACGCGTTCTTTCAACCGAGCCACCACCGCGCCACCGAGCCACCACCGCGCCTAAAATATGTTTAAATTATGGTAAAATCTATTTTATTTATAGTGTATGTTTATATTATATAGTATGTATGTTTTTTTATATTGTGTACATATATCTATATGTATTTTTGAGAGCTAAATGCGTAATTATGTTTATTTTAGTAATTTAAGTTATTTTAATATTTTTCTTCATCCTGCCCATCACCTTTCGTGATCCCCAAGGTTGGCTGGTGAAGAATGCCTTATAGCTCGCCTATGTACCAAGTGCAATAAAGTATTAAATAAATAAATTTGATATAGCTAAGATTTCCATTCTCAGTCAGGTTAAACATTAACAGGTCATTTTAATCTGCTAAGCTGCTGATCTGCTAACAGCTTCCTCTTTGGACTAATTTGCTGCTTAGTCTTCTGCTAGCAGCAGTAGAATAATTTAAAATAATGATGTGTCACAAATGCCTGTAATAAGGTTTTCGTGCTTGAGTTAAAACCGGTGTGCCTATACCTTAAATATTAATAATTATGCGTGTTAATAAATTAAAAATACCTATTAATTATTGTATATTTACTTTGCTCGAGTTAATTATTGCGTTTAATAATGTATGATTAAATATTTTACTTTTCATAGATAGGTACTTAGTATGTAATTTATGTGTGTACGAGTACATTAATGTTAATTATTCAGTAATATACAGAGAGAACGGAAAGACTTAGCTTTATGCAGTGGAAGTTGAACTAAATTCTAGAAAAATCTGTGCACCACTTCACAGAAGGAATTGGGCCTAAATCTGCCTCAGTACATTTATGATACAAGCTGCTAAGCGGCATTAGCGGAATCATACAGTATTTGGTTGAGAAGGGAGAGGAGCAGAATAGTGGATGGTAAGAGTCCTGTTGCTCAGCAAAAGGAGGCATTCTTTGTAAACCAGCCTATAGTCGGTCACAAACCCGAAACACTATTCTTCTCTTTCTCTTCGAACACGATAAAGCCGTAACCCGCATGGTGAATTCATGGTAGACGTAAAAAATAAATTGGAACCCACTTTTATAAAAGCAAATAGTTATGTCGTAAATTAGGAAATAATAAAAATGTATTATCATTACGACCGTTACCCTTTCGTGGTCAGTAACCACGTTTATAAAGAAGCGGATTTACATTTAGTTAACTATAGTAGTAATATAGGCCAATCATAACAAGTGGCTCATCGATGTCTCTAGCGTACCAAGCTCGTGACATATCACAAATAAATTAAATATTTATTATTTAAATTAATAAATATTATTGTGTCCTGACCAGGAATCGAGCCCGATATCTCCAAGTCTAAATCCACGAAATTAACCGATAGACCCCGAAGCCAGTCTCTTAAATTAGTTATTTGTTTACTATTTCGTGACGTCATCCGGCAGCCAAATTTAAACACAATATATATGTAGATTTTAAGGAGGAAACATCTAATGTATTTTCTTAGATATCCATAACTAAATATAAACTGTCAAGTAGGCTATTCTATCAATGGATTCATACTTTCATATACGTCCATATTTGACACTTTGACAAATCATTCATTTATCATTACAGCCCCTAGAACACAGTGTCCCAGACCTCCACTGCTGGAGATGGGCCTTCCAGATCATATATCTGGAGAATTTGGCCTACACTCGCCACGCGGGCCAGACGGCTTAGCGAGGATATGATGTCAATTTTTAATGACAATTTATTAACGATTCCACAAGTTAGTATTAGTGGAACCGGGACCGACGGCTTAACGTGCTCTCCGAGGCACGGGAACGGTGGTTTTATAAATCTATGACAAATGTACGTAAGAAAAGTGTATTTCTCATTGGTACATGCCGCGGGGGTTTGCACCGTCCTTTGTAGGATTTAAGGAACGCGTTCTTACAACCGAGCCACCACCGCGCTCTTTTTTGACAAATAGCATCAAAGAATGATGACGCTATGGAGTTGATGTAGCGTATTGTAAGCATCATCAACTCCATAGCGTCATGGTCGCCAGTATAGGCCAAATTATCCAAAAAAATCTGGAAGGCCCATCTCCAAGAGTGAAGTTCTAGGGGCTGTGATGCTTGTAAGCATTACTGTAGCATATACAGAAGTCCATACAAAAAATCACAATAGGCGAGGTGGTACGGGTTGGGTGCCGGGTGTCTCCAATAAGCTATTACCATTATATTATCAACTATAAAACATCGGTTCTACCTTAAATTATAGAAATTGCAATTTATTAAAAACAAAAAAGTAACGAGCCCCCGGACATTAAATCAAAAATTCAATATAACTGACAATAAAATTTGTATCAGATGAAATTTCACATTGAGAGCAAAATAATTATCGCAGCTGTTGCCGAGTGGGTATAAATATTTTTTCCGACGAGCGTCAGACAAAGACATACATCTAGTATTAAGGACACGCAGAAAATAAAATATGAATTACCTTATTCATTGTGTTAGTAACAGAAAAACTTATAAACCTATGTTAGTACTTACCCAGATATACACGCCATAGCAACGCGACATACGTGTTGCGCATTGTAGCATAGACGCAATCTACTCTCGCCTCTGCGAGAATTTGATACGCTGCAGTAGCGAGATAGCACCCTTAACGCATAATAACTTGCCAGATAAGGCCAAATTCTCCAAAAACACATTTTCTCCGACTATAATAATAAATAAAGTAATAAGCAGTTTTTTTTTTTTTAGATAAAAATATATTTATTCGAAGTAATATACAAACAATATAAAAGAATTACAATATTAAATAAACTATATAAAAACAAAATCTAAATTTAACCTAAAAATAATAATAATACATAGAAAATAAAAATACATACTTACAAAAAAAAATAGCTCCTCCAAATCGCTGTATTGTGGCATGGTGCCCAATTAAATACACTAGCAGCATTTCCCCTTTGAATTAGGATACTTAATTTTTGGGAGAAAAAACTGCCAGCCCTATTATCACCAGAGCTCATTGACGCCTTGGAACAATTTCTTTATAAATATAAGCCGTTTAGTTATAAGAACTATCGACTTAACTAAACTAAATTACAGTTTTAACGTTATTTGCTAGATCCACTATGATGACCAGGTTAATAGACGGACGAAGCCGACTTTAACGGCTATCCAATTAGATAAACAGTGCTATTACTAAAGTTGAAGGGCTGTGTAAGCGATTACTTAAGGTTTTTGGGATGACAGCGTGTTGTCAATAATTAAACCATACATATCTTGGGGACTATCCTTGGGTCGTCTCTAAAATATTTTTTTTATTTAGTGTATATTTTATTAGGTTTAGTTTATATTTAATTAATTTTTCACTCTTTAAGTAGTTTTTAATTATATTAATAACTGCCTCCGTGGTCTAGCGGTTAAATCCGTGGATTTAGACTCAGAGGTACCGGGTTCGATTCCTGGTCGGGACACAAAAATATTTATTAATGTAAAAACGCGAGCTTGGTGAGAAACTCCACTTGGCGACGGGTGATCCTTTAAGTAGAGAATAACTCGTTTAAAGGGTCAGCCTCGCTGTTCAACGGGGGAACGCAGCGAGTGTCCTCGGCACAGTACGCAATCGAATAGTCGTAATTTTATTTAATAATTTTTAGTTTTTAATTAGTTTTTATAATTTAGTTCTTAATTTATTTTATTTTTTAATCTTAATGTAAATAAATACATTTAAATAATATTTAATTTATTTGTGATATTTCTCGAGTTTGGTACGCTGGAGACATCGACGAGCTTGCCACTTATCATGAGTGGCCTATAGTAAAGTTGGCTAAATGTGAATCCGCTTATTTATAAGCGTGGTTTCTGACCACCCCGAAAGGGTTTGTGATGATACTTTTTCATACTAAAGGCCCGTGGGCTAAAACACATAGTCTTGTCGGACAAGTCATTTGTTTAATGTCGATGGTATAAATATTTTTCCAGCGAGCGTTGCGCTGCCGAAGGGAGCGGGGATCGCCGCGGGTATCGTTTTAATTTTCCGCCAGGCTGAAAATTTACACGAACTGAATGAACCATCTATTTTAATGAGCTCTAAAGTTAACTGAACACGGCACCACGGGACTCGAACCTTGGAGAACATAGAGATTATGACGCTGATAAAAAATATAAAACTTAACTCATAATTAATTAGATGACTATACATAGTTCCTGCGCAACATCTTCTTATCGGACATACTTTCAACTTATTTGTTATTTCTAATTCATCTACTAGGTACACGGCTAATAGATACTTTTGTCGCCCTCTCGACTACTACGATAAGGAATTGTCTCATATTGACTTATTTAACTCTATCTATGATCTATATCTAACTCTATGAATATAAGATGACACGGCCCATTTACAGCTATGAATTTATGTTTAATTGACATATCATTATTAGTATTTAGATTATAAGATGACGTTTTTTTTTATTTTTTTTATTATGTTTTTATTTTTTTTGTTTTATACATTTATAAATTATCTGACATATGTATATAATTTCTATACATCATAATTATTAAGTATTTAGAATGTAAACTGACACGGCCTCTTTACAGCCACGATCTTATTTAAGTAGTTTCTAAGTTAGTTAGTTTTACTTGCTTATAGCATACATAAATATGGATTATTGCCTGTTTACGGTCCAACCATTATTACCACTTTGGTTAGTACATATATTTGAAAATTGTATTGATTTAATTAGTTCTGACTGTATCCAAGTTGTTTTGAGAGAACCAATGGAAATATTTTTTTTGATTTGATTTGATTGATTTGATTCTAGTGTTAATAAATTTAAAAGCGACCTTCAATTAATAATATAACAATAATAATAATAATTTTTTTATTAAACATATGTTCTCTAAATTAAAATAATATAACATTTCTAATGAGTAGCTGTTTATTATGTAGTATTAGTAATATTGTTTCTGCTATGATATAGTTTACTATCTCAATTCAATTTTGATGGTAATAATTTTATTTGTTGCTTAATTGTCAATCAGCTGTGCCTGTTTGTGTTTTCGTTTATTGTATTTTGTGTAAATTCTCGACAATCAAGGTTTTGTTAATGGTAATTATGTTCGTAATATTATGTAAATGATTGTTTGCTGATAAAAAAAAAAAAAGTGTTTGAAGACGAACGTGCGTTGTTTCAGTAATGTCGTACGGAGCAGAGGCGTGGACTCTGGTAGTAGGTCTGGTCCACTAGTTTAAAGTCACCTAGCGGGCTTTAGCGAGAGCTATGCTTGGTATTTCTTTTATAGATAAAGTCCGAAACGTGTGTTTAGAGGTGGTAGGCGGACTGATGGTGGTAATTTGCCCAGTCTACCGGGGCGGGGAAGTATCCACCATTCGAGCCGATAAACCCAGTAAAGTGTATCTACACGTTTCGGGATCAGGCTCGAATTGCCGCCATGCCCAATCAAGCCGGCATAGTGTTAGGCACTGATGTCAGTCATGAGTGTCTAATTCCAGTTGCTAACATTCATGGACCTCGCGTGCCACTTAACATCAGGTGGGCGCCAGGTCACATGTCATACTAGTATAAAAAAATAAAAAAGAAAGTCAGTTAGAGAACCAAATTTACCGACATATCCTTCAAAATTAGTAAGGTGAAGTGGAAATAGGCCGGATTTGGAGTAGACATCACATATGGGAAGACGTAGAGTGACGGCGACCCTCCACCAGATAGACGGATGACCTGAAAAAGGTGTCTGGTGGGGATGATGTTGGCGGAAGATCGTGTGAAATGGCGAGCTTTGGGGGAAGCCTATATCCAGCAGTGTCTCTCCAGACTAATGATGATAATGATTATACTGTTGTCTTCGTGGTTTTAAAAGCTATCATGATGAGCCTATAGTAAAGTTGCCTAAGTGTAAACAACATGGTCGAGATATTATTTCACTTTTAAGGTCTTCGTTATTTTTAAGACTTTGATTTGACTATAAATTAATGATGACTCAAAATTTAACCGCTACTGGAGACTAACTACTATATCCAGTGCTCCAGCAGCGGAGAGTCCCACCGATCTGCTTGTTGGTACTGACTCTCATGAATGACATTGAGCATATTCATATGTGAAAGAGAGAGAGAGGAATTAATTTATCTCTCCTCAATTTTAGACCATTGTTGGGTAATCAAATTGAAGATATAAGCTATTGAGGGTTTGGAATGACCTACACATAAGACCCGGGCAAATATAATAAAATTATTTCCCCCAAATACGGGTTAACGACCAACGAAATTCATCAGTCGATAACACGGTCAATAACGCATGCGAGAAATCCCATTGATACGGGATAACGACCATGAAATTCATTAGTAGATAGCCTGGATGCGGGAAATCCCCCGAATGCGGAAGAAAGACAAATCGGTGAATGTTTTATTTATTTTACTATTAATAGGCCACAAACAGTTAAAATAGCTCTATAGAGTAATAATTGTTGATGTATGGATAGTACGCCTGCTTAAGCAGGCAAGTTTGGCTTTCTCTTAAAGCCAAACTGCCAAACTATATGGCCAGGTTCTCTCGAGCCTTACAGTACAGAAATCTCCCACGCCAATAAAAACGGTTTTCCGCATGCGGGCCTCACAGAAATCTCACCGCACACGACCAATTAAATTGAACCTTTATAGCTGCTGTAACTGTAAGGCCTCCTCTTATTTGTTGTATAAAATGTTCTATTGTATAAAAAACCCAGCGAGTTGGCGTTAAAGTGAGCTGGTCTTTTGACATAAGTCAATCGACACATATCCGATTCGCCGACAATACCACTCGATGTCCGTCCAAGTGAAAATGTCGCTGGCTATTACCCTACGATTAGTGGAGACAGAGGGTAAACGTCCGGAAGGGATACCTAATAGGGGTGGTCTTATCGGAAGTAAACAGATGACAACTATTTTCAAATTAAAGTATATATATATATATAGTATATTTTTTAAGCTTAAGCTTTGAGACCTATGTTTTCAATATGAATTAAAAAAAAAAAAAAAAACAATTTTAACATCCTATACTCGTATATACCTATATAAATTACAAACTAGGAAATTATATAATTAATTTATAACACATTGAGCTAGGACAGGCTAACAGAACTGTTAGTTAGTCCATTGGTTTCTGCACTAGATAATTCCAAGGCACAGAAACCAGATTGAACAGGAAAGGTGTAGTTTATTTATCCTATTTTTGCAACACTGGTATGTGGTTGTTATATCTTATTTGTGTATTTATTTACTTATATTTGCTAATTTATTTATTTATTGTGTTTAATCTTCTTAGCTAAGCTGTTAGTCTTCTGCTAACAGCTTACTCCTCGGACCACTTCGCTGCTTAGTCTTCCACTAGCAGGAGTAGAATCATTCTAAATAATTTAAATAATGACGTGTCACAAATGCCTGTAATATGTTTAAGTGAATAAAGATATTTTGACTTTGACTTAGTGTTTGTATTGTTTGATTATTTTACCGTTATAATTTGTTTATCTTTCTGGTGTTCGTTTGCTAATTTGATTTGTTAATAGATTAGGGTAAAGTGAAAGAATCACAGCTTCCGCAGCTCGCCAATGGGTCAGACCTTTGTTTATCAGAGAGGTACCTACTTTAAACATATTTAAACATCTTCTATCTTCTTTCTTTCTTAATAAACAGAATGACATTTAATTTATATACATAAATATTATTTTTTTATAATATTTATGTTTGCTAAGTGTTCCTTTTTCATCTACTAACTATAGAATTAACTCCTATATCCCTAGAACATGTAGAGGTTTTAATGACTTGTTACAACGTTTGGATGTCGACCTGTTTGAGACATCTCCTTCCACCCTCAGAAGTTTATTGACTACAGAGGACTGTGATGAGCATATTGAGTAATGTCCATTAAAATGTTGAAATATTACATTATTATTATTTTAAATTATTTATTTGATCCTTGTTTTAGTTTATTTTATATATTTTTCTATTACTTATGTTTCATTTATATTTCTTGTAAAGTGTTGTTTGAGTACCTACTTACTTCGAGTACTTACTAATACTTGTTGTTGCACTTAATTAATTATATTATATTGTATAATTCTTAAGGTGTAAAACGGGATCAGTATACAAATGCAATTGTTATTTCATATCTCATTGTTATTGTACTGATTTTGTTGGTTCTTATTTTTATTATTTTTCATTATAGTAACAGTGATAATTTGTAAGGCTTTGAGATTAGATATTTTTTGTATACATAATATTGCAAAGGCCGTAAATTTTCCCACGAATAAATAAATAAATAAATAATTTAATAAAAATATAATAATAAATAATAAATATATTTTGTGTGTCTCCAACATTGGAGGTCTAGGACGCTGTGTTCTAGTGGATGTAATGAATGAATATATACATATATATCACGCTATTAAAGTAGGTATTTGCACGGCCGCTGTCAAGGTCGAGCGCTTATAGAGTTGAGAATTGAATACTATTTGTTAATTATGACGCAACCTCTGACGTACATAACGAATTCCACTAATAACGTTGGCGACTGAGTAGCAGAATAGGGATACAGTTATTGTTGGCTTGGTCTACGATCATCACCATTGTTTTGCTACGGATGATTTTAAGGCTGAACCTAAGACTGACGGTCTCTATTTTATTATCACCTTCATCATCATCATCAGCCTGTGTCTCTCCACTGCTGGATGTAGGCCTCCCCCAAGGCTCGCCACTTCACACGATCTTCTGCCACCCTCATCCATCCCCCAACAGCGACCTTCCTCAGGTCATCTGTCCATCTGGCGGAGGGTCGTCCCACTCTGCGTCTTCCAGTACGTGGTCTCCACTCCAGAACCCGTCTACTCCATCGTTCATCGGTTCTGCGGCATATGTGTCCAGCCCATTGCCACTTCAGCTTGCTAATTTTAAAAGCTATATCGGTAACTTTGGTTCTTTGACGGATGTCAACGTTTCTGACTTTTATCTTTTAGTGAAATCCCGAGCATAGCTCTCTCCATAGCAGACCTACCGTCAGTGTCCACGTTTCTGCACCATATGACATTACTGGAAGAACGCACTGGTTCAAAACTTTTGTCTTCAAACACTGTGGTATGTTCGATAGGAAGATGTGACGTAGCTTCCCGAATGCTGCCCATCCCAGCTGAATGCGTCTATCGGCTTCTTTGCTGAAGTTGGCTACTCCTAATTGGATATTATCACCTTATGATATTATTATCTTTCCATGGTTAATTTAGTTTGTTGTATTATTTCGTTATTTAACAATAGCCACCTGTACGTTGTTGATAAATACGCTTTAAAGTTTAAAGCCTTTGTTCGTGACCCGTTTTCCCAGCTTCCGAGTGTAATTACTAGATATTGTAACAATGCACATTTATCACACGTTTGCAGCTTTAACCGCTCAACCACAACTTATTATGTCCAAGCTAATAAGCTTATAGAACTGCACAGCAAAGATTTCCTATTGTATTGGAAATTAATTTAAAATTATGAATAGCTTTTGTTAAATACATTACATTACAAAAAGCTTTGTTTGTAACTGCGTCAAGCTGTATAACAATTTATCCAAAGAAATAAAATCTCTTAAGGATGATGACTTTAAAAGACAGATAAAAATAGCTCTAGCGTACTACACTATTGATGAAGCACTCCAAGATAACATAGCTTAACACATTTATTTATTGTTTTTTAATATTTTTTTATTTTTGCACTATGCTCTCCTCCTCCTTAGTCGGTACCCCACTGTTGGGGATCGTGACTCCGTCGCAGTCCATCCACTAGCCGTTTCCAGTGGTTGCGGTCCTCGGCGCAGTGGATGGCTTGGTGTACTGGGATGTTTAGGTGGTCAGTCACCTTGGGGCTTCTTCCTCTTGTTCTTTTACCGTCTACCTTTCCCGTTACTAAGAGTTTTTCCAGAGTTTTCCATGCACTATGCATTTGATACTATTATTTAATTAGTATTAACTATAAAATAAGACTGTCAAGGCCCTTTTACAGCCGCAACAATTTGACCATTATCTCTGTAAAAATATAATTTAATCTTAAGTTAGACATTTTTTGGCATTTAAATTAATTTTATATAAGTTTTTAGTTTATAAGAAAAAAAAATTGACAACGCCCCTGAAACAGCCGCATCTAATTTTAAGTTTAAATAATATTAATTTATGTATCTTCTAAAGGTACCGCCAGTTATGTTATTTGCTTCTAACATAATCAGGCACGATTTAGTTAGGTAATTTAATTAAAATATCGAATGTAGAAATTGATGTGACAGTGAGAAAGTGATTTTGTGCTATATTATTTAAAAAGATGCTTATCAAATTTCTGTTGCAAAAATGTTATTACACAATTTTAGATTTTTTGAATGATAATGAACTTTAAATCTTTAGATTCTCTTTTAATTTTAATATTTTGACATTTATAATTTTAATTGATTTTGGACATTCATTATAAAATAGTATTTAATTTAGATAATTAAGTAGATAAATGTTATTTTTTATTTATAATGTATGTTTGACGAAATGTTAATTATATTTATAATATAGAATTATTGTATGCCTATTGTGGGCAGATTGTTTAAAATTTAAGTAATGTACTTCACCTTTTTATACCAATGTAAACAATCTTGACAATAAAGAAATTTGAATTTGAATTTGATGTAATCATGGACCTAACCAAATTCCGTTGGGAACATTCGGTGACAAATAAAGAATAATTCTGTCTATATAGAAACACTAACGGTTTGTCCCGTCGTCGCTTGTGTATTATATTGATTGGCGAAAATATCTTTTAAATATATATAGGCGTATAGGGTAATGTTGTGGGCAGATAATGATGCTTAGCGTTGCCCAAAGCAAGATCAAGACCAACGTGGTAGGCGGACTGATGGTGGTAAATATAAAATAAATACCACAGAATCTGCCGGGGCAGGGAAGCCCACCGTTCGTGCCGATAAACCCGTGTAAAGTGAATCCATACAGTCAAGCTGGAATAGTGTTAGGGACTAATGTCGGTCATGATTGCCTGATTCCAATTGCTAATTCCATGGACCTCGCGCGCCACTTACCATCAGGTAGGCGCATGGTCACATGTCGTCTGTCCATATAGAAACGCTAACGGTTTGGCCCTTCTTTGCTTGTGTATTATATTGATTGGCGAAAATAAACATTTTACGTCCTGTTATGAATTCCAGCTCGCCGCTCAGGTTAAAGGTCTGGATCTACAAGATGTTCATTGTTCATACGTTCCCGTCTTACTTACGCTGCGCAAGCCTAGCATCACCATCTGCAAAGACCAATAGATACACCAGTAACGCCGCCCAGCACCAAGAGTGCATGAATTACCAGCGTGTGGTTACCTGCTGGGGAAAATGGGGGAATGTCCCCATCCCTAACCCAGGCCCATTAGCCATCCGGGCCTGGACGACTCCACAGACTGAGTATAGAATATTGTATAGAAGTAAAGTATTATCACGATCGTATCCATTCTGTATAGTAACTTTGCATTTGTGTGTTCTGTGTAGTAGAGCAAATTTTTCGATGCGTGGCTGTGTACAGCTAAGGAATGAAATATAGGTATATAGATATTAAAGAAAACACAGGTTTTAATTCAAGATTTTTTTTATTAAAAAATAAGTATCCCAAAGACGATGTTACAAAATAAAATTAATAATTCTCAGTTTTGAAAAAGTTCCCGAAAGGTCAACGATCTTTGTTAAATATTGAACCAATTTATTGAAATAACAATATACCTATAAATTACTGTTTTATTACTATTATGAATAATAATCTTATTTAATACATATAATAAAACCTGTAAAGCTGGGACCACACATAGCGAGTGACTTTTTATGCTCTTACTTAATTTTTTCACCATACAAACTGCAATTTTTAAAGAGATACCAAATAAAGGGTCTTTCATTAACCCCTTCCTATCTTTAAATTTAAATAAAACAAAATTAGTGTGGGATATCGTCAAAATTTTTATTCGTTTAAAATACCTATTGATGCAATTATGTGTGCAATTAATATTATCATCGCTCAGATGTACGCTACGATTTCTCTTGGTGGAGCGCATCCGAAATGTCCAATTTTCCATGACTCTTGAGCATAAATCAGGCTGAATTTGAACGATGGCATAGATTCTGTTGGCTTTGAGGACCGCTGTAGTTTGTGGTTTATTCGCATACACCTGCGACTTAAGAAAACCCCACAAGAAAAAGTGTAAGGGTCAAATCCACCACATCGCAAATAGTTTTTTCGGTAGGACGATTATGGCTACCGTAAAATGGACGAAGCGCGGGGTACGTTGCCCAAACAGAACACCAATTTTGATAAAAACAATTTCTTTAAGCCACGTGTTGTTGAATCTATATCCATCCATGGTGATTTGGTAAAACAGACTCAATAAATGACAACTAATTTGAAAGATGTAGCTTCAACAAGATGGCCGTTATCAACTGTCAAAGTTCGGAAGTCTGTTGGAAGACCCTTTATTTTTGATACATCTGTCATATGGTTTCTTATTTGGAAGTTGTTTGTTTATTTTAATAAAATATTAGTTTAATATAAAAACATACATCATCATGACCATGTTCACACTGGTGCATCGATTTTTATCACAATTAATAATGTACCATCAAAACCATCGCTTTTCTTACGGCCAGTTGTAGAAAGGATGATTAAAGTAATCCTAATTAATATTTTGATATTCGCTACATTATTGGTAGTTAGTTTGTCACTTTTGTTATTTGGCCAATGATGTGCCTCAAGAGCACACGTTAACCACGTTAAAATATAATAAGCCTTTCTGAAACGGGTAGTTAGTGTGCTTACCGTCAATTTTAAAATATGTATAACATTTGCTTCAAAAGCCTGTGATTGGCTAAAATAAAGTCACAAGCAAACTACCAAACACGTGACATATAACAATATTCATAACATAAATTATTTTAATGTTTTTGGAAACTACGGATTAGTTAATTAATTTTAACTTCAATGTGTTTAGTTATGAACTCTATGTAGTTTCATTGCATCATTTATTACAGCCCCTAGATGGGCCTTCCAGAACATATATCTGGAGAATTTTCCCTACACTTGCCAAGCTGGACAGACAGATTGGCAAGGTTTAGTAGGGTTAATTTAATTTAATTATGATACGCGTCGTTGATAAGAATTATGGTATGGTACGAATCAGTAAAATGAAACATATGTGGACCCAGCACTGCATTTAGGATGCGATAAAATCGAAACGCATGAAGTATGAAATGATGACATTAAAAGGCAAATAAAACGATAAATTTATGGTTAATACCTTTACTTTTATAATTGCAAGATCGACCGCAATGACGTCGTTGTACATTCCATGTTATTATTAAACTAAACACAAGCTTGTTCATAAATAACACACAATGAACAACGAAAAGAAATTCTCATAGCCTAATATACGTCCAAGACTATAAGGTAACAACGCTTATTATTGATCTCCCAAAAAGGATATCTATTATAAAGGTATTTTAAAATATACATTTTTTATTAGGCAGACTTAGCTATGGAGAGAGTTATGCTCGGTATTTTCCTGAAGAATAAAATCCAAAACGTTGACATTCGTCAAAGAACCATAGTTATCGACATAGCTTTCAAAATTAGCAAGCTAAAGCGACAATGAGCTGGGCACGTCTGTCGCAGAACCGATAAACGATGGAGTTGACGGGTTCAAGAGTGGAGACAACGAACTGGAAGACGCAGAGTGGGACGACATGGTACCAGCAAGGTCGCTGAATGAGGGCTTTAGGTGGTAGGCGGACTGATGGTGGTAATATGACCAGTCTGCCGGGGCGGGGATGTATCCACCGTTCGTGCCGATAAACCCAGTAAAGTGTATCTACACGTTTCGGGATCAGGTTAGAATTACCGTCATGCTTAGTCAAGCAGGCATAGTGTTAGGGACTGACAGTCATGAGTATCTGATTTCAGTTGCTTACATTAATAGACCTCGCGTGCTGGTATAAAAAAAAAATGGCAGGAGATGGCGAGTCTTGGGGGATGCCTATATCCAGCAGTGGAAAGATACAGGCTGATGATATGATGAAGCAGACACTAAAATAATATTTTATTTTTATATTCACATATTGTGTTCAACTACGAGTATAAAAAAGTTGTGTTTTAGAATACCTCGATAATAGGATCACATTTTGAAAGTCGGTATTAGGTTCCGTTACGTATGTAAGTTCTGAGACCTATTCTGTTTTTGTAACCGCAACTGTTTAATTGTCTAAATGGTGTATTTCTTTATTTACCTAGTTAGTATTATTGTTGAAAATAATCATAATCACAGCCTAGAACATATAGACCTCAATTGTTATAGATGGATCTTCAAGTAATTACTGGAGAATTGGGCCTACACTAGCTACGCTGACCCAGGCTTGGCGAGGGTCTGATGTGATTTTTTTAATGACAAATTATTAACTATTCTACAAGTTGGTATTAGTGGAACTGGGACAGACGGACCACATGCTCTCCGAGTCACGAAAACGGTGTTTTTCATATTAATACATGGTAGAGTTGCATTCTTACAACCCCTCGCCAACCCGTCTGGACAGCGTGGCCTTAATAGGCCTAATTCTCCAGAAATTTCTGGAAAGCCCATTTCCAACAGTGGAGGTCTAGGACTATGTGTTTTAGTTGTCATGCTGATGATAATAATGATTCTTACAACCGTACCTTCTTAGCCGTAAATTAAATCAATATGAGAAAATTTTTTTTAAAGCGATTTATATTGATAGTTTGCGTATGTATATAACGTTTGCGTTTAAAAAAACAGACTAGGTGTTTTTTTCATACCAACATTTACACGCGTTTTCATAGTCGTTTCCTCAATGGCTCCTTCACTCAATTATTCCTTCCAGCTGTCAAACGGAGGGACACCTCGGAACGTCACTACGCTCAAGGAATAAAACTGTCAAACTCAAGGTACATCGCGACGTACCTTGAAGGGTGTTATATTCGGATCATATTTATATTATTTAAGATTGCAGTTCTTATTTTCTTATTAATAAATAGTTTAATAACTTATTTTTAACATTTAAAATTTTATATTGTTAAACTTATTAAAACAGTATTCGTATTTTTTATTGATTCGTAAATTATATACATTTTTGTTACACATTTTAAAAGTGCTGGAGTGTATAGTAATGCTGACAAAATCAATAATAAAAATACGGGAACGCAATCTTCATTTCGATTCTTCATTCAATTTCAATGTTGCCAGGAAAAAAAAGAAATATGTAGTAACAATAATATTATTGGTGAGTGAACAAATTTTGGATGTTCCGTTTGACAGCTGGAAGAAATGTTGAGAGGAAACGTCATAAAATACGGATATTAGTTTTTCCAAGATATTATTTTTATGTATTATTTATTTAAGTAAAAGTAGCCATAAAGTTTTATCGCAAAATAACTAGAAAAAAATGTTGAATTACAATATTAGAATTGAACACAATGACATAAAGAAGTATAAAAAGGTTTTAACATTTTAAATTACATATTTACAAAATAATTGCAAGAAAATTTATTGTATTTTTATTCTTTACCTAAATCGATACAAGTCTACATTAGTTTGATATGCTTAATCAATGTGCTATAGGTAATATAACAAGTGACTATCTTTATTTTATTCATATCACATAACCTTACGTAGATTAAGGTAACAGCACCTATTGTTTACACATCAAAATGGCCACCAATTACTAAGGTATTTAAAAAAAAAACAAAACTAATTGTGGATTGGATCCTTTTTTGCCTTACTGCGTCCAATTAATAACAACTATCTGTATTTTTTATTTTTTGACGACAATTCTATTACGTTTTAATATTTTAAATTATTTATACTACTTGCATCTAGAATTTTGAATAAATATAAATGTTTCTTCTTTTTGGGATATTGATCAGTTAGTTGGAATAAAAAAATGCATATATTGAAATACCTCGGTAATAGGTGACTATTTTGTGAGAGTCCAGAGGTGCCATTACGTAATAACATTTTTTTTTCATAAAAGCTTATTTTTTAATTTGAATCTAACTCACAACTCCGATGTTACAATATATTAGGTATACGTATAGTTTACACAAAATCTATATGGCACAATAAATTAAAATTAAAATTCTTAGGTTAGATGAAGGCGTTTGAAGTGTCCATACAAACTTTATTTAAGAAAAACTAAATCACATAATTATTATTATTTGATTTAAACCTAAATACTGGGAATATTTAGGTTCTGTTAAGACTCTATGTCCTAACATCAGTTAACCGACCACGGAGAGGAGCCTCTCTGCGGTCGGCTAGTAGTTTTAAGTATAAGTGTATTTTTTGTACCGTCGCGGTCGCGTCGAGTCATTGTCGGGCATTCGCTATAACGCACCTTCAGAAATAAACGCATCCAAACCAAAGATATAGTCCATTTTTCATATACTACACCAGTAAAGATACCCCGAGACATGCTACAACGGGCCCTGGCCACATCATGGTCCTTCGAGCCGGATCCTCCTTCTCCTGTGCTCCTCTTCGTGGTCGGTTAACTGATGTTAGGACATGGATAAGAAATAGGATGTAAAATAAATTAAAAATGATTTTATGAAGGATATTAAGGATGGAATCCAATGTTATTGACTTTTAAAACAGTATAAATAAATTATTATAATTGTAAATATTTAGCATTAGTTTAAATAGGTTTTTTTGAGAAAACTCCAAGACCTTTTACTATATTATTAATAATCTCTACAATAAATAATAAGTAGAATCGTAACGGCAACTATTATTTTTGCATATAATTTATAACCTCAATAATTTGTGCCTATTTATACAAATCAATAAAAGGTGCCGTTACTCTATAATTTGTTGTTTATTCTGCTGCGCTATTGTAAAATACAGTATGTACAGTTTCGGTCGATTTTATGACTTACGTGAATTCCTAACCTACCTACTAAAAAAAAACTACATTCTAATTTAGTGGTATTTCTTCAATTAGATGACCGCGTTCCCATACTAATTTCTTTATATAAGTGACCAAATGACACTAAACTAGGACTCAGTTACCGGCTCTTAATCCATTGTTCTATAAGTTGTTTAGAATGTAAGAAAATATGATTATGACAATTAAATAAAAAAACTTATTTTTATCAAAACTTATTTACTGCATTTTTCATTAGCGCGGCAGTTTGCGAAGCGTTAGATATTTTCCAGTAACAAATGTGCGAGGAAAATTAGTGGTGCGCCAGGAATAAAATTATATTGCGCAACTTTTTATTACACCTCTGCAGGAAAAAAACCGGTATACCTACTATTATTATTTTTATGATATACGAGTAGTTAATTGATATCAGACGGACAATCAATTGAATATCAATTCCATTTTTTTTATTATACTGCATGTAATTGTCTAAAGAGCAAATATTTTTTTAGGCTTCATGTGTCAAAATTAGAACCTCTATTTAAAATTAAAAGGTCACTTTATTAAAAATAAAAAAATATTATCCGTAAAACAAAACACTACAAAATCAACAAAGGAGTGTTATTGTTAATTGAATGCCCACGGTCAAGAGACGAAATAGAGAGAGAAAGAATCACGTAAGTCAACGTACGCGCGATCGTTGACCTTTCGCTACCTACTTGATTAGGGTCGATATGATTTGCGATATTT
This sequence comes from Tinea semifulvella, assembly GCA_910589645.1. NCBI lineage: Eukaryota > Metazoa > Arthropoda > Insecta > Lepidoptera > Tineidae > Tinea > Tinea semifulvella. The sequence continues at coordinate 8,426,950 of OU342608.1, read as the reverse complement.
TTGGGAAAACTTCTCTGCACCGTAACTTAAGATTTAATTACTGAATAATTATAATAAAAAATACGTAGTTCTTTATTTTTATTCTAGATTATAGTATAAACATATTTGCTCTTTAATAAATTCCACACGGTATAATAATACCAATACAATACATAACAATTGAAGAGATATTTTGTAAAACCACCCTTGTCATATTTAGTACGAAATGAGTTACGCCATCTTTTAGACTACTTAATACGGTTTAACGCTTCTATCGTTGCATAATTGAATATTTAACTTGAATACACACATATTGTTAAGATATATGCTAAGGCTAGAAGAAATCTGATATGGGTGATGAGACAAGCACGAGATTATTCTGACCCTAATACACTAGCTGTATTGTAGAATTCGTATGTCCGTAGTTATTTACAGTTTAATGTCATAATATGGAATCCAAGAGAAAATATTTCTAAGAGCTATGTACAAGAAGGTTTATGGCACCTATCCCTTTTTGTACCCTACGCCATTCATCCTAGGTATGCTTCAATATAACTCCTTAGAGGTTAGAAGAAATATATTGTTTTTATATATATTCTTAAAAAATATTCTGCAATTAACTGTGAAAAGGTTTTATCTGTCTCTCGAAAAATATTTTGAATATTTGTATATTTCACCTATATAACAATCGTTATATTTTGGTATATCAGTTAACAAATTTTAAATAATAACAACAGTTCTATTAACACCATGCATCGTAGACAAAGGAGCATAGGAACACAATACAGTAGAAGGCATAAGACCACAAAACTATACAACTATTTAAAAGAATTTTCCGTCAAAGGCATGTCAATAAATTCTAACAGGTTATAAAAAGCATTATTTTGAAAAAAGAGTTTCAATTTTGTTTTAAATTCATTTGGTTGTAGTCTAATTATAATCTCAGGTAGTTTATTGTATAATGTCATTTTCAACGGCAAACATTGTTTAAACGTTTTTCTCAACCTGGTTTGCCTTATATAGATTTCATTCTTGTTTCTTAGGTTATACTTAGTCGAATAATACATTATGACAAAGGTGGTTTTAGAATAAAGTCTTCAATTTCTTTAAAACTTTTATTTTATTTATTTATTTATTTAACTGATAGGTTGTGAAAGTCAAGACACTTGCAAATAGCTTCTAAACTCTGATATATTATTTCCTATTTACATATTTACATTGTTAACTGTACAAAGGACTAGGTTAATAAACTAATTACAAATAGTTTAACACCGGCGCCACACGTTGGTACCTACTTTGGTTGGTTAATTTGATGAGGCGTCCACATGTTGGCTAATTAACCGTCTTTGACATTTTAGGACGAGATGAGCGCTATGTAACTTAGATAGTTACTAAACTACCTACTAAGCTTTATTGTTCGTTTTCTAAAGAAATAAAACTATCTACTTTTCATAACACAATACTTGACAGCGCAATGTAAATGTTTGTTGAAATATACAAAACTATCTACTGAGTTTAACAAACTTCTCCTTTTTTAGCGAAATAAAACTATCTACTTTTTTTAACAATCTACATGAAATAGCTTGGTAGGGATTTGTAGCGATCTCGCAACGGACAGACTGCGAGCATTGCGTTGTGTACGAATGAATTGAATTGCGCATTCGCCCAAGTGCAAGTGATAAAGTTTCACAAAAGTGACATTGATGTTTGATTTCAAAGAATAATCACCCTTGTTTGTAGTGTGCGACGTACTTGAAGTAAATAGATAGTTATTAAAACTAGAACACTTTTATAACGTTTTTTTAAAAACGGATATCAGTTACATTTTATTATTTCGAAAAACCCATACCGACACAACTCTAGAGGCCCTGCAGACCAATTCTGTTACTTGGTCAGGCAAACGTTAGTGGATTTCGTTATTTACGTCATACAAGCATCATAAATACAAAAATTTATTCAATTCTCAACTCTATAAGCGCTCGACCTTGACAGAGGCCGTGCAAATATCAACTTTAATAGCGTAATATATATATATAGTTAACGGATTCCATAATATAACGTTTGCGCTTAAGTAACAGGGGTTTATTAAAAAAAAAAAAGTTCTGTCCAATGTGAAGATACACAAATAGAAATTGACCTAAGCTCTTTTACTTTACATAAATCATAAAATTGTTGAATGATATTCTCGCCAGACGCTTAATGTGTGTTGAAACTAGTGATTGCCAACTATCGATAGTTGACCTTGAAAATCAGCTAGGAAATCGATAGTACCTATTGAATGCACAAAATCAATATTACTATTAAGTCTGGATATTATCGATACTATTATAAAAAATCAAGAAGCAACTACTTTCGGTTTAGCTCGCAAAGTGTGGGCAGTTTGCTTCGGAGTTCGCCTAACGGTTTTAATGCATTCAAACATATACAATGCAGTTGTTTTCTTTTATAACTGGCCAAGGTGATATTTTACGAATTTTGTATCGTACAAAGAGTGCACTTTTGTTCACAGTGAGAAATATTCTGGTGGCGGGAATAATTTTAATTGTTTCTACTCCGTTGCCATCTTCTATGTTCTTATGTTGCTTAACGACTACCGAGCTTACTATGGCAACTCATCTATAGACTATCCATCGGAATCACTAGTTGAAACAAGACTGAGTAAATGACCAACATGTGGACAGGGATAGCGATCATTAGCGCAGATTCATTTGATAAAACCGACACTCGACGTTAGGACCAACGCAAATTTCTCGATCCAGACGTTGGATAGATAGCATTGGAACATAGGTACCAACGTAAACCGGCCTTAAAAGTCGAAGAAAGCACACTTATTATTTAGACCACAATATCGGAAGCAATATTAGGCCACAATTTCCATGTTAGTCGTAAAGTACTTTTATAAAAAGCACAATTGAGGAGCGTCTGCTAAAAAGAGGGTAATTCCATTTTCAATTAATTTGTATGATTTAATGGATTTATAGGAAATATTATTTTTCTACTGAACACGACAAATATCATACTCAATAAAATTATAAGCGGCACGACTTGAAGCCAGTCAGGACTGAAATCAGTCTCTACCACTATTCCGAACTTACAAGAGGCTTGTTAATACTTTTCAAGAAAAGGTTTGTAATATGAAGTACCAGGTTATAGAAATGGGAAAATATACAGGCGGGGAAAGCATTCTATATCTTCATCTTGCGACAGATGTAAAAGTCTCAAAATTTACACGTATACGTAGGGATAGTAGCTATAGAATGTGGGTGCATATTATGAGAAGTATGATTTTTCCTACTGGGGCCTAATTCTGGCGCTTTTGACTTATTTTTGAATACTTACACGGTTCGAAATGTTCAAATTAAAAGCGACAGATCTCCATAGAAAACTGTAATTTTTATTCGAGCAAATCGAGCGGACATTCATGTCGAATTCGCGAGAATCGGGGCCTGGAACCACATATGTAAATACACAAATTATGAATATTTATTAAAAGTGGAAGTAGCTCCTTTTGAAGAGACGCTCCTCAATAAGAAAAAAATATAAATAAAAGTCCATCATCCAAGTAACCGTATACAAAACGAGGAAGAACTTCGATCTTTATTTTTCATTTCTTCACTTAACTACGCGTATTGGCATTAAATTTTAACTTTGTAAACTTTCACGCACTATCATATTTGATTTTATAATTAAACGGATCTTTACGCGATTTAATTTATGGAACGTAGAGAGAGGACAATGAAAAATACTTTAAGACAAATCAAAGATTGCAAAGATTTTGCTGAAAGTATAGATTTTTCTCTCTTCCTCACAATAAATGAACAGGAACAGATTTAAGACGCAGTAGAAGTTAGAGCAGCAGAAATTCCAGCAAATACTTTGCACTACGTTTAAAATTTTTTTGAATAGTCTCTAAAGCAAATCACGAAACGATCTGTTAATTAATAAATCCTAATGATTTTTATACGTCAGTTTGGCACAAATCGCCGAAATCCGGCAACGCCCTATACTACCGGGTGATCGAGTCAGATCTTGGATGAGAAGGCGTTGTCGAAGGAACATGGCCGTGTCTAAACGAAGTTAACCCTCCAACTGTTCTATCTGAATCAAAATTAGGTCTTTCATATTGATGTTGAGGCCTTGGTCTTGGCTTCATCCCTTGTAATTCATCATACGCACATTCATCCGGATAATTCTCTTCATCAGATTCATCCACACTAAATGCTCGATATGTAGTTTCCGTCTCCGAATTCTTCCTGGAATAACTCCTACCTATCAAGGATTGAGTAACATCTTCTTTCGAACTCTTATCACCTTGACGTCTATCACCATCTAAACTAGGATTGTACCTTAACTGAGCTTTGTGACTTTTGTCCATTGAAGGTAGATCATAGAATTTTAAAACATTTGGATGTCCGTGGAAGTACTTTTCGCTGTAAACGTTTCTATTGTAATAACCACCGTTATTGGCCGGATACATTTCCTCCTCAGTAACATATGGCTTTTCGAAGGCTTCCATTTTATTACCTGATGGAAACCAACCCTGTAAATAAAACAAAAAATAGTATTTGGCAATATCACTAACTATATAATAAGATGGCGGTCCGGTTGTAAAACGCTTTCCTTAAAATCCAAAAAGGTTGTGAACCCTGGCATGTACCAATAAGAAATACACTTTTCTTACGTACATTTGTTCATAGATACAACACCACCGTTCCCGTACGGAGAAGAACATGTTAAGCTGTCGGCCCCGATTTCGCTTATGCAGAATAATTTGTAGAATCGTACATACAATATTATGATTTTTTTTATCAGAACCTCGCCAACCGGTCTGGCCAGTGTACTCTCAAGTTCTCCAGAAATATGTTCTGGAGTGAAAGTAGTTCTAGCAACTCCAGGACTCTGTATTATAGAAGCTGTGATGTGAAGGGGTACTATAAGAAGTCATATTTAGAAGTAATATTAATTAAAATTATTATTACTTCTCTCAACTCTTCAGTAGTTTTTAAAATTTATTATTATCAAGATTAAAACTTACCAAAGAGCTAACACATTGCCTAGTGTTTGTGACTAGAGTTACTGAAGCGTAAGCGGCAGGTGAGGTTGCGGTTTTTGTAGTGTTCCACTCGTTCCCGGTTACTCTTGAAGAGGTCACTTCAGCATACTCCGGCAAAGGCTGAGCTACTTTGTCATATTCCGATTTCTCTTTGCCCATACTCCCTTGACTTGCCAAACAAACTCCGGGCTGATTTTCCATCCATAACAAAGATTCAGTTTTTGTTACAGAATTCTTGTTATAGCAACTACTTAGTGGATGAGATAGCGATACTGCAGCTTTGATGTTCATTTGTGTTACTAAACTTGTACCATTTGAATCTAAAACAAAACATACAATTTAGTTTACATTAAGCGAGCATATGTACATAGTAAATTTATTACGCTTTTAGTGTAAGAAACGTTATGTTTTGGTTTTATTGAATATTCTAAAACACCTACAAACGCTACTTGTCATGATGGACCTATTAAAGAAGAAAACGTGAACATAGCGACTATAACCACTGTCATCAAAACATAGAAAACAGGTAAACGCAAATTGTATTTATTCAGGATTTAAGCGATATAAATGCCAAACAAACCAAAAGAAATTGAGCCAAATTGGCTTTAGATAACTGCGTGAGTCAACAAAACAAATCGCCTCGAGAAACAAAAGAGAAAACATTTACATTTACTGGGTCTTTATTTCTCGGATTTGTATCATTCCTTTGTAGGCGAACGTGAATGCAAAGTGAAAGAGATCCGACTGCACGAGGCCCCGCTACCTTTCAACTCGAAAGTAATCTAACCCTCCCCTCGTACGGTAAAGCCTCCATCATCAAACGAGGCTCGAGCATCCCCTTGCCACCCTCCGACACCCGAAGAATGTTTTTAATTTTGAAATTCTGATGCTGATTCCGCGGAAAAAATGTAAGCATCTCGAGATAAGTAGAATAACGGTTTGTTTTCTGGTAATCTTTCCTTTATTATATGTTACAATGTTAGTTTAAGAGGGTTAACGATTTTGCATCCTTCTCGCTCGCACAATTCAGTATTTTTTTGGAGACTTTCTGGGAAATAAAACTACGGACATTTCGGAGGTCACCCCGTAACTTTGTATGTTAGACTAATATGTGGTCTAGCAGTTAAGTCTGTGGATTAAGACTTGGAGGTACCGGGTTTGTGTCTAATATTATTAAAATGTATTTAACTTACCATAAATATTCGGCAACGCTGATTTTTTCGCGAATATATTGTGTTTTCTGACATAAATAATGCCACCAATAATGATGATTTTGAATAGGGCTATGGCACCAATCAGGAAATAGAACCAAGTTTCCATAACAAAATCTCCAGCCACGATTGAGACATCTCCGTTGTTCGGGTACCTACAATCACAATTAATTTATTAGTTTATAATTTTCGATTAGCTATACTCGTAGATCTTTAACTTGCGCCTTTCACCTGTGAAAACGTTAATAAATAAAGAGTAAACTGTTAACAGAAGACCAGCTGATTATTAGATTCTAATGATCTGTTAATGTTTAATCTAACTGAGAAAGGAATGTTTAAGGAAAACCCGGCTAAATCATATTTACAATTTAAAGCAAAAACAGAATTACACATCAAATATATATATTTTATCTGGGTACCTGAATATATAAATAATGAAGTTGTAGCGAATTATGCAATACAAATTCAAAGAATATAATTAAAATTACTTAAAAGAAAAATAAATTAAACCTCATACAAAATATACTATAGGTAAAAAATGACCTCTAGAGACGACCCTTCAGGGATATTCCCAAGAAGACTTGCAACATTTCCCCTCTGTATAGCAAGGCTATACAGGCAGAAATAATTGCCAACTTTCCTGTGTCCAACCTTTTCCGTTAGCCCTTTCGACAATTTGGCCATGTGGCTAATTAAAAAAGATATAAGGACTAATACTATATTTTTAGGGGTTGTGTGATAACGATATGAGTATAATTCAATTACTATTTACCTTGACATGGGATCCATTCCAACAGATCGTGAATCTATATTGAAATAGACTTTGGAACTGAATGGGCCTAATCCGACGACGGTTTCTGCAGCAATTTGCACTGAATAACTGACTCCAGACGTCAAATTGGTCATAATTAGACTTGTGGCCGTCTGCACAGTAGTATTGATAGCAACCATAGATTTGTTCGCAGGAATATCGAGCCAATTTACGACGACATTATATCCTATTATAGCACCGTTTTGTAATTGGGGCTCTGGAGGAGACCACTTCAAATGTACTGTAGTCGTATTCATTATAAACATTTCGATGTTAGAAGGGGGGCCATCAGGTACTGCAAAGAAATTTGGATTATACAGGATGGATTTTTGAGGCTTGCCCTTACTACTACAACTTAAAAATCCACCTCATATATATTTTATATTTATACCTACTGATGGTAAGCAGTCAAAGGGTGGTAGCAACTGATACTAGCCACAAACGACCGACATCAGTCTCTACCACTATGCTGGCCTAAAGAGGGTGCTTCGCTTAAAGAGGGTTTGTAAGGTTTACATTCTCGATCGCACACTTCAACACTTCAATTAGGAAATAATATTACTGTCATTTTGACAAAAATAAGAATTCATATTGTGTCTATATTTTACTAAAACAAATCTGTATTAATATATGTATGTACTCGTATATGTATCTCTAAAATGTCCGTAATTTTATTTTTAAGTCAGCTGATTGGCTATATTTGCTTAAAGGACACTTTGTGTTTAGCCTTTCAGTCCTGGTTCCAATAAATTGTAGAACCGTAAATAAATTTACAAAAAAATCAAACCCTCGCCAATTCACACCTAGACATGTTTTGGAAAGCTCATCTTCAACTGTAGAGGTTTGGGACTCTATTTTCTAGGGGCTGTAATAAACAAAAAAGGTTTGAAAAAAAATGTCTTACCATCATCTAAGGTCCGAGCGGTTCTTGAGTTTGAGGGTTTACCTTCAAATTTCTTGTAAAACGGCAACAGGAAAAATTCATACTTTGTATATTTTTTCAATGAAGTTATTTCGTAACCAGATACATCATTAGAGTGCAAAATTGTTTTAACATCATACTCGCTCGTAGAATTATCTAGTGGTCTAAAGTATATAAAAAGACCTTCCAAGTAATAAAAGTTTAATATCTCCCACATAAGTTTTATCGTCATCGAATCGATTGGGGTTGCTTCTATTAATTCAACGATATTGTCTTTCATTATGTTAGTTTTAATTTCTGTATGATTAGACCATAAGCCTGTATTCTCGTATTGTATAACAATTGGATCTGAAATGGGACTTGGACCAGAAAGCCCATGTGAGTTTTCAGCTCGCACAATGAACATGTATGTAACTCCAGGCAATAATGATTTTACAACAAAAGCAGTATGATGCACTCGTTTTGCCAAAACTACCCAACCTCTAGAATTTCTTGCAGTATTCTTTCCGGATAGTGTTTCTCTTGTGAAAACTTCCAACTGGTATCCAATTAAAGACGAAGAACCGATTTTATTGTTTTGATTCCACGTTAGCGTGATTGAATCATCTGTTTGATTGTAAATTTGCGGCTTTGTTGGAGCTCCCGGTAATGAAGAGACGTCAGCAGCTCGAAAGAAATGTCTGTTTGGATTCATAGGACTATCAACTAATAATACACCACTCGAGACATATTTGCCATGAGGAGAAGAAGCTACACATGTGTACATTCCGCTATCACTTTTATCTAAATCTCTTAATATTAAATTTCCATCAGTGGATATGTTTCTTCGATTATTTTGTACTAAAGCTTCCTCTTGGAAATACCATGCTATAATTGGCGCAGGTGTACCCACTGCGCTGCAGGGAAAAACGGCCATTGATTTTATAGGTAAGGTTTGGTTAGAGGGTCCGTTTGTTATGATGGGCGGTGGCCGGTCATCGTCTGACGTCACGGTTAGTTTCCCTTTGACAAACGAACTGCCCGCAAAGTTGACGGCAGAACAAACAATAGTGTTCCCGCTATCATTTTTGTTTGTTTCATTAATTGTTAGTATAGTAACTCCATCCACTATTGGCGATGCATGATACTTTCCTCTTGACGTTCCAGGTAAAATAATAGTTCGATTCCCTTCTACACTCCAAAACATTGTTGGCTCTGGTCTTCCAGTTGTGGAACAATTATATTTCGCAAAAGCACCATTTTCTACATTTAAATTAGTTGGTCTCAAAGTAGCTGACGGCGGATCTAAAATAAAATTTAATAAACATTTATTACATATGTAGGTATATTATATATAATACTAGCTATATGACCTGGCATTGCCTATATAATATAGTGGGCAGGGGATTTAAACAGTACCTAGTTATGATATGATATAAACATTACATGCGACCCTAAAACCTCCTACGGCTTTTTACCCTGATCACTATATTACAAACATTATATGGCAAACGCGTTATCCGAATAGACTAATTATACTAATGCCAAAGTACCCAATATAGCCAAAATTGTTATGCAATGGTAACAAATATTTTAGTTACTAAAAGGAGTTGCTACTAAAACTGATTACAACAAATGCTGGTTAACAAATGCTTATATACTCGTATTTGACAAAAGAATACCTAGACACTAAGGTTGACAAAGTCATGTGACTTAATAAATATTTGTATATGGTAGAAAGAGCGAAGGATGTTTAAGACTTTGTACCTGCCGTGTTTCTGACAAATTATTTTATTTCATTGCTTATCAAATCGTATTGTTCTGTTATATTTGCTTATTGATGTACACCTAAGGTTATTAATTATGGAGAAATAATGGCCGAAATCAACAATGACTGCGGTAAAATAAAATATAATTAAAAACACAAAACAAATTAGGACATTTTTCCGAAATCTACATATTGACATTTTGTCTAGAGACCTCTGTTATAGAGACATTGCGAATCTACTTGTTCCTCAACATATTTCCCACCTTGCAAATCCCGCTTATGTAACATTAATTATTATAATAATACAATCTTAACAAGTAGATTCTTAAAAATTAAAAATAAACAAACACAATTCATTTAAATTCAAATAATTATCTACTAACCAACTCCCTAATAAATTTAATAAATTTCAAACTTACCATATACAGTTAAGAACCCGCTCGCACTAACAGCACCGACAGAATTTTCAGCTTCGCAAGCGTATTCTCCTTCATCTGCTATAGTAACACTTTCAAGTCTAAGACTTCTATCATCCAGTACTTTAACACGTCCCAGAGGCATGTTTCCTCCCGAAGCACTTCGTCTCCAAAGAACATCAGGTAAGGGATCCCCTCCGACTCGACATTGGAATGTGACAGAGCCTCCAGTTTGAGCAACAACGTCCTCCGGCCCAGTAATTAGGTACGGCTTAACTGCAGAATGACAAATACAATTTACAAAACGGTTAAATAGTTTATAATTCGTTTAATTAAGATAAAATGTTAGTCTAGATATCTTAATTATGTTAAGCGTTTGTTTTAGGGCTTATTTCGTTAAGTCTGAGTTGGCTAACATTTCCATGCCGTGTATCATGTCACTTACTGTGGATTCTGAGGGTTGCAGTAGCAGATTCTCTAGTTCCTGCTGCGTTTCTGGCAAGGCACTGATAGCGTCCACCGTCACTTTGGCGTGCATCTTGTATTACCAAATTACCACCATCAGCTAAATGCATCCTAAAAATAAATCAAATCATTTAATTCCGTATGGTTAACACGTACACTTGGATACTATCAATATATATTTGTTTCATACAATACTACCATTGCTTGACCGAACCCAATAGCCATACGATCATTAGAACTAAACATTATTGCCATAAAAAAAGACTGTTCTTACAGCTAGGTACTTAATAATTAAATACGTGGCTGTAAAAATGTTATATGAAAAGCAAAACAAGACCACATAACATGACAATATGTATAATGTGTCCTATATACATATGTATATATTTATATGCAATGATTTAACTAAAAACTAACATTTTAAAATATAAATTACTATTAATAATAAATAAACTGCTTCCGTGGTCTAGCGGTTATGTCCGTGCATTTAGACCTGGAGGTACCGGGTTCGATTCCTAGTCGGGACATAAAAATCTTAATTTACATAAATAAATAAAATTAATATTACAAATACAAATAAATTAATTAATTAAATTAATATTTAATTTATTTGTAATATTTCCCGAGTTTGGTACGCTGGAGATATCGACGAGCTTGCCACTTGTCATGATTGGCCTATAGTAAATTTGGCTAAATGTGAATCCGCTTCTTTATAAGTGTGGTTTCTGACCACCCCGAAAGGGAAACGGTCGTGATGATACTTTACTTCTAACATATTGTTAAAAAGTAATTAACTAAAATATTGACTAGGATTAATAAGTCAGCAGTATTTAGACTTTTGTATGATTGCTTGATGAACACTCAAAAATTTCCCCTTCTGCCTAATAGACTTGATGTACTCGACTCTCCCCATCTCTCGACTGTTAATTATTTTATTTTCAAACACAAGTAAATATATGCACCCATAAATGTGGAATAAAAATCTAATAAAAAGTCATAGCGTACAAGTAATTATTTTAATTGATAAATATATACGTTGAACACAATTTAAAAAGAAAATGTAAATAATAAACAAATAAAGCAATAATAAAGAATTATTACATAAAAATTGTAACCGAGACAAGTTCAAGTGTTCCTATAGGTTTCTATGGACGAATAATAAACAATAAACAACAATAAACATAATACTAAAACAAAAATTACATAAGTCATCACTTGCTTTTTAAGAAGCAAGTTCACATTTAGCCAATTTTACTATAGGCACATCATGACAAATGTCAAGCTTGTCTATGTCTCTAGCGTACCAGACTATAGAAATTTCACTTTGTTTTTCAATATTGTGCTCTTGACCAGGAATCCAACCCAGCACCTTTGCGTTTAAATCTACGTCGCTTTATACAAATATGGCCAGTACGTAATAATTATTATTTAATATATTTATGATATTTCTCGACTTTGTTACACAGAACTTGCAAATTGTCATGATGGGCTTATAGTAAAGTTGGCTAAATATAAACTCGCTGCTTAAAAGCAAGGCGCCACCTATCGGACAACAGTAGTACTATGTCAGAAACCTTCGCTGATGTTCTCAGAACAAATTCCAAGTTTCATCCCGATCGCTCAAGTAGTTTTGAAATATTAAAAAAACGGACTTTTCTAATCATCCCCGAAGGGATACTGTGTTGATGATACATTACTTTTACTTTTTAGTTGAGCAAGTTTAATATCTTGTTAATAGATTAATATATTAGTTACATAGATATCGGGTATCAAAGAGGCTCAATAAAGGAGTAGGTAGATCACAAGACTATCGCGTTGCCATCTCCCTATTCACTAGGAGCACTCCAAACTATCCTCCCTCTAAATTTGAAGCTCTCAAAGTTTGCCTTATCAAGCTCTTCAGCTTCCTCATCTACGGTAACTTTGGCATAAAATCTCTTCAACTTCTTATTTGAATATCGTGACTACGTAACTCACTATGAGCACACTTCCTTATCCTAAAGTTTATTATGTTTGATGTAAGTTTCACTTTAATAAATCTGAATGGTTCATTTTGCAATTTACTTGTCTAATTTACAAGTCTGTCTACGTTTTTAAGCGCTTGGTCACTGCTTAATCTTCGCCTTTGTACACTTATTTTGTGCAATAAATAATTTAATAATAATAATAGTCGATTTCATCGCCTCTTCAGCCTTAACAGAGCTAGGCTTCGCACAATGGTAGGGGTGATGACGAGACACTGTACCTTTAACAAACATTACTGATAGTCCATTGCGTAGAGGATGCATGGCAGAGGAGGAGACGGCTGCACAATTGCTAATGGAGTGCTGCAATGTGACTATGCCTAGACTGAAGTTACTTTAGACTGTGGGGACTCTTCAAGAGGTCTGCGGGAACGTGATGGGTCTCCTGACCTTCTGACTAAGTGCGGAGAAGCAACGGTCATCACAATCACAGTTGATTTCATAATTTTACAGTTCCATTCTGAGACTAACTATGGCATAAACCAGTTAATAATTTAAAGTGTTTTTCACTTTTGTTTCAATTGTTATTTGTTAATGTATAAGAATAAATTTACTTATAAGTGTTATTAAATGATAACTTCATGTTAAACAATCAATATTTATAGTACATACAGCAACAAAAAAACAAAGCAATATTTTTTATCTTAGTGCTGGCAATCAAATCTTTTCTTAGTGGCGTTTGTTTTTTAAAGGTCAAAAGATAGGATATTCAGAAAGGGTTCAGTTACTATAACCCTTATTTGCCGTGTTTTCAAAGCAATAATATTTATTTACCTGGTGTCTCCATCAAAGTGTAATGTTTGTCCATTTTTTTTCCAGTAAACCGTCGGTTCTGGAGACCCTCGTGGTGGAGTACATTCTAGGACCACAGTCTCTCCTTGAGCGGTTTTTGAAGACACCGGCTCCAGTCTAAATTCTTCCCTGAGAACTAATAAAAAAAAATTGGTAAATTTATTTGTTTGGTCCACCTCTTTAGGTTGTGTTAGTGGATGTGGCACTATTTTATGTTGCCAGTAAATCGCTTTAATTCGTAGAATTTGCTAACTAAATGTTACTCAAAACGCAGTTAAAATTCAAATTCACGTATTTTTATGTATTATGTATATATGTCATGTTTAAAATTATAAATAGATTGCATCTACAGATACAGATGAATTAGTTTAAAAGGTTTAGGTGTCAGAAAATGTTTTCCTATTGTACTTTGTGCAATAAAGTTTTCAAAGAAATAGATTAAATGAATAATAAATAAAATACCTGCAACATGTAGTGTCGCATTTCGACTTCTTGCTGTTCCATAAGGATTTGTAGCTTCACACCAGTAAACTCCAGCATCTGAATGAGCTCTTCCATGGGTCGCTCTTAAGAAAAAGAGCCCTCCGGCTGGTAGAAGACTTCTATGAGTGTCTGACACCACAGGAATCCCTCCTTTGAACCACCGAATGGTCGGCGTAGGAAAACCACCAGCTCGGCAGTTCAGAGTTACTGGTTGATGACGAGCTACTGTCACGTCTACTGGTTGCTCAATTATGTATGGCGCTTCACCGCTGCCAGAAAATTCATCGTTTATGCCTCCATTCACGGGACCTAAAGAAAGAAAAAATAGAACGTTAATATAAAAGGTAATCTAGGTTAAGCGTGCGATAAAGTACACATGAAGTTTTTGTTCATTGTTATTTTAAATTATATTAACAAAAGGCCTTTTATAGCTAAGGCTATTTTAATAATAGGTGAAGTATGTCATTTGCAGCTAGTCTAAAGCGGTGAACAATAATAATGAGTCGTAAACATAGGCCTGCCAGTGGCCGGGGTCCCCCAAGGATGCTGTATCCCTCTACTCTTTTACTATGTTTATAACAAAACGCGCAGATGTTAGTTTTTGACACTCGAATTGATGTATGGCTATTGTTGTGCTGGGTATTAAATGGCGACGTAAAATCGATGATGAAAAAATTCGATTCGGAGTCGGCTTTTCGCGAGAATGAACTTACTTATTGACTGCTATCGTTTTTAGGTACAAAATTGTTTTTGTAGACGAAATCAATAGGGATTACTCTTTTGTGCAAAATAATTGTGTTTATTTATTCACGTGTACCAACGTTGTGAATGCGGTCCGATACGAGGGCTAATCTATAATTGAATCTACATTCGATCTCCTATCGTTCGATTTTTGTATAAAATACTGTTTTTTTTGTATTATTTATTCCTCGTCATATTTGCTACATAAGCTAAAACTAACAAATGCTTATATAATAATAATCTTTATTTTATATTTTGCAAATGTATTCCTAAACAAAATAATACAAGCCATAAATCAGAATCTTGAACAAACAGATGATATTTGAAATGATGTGTGTTTATTTTATTATTTATAACGTTTTTTTCTCAAGGTGTCCTTTATAAAAAACGCATTGTGCACAGAAGATGAATAGATTACGACCATGACAAGGCAAAGGAATGAATGAATGTTACCATGTGAGGATCTCGCAAAAAATATCGACTAGCCAACACCCAGTGTAACAGTAATAAATTTTCTGTCAACCTCATAAAGAGCCCTATACACCAGCTATGATATGGCAAACTTCGAGGATAAGAAATAAAAGCAAGATTTAGCAGATTGCGTAGAACGTAAAATATTGTTTATGTTGATCTGGATACGTTGGTTTATCGCACATAAAACCACTTTATTGGATAGTTGAATGTTAGGAAGCGTCTATGTTCTATTTATTAACACTTATGTAAGGAATATTATATTGAATAAGTTTTTATGTCCTTTGTCATTCGTCGCGGCGACGGTTTTTAATTAATGTGACTAAAACTAATTTCGTCTAATGAGCATAAAATCAAGGAACTCGTATGACGACATAAAACCCTGAGGGAGTGATTTTTAACTTCCATGCGACTAGTTATGCTCTATTGTTCAGAAGTCGTTATACAAAAAAATATTGGGGGTGCACTATGTCCCCCTGTTAAGTTTCGCTTCGGGCTGTGTTGACACGCGACGCGTCACGGGAAAAAAATATATCAGTTATAGATACACGGTTTTCACATTGGAGATTGGACGCCACGCGTCTGGCCGTCGTCGGTGACGATGTCGCGCCAACACGTAAATGTGTTACAAGTCCGTTTGAAGTTGCTATATTGCATTTTTTTTGTTGATCTGAAAGTGACTAAACAAAATTAATAGCTCTCGTAAATGGTCGAGAACTTTTATGTCTTCGATTGCACTCTGCGAGAGAATCCAGGTTTATAGGCGCTGCCTTTAAAATAAAATTCAAAACGTACTTTTATCAATTCTGGTATTGCATGCAATAAATCTGTCCGCGTTTTAACTTCATTATAAGATCAAAGGTTTCATAAACGAGATATCTTTGATCGGAATGTTATGTTAAGAAATAAGACATTGACGAGTGATATAAAATGAGTTAGAGTTAATAAAGATATAAAATGTGTTTTTAATAACGTTTCGAAATTGTTTTGCTGTATATTTTTGTGTAATGTTTAATATTCTAACCGTTTTTGTAACTGCAATCTTGATAACTCCACCCATCGTTACTGCACCCTGTAGTAATTCGATAGTTGTTACTCTCACAATGTCAAATATCTAACCAAACGGCTATGATTGGCTCCCTTAGGAGGCAATCACGATTTTGAAGTTTCAATGAACACGTGTTCTAATTTGAACCCCTCCTTGCAATATGACGCCTAACCTCGTTATTGCGACGAAAGTTGTCGTGAATTTTTGGCTAATTGAGCACATTTAGGGAGATTGCTACAAAGTCGTTAGATGTTATTTCCTTAGTTAATTGCATTGAATGTTTTAAAGACTGTAAAATAATTATTAATATTTTTTAAAGTTATATACTAATATCTAATAATAATGCTAATACTAAGCCAGACGAACACGTTTAGCAAAGAAAAGCTGAAGATCTGGCCAGCTTGGTCAGTGTAGGCCAAATTCTCCAGAATTTTCTGAAAATCTCCAATAGTGGAGGTCTAGAACTCTTTAGGGGCTGTGATATAGATGAACAGTAAAAAGATGCACAGTCTGGTGATGATAACAATGAAACAAATTTTAAGGTCAAACATTATTTAAACAAAAAACACATATATCGTCTGGATAAACCACTAACGTAAGATCCAAAGTGAGTTAGATAATTGAGTGTCTTAACGGAAACATGCTAGCACTTTTAATAAAGAAGCCAACGGTTTTTATACACCACATGTGTATACTCTGAACAAATAACTCACAAACGGTCACAGAAATACGAGAAACAAATAACCAATGAAATGTCACGGTTAATGAAATAACACTTTGTTCTTTGGACAAAAAATGAGACGCGTGTAGTTCGCACATGTGCTACGAATTAGCCGGCATCTTTCGCGACAGATGGACGGATTACTTTAATGTGAATTTCGTGAGTTCTTCACTGTTTTTCTTAAATTCTGCTTTCTTGCAGCTTTTAAGCTATTGACTAACACCTAGGGACCGGGAATGCTAATGCAAAGCCAATATAGTTTTACCCGATTTTTAGCTAAACTTCTCCAGTGAACCTTTTGCAGAATTAATAAATGCAACTGATAAAAATATTTATCAGCGGCATTTCGGTGAAAGCGTTCTAGAACGTCATTGCGTTAAACGTTAAATGTTTTAAATTAGTATTATTATTAGCTACACACAAATGAGTACAACACATTTTTTAAATTTCAAATCTTTACAATACAGTTCCAGTACTACAGCATGCAATTATGAAACATTTACATATATTTAAAAATAAAAATAACAATACAATACCCACAGTCATAAATATTAATTTAGTTTGCTCGCCGTCCACAGCAAATTACTCCTTGCCAAATGCCAGAAACAATCCACTATAGAGAGCGAATACCCTATTTAGGATTTTTTATAATGATAATTTATTAACGATTCCACAAGTTGGTATTAGTGGAACCGCGGTCGACAGATTAACGTGCTTTCCGATGCATGGAAACAGTGGTGTTGTAAAACTATTACTAATGTACCTACGTAAGAAAAGTGTATTTCTCATTGGTGCATGCCAGGGCTCAAACCGAACTTCATTATTTTTTTAATTTTAAGGAAAACGTTCCTAGATCCTAGCCACTACCGCACTATTAACATAATTGCTTTGCAATGTCTAATTACGCGAACCGTCGTCATTGAAGTAAAATACCATTACAACAGTAATCGGGATGATTACATTTGGCTAACATTACTATAGGCCCATCATTACAAGTGGAAAACTCGTCGCGTACTAGACCTATAATTTTAATATTGTTTATAATTAAAGGCATTTTCTAATGACTAAACATTACACTAAGACTTTGTTACGAGTAGTGAAAAATAAATTGATTTTTTTACCCGTTTCTTTTAAGTCAATGATTTAAGGCAATTTGTTGTCGAAGTATCGGCTTTCAGTAACCCCGTGTCTGTTGCATCTAATTTGAAGATGATACACAGCAAAGCTTATTTTTCGGGTCGATTAGGTTAATACAGGTCTAAGTACAGTTGAAATAAAGTTTAAATTCGTACATGGTTGGGTTAAGTTGTGAAGCGGAAATATAACCATTATGCTCTTCTGTAAACACGGTTGTTGCCAACGACATACACTAAGAAAAAGCTTACACTATAACTACGAGTACCTACTAAACTATTTATTTTAGGTGGATTTTTGTATTACGCTAGAGATATCAACGAACATGCCCCTTGTCATGATCATGATAGTAAAGTTGGCTGCTAAGCTGCTGGTCTACTGCTAACGCTTACTTATTGGACCACTTTGCTGCTTCGTCTTCTACTAGCAGGAGTAGAAGACGAATTCATTCAAAAGAATTAAATTAATGACGTTTCATAAATGCCTGTGAATAAAGATATTTTGACTTTAACTTTGAATGTAATAAATAAATAATAATAAATAAATATTTCCAGACAGGTCACACAGCGCCATCTAGTGTCCGTGGTAAGCTACGAGGCTTGTGTTACGGAAATTAGATGGTTGATAAACTACATATTATACTTTTTTTTTGTAAATATATACATATTATACATATAAACACCCAGACCGAGACAAATTATACGATGTACAACTTGCCCCCGGTGGGAATCGAACCCACGACCTCCCGAGTTCACGGCAACGTTTGTTACCACTAGACCACGGAGGCGGTCAATGTGAATCCGCTTCTACAAAATCGTGGTTTACTTTTATTTTATATTATTACCGTTAAGCATTCTTTAACAGTCGACCTTGAGGACAAACGAGAAATCAGATATAAATATGAGACGGCGCAAAAATAAAATTTAAAAGAGACAGTTATTGCTATATTATACACATATAATAACTTAATATCAAATACATTTAGTACTTAATATATACTATACATTTTGTGGGTTACCATGAAACACCATGCTAGTTTTCACAAGGGCACTGAGGAATCCCGTGTCGATCTCTTCAATGCTGACATTGCAATGATTAGACGAGCTATAAGGAATGGGCTTTTGGAGTTTGTGGACTGATTTTAGAAAATTCGCTCGCTATTGTTGTTATTTATTATTTATGTTTTCTTTTTCGTATTGCTATTTATTTATTTAAATTCTTTAACGCACTTAAAAATAGTACAGAAGCGAGCTATAATGCCAGTAGGCATTGTTTACCAGCTAACCTTGGGGATCGAGTAAGGTGATAGGCAGGATGAAAAATATAAGAAATTTTAATGATAATGTTAATAGGTTACTTAACTAATTATAATATACACATTATACCTACACACATACACGTACATCATAACTTAAATAAATACACAGTTATTTAAATAGTTATTTGTGATGTTTTCTTATTATATTATCGTATCTAATGTTTTATTTAATTTATTGTTCTTCCAGAATTCGTTTTTGACTTTTCAAAATTGCCTGTTTTCAATTGCATCTACTTGTATCTGTGATTGTTTGTTATCGCCTTCATGGTTTAGTTTTTTTTTTATTTATTTATTTATTATATGATAAACCTTACAGCTATATTCCCAGATCAATAAAAAAAACAGATTAAAATTGCCTCAGCCAACATAGGTTCCACTATTTACTTGAAAGTTATGTTAAATTCAAACTAATATCGCCACAAACCAATCATAAATCTATGATAATTTATTTAATGAAGTAATATACAAACAGTATAAAATAATTAGAATATAAATTAAAACTACTTAAAAGTAAAAATTAAAATAAATATAAACTAAACCTAATAAAAAATAAACTATAAGTAAAAAATGTCCTCTAGAGACGACCCTTCAGTGATAGTCCCAAGAAGACTGGCAACATCAGTTATGTTAATGAATTTAAATTTAAACAGATATTAAGAAAAGAAAATAATAATAAACTATAACTAACTTAAACATAAAACATAAAAATTGCAATAAATATAAAAATACTAAACTAGATATTGGGTAATAACATTGATCTAGCGAAAACACAGTTTTTACATATATTTTAGCTGTAAGTCTTCCTAAATCTGGTTTGGAACTGAAATGTCCTGGTTGGTTGAAATCCCAGTTACCAAAATTTGGAAATGTATGTCTATTATGGTAGCAATTTCACTGAAGCTAGAGAAATACGGAAATGTGTATGCGACAGTTGACGTTTTCCTTTTTGGTGTTTACGTTACTTTAGTGGATTGGGCAGATGGAATAACATTTATATTTGTACATTTACTAATATAAATTGCTCAGTGCTGTTGTTGCCGCAAACCTGTGGAACAAGCTGCCGGTAAATATACGACAAGCATCCAACCGAGTGTGGGCGGTGGTGGCTCGGTTGTAAGAACGCGTTCCTTATATCCTACAAAGGTCGGTTCAAATCCACCCGGCATGTACCAATGAGAAATGCACTTTTCTTACGTACATTTGTTATAGATTTAGAGTTAGAGTTAGAGTGCACGCGATGACTCTAGAAGTTCAAAATGACTGGCTAACTTTGGGCGATTTTTGCATCCCTCCAGCCCTAAAGTGGCGCACACTAATGTACGATTGGTCTCCGGCGTTGCTAAAGTTCTACCTAAACGCTTTTCAAATGTCCCTCCCGGACCAGAGTAATCTGGTAAGGTGGGGAAAAGCTACGGAAAAGAACTGTACATTGTGTGGTGCTGCCATAGGAACTGCTAGACACACACTTGTAGGGTGCGTTACTCTCCTAGAAAAGGGCTATTACTCACGCCGACATGACAAAGTCCTAGGTGTTATCCGTGAAGCAGTAAGTCTTTCTATTGCAAGAGCCAGAAAGGGACTGACTACAAATAAAACTTTGACCACATTTGTAAAGGAAGGGCAAAGCACGAAAACTAAATGCAAGCCCACCTCGATCCTTGGCGCCGCATCAGACTGGAAAATTCTCATGGATACATTTGAACACCATTATAGGATCCCAGATGAACTAGCTGTATCAGCCTATAGGCCAGACATCTTAGTGTTTTCTCGGAACTTGAAAAAAGTTATCCTTATTGAACTTACCGTTCCGTGGGAATCAAATATTCCAAAAGACCACAACATGAAGTCGAATAAATATTATGATCTCACAGAAGAAATGATCAGGAACGGGTTCAAGACTCAGCTTTACGCAGTGGAAGTTGGTGCAAGAGGAGTTCCAGCAAAATCTTTGCATCACTTACTGAAAGAATTGGGCCTAAGCAGGTCTGCCGTCAATACATTTATGGAACGAGCTTCCAAGACGGCATTAACGGAATCATACAGTATTTGGTTGGGTAGGGAGAGAAGTAGAATGGTGGATGGTGAGCGTATTATCGCGCAATAGAAAAAAAAGGAGGCCTCCTTTTCTTAAACCAGCCAATTGTCGGTCGCAAGCCCGAGACACCATTCTTCTCATCTCTTACCCACACACGATGGACCCGGCACCCGCACGGTGAATCCATGGAATGCTTAGAAATTTGTCTTCTTCACCACCGTTCCCGTGCCTCGAAGAGCACGTTAAGCCGTCGGTCCCGGTTCCACTAATACCAACTTGTGGAATCGTTAATAAATTGTCAATAAAAATTGACATCCTATTCCTCGCCAAGCCGTCTGGCCAGCGTGGCGAGTGTAGGCCAAATTCTCCAGATATATGTTCTGGAAGGCCCATCTCCAGCAGTGGAGGTCTAGGACGCTGTGTTCTAGGGGCTGTAATGATGATGATGATCCAACCGAAGCATTTTCAAAAAAATGGTATATTCATATTATTTAAATAGCTCATAACAACTCATTTAGTTTATTTATTATATTATTATATGTAGTGTATGTATTAATTTTATGTAATGTATGTACCTAATGTATTAATAAAAAGTTATGTGTATGTATTATTAGTATTTAGTTTATTATTGTAGTTTAGATAATATTGCATATTTATTACGCAATCATATTTCTCTAATTGCACCTACCTTACGTCTTTAATGTTCTACAATGTCCCTAAGGTTGGCTGTCAGAGAATGTCTGAGTTTTAATAAATAAATAAATAAATAAATATAAGTATAGTCAACTCAAACTATAAACGACATGATTGCTGATTTCTGCTGGGAGGTGCAACGTGATTGCCCTACTACACCTAACTTACTTAAGTCGCGAAAAAGCATATTGTTATTATAGTATTAAATGTTTTTTTTCTTTATAAGTAATACATATAAATAAGTAAAAATCTAGAAGCTACATGAACGAAATCCATATTTATGATATTAATGTAAATAAAATACAACTTCTCTGCACCAAAATTTGTACTAATATATGTATTAACTATACCACTTAGTTTTAGATACTTCGTAAGTTAACAAAAATGTAGGTATTATAATGAAATTTGTATAAGTTACGCAAAGTTTAGGGTTGCAAAATTTTGTTTAACCCAAAATAAACTAATAATTTGAGTGTTAGTTTTGGACTCTCATCATTAAACTGAAATAATACAAATATGCTTAGTCACGTGCTTAAATGCATACACATGTGACGTTTTTTTATCATCAGCATGTATCTCTCCACTGCTGGATGCTAAGGCTCGACACTGCACGCGGTCTTTTGCAACCCTTATCCGACCCCCACTCGACCTTCTTTAGGTCATCTGTCCATTTGACGGAGGGACCGTACACTATGCATTGTCCAGTAAGTAGTTCCCACTCTAGAACCCGTTTGCCCTATCTGTCGTCAATTTTGCATTAGTTATGTCCAGCCCATTGCCACTTTAGCTTTGAATGCTATATCAGTAACTTTAGTTCTTTGACGAATATCAACGTTTCAAATCCTATCCATCAGAGGAATAGCTCTCTCCATATCTCGCCAAGTGATCTTGAATTGTAGACTAGACTCACAACCATAACAGACAAGACTTTTGTATTTAAACATTGTAGTATAGACGATATGAGGATGTACCAAAGTTTCCCGAATGTCGCCTCTCCTAGCTGAATGCGAATGGCTTCTTTTGCTGAAGTTGGCAGCGCCTAGCTGAATAGTATTTTCAAGGTAGAATTTCTGCACAAATTCTAGAATGGCATTTTCCACGTAGATTTGCCTCGGCTTGCGTGGCCATTAAACATGATTTTAGTCTTGTTCAAGTTCAATCCGAGACCAACTTGCTTGCTAAGCCGTTTAGCATTCTGCTAAGATCCTTGTCATCGTAACGTCTTTTTTAGATTTAGACTTACGACTAATTTGGACATTTCATGTTTTGTTTCACGTCAACGTCCTTTACCTACCTGCAATCATCTACCACACTCCCAAAGGTTAGCAGATAAAATGCTGAGATGCATTTAGTTCACCGTTGTAAATATTTATCATTGTCAAGTTTTTTTATTCATTAATTTATTTTTAATAAACAACGTTTTATGAACTCATAGAACTTAAAAATAAATAACGCCTACGTGAACTCATTATGTATCCTCGAGCATCAAATCTTTTTCAAGTTTTCAATAGAGTTTATGTTATTTATAAACTAAGTAAATTGTATGTCTGTGACAAGTTGTAAATTACAAAAAAATACGAAGCCGCCTCGAACTGCACTATCAAAGCGTAAAAAAGTTAAGCTAATGTTAAACGACGCTTAGCCGTTGTGTCTAATGTGTGATGGTGCTGCGTAAAATGCGGTACAAAAAAGCTATAATAAAAATAAACAAGCGTCAGTGGGTCTCGGCTAGGGTGAGTTACAATAGACTTTAGCCAGTCATTGTGATCGACTATGGCATTAGAAATGTTCTATCTTCAATCTCTTTTATCTAATTTATTTGTCTTGTTTTATTAACCTTGACTTGTACTAAGAAATCAATACAATCCATAATGCTATAAACGAGAAAAAAAAAATCTGTGACTTCGTGCCGCGTCGTCTATCTGATTGTTTAGCTTCACTTACTACTTCAGTTACTAACTACTGAACGCATTTAGTTAAAATTTATCTAATAAGACTGAGTTGCACCAAAATTAAGTTGTTTTTTTTTTCAAAATCAAACTCAAATTATTTATTTACATGACATGGGCTAGTAACAATGGTCTTCTTATTAAATCTTTGTTACTAAACAACGTTCTACATGACTGCCCTATTAGACGTATATTCAATAGAATTATTATTTAATTTATTTTATCTCCCCAAAAAATGTTTAACATCACAATAACAATTATTTTATAAAAAAATATTATTGTGATAACACACTATTACCTCGGCAAACTACGCCCATCAAACGGTAATTTTAGTTTTAAGTTTTATTTGTAGTGTAGTGTAGTTTTTTTTTTTTCTTTTAATCTTAGGTTTTATTTTTAATAATTTAAAAAAATGTCAGAAATATTTAAAATTTAGTCAATGTAAGCTCTTTCACATTGTCCGGTAGATGATTATATTATATATTGTGGTAGCCATTAAAAATGCCGTCAGCTGGTACATTTTGTTACAATTACAGATTTAATTTTGATACAACCCAGCCTAAGTGTTCCTTGAGTTATATTACGTCTAAATCCAGTACATTTTAACTTAAGGTATTTTGGGATATAGAATACTTTAAGCTAAAACTGGGGATCAATTTCTTTATTGGTAAATAATTTTATAACATAAACGTTGGATCATCATCATGTACCTCACCACTGCTGGATGTAGGCCTCCCCCAAGGCTCGCCACTTAATGCGATCTTTCGCCACAATCATCACTGTTGGTTACTATATCTGATAGTTTTTAGATTTCTCTTGTTTTTAGTTTTATATTCTTCTGTTGTTTTTTTCATTTCACTGTGTTATTTATTGTATATTTTGTGTATTATCCATTAGTAAGAAATGTAAATGGAATTAGGATAAGCTTATCAAATCTTATTTACACTATGTACTATCAACTATAATCACTATAAATTATTCTACAAAAAAAAGATGAAATTTCGTTTCCGCGACTGTGAGTCAACACGAACAAGCACATAGTCGGTTACAAGACCAAGACATTATTGTCCTCTCCTAGTCACACACGATTGACCCGGCACTCGCATGGTGAAACAGAGCACGTGAAAATAAAAAAGCATTTAAAAAATGCGTAGATTTAAAATTTAATAAACTTACAGTACGACGTCTTTTTTAAAATTTATGACCAGCCCTTTATATTATGTCTATGAACTTTATGATTTATTTCTCTCATTTTGTTAGCCTTCAAACTTTAGAATAATAGAGTGTAAAATACACGGATAGTCTTTTGATGTTATCATTTGGAATTTTCATGATTCTAATCACGATTTTAGTTCTCTATTGTACAAAAATAGCGCCAAAGTTTGTTAGGTCGTATGCATTGACTTAAGAGAGAGGAGACAAATTTCTAAGCATTCCATGGATTCACCGTGCGGGTGCCGGGTCCATCGTGTGTGGGTAGGAGATGAGAAGAATGGTGTCTCGGGCTCGCGACCGACAATAGGCTGGTTTAAGAAAAGGAGGCCTCCTTTTTTTTATTGCGCGATAATACGCTCACCATCCACGATGATTCTGTTAATGCCGTCTTGGAAGCTCGTTCCATAAATATATTGACGGCAGACCTGCTTAGGCCCAATTCTTTCAGTAAGTGATGCAAAGATTTTGCTGGAACTTCTCTCGCACCAACTTCCACTGCGTAAAGCTGAGTCTTGAACCTGTTCCTGGTCATTTCTGTGAGATCATACAGTCTGAGCATTAGTTATGTAATTAACTTTTTATAAATAATTTATAGAGATGCAGGGGCACGGTTGATGAGAAATACACTTACGTATATTTTATCAAAGATTTATACCGCCGATTCCTGTGCATCGCGCATCGGAGAGAACGATAAGCCGTCTTCCGCTTTCGGTCCGAGTTGGCGAGTGAATGCCAAATTATCCATAAATTTAATAATTTAGTTCCTTTTTCTAGTTTATTAATTTATTTTCTATGTAATTGTATTATTATTATTAATATAAATAACAAACTATTTAATAATAAAAAAAACAATTAAACAGGAAACAAAATACATAATAAAAAGTTTAAGCTTATTTAAACTTAAATTTATTCATTACATCTCCTAGAACACAGCGTCCTAGACCTCCACTGCTGGAGATGGGCCTTTCAGAACATATATCTGGAGAATTTGGCCTACACTCGCCACGCTGGCCAGACGCTTGGCGAGGATATGATGTCAATTTTTATGACAATTTATTAACGATTCCACAAGTTGGCATTAGTGGAACCGAGACCGACGGCTTAACGTGCTCTCCGAGGCACGGGAACGGTGGTGTTGTAAATCTATGACAAATGTAAGTAAGAAAAGTGTATTTCTCATTGGTACATGCCGGGTGGGTTTGAACCGACCTTTGTAGGATTTAAAGTACGCGTTCTTACAACCGAGCCACCACAGCGCAAATTCATTATGTATTATACTTATTTGTGTAATGGAACTTATGGCTGAGATTCAGATAAACTTCGTTTGGGGACCAGTGGCCTAAAAAATGTAATAGTTTTTTTAGTAAATAAACGTTTTTTAGTATTATTATTTCATATAAAATGCCCGGATGTCACAATAGGTCAAAAATGGTATCATTTGAGGCCATCGCAAAAAAATATTTGCTTAGTAGCTGTCTCAAAGGCGTTTGATCTGATCGGCTCCAGTTCGCAAACTACTTGTTTATTCAGCCGTGTTCGTCTGTCTTCGTATAAATTATACTATTAGTTTGACATTTATTTGGACAGATTCCGTTCTCGGTTTAAGCACTATACGAGTTTGTTTTTTTAGTTCGAATGATTAATTACCTACTTTGATATTTTTAGGTGTCCTACTTATCTGATTTATGTTAAGTTTTGTATCAATGGCATTTGTACATAATTTTTATGAAAATGTATGGTGAAGTGATGTAGCCTGCAGTGTTGTCGCGGCCGGGCGGGAGACGTCGCTTCAGGTCGACATGATTATGTTATTAGACTTCGTTATAAGTCTGAAAATTATCTTCGAATGGACTTTTCTATACATTTAGTGCGGCGAATGGTTTGGTTGGCAATAGACAATATTTCAATAATTTATTAGCATTACAGTAAATTTAAAAAAAATAATGCTATTCAATTAAAATACTTATTATTATTATTATTAGTCTAACATTCGTATTCTTATACGTTTCCTTAACGGGTCCTTCACTCAATTACTCGTATTCCTTCCAGCTGTCAAACGAAGGGATGTCTCGGCAGTCGATATGTCATTCCAGCAGATATTCAGATTCATTTACCGTATCATCTGCTCGCCAGTGGAACAAACTTCCACTGACCATCAGACAAGCTCCTTCCATTCACATCTTTAAAAAACTACTTAATACTTTCTTTTTAAACAAGCAGAACAATATATTTTAACTCCACAAATTTCTACTTCCTAATAATATATTATCCTCATATATGTATATCTTCTATAATACTTATATATTGATGAGTATTTATGTAGTCTATGTATTCATACTATTTATGTAGTTTATTGGTTAGAATTGCACCCCACATATTTATACTGTCTCACTCTCCCAAAGGTTAGCTGGTAGAAAAAGCCGAAATGGCTTTAAGTTCGCCTTTGTACATACTTTTAAGAAAAGTGCAATAAAGTATTTAATAATAATAATTATGCTCGAGGAATAGAAACCTTGAAATCTCCTTGAATAGTGTATGTACATATATGTTATCTTCGGATAATATTTATTATTATTTAAACTTTAATTGGAAATATTTTATTTGATGTAAATTAAAATACATTAAATATAAATTAAAATCTACGTAAATAATAAAATTTAAAATATTTGAACTAAAAATAAAAAATGTCCTCTAGAGACCAACATTTCCATTTTGTAAAACCAATAAATAAATAAAAATAAAAGTAAATCTGACATAATGATTATTTAGAATACGGGAACGCATTTAATGTAAGATATCCGGAATTATTTAAAATGGTAACGTATACCTTTGGTTTGGAGAGTTTACAACTAAGAATACCTAAATCAAGGATCTCTTGAGGGAATCAAGTGAACGCGGCGAACGACTCAAACTTAGCTGTTAAGGCACGCAGGGCCAACAGTGGATAGATTTAATTTTATTTTATTTAACTTAATTTTACTTTGTATTATTTAATTTTATTTCATTTATTCAATTAGATTTCTCCGTGGTCTAGTGGTAACAAACGTTGCCGTGAACACGGGAGGTCGAGGGTTCGATTCCCACCGGGGGCAAGTTGTACATTGTATAATTTGTCTCGGTCTGGGTGTTTATATGTATAATATGTATATATTAAAAAAAAAAAAAAAGTATAATATGTAGTTTATCAACCATCCAGTTTCCGTAACACAAGCCTCGTAGCTTACCACGGAAACCAGATGGCGCTGTGTGACCTGTCTGGAAATATTTATTATTATTTATTATTTATTTTAGATGTTTCATTACTTCAATTATTTTATTTTGATTTAGGTAAATTTAGATTTTAAATAATTTTAGTTCTGAGATTATGTTATGTTTAGTTTATGGCTGACTTGATTATTGTTTAACTGTTGTGTTATAGCATGTGGTGGTCGCCTATAATAGGTGCAGCATCAGACTTTTGATTTAGCCTTAGGTACAAATGCATGGGAGCTTTTGGCACTGTTAGCGACCCTATTAGTAATAAGTAAATAAATTAAATTACAATAATTAATTAATTTTATCATCGTAAAAATTTACTATATCCGACTGAACCATCGATGTACGAGGGGCGTTCAAAATATTCTCGGTATGTGGATAAAAACAAACAAGTACGAAAAGTTTGATATTTTTATTTTTCAATATACTCCCCCCCTATGTTCATACACTTATAAGATCGATCAATTATTTTTTTTAATCCCTCATAAAAATATTTTTTATCTTTGGTGTAAAAATGCTCCTCCACGGCCGTCTTCAACGCTTCATCGTCAGAAAATTTATTTCCACGCAGATCCTTTTTAAGATTGGGAAACAAAAAGAAGTCGCTTGGGGCTAAGTCCGGACTATAGGGTGGATGAGTAACAGTTTCAAACCCACATTCAACAATAGCTGCCTTGGCAATATGAGCAGTATGGACAGGGGCGTTGTCATGCAGAAGCAGAACACCTTTGGTTAACTTTCCTCGCCTCTTTTCTTTGATCGCATCTCTTAATTGACGTATAACGTTAGCGTAGTACTGCCCTGTGATATTTACACCTTTTTCTTTATAATCGATAAGCAAAACTCCTTCACAATCCCAAAATATTGTGGCCATGACCTTGCCAGCTGACGGGATTACCTTGAACTTCTTGGGATGAGCTGAACCCTTAATGTGCCACTGCATGGACTCCTGTTTGCTCTCTGGGTCATAATGATGAACCCAGGTTTCATCTCCAGTAACTATTTTTTGCAGCACCTCATCGGGATTTTCACCACACAGGTCGATAAAATCTGAACAGCAAGCCACACGCATATCCTTTTGAAGAAGCGTCAGCATTCGCGGAACCCATCTTGCACTTACTTTTGACATATTAAGATGGTCATGTATAATGTCATGTACGGTACCAATAGAGAGATTGGTTACTTGAGCTATAGATTTTACCTTCACTCGGCCGTCTTCCAATATAAGTTTTTCCACTTTATCAATATTTTCTTGTGAGGTAGCCACTACAGGCCGGCCAGGTCTAGGGTCATCTTCAATACTCTCCCTTCCACGCTTAAATTCGCTTGACCATTTTTGAATAGTAGATAAAGAAGGAGCAGACTCACGGTAAACACAATCCATTTCCTCTTTTATGGTTTTTTGATTTTTACCCTGTTTTGTCAAGAATTTTATGACGGATCGGTGCTCTAATTTCGTTAAAATTGTTAATTCGCTCATGGTGTTCATGTTTGTTCGGCAATTGCAGAAAAACAAAAGAACATCTCGGTTCCAATTTTACTTTTTTTTAATGTCAATGGATGAATCTTAGCGGCCAGTAACAAATATATATATAAAAGAGGTTGTAACGTATCAATACCGAGAATATTTTGAACGCCCCTCGTATATAGATAGGCCCTCACTGATATAAAAACGTTCCCGTAAAACCAATCGAAGTAGTAGTAGCTGCACCAACAGTCGCGAAATAGCAAGCGTCGAGAGCGCTTAATATTAATATTTATATCAAATAAAACTATTCTTTTTGTATCCATTGTAATATAATTTCTGATGAATAAAGCATGTGTCATTATCCTTGCTTGAGAATTGCCCCCCAAAGTTGGTAGGTACACAAAGCAAGCGGCACGTTTTTAAGATATACATCGATGGAGTGAACGAACCAAATGAAAATATATATTTTTTAATTTAAATATATGTAGGTGCGTTTAATTGGTATGCCTAATGATTTAGGTAGAATGTAGATAATAGTCGTCGATTTGTAGATGTTTAAAAAACAGATGCGAGACGAAAATTTACGCATATGTGTTTTGTTACACTAATGAGGAATGTCAATAAGTTACGTTCCTGTTTTACCGTCAAGTCCCCAAAGGGCAATTAGGTTTGTTTGGTATAGCAGTTTTTATTACGTGTTGTGAGTTCTCTGGCGTACAAATTCAATACACTGTAAGTTAAAATTAATAGGTGGTAGGCAGACTGATGGTGGTAATTTGCCCAGTCTGCTGGGGGGGGAAGTATCCACCGTTCGTGCCGATAAACCCAGTAAAGTGAAAAAGAAACACGTTTCGGGATTAGGCTCGAATTGCCGTCATGCATAGTCAAGCCGGCCTGAGTGTTTGATTACATTTGCTAACATTAATGGACCTCGCGCGCCACTTACCATTAGGTGGGCGCAAAGTTACAAGTCGTGCAAGTAAAAAAAAAACATTTTATTGTGCAACTAGGTATATTATAATGTTGTATTGCAAGCTATACTTATACAATATGAAAAAATACATGGACATATGAAGAAATACACACTTGTTTAATTTTTTTATGTATACTTTATTTGCGTCCGTCTAGCGGTTAAGTCCTTGGATTTACTACCGCTACGCTAGAAAAAGTACGTTTTGTTTTTTTTTTTTGGTTCTCTTCTCCCGATGGATGACGAATGAGGTGATTGGGAAGGCAAAGGGTCTAGCCCATACAGCCAAGTCTGACGTAATATATCTTTGTTTTTCATGAATTAATGAGGTCATCATCAAATTCCAGATGCTGCAGAATTTGATGCTTTTCTTGGAGTCACTCGCGGAACCATCCACTGCTCAAACACGTCGGGTAAAATATGGGAGTTGACAGCGCGGGAAAACCGCAAAAAATAAACTGCAACTTGTGCCCCATATTTAAAGTCCAATTTATCGTTTTCTATAATTATTCACATTGTAGCACATTATTAAACAAAACAACACCACTTTTGACCAATAATATCCACAGTAAATTAATTTACAAAACAAAAACTTGCACTTGACATGTCCACGCAAAATGGGTCAAAGAACTCCCGTTTTTTTTTTTTTTTTGTACTTCGTTTTTTTTTTTAATTTGCCGACACGATCCTACACCGCCTGCGTTGCCGTATAATTAAATAATTACTAAATTAAACGCGTCTAAGCCGAAAAAAAAAATATTCTGTACTTTTATGTGCAGAAAATAATAAATAATTTAGTTTTTTACTAGACTATTTTCATAGAGTTGATGACGATTATTTTAACAACGCACAATTTTTCGTGTCTACTTTATTTTATTAATGTTTCGCATTAAATTGTGTTTTTTTAATGAATTAAATTTTAATTCGTAATAAAACTACCTAGTTTTAAATAAATTAATCATTATTTTCTAATACCGTGTAGTGTATTAACGCAACTGTAACTAAAACTATTTGTTTGCCAGTTTTGGTTACAGAATATAACATACCTAATTATTTAACAAAATTCATAATTTATTTGTGTTTTTGGAACAAAAATAAGTTTTTATTTGGGGAAGTTTTTTTAACCACAAATCTTAGTTGGTACGGCAAGGCACTAATGGGGTGGGGGAATTTGGAATTTAACTCCCAAGGTGAGGAGAAATACTGGGCTATTTATTAGTTAGTTCAACTTTGAACTTAGAATTTATTCAGACAGCGGAGTCATCCAGGCCCGGATGTTCAATGGGCCTGGGTTGGGGATGGGATAAACTCCCGTTTTCCCCGGCAGGATCTCGGCTACCTACCCACCGGTGATTCAACGCACCTTTGGTGCTGGGCGCTGTTCCTACTACAACACCGCCCTTGTGGCTCACGTTAGAATTTATTGAAATTACCTATTGAATTAAAAGATTAATAATCTAATACGTAAAAGAGCGACCTTCACTGATCTATTATGACGATAGGATTAAGGTACCGGGTTCGATTCTTGGTCGGGACACAAAAATATTTAATAATGTAAATAAATACATTTAATTATTATTTAATTTATTTGTGATATTTCTCGAGTTTGGTACGCTGGAGACATCGACGAGCTTGCCACTTGTCATGGTAAAGTTGGCTAAATGTGAATCCGCTTAAACATAAGCGTGGTTTCTGACCACCCCGAAAGGGAAACGGTCGTGATGATACTTTAATTATTTTTTTTATAATAAAACACGCAACAAAGGCAATGGTGGCAAGACTAAAAAAAATGGTCTAAAATATATTTTATAGTCAAACGTCAAACTTAAGAAAACTACATAAATCAAACCCTATTGACAATATATATATATATATATACCTTCAGGTCTGCAGTCGAATTCTACAAATTTTATGTCTATTAAATTTTAAGTTGCGTTTTTTTCCGATCTCACATTAGTTATTGTTTGATTTTTTTTTTTTTTTTTTTTAAATCACAGCTTATTATATTAAACATATAAACAAAGTAGCAATAGTGGAATATTATTTAGACAATACAATTAAAACAGAAATAAGAGTAAAATATAGTAATTAGATTTAAATTAATAGTGCAATTGAACTGTGCACAAGTAAAAGAAAAATAATAAATGACAAGGCAATTATATAAAAATTTGGTTGGACAATAATTTTGAAATATATATTATATAGGTATTTTAGTTAGAAATAAGTTAGACTATTTAGAGTTTAAGAATCTTTTAAGTTTTATTGTTATGTTTTTAACAAATTAGATGTGAAGGGCTCGGGCAGTGCATGGGGCAATTTTGAAAGAGAAAATCTTTTGAATTTGTTTGAAAACGAATTTGTTTGACATATTTTATTTATATAATTTTAACGGGTCTACGCCATTTACCTTAGAGACATATTTCCACCGATCGTCACTATTACCCTAGAATAGTACGTGAAGCGATCGAAATAAAGAAACACAAAAATTTCAATCTAGAGGGGGGTTATAAGCTATCTTCATCGTGGAATCCAGTAATCAATAGGTTTCGACGCCGGGAAAAATCGCCCGGTGTCGCCAAGGATATTGTAAGTGTCGTGTGTCGTGATTTCTAAAAACTTTTTTCAAATTCAAATTAATTTATTCAGTAAGTAGGCCTACTTTAGGCGCTTTTACACGTCAATACAATAACAATTATTTATTTTAACAATAGAAATTAAGACAAAACAGACACATTAATCCACCAAACAACTTTATAAACATTCTGAATGTATATATAATGTCATAAATGTATTTTGCAGCTGTATACGGGCGTTGTCATACTACATACTAAACTTATAAGCTAAAAAAAAATATATAAATATAAATGTCAAAATAAAATATATATACTTTAAAAGTGATAAGTGGGTAGGTTTACATCTACCGCCCAGTATGTACGAGACTACAGCGCATAGCTTCAGTCGACCCGTGACCACGGCCAATGCAACTTGGCTGGAACGTCGGGAGAAATATGTCTCTAAGGTAAATCGCGTAAAGACCCGTTAAAATTATAAAAATCCATTATAATTATATAATAAGTTTATATTTTATTTATTTTGTTTTTTTGTCTGTTATTATATGTATTGACCTAAATTTAATTATGTAATGACTAGACTTACTAGATAAGAATATATTTAAATAAAAACAATTTTTGCATGCCACAACAATGGCTAAATGTGCAGAGCCAACTTACTAACCATATTACTGTACTCGTATGTACCACATTAAAAGCAAATAAACGATTTTGAATTTGAATTTGAATAATAATAATAAATACGTGAAAACCAATAGGTTAATAATTATTTACTTAAAAAAAAACCATGCGATTTTCTACTTACCCACATTTTTTTCCAGATATAGATATATCCATCTCCAACAGTGGAGATCTAAGACTGATGTGATGTAATAAAAAATGGTTATGCCTAAACACACACTAACCTGCAGATAAGGAAAGGAGTCCCAATAAGGTCGTCACCACCGCTAAGGTTTCCATCTTGTTTTAACACATTTTAACTTCAACATTATTGTGAGCAACTAAACACAAATACTGGCCCATGTTCACACACTGCACTCGATTGTATCATCTGAAAATAAAAAACAATACATTAATAAAATTAAAAGCTATAATAGAATATAGGATAACGATTCGGAAGTATAAAATCCATCCAATCGCATGGCTAATAGGGCTTGCGAAGACTTGTCCTTGATCCTAAACGATAGTGGTGTCGCGGGGGGTGACATCGCTCACATAGAGCCCCACGAGACGGCGCGTGCGGTTGTTCCCGCGCGCCTCTCTGAAGGCGAGGGAGGAGACTCGCTCTCTCTCTCCCTCCTCGCCAAGAAGGCGCCCGCACACTAGCGGGCGACGCCGGCGCGGGCGGTGGTCGTTTGCATATTGCTCCCCGCCGTCCTCCATTCAACACGAGGCGTCTTGAGGAACACCATCAGGTTTTAGTCGGTGCGAGCCCGACATAACCTGCCCCTTGTCCCCCGGGGTCCCACTCGGGGGGGGGGCTAAGGGGGGTATCCGGTAGGGATTTCCTGATGTAAAAAAAAAAAAATGATCCTCAACGATATACAGCTACTGTAGCAGCATATCTTCTTTATATTTTATAGTTTGTTTTTTACGATAATTTTGTTTTATATATTTTATTTTTATTTAATGTATTAGTTATCCTTTTATGTGTACATACATACACCACACTATATATATGTATATATTACCCATTAACACCTCTCCTAACAAGGGATTAGCCGAAAATCAGCGCTGTGGCCCAGAGTCGCAGCTCCATGCAGAGCTGATTCCCTATTTGTCACATCTTGTGTATACTACCAGTCTTTATTTGTTTAAGTTGTGTTTATTGATATGTGGCAAATAAATTATTTTTCTTTCTTTCTTTCTTGTGTGCTATCGTAAAGCGATAGTTGAGAAGAAAAAGATTTTTAGAGAAGGAGCCTGTCTAAGAAATTTAAATTAAAAGAAGGTATAAGTTATGTACAATATAAGTTTATTTACAGAAAATTAAGATGAGTGAAGTGGAGATGTGAGTTCGGAGAGCACAGAGAATAGTCTTCGGGTCGTTGATGAAGGTCGACGGCGTTCCGGAGGCGAAGTCGGTGATGAGTTTAGAGTTGTCGACTTCGTAGACTCCCGGGTTGAGCGGTTGAAGGAATGTAGAGGCGAAGCAGCAATCGAACAAAGTTAAGAGTAGCACGTAGAGATGAAGCAGCGATAGTGAAGAACCAACACGTAGGGATGAAGCAGCGATGGTCGAGCGTCTTCAAGGAGCGGTGAAGAGTGAAGAAAATCGAAGAGAAGAGTTGTTCAAGAGTCGGTGAAGCGATAGTAGTCTTCTGAGTCCGAAACTTGAACGGTGCAGAGTGCAGTGATGAATTCTTCAATCAAGAGAGTTCCGAAGTTGTAGATGTAGAGAGAGCTTCTTTCGAGTCCAAAATTGAAGATAGCCTTTCTTGAGTCCCGGGGCAGTGGCCCCGGGATTAGGCCTTTAGGTTGAGTTCTTCTTTTGGCTACTCCAGCCGAATGAATGAATGAAATGGGGTGTGGTATGTCTTATATACTGTTTGAGATGTACGAAAAAATGAATAGAGAAAATTTAAAATAATGAAGTTTGTGAGTCAAATATGTTTCCAAAAATATATAAAAATGTGTGTTTTAGTAAAAATTATTGCCGAAAGGAATGGATGAAGGACGTTAGAAATAATTTTGCATCTGAATTAAATAAATATTTGACAATGTTGCCTTAGCAACGAACGAAAAACAGAGTTGTCAAAGAATAAAAATATTGCAAAAAGTAAAATAGAACAAATTTGAGTAAAATAAAGTTGATTGAAATGAATAAAAAAGTGGTGTAAAGATATAAATAAGGTATGAGGAAGAAATGTTGTGAACAATGGAAGCTGAACTATGAAAAATATGAATTTTAATGAGATATGATGTATTATGAAGCCAAAAGACGAGGAATCCAAGGTATTTATAAAGTAGGGATAGTGAAACGCTATAGTGCGAAACGGCTTTTACCTTGTAAGTTTCGATTGCACAAGCTACAACCACTGGCGCTGTTATATATGATCGTCCAGGCCCGGATGGCAAATGGGTCTGAGTTGGGGATAGCGACATTCCCATTACTTCATACTCACCACTCATTTAACTCACAATTAATTAATTTCACTGAAAACATGTGTGACATTGTTTCTGCGCACCCTCTGGATAAGTTTATAATATTGGGTGATTTTAACCTACCGAATATAAAGTGGGATAAATTACAGAACGTTGATGAACTTGTTTATAAGAATATATCTGGTGAATCACAGAATTTGTTTTTTGACAGTATTGAGTTCTGTAGTTTTAGTCAATATAACAGTCAGAAAAACGACTTGGGCCGTATTCTCGATCTTGTGTTTTCAAACGATTGTGTAACGGTTGGACCTTGTATTGACCCTCTTGTACCGGAGGTCCCCCATCACAAACCCATCACTGTGAAGGTCGCCTTTGCCGAGTATCACATGATTGAGAATAACCCTAAAACTTACTTTCTTTACAAAAAGGGCGATTATTCCGCAATTAAAGCTAATTTAGACACTACTCAATGGGAAAGTCTCTTATGTGACTGCTCTATTCGCGAAGCTTTCGATCGTTTTTACAGTAAATTATACGCGTTACGGGACTTACATATACCTTCTAAAACTAGCACACGAAATACTTACCCTGCATGGTTTGCCAGCCCTTTACTTAAAATACTCAAGGAGAAAGCAAAATTCCATCGCAGGTATAAAATATATGGTAATAAGATGGACTATGATTCTTTTTCAATGTTAAGACAACGTGCTATAATATACAATAATATATATACAATAATACATACAACTACAAATACATTCAAATATTTAATTGAAAAAAAAAACATATACTACACACTATATACACTACATACAACATTTATTTATTTAAAACTTTATTGCACGAAATACAAAGGTGCAATGAAAGAAATATTAAAAAATTAGGAAGAAAAATTAACAGCTTACTTACGTACGCTATGAGGAGCTCTTTAAGAAATGAGAGTATCATTACATCATTACAGCCCCTACAACACAGAGTCCTAGACCTCCACTGTTGGAGATGGGCCTTCCAGAACATATACGAGCATCTGGAGAATTTGGCCTACACTCGCCATGCTGGCCAGACGGGTTGGCGAGATGATAAAGAATGAGAGTATACCATCTTTTTGAATAGTGTTTTGTTGGGAAGTTGCTGCCACTACTTGCCTAAAAGCTAGAGTGATGAGAAGGAATAGATAGAACAGAATTGTGAGACCAACGGAGGGATCTATCATACTCCTCCGTGGTCTAGTGGTAACAAACGTTGCCGTGAACTCGGGAGGTTGTGGGTTCGATTCCCACCGGGGGCAAGTTGAACATTGTATAATTTGTCTCGGTCTGGGTGTTTATATGTATAATATGTATATATTTACAAAAAAAAAGAAGTATAATATGTAGTTTATCAACCATCTAGTTTCCGTAACACAAGCCTCGTAGCTTACCACGGAAACTAGATGGCGCTGTGTGACCTGTCTGGAAATATTTATTATTATCATAAAGTGAAAAAAAAATAGGCATTAATATGATATACGATAGTTTAATTTTGATGTTTTTATATTCTTCATAGAAAGCGGCGATAAGTTGTATTGATGTTGCGGACAGATTATCAGATGTGACCATCAAAATCATGGGTAGAATATTTTGTCTGTGCGATGCATGTGCAATATAAACCGACCTTAAATCTCTACTATTTTGTAATCTTATAAAGTATACGAGAAGCTCCCTGTGTCTTGTCTTGTTTCCATGAATACACGAAGTTATGCATGTTCTAGCAGTCAACTTTGCTTCCCAAAACAATAAGTCATCAAAATTATGATCTATTGTTTAGAATATTGGTTCTACGATATTACGATATGAATATGGATGGATCAATTTGTAATTTCAACTCCTTATTTAATAACATAAAATATAATTGAGGATGAAATACTTCAAATAGATTAAAAGAAGGGGCATGAATAAATTAAATATGTAAATTTAGTAATAATAAAACGAATAACTAGTGAAGTAATAGTTAACTGCACTGAGTTTATGCGTAAATAAAAGTGGGTGAAGAATTAGAACGAAACAATTATTACAGAATAATAAATTTAAAATATGTTATTGACATCAATTTTAACATCCCAAATTACAAACTAGGAAATTATATAATTTATTTAAATCACATTGAGCTAGGACAGGCTAACAGAGCTGTTAGTAAGTGCACTGGTTTCTTCACTAGATAATACTGTCACGGCACAGAAACCAGATTGATCAGGGAAAGTGTTATAGTTTCTTGATCCTAGTTTTGCAAAACTCGAATGTGGTTGTTATATCTTATTTGTGTATTTATTTATATTTATTTACTTATATTTGCTTATTTATTTTATTTCATTAGACCTGTAATTGTGTTTAATCTTATATAATGTACTATTTGTGTTTTAATTGTTTGATTGTTTTTACCATTATAATTTGCTTTTCTTTTTGGTGTTTGTTTGCTATTTTTTATTTTATTTATACTAGCACGACGTGTGACCTAGCACCTGATGGTAAGTAGGGAGCGAGATCCATGAATTTTAGTAACTGGAATCCGACACTCATGACTGACTGGACATGGCGGCAATCCGAGCCTGATCCCGAAATGTGTGCATACACTTTACTGGGTTTATCGGCACGAACAGTGGATACTTCCCCGCTCCAGCAGACTAAACAAATTACCACCATCAGTCTGCCTACCACCTATTATTTATTTAGGTTTAGTAAAAGCATAGGGATTCCTTAAAATATTATATTGTTATTTTAAGTAATTCATTAGAACTATCAACTAAAATAATACTTTAAGATACACACTATTATGTAAAGTGTTGCTCTATTGTATTTGACTACACAAAGATAAAGGCTTGATGATAATAATTAAAGTGTTATCACACATAAATAAAGATTGACAGTAAAAGTTAATTTGGACGTCAGAACTGATGAAAAAAGGATAGTCACGTCACCTAAAGTGAAAGGCAATAAACAAAAATCTGCGGGTGATATCCTTCAGTAACCCTTAACCAATAACATAAGCTTATTGGATCGGACTGTACTATGACCCGGTTTATTTTAAATTAGTTTATTTCAAATACTCTTGACACGAACTTCCGCTGAGATCATAGATGTTGATGCGTGAGATGAGTCTCTATTAGGTGTTTAGACCCAATTGGTCGGTGTGTTGGTAATAAAATAAACCATAGTATTAGTACCGTAAACATTGAATAAGCCTGAAAGATAAATGTTTTAGGTTAACTTATGAGGTCAGAGAACTAAACAGACATAGCTTCAAAATTAGCGTACCTACTAAATGTTTTATTGTAGAATTGACAACCAATGAAATGGGTTGTTAGAAGAATAAAGATCAGGTACGCAAGGAACCCTCGCTAACCTAGTGATGATGACATAAATAATTATAATTTAAAAAATATAATATATAAATATATGTATAATTTAATAATAATAATAAGATAAGGAGCTCTAATATAAGCGCTTTTAAAAGTAAACATACAAAATCAGATAGATGATTATGGTATAGTGAAAAAATTACAAAGTTGAATATTAAAGTCATTAATTAGATAGAAGGTGTACTAACTTTATACTACTTAGCAAGGACAATATCGTAAGTCGTAACTTGGGAGTTGCGTATCTTCCAGAAGCTTCCACGCATATTGTAAACAGTGGAAGATAAAATGTTATGTTTATTACAGATGCAACAGTAGCCTCTTGAAGATAAGATAGAATGTTGTTATAAACTATAGGCATGTTACGAGAGAACCTATAAATTCTTTATACTTGATATACTATGTAGAGACTTATATTACCTATATGAAGTAATTTACTTGGCTATGAAAATATTGTAATAATAAATCGCCATGGAACGAAGGTGTGTCGCAAGTATTTTATTACACTTTCTTAAGAAATATTATCTACCAAACCTGTAGGTACTCCTTAAGAAACAAAGATAATAAATATTGTCATCATAATTATCTTAGAAGTTATTGCCTATAAAACTATGTACATAATAAATACCGTAAGATTACATAGCAATTGAAAAAATGTAAACAGATAAAACATGAAAGTTTAAAAGTTGTTCTTATTAATGTTACTAAATATTTGTTTAAAAAAAAACAAATAGTACTTTAGTTGTATCACACAATGACCCCATTGTGTTTATAACTAACCTATCCCACTAAAGAAAACCAGAACTGTTCCCATGCTACGCATATGTTTCTAACAAGAACCTTTAATCAAAACAAAGCGGTGAACGAAGGTTAAAGTTTATAATTTATGGCCACTTGTTACGTTGACAACGAGCCAGTTAAACAAAAAAATGTACCCCTTATATAAACAATGTCAAACTCGATGCAGGAGGTATACCTACAGAAACACTTGGGTATAATAAACATAGAGTAGATATACTAAAGCTAAATTAGGTCAAGTAAATTCAAGAGGGTTTCAAGTCTACGCCTCGAAAGAGAATAAACACAACCATAATTTAAATACTCGAAATTCTTATGACAATATTAATCCGTGAAGTAAATCCGACGACACTTGAAAGAATAATGAAACTGTTGACTTTTGACTTTCCAAGGCGCGGCTAAAAGATAACTTTAGCAAACTGACTTAGCAGCTTGATAATGTTTATTTTTCACATAGCTGCTCCGTCAACATCGCTTATTCGTTTAAACGTTTCTTGTATACCAACTGGTTACTATTATTGCATGTCAAATGCTTTTAAGGTAATTCTTTATTACTTAAATCAACAAATTATGTTTTTGAAGTTTGAAAAAGGAAAATATAATACATAAATATTTCGACATTGGAATTGAGAACGCTGCCTTAAACGTATTTTCAAGAAGCCCTAAACGGTTTAACTCAAAATATATGTATAGATTCTAAATCTACTACTAAATCACACCAAATAGTAGTACTAACAGAACCCATCTTTATTATAGTAGAGTAGGTAATCCGATTCCAATTTTATCTGAGAAGGAAATCAATAGCTATAGATATAGAGCAATAGACGATGCATTTTGTTTAGACCTGTGTGTAGTTTTATTTATTTATAAATTCTTTATTGCAATTAAAACCTTAACAGTTGAGTACAAGGGTGAACTTGGTGCCTCCCATTTTACACTTGCTAATCTTTGGGAATGTGGTAGACGATTGCGGGTGCATTAGATATAGATACACATA
The DNA here is from genome assembly GCA_910589645.1 of Tinea semifulvella. NCBI lineage: Eukaryota > Metazoa > Arthropoda > Insecta > Lepidoptera > Tineidae > Tinea > Tinea semifulvella. Next base: position 8,385,168 of record OU342608.1, on the reverse strand, counting down.
ATAATAATTTACATACTACAACACAAATACCAATAAAAAAAAATAAAAAAGCAGCTTTAAAATTTCTCACGAACAACGGTAAGAATTTAGGTGTAGGTGTTATTATAAAAATAAAGAAAACATTTCATTTCTTAAATAATGTTTGTTTTGACAGAGCTACCATATTTACGCTTCCCCAAGTACGTAGTGCCGACATACGTTAGACCCACACAAAGAGCGATTGATCGTTCGGGGCGTCTAAAATATGAGCATTGCTCTAGTTTCGAAATTGATTAATTTAAAACGAAACGCATGTCTTTTACTTCGGAGTTCGTTAAAAATAGAACGACTTGTCGTCGGTCGCTTATTTGTCAACAATTGACAACGGACATTATTTTACTTTTACGGCAATTAACAAATTAAGATCTGAGCAACTGTTGAAATTCCTTTTATTTCTCGACATTATTTTTTTTTTCTTTTCTTTGTTAGTATCTTCTCTAAGTTTGACGATCATATTCTTAGATTTGTGCTTAATGGGGAAGTTTATTAGAAAATTATTTATGAAGACAAATTTCTAAGCATTCCATGGATTCACCGTGCGGGTGCCGGGTCCATCGTGTGTGGGTAAGAGGTGAGAAGAATAGTGTCTCGGGCTTGCGACCGACAATTGGCTGGTTTAAGAATAAATAATATTACAAAATATGTATTTATATCAGATAAAAAATATCATTAAATTCTTTACAAACGAAAATTTAATTATTACGTTGCACTGTTGCAGTTTCTCACTGAAATGTTTTGATTCTAAATACCCAGTTAACACTTTTTTTTTGTAACCATTGTAATTGTTGCGATTAATAAAGTATTTTCTTTCTTTCTATTGCGAAAGGAAGGAATATAATTAATTCTTTAATTTTATAATCATACGAGTACATGCTAGTCCGTATCTTATCGTATTCTTTATCCAGTCGATATTGCTAAATCTTATTGAATAAATCTTGCCTTTAGAAGAAGTTTTATTGTGTCTGGTTCATCAAGACATCTTTCCTTTAATTTTATCTTTGAACTTTTATTGTACTCGTACTAATCGTTATGTCTGGTTTCTGCTGTCTCCATCGAGTTTTGTATTATTTTCCTTGTCTCCGTCGGGCCGAGTGCGTGTATTGCCAAAATTGCACAAGTTTTTATACAAAAGTTTCCGACAAAGCGTTCGCTCAACTAGTACAATACACTATTTTTGTTCGTGCGGTTTAAACTGACAGTCCGCGTGATGTATTGAGCCTGGATGGAGGATTATTTTTACCCATTTCACAAAAGTTTGCATGCATCTATTGTATTGGACGGAAGCGGCTCTACAAAGCCGCTAAGAGATTATTACGTACGATGAGAGATTTTGAGTTTATGAATGTGTTAATATGCTGTCTTCTTTTTGTGTTGGTTTTGGTTTTAACATGAGATTCCTTTCTCGTGGTAGGTACAATGTTTAACACTTTTTTTATCTCAATAGGTAATCTTTATAGCAGTTGTGGATGCAATGTTAGAAAAATGTTTCAAATCAGTGTCGTCTATTATTTATATCGTCAATTATATTATTCGAAGTAATTTTTTTTTTTTTTTTACATTACAGCCCCTAGACCTCCACTATTGGAGATGGGCCTTCCAGAACATATATCTAGAGAATTTGGCCTACACTCGCCACGCTGGCCAGACGGCTTATAAATCTATGACAAATGTACGTGAGAAAAGTGCATTTCTCATTGGTACATGTCGGGTGGGTTTGAACCGACCTTTGTAGGATATAAGGAACGCGTTCTTACAACCGAGCCACCACCGCGCCTATACCTATAAATAAAAAAAGTACTCTAGAGACGTCTCGTCCGAGATAGTCTCAAGGAGACTGGCAACATTTCCCCTCTGTATAGAGAGGCTAATACGTTGGCAGAAATATTTGCCAGCCTTTCTGTCCCCAGACCTTGTCCTCAGACAACTCCTTGGCCAGGTGCTTTGCTGAAGGTCTGTAACTGGGACATATACTTTCTGTCGTCTGATTTTTGGCTACATTGCTAGAAGAGGTGTCGACAACCTGAAAAACTCTTAGTAACGGGAAAAGTAGGCGGTAAAAGAACAAGAGTAAGAAGCTCCAAACGATGGTGTAGTCAGGTGGCTGTCCACCTAAATCACTAAAACCGGCTGGTGGATAGATTACGATGGAGTCACGTTGCCCAACAGTAGGGTACGGACTAAGGGGGGTAGCGATTATAAAAATAAACTCATTATTTTTTTTCTATAAATGCTATGGTATGCGAGTAGCAAATGTAAGCTTCAACTGTTAAAAACGAAACTGTTTTTTTTTTCCTCGACAGTACAAAGTTGTGTTTACTCCAAAAAAAAAACGTTAAAAGTCGTTTAGCAACAGAAAGAACTTTGGCAAGTATTAAAAAGTTTTTGCTTTTTCGTCCCATTTCTGCAACTAAATCCTCCCTCTTTTGTCGGTTGTAGTAATTTTTGGCACCCAAAAGTTTACAAAAAAACGTCAAAAGCAGTTTACCGTCGTCGACCGTCGTATTAAGTTGACACCTCGATTTACGTTACAATAACGTTTTTGTAATGTTTTGATGTTGAGCAATAGTTGGTGTAACAACTGCCAAAATAGCAGAAAATAGAATTTCTGTGCATACAATAATAACGCATTTGTATAAAGATCTCGAGCACGCAACAACTCTGACACGTAAAGTTTCACTTCCGAGCTGTCAACCTGTAAATGTGACAAGACGCACACCATCCACAATTCTACTCCTCACACTACCCAACCAAATACTGTATGATTCCAATAAAAATATGTCCAAAATTTCCGTAATTTCGTATACTAGTGTACGATTACGATTTATTTTATTTATTTTTTATTTAAAAACTTTATTGTAAATCTATACAAAAGGCGAACGTAATGGCGCAAGACATTCTCTTCCCGATAACCTTTGGGACATTGGGACATTTAAATATGAGTACGGTGCAAATAGAGAAATAAAATATTAAAATGAAACATAAATAATATTAAAAAATAACATACTTAGACAACTATAATATATATATACATATATATAATATATACACATACATACTAATACTACATAAATATAATACAATAAAATTATATAATAATACATAAATACCTACAATTTAACTACTATTTATTTAAAAAATTGGTTGCCTGTAAAGTCGGTATACGGGCGAAAGTTTTACGTGACAACGACTTTGAGTGGTAAAATAATTTTAATGTGAATATTCATTCGTATAGTAGGAAGAAGGATGAAATAATAGTAACAATTTAAAACATTTATTTATACAAAGAATTATATTTAAAACATTAATTTATACAAAGAATCTCGCACTGAATTTCATATTAACAAAATTTTATTTTTACCTTTACACATACATACGTATTTATATACAAATATACATACAATAACTTGCAATACATTTGCGTACAATGAAACAGCGTTTGCTACAACTTAACTTGTTCCTATCTGAGTGATTTTGTTGAGGATAGGGCGATGATAGGAGAAATATGAAATGAAAGGAAGTGTTTCTGCTGTAATGTGCCTAGAAAATGTCAAGTCAATGTCTTTCACTTTTTATGTCTGTCTCTCTCGCTCTTAGGCGGGCTAACCATGCCCGAGTGGAAGGGACGCGTGCCTCTCACTCGCTCTCATTGTGAGCGCATAACGTGAGCGGAGCGTAACGCAGTTTCTTGAAGTGTCAACCGGCAAACCAATTTATAAGACGTTGTCACGTCAATACCCGACGAGGCACCTTTACAGCCACAAACTAGACCTAAATTGTTATATATTTACGTGCATGTTGGAATTTTACACAACTCGTATTTAATGCAGTAAAATGGCGATATACGTCAATAGTATAAGATGAAAGTCTAAAGTTGAAGCCGTGTTTATTTTAACTAAATTCTGTTATTTGTACTTATACACTTGACTTTTATGTATGGACTGGTCTTTTTGTTGGTCATTTCAAGTGGTTGAGGTTGCAAACAAATTACATTTACAAAACAATGAAACCATCTTTGCACTTTAATAAAATGATAAATAATAGTAAAGTAAAGTATCATCAATTAACTTTACTATAGGCCAATCATGACAAGTGGCAAGCGCATCGATGTCTATAGCGTACCAAGCTCGAGAATTATCACAAATAAATAAATAAAATATAAATAAATAAATATATTTCCAGAAAGATCACACAGCGCCATCTAGTTTCCGTGGTAAGCTACGAGGCTTGTGTTACGGAAACTAGATGGGTGATAAACTACATATTATACTTTTTTTTTTGTATATATATACATATTATATATATAAACACCCAGACCGAGACAAATTATACAATGTACAACTTGCCCCCGGTGGGAATCGAACCCACGACCTCCCGAGTTCACGGCAACGTTTGTTACCACTAAACCACGGAGACGATCAATAAATTAAATATTAATTAAATGCATTTATTTACATTAATACATTTTTTTGTGTCCCGACCAGGAATCGAACCCGGTACCTTCGGGTCTAAATCCACAGACTTCCTTTAACCACTAGACCACGGAGGCAATATATATATATCAATAAAATAAAACCTATTTGCATTTGTACAATGTAGTATGTAATTGTTTTGGTGTATTTTTTTATTTTATATTTCGTTAGGCAACAACAAAACTTAGACTATTAGGGAGTTTGCTTATTTACAATATTTAGGTATATACCGCGTTTAATTGTCAAAAGAGCAAATATTTTTTAGGCTTCATATGTCATTAATATATTCTTATTTGTTTAAAAAAATATCACTTTTTTAAATATAAAATTCATTATCCGAAAAACAAAACTGTATGGTGAATAAGGGCGCGTCTAAAAATCGCGATATGCATCGTGATAAATACCTAAAAGCTGGGGAGTGTTATTATGAATTGATCTCGCCCACAGCCAAGAGACGAAATAGAGAGAGAAAGAATTACGTAAGTCAACGTTCGCGCGATCGTCGACCTTTCGCTACCTACTTGATTAGGCTCAATATGAGTGGCAATATTTTTAGGAAAACTTCTCTGCACCGTAACTTAAGATTTTATTACTGAATAATTAAAATAAAAAAACACAATTCTTTATTTTCATTCTAGATTATAATATAAAAATATTTGCTCAGTAATAAATTCTACGTAGTATTGACTGTGTAGCTGACGAGTTACAGGTGTTCTAACCCGCAAAATAAATGGTTCCTTATAACAAGAATTAACGAGAATTATCAATTATCTTTTATTTAATTAATTATATATTATCAGTTACCTAGTCAAGGATTCCTATGGTAGGATAAAAATAATACCAGAGTACAAACAAAAAAAATTAGCATTTATTTTACAAGTAAACAAAAAAAAAAAGTTATCTTATCTTAAAAAAAAAAAAATCAAGGCTTATTCCTAAAAAGGTCAAATTCTCAAAACAGTTACATAACACTTGTGTACAACAGTTATTAGGATTATTAAAATTATATTAAGCACAATTAAATACAATTTAGATATATCAAAAAAGGCAGTCCAACATGAATAAATTTAAAAAAAAACTAGGTAAGCAAACACAATTTGAATATAAAAAAAAGGCAGTTGAATATTAATGAGTTAAAAAACTAGATTAAGCAGAATTTATTAATTTGTTCTGCACTCTTAAGGAGTGCAGTTTTCAACAGCTTAGGAGTGGAATGTGCTTCCAGAGAGTAGGTGAGAAGGTGTGGTGTGAGAATGTGGTGTGTATGTGTGGGTGTGTGTGTGTGTGAGTTGCACTGCCAGCGCTTCAGGTTTGACCATTGAAGGTCCCTTTCACGTTGGCAGGATCCTTTTTCTGGCTCTTACAGAATCCCTGGATCAAGTACACGGGAATGGTGACAAGTGTATTCTAAAGCCGTCACCACACGGCGAGAAGCACAAACCAGACAGCAGGCTACTGCTGTGAGTAGGTAATCTGCAGAGGGCAGAGAGTACCGTTACCCAACCAGTAGTTTAAACAAGTTAAATTAAGCTATACAATATATATTTAAGAGAGATTAGTTAAGTAAGTGGGTAGGTAGTTTTGGAAATCAGTCTTTCCGATTATAGGTTTTCTTAAATTTTTACAGTCGTGTGAGCACAAGCAGAGAGGGTTCGGTCGTGGATTGGTGCTTCTAATCCTCCACACAACAGTCTCTCACAGCATAGTTCCGAGAACTATCACACAGGTTAGATAGGTGGGCGCCATGCACTTTGTGGTTAAGATTTAGTAGCGCAGATCGTTAAAATGCAAAACGCGATCTGGCCTTTAAAGAAAAACTAGTAGTTGTGTTTTAGGTATAAGATAGGATACACCTGGGATGTAGCGGCTGTGTTGAACGCGGCGGAACCGTGAGGGAAGCAGACCCTCGGCAGGGCTCCTGACGCTTCCCTGGCTCAGGATGTGTGACGTGTGTCGTACCTCTAACGGAGCAGTCGATGAGGTCTAGTAGAAGTTCGCGGAGTACTTTTAGAAATTAGTAGCTCTGTGGAAGGTCACGCGCAACACGAGGTGTGGATGGTTCAGTCGCCGAGCAGCGCATCCGCGTGTCAGTTCTTCAGGTGAAGTTTTCGGAAAGGATGTTAAATTTCGCGTGTCACCTTTTATAGGCAACTTTCTATGTCCCTACCCACGAGTTAAAAATTGAAAGAATACAAAAAAAAATCACTACTTCCTTCCCGATGCAAAATCTTGTCTAATATCGTCAAATGTCATACTGACGTTTTGTATTTAATTAGAAGCTGAGACGTTGGCGATGACGTGCCTAAGTCCTAAGTAGCGCCACAGTTTTTGAGGCGTTACATCCTTGCAGTGTGACAGAGACGGCGTGCATCCCGCATCTATGTCACACAGTACCCCCACCACTGACACACTGGTTACGACTATCTCGGTTCAGAGTTTATTTCAATATATATTTAATTATTTGTAGGCAATAAATATGTCATTGTCGGCGCCTCGCGGTACGTGAGGAACGATGTAATCCATAGGGATATGCGGATGGAAACACTGGACGAATTCGTGCGTCGTCTGGCGGCTGGCATGTTCGCGCGCCCAGAGGCGACAGATTTCCCACTTGTGAGAAACCTGGCACCTCTGCACGCCCGTCCGCCGGACGCCAGACAATGCTACGCTCGTCACCTGCTACCAATCACGGAGTCGTAATCGCGGCTCCGCCGCCTGGCTCGTATACGGTTATATATCGTAACCTTTAATGGTTACCTCATGCCCTGTCCGTAGTTACGGAAAGCGAACGCAACCTCTGTTAGAAGGCAAATACCTTGACACAGATTCCCCACTCCCCCCTGCGGGGGGTGTGAGAAGACTCTTCTATAATAAATATGTCTCAACTTGGTATTGTGACTTTTACTTCAACTACAACATCCCACCTCAACAACTGTAAGAAAGCCCGGTTATAATTACAAGTCAAAGTATGAAGCAAAATATTTTGCATATAGTTCATGTTGCGCCACACGCGCGCCACAGCCCAAACAAATTTTATTTATAAATAATGCATGTTGAATATACTTTGATGTTCTCGGAAATAGAGATGTCAAAAATGCTTAAAAGAAGAGCAAAAGTTTAGTTTATGTTACGACCGGCCGCATTTGGCGATCAAAGTTCGAAAACTACGTTCTACAATGTCGCTAGATTCTACGATCTTTTATTTACGAGCGATCATAATTTTAAACAGACATATATTGTCGCGACGAGACGACTAACGGTTTTGCAAACTTTGCAAAAATGAACAATAATATTTTTTTTATTATTAAATTAAATTGTTCCAAGGCTCATTGACGTCTCTGGTGACAATAGGGCTGGCAGTTTTTTCTCCCAAAAATTAAGTATCCTAATTCAAAGGGGAAATGCTGCTAGTGTATTGTGCACCATGCCACAAGACAGCGATTAGGAGGAGCTATTTTTTTTTGTAAGTATGTATTTTTATTTTCTATGTATAATTATTATTATTATTTTTTAGGTTAAATTTAGATTTTGTTTTAATATAGTTTATTTAATATTGTAATTCTTTTATATTACTACGAATAAAAATTATTATATATTAGCTGATGAATTTTTAGTTTGATTAAGTAGCATCAGAAAGAAAAATATAAATTTCTATTAATATAAAAAATAAAATAATGGAATAACAAAATAATATATAAATAAAAAAAATGCTACCAATAGGCAAACTGCCAAGGATACCGGCAGCATTGCCACGTTGAATCGCAATGCTGTTGAACAGCCGCTGTCAAGGTCGAGCGTTTATAGAGTTGAGAATTGAATAATATTTTTTAATCATGACGCAATCTCTGACATAAATAACGAAATCCACTAATAACGTTTGCCACTTAGTAACATAATAGGGCTGCAGGTTCCTCTTACTTAATAATAATAAATACATATAAATAAGTGTAATGTAGAGTCATCATCATCATCAGCATTATCAGCCTGTATCTCTCCACTGCTGGATGTAGGCCTCCCCCAAGGCTCGCCACTTAACGCGATCTTTCGCTACCCTCATCCAACCACCACCAGCGACCTTCTTTAGGTCATCTGTCCATCTGACGGGGGCTCGTCCCACTCTGCGTTTTCCCGTACGTGGTCTCCACTCTAGAACCCGTTTGCCCCATCGTTCGTCGGTTCTTCGGCAGATGTGTCTGGCCCATTGCCACTTCAGCTTGCTAATTATAAAAGCTATGTCAGTGACTTTCGTTCTCTGACGAATATCAACGTTTCGAATTCTATCCACTAGAGATATACCAAGCATAGCTCTTTCCATGGCTCGCTAATGTAGAGTAGTGTATATTATATATGTAAAATGTTCTTTATTTAGTATTATTGAACTTACTACAGAAATATATCTCTCAGAAATAATTTTATTTTACTAATAGGAAAAAATATGTACGGGTATGACGCAACGTTACTAAAAACTTCATACAACTTACTCATACCAGTTTCATGTTTATTGTAAACAGAAAAAGTCATAAGAGAAACTGAACAGCGTAACTTCCAGTAGTTTATGTGCAAGAAGTTAAAACCTAGAGTCTTTGATATTGACTTATGTTAAGGATGGGGCATACAATATTCTTTTTTCCGCAGTATGTCTCAATCACGCTCTCTCAATAATAATAATCATAATAATTCTTTATTGCAGACATACTGACCGCCTCCGTGGTCTAGTGGTAACAAACGTTGCCGTGAACTCGGGAGGTCGTGGGTTCGATTCCCACCGGGGGCAAGTTGTACATTGTATAATTTGTCTCGATCTGGGTGTTTATATGTATAATATATTTACAAAAAAAAAAAAAGTTTATTATGTAGTTTATCAACCATCTAGTTTCCGTAACACAAGCCTCGTAGCTTACCACGGAAACTAGATGGCGCTGTGTGACCTGTCTGGAAATATTTATTTATTATTATTTATATACAAAATTAACTTAAAATTAATGTGCACAGGCGAGCTTTATGCCGTAAGGCATTTTCCATTAGCTAACCTTTGGGAGTTTTAACGTATTTACTAACAAAAATAATAATTTATATTAATACTACATAAACTACATATCATACATATTACAATATATACGAGTATATATATATATATTTGGTGGGCAGTTAAAAAATAATAACACAAATAAAATTTGCTATTTTAACTAAATTTAAAATGCTAATATATAAGTTAAAATAGTGTAAATTTAGCCAAAAGTGAGTGCTTATAGTTTTCTACATTTTTGTGGACAATTTCAGACTTGTTTAAAAACAAAAAACTAACTAGTTTTTTTTTTGCAGTTGCTTTTACTGCCGCGATTGTCATACTCATACATAGACAAATATAATATATAATGATTCGCACTATGTATGGCGACCAAATTGTATTTAATACCCGATCCTCCTCCTCCTTAGTCGGTGTCACTGATGGGGATCGTGACTCCGTCGCAGACGCAGCTCATCCACCAGCCGTCTCCAACGGTTTCGGTCCTCGGCGTAGTGGATGGCCTGGTGTACAGGGATGTTCAGGTGGTCAGTCACCTGACTGGACCATCGCTTGGGGCTTCTCCCTCTTGTTCTTTTACCGTCTACCTTGCCCGTGATTAGAAGTTTTTCTAGATTATCGTCTTCTCTTCTTGCAATGTGGCCAAAGTATTGCAGAATTCGGGCAAAGCAGACGGTAGAGAGTCTTTGCTCCCTGGTCAGCTTAAGCTCTTCGAGCACAGAGATGTTAGTACGTCGTGCGGTCCAAGGAATTCTGAGCAAACGACGCCAGCACCACATCTTAAACGCATCAATCCTCGCTCTATCCGCGGCTTTTATGGTCCATGTCTCCGAACCGTACAGAAATATGGAGAAGACAAGTGTTCTCACGATGTGAATTTTTGTCTTTCTGGATATGTACCCGATCCACACGTAAGTTAATGCAAGCATTTTATGTGCAAGAAGTTAGAATGTAGAGTCTATTACTTTTAAAATATAGTTCGCTAGTTATCGGACTTTCTAAGTAGAAGTTGGCGTAAAGTTAGGGTTATTGTATAACGACCATACGCTTCAAAGACATAGACATAATTGTTTTTTTAAGGACAAGCCTTTTGATCTTTAGAAATCGGGCGAACAAGATTGTCGCTATCAATTATTGTGTCTAACAATAGCATTATAAGCTATTTTTTTATTTTATTTTTTATTTTTGTTTTATATTATTAGGTAAACCATACAGCACTTAACATTATTATTGGCAGAATGGTAACAATTTGCCATTAGAGGTTCACACAAGTAGCATGCATTTGGTTTTTGTACAAATATGTAGCGAAAATAAAGAGAAACGCACTGCCGACAGTCAACCCATAAATACATACACTTTAACCCATATAAGCTCGGGCCATCCGCCAGCAACACGCCCCTCCCCACCACACCACAGAACTATATGTATACATATTTGTATCCTAGATTTAGTTGACAACAGGTAGTAGAATACATGAGACATATCTGAAATATTAACCCACTAATTGCCCAATCACAAGTTATCATTGCTCAATTTACCAATATTAATATTTATCCAAAAGTGACACGGCAAGGTAACGCTTGCCTAGATTGATGCTGGAATTAAAGATTATAATCATAGTATATGTAATAGCTGCTGTGTTTGTCTAGTTAATTACTTATACAAATATAACAACAAAAATGTGATCGATAAATACTAGGTAGTTATAATACATTTTTGTTTTATACCTTGAATTAACAACTGAAAAGAAATAAATAAAAACTAAACAGAAAAAAACGAGCCCAAGGTTACCGTCGCCAAAAGCGTTTGATAACCGCTTAATTATGTCATTGAAATAATTTGATATACGAGTGTTTTATTACATAGCGACTTAAACAGTCAGAACCCATTAAATGCCGGCTGCAGCTCCCGTCTAGGTTTCTGTTTTTGAATTATTATTTATTTCTAAGTTTTATTTATATTACTGTTTCACTAAATTCGAATGTCGGCTATGATATAATAATAGATGTTGCCTGGTTACCAGCTTCCAACACCATTTTCTGAACCATAGACCCTTTTATCATATTACATTGTTTTATTTTTAACTTCACTTTATATTTTTATTAACATTAATTTTATAACCAATAGTTACACCCTATTACAGCAATTATAGTCATGTTACAAATACAATTATAATTCTAATTCTTAACACAAAAATTAAAAAGTCATAAAAATTACAAATTATAATTAAACACAAGCAATTAATAACACTCACAATATTTCTTACACCTATGTCAATATCGTCCAGGCATCGACAAAATACTTGTTTGCACAATATTTACATAGAGATATTGCTGTGGTTAACGTATTTCCTCACCTCAAGTAAGACCAACCACTGAATAAATATTATTGGGCTAGTCCTAATGTTATATGTCGATGCTTATAGCTTCTAAGAGTTCCAAGACTCATCGGGGCAGCTGCGCGCGTAAATCTTGCCGACCCGTCAATAAAACTGGGAATAATTTGAACATCTCACCCGGCCGTGGGCGAAGTGTCAAATTTTCCACATCATTAAACGTTTCTTTAACTTTTAAATTGAACTTTTAAGAATTTTTACAACCATTTTAGGCTCAAAGTAATCAATCTTCGTATTTAGAAGTTTTTTTAGTTGGGCATTTTGCTTGGCGGTTACATGTGTGTTTTTTTTTTTGGAGAAAGAAACATAAGACTAATTCTATGTTATCAATCCAGGGATTAACTCCTGCAAAAAGTTGAGACCTCAAAATATGTCTACTATCTATACCCAACCACAATACGGAAGCTTTTAACCAATGCGTTCTTTCAGTATTGTCGTACGGAACAGAAATGTGGACACTGACATGGTCTGGTCAAACACTAAAGGTCGCTCAGCGAGCTATGAAGAGAGTTATTTCTCGCTCGGTATTTCTCTGATGGATAGAGTCAAAATATTACAAAACTGAAGTTACCGTTTAAAATTAGCAAGTGGCAATGTGCCGGACTAGTCGCAGAACTGATGACCGATGGAGTGGACGGGTTCTGGAGTTCTAAATGGGAAGACCCATCGCCAGATGGACAGATGACCTAAAAAAGGTCTCTGGTGGGAGCTGGATGAGGATAGCAGAAGATCGGTAAAATGGCGAATCTTATGCGCTGACGGCTGATCTGAGCTTTTGCACTGGTTTGCTTGTTAGCGCATTAATTAATTTATTTATTCGTGGGAAAATTTACAGCCTTTACAATATTATGTGTACAAAAAATATCTAATCATAAAGCCTTACAAATTTTCACTGTTAGCTATAATGAAAAATAATAAAAATAAGAACCAACAAAATCAGTACAATAACAATGAGATATGAAATAACAATTGCATTTGTATACTGATCCCGTTTTACAACTTAAGAATCATACAATATAATAAAAGTAATTAAGTGTAACAACAAGTATTAGTTACAATAAGTAGGTACTCAAACAACACTACAAATTTTGACAAGAAACATAAATGAAACATAAGTAATAGAAAAAATATATAAAATAAAAAAAAAACTAAAACAAGGATCAAATAAATAATTTTAAATAATAATTATTATTATTAATCTCAAGTTCTACGAATTGCATTGCTGATGACACACTTGTCATGATGATGGACCCAGCAAAGTTGTTCAAGACGATTCATTTCACGCCATATAAGATTACAGTCATGGTGATACTTTTATTTTAATGATCTGAATCATCAGGTTTATTTCGAGCTGACAGTTAATGACCATCCATTAAACCTTAAGAAGCTTTTATTCGTTTTATTTTCGCGACTTTTACGGTTGATCATAATTAAATTCTACTGATATATACATATTTATGTAGATATTTGGTATTATTATTGATTGTCCCTTCTTCTTCTTCTACGGCGACGTATGTTGTGTCAAACTTTCACAGGAGTATTTTAATAAATTAGAAAGATTACACAACGCGTGTATTAGGTTCATCTTTAGTTTGCGGAAATATGACCACATTACGTCTTCACGAGATCAGCTTAAATGGCTGCCTATTCGCAAACGGAGAAATAGCAGGGTTTTGTGCTTGTTATACAGTCTTCTTAACGAACCAGATACTCCTGAGTATCTTAAAAAAATATTTAATTATCTGAGCTCGCATCATGGAAAAACCCTTCGTTCCTCTTCTAACTCTGTTCTTTCCATTCCCTCTCACCACACCTCTTTCGTCTCTAAATCGTTTGCTGTCGTCGCTGCAAATTTGTGGAATGAATTACCCCAAGATATTAGACAAGCTCCTAATCGTGCAATATTCAAGAGTAAGGTGTACAAATACTATCTTTTAACTTAAAATTTATCTTTACATTTTTTTTTTCTTCGTTTATTTACCTCTTCCGTTTATTCCACACCTTTGCAGCTGTGGTGTCTTCTTCCTTTGTAACCTTTTTCTTTAGCCACTTCTTCACATGACTGGTTTTATTTTGTGTACTGTTATTATATTATATATATATATATATATATATAATCCATAATGAATAATTTATATATGTACTTGTTTATGTATTAGAATGTAATTATTAAGTATTATTAGTATGTATTTGTTGTTATGTCTACATATACCTACATATATCTTACAAATTGTCATTTAATAATATTGCACCTACTTATCATTGATACTGTCTAAATGTCCTAAAGGTTTGGCTGTGAGAGAATGTCTAACGGCATTAAGTCCGCCTTTGTACATAGTGCAATTAAGTTTTTAAATAAATATGAAAAAAAAATTGTCTCCGCGGTTACGACCATAGATTTAAACGCGGAGGTTCGATTACTGGTTGAGAGCATAGAAGTATTTCAATTGCGGTACGCTAGAGACATCGACGAGCTTGCAACGTGCCATGATGGCGTAAGGTAAAGTTGACTTAATGTGTAACCGCTTCTATAAAAGCGTGGTTTCCAACTACCCCGCAATGGATGCGATCGTGACTTTACTTTTGTACTTTTTAAATCAATCTTAGCAATAAAATAGTTTAAAGCAATCGAATAAATCAAATTTGTCGTTTAAGTTTCACGCTGACAAGATCATTCAACAAATACAATGCTGTTAAACTAACTAATTACCTACAAGGTAAAATATAATATAATATAAGATAATTATTATTTCGGACACCTAGTCGTAGTCGAGGTATACTTTAACGATCGCTAAATTCATAATTAAAACCGGGATATATTTTCTAAGGTACTACATTTAAAAAAATAGTTTACACATTTACATACACTTTTGCTACCATTATGCGAGTACGTCTATGACAGCTAGATGTTGCCTAATATTAGGTGGCGCTAAATTCATATTAAAAATGGTCTATTCGCATTTCATTTCCCAACAAAATTTGTAAGTATATTATTATTATGTATGTATGTATGTGTAAGTTTATGTATTAGTATTTAGTTTATTTTATATGTATTTGTATGTGTGTATGTATGTATATGTAGTTGTATGTATGTAACTAATTATTAAGTTTTTTTTTTATTATTAAGTTTAGTTTATTAGTTTTGATATTTATATTTAATATTTCAGCACCTACTTTCCAGTAATTGTTTAAAGTTTTCCCAATGGTTGGCTATGATAAAATGTCTGACGGCATTAAAGCCCGCCTTTGTCTTTGTGCAATAAAGTATTAAATAAATAAATAAAAACTTTGGTATAATTTTTCTCAGTGTATACACATGTATTCACATTTTGAACCGCAGAATTGATGTAGAGACGACATAGAGCGTCTAAATCGCATCTGGTGTACCCAGAGATTTAACGAGCAAATTTTACGGAAATGCGTGGTTTTGTCGGCGCCGGAGTTCCGTCCGCTACGTTTGTTCTACCACACACCGTTATCGAAGCCACAAAGATTACATAGCTACCAGAGACATGCACGCAAGGATTGGCCTTTAAGTGTCTTTAAAATGTACTTTAGGATTTTAAATGATGATAAATATATAACATTCTGTATTTGGTTTTTATATTGTAAATCTGATATAGGTAGCTAAGTTTTCCTTAAAGATTTATTTCTCAGTCAGATTAAACATTAACAGGTCATTGGAATTTGATAAGCTGCTGGTCTTTTGCTAACAGCTTACTTTTTGGCCCGCTTTGCTGTTTGCTACTACATATTCAAAATAATTTGAATAATGACGTGTCATAAAAGCCTGCAATAGGTTTACGTGAAAATGATACATTTGACTTTGACTTTGAAATGGATGAAAAACTGAGGCAAATATCGTGCACCAAAGTGATATTTAGACGTCTCAATTCTTGAAACTTTAAGGCGTTATTTCGTTTCTGCGTAAGAACCACCTGCTCACGTTGACTTAGCTTCACTTTGTATAAACAAAAAAAAACAAATTCGTATGATTTGTGTGTAACGTGTTAGTAGGTTGAAGTTTGCAGTGGTCAGCGTATTGAATCTTTGGCTCTAAAGCATTTAGAGGTTAGGTAAACAAACTATTCATAAAAAGAAATAAATATATATAATTAATAATTAAGTGTTTTAAAATTTGTTATTAATTTCAATTTGAATTTTCTATATTTCTTTGGCTCGTATATTATTGTTTATTTTTTTGTATAGATTTTAGTTATTATTTCATATATTTGGTTGTCATTATCCATTTTTACCCGACTGCGCAACGCAAAGAAGGAATTGACCTATATATGTATGTATGTATGTATATATATATATATATATATACGTGAGAATCATCGAAATCGGCAACATACATATAAATATATATATATATATATATATATATATATATATATATATTTATATATAAATATATATATATATATATATATATATATATATATATATATATATTTATATGTATGTTGCCGATTTCGATGATTCTCACGTCAATCGATTCGTCTTCATCACGCAAGTGTCACTCAAGATATGACATTAATCAAATTTCGGTAAAGCGACAACCAGACGCCATATTGTGGAAAATTAAAAAAGAATGTCGACAAACTATATTAAAATCTTGTTATTTAATTTTTTGTTACATAAAATGATTTTTTTTATTAGTGTGATAGTGCATTTTTAAATTCATTTTATTCACATCCTTGTCCCACTATAATAACGTCTATGACAACTAGACGTTGCCTAATATTTGGCCACATGTTTCGACCAGTGTGCCACGAGCTCAATCATAATATTGACCCTCTTATCCACATTGGGGTTTTGTGGCAATTGATAGACACAAGTGCGTACCACCGTGTTTACATTCCTACTTTGAATCATCATGAATCAACTCGCAGGTATAAAATGAAGTATTATCACGACCGTAAGCCTTTGTGTCAAAACCTGTTTTATCCAGCAAGTGGCTTACTCGTCGATAATTGATTGAACCACCAAATTTCAATATGTTAGATTGTCTTGACAATTAGTTGATTTCTACTCCATCCACTCCGTCTTTAAGCCGCTGGTTCTCTGGTAGTTGATGTTTAAGCATAACACAGGTACAAAAGGATGGACTTACCAGGAATGGCACCTTTCGTATATACTGTGTTTCAATTTGTCGGTAACTAGCAAACTCGGAAAAGTTTTAAAAATTTGAAAAGTTTTTATTTTTATACACATTTTTAATCAGAATGTTTGTAAACATTTAACTAATTAGTGCTATAAATAAAAGTATAAAAAGTATTATTTATTAAGACTGAGCTGCGAGAAAGAAATTAAATATTTTATTTACATCTAAATCCACGGGCAATAATGAAATACTTACAAATTTCTTTAAACTAACTTTTGGACGATTAGGTTCTACATTAAGCGGGTGTAGTTTTTTATACGACTAATACCTATTTTTTATTTAAATTATTTATTTTACATTGGATTAACCAATTATTTATAAAAGTTTTCTGTAACAGTGAAAAATCTAATTTACTTGTTTTATAAGGATAGTTAACTTTTATTAATAACCTCCATTCTCACCATATCTTTAACTTTTTGCTTCGTCCCATTCATTTCACCCAATTACAAGGACTACTGCCGTGTCTACTCTTAAGGGTAGCTAAAATTGTCTGATTAAGAACATTTATTTAGGTTCATTTTTTGTCAAAAAGGGACCACTCCATAAACATAAAGGGTGGCCCAGTAACAATTAAGGCGTATTTAAGTTAAAAAATGTCACCCTTTTGCGGTCGACAGCCCTTGGATGTCCAAAAAACATGGACGTATATCTAAATGAACGGTCCATGAAAATGATTAGCATTATCGTCACAACGGTTTCTGTAAGGAATTTAAGACTAACCACATTTAATTGTTAAAAAAAAACTTATTAATACTCCTTCTTCTATAATACCTTAATACGCATGTGTCGATTATATAATGATGCCAAAAGGACTTCTCCGACCTTGATATCTTTAAATAAAATATTATGTTTAACTTAATTATACCTATCTAATTAATATTAATATTTTATTTATTTTTTGATACCAAATTATTTTTATTTTATTCCTGTAAATTTATTTTGAGAGTATATATATCTAATCTTAGTATTAAGCACTTTTAAATAGTAAATTTAATTATTGCATGGACTAAAATAATTATCTGATGTAAATGTCATATGAATATGCTTAGGATCACATTCAGTCTGTCGCCTGAGAACTTTCTTATTTTTATCATTTTATACTGTGCATCTGTTGTATACATTGAATAAATAAAAATAAAAAAATATAAAAAACAGACAGGTAATTTGACCACAGATAATACCAGATTTCTAGAAAAATACTTTTAATTTCCTAATTTAATTATTTTCGTTGAATTTTTAATATTTGCGCCACTTACTAAAAGAATTGGATCTAAGCAGGAACGAGCTTCCAAGATGGCATTAACTGAAGCAGTATTTAGTTGGGTGGGAAAAGGAGCAAAATGGAGGATGGCAAGTGTCTGTTGCGCAATAAAAAAGGCCTCCTTTCTTACTTTCAATTAAGGTTAAAACAACTTAAGTTTAACATTAAATATAAAAAAAATAACTTATCGATAAGTATTTTTGGTTTTATGTGTAAGCTTGTTGTTATCACATCTATAAGATAGTTAGGAATCTTATTTAAATATTTTTTTAATGAAATTATTATTATTGTTCAATAGTTTATGTTGCTCGTTCTCTTTATTTGTGTTAGTATTGGCTTCATATTTCAATTGTATTATTATAATAACAAGCTTTTTTCCAGCTTAATTATTACCATCAGTGAAAATTTGTAAGGCTTTAAGTTGCTCTTATTTTAGTATTCTAAATGCTGTAATGTTTGCTAAGAAAAAATAAATAGTTAAAAAATGTTTTGTTTATTTTTAGAGATAAAGACTAGTCCATATTTAATATTATGTCTCTGGAAAACCCTTGTTGAAGTCCAAAAAAGGACACTTTTTTATCACCTGGGTTAAAAGTCACAAAACGTTTATCGCTGGCCGATGGCATGTTGATTTATATTTCCACCCTCACAAAAACCGGCCGCACCAAAATGAATTAGATTATTTAATTGGTCATTTATTTCTCGAGATAACGCGTAACCAAACAAAAGTGCTCCTCCGTCATTGACAGAATGTTGACAGTCGTTTTTTTTAATTTATAAGGCCCTGGAAACATCACCCATGTTGACAATCTTAATTTTATCGATGGCTTTCTCATTTAAATCATTAGTTAGTTTTGAGAGAGGTTTAAATGATGAGATCTTTGCCGACAATATAAAGTTTATCTCTTTCTTCTTAAAAAATATACTTGTAATAGTTGTAAACTATATTGCTAGTGACTTTTAAAATCAGCAATAACAACCATCTAGAAATAAACTGAGTATGCACGAAATCAGCCTGTCTCTCCACTGTTGGCGTCATTTCAGAGAATTCTGCTTTCTCCTTATCCATCCCCTACCAGCGATCTTTCTCATCTCATGCAGTGGAAATAAATAGAATCTTTATTGGACAAAAACAATGCATTCGTGCTATTTGTAACACACCTCCTATGACTTCATGTCGTCCTTTATTTATAAAACTAAAATTACTGTCTGTTCCTTCTATCTATATACTTGAATGCTGTTTATTTGTAAAAAGCCACCCGGAACTTTTTAAAACTCTTGGGGATAATTGCAATTTTAAAACGCGTTATCCTAGTAGAATAATTATTCCAGCTCATAAAAGTACTCAATATAGCCGAAATTGTTATGCAATGGCGACAAATATATCTAATAAGCTTCCAGTTACTATAAGGGAGCTGCCACTAAAACTGTTCAAATTAAGAGTCAAACAAATGCTGGTTAATAAATGTTTTTATTCGACAAAAGAATACCTAGACACTAAGCTCGACAAAGTCATGTGACTAAATAAATATTTGTATGCTAGAAATAGCGAATCATGTGATATAATTACATATAATAATTTACATCCCTGTACCTACCATGTTTCTGACAAATAAATTATTTCATTTCATTTATATATTGTCCAGGTTTTTAAATCAACATTTCCTATGGCTATAATAAAATATTGTAAAACTGTTTATTCATATTAAAAGGAACTTCCTGAAGAAAAAAACCCAATAGTACGAGTACCTATATCGGAAATTGTGTCTTTCTTATTTTTATAAATTTAATATGGTCGGTTATGGCTATACTATAGATATCAGCCTAAGACGGTTTTGGCGCCAAAGTAAAAGATCGAAATTTACATGAATATTGGTTGTTGGGTAACCAACACTAACTTTAGATTTATTATACATAATTGCTATGAGAAGCAAAAATATCTCATGCATTATGGATTATCCGCTAAGAAATATGACTTGGTTTAAAAACAAAGGCTTAAATACATGGACATAATAATATACACAAGGAACATTCAAAGTAGAAAATATTTATATTTACAGCAGTGGTTGAGGGCGAAAGCTTTTGGATACTGAAGATTTAAATTTTATCTTAGATGACCGCCTCCGTGGTCTAGTGGTAACAAACGTTGCCGTGAACTCGGGAGGTCGTGGGTTTGATTCCCACCGGGGGCAAGTTGTACATTTATTTATTCATTATAAACTTTATTCCACAAAGTACAAAGGCGGACCTAATGCCGCTAGACATTCTATACTGGTCAAACCTTTGGGACAACTAAAGCAGTTACGACGAGATAAGGCAGGTGCTACATTGTATTACAAAAAAAAAGAAGTATAATATGTAGTTTATCAACCATCTAGTTTCCGTAACACAAGCCTCGTAGCTTACCACGGAAATTAGATGGCGCTGTGTGACCTGTCTGGAAATATTTATTATTATTATTATGTATGGACAAATTCCTTCAATTCAAATAGGTTTAAACCCAGACATGCATGTACTAAAGCGAAATACACCTATCTTATGTGGGTAATTAAGTTTACTTTAGGTTCGTTAAGACCGGGATAATTTATTTACATTATTTGTGATATTTCTCGAGTTTGATACGCTAGAAACATCGACGAGCTTGCAGATTATCATGATGGACCCAAAGTAGTTGGCTAGATAGATGTTAATCCGTTTCTTTAAACTATGATTTCTGAATACTTCAGAAGGGGTACGCTGGTGATGATACTTAACTTTTTACAACCGTTCCGGTGCCTCAGAGCACATGTAAAGCCGTTGGCCATAATAACTAATACCAAATTGAGGAATCAATAAGAAATTGTCAAAGATAATGACATCAGTCTCTCGGCAACACGTCTGAACAGCGTAGTGAGAAATGGCGAAATTCCCGAGAAATATGTTCTGGAAGGCCCATCTCCAACAATGGAGGTCTAGAATACAGAGTTCTAGGGACAGTGATATTAGATTTTAGATTTGCGACTTATCATATTTTTTTTTTTTTTTTTTAAATAATAATAATAATAAATACTGCAAGAACAGTGATTAAGCAGTGATTAACGGTAGGCAGCTAGCACTGATGTATGGAAGCGAGACGTGGATATGTCAGAATACGCATGAGAGTAGGGTTAATGCAGTAGAAATGAGGTCGTTGCGTCGCATATGCGGCGTCACTTTGGCGGACCGCATACGTAACGTCGAAATACGGAAAATGGTGGGTATAAAAGAAAGCATAGGGACAAAAATAAGGAAAGGCATGCTACGATGGTTCGGGCATGTTGAAAGGATGAGCGATGAAAGATTGACGAACCAGATATATAATGCGAAAGTTGTAGGTGAAAGAGGCCCTGGCAGACCGAGACTCACATATCACGATCAAATAAATAAAACACTGGCTGAAGGTACATTAAAAAGCTTTCGTAACAAAAGGGCATGTATGAAGAGGATGATGAATGTCGACGAAGCGAAAGAGGTATGTCGTGATCGTGTCAAGTGGCGCTCAATTGTCTCTGCCTACTCCGCAAGGGATCTGGCGTGAAGATATGTATGTATGTATGTATGTATGCAGCTAGCAGAATACTTAGAGTAGCTTAGTAAAATGTCTGTTTTGAATGAACTACCTGTCGCAAAGAAGCTACAAAATATGCATTTTTGGACGAGCCATTTTATAATGTCTATGTATTTTAAAAACAAAAGGCTTAAAAATGGATTCAAAAAAGTGGCTAATGACTGGCCACTTTCCTTTACGAAGCCCACCCGAGACGTTTAAATTGAAGGCTTATCTTAAATTATGCTTAATTAGGGGCCCCTAAATGTATAGATTGAAATTAAAGCGCATTGATTGATGGTTTTCGGTCATCTAATGGTTCTGATAGGATTTTATAGCAAAATCCACATTGGATCCCTTTCGCTAGCATCATTTTAAAAAAGTTATAGTACTTTTGACAAATGAGAACTTATTTTTTTCATTCATTACAGCCCCTAGAACACAACGTCCTAGATCTCCACTGCTGGAGATGTGCCTTTTAGAACTGGAGAATTTGGCCTACACTCACCACGCTGGCCAGACGGCTTGGCGAGGATATGATGTCAATGGCGACAAGGACAATGAGGCGAGGCACGGGAACGGTGGTGTTGTAAATCTATGACAAATGATTCGTAAGAAAAGTGTATTTCTCATTGGTACATGCCGACCTTTGTAGGATTTAAGGTACGCGTCCTTACCACCGCCCCAAACTCTCTGTATTGTATTAAAAATAAAAGCATAATGTGTAAAGTATATTTTGATTCGTCAATTAATTTCCTAGTAATATAATTTTATAAAGTCATTAATGAATGAGTGTGAGCGGAGCATTGTAATATGACGTCACGTGGACGTCGTGCCTTGCTAGCGGGACTCTATAATAAAAATAAATAATACCCCTTCCGGGGTGGTCAGAAACCACGCTTATAAATAAGCGAATTCCATTTAGCCAACTTTACTATAGGCCAATCATGACAAGTGGCAAGCTTGTCGATGTCTCTAGCGTACCAAACTCGAGAAATATCACAAATAAATTTAATAATATTTAGGTTTATTTATTAAAATTACAGGAATCGAACCCGTTACCTCCGTAACTAAATTCACAGACTTAACCGCTAGACCATGGAGGAAGTTCATAACTACTAGGTATTTTGATATTAATCAATAACTAGTGTATTTGTATAGATGCTAGTATAGGTCTACTGTAATAAAGCTTCAAAAAATTTGCGTGTATCTGGTGTGCTGCACGCCTAATTTAATAGGTTGGCGAATAGCTAATATATAGGGTCTGAAACAAAATATTTTTAAAAGTAAAAATGTAATCGAATAAACCCAGTGACCGAACAAAAAAAGAGTAGGTATACCGGGAAAAAATACAAGGAAAATATCTAATTTTATTTCAGCCCTTTTAGAAAAAAAATTGTGGAAGAAAATCAGATCAGAATAATATTTTGATACTATAATTTATTGATCTACGTATTATTACCTGGTCATTCGATTAACATTATAGGCCGATAAGCTAATATTGATATTATTGATTTGATATATGTTTTAAGTTTCGATGCTATAAACTGTCATACGCTAAGTCATCGGCCATAGTCGGAAAATAAAAAAAAGAGATAGGTATTATCAATATACAAATATTTATATACCTACAGAGAATTAAATAGTGCCGATTGCCGTAGAGACGATGGGCCCTTGGTCTGAGGTCGCTAAATCGTTAATACGCGACATGAGCGTTGCCATCCGAGCGTCAACAGGTGATCCTTTGAGTAGGGAATATCTTATTCAGAGGATCAGTATTGCCATCCAACGAGGTAACGTCGCCGGAGTCCTCGGAACATTGGATTCATCTTCTCCTGGATTCGATGACATGTAGATTATAATCAAGATATTTGTAAGTATTTAGTTTTTATATTAATTAGGTTTATCTTTTAGTTTATTTAATTTAAGGTTTTGATTAGTATATTTTTAAGTTTATTATTTAGGTAGCTTTTAATTTATATTTATTGTTTATCTTAAATTGAATTCTTATGCATTCAAAGTAAATAAATACCTCTACTATACATAGATATAGACGCTGGGATACAGGCCACAATTTTTATCTCAGCCCCTAGAACACATAGTCCTAGAACTTCACTATTGAGAAATACACTTTTCTTATGTACTTCTATTTATTTAATTATTCATAAACTCTTTATTGCACAAAAAAAAACTTAAAAGTAGTGTACAAGGGCGAACTTAATGCCTTTCGGCATTTTATAACAGTTAACCTTTGGGAGTGTTGTAGAGGATTGCGGGGTTTATTATTATAAATATACAACTACATACACTACACAATAATCGTTACATAATATTACTTAAATAATATATATACTATATACATCCAAAAATTGGTGACTATAGAACTATTTACACACATTAAAAATAGTAGGTATAATAGATGTAGGCACTAAAAAGAGCTAAGTTGTTTGTTGAGAAAGTGAGCGATTAGGATATACCTACTCTATAGGAGAGACCGCCTCCGTGGTCTAGTGGTAACAAACGTTGCCGTGAACTCGGGAGGTCGTGGGTTCGATTCCCACCGGGGGCAAGTTTTACATTGTATAATTTGTGTCGGTCTGGGTGTTTATATGTACAAAAAAAAAGTATAATATGTAGTTTATCAAGAAAGCTCGGAATACTGAACAAGGTGAAGCGGTTTTTTCCGCCTTCAATTATACTGTTGCTGTGCAAAGCACAGATCAGATCATGTATAGAATACTGTTCTCACCTTTGGGATGGTTCTGCCAAGTACCTCACAGATGCTCTCAATGTTCTACAGAGGCGAGCTGTTCTAATTGTGGACGATGCCACTACATCTGGAACTCTCGAATCCCTGCAGCTTCGCCGAGATGTGGCTTCTCTGAGCGTGTTCTACCGGCTATACTATGGTGAGTGCTCCGAAGAACTCTATAACGTAATCCCTCCCTCTCCATTTCGCAACCGAACCACACGCACAGGTCAGAATACGAGTATGCACCCACATACCGTAGTCACCATCCCTTCGCGTACGTATAAATTTGGGGACTCATACATCTGTCATACGATAAAGATTTGGAATGCTCTTCCAGCCTCTGTGTTTCCACTTTCCTATAACTTGGAGTCCTTCAAGCGAAGTGTGAAAAAGCATCTAGTCAAGCCGGCATAGTGTTAGGGACTGATGGCAGTTACGAGTATCTGACTTCAGTTGCTAACATTCATGGACCTTGCGCGCCACTTACCATCAGGTGGGCCTGTTAAAAAAAAACTAGTTTCCGTAACACAAGCCTCGTAGCTTACCACGGAAACTAGATGGCGCTGTGTGACCTGTCTGAAAATATTTATTTATTTATTCTCACTATACTCACTACTCAGTACTCACTATTTATATATATAGATATATAGATGTAAAACACTATTGCTCGCTATATTTAGTACGCTTTTGTTCAATTGAATTATGGTAGCATTCTTTTTATTACAATAAAGTGTCATTGTTGTTATTGTTCAATTTAAGAATGCATTTTGAAAGCAAATTAAAAACACAACAGTTTCTTGAGGACTTGTTTGCTTAACAAAAAATAAATCTAAGATTACCACTCGACAGGAACAAGCGGTGCCATTTAGAGTTTGGTAAAGGCCCCGAAACCACAAACAGTAGAGCTTTGTATGCCTTAGTTTTGGTAACACTCGACTATTGTATTGCAACAGCTTGTCGTTTGTATCACGTTGCATATAATTTTCCGCGTTTAATATGATTATATAAACTCCACGTACTATGTATATATAGCGAAACCTATAATTGACCTTGCTTCATAAATTGTACCATACTATTATTAAGCATATTGTTACATTACTACTTCCATTACTGCCTCCGTGGTTTAGCGGTTAAGTTTATGAATTTAGACTGGGAGGTACCGGGTTCGATTCCTGGTCGGGATACAAAAAAAAATATTAATGTAAATAAAAACATTTAACCAATATTTAATTTATTTGTGATATTTCTCGAGTTTGGTACGCTGGAGACATCGACGAGCTTGCCACTTGTCATGATTGGCCTATAGTAAAGTTGGCTAAATGTGAATCCGCTTATAAGCGTGGTTTCTGACCACCCCGAAAGGGAAACGGTCGTGATGATACTTTACTTTACTTTTATATTGTTACATTGTTGGTTCCTTAAAAAAAAAAACAAAAAAACAATCAGTCGATATGTATAGCTTTTTTATTAGTAAAAACCGATAATAAATAACACGACGTTTTCTATAAATATTTGTAAGAAATACAATTAATGATTGGCCAAGAAATACGTCGTCACTAAATCTTAACAAGGCAATCAAACATTTGTATACATTAAATAAATAAATGTACAAGTGTTTCTTTTCTCTAATGAAGCAGCGAGATTTATAATTAACATTCTATTAGCAGTCCAAGCGGGCTACTATGAACGTTTAAAAAACAAAACATCACTAAATCTTTCGCTTTGAGATATCTTTTGATAGTTTTTTTTTTAGTTAAAATAAATTTAATAATAAAATAAATACCTAGAAGGGACCACATCACGCGGTATTCGGTTAAAAAACAAATCCTTAACATGGACAATGACAGGATATTAAAGTACCTACTCATCTACACTCTGATAAACACTAAATGTCCTGACTATTTAATAATAATAATCAATAATAAAAATCTTGTTACAAAGGTTAGGGCATATAATAAATCATACATAGTGACAAAAACAGTTCAGCTGTGACATCTGAATTAGGCGGTGGACGGTGTTTTAGATGTCATTGTAGGCATTACTGCTTACAACATTTAATATTACTGTAGACAATATTTATTTATATTTATTTTCTTTCTTTAAATGTTATTTTTTATCTTTTTTTTTTTGTTTTTAAATAACTTTTATTATTATTACTGTTCCACTAAATTTAAATGTTAGCTATGGTTCCAACACTATTTTCTTAACCATAGACTAAGTCATATACATATCATTGTTTTATTTTTAACTTTATTTTTATTAATCTTTATTCTTGTGACAAATAAAAATGATTAATATAAATCAAAAAATCCTCAAGTTTTAGCGAGAATTACGCACGGTAACTAACTCATACAGGTTGTCCTCTAAATCAACGTCAAACCGTAAATAGGAGAAAGACTTGATTATTTTTATCATTGTACACAACACAAGTAAAATAAAAAATAACCCAAAATGGTAGATGTCATTTATCCTTTAGCCTACCTC
Source organism: Tinea semifulvella (assembly GCA_910589645.1). Lineage (NCBI taxonomy): Eukaryota > Metazoa > Arthropoda > Insecta > Lepidoptera > Tineidae > Tinea > Tinea semifulvella. The sequence goes on along the minus strand of OU342608.1, from coordinate 8,358,007 downwards.
ATATCCAACTCAAAACTTCATGTTGATTAAAACACCTATGCTGCAAGGAAACTGTAGTACTCGTAACTGTGTTTTCTGTAACTTCCATATATGTATTGTGACGTCAGTTTATCCGAATAACCGTTTAACTCACAGGTAATATCGATTTTTATTCATTTGTGAACCAAGCATACGATGTTGAATCAGTTTCGATCTGGGTGTGTGTACAAATCTTCGTAATTGTCATAGTAGACCCCCACAAGCGGAACTATGTAAAAACAAACAATAAAATGCAAATACAAGATGATTAGTCTGTCATAAATAATATGGTCTAACCGGAGTCAATAAATATACGAGTAAGAAACCCAAATGACTTTTAGTTTATTCATTTCAACACTCGAGGGCAATAAAAAACATCTCAACTGAAGTAGGTGGAAAGCTTTTTTAACAGGAGTTCTTCGCGTCATTTTGCTTGGACATGTCAAGTGCAAGTTTTTGTTTTGTAAATGAATTTACTGTGGATATTATTGGTCAAAAGTGGTGTTGCTTGGTTTAATAATGTGCTACAATGTGAATAATTATGGAAAACGATAAATTGGACTTTAAATATGGGGCACAAGTTACAGTTTATTTTTTGCGGTTTTCCCGCGCTGTCAACTCCCATATTTTACCCGACGTGTTTGAGCTATGGTGCCGCGTGTGACTCCAAGAAAAGCATCAAATTCTGCAGCATCTGGAATTTGATGATGACCTCATTAACTCATGAATAAGAAAGATATATTACGTCAGACTTGGCTGTATGGGCTAGACCCTTTGCCTTCCCTATCATCTCATTCATCATCCATCGGGAGAAGAGAACCAAAAAAAAAAAAAAGCTTTTTTAACACCACAAAACATAGATTTTAGATTTGATTTAACAAAATGCAACGCAAAACAAGAGGTTTATTCTTCTATAAACAACGGTATTACAGGACTGTATAACACTTTTCCTTTGAAAAAAACAATAAATCAATTATCAATGTTATCTGCTCTTTCAATCGTAGAACAATTCGCAATCACCCCTAACGTCCAAGGGCCCGCAGACGGATGTGGGTGGGAATGGAAATGACACAGTTAATTCTAATTATAGCACTATTGTTAGAATGTTATAGCTATCTCATTGGATAGCCCATTACGAGAATGTGGCCAATGTTGACTTATTTTAATTTACTAAGTACATATTATTATTATTTTGAACTATTTGTTTTTTCTTTTTAATTAGTGTACATAGGTACATAGCATAGTTTGTAACATACCCACTAACATATCTAGTTCCAAGTAACAAATATGGATTGTATTCTGAAATTAATAATTTATTATTATTTAAAACTATAACGACAGGGTTTTTTATTTAAATTATATTTGATGAACAATTTTAAATATATATATAAATTAAGTAAGTATAAACTAAGCCTAATCAAAATAAAATAAATATATATATAAAAAATAAAATTGAACTATCTTCAAATGTCATGGAAAACAAATTTCATAGCATTCCACTGATTCCTCGTGCTCGTGCCGGGTGCATCGTGGGTGGAGGGAGACGAGAAGAATGGTGTCTCGGGCTTGCGACCTTCTACACTTTTTTATTGCATAACCAGATTATAATAAAATAATTATATTTCCCTTATGATGTATAATTTATGCTTTGTTTTTCAAATAATAATTAGGAATGAATTTTCTTTAAATTTCGAATTAGTAGTTTATTCTTCGACATATTTGGTAAAATAAAAATGGTTTTAAGTAGGTACATTCGAACATTTAAAAATAATAATAATAATAAGTCAATGACTGAGTTTGATATTTCATAATAAACTGTAGTAAGTTAACGTTAAGAATAGGTACATTTCGACAGCAAAATATGAGTGAAATAACTAATAAATAGTATTTTTGACTTATTTCTGTTTTTATTAGACGTGCGATATTATGATTGTTCAAGCAGATTTAATTGTCAGTGTCTTGTTAATGAATAAAGATTTATGTATCGATTTTAAATAGCTTCAATTTCATTCAATTAGATTGTGCAAATAGAACAAGGTCTTTTGTTATGTTATTATATGAATGATAAAAATCTTCTTCGTGATCAGAAATGTGAATAGATGCGGGTTCACGTTTAGACAACTTTTCAATAGTTAATTTATAACCCACGACAAGTGACAATCCAAAACACTAGTTACTGAAATTTCAAGATAATTCTTAATTATCATAATGTGTCTCTTCACTGCTGGATATACGCTATCCTAAGACTCGCCACTTCACAAGATCAGCTACCCTCATCTAACGACCTTATCTCAAGTCATCCATAATAATAATAATAAAATTATTTATTGCACAAAAAATAAAATAACTTAAATTGCACTTACAGGCGAGCTTTATCTATTATTATTATCATTATCCGTCCATCAGACAGGTCGTCCCGTAGGTTCTCCACCTGTCAGAGAACTCCTTTAACAGTTCTGCGACAGACGTCCGTACCATTGCCACTTCATCTTGCTAGTTTTGAAGGCTATAAGTAACTTTGGTTCTCTGACATCCATGTTGAGTTCATTATAAAAATACCGAGCATAGCTTTCTCCATAGCCCGTTAAGCGAATATAAATTTGTGGACCAGACCTACTGTCACAGTCCACGTTTTTGCTTCGTACGACAGTACTTGAAGGACGCACTGGTTGCAAACTTTCGTCTTCAAACACTGTGGTATGTTCAATAAGAATATGTAGCAGTACTTTCCGAATACCACCCATCCTATCAGAATGCGTCTGTCGGATTCTTCGCTAAAGTTGGCTACGCACAGACTGTCCAAGGTAGACGTATTTTTACATAACTTCGAGTGCGTCATTACCCACAAAAAAAAAATCCTAATATTTACGCGGTGGTGGCTCGGTTGTAAGAACGCGTTCCTTAAATCCTACAAGATCGGTTCAAACCCACCCGACATGTACCAATGAGAATTTTTTTTTACGTACATTTGTCGTAGATTTACAACACCACCGTTCCCGTGCCTCGGAGAGCACGTTAAGCTGTCGGTCCCGGTTCCACTAATACCAACTTGTGGAATCGTTAATAAATTGTCATAAAAAAATGACATCATATCCTCGCCAAGCCGTCTGGCTAGCGTGGCGAGTGTAGGCCAAATTCTCCAGATGTATGTTCTGGAAGGCCCATCCTCAGCAGTGGAGGTCTAGGACGCTGTGTGCTAGGGGCTGTAATGATGATGATGAAGATATTTACTTGCCTTATGCTAAGAGGCAAATTATTTTACATGTTTGTGGCAACAACTACAAACGAGTTAGAAACTAGAATTATGCGAGAGGATAGAGGGAAGAGAATTAAGAGATATACTCGTACATAGATTGAATTCCATCGCAAGTATAAACACAGTCAATGAAGAAAATCTAGCTAAAAATAGTAATCCCAATCTATTTACACAACAAAGTACCGAATATTCATCATGGCGGTAACGACTATCGCTAAAAGGATAACAAAATAAATATCCCACATTATTGTGTCTCTATTTTTGGCAGAACACGTTGGCCTTTCAAGCAACCACTGATGGACTCTTAAGTTTCATCGTCGGCCTGTCGGAACGATTAGCGCCCTGACAGCTAATTTATATACTCAACTTACTGTTCTATTCCCGGCGGGACTCAATGTAGAGCTAAAAACAAATAGAACCAGTTCGTTTTATTTATACTTATTAAATTTATTATTTACTGTCTCTTTATCCTTACCAACTCCTCTGAGCCTGGCGTGAGTTGGTTCAACTGTCCACAAATATGTTCTGCAAAGGTTATTTTAACAGTGGTGCACTTGTAGGACTTTGTGTTTAGGGGCTGTAATGAAGATAATGACTATTATATATTTATTCATTCTATATTAAAAACTATATCGTAGAGTCTAAATTTATTTTATTACCAGACTCAGTTAACACTTTAAAATACACTTCCCTTTAAAAATTCTCATTTTTGTACGCTTTAACTTCATTTTCACGTATCTAAATCTTATCGAGTATATTGATTTCTGTTACAATATCATTAATGTTAGTGATAACGTTTACCATATCGACCCACTACTTGACTAAAAAATAAACTAAACAGTTATGTATCGCAATATTTCTTATTAACTATATTGAAATCTAAAATGTCAAGAACTCGTTCAGAAAAATGGAATATCTTATTATTGCAGAAATATTTATAAAAATATATCATTTATCAGTGGCAATAAAGCAGCTGTGCAAAACTTCCGCATCATTGCTTTTTCCATGACATTGCTCTATCCCATAAAAGTTATTATGCTACGCGATATTGTCAACGGAGAAGATATTATGAATATAATGAATTCAGATATTGAGTGAATTGAACATATGCACTTGCTTAATGGTTTAATATTAATAATGGATGCACTAAGTAACTCTTTGAGGATTATATGTATAATTGCATTCAACGTGGATAATGTATTAAAGGATTTGTTTAATCTAAATGTTCAATTTAATAAAAAATAATTTAATCAAGTTGGATTATTACATGATATACTCGTACCTTCTTTCATATATATACCATATATGCACGACATGTGACCTATGGTAAGTGGTACGCGAGGTCCATGAATGTTAGCAACTGGAATCATACGCTTATGACTGACATCAGTCCCTAACACTGCCGGCTTGACTGGGCATGACGGCAATTCGAGCCTGATCCCGAAACTGTGGATACACTTTATTGGGTTTATCGGAACGAACGGTGGATACTTCTCCGCCCCGGGGGACTTGGCAAATTACCATTATCATTCCACCTATTTATTGTTCTCTTTGAAAGTATATGCCATTTGCAATGATGTCAATACATTCAAGAAGAACTAAGTGTAAGCTTGCCATGGTGATATAGAAATAACACCGCTTGAAACAAGACTTACCTTTTGCCATCCCTGAATTCAATAGAATATTATATATATATTATAACTTTATTAAAATCAGTTTAGTATTTATAGGCTTGAGACATATAGACAACAAAATGACAGATAAATATTTATTCACATATGTATATAAGAGTAATATTAGCATGGATTTGGCTAAATTATACATGTGCTATAATACTGTCGTTCACTGTAGACCATAACTATTCATTGAAATAATCCCATTTACGTTGAACGGGGATGAAACCAATATGCAGTAACATAGGCGGTCTTGTCGAAAGTGGTTCAACAAGATTATTGGCTCTATGCCCATCACTGAAAGCGTAAAAGCAAGCAGACATTGTTCCTGTCTACAACATGAAATTGTATTCCTGGAGACAAACCCCTTTAACCTAAATCTGGAAACAATTTTCGGAATCGAGAGCCTTGACAAATAGTTTAGAGTACAAATAGGTATAACAATTCACCTATTTTATTGGCTTGTTAAGTCGTTAAATGTTTCTCGCGCCACAATCGAGAATGCTGTTACATTGGAATTTGGTTACAATTTGGAAGATCTGTCTTAACAAAAACAAGTTCTATATTTAAATATATCGTTGATATATTTTAGTAAATATCAATTATTGTAACAACATTAGATTCCTCACTAATTAATATGTACTATTGCGCTGACAGTATTAATCTTAATTACTTACTCAATTCATAGGATTTTTAAACTTAAACTGTTATTTTATTACGCTACGAAGATCACTTAGTTGAAAGCTTTAGTAATTTTAGAAACATCTTCTTTACAGGGGCATAATTCACAAACGTTATTCCAGACCATCACCCTAAAAGCAGGCGGCCTATGGCACATCACATGCTCATAAATTACTCTACGACGACACACTAAAATAGCGTAACACCCCAATGCCATGGGAACGAAGACCATCTTCACCCCAATAACTTCTCGCTAAATGCCTACAAATCTGGCGTTTCGATTCAAATCAAAAAGGCATCGACCGAGGGAGGCGACATTCCCAGTCCCGATTATAAACGCCCGCTCAATAAACAATTTATAAGGTTAAGAAATATCCGAAATATAAATGATATAAATGCATCAGTCACGCTATGAAAGAACTCGGCAAATTGGAATGAGGCGGAAGTGAGTGAACAATGAGACCGAAGGGATGCAAGGCGGAAGCTTGCTAGATTTTCCCTGTTATTTCAACAACAATACCTTGGGAGAGTCAGCCCTAATATAGCAGACCGCGTGCAGTTTTTGTTTAATTCATTAAAAGCGAAATTATAATTAAAACTGTAATTCGAGACTGTCTTTAAATCGAGCTACTCTAAAATATGAACAGGTAAGTCTTTGTTTGCTTAATTGTCGTCATTATTCTTCTCCTTATTTTATTACTCCTAAATATATATTAAAAGGCTTTCTCATAATTCACCAATCAATCGTAGAAATCCCCAAAGTAAAAGAAGCTTAATGAGAAAATTCATTGCCCATTAAATAATAATACATTTTTTTTATAATATTAAATGATTAGAACAAATGATGGATCAGTGTTTTCCGCAAACTGGCTCCAATGAAGCTTGTATACCAGGACCAGAAATAGAACTAAGCTCTCATCAATCAGAGAAACATAGCAATACAGATGATAATGTATCGCCAACAACGCAGTATTTAATTGGTGATGGATCACCATAGCAACACTGACGGGCGAATTTCATGGCTTACGGATATCATATTTCGATATCGTGCATATTATATTCAATACGAATTTATTATTTTCGCCTTTACTTCTTACCCTCGTTCGAGTTCGGAAGCAATACGAAAAATGACGGAAGATATGAAGGGCTATAATGGGGGAAAATTGTACTTTATTTGATTTTGATAGACTTGATGGAAGATTTAGGACACAATGTCACTTAAAGCTTTTAGGATTTTATTATATTTAACACTGTGTGACCCAAATTCGGGATTTATTCCCAATCCTTAGACTTATCGGTTCGTTTTCGTTTAAACTTTTGTATGTAAATACTGTGTATATCAATAATCATCAGCATGATTTCTTTTTTGTTTATAATTGTTTTGTTCAATTTGGATATATTTTTTCGATTGCTCTTAATAACTAAAGCGTGCTACACCAAAAAGTTTACCTTCTTTATCTAAACCAAACACACCAACTAAAACTTCTGAAGTAGCGGCTATAGTAAATTTATCTACATTGTTTACTGATAAGCCTATTTATTACAAAGCTCGTGTTGAAAAGGAAATCATTGTATACGACTCCTAAAATAACACATAACTCAGTACACTCCACGACTTAATTAAAAATGTTATGACAACGTTTAATATGGTTTCGTATTAATTGCAAGTAAGGCATTAAATTAGAAAAAAAAACTACTCTTTTAAAAATATGTAAACATACAGATATTAATTATGGGATTTATAATACATAATATTATTCATGCTGTACTTATGTGACAGAGCTGGCAGTTTTTTCACGCAGCAAATCAGCATAGCTATGCAGCAAGTCATTGGTAAATATTTTTATATTTAGTCAGTTTTATTTTCAATTTAGTTTTATATCTATATTAATAAATAAGCACCGTGAATACAATTTAATACATAAATGCAAGACTTGCAAAGTACTTTAAAACTATTTTATTTTTTACAATGTCAGTTGCTAAGTTTTTAATTTGTCCAGCCTATATAGCTTATCTAGTGGTAAATAAACCGATTCGATTTACAGATGGATGTAAAGCGATAGCGCCTACATGTGAGTGGAAGTGATCGCCCACATTTACCAATTACCTATTTGATAAGGGACTTATTTATTGCCTTCGCCGGGTCGTGTTGTAATGCAATGTATATAGAATTAAAATTCATTGTTTTCTCTTTATCCTGGAAACGTTGAAGATACGTTGGGTCACAAGATATCTTCACTTTATCAGAAAACAAGAATAGGCTTTTAAAGCTGAGGGCGCAGCTGATAGCGAGGGAATAATAATTACGTGACCTCTCTGAATTTGGAATTCTCGGGCGAGGCAAACGTACCGGCCTACTGATCCATTTGTTGCCAAGAAAACTGGTAACTTTTATAGCCCTATATCCGATTCCATTGAATAATTTAGGACTATTTCATTGTCTTGGATAAGATAACACGCATTGTTAAATAAACGTTTTTGTTCTATTTGCCCTAATAAGATTTAACGCTATATATATAGCGTTATATATATACTATATATACTATATATTAGCGCTATATATATATATATTGAAGATAGATTAGAAATATATTTTTAAAAAAAACTAGTATGTATACAAGTATAAAGACCAAGTATAGAAAAAACTAGGAGCCATTAAGTACAAGGGAGGTCAAGAATCTAGCTGACACCAAAGATGAATGACGGTTATACTACCAACTAATAATAATGATATAAATAAAGACGCAAATTCTAGCTTCATAGAATCAGATAATATAATTGCATGAGCACCTGACAAAATGTATAAGAAGATAATAAAAATATAATAAAGGCATAAGTACTTGTAAAACAGTTTCCAATTCAAATAAACAAGGAAGGGAGTTCTAAACACTGTAAGTTCAAAGGTTAAGTATTCAAAATTCCCATGAAACTAAGGTGACATCAAGTAGCGTTTTGGAGTGGCGGTATCCATGAAAATATGCGCATATCTGTATTGTATGGTAAACAATAGACGCCACATATAGCGTTGGTAGGCGAGATGAGATGCATCCGTTCAGTAAACGATGACCTCTGGTTCCCTACCGACACCCACTGCATTAAACCCAACAGGATCTATGACATTAACGTTAAGCAATGCACGAGCAACTACTATTATAAAAATAGAAACATTTTAACCAAGCCATCTATTTTGACAAATGTCATTCAAAACATGAGATACGATATCTTTTTTAAATTTAACAAACGTCAACAAATTTAAAATCACTGCCAGCTATTGCGGATGCGCATTAAAATTTGTGTTACTTTATATTCATAACTTGTGTCTCGTATTTTGGTTTTTATTGATAAATTTATAGTCTATAGTTATATCACAATGAGTTATAAAACTACTGTTTCGGTATTGCTATTCTATTGAAATTGAATTCAGAAGGTTGACATTTTATCGTGGGTTGAAATATATTGAGCTTTAGGAATGTAGATTTTGATTTCCGCTTTAGAAAGTTTAATGTCTATATTTTGCTTTAAAATCTCATGAAAGCTGCTTTAATTCGGAGCTGAGAAACGGTGTGAGCATTTCCACCAGGTGTTGAGCAAGGACGAGTACACTTTTCAGATATGCTTGCATACCGTACACCCACACACTGTAACCCATAATATTAATTTGTTACCCTCCCAAAGTTTAGTTGATAATTATGATCGCCTATTTTATATTTTTTTTATAGGTGACTCAGTGGGTTATGGAGAGAGATATGTTCAATATTTTTCTGATGGATAAAGACCGAGACGTGTAAATTTCTGAGAGGACAAAAGTTACTGAAGCTGAAGCAGCAAATGGGCCGAACACATATGTCGTAGAACCGATAAACGATGGAGTAGACGGGTTCAGAGTGGACACCACGTACAAGAAGACGCAGAGTGGGACGACCCCCCACAGACAATAGACATACATGATATTTTGTGTGCAATAAAAATAGTATTATTGTAATTTCAAGCTTAGTAGCCTTTCCACCAGAGCAGTGCTGAAAGAAGCAAGGAAATTGGAGTGATTTATTGATTGATAGATATTTTATTTTTACACCGCATTTCTAGCATATATCTGCTGTATACGCTTTAGGCTTGTTCACAGCTTAATCACTGCTTTAATGTTCTACGTTAGTTAAATGTGCATCGGTAGTATCAGGTGACATGGTTACAAGAATTAATGTTTCCATTTGTAACTCTGGATGTTTCCGGCTTTTTACTTTTACACGATCATCTTTTATCTAAGATTTATGGCATATTGTAAGTCGAGTTTTAGTTTCATTATCAGCAGAGGTCAATAAATCTTCAATTCTGTGGGAATATTCTATCTTATCATTTAATAATGTCGTCTTTTCATATGCATTTTGTTTTCTTAAAGTTATTATTGCATTGTTTTTGTAGTAGTAGTATCATCACGACCGTTTCCCTTTCGGGGTGGTCAGAAACCACGCTTATAAATAAGCGGATTCACATTTAGCCAACTTTACTATAGGCCAATCATGGCAAGAGGCAAGCTCGTCGATGTCTCCAGCGTACCAAACTCGAGAAATATCACAAATAAATTAAATATTAATTAAATGTTATAATTTACATTGATAAATATTTTTGTGTCCCGACCAGGAATAGAACCCGGTACCTCCGAGTCTAAATCCACGGACTAAACCGCTAGACCACGAAGGCAGTTTTGCATTGTTTTTGGTTTTGGAATTATATGGTATTCTTTATTATTTACCTCATTGCTACTGACCACTGAGGTCTCTGACTATCTCTGAAGGTCGTCAGCTGAAGATCAGTAAAAAAGCTAGGTATCTTAGGTTTTTTTTTATTACATGATGTAGGTCTGTTCTACCTTAATTTTTTCACATCTACTATTACACTAAATTAATTACCTACAACGTTAACTTAAATTTATTTAAGCTATTTTTTTTCGTAAAATAAATAAGTCTCTTTATAAAACTTTTTAATGGAGTCATCGTATCTTGCCAATCTTGTATGACGAACGATAAGTGGCTATGGTTCGCCGGAAGCCGTTCTGTTTTTTTGTTAATTCTCAAGTGCTTTGCAAAATGCTTCTTAAAGCTGTGTTTGTATGTTGGAGTGATTTTTATGTTTGTTCTGTTTTACCTTTTTTTCTTGTACGAGTGTTAGAGACCTTAAAAGTTGGTGTTTTTTTCTTTTCCGGTTTTTAGATGTTGATGATGTCGATTGTATTTTCATGATAATACAATTTATATGTAAAAATATTTGTTTCAAAGTAAATTTATATAAAAAAGCATATATTAGTAATATAGGTTATTTAATAAAAACCAGCCTTTTGGATACCATGAAGAATGGATTACTATAGAACTTATTTTAGTCCATAATAAGATTAATATTATTTAGGGATATACGATTAAAATATTACTACTTAATTAGACCTTATATATGTAAGTGCAACATGTGACTAATAATAAGATTAGACAGACTGACGTCAGGCCCATTAGTATTTTTTCGAAGCGTACGACAGATGTCGTACCTTAACTTACCTTAACTTGTTATACATTAATTGAGTTACAACAGTATTAAATAAATAACTACATCAGCGAATAATACAAATCCAAAGAAAGCTTATAACAATGTTTTAAGTAAATAAATAATGATACTTACAATATTAATCCGATAGCAATAGCCGATGATTGAAATCCAGTAACAAACAAAGAGTTAATCAGAAAAACAGTCTTTAATCAATTCACCAATAGTTACAAATATTCACTAAACACGAATGTAGATTAAAATTTCGCGCCAACGGTCATGGGAGCCCGCGACAACCTCTCCCTTCGGTGGATAGGAGCGTACTGGCGCTCCGTTCGGGATTCGGGATAGTCTAGACGGGACGCGAGAGGAGGGGGATACGAGGGAGAACCACCCCCGTAACATAGACAAATATATTGACCTGGCTTAAATAAATAAAAAAAATAGAGCTTACGATTAGGTGATTAAACGTTCACTATTGCATTGACGCGTAGTATAAAAGCATTCGCACGCGAAGTTAGTGTTATTCGGACTTACGATTAAGGCTAAGTTGCACCAAAACGAATTTCACTTTTATTCATAACAATACAGAGACTTAATTTTGGTGAAATCTAAGTGTCACATTATTTTTTATATATATTAACGCGATTTATGTTGATTTTATTATATGTAGACATACAGTGGGGTTGTCCACGCCCGAATGACTAATAAGATTGGGTTGGGGATGTGGACATTCCACTGTTTTCCCCGGCAGGAAATCAGCAAGTAACCACCCGCGGGTAATTCATGCACTTTTGATGCTGGGCGCCGTTACTGGTAAACAGCGCCCGTGTGGCTCACGAACCCAGGCGGTCTAAGTTCGACTACTTTAGCTCTCTTTCAGGTGCACTTTTACTAGGAAGTAGTCGCCGGTTAAGAGACCGAGCGCAAGACGAAGCTATATGCTTTTATACCCATTGTTGGCTCGATAGAAAATACTTCAATGAACAAACTTTTCAGTAATGACGGAATTACGGACGAACCATGGCGCTCGGAAGATCACTCTGAGCGATATGTTTTGGTGACTTTGCATCTTGTCCTTATTGGTCTTGGGCAGGATGGCGAATCGTAGGTGAGTAAGGAACGGATGAACATCTAGTAGATCTAGCATAGAAATTGCAATTCGAGTCTGAATAACGAGTAACATCGGGTTGGCGGAGACCCATAAAACTGACCCACCACTATCCCACTATCCCTATCAAAATCACCTCTTCATCTTTTTTGCAGTCGAAACGATGGGTCTGTAGTCCGAGGAGGCTCTGGCGTTCTCTCGTGAACTTGAGGGAAAACTTCGCTTGGCGACGGGGTCATTTTGACTAAAGAATTTTTTTGTTCAAATATACATATTATTTAGAAAACCAAAACATATTTAGTTCTGTAAAATTAAAAAGTAACGCACGACAATTAATTCTATCCTACGGTGGTCCTACACCGTAACTCTAGGGCCAACGAAAAAAATAAAGTAATACAATGGTCGGTCCATATATTAATGTCTTTGGGCCCAAGTTACCTAGAAAAACCAGCACGCTGCGATGAAACACCAACGCGGAAGACAGTGTGATAAAATATTAAAGATGGTGTCTTTTTCTCAACGACTTGAAACTTTTCTTTTATATAAACAAGATTTCTCTAACCTCTGTTTTAATAGATAGTAGAATTGCGCATAGTTGCGCTTTTTTGTTATATAGTGTTAGGGACTATGAGTCTCTGATTCCAGTTGCTAACATTCATGGACCTCGCACGTCACTTACCATTAGGTGGGTGCAAGGTTACATGTCATGCTAATATCTATAAAAAAGTATGATTCCGTTAATACCGTCTTGGAAGCTCTTTCCATAAATGTGTTAACGGCAGACCTGCTTAGGCCCAATTCTTTCACTAAATAGTGCAAAAAATTACTGGAACTCCTCTCGCACCAACTTTCACTGCGTAAAGTTAAGTCTAGAACCTGTTCCTAATCATTTCTTCTGTGAGATCATAATACTTGTTCGACTTCATGTTTATTTAAGTTTATTTATTAATTAAAACTTTATTGCACAATATATACAAGGGGCGGACTTAATGTCGCTAGACATCCTCTGACAGCCAACCTTAGGGACACTGTAGAACATTAAAGACGTAACGTAGGTGCAATTAGAGAAATATAATTACGTAATAAATATTCAATATTATCTAAACTACAATAATAAATACTATAATAAACTAAATTTCCACGGAACGGTAAGTTCAATTAGAATAACTTTTTTCATAGGCTAATATAGCTAGTTTATTTGAGATCCTATGTTCAAATGTATTCATAAGAATTTTGCAGTCTGATGCGGCACCAAGGAACGAGGTGGGCTTGAATTTAGTTTTTGTACTTTTTAGACCTTCCTTTACAAATGTGGTCAAAATTTTAACTGCCGTCAGTACCTTTCCGGCTTTTGCAATAGAAAAACTTACTGCTTCACGGATTTTGTTATGTGGGCGCGAGTAATAGCCCTTTTCTAGAGGAGTAACGAACCCTACAAGTGTTTGTCTAGCAGTTCCTATGGCAGCATCACACAATGTTCAGTTCTTTTCCCTAGCTTTTCCTTACTAAATTACTCTAGTTCGGGAGGGACATTTGAAAAGCGTTTAGGTACAATTTCAGCAAGATCAGTCATACACGAATGCCTTCACTACGTAGCCACGTCTCAGACTTAGCTGTTAAGGCAGGCAGGGCCAACAGTGAAAGAGAGACGGTTTATAGGGTTTTAGTCCGTAGGCGCCTTGGGGTCTCCTTAGGAGGCCTCACGGTTAGTCGGGCATGCGTCCTCCCGCGGTGGCCCTTCAGGCTGGGGTCGTATCACAATCGTACATACGCCACTTCGGGGCTGAAGAGATGCAGAAATCGCCAAAATTAGCCAGTAATTTTTAACTTCTACAGTCATCGCGTGTACTCTGTATTCATGCTTTTCATCTTTCCTGGGGATAAAACGCAATGTTAAATAATAAAAAAATAACGAACAGCTGTTGTGTGTTCCAAAACTTATGTGACCACGGGCGTTTATAATGTCCCAAATGAGTTTAAAGTTGGAAACTGTTACAATTTGTGACAAACTAAAAGAGGAACTCAAATAGCGAAATTGAGGGTTAAAAGTTTAAATCAAAAGTTGCCAGACTCAATCCCCTTTAATACCCAATTTTATAAGTTTAAGTTACAAAGCCTAAAACTTTGCATCAAATAAAGGTATTGCCCAAATTGGGAAGTTTCATTAAATCCTCAAATAACAAAGGGCGTCAAGAAAGAAAAGTTTGCGTCATTAAAGTTTAGAATTTCAAAGAGTAATTACCCCCTCCCCTTGGCCAAAATGAATATTATTAACTCGTCACTATCAATCGAACTTTACAAGGGCCCTTTTGAATTATTTGCTGCCCTTTTGTCAACAAATTTTACGTTGATAAAGCGAAGCTTGGATATGCTTATTTTATTATTATTATTAATATCCTAAAAACCTAAAACTTTGGTGTTTAATTATTATTATATAATCTAAGATACGTTGAAAAGCGACCTTTACCGATCTGTTACAAGAATGAAATTCACTTTTTAACCGACTTTAAATTAGGAGGAAGTTCTCTATTCAATTGTTTTTTTTTTTAGGTACATAGGCGAGTTTAATGCCTGTTAGGTATTTTCTGACAACTAAACTTTGGGATGGTGAGAGATTATGGGCAGGGGCAACAATCTAATAATAATAGTCTAATTTATAAATACACTACATACCAAGCAATTACATAAACTACATGCAAGTATTATGAATTATATATTTCTTTCGCATACCAATGGCGAGCAATAACTACAGACTAAATACATTTTTAATTAGAGCTTGTAATACTCTTAATGCATTCATTGATGAAACTGATGTTGATATCTTTCATGACAAGCCGATAGTGGTGAGAAATGCGTTTAACTCAAGGTTCTTTAAACGATAATAGTTTTTGTTATTGTACAGTTATTAGTTTATTGCATAAAGTGATAGTTTGTAGATGCTTTCATCATTCATAATATGTATTATTCTAACACTACTAGTGAAAACTTGTAAATGACTTTCTGTTTCTATTTTTGTATCTAATGCAAATAAACATACATAAACATATTGCTTGCCAAATATTCAATGTGTACTGGATGCAGCATGCTCCTGCTTATCAAGAAACAAGTTAGTGACTAATTGTTTAAAAACATTGACATATGGTGCCCGTCTACTGGCCAGTGGTAGTTTGTTCCACTGGCGGGCTGCAGACACAGTGAAGGAATCTGAATAGAAGGGTGGGATGGGATTTTGAGTTGATTGTTGAAAGCAGAACGATGAGGGAGGTTGTGCGTATCGCACAAGAACTCAAATCGAGATTTGAGGTAAGAAGGTGCACGAGGATTGTTCAGGATACCATACAAACGGACAAGTAGATGGGCAGATCTGTGAATTCGGATATTGAGCCATTTGAACCGAGTTCGAAAATTACGCGATTACTTCGACAATTATGAATAGGTTTTGATGAAAATACTTTGTTTGGTAGGCCATACTTCAGATGTGATCGCTTATAAATTTTATCGAAAATAAATTAAATATTAATTTTTTTATGTTCCCCAAAAACTCTTATTTTTGGGAAAATAAAAAAACAAATATATATATAAATATTTCCCCGATTAAATAAATAGGCCAATCATCATTATCATTACAGCCCATAGAATACAGCATCCTAGACCTCCACTGCTGGTTATAATTTTAGTTTTAATTTTTTTGATTTATTTGTAGTGTAGATAATTTTATTTTTTTGTTTATTTAATGTTAGGCATCATATACATATTATAGGCTACATATATTCATTATAGCCCCATTATTTCACCATTGAGATACAATAAAAAAAATTGGTAAAAAGTGATAATAAAAAAGTAACGTTAAAATACATATACAAATTCTAATAATAAAAATGACAAAAACAAGAATATAAGAATAGGTTTCATACAAAAATGGTCACGCCCGACTGAGGTTACTTTGGATCGGTCTAGCGCTTCCCAAACTTGTGCTCGCTTCAAACTATATATAACCTAGATCAATACGGATTACTGAGTGCATCGGCTGCACTGCAGACATTTAATAATAACCATACGATTTACTATAAGCTCTGTATCTGTTCTTTACGCTGAAACTGTAAATTATATGCCTATTGGCCTATTGTGGTGCGATGGTGGCTCGGTTGTAAGAACGCGTTCCTTAAATCCTACAAAGGTCGGTTCAAACCCACCCGGCATGTACCAATGAGAAATACACTTTTCTTAAGTACATTTGGCATAGATTTACAACACCACCGTTCCCGTGTCTCGGAGAGCACGTTAAGCCGTCGGTCCCGGTTCCACTAATACCAACTTGTGGAATCGTTAATAAATTGTCATAAAAATTGACATCATATCCTCGCCAAGCCGTCTGGCCAGCGTGGCGAGTGTAGGCCAAATTATCCAGATATATGTTCTAGAAGGCCCATCTCCAGCAGTGGAGGTCTAGGACGCTGTGTTCTAGGGCCTGTAATGAATATATGTAGTTTATACGAAGTAATATACAAACAGTATAAAAGAATTACAATAATAAATGATTAAAAAGAAAATCTAACATTAAATATACAAAAAAAATAAATTAACTACACTACAAATAAAAAATGATGTATGGAAGCGAAACGTGGATATGTCAGAATACGCATGAGAGTAGGGTTAATGCAGTAGAAATGCGGTCGTTGCGGCGGATATGTGGCGTCACTTTGGCGGACCGCATACGTAACGTCGAAATACGGAAAAGGGTTGGTATGAAGGAAAGCATAGGGACAAAAATAAGGAAAAGCATGCTACGATGGTTCGGGCATGTTGAAAGGATGAGCGATGAAAGATTGACGAACCAGATATATAATGCGAAAGTTATGGGTAAAAGAGGCCCTGGCAGACCGAGACTCACATATCACGATCAAATAAATAAAACACTGACTGAAGGTGCATTAAAAAGTCTTCGTAACCAAAGGGCATGTATGAAGAGGTTAATGAATGTCGACGAAGCGAAAGAGGTATGTCGTGATCGTGTCAAATGGCGCTCAATTGTCTCTGCCTACCCCGCAAGGGATCTGGCGTGAAGATATGTATGTATGTATGTACAAATAAAAAATAAAAAAAAGCTAAAAAAATTACCGTCCGATGGGTCTATACCCATTACAGTGTACCGAGGACACTCGCTGCGTTCTTCCATTGAACGGCGAGGCTGACCCTTAAGCAAAATATTATCTACTTAAAGGGTCACCAGTCGCCAAGCGGAGTTTTTCCCCAAGCTCACAAGAGAACGTCCTAGGACTATGGACCGATCGTTTCGACTGCAAATGGGATAGTTTAATGGAAATTATGATCTCAATATTTAAATATTCCCAGACTGGAAACATTGAAAGTACCTATGATATGCGGGTATGGTGACAAATTGATGTATCTTCCAAAATGTCATTTTAATACGCGGTGGTGTTTGAGCTGGCTATGAATAATAGAGTTACAATGATGAGGCAAAAATATGTATTTTAGTATAATAACCATGGTATTATGCTTCTCATCATATATACCTAAGGCTTAAGAGGGGTGTTAAGCTTTTTTCTCTCGCTTGCACACTCCAACGAACAAATACATTGACCATGGTCATGTGCTTTTGCCCGGACTGTCTACCCACACAAGTGACGGTGTGGGAAATCAGTGAAATAGCTCGGACATCACGGACTTTCTTGTGCTAGAAATGCCGGCCATATTCCTCGTCATACGGCTCTCAACAACAACATCCTAAGGGCTCTTGGGGCGTGGAAACTTAGCAGGTCTCTGGTGTGGGCGACTAGTGAAAATATTATCCCCATCTCACATGCAGGAAACCTAGTCCAGCGCAGGGGGAGCAGCGATTTCCGCTGCGCAAATATGGCGTTCTCAGTACAGGTTATTATTACAACAAGCCATTTGGGGTCGAGACAATGGACGACCATGTGGCCCTCAGCCAAGCGTTGTTCAAACGGTTGACGGAGAAATCTGAAGACAGAAAGGCTGGAAATTACTTCTGCCAACGTACTATATATACAGAGGAGAAATGTTGCCAGCCTTCTTGGGACTATCTATGTTGAAACGTCACTTTATAGATAGCTTTTTTTATTAGGTTTAGTTTATATATTATTTAATATTATGTAGTTGGTAATAAACATTTTTTTTAATATTTATCGTAAGCCATATTGTCGCTTAGCAAAAAAAACGCTCATACCCACATGTGAATTTGATAGATATTTATTTATTGTTGTTGTATAATTCTGCATTTGTTTCAATTAGAAATCTGCTATAGCTGAGTTTTTCTTGCAAATTCCTTGCTCAGTCAGATTAAACACTAACAGGTCACTGGAATCTGCTAAGCTGCTCGTCTTCTGCTAGCTTACTCTTTGGACCACTTTACGGCTTGGTCTTCCACTAGCTGAAGTAGAATCATTTAAAATAATTTAAATAATGACATGTTACAAATGCCTATAGTAGGCTCACGTGAATAAAGATATTTTGACTTAGACTTTGGGGGTATTATTTGCTAAGGGACGATATTTAAGTTAAAGTTAGCATCAACAAACATAATTTACTAGAGATGCTTAAGGTTAGGTATAACTTCACACTCTAAGCTTACCGTGTATGGTAGCTCTAAATAAGGGCACCTATACATGAACACAAAATGTAGAGTTATAGAGATATGTTGGTTTTTCTAATTATCTTCTCCTTGTAAATCTATAGCCGTGTACTGTTTCACGTAAGCTCTATTAAAACCTTGATACTTACTACATTGACATAAAAGAGGACCTGTCCTTAAATATTATTTCTTTACGGCGCGACGACCTGATAGTCTTATCCAATGTATAATTTAAATAATATTCATTCAGGAATATTTGTTACCATGTAACTTCTAACCACTACTACATTTTTTTCTTACTATTTTTTCTGTTACGACCAGGGCCCTATTCTCGCGCCTTCAACATGCATGTCCTCTCGATTTGCTCGAATGAAACTGACAGTTTTCTATGGAGATCTGTCGCTTTTCATTCGAATATTTCGAACCGACACGCAAGTCGAAAGCACCAGAATTAGGCCTCTGTATACGAAGTCAAGGAATAGGAGCAACCATCGATGTATATTATAATAATATAATAAATACATTTATTACTTAATTAATTTACGTATACGGTTTTAACAATAATCACCATTGTTTTATTTATTATTTTCATGTAATATAGTTTGTTTTGATACAGTCCTTCTCCTTACGTCGTTTTCCTCAATGCTGAAGGTCGTGACCACCTCCACTTTGTTCGGCCGATACTGTGGACTGGGATATTAAGTATGGTTCGGATCTGGTCAGACCAACGTATCGGGCTTCGGCCACAGGGCCTCTTGCCTTCGATTTTACCCGTGATCACCAGCTTTTCCAAATTGGCCAAACTTTAGCGTGCTATATGACCGAAATACTCAAGGACACGCTGCAGGCAGATAGAAGAGAGCCTGGTACCTCTTTGAGCTCCTAGAGTATTAATACATTGGTTCTCCAGCACCATATCTCAAAGGCATTTGATACATTATATTATATATAGTTAGGTATATTAATATCTACGAGTATAATGTCTCTGGTAAGCACCAGGGAGCAGAGAACATCTGCTTTGCCCGAATTCTGCAATAATTTGGCTACATTGTAAAAAGAGGTGACGATAATCTTGAAACACTTCTAATTACGGACAAGGTTGGCGGTGAAAGAACTGGAAGAGAAAGAAGCTTCAAGTCAGGTGACTAAACACCTAAACATCCCTGTGGCCCAGGCCATCCACTACGCCGAGGACCGAAACCATTGGAGACAACTAGTAAATGAACTGCGACTGCAACGGAGTCACGATCCCTATTTGTGGGGTACCGAATCAGGAGGAGTATGGATATGTATCATCATCATCATTTCATCATCATCATCATTACAGCCCCTAGAACACAGCGTTCTAGACCTCCACTGCTGGAGATGGGCCTTCCATAACATATATCTGGAGAATTTAGCCTACACTCGCCACGCTGGCCAGACGGCTTGGCGAGGATATGATGACAATTTATTAACGATTCCACAAGTTGGTATTAGTGGAACCGGGACCGACGGCTTAACGTGCTCTCCGAGGCACGAGAACGGTGATGTTGTAAATCTTTGACAAATGTACTTAAGAAAAGTGTATTTCTCATTGGTACATGTCGGGTGGGTTTGAACCGACCTTCGTAGGATTTAAGGAACGCGTTCTTACAACCGAGCTACCACCGCTTCATATCATATGTATGCTTTTGCTAAATAGTAAAGAGTGTTGTATGGCTGGTCCTTTAATATTACATCAATGTCTAAATCTTGAAAATTAAACCAGATATAATAGCTACATTTCTCACCGAAGACTACGTTGGTTTAATAAAAATTGTATGCACAACGGCGCCGCTGACTGACTAAGGTAAACAGACGAAAGCTCCCATCTCTTTGGTACACTTTCGGAGCTTAACTTGGCGCTCGGGATTAACTAGCTTTTAACTGACTTTGTTTAACATGCAAAGTTCGTGATGGCTTTTTATCAGCCTTGTTTAGAACGTGCAAATTGTAGCAAACAATTGCATGAATATTGTATTTTTATTTATTTAAACTTAATTGCAATGACCCAACTCGACAAAAATCCACATTGTCAGAACGCTAGTATTCTCCATATTCTTGTACGCTTCAGAGACGTGGACTATAAAAGCCGCAGATAGGGCAAGAATTGATGCATTTGAGATGTGGTGCTGGCGTCGTTTGCTTAATATTCATTGGACCGCACGACGCAGTAACGTTTCCGTGCTCGAAGGCTCAAACTTGCTAAGGTACAGAGACTTTCTGCCGTCTGATTTACCCGAATTCTGCAATATTTTGGCTACATTGCTAGAAGAGGCGCTGACAATCTGGAAAAACTAGTAGTAACGGGAAAAGTAGACGGTAAAAGAACAAGAGGAAGAAGCCCCAAACGATGGTCCAGTCAGGTGACTGACCACCTAAACATCCCAGTACACCAAGCCATCCACTGCGCCGATGACCGCAGCCACTGGAAACGGCTAGTGGATGGACTGCGGCGGAGTCACGATCCCCAACAGTGGGGTACTGACTAAGGAGGAGGAAACTTAATTACATACAGTACAAAGGCAGACTTAATGCCGCTAAACATTCAATGACTGTCGGGACTTATGTAGGTGAGTACATACTAAATTAAAGTGAAAAGTTTTAATCCGGTTAATATATATTTATTAATAATTACATACTAATACTAATATACCCTACATAAATAAAATATTGGGTAAATACTATATGATGTTGGAAACTGTAACTGTTAAAATTACTATTGTTATTACTTATATCGTACCTAGTATAACTTACTTATCTTTCTGTATAATGTTATGTCTTTCTTCTGTCTATTAATTAATTAAAAATTGTTTAAGTATTGGCCCTAAAGGTCTTCTTTTATGTTTTAAATTATATGTCTTCATTTATAATGACTGTGCCATATATATATTTATAAACAATATAATATGAAGGGTACAGGTGCAAAACAAGGAATGTCACTTTAAATTTGAAAAATAAATAATGATGGCAACATTTACATTTTCTACGTATTTTTATATCTAATCAAGCAAAAAGCGTAAAAACAAACATAGTCAGATATTACACTGTGTTTTTAAAATCGTGTACAGGTACAAAACTAGGAAGGTCCTTGGTGTAACGGAACGTAAAAAGGAATGTCCACAACTGTCAATTTTGATGCATATGCATCTAAACCGTTAAATCATATTCATTATGAAACTTATAGGAATATATTCAATACAGAATTTAATATATCATTTGGCTACCCGCGTACTGATACCTGTAGTACCTGTGATGAATTCACAATAAAAGCAAAGGCATTGATAACTGATAAAAATAATGTTGAATTAAACCGCTTAACTATCCTGAACAATTTACATAGAAGAAAGGCTCAAACATTTTATGACCGGAAGAAGAATTCTAGAATTAAGAGCAAAACAGATGTTGAATTTCAAGCCATTGCAATGGATTACCAAAAAAATGTTTCATTGCCGAATATCACTACTAATGATGTTTACTATAACCGTCAGTTATTAATGTACTCCTTTAATTTGCATGTATTGAGTGATGCTAGTCTTATTTCTACACCTATCCTGAAATCTGTGGTCGCAAAGGTTCAGATGAAGTGGTATGATAGTGGTTTCACTATTTGACAAACTACTTGAATCCTCGGGTGAAATATTTAGAAATATATTGTGATTCAGCAGGTGGACAGAACAAGAATTATACAGTAACAAGGTTCATTCATTTTGTTGTCCATAAAATGAAACTTTTGGATTCAATAAAAATTACTTATCCAATCCGAGGGCATTCTTACTTAGAATGTGACAAGAATATGGGCCTGGTTAATGTTAAAACCCACATGGAAGTTCCATACCAGTGGTATGATTTGCTAAGAATAAGTCGCCAAAGACCCAAACCTTTTGAGGTAATTGAAGTGGGAAAGGGTGAAATAATTAGGATTTTTTGCGTTTTTTTTTTCAAAATCAGTATGTGAAAAAGTGCTCATTTCCAATACAGTCTCAAAGAGAAATAATGAGCGTACGAGAACACCCTAGATTTATTTTACACAGAACCAATTATAATGGCCATTGGGAGAAGTCTCCTATATTAGGAAGACATGGGACCCAACCTGAGACTTCAAATGAATTTCCATTACCAGATTTTGCTTACCAAGATTATTTACCTATTAGTGCAGAAAAGCACAAGGACCTAATGGATTTAAAGAGATTTTGTTCTGATGCGGCCCAGGCTTACTTTGATAGCATTACTCATAAATAATTTTTAATGTATGTGTATGTTTGGACATTCCTTGTATGGGAAATGTTGGACAATCCTTGATTTTGTACTGTTTAAAAGTGAATTACTTTAACTTTTAATTATTTTTATTGTTTACATTTTTGACAAAGTACTTAATGTGCCTAATATTAATTTTCTATAAGATAAACTAAAGTTCCTATTATTAGGTTTTAAGGTTAACAGATACATAAAAAAGTTGTTGACTTTCAAATATAAAAAATTAAATTACACAAGATTTTGTTTTTGTGACACTCCTTGTTTTGCCCCTGTACCCTTCATATATACCTACACTATACATATACACGTACTATAGGTACTTACTAATGATAAATCACAGTCACAAATTAATCATAAAGTGTTATTATTATTATTATGTGTATTCTTAAAGAATCTCGGTATTTAACCGGTTAATCTAATGACGTTCACGGGCCTCGGCCAAGTGAGCATCATGCTTCTTTAACTCCAAACTTCCTAACTATACGGCAAGTATTGAGAATTGTAGCTTTTTGCAATTGTCTGTATGTGTGCTGGTCTACGTTAATAGTTTTAAGGCTGTCATGTAATGTTTTGGGTATTACTCCGGTCGTGGATACTAATATGGGTACAGTTGTTACTTTTTCTAATTTGAGTTGGGATTTAAGCTCTATTGCAAGGTCTCTATATTTAGTATTTTTTTCTGTATGTGTAGTTATTAGATTATGAGTGTTAGGTACGGCTATGTCTATTAAATATGCTGTTTTATTTTCTTTGTTTATCAAAGTAATGTCAGGTCGGTTGTAGTGTACTGTTTTGTCAGTTATAATCGTTCTGTCCCAGTATAGTCGAATATTGTCATTTTGCAGAACGGTGCTTGGCTTGTATTTGTAGTATGGAACAATTTGATTTACTAATTTATATTTGCTTGCTAATATTTGGTGTACTATTGCGGCTACTTGGTCGTGTCTATGTTTATAATCTGATTGCACCAAAGATTTGCAAGCTCCCGTTATGTGTTGGATAGTTTCGGAAGCACTATTGCAGAGTCTACATAAGTCTGTGGGTAGGTTAGGTTGTTTAATTATATATTTAAGGTAATTGCGTGTTAAAACTACTTGATCTTGTATTGCAATCATAAAAGCCTCTGTCTCAGGGAACAGGTCACCACTTTTCAACCATGCGTTCGACGCTTCTTTGTCGACATGAGGTTGATTAAGATCGGCCCTGTGTCTGCCATGTAGAGACTTTTCTGACCATTTATTTATTTTGTCTTGTATACTAATAATTGTTTCATTGGGTTGCGTTTCATAAGTTTGTAAATTTAAAGGTGTATATTTTAAATCTATTTCTGTTATGATCTTGTGTAATTGTGAGTGTTCAGACTTAGAATGAAAGAATTTCCTAAGTGTAGTTATTTGTTTATTGTGTAAGTTTTGAACATCTATCAATCCCCTTCCTCCTTCAGATCGTGGCAAAGTGAGTCTCTGTATACATGATTTTGGGTGATGCTTTCTGTGTTTAGTAAGGTTAGTATTAATTATTCGTTGTATTTTTTCCAGATCAGTTTTGGACCACTTAATAATACCAAAAGAATATGTTAGAATTGGTATGGCAAATGAATTTATAGCTTTTATAATATTTCTTGACGTTAGGTGTGATTTTAGTATAAGGTTAAGTCTGTATCTAAATTTGTCAGTCAACTCTTTTTTTGTGTCTTTGTGGTAAATTTCTTTTGCTTGATGGAATCCTAAATATTTATATGAACTATTTTCATCTAATGGTTCTATTTGTTCACCATTGTCTAAATTATACTCTGTTTTGTTTATTTTACCCTTATTAATGCTGTGTGTCTTACATTTGTCAACCCCAAATTGCATGCGAATATCTTGTGAAAATTGTTGAGTTATATCCGCAAGTTTAAATAAGTTTTGTTTACTGTTACTATATAATTTAATATCATCCATGTACATTAGATGTGTAAGGATTTGGTGGTTATTATTTCCTTTTAATTTGATTCCAGCTATTGAGTTATTAAGTAAAGTGGATAGTGGATTAATAGCCATACAAAACCAAAGTGGACTGAGAGCATCTCCCTGGAATATACCCCTCTGTATTTTAATTGGATCTGTGGATATTTCTTTAGTCTTAAGTGTGGTTTGCCAAGTCGTCATTATATTTTCAAAAAATAATACTATAATTGGGTGTATTTTATATAACTTAAAGATATGTAATAACCAGCTATGGGGGATGGAGTCAAAGGCTTTGCGGTAATCAACGTACATCGAGTAAATGTTATGCTTCTTTATACAAGCTTTTTTCATGACTATGGCATCTATTGTGAGTTGTTCTTTACATCCTTGGCTGTTTTTTCGGCATCCTTTCTGTTCTTCCGATAAAATATCATTTGTTGTTAGGTGTGTGTAAATTGATTCACTTATGCATGCGGTTAGTAACTTATAGAAAGTTTGTAGGCAAGTAATTGGTCTGTATTTTGCGGGATCTATACTATTAGCTTCTTTAGGTATCATGTATGTTACTCCCTTTGTTAAATATGTTGGCATAGTGTCTGGTGATTTTATAAACTTATTTATGTGGTTGTAAATAAAAGGATGTAGGTATGTAATTTTTTTGTACCAGTAGTTATGTATGTTATCCGACCCTGGGGCTTTCCAATTATGTGCTCGTAATAAAACTTTTACAAATATGTCCAGTGTAATATTGTCAAATTGCATGCCTTGAGTGCTTTGTATGGGTATATCGCTAATCCAATCTGCACTGTCATTATGGCGAATAGGGTTTTCCCAAATATCTGACCAGTATTTATGTAGTTCGTGTGGTGTAGGTGAGGTAGCTTCATGCATATCCGTCCGATGACAATGTTTATTTGCTAATGTTCTGTAAAACACACTTTCATTATTAATAAATTGTGTATTCTGCCTTTTTCTGTCTGTGCATTTAAGATATCTATTTAATCGACTAGCTAAAACATTTAATTTTTGTTTAAGTGTATCCATAAAATGTTCTGTTTCTGTGTTAGGATTTTCATATTGTGCATGTGTTCTATATTTAGTTTTTATACTCTGTACTGCTTTTAAAACTTTTGTACTTCTAATTCCTTTTGTAAACTGTGTTAGTCTTCCTATGTCTGCTCTAAGATCTTTTATTCTTCTCTCAAGTCTTCTTTGCCATTGCGGTTTAAAAAAATTTGTGCCTCTTTTAACAGTATCTGATTGGTTAAATATTTTTGCTCCATTACATATGGCCGTAGTATAAGCTGCTGTATATGTGGCTGTCTGCAGTGTTGAGAAATCGCTATTTAAAGTAATGTATTGAGGTAGTATTTTAGTGTTTAAAAGGTCCAAGATATGGGATAGTTTTTTTGATGACTTCTGTTTAGGTATATAGGGTCTATTTGTTGGATCGGTGTGTCGAAATTTATTAAAAGCGTCCTCAAACTGAGTCTTTATATTAGCTAGGTTTATATATGAACTTAATGAAGTAATATTGTTTGTTGCTTCTGTTGAAACCCCGTTTGTCGTATCTCCCAAATGTATTGTATCACAAGGTGGTGTAGTTTCTGCGTTTGTATCTATAATGTAAGGAGTATGTGGTATTGGGTCTTGAATAATATTCGGGTGTGTATTTCTTTGTTGTGTTTCCACTTCCTTTCTAATCTCATCTATTCTGTCCTTTGCAATTATGTTATTACTCATTAAATATCTTCTCTGATCAGCTATACGTTGCTCTGAAAGATGTGCTAGATAAGGATAGTATTCAACAAATCTCGTAAACATTTTATTTCTATATGCAGTTAGGTGTGTTTCTTGATCTGTTACTTCAAAATAACATCTGATAATTGTTTCATTTATATGATTAGACCACTTCATTCTTCTTGTTGCTTGGGATGTGAAAATGGGTTGAGCAGCTTGATCAGGTGCTTGAGACTGGGATTGTAATTCCAATTGTACTTGTCTTCTAATGTTATCTAACTGATTTTGGGACAATAATTTATTTCTTATAATGGCTCTTCTTTGGTCTCCTATTCTTTGTTTTGTAACATTCATTGCGGGAAAGTGTTGAGTGAATTGTGTATGTAATTGGCCTAAATAACTTTTTGTGTCGTGTTCTAAATTAGTAATAATGAGATAGTTGTGCCAAATGAATTCGTTCATTTTTAATGACCATTTCTTTTTGGCCAGAGGTTTGTCAATAGTGGGTGGAGAGTTAATGGCTGTTGCCATCCCCACAACATCAATTGAATGTAATGAACTCGGTAATGATGATGTTGATGTAGACGATGAGTATTCGAGGGTACCGTAGGAATGATGTGATGAGTTGGGTGATTGAAATAGACTAACTGATGATAATGGTGACGATGGTACGGAATGGGTGATGATTTCGGCTGTAATATTATTTGAGTCGACGAGAGCCCGCCTGCTCAACTCCTCGCCGCCGGTGGTCCGCATGCTGAGACATCCAGCACCGGCTCCAGATGTGCCCCGATGATCGCCCTCGGGTAGCAGCATTATACGTTTTTTCTTCATTGATCGTGTCTCCATTGTTGGGTTGGGTTTGGGGACTCTTTGCTCGGTAGGGGTTATATATTATGTCGGCTAGGTGTTATTTGTCGACATTATATGTGTCGGCTAACAGCCGAACCCATTACTCCCTCCATCCGTGGCTTCGCGCACTGCAGATCGAAATTCGAACTTACGTCAGAAATCAATCCCCAGTGAGCAAATCCCGAGACAGAAACAATACCGGGCTTGGTTGTAAGATGTTATGTGCCGACAATACAATATGTCTAGAAGTTCAGACTTAAGTGGTACCCCTACCATATGCCCCCCCACCACGTCAAGGTGGTCCCCACGGGGGGGTCAAGGTGGTCCCCACGGGGGGGTCAAGGTGGTCCCCACGGGGGGGTCAAGGTGGTCCCCACGGGGGGGTCAAGGTGGTCCCCACGGGGGGGTTATTATTATTATTATTAAATTCTTTATTGCACGAAAAAAAAAATGTACAAAGGCGAAGATTAATGCCTACAAGGCATTTTCTAACATCTAACCTTTGGGAGAGTATGAGATGAAGGGTAGTGCTGATATAAAAAATAAAAAATATTAGGATAACAAACAATATACTACATACTAAGACATACATACACTACATACTAATAAATACATACACTAAATCCTAATAAATACATAGTATAAAAGTATATATTTGCCAAATATTTATTGTGAGCCCGATGCTTGTTTGTCTAAAAATAATGCAGTAACCAAGGTTTTGAATACGTGGACTGACGGTGCGTGTCTAATAGCCAGTGGCAGCTTGTTCCACTGGTGGGCTGCAGACACAGTAAACGAATCTGAATATCTGCTAGTGGAGTGGGATGGGATTTTCAGTTGATTATTATAGGAAGAACGTAATGGAAGGTTGTGCGTATCGCACAGGAACTCAAAACGGGATTTTAGGTATGTGTTCGCGCCGATCGCGGTAATTCGACCAATTTTGGATGGTTAGGCGTTATTGTGATTAGTCGGTGCATAAACAGCAGCCTAATTTGTAACCCCTATACCCTTGTCCTGTCTCTTTCTCGCCGCATCCTTTCTATATTACCCATCCCGCTCTAGTCCAAAGGCCGGTGCTTGCGCACTGAAGAGAGGCAGCGCATATATAACATATTCGCCGCGATCATTGTTTTCGCTCGCATTCGCCAAACCCGCAAAATTAGTGTAAGAACAATTTGTAAGTACTGGTGCCGAGGACATCAGATGAGTTCCTTTACCAGTTTTCTTTCTAGTTTGTTTATTGCACCGATTATTATAGTATCGTCTATGTATCTAAATCGCAAATCCCGCACCTAGATACAGTCCACTAATTCCGCGCCACCATAAAGAGTTAAAAGGAAAGAAGGAAGAAAGAAATGAAAATTTCTGGCATTAAAATACATTTATCCATTATTAGACTAGAGTCTGGTCCACAAATTCAAGGTCGCTCAGCAAACTATCCTTGGTATTTCTCTGATGGATAGA
The DNA here is from genome assembly GCA_910589645.1 of Tinea semifulvella. Taxonomy (NCBI): domain Eukaryota; kingdom Metazoa; phylum Arthropoda; class Insecta; order Lepidoptera; family Tineidae; genus Tinea; species Tinea semifulvella. The sequence goes on along the minus strand of OU342608.1, from coordinate 8,328,840 downwards.
ATTCGAAACGTTGATATTCGTCAGATAACCAAAGTTACTGACATAGCAATGAAAATTAGTAAAGTGAAGTGGCAATGAGCCGGACAAATCTCCTGCAGAACCGACGACCGATGGGGCAAATGGGACGACGCTGAGTTGGACGACTCTTCGTCAGATAGGCTGGATGTGGGTTACAAAAGAGTGGAGGCACACAGGCTGATAATGATGATGAGACCCTAGGACATCATTAAGGTTTTATTGCTGACCTATATTACACAGGCAACGTTAAACGGCTAGATATTAATAAAATAATATACCTACTAAATTATAAGGAAAGAAAATCAAACGAACTAGTTGAGCATATAATAACCAATAGGAATATCGTTTAACGAAGAATAAAATTATACCCTTGAAGGCATGAAGTTTTTCTTTGTTGCTGTACACTAAACGCTTCAATCATTAATAACTTATATACCACCGACGTTAATAATATTATTTATTATTAAATACTTTATTGCACTTTACTTAAAAGTATGTACAGAGGCGAACTTAAAGTCATTTCGGCTTTTTCTACCAGCTAACCTTTGGGACAGTATAAATATAAGTACAATTCTAACCAATAAACTACATAAATAGTATGTGTACATAGACTACATAAATACTCATCAATATATACTTCATACATTCATCATTACAGCCCCTAGAACACAGCGTCCTAGACCTTCACTGTTGGAGATGGACCTTCCAGAACATATATCTGAAGAATTTGGCCTACATTCGCCAAGCTGGCCAGACGGCTTGGCGAGGATATGATGTCAATTCCTAATGACAATTTATTAACGATTCCATAAGTTGGTATTAGTGGAACCGGGATCGACGGCTTAACGTGTTCTTCGAGGCACGGGAACGGTGATGTTGTAAAATGACAAATGTACGTAAGAAAAGTGTATTTCTCATTGGTACATGTCGGGTGGGTTTGAATCGACCTTTGTAGGATTTAAGGAACGCGTTCTTACAACCGAGCCACCACCGCGCAATATATACGAATACTTATTATAGTAGATATACATATATGAAGATAGTATATTATTAGGAAGTAGAAAATTGTGGAGTTAAATATATTGTTCTGCTTGTTTAAAAATAAAGTATTAAGTAGTTTTTTAAAGATGTGAATGGAAGGAGCTTGTCTGATGGTCAGTCGAAGTTTGTTCCACTGGCGAGCAGACGATACGGTAAATGAATCTGAATATCTGCTGGAAGTGTAGGATAGGATTTTGAGTTGGTTGTTATGAGAAGAACGAAGAGGGCGGTTGTTTGAATCACAAAAAAATCAAAGTGTGTTATAAGATAACAGGGAGCTATAGGGTTGTAAATAATATTGTATAGAAAGTAAAGAAGATGTGCTGACCTGCGCAAGCGGATATTGAGCCAATTTAACTATGTACGAAAATGGGAGACGTGGTCATACTTACGCAAGCAGAAAACAAATCGGATACATAAGTTAAGAAGGTGATCCAGTTTATTTAGTAGCTCTTCATGTAGAGTCATGTAGACCTTTATTTAAAAAAAATAACCTATTAACCCTCACATCCTTGTATATCCTAGAAATAGTAAATTTTGTTGGAAAAATAATGACCTATTTGTCAAATGTGATACAGGAAGAAAATTTAGTCGCATGGACACTACAAAACTTAAAATTCCCAGCCATAAAAGTAAATTATTTAGTGTGAACTCATATATTATGTGTATCAAGGTTAACAACAACATACCTAAAGAAATTAGACAGTTACCAAACAAACTGTGTATTATAAAATATAAAAAAAGGTTATTAGAAAAATGATATTATAATATCAATGAATTCTTTACTATTACAAACAATGACATGGTTTACTATTTGTGATCTTAGTATTGTTTATCTTTTTTTAAATGTAATGCATTAGTAAAACACAGATGTATAAAATATTTGCTCGCCAGAACTTGGCAAATGTAACTCTTAAGTTTAATTTAAGACCTGTAAATTTGTAAATGTGACAATTATGCAAATAAATGATTGATTATTATTATTATCAGGATAGCAGACGTCAGCATAATCTATAATTGGAAGCAGCAGAGTTGTGACTAACATTCACATTGTTATTCACATTGATTATCTCTTTTTATACAAATAAAGTTATTCTAAATAAGACTAGGTGCACAGGCGAGCTTTATGCCATGAAACATCTTTTACCAGCTAACCTTGTGTGTGTTTGTTATATAATATCATAAAAAAATGTTTATTTTGTATTTAGTGTCACACCAACTGCGTAGGTACTTGTAGTTTACACTTGTACAATTGTAGCCAGAGAGGTTAGCGATTTTTTGTAAAAAAAAGTCAAGGAGAGAGATAGTTTTACTACAACCGTATACCTTCCGGGGTGGTCAAAAACCACGCATTAAAGGAGACATGACAAGTGGCAAGCTCGTTACCAAACTCGAGTAATAACACAAATAAATTGTCCTCGGCGTCTATATCCACGGACTTAACCGACGTCAAAGGTAGTTAATTAAATTTAATTAGTTTTTGAATTAATAGTTATGTACATCGCTGTGATTTTAGGATTTTAGCATCCTTTACCATATCCAAAACACAATTTAGAGCTAAGAGAAACAATTTAATTTCTGGCAAGTACGTTTCAGTGGCACGGGCATGCCTGAATTTATTAAGCTCGAGGCACGCCGCGAGCGTTCTCTCGTTCTAATTTACTTCGTACGTTGTTAATTTAAAGACCGACACACACGTAACTAGCTACATAAACATTTTTGACATCATCATTATCGACATACAAGGAATAGATCCAAACTGTTATTTGCTATCAGATTTGCTGGAACAAAATACTTGAAAAACTCCTTTGTGCTATCATGCCCAAACTACAATGAAAACTTCGGTGATATTGATTTGTTCAGTGTTAGTGTTTCTAGGTTAAAAAAATAAAATATATAAAATTATCTAAATGAATCATAATTGGAATGCTTGGAGAACTTTTAATTTATTTCTTTTTGATTATTATTTTTTCATTTTCATTATTTTAATATATATATATATATATACGTATATTTTCAGTTGTATTTGTTATATAGGTATTGTTTTTAAGCTTATCCCTATTATTATTAATTTTTTTTGCAAATCTATATTTAATATTTAAGTGGATTTTTTGCTGGATTGTGTAACTTTTAGAATTGTTGTAATTATGATTTAAGATCTGTATGTTTAGTGAATAAATAAAATAATAAAATAAATAATCGAATCAGTCTTCCAAAGGCCAAAGTGACTGTAAGATCTAAGGGAAATAAAACCAGGATTATGGAAGAAAAACCGTAGAGTTTTTTTTGTGTTCTCTTTCTCCTAATGGAAGGTGAATGAGGTGATAGGGAAGCCAAATGGTCTAGTCCATACAGCCAAGTCTGACGTAAAATGTCTATCTATCTTATGAGTTAATGAGGTTATCATCAAATTCAAGATGTTGCAGAATTTGATGCTTTTCTTGGAGTTACCGCAGTATTGTAGCTCAAACACGTCGGGTATAATATGAGAGTTGACAGCGCTGGATAACGGCAAAAAATAAACTGCAACTTGTGCACCAAATATAAAGTCCAATTTATCATTTTCCATAATTATACAAATTGTAGCACGTTATTAAACAAAATGGTCCGTACTGGGTAACACGGGTCCAGCATCGGTCAGGCGGTCTACTCTGCTACTTTGTCTAGAAAATGAGTCACTAAAGCAAATGGCAAGGATCTGCTAGAACCAACAAGTGGACAAGAAAAAAGGACATACCACGGGAAAAAAGCCAGGTTTTCACTGCGGGCACGCTTTCTTCTCACACTTCACTTTCTCGGAACTGTTTTAGGCACGATTTAGAGTCCAACCCGGCTTGGGAGCTTTCACACTAAAATCGCGGTGATTTTCGAACCGCACGGGCCGAGCGTAGATTTTGTACTGGCGCCAACTTGGGCGCCTCTAGTGGTAGATCACGAAACTACTCGCGATCCATAGACGATACTACCAGGCTTAGTGGTAGGAATTTTGGAATGAATGTGGATGGGATAAATTGGTGTAGGATCCTGTTGGATGTCTTAACATTTCCCCCCACTTGAAATCATCTAAGATTTCAAAACAAATATTAAACTAAACTATAATTTGGTGCTCGAAATCTTAACTATTTACTTAACTTAAATTAAATGCTAGGTTAACTAAGAAAAAAGTAGAAACAGAAAACTAATTCAAAGGTAAAGGACAGATCTTAACGACTGGTCGTCGGAAGAAGTGCCCTTTGGGCGTGCGAACAGTAACGACACGCACCGTACCATCGGCACCTGTATGTAGTTCAGTTACAACAGCTAAAGTCCACTGCAAGGGTGGTAGATTTGGATCCACCATCATAACTACATCGTGTAATTTAACATTAGGTGTGGAAACAAACCATTTGTTTCTTTGCTGCAACGTGTGTAAATAGTCTCGCTGCCAGACGCGCCAGAAAGACTGAGTAAGCTTCTGTAGCATCTGCCAACGAGACCGCGGATGATAGGACTCGTCGTGTACAAGCTCGGGTACAGCGACGAGCGGCGCGCCTACAAGGAAGTGACCAGGCGTGAGCACGTCGGACTCACGTGGTTCTGTAGACAATACGCACAGAGGTCTCGAATTTAGCATAGCCTCGATTTTCGTGAAAACGGTAAATAGCTCTTCTAACGTGAGAACTTGACAACCCACGACGCGTTTCAAGTGGTATTTGGTGGATTTAATACCACTCTCGAAAATACCACCGAAGTGTGGAGCACCGGGAGGGTTGAAATCCCACTGGATACGACGATATGACAAGTTGTCCGCGATGTCTGTCTTTTCACGGGCAATGAAGTCGTAAATTTCATTGAGACAGCGATTAGCACCGACGAAATTTGTGCCACAGTCGGAAACTATTTTAGAGCACAGTCCTCGACGAGAAATGAAACGGTCTAGCGCGGCGAGAAACGCTTCAGTTGACAGTTCTGTCACCGCCTCGAGGTGCACGGCCTTAGTCGAGAGGCAGATGAAGAGACACAGATATGCCTTATACGTACGAGCGTTGCGACGCCTGCTTTCCTTTACAACGAACGGACCGCCGAAGTCGACCCCTACGTTAAGAAAGGGACGTCCCGGGAGAAGCCTGGCTTCCGGGAGGTCGCCCATCTTCGGTTGGCATGGAACCGGTTTGGATTTAAAACAGGTGACGCATTTAGATAAACGTGAACGTATTAAAAGACGAATACCTAATATCCAAAACTGTCTTTGGATAATAGATTGTAGCTGGCGAGGGCCACAATGTAAATAACGGATATGTAAAGAATCTATTATTAATTTAGATAAATAACAAGATTTAGGTAATAAATACGGATGTACGGTAAGGTCGGATAAACTAGAATTGGCGATCCTTCCCCCCACTCGCAGGATACCATCTGTATCTAGAAAAGGTGATAATTTTTGAATTGACTTTACGCAAGGCAGACCGGAAGTGATAGAATTTATTTCAGTTTGAAAATGATTAAACTGAGTTAATTTAATAATAACACGCACGGAATTATTTATTTCGACTACAGACAGCGGTGTGAATATTCGAGCGTTCATGGTAGACCCAGCATTTCTACGAAAACGCAGGCACCACGCGACTACCCTTTGTAGCTTGTAGAAACACGAAAATCTTTCAATTACTTGCGTAAATGAAGGTGCAGCGACAATAAGCAAGCTACTAGAAATTACGTCTGATTTTAGTTCTGGAATTTGTTCCGGCGGCAAAGTATTTAATAAACTATTTGGCCAAAATGTAGGATGTTTGGCCAACCATGGCGGACCGGTCCACCACAGGGGGTGGGCAGCTAGCTCGTTGCACGTCAATCCACGGCTGCAACAGTCTGCGGGATTGTCGTGAGTCGACACGTGACGCCACGACGACTTGTCGATCAAGTCGGTGATTTTTACTACACGGTTAGCAACGAAAGTTTTGAGATTGCACGGGGGTGTGCCTAACCAAGACAAAACAGTGGTACTGTCGGTGAAGGCCGTCACGGAATTAATTTTAATTTTAGTTTTTAACAGATCAAACACGTGACGTAACAAGCCGGCGAGTAACACCGCTGAGCACAGCTCGAGCCGATTTACCGTTAAAGTTTTAAGCGGCGCAACCCTAGACTTACCTACCAATAGATTTACCGTGAAGCGGTCACGGTGACCTGTACACAGGTACACACAACAGCCATATCCTTTGGATGAGCCATCACAGAAGCCCACCAAATACACAGAAGGTGAATTTGGCGGTAAAATTAGGCGAGGTAATTTTATTTCTGTTAATTTAGTTAAATAATTAGAAATGTCATGCCATTGCTTTGCAATATGAGATGGAACGGTGTCATCCCAACCTAAATTTAATCGCCACAAGTTTTGTAATAGCACCTTGGCGGAGAAAACAACAGGTGAGATCCAGCCTAGTGGATCAAAGATTTTAGATACAGATGAGAGAATAGAACGTTTCGTATCCTCTGTATTGATTTCAGAAACTGAATAAGAAAAGCAATCTTTTATTGGATCGAACTTGATGCCGAGAATTTTAAGATTAATTTCGGTGTCATCAAATGATTTTGAATATTGGCAATGCTCAGCAGGTATGTCGATGAGTAGTTGTGAGTTATTGGAACTCCACTTACGTAACTCGAAACAACCTAGGCCTAAAAGAGTGACTAGATCATTTTTGAGTTGGATCGCTTCCGTTAGTGACGAGCATCCAGTCGTGACGTCATCCATGAACGTTTCTTCGCGCAACACTTGTGCTGCCCGGGGAAACTGTTCACAGTGCTCAGCCGCGAGCTGGTGCAGCGTCCGTATAGCTAGGTACGGCGAGCTGCTAACCCCGTACGTGACCGTGGTGAGCTCGTACTCTCGGAGCGGGGCGGAGGGATCCTCGCGCCACAACACATGCTGGTAGGATCTCTCTTCCTGCCTGATGAGCATCTGCCGGTACATTTTGCTAATGTCGGCAGTAAATACGACGTTATGAAGTCGAAATTTTATAATTAAATCGACGATATCAGTTTGTAGCTTAGGGCCGGTGTAAACAATATCGTTTAATGATTTTTTATTGGAGGTTTGACAGCTAGCGTCAAATACTACACGCACTGGGGTCGTAGCACTGCTCGGGCGCACGATACAGTGGTGCGGTATGATATACGATGCGCGGGCGGAGGGCTCGCTCGTGGGCTGCATGTGTCCCAGCTCTTCGTATTCGCGCATGAATTTAATGTATTGTGTTTTTAATTCTGGATCACGAGCAAGGCGTTTTTCCAAATTAAGAAACCGGTTTAGGCCTTGACGGTACGAGTCACCTAAACCTGCACCAGCTTTGAGCAAAAGCGGCACAATAAAACGACCATCCTGTTGACGGTACATGTACTCGTTGTACATTTGCTCACAAGCTGAGTCATCAGCTGTGAGCGTAGGCGGAGCGAGCGGGGGCTCCTCGACTTCCCAGAACCGCTTCAGCGTTTCGTCGACAGTTCGAGTCGACGTCACTAAGGAGAGGATCCTCTGATCGGTTGAAGGTAAGTCACATTGATATTGACCAGTAATAACCCAGCCGAAGACACTAGACAGCGCACACGGTAAGCCAGGACCGGGCGCGAAGCGCTCGCCGTTATATAACTGGTCGAATAATTCGACACCGAGAAGCATATCGATATGCGACGGTATGTCAAAACCATCATCTGCTAACTTTAAATGTTGAAAATGTTGACGGACAGATGACGGGAGTTTAGCAGAAGGCATAAACGAGGTAATTTTAGGTATAATTAAACAAGAAATATTAAATTTAGGCGTTACATTCTCTCGGGACATAATTGTACAGTTTGCAATTCCTTTGACATCGCATACTGCGTTTTGCCCTATACCGGCAACGGAATAGTGACAACGACGACGGGTAAAGAGACCTAATCTACGAGCACATTTACTAGTAACGAACGAATCCTGTGAGCAGCTATCAATAAGAACGCGTGCTGTATGTAGGGTACCGTTATAACCACGCACGTGTACTAAGGCAGTACCTAATATTTTGATAGTACGTTCAATAATCGGAAGTTGCATAATTTGTTTTCGCGCGCACGCTAAACCAACTGAAGTACTTGTACTAGCAGACACAGGCGTTACTACGTTTTGATCGTCTTGAATGGCACACGATACATTACTGCTTTGAGCAGACGAAACCGCGGGAGATTGATCGCCGTGCAGCAATGTATTATGTCTCGCGCCGCATACCAAACAACCCGTTTTAGACGGACATACCTTTGCACCGTGTCCTACACGTAAACAGTTGTGACAAAGATTATGTTTAGTTATAAGCTGTAACCGAGATGCAGTAGTCAAATTTAATAATTTAGAGCACCGATAAACGCTATGTGATAAATTGCAGCAAGGGCAATTATAGCTTATTTGTTTATTAGTTTTAGTGGAAGTAACAAAAGAGTTTTTAGACGGTTGTTTATTTAAATTGTTTTGATTTAAATTACGTTTATTAAATGAAGGTTTTAAACAAGTGTCTTTACTAACTTCGAGTGCTTTAACGTAGTTCTGTAAAAACAATTGCAATTCCCTGAAAGTGGGAATATCACTTATGTTTTGTAACTCGAAACGTTTCCTTGTATCTGAGTCTAGTGTACGTGCAGATAGATAGAACAACAAAAACTCACTTAGGTTGTCTATATTTAGGGCTTTAAGAGCATTTACGCACTCATAAAGAACATTGTATATTTTGTTGATGTTTTCATGAGTAGGTGCTGTTATCTGCTGCATGTTAAACACTTTGTCGAGGTAAGTAGTGGCAAGTATACGTTTATTTTGGTAACGCTCAATGAGAGATGAGTAGACTATCTGATAGTTTTGTTCAGTGAGCGGTAAACACTTAGCAATACCTAGTGCTGGACCTGACAGACATGATACTAGGTAATGAAACCTTTCTACATCAGTAAGAGATGAATTTTGGTGTATTAACGGAATATAACTGTCTATAAAGGTAGGCCAGTTCTCAATTTGACCGTCAAACTTAGGTATTTCTATTTTTGGTAACCTAATCTGAGGAATCTTATTGTCTAAGCTTATAGATTTATTTGACGCGGTACTTGTACTTGGTTCTAAGGAATCTATAACGTTTTCTATGCGATAATATAAATCATCAAACGCAGACAACTTATTTGTATTGATTTCCGTTTCTGGTTTTAATTCTAATGATTTGATATATATTTCATCATTTATTTGGTAATACTCGTCACGAATACGACCTAAACCCTTGTACCTAGAACGAAATTGCGATTCCGCCGATTTATCTTTGTGTGCGTTTTTCGATAAATCGTACAATATTTGTACCGAACGAAATAAATGTTCACAACGTGATATAAGCACTTTAACAAGTGCTTCTACTTGTTTAGACATAATTACTTAGTTATTAATTACCTACGTAACAGCAAAAAACAATGACCGAAAAATAAAAATTTACGAAAAATATTTTTGAACTTTAAGGCCTAAAAGGTAACAAAATAGGTAGAAAAATAGTGTAAAATTAATTAAAAACTATAGAATTCGAGCACAAAATTACTTAGCACGTGAAACTTAGCAGCAAAGTAGATTTGACCAAAAACTGAGCACCACGTGTTATAGTAGGATTTTTTTGAATGGACTGTATTTTTATGATTTGAATGGTTTTACCCGGATCGAATGGAACAATTAATGGTCCGTACTGGGTAACACGGGTCCAGCATCGGTCAGGCGGTCTACTCTGCTACTTTGTCTAGAAAATGAGTCACTAAAGCAAATGGCAAGGATCTGCTAGAACCAACAAGTGGACAAGAAAAAAGGACATACCACGGGAAAAAAGCCAGGTTTTCACTGCGGGCACGCTTTCTTCTCACACTTCACTTTCTCGGAACTGTTTTAGGCACGATTTAGAGTCCAACCCGGCTTGGGAGCTTTCACACTAAAATCGCGGTGATTTTCGAACCGCACGGGCCGAGCGTAGATTTTGTACTGGCGCCAACTTGGGCGCCTCTAGTGGTAGATCACGAAACTACTCGCGATCCATAGACGATACTACCAGGCTTGGTGGTAGGAATTTTGGAATGAATGTGGATGGGATAAATTGGTGTAGGATCCTGTTGGATGTCTTAACACAAAACAACACCACTTTTGATAAACAATATCCACAGAAAAGTAATTAACAATACTTTGACCTAATATATTGATTTGACCGCCGCCGTGGTCCAATGGTAACAAACGTTGCCGTGAACTCGGGAGGTCGTGGGTTCGATTCCCACCGGGGGCAAGTTGTACATTGTATAATTCTCGGTCTGGGTGTTTATATGTATAATGAATATATATATTTACAAAAAAAAAAGTATAATATGTAGTTTATCAACCATCTAGTTTCCGTAACACAAACCTCGTAGCTTACCACGGAAACTAGATGGCGCTGTGTGACCTGTCTGCAAATATTTATTATTATTATTTATTTATTATATTCTTGAAAATGGCCCAAAGAACCTCTTTAAAAAAAAAAAAAATAATTTACAATTATATTTCGCTCCCTAATATAAAATTAATTAATTAAACAAATATTATGTAAATTTCAGACAGTCCACCCCATCGTAGACCTATCATGCATCCTCTTGTCATCGACTTTTCCATACCAGATCGTACCAGACGCTCAATGGATGTATCTCTACAGAATGCGTGATTGTACGATTGAGGAAAGGTGCTATCTTATTCCCAGTTCCTCCAGCAGTGCATGCTGTATTTATACCTAAATGTGCTTAGCCAAATTTTATTTTACTACATTTTTTGCAAATAAAGATTGTGATTTGATTTGAAGGTAGCTACATGTTTGACGGGCTTTAGTGTAAAACGTGTAGAATTTCACACAATCCACCTCATTTACGTGTGCGTTTAAAATCGCAACTACGTTGTATAAAAGAGATTGCGGTGTGTTTCCACCATTAATGGTTTAACCAGATTGCTTTTTTCATGTTTTACAGACCGATACAAAAATTTGCAAAAAAGCGTACTAAAAATAGCTCAAAACAAAAATCGAATGGATTATGTGAACTATATTCAATTCTATTCAATTCATTTATTCACCATAAGATACATAATGTACACTTGGTTTTGTCAGTTATACAATTAACAGTTTACATATCATGGAAGGATAGCGAAAGATCGACCATTAGTGCAAAGAACAGCCATCGTCATTACCAAATTAAAACTATGTAAATTAAACACCAATGGGGTGTATCACTAACTTGTTATCACGATAGATGGCGCATGATAGATGGTACCTATTATAACTGTTAGTTGCATAGAAAACTTGTATTTTTATTACGAAATTTATTATTTTCTAGATATTATGCCGAAGTGAGCAGCTTTTAGGTGTATAAATCGAGATTTCTAAGCGAAATCAAAGTGGTGATCTTAAAATTGCCGTTCTATTAATAAAACCTTTTTCTTTTTAAAGACGGGGTGTGCGCGTTTTAATTCGTCTTTTAAGGCTTCTGTTATAAACATATAAAACTACGAAAACATTAAAAAAAATGATGCGATATAGGTGCAAAATAAGGTACCATTGCCGCTAGCGACATCTACAAAAAGCTTTGCCTGATACCACCCCATTAAATGTAGATGCTGCTGTAAAAGAGCGTTGTCAGTTACTATACTACTTAAACCTACGTTATTAAATTAGATGTCAGTAAATATCACAAAATATATTAATAAACATTACGTTATGTAAGATAAGCAGCTGTAACTGTTTATATATTTATTTATTTAAACAACATATTTGAACAAATATAGGTGCAATGAAAGTAACAGTAATATACAATTATAGGATAATTCAACAAATATTATATACCTACTTATATATTTATACATATAATATATATTTTTATTTATTTATTTTATTATTATTTGTAAACACTAATATTTTTAATTGTAATTTATAACCTAGAATAATAGGCTAACTTCCATAACACAAGTAGCTTGGTGTGGAGTTAGAAAGTCTACTTTATTACACCCTTTGTACAACTAACAAATAGCCTTAAGTACTGTATTAACAAAGTGTATCATTATGAAACTGTTGTACTTATGCAATAAAAAATATTATTATATTATTATTATTATATCAATATACTAAATACTAATGCATACACAAAATTGTACATAAACATACACAAATACAACTTACTAACGTGGTTTTTCATAAAGTCTGTTAGTTGCCTGCCTTATGTTATCAAAGTTATGTACGCTAAGTATTGTACTTGTATTTAAAGTATGTTAAGTAAAGTATTATTATTATGTAAGTTATCAAAGTTATGTACGCTAAGTATTGTACTTGTATTTAAAGTATGTTAAGTAAAGTATTATATTATGTATGTTATCAAAGTAACCTAAATGTCATAATAAAATAATAATAAAAAATAAATTAAAACAATGTAAGAAGAAAATGTAATTTATATATTTAGATATTATTAATTCTTCTTAAATAATAATATTAACTGGCATTTGAGATAATTGCAAATGGCGCATACTTTCGACGAGAAAGGTGGTAGACGGACTGATGGTGGTAATTTGCCCAGCCTGCCGGGGCGGGGAAGTGTCCACCGTTCGTGTCGATAAACCCGTTTAAAATGTATTTCACCCACGTTTCGGGATCAGGCTGGAATATCCGCGATGCCCATGTTAGGGACTGACGTCAGTCATGGTTGTCTGATTCCAGTTGCTAACGTTCAAGGAACTCGCCCGTCACTTACCATCAGGTGCGTGTAAGGTCACATGTCATTATAAATTATATAGTATATAAAAATATAAATCCATCGGTGACTTGAAATAGTTGAAAACGTTATTTTGACGTGAGCTCAGCTATTATCGGCAAAACTAACAGCACTCGTAAATGAAAAAAAAAATCATATATGCAGACGGTTGGGATGGGATCTGTATGTCTCCTGAATAAAGAAAATAGACAAATATATATAAAAGTATTAGTATTAATCTGTACTTCGGATGCAGATCCCAGTTGTTAATACTGTCCGCGGTGCTGCTGTCAATTCTACAGGGCTACATCACATCTCACTCACTGTTAGGGTACACTTTCCTGTAGTTAGGGCAGCCAAGAATTATTTAATTATTTAATTCAGAAATCTTTTTTAATTTAATCCTTAATTTTTTTTTTCTTTTTTAATTTAATTTAATTCAATATTGGATATCTGTAATTTAATTTGTGTTATTGTTTTTTGTTTAATTGAATTTCTATATCTTTTGGTTGTATTTCTTGTTTTTTCTCCTTTTCTTTGACACCTAAGTATCAGTAATAAAGTGTGTTTCCTAATTTGGCCAATGTATAAACTCAATTATATACTAACCTTTATGTTCTGTAATGTGCTGTGGAAATGAATTAATAAATAAATATTCAGAATTGCGCTTACTTAAGCATTGGACGCGGTGGTGGCTCGGTTGTACGCGTACCTTAAAACCTACATAGGTCGGTTCAAACCCACCCGGCATGTACCAATTAGAAATACACTTTTCTTACGTATATGTCATAGATTTACAAAACCCCGTTCCACTAATGCCAACTTGTGTGAAATATTGACATCATATCCTCACCAAGCCGTCTGGCCTGCGTGCGAGTGTAGGCCAAATTCTCCAGTTCTGGAAGGCCCATCTCCAGTAGTGGAGGTCTGAGACGCTGTGTTCTAGGGGCTGTAATGATGAATATAGTTCTTTATTATTATTTGACAAACTTCATGCGGGTGCTGTGTAACAAATAAAGAGACAAAAATAAACAAATGTCTTTAATAAAATGTAAATTTACACAAGTGTATTTATTGTATCATTTCCGTCGTCTTTAGAACACATGCCACGTGTCATAAAACTGTATAACAACATAAATTACCCCATACCACATCACAAAGCTGTGTTACCTGCATTTATCGAGACAAATATTTCTATGAAAATTCAGCTGCCTCTGACAATGGACTTGTGTCGTAATGGTCACTCATTGTTCAACATGGATCGTACTATTGTATACGATACTTTGGATTTTACATAGACATAATATTTTATTATATGCAGGCCCTTATAATAAATTAGCTAATGCATTAGTTAGACAATGAAAAAAAATGATGTAATAAATTGATGTATTCGAAGTAAGTACAAATACTTGTCTATATTAATGTTTTAGCCAACTCCTATTTGATGCATCTAAGTCCACCAGAGGCAGTATCAAGACAACACTTATCACTGCCTGTCCTTGCAAATTTTATTTTATTATGTAAACAATTATTAACCTATTTTAGTTTTTATTTATTTATTCGTATTTATTATTATTAAATTTTTTCTTTTACTTTTGCTAGTCACAGTTCAATTGCAATATTAATTTAAATCTAATTACTATATTTTATTCTTATTTATGTTTTAACTTATTTGTCTAAATAAAGCACATCAAATATAAAAATTATAACTTTGTGGTATTTGGGTGTAAAACAATGGGGGTATATTCTCTTGATACCCACAAATTCATTAAAGAGCTGGGAAAACGAATTTTTCAAGAGTGTGGCGATCCCAAATGCCATAACTACCTAAAACAGAATATTTCCATTGTAATTCAACGAGGAAATGCGGCGAGCGTTTTAGGTAACCCTCCCTGGTGGTAAGCCCTTAGTTTATTTTGTAGAATAGTTTTAATTTCATAGGTATTTTTAGTTTAGTTTTATTTATAATTAGTTTTTTTATCTATTTTAATTTAATATTTTTGTATCTACTTCGAATAAATATATTATTCAAGAATAACTTAATATTATGTAGCTACCTACAAAATTGGCTAAATAATAATAACAATTCTGACGAAGGATTCTTAACAAGATAGTGTATGTAAATAATACATTAGAATGAACTCTACACATTTCCACTCACTCACACTTACATATTACACTTTTACCTATCTACACTGTTAATACACATTTACATATACACTTTACATAATGATCCGTAGATATAAAATTTTAATATTGTCTCTTCATTTTTATTTTTAGTTTTAATTGCCTCCGTGGTCTAGCGGTTATGTTCGTGGATTTAGACTCGGAGGTACCGGGGTCGATTCCTGGTAGGGACACGAAAATATTTATAAATGTAAATAAATACGATTAATTAATATTTCATTTATTTGTGATATTTCTCGAGTTTGGTATGCTGGAGACATCGACTTGCTTACCACTTGTCATGATTGGCCTATAGTTGGCTAAATGTGAATCCGCTTATTTATAAGCGTGGTTTCTGACCACCCTGAAAGGGAAACGGTTGTGACGATACTTTACCTCTAGTTTAAATTGTTTATAATCCGTTCGTGCTATATGATAAGTGAAAACAATGTTTATTCTGTAATTGGCTAGGTGTTAAGTAAGTAAGACACACATGCTGATGAGGACTAGTGTATATAATTTGTCGTGCTTATCTTTCCCTGCGCGACGTATGCGTCATTAGTACTCACGTGTTGGAAATAAATTGGTCTGGTCCTTATTTTATAGTTGTATATATGTCTATGTCTTTTACCTTTATTTTGTCAAATACGAATTATCATTGGAACGGAATTGATATAAAGATTCCGAGCGCTGTATATTTTGATGACAAAGCACGTTTTTTACTTTTATCTGAACTAAAGTCTTTTTTAACTCGGTCAGGCAAACGTTGTCGTAAATTCTATTTTTTAACCAAACCGCCTACACGAAATAGTGAATGAATCCATTGATATGACGATTTATATGCGTAGAAATGTTACAAACATTTTATATAATACTTTGTAAAATTCACTATTGACAAAATGATAAATTTAAAAGTTTAGTATCATCACGACTGTTTCCCTTTCGGGATGGTCAGATACCACGCTTATAAACAAGCGGATTCACATTTAGCCAACTTTTATTTCTTTATTACAGCCCCTAGAATAGAGCATCCTAGACCTCCACTGTTGGAAATGGGCATTCCAGAACATAATTATACTATCGCCACGTTGGCTAGACGGGTTGGCGAGGATCTGTAGTCAATTTTATTTATAACAATTAAGATTCTAACTTGTTGAATCGTTAATCAACCAGTCAACCAGTGTGTTCTTCCATTAATGTCGTATGGAGCAGAGACGTGCACGCTGACGGTGGGTCTGATACATAAATTCAAGGTCGCTCATCGAGCTATGGAGAGAGCTATGCTCGGGATTTCTCTAAAGGATAAAGTCAGAAACGTTGACATCCGTCAAAGAACCAAAGTTACCGACATAGCTTTCAAAATTAGCAATTTGAAGTGGCAATGGGCTGGACACGTCTGTCGCAGAAGCGATGAAAGATGGAGTAAACGGGTCCTGCAGTGGAGACCACGTACTGGAAGACGCAGTGTGGGACGACCCCCTGCCAGATGGACAGATGACCTGAGGAAGGTCGCTGGTGGGGGATGGATGAGGGTGGCAAAAGATCGTGTAAAATGGCGAGCCTTGGGGGAGGCCTATATCCAGCAGTGGAGAGACACAGGCTGATGATGATGATGATGATGATGAATCGTTAATAAATTGTCATTATAAAATTATATCAGAGGGGCGAGGGGCCAAATTTTCCAGAAATTTCTGGAAGTCCCACCTCCAACATTGTGATGATGATGATAAAACATTTTGAAAAATTAAATTCTCTTAAAATACTAACTGCGAATGTCCTCTCTTATAACAAGATTTTGTATAGTTTAAGTTTAAATAAACCTAAATCTAGAGCAAAAAAATCCTTTGTAATGATTCAAAAGCTGCATGAACCCAACAAAAAGCACTGCCCAATCGATTCGTTCCACGCAGTGGTAAAAATATTTATGCGTTTCTGTCACAAATCGGACATCATTGAGTTAGCAGAAATCTATTTTAATACACTGAAAGGCAAAAATAACGGGTGACAAGAAAAATCGAGATATTTTTTAAAAGCTGCAATGGATCACCCACTGAACCAGGAAAACTGCATGGCGACGGTTTGTTAACGGCCAGTTGCAGAAAGGTTGATTATCCTTTAACAAGTTCAACGTATTCCTATGAGGCACGTCATTGGCTGAAATAACCAAAGTGACAAGCTAACTACCAATGACGTAGCGTATATCAAAATATTGATCACAGATTTTTTTAATCATCCTTTTTGCAACCGGCCATCAACTTTTAAAGGGCGTAAGATAGATCGCTCGCCCCAAAAGTTTATAAAAATTGTTAAAGTTACAGCTTTGTTAGAAAATGCTTTGGTTCAGATATATAAGTTGTGCTTATCATATCATCATCATTACTGCTGAAGATATTTCTGGAGAATTCGGCCTACACTCGTCACGCTGCACTGGCCAGACAGTTTGAATGATGTAAATTTTATTGACAATTTAGTAACAATTTCGACATGTTTGTGACGACAATTGTTTATTAGTGGAAATGGGACCGCGGTGTTGTTGTAGTTCTATTATAATTATTACACACGGCACACGCTTATTATTATTATTCTTACGTTTAATTTATACTATTTTGGATTATAAAATGTCACAAGTTTTTGACAACTCATTGATTTTCTTGGCTTATGATTTTTTGACCATATTACGAGCGGATATTACTTAAGTACCTTGTTAAAAATTGTGCTAGCGAACCATACTAGATAGATAGATACGAAATCGGTATGCGGGGTCTAACAATGGGAGCAACTGACGTCAGCCACTATGTTGGCCTAATAATATGCTTTTTCTCACTTCGCGTAAAGGATTCCAGGTTATAGGAGTGGAAAAACAGAATGTTTCATGTTTAGAATTAATAAATACACAAATAAAACACATGTTGCTGATTTTTAGGAAATAAAAAAATATTAGTAATAGCTATTAATTTTTCTATCTAACATAAATGTCATAAAATCAGAAAATAATAATAATAATATTTTTTATTAACCAAAATAAAGAGTACAATATAAAAAAAACCCTAAATCTAAGTACAAATTATACTGTAAATATGGGGTTCCCTGGCCTCCATAAAAAGTTAACTTGTGTCATGGAGACCAGTTGATTCGACTACAATTTGTGATAATAGTTACATCAAAATATCTATAAACAAACTTAATAATTAAAACCATTAGTACGTATAAAAATAGTGCCTGTTATTTTTGCATCCGAGTGTAGTTCTAAAGCTCAATAGACTTTGGTAATTGTTGACGCCACAATGGGCCAATGATTATGTTAGAGCGGCAGTAAAGTAATAATTTACTATTATTCCGTGTCGCCTATTGTTTACTTCAAAGTGGACTCGAACGTCAAATGTAATCGGTAGAGATGTCTTCTTAAATCGGTATATTAGTTACCAAAATTCGGTATGTATTTTTTAACAAATAATATTATTTAGGCAAATAAACTTAGGAAATTATTAATTAGTATAATCACGACCGTTTCCCTTTCGGGGTGGTCAGAAACCACGCCTATAAAGAAGCGTACAAGCCACCTTTATTACAGGCCAACCATGACAAGTGGCAAGTACGTTTGATGCCTCTAGCGTACCAAATTCGAGAAATATAACAAATAAATTAAATAATAATTTAAACAAAAAACGAAATAATAACATTTTATTATATCACCCAAAGTTGGCTAAATGTGAATCCGCTTATTTATAAGCGTGGTTTCAGACCACCCCGAAAGGGAAACGGTCGTGATAATACTTTTTTACCACTCTAATTAAGACAAGTTTAGAGCTTAGAGAAGTTATGTCACACTTTTATTGTCTTCTACTTTGCAAGTATCGATACCTATCGGTAGAACTACCGAATATCGGTAGGAATGTTCTTTGTATAACGGTGCGTGGGGTAGTTCTCGTTGCTGTGATTTACAGGCGTCTTTTGTTTTTGGATGTTTAGAGTGTCAATGGTGCAGGCTGGGAAGGTCGTTATTCTTGCATTGTGCCACTTGTATTGTCTATAGACGACATCGTTAGTAAGTTAGCGGGTGGCCGAACGCATTGAAATTCTATTGAAGCCGTGTTTTGACTTGATTTTGACCAGGCATACAACACATTCTATTTAACAACTTAAAATCCCATCCCACTCTCCTAATAGATATTTTATTTTAAGTAAGTTGTTTCAAGCGGTGTTATTTTTATACAATAAATATCACCATGGCAAGCTTACAACAATATTAGTTCCCCTTGAAAGTAAAAATTGGTATTTCACATCATTGCAAATGGCACATACTTTCAACGACAACAACAAATAGGTGATAGGTAGACTGATGGTGGTAATTTGTCCAGCTGGCCGAAGCGGGGAAGTATCCACCCAGTAAAGTGTATCCACACGTTTCGGGATTAGGCTCGAATTGCCGTTATGCCCAGTCAAGCTGGCATAGTGTTAGGGACTGATGTCAGTCATCATTATTCAATTTCAGTTACTAACATTAATGGACCTCGTGCACCACTTACCATCAGATATACGCAGGGTCATATGTCGTGCTAGTATAAAAATAATATATTCAGATTTGTGTATTGTGTCGTAGGACCGATGAACGATGGAGTATAAGGGTTCTGGAGTGTTGACCACGTATTGGAAGACGCAGAGTGGGACGACCCCTGCCAGATGGACAGATGACCTGAGGAAGGCTGGATGAAATGGCAAAAGATCGTGTGAATGATGATGATGATGATGTAACCTTAACCACCAGAACTACATTGAGAGCATCACCAAAACAGCGTCAAAAAGCTCGGAATACTGAACAAGGTGAAGCGGTTTTTTCCGCCTTCAATTAGACTGTTACTGTACAAAGCACAGATCAGATCATGTGTAGAATACTGTTCTCACCTTTGGGATGGTTCTGCCAAGTACCTCATAGATGCTCTCAATGTCCTATAGAGGCAAGCTGTTCGATTTGTGGACGATGCTACTATATCTGCAAATCTCGAATCCCTGCATCTTTGCCGAGATGTAGCTTCTCTGAGCTCTATAACCTAATCCCTCTCCATTCCGCGACCGAACCACACGCACAGGTCAGAATATGAACCCACTTACCGTAGTCACCATCCCTTTGCGTACGTATAAATTTGGGGACTCCTACATCTGTCGCACGTGGAATGCTCTTCCAGCCTCTGTGTTTCCACTTTCTTATAACTTGGAGTCCTTCATGCAAAGTGTGCAAAAGCATCGAGTCAAGCCGAATGGAGCACATAGTGTTGGGGACTGATGTCAGTCATGAGTGTCTGAAAATATTGAACGCCCCGGTCTTCGTGTTTAACTCAAAGTTCCGTGATAAATTCTCAACAGTTTGTTATTACGAGAATACATTGGAATAATTGTTTCTATCAGAAGAGTTGATATCTTTATGGAAATCGAGCTATTGTTTCCATGTTTAGTTACATAATCGTTTAACTGGTAGCCTTAAAGGTTGGTTTATATTGACAGACAACATGGGAGACTATTTTTCAAAGAATTAATAGTCATACTTGATATTTTTGAGGACCACATGGCAACAACTATAACTTAACAACTTTAACCCGTTGGTGTTGCACCTATAATAGAGTGGTTAGCTTGCGGCCTGATATTGATGTTTTGACAGTGGTTTTGCAGCGTATAAAAAGTCCATTACCACAGACCTTCTCTGCTCTATTTGACTCATATTGACTTTTATCTTTTGTTAAATTATTATTATGTTACCTGTATTGTTGTGCATGTATATTTTGTAATTGTATTTGTGTAAGGAATTATTTAATTGTAATTAGGATTTAATTTAATTTGTGTAGGTAATTTATTTTCTAATTTTATTAATAGGTAATTATTATAACTTACATGTTGTGTGTGCTGCTTGGATTCCAGTCTAGTCCATGTATAAATTAAACGAACTCAAATTTGCAACTGACTGGAATCTGTTTGCACACCTAATAATAAATAAATAAACAAAGATATGAAATATTGGTGTTTTTTTAACTGAGTAAAAAGTTTTGATAGTTGTTGTCTATGGTTTTTGACATTTGCGAATTAAATAAGAAAGAAGAATGTCCATTTTTCTTACAAAAATGGGCTTCATAAAATGTTCTCATGCCATAATGATTCCTTTTTTTTAAATATACTATTGTGTTTTCATATTATTTCCGCCGATGTAATTGAAGAATTATGAACACTTTGAAATCCTGTGATTTATCTATAATAAAGTACCTGATCATAATAAAGAATCTAATCGTATAAATAGTGCTTTGTAACTATTTCATACATAAATTTTAACCAATTGACTATTTAATTAAATAATATTTTAATGCTGGGGTAAAAAAGATGTTGTAATTAAATTTAAAGAACACACTATTGTTATGATTATTGAATTGTATTTTGTTAAGGCACGCTGCATAAAAGTTGGGCCCTGGTTTTGGGCAATCTCTTTAAACAAATTATTGTTAAGAAAATAAGAAATACAAGTTTAAATAATAATTAACGAAAAATGACATAAACACGCTTCAAGGAGGTTATAATTCGTGATACATCACATTGAGTTAGTTCTATTATTATTTTCGTTTCGTGTTGTTTTTGCAGCGAGCAAATTCTCAAAATTGGTATAATATTGTATGTATTTTATATATATTTATTATGTATTTATATGAACTTGTGTTATTATATATTTATATATTAGTGTATAAGTATTTTAGCTTTAGTTGCTAGTAATAGTTTAAGATATTTTTTTTTTTTTTATTATTATTAATCTCGATTTTAAATTAATGATTAAATGCACACACAATCATTGCTCACTATCCCAAAGGTTAGCTGGTAGAAAATGTCACTAGACATTAAGTTCGCCTATGTACATTTAAATGTGTTTTTGTTTATTGTGCAATAAAGAATTTATCTATCTATCTAATAATAAATAAGACCGCCTCCGTGGTCTAGTGGTAACAAACGTTGCCGTGAACTCGGGAGGTCGTGGGTTCGATTCCCACCGGGGGCAAGTTGTACATTGTATAATTTGTCTCGGTTTGGGTGTTTATATGTATAATATGTATATATTTACAAAAAAAAAAAAAAGTATTATATGTAGTTTATCAACCATCTAGTTTCCGTAACACAAGCCTCGCAGCTTACCACGGAAATTAGATGGCGCTGTGTGATTGTCTGGAAATATTTATTATTTATTTATTATTTATTTATTAATTATGTAATTTTACCTATCGGTGGCAACTTGTCAATACCTTACCCATATGTACTCTATATATATTTTATGTATCTAGCTGTAAGTTAACTTCAACATTAAATAAAAAAATAAAAAGAAATTATTATTATTATATGTTATTTATAGTTAGGTATATCATTGTGAGGGATCAGCTGAAAATCAGCGCTGTGACCGAGTGTTGCAGCTTATTGCTGAGCTGATTCCCTATTTGTCACCACACTATCTTGTTTGTTGTAAAAAGTAAAGTATCATCACAACCCTTTCGGGGTGGTCAGAAACCACGCTTATAAATAAGCGGATGCAGATTTAGCCAACTTTACTATAGACCAATCATGACAAGTGGCAAGCTTGTCGATGTCTCCAGAGCGTACCAAACTTGAGAAATATTACAAATAAATTAAATGTATTCATTTACATTAATAAATATTTTTGTGTCCCGACCAGGAATCGAACCCGGTACCTCCGAGTCTAAATCCACGGACTTAACCGCTAGACCACGAAGGCAGTTGTTTGTTGTATTATTATTATTTTACTGCTTGTGTTTTTTTGTGACAAATAAACTTTTTTCTTTCTTTCTATTCTTCAAACGTAGTGACATACCGAGGCATTCCCCCGTTTAACAGTTGCGAGGAATAATTGAGCGAATTAGCCGCGTAGAAAACGTCTAGATATACGGGTGTGAACGTGTCTGTCAAATCTTTGTCTGTATGAACCAACCTTTAGTAGTAGAGGACGTGTAAACTGTCTTCGCTTAGGATACCAACACGTACAGTGATAATTAGTCGAGATAATATTTTTGTCCTGACTAGGCCTATTAATTTTTAATGATGACCGATATCATCGCATAAATAACTCAAATACCTATGTTTGTCAAGTTACAATGATAATTGGTATTCCGTGTCACAATTCGCTGAGTACCGAATTAAACTGCCTCCGTGGTCTTGGGGATAAGTCCGTGGATTTAGACTCCGAGGAACCGGGTTCGATTCCTGGTCGGGACACAAAAATATTTATTAATGTAAATAAATACATTTAATTAATATTTAATTTAATTGTAATATTTCTCGAGTTTGGTACGCTGGAGATATCGACGAGCTTGCCACTTGTCATGATTGGCCTATAGTAAAGTTGGCTAAATGTGAATCTGCTTATTTGGCTATTATTTTCTGACGACCCGAAAGGGAAACGGTCGTGATGATACTTTACTTTACTTTTACCGAAATAAATATATAGGCATTGAAACATAGTTCGCGCAATAACTAAGCACTTTTCTTTTAGTTTGCCTGAAGTTAAAGTTAGAAGTGTCTACGGGCATTAAGTCCGCCTTTGTACTTTGTGCAATAAAGTTTTTAATAAATAATAAATAAATAAGTTACTAGTAGTTAGGTATTGAGCATTCTGGATCACAAATAGATCCAGTCAGCTCAACATCTACCTTGTAAAACGTTGCAGTGATTTTGGTATCAACTGATTAATATTACCGTTGCTGAGTGTTTTGTTCTCCTAAACCGACTGTTTCTATTTACAAGTTAGGTGTTGAGCGGACTGGATCTATTTGTGATCCAGAATGCTTTATACCTAACTGCTGTTACTTTTCACTATTTGATCCTTATAAGTGACACTATCAGCTGGTGCAATAATATAAAATATTTTTTTTCATAATCATTTCGGTTCGGTTTTTTTTCATACTAGTACGTAGAAGGACTGATGTTAGTCATAAATGTCTTCATCATTTAACATCAAGTGGGCGCAGGGTCACATGTCGTGCTAGTATGAAAAATTAATAAAGAAAAGATATTCTTCCTAGTATAGACAGTAGCCATCAACGTCCACTTGAAAAATTCATCATAACTTGTTAGGCAAATCGTCACTGTTAGTTTTGTTAATATATCTTATTTATAGTATATATATATATAAAACGTGTATTTACTCATAATTTAGATAACACATAAAATGAAATGAAATGAAATTATTTATTTGCATTGAACATGGTAATAGTAAATATTAATAGTAAGTTAGTTCTGCACATTCAGCCATTTCTGGCACACAAATTTTGTTAAACATTATTTACAATGTTAAAATCTTATTATTATATTTATAATTTTAGTCACACTTATTACATACAGATTATTATTAAGACATATTGTACAGGTAATTGTTTTAATACACATAAAAATACTTAAAATTTGTGGTTGTAATATTCACTTAGCGAATAGAAGCAACATTCTATCAATAGTTTCCTAATTTGGCCTTTAAACTGATTGTCAGGTAATCTTTTGAGAAACTCGGGTAACCTATTGTAAATTCGAATACACATAATATATGAATTTTTATCAAAGGCTCTGCTTTTTGGTGTTTTTGTATAGGCAAGAGTATTTGGATGTCGACTACTATTAAATACATCTTTATGGAAAGTAAATAAGTTACTATGTGTCCTAATAAATGTAACGATCTCAAAAATGTACATGCCTGTTACGGTCAAGAGATTTAGGTTTTTGAACAGTGGCCTACAAGAGTCAGTGGGGGCTGCACCACATATAGCTCTTACACATTTCTTTTGCGCAATAAGTACTCTATTTATATTTGACGAGTTTCCCCATACTACTAGACCATACCGCAGAACTGATGCCACGTAGCCGTGATACGCAGTCAGTGCGGTTTGTCGTGATGCAGTGATACTCAGTCTATGAACATAGGTGAAGTACCCTTCCATTTATCTTAATATATAATATATCTATATGTATAAAGGTGAATGTCTGTGTGTGTGTGTTCCCTATGCATTGCAAAACTACTTGACCGATCGGGATGAAACTTTGAGAATATGTTGTGTGAACATCGGGGAAGGTTTCTGACATATTAGTTTGCATAATAAGTAAATCTTAATATATAAAACAAAGTCGGGTTTGTTAGAACACTTATAACTCGAGAACGGCTGGACAGATTTTCACGGTTTTTGATTTGTTGGATTTGTCTCCGTCCCGAATAGCAGAATAACTATAAATAAAAATGAAAAAAAAAAAAAAAAAACATTTTTCCATACAAAAAGTTCCCATACAAAATATATATGGGTGCGTTCAGAAATTTATATCAAGCTTGACCATTCAAAGACTGTTAAGCGGTACAAAGTTCGCCAGGTCAGCTAGTTAAGTATATAATACTGTTTTTTTTTTAAAGACGATTCCCCAATTTAGGGGTGAGACTCATACCTACAACCTCCCAAGTACTCTCCCTATTTCTCCCCCTTCAGGACAATTTACTTCCGAGGGCAAATTGCTGTTAATCTAATCACTGGCTATCTCTAATGAATATCTATTCCAGTCTTGACCTTTCGCAATGGGATGGCGTTTTTGAAACCTTGCGATTTGGCTTTCAACTCAATTTATATATTTTTATTTTGCGGAAATTAACAATAAAAAAATTGGTTTTTTCTGTATGTATTTTTTTGGTCTACAGAAAAGTCCTCGATGGCATGTCTATCTCTTAAGGATAACATACTATATATCATCACGACCATTTCCCTTTCGAAGTGGTCAAAAACCACGTAAGTGACAAGTGGCAAGCTCGTCGATGTCTCCAGCGCACCAAACTCGAGAAATATCACAAATAAATTATAATAATATAATAATAATATCTTTATTCAGTAAAAAAGTTACAAGATATGAAAACAATAACATATTTCATTATGCATGCACAGAAAAACAGACATTTGCAGCCGAACTAAGCCTATATGTATAGGTCTGTCCGTCGGCAGTCAACGCCCAGACACCCTTTTAAATATATTATTACTTTTAATTACAACATATTAAAAGAAACAAAATGTACACAAAAAGAAAAATAAATTAAAAATCGTGTGGTTGAGATCCTCTTTTTGTTTTAGATGTAAGTGTGTGAGTGTGTGTAATAGGGTGTGTAAACTTTACATACTTTGTTATTATCGCATTCCTACTTTACTATTAAATATTATTTAAATGTATTGATTTACATTATTAAATATTTTTGTGTCCCGACCAGGAATCGAACCTGATACCTCCGAGTCTAAATCCACGGACTTAACCGCTAGACCACGGAGTCAGTAGGAGGAGGATAACATACTATAAATATTTTAATACTTAAAAAAATGGGCAATTATAAAGTGGTAATTGGAAAGCTTTTTACACAAATACCTATCATTTTAAATACGTTAATTCGCTTGGAAATAATATAAAGATTATTTTTCCCTTTACACCATGCAAATTAAATACCTTAGGAAATATAGCTTAATCAAAATAATGCGCAACAAAATTAATTTCGTGTCTATTTTATTTTATTTATTGGTTTTACAAAATCACAGCATTAAATTAATACATATTTGACGATAGGAATTTTGTTATACATTAGCCAAAATGATTTTTATTTTATAGACAGCACTTAAATTAAAATTAAGCCAAACCTAACATTAAATTAAATTAAATTGAGTCAAATCATAAATTAAATTAAAACTAAACTAAACTAATAATACAATAATATTAAATTAAATCAAAATTATTATCAAAACTAAAATAAAAACAAATTGTCAGTAGCGAGTGGAACTAAATCTATATCGTAAGTAAACAAGTAAAAATGATAATAATAAATAATTATCTAACTAATAACTTTATAGACAGCAAGAGAGTTTGTGGACACAAATAGGCATGCAAGTAAGTACAAATCGAGTATTTTTTAGTAGTAATACTTGACCAATCGACATAAAAGTTTTAGTAATACATAAGATAGTAATAGATATATATGTATATATATAATGTAAATAGTATATGTGTAATAGTATATATAGTCATGTGTGTTGGGGTCAGTAGTGTACCTAAGAATGTAGTGTGTATATGTTGTTGTGTCGCCGCTTACACAGGCAAAGCCGGGTAAAACAGCTAGTATAAAATTAACACTACGGATACAAATATTAACCGGTCGCGTGAAATGGTGGCAAGATCCCTGGCTGCATTTCCCCGCTTAATTGCAATACTGATTATTTACCTCTTGTTAGCGTAGCAATCGACAAAACGTGGTGTTATTGCACAATTTGAGAAATGTTTATTAGCTATTTTAATATTTTTCTTTATCCTGCCCATCACCTTACATGATCCCCAAGGTTAGATGGTGAAGAATGCCTTATGGCGTTATAGCTCGCCTATGTACTAGGTTTTTAAGTGCAATAAAGTATTTCAATAAATAAATAAATGTTTGCAGAGAATCGTGTTCGATAGTTTTTCTGTTATCATGCCTAATCGCACTGCATCTCTAGTCAATAGAATTAGAGGCAGCACCAACAATATGCTTAAGGTCATATCGGATAAAGTGGACTGTCCAATACAGTGTCACTTTATTAAGATTCACTGTAACCGACAAATTGACACGTGTACAAATAAGTATAAAATAATTACGCGTTTACGCCTTAATTTTTATTATACTATATAATATATACAACACTGCCTTTGCCGCTTGTCGAAAACAGGCGTTTCGTCATGTGTCAGTTGTCAACCTTTTTCGTTTGATTGTAGCGTATCTCAATATACCTACTTTAAATTTATACCTAAAGTTCCGAAGAGTTTTTTTGCATCCAACTACATATTACTACATATCCCAACATAAGGCACTAACATAAAATTTTAGTTAACTAACTTTAAAGTAAGACATTGTTACTAACATAGTGATAGGTATACTAACAAAAATCGATTGTAATTATCTATTAAATTGAATATATTATTATTATTATATCTTTTAAAAACATATTATATATATTCAATTTCTCATTTTACAACACTACAATTCCACGTCACATAATTAAAGGAACATACATACAATAAGACGTGTGGTTTGGCAGTGAAGGAAATAGATTGAGTTGGCAACATTTGAATTTGTGCAGACATGCTATGGGAAACGGCATCGGGTACAATTTGTGAAATGGTAGGTATGTCTTAGTCGATAGGAAATTATGAGTGATAGATAAATCCCCTATAATAATACCCATATTCATTTTCTCAACGGCTCCTTTACTCAATTATTCCTTTGCTGTCAAATGGAGGGACGACGAGACGCCTCGGCACGTCACTACGAGTACGCCGCGAAATTACAAATTTTATTTTAGAGAGTTCTTCGCGCCATTTTGCGCGGACATGTCAAGTACAAGTTTTTGTTTTGTAAATTAATTTACTGTGGATATTGTTAATCAAAAGTCATGTTGTTTTGTTAAATAATGTGCTACAATGTGAATAATTATGGAAAACGATAAATTGGAATTTAAATATGGGGCACAAGTGTTTCCGAACGACCTTCGTGACATCAGTACTTTACTTATTCACCTCGTGTATTATTATTGAAATATTAAATTAATCAGTGTGTATTTCGCGTGTGAAACTAGTGTGGCATCCGCAGTGTTTTTCGCCTCATCATATTCATATAACAAATCACCTATTTACCAACGAAAATCGCTAATAAACATCTAAAAACTGTGAAAGTATTTGACGTATAACCAGCTGTTTATCATTGCTTGACTGACGGCTGTCACTTGTCATCAGTCACCTGTCTGCTGTCGCCTGTCATCGTTCATCTGCTTCCTGTTAGCTGTCATCTGTCACCTGTTGCCTGTCATCTGTCACCTGTCATCAGTCGCCTGCATCCTGTCACCTGTCATCTCTCACTTGTCGTCGTTTTTTATTTTTGGCCGAGGATTTTTTTATTTCAGGCCTCTAAGAAGCAACTAGATAAAATTCCACCTGATCATCAAAAGGCTGTTACTGTCTGAGTTGTATATATTTCCTGGGTGCGTGGAATATTTTAAATTATGTTTACGTGCAAGAGTTGTAATGCCTCGTTCAGCGATGGAGTGACATGCAGTGTTTGCCAATCGGCCTTCGATTTCGCGTGTTCAGGAATTACCGAGGGCGGCTATCGCAAGCTTGGTGATCGACGAGCAACCTGGCGCTGTATAGCATGTAAATCATCTTCGTTGTCGCCCACTACTGCTGTATCCAACCCCTTTAATTCATCCTCAACACTGACACCCCAAATGGTGATGGAAGAGATCAAAAAACTCAATTTAAAGCTAAACCCTCTACTGAATGATGTAAAAGCTATTAAATCAGATATCATAGACCTAAAATCATCTGTAGAACATGCCCACTCCTCAGTAAAGGACTTTTTGGTCAAAGTGGAAGCCATGGATGCTAGATTATGTAAGGTGGAAGAAGCCACTTCTGAGTTACGAATTATGCAGGCTTCCCTTGATCAGCTTGAGGTGGACCGAAACGAACATGAGCAGAGGGCCAGGTCTAATAACATAGAAATCAAAGGAGTATCCCTAAATAAGAATGAGAACCTGTTTAATATAGTTGAGACGATTGCTGCCAAATGTAACATAAGTTTCAACAAAACACAGCTGAACTATGTTGCCAGAGTTCCAACTCATGATAAGAAGGCACACAAACCTATTATCGCGTCTTTTATAAATCGCTATGTTAAAGAGGACTTTGTGGCTGCTGTCCGCGCTAGCAAAATTACCGCGGCAGCTGATTTTGGATTTCAAAACACCGGAAGTGTTTTTATTAACGATCATCTAACGATTCAAAACAAGATGCTGCTTACCAAGGCTAAAAATACTGCGAAAGATAGAAATTTTCAATACATATGGGTAAAACATTGCAAAATTCTTGGTCGCAAGAACTCAACATCGCCAATTATAACAATAAAGAACGTAAAAGACCTCGTGAAGATTCAATAGTGGTTAAGTTGTGCTTGTTCTCTGTTGTTTGTATATATGATCCTACTTTATTATTGGTACATGTTACGAAAACTCATTATTTTGCTTTACTTTCTTATTTGCTAATAGTTTTTTACTTGCTGAATCACAGGTTATTATCGCCGCATATGGTTATGCTATTCCGAACCGATACAGTAGTTGCTATTCACTACTGGTCGCGTACTACTATTTTCAATTGCTCGAACTATTTTATAGATATCACTAAATTGCTATATTTGCTTGTACTTGTAACCCTGTTATATTGTGTGGGGAATTCTTTACCTATGAGTATGTCAGGTATATCGGTGAATGTCTTGCTTTATGCTGCTATATTATGTCATAAAGGGCGCACCTCTTAAGATATACTACCAAAATGTGCAGGGACTGCGGACCAAAACAAACACATTTTATCGGAACCTGTGTCTAGCCTCTTACGATGTCGTGGTTCTTGCAGAGAGTTGGTTGGTTAGCAGTATCCACGATGAGGAGCTCTTTGGTGATAACTACTCGGTGTACAGACGAGATCGTGATCTTAATCGTACTGGGCAGGTGAAGGGTGGTGGGGTAGTTATTGCCGTAAACAAAAAGCTACAATCAGAGTGGCGTCCTGAATGGCACTCTTCTGCGGAGGACCTTTGGGTCACTATATATTCTAACGCATATTTCTCCAGTGCCAAGATAAAACTCCACATGAATGTATTGTACTTGTGCAATGAGAAGCACGGTCTTAGTTTTGAAAATCAGTTGAATAACTATCTTGACTGTCTAAGTGCTACTGTTCTTAACCACCCCCATGATAAATTTTTAGTAATGGGTGACTTTAACCTTAGTAGCATCTCGTGGAATGAAATGGTTGATAATGAGGGTCTGCAACCTGAAAATCATGGCGTTAAAAACGACATTTATCAGAGTCTTATTGATACAGTAAACCTTTGTAATCTATCGCAGTTTAATGGTATTCCCAATAGTTACAATAGAATTCTCGACCTAGTTTTCTCCACTGATGCCTTAAAAGTGTCTAAAGCAACTGATTGCCTAGTGCCTGACGTTCCCCACCACCCATCACTCGAGGTAGCGATAGATTTTATCGATTTGACTCAAGGTTTGCGTGAAAAACCACGGAAAAGATTTTTATTTAATAAGGGAAACTATGAGGCATTATGTGCTCGTCTGGACGAGATCTCATGGGTCACATTGCTTAATGCAGGCTCCTTGGATGAAGCAGTCACAATATTCTACGATAAGCTCTACGACCTTCGTAACAAATTTATCCCTTCCAGATATACTGCATCAAGTAAATTTCCTGAATGGTACAGCCCTTCTCTTAAAAAGATATTAAAAGAAAAACATAAAAATCACAAAAAGTTCAAAAAGTACGGTAATATCTACGATTACAATACATTCTCGCTGCTCCGTAAGCGAGCGAAAGAAGTTGAAAATGAGTGCTTTAAACAATTCATCTCAAACACAGAAGCAGCGATATTGGACAATCCAAAAGCATTCTGGTCATATCTAAAGAAATCTCGTCCTTCGTCATCCATTCCGAAATCAGTAAACTATAACAACAAGACTAGTACTGGTGGTGACGAAATTACCAATATGTTTGCAGATTATTTCTCAACCACATTTCTTCAGTCTTCTGCGGCGTTTATCCGTTCAGTCGACTTCCCCGTTATTAATGATAACGGAATTTCGAGAGTAGACGTTAATCCCAATCAAATCCTGATTCTGCTTAGAAGTTTAGACTTGAGTAAGTCGGCTGGACCGGATCATATTCCGCCTCTGTTTGCTAAGATGTGTGCCAAAAGTCTGACTCCAGCACTCACTATCCTCTTTCAAAGATCTGTAAAGGAGGGTTTAGTACCTCGACTATGGAAGTCAGCTTTTATTTCCCCTATACACAAAAAAGGTAAGAAATGTGAAGTAACCAATTACAGGCCAATCTCAAAACTCTGTATCTTCTCAAAGATTCTTGAGCGTCTTGTCTATGATCAGGTGTACTGTGCCCTAAAATGTATATTTAGCCCTTCACAGCATGGATTCTTAAAGGGAAGATCCACGACGTCGAATTTAATAATGTTTACAGAGGTTGTCTCTTCTGGAATGGAGCGTGGTGGACAGGTGGATGTAGTGTATACTGATTATAGCAAGGCATTTGACAGAATAGACCACAATATTCTCCTTGGGAAGTTAGTGGCTGCGGGTATACACGGAAACTTGCTGAGGTGGTTTGGCTCATACATTGACAATAGATGTCAGGCTGTTGTCTTGAGTGGCTATATGTCTAAGTGGATGCATATTCCTTCTGGTGTTCCCCAGGGGTCTTTATTGGGTCCATTACTCTTTATTCTATTTGTTAATGACATAAATGACTGCTTCCACAACTCCCAAATTTATTTGTATGCAGACGACATGAAAATCGTTAAGAAAATCAACTCAGCACTCGAGGCTTCTCTGCTACAAGAGGATCTTAAAAGGTTCCAACATTACTGTCTTGTCAATCAATTAGACCTAAATGTTTCCAAATGCTCCACTATTACTTTTACTAGAAAACCCAACCCCACCTATTATCAGTACTATCTTAATCATAGCCCCATCAACAGAGTAAATCATATCCTAGACTTGGGTGTATTACTAGACTCTAAGCTACTATACGATATGCATGTGAACAATATAGTGTCAAAAGCGTATAAGTCATTGGGTTTTCTCTTTCGCGTTGGCGTGAATTTCCGTAATATCAAAACTTTTAAAATCCTTTACTGCAGTCTTGTCAGAAGTCACCTAGAGTATGCTTCACAAGTTTGGAACCCAAAGTACAAATTGTACATTGATAGATTAGAATCAATTCAGAGAAAGTTCCTTAGACGCATAAAATACAGAGAGCACTCTCCTAAACAAAGTTACAAAGAAAGGTGTATCAAGCATCATTTACTTCCGCTTTCAACTAGAAGGGATATTGCTGACATGTCGTACTTGATGAGACTGGCGAGAGGCGATGTAGATTGCATAGAACTCCTACCGCATATCACTCTCCGCGTCCCGAAAACTAATACCCGTTACATATACCCTTTACACATTCCAAGCACCCATTCCAACTACAGGCAAAATTCATATTTTATTAGATCGAGTAAGCTATTTAACCAGGAATGCAATGAACTTGATCTTTTTAATTCCAGCATCAATCTAGGCAAGCGTTACCTTGCCGTGTCACTTTTAGATAAATATTAATATTGGTAAATTGAGCAATGATAACTTGTGATTGGGCAAATAGTGGGATATAAATGGATAAATATTTCAGATATGTCTAATGTATTCTACTATCTATTGTTAACTAAATCTAGGATACAAATATGTATACATATGGTTCTGTGGTGTGGTGGGGAGGGGCGTGTTGCTGGCGGATGGCCCGAGCTTATATGGGTTGGAGTGTATGTATTTATGGGTTTGGGTTGTCTGTCGGCAGTGCGTTTCTCTTTATTTTCGCTACATATTCGTACAAAAACCAGATGCATGCTATTTGTGTGAACCTCTAAAGGCAAATTGTTACCATTCTGCCAATTATAATGTTAAGTGCTGTATGGTTTACCTAATAATATAAAAAAAAAAAAAAAAAAAAAAAAAGTTGCAGTTTATCTTTTGCGGTTTTCCCGCGCTGTGGACTCCCATATTTTGCCCGACGTGTTTGAGCTATAATGCCGCGAGTGACTCCAAGAAAAGCATCAAATTCTGCAGCATCTGGAATTTGATGATGACCTCATTAACTCATAGAAAAGAAAGATATATTACGCAGACTTGGTTGCCTTCCCTATCACCTCATTCATCATCCATCGGGAGAAGAGAACAAACAACAATAAATTATTTTATTATAAAATAATATATTTTATTATAAATAATTGTTATAAGGGTTTTTTTATTTTTCTCTGTCTAAAATTATGTAGGTAGCCATTACTAATATGCTTCTTTACTACCACAAATGCTTTAAAAATAGCCACACAATTTTACGTAAGTATAGGTAACTTCTTATACAACGAAACAAACACCGTCCTACACCTGCAGAACCACAACAATGGAGTAAAAACAAAGGAAACTTAGCAAATCCTCGTAGTTCGACCGTTACTACAAAGGACACCTGCAAATTGGTTTGCAGGTATTTTATTATGTTATAATTTTTTCAAAATAGTTTATTTTATCAATTATGAGGGCCGGTAACTAAATCGTTTACTAGACCTTCACTACGGAGATGGCATTCCAATTTCTTGAGACTTTGACCTACACTCGCCATGACCAAATGGTTTGACGTCAATTTTTTATGATAATTTATTACCGTTGATACAGAAATTTGACACATAGATGGCGTTAAATAAAATATAAAAATATACGCAAAAAATGAAACCGGGTTCTTCAGCGCTGTTATTAACATAGATCGGTGTATAACTACTGTAATATCGCGTTCTGTTAAAGTGGCTCAATATCCGCTTTCGTAGGTCTGTCCATGTTCTCACCTTACTTTATAATATTCTTAATAATCCCAATACTCCCGCATATCTTAAATCCCGCTTCGAATTTCTTTGTAATACGCACAACTGTGCCCTTCGCTCCTCTTACAACAACCAACTTAAGATTCCTTCTCATTCCTCAACCAGATACACTGATTCCTTTACAGTATCTGCAGCTCGCCAGTGGAATAAGCTGCCCTTGGCTATTAGACGTGCACCGTCTGTCAGCGTCTTTAAACGTTTAATAACCACATCGTTCCTGGAGAAACAGAATAAAACACTATTTAAATAACCGTGTATTTATTTAAGTTATAATGTATATGATGTACTTGTATGTATAATTGTATGTATGGTTTATGTATGTTTATGTGTTTAGGTATAATGTGTAGTATATTAGAATTAGTTAAGTAACTTATTAACTGTATCATTAAAATTTCTTATTTTTTTTATACTGCCTATCACCTTACTCGATCCCCAAGGTTAGCTGGTAAAGAATGCCTACTGGCATTATAGCTCGCCTCTAACTCTTTTTAAGTGCATTAAAGAATTTAAAGAAATAAATAAATATCTATGAGAAACCGCCCCCTAAACTTAACATTAATGATTGTAGAAGTGGCAAACTGAATGCTTAAATTTTGAGATGAAGTCCAGATCCTAGTTAGTTGTTGTATTTTAATATGACTTCATTTTGTTATGAGCATCTAATAAAACACCCGATGGAATGACTTTGGTGCCGTGGTCTATAGGTCGAGCATTGGTGTGGGACACTACTTGTATCGACACCCTTGCTCGGTCTCATGTTCAGGGCACATCTGTCAAGGCTGGGGCAGCTGCGGACTAGGCTGAAAAGGCCAAATACGAGTCTGTTGCGAATGACTAAGTTGTTATGCCTTTTGATCAAAGGTACTTTAAATAACTGTCTAAGCGGCTGGTTAACACTTTATGTGACAAGATCAAAGCATCGCTGTCCAGCAGCCACTGCCACATGATCAAGTCATGGGTGAATATTTTTATATATAGAGTAGATTTTAGTTTTATTTTTAATTTAGTTTATATATTTTTATTTAAATTATTGTACCTACTGTTTTTTATTCTTAATAAATTTATTTTATAATAAATAAATATCTTTTATCTAGCCAATTTCGTACTGCAGTAGCGCCTGATATGAAGGCACATATCGAGCGCCGTAAATAAATAAAAAACTATGATTTTGCCCGATCTCCTTTTCCATGCGACGACGGGCGTGAGAGTAATTGTTACGACGTAATCTGTTGTGGAAATTTTAGGATCGCGTGTACTGTCTACCTTTACAGGGTGTTGCCTTGCACGCAATCTGCAACCCACCCTTACCAACTGATTTGGTATAAATAAAGCAATAGCTAAGATCAGTAAATACGTTTTATCTATCGTAAATATATTAATTTAGAGTAAACAAAGAAAAAAGTTAGCTAGTCTGTAGATTTACACTCGGAGGTACCGGGTTCGATTCCTGGTCGGACACAATAGTATTTAATAATATAAATGTAATTAATATTTAATTTATTTGTGATATTTCTCG
Organism: Tinea semifulvella; assembly: GCA_910589645.1. Classification (NCBI taxonomy): domain Eukaryota; kingdom Metazoa; phylum Arthropoda; class Insecta; order Lepidoptera; family Tineidae; genus Tinea; species Tinea semifulvella. The sequence goes on along the minus strand of OU342608.1, from coordinate 8,292,775 downwards.
AGTTTGGTTCGCTAGAGACATCGACGAGCTGCCATGATTGGACTGTAGTAAATTTGGCTAAATGTGAATTCGCTTCTTTATAAGCGTGGTTTCTGACCACCCCGGTAGGGAAACGGACATGATAATAATACTTTTAAAAAAAGTTTTAGACATTATTATAGATTCGAACTTGATACAGAGATGACGTTGAATAAAATACGGGAAAAAAATAAACCGGGTTCTTAACACGTAATTCATATAGATTTTATTGTAGCCCAATTGATATTCTTAAATATTGTTTCTTAAAAGCGTTGATGACTCGGTTGTAAGAACGCTTTCCTTAACATCCTAAAATGATTCTTGACATCAGACCCTCGCAACCCGTCTAGACAGCGTGGCAAATGTACTTGTGTACGAGAGTGTACGTTTGTTCTTTACAGCCCCTAGAACACAGTCCTCTAGGACACAGTTGGAGATAGGTCTTTCAGAAATTCCTGGAGAATTTGGCATACACTCACCACGCTAGACAGATAGGTTGGTGAGGGTCAGATGTAAATTTTAATGACAGTTTATTAATAATTCCAAAAGTTGGTATTAGTGGAACTGAGCTTAACGTTCTCTCCGAGTCATGGGAACGGTGGTGTTTGTAATCTATGACAAGTATTTATCATCGGCACACGCCGGGGTTCTTACAAGCAAGCCACCACGGCAAAAAAACATGTAAGTTCATATAAATATTACTATTAAAGCGCCTGATTTTAAATTAATAAGTAATTGTTATTGTTAAGTAAACTCGTAGTTGCTTAATAAAAATTTCAGGCGTTATATATTTTTTTATTATACTTACCTACAATGTTCATTATAACGTAGGTATCTAATAATGCTTCATGTACGATTTATCTTTATGACAAGTAAATTTGGCAGAAGCTCACATTTCATCAAAAATATCAAATATTATAACATAAAGCGGTCATTGGTTGTAATCTTCGTGTTTTATTCCTTTTTAATAGCGTTGTTATTTTTTTGTCGATTAAGAACGTGTTTTACATTTCCGTAGCATTCCGGTCGGCATATTGTCAGTGAAACAACAAAATAAATTTGATAGTGCACTTCCATAACCGGCATTTTTTTTATATACTAGCACATGTGACCTTACTCCCACCTGATGGTAAGTGGCGCGCAAAGTCCATCAATAACATTAACTGGAATCAGACACTCATTATTACTGCCTAGTATCATTAGTCCCTAACACTATGCCGGCTTGAGAGGGCATGACGGCAATTCGAGCCTAATCCCGAAACGTATGTGGATACACATTAATGGATTTATCAGCCCGAGCGGTGGATACTTGCTGGCGCCCTGAAGACTGGGCAAATTACCACTATCAGTCCATCTACCACCTATTAGCACTGTCATAGTCTAATTAATTATATTCTGATTGGTCTAGCTTTTATTCTCATCTCAGAAGCCAAACTTCTTGCCCCGTCTTGTTATAAATTAAATCTTTTTTAAAAATAAACCGAAGTAACTTTATTTGGCTCGGTTGTAAGAACGCGTTCCTTAAATCCTACAAAGGTCAGTTCGAACCCACCTGGCATGTACCAATGAGAAAGACACTTTTCTTACGTACGTTTGTCATAGATTTAAAACACCACCGTTCCCCTTCCCGGAGAGCACGTTAAGATGTCCCGGTTCCACTAATACCAACTTGTGAAATCGTTAATAAATTGTTATAAAAAATTGACATCGTATCCTCGCCAAGATGATGAAATGATTAACTTTTTTCGTATTGTAATCAATAATATCCGCTACTGTTTTTGGTCTTATGTCTTCTACACAGCATAATATTTTGTTATAGATAAACTAATAACAGCTTGTCTACCATAAATACGTACACCGGCCACAATATATAAAACTATACACACAAAGTCCACATTTGCTTAGCAAAAACTGCGAAAGCTGTTTAAGCACATCCATTTCTTTCGCCGTCTGATATAATGTTTGGCGATTCATCAAATCGCAATTTCGTAATAGATACCCGCCTTGATGCGTCGTCTGATAAAAATATAAATTGTTGTGGTAATTTAGGTTGAATAGAAACGGCTGTGCACAGGACGCGGTCCGAGAAATACCTTATTCTTCTATAATACGTAGGTGGTCATTGACATAAGTTTAATGGACAAGTCTTTTTTTTTATTAATGCCCAAATCCTCAGTCTGCCTCTTTGGTTTAGCTGTTACGACCATACATTTGCACCCTTATTCTAACACATTTCCTCAACGGCTCCTTAACTCAACCATTCTTTCCAGCTGTCAAACGGGAATCCTAATGGGGGTCCCAAATCGGTATTTTTAGCTTTAAACTCTCCAAACCTCGAAAGATATAAATGTTAGCATTTCAAATATTTCCGGTAAGACAAGTTTTTTCTCTCACAAGATTACAAAGATTTTTTATTACTATTGTATTCCTGTATTCCAAATATACATTTTGTCAGAATTAATACACGCTCTAGCACTTTTGACATTCATAAGTCTGTCTTCTTCAAATTATAAATATTCAATGGCATTTTTTTTTTACGATTTTGTATCGAAATATTTTTTGAATTAGATTGATAATTTGTTTTATATAAAAACTAAACTAATAATTATTAATAAGATATACAAGTTTGCATAATATAAATATTAGTTGAAATTAACACGCTTCAAGGACATAGTTTGATAGTTCTATTCCTTGAACGTAGTGACTTGTCGAGGGTTCCTATTCGATCACGGCCATTGCGATGCGACAGCAGCTGCAGACTCGCTTCCTGCGGTATGTAGAAATCATTGATCGTGATCACCAATTAGTAGCAAATATATTATAAGAAGTGGGTAGGCACGGTCCGCGCGACTTTCGATTCGATGACACGTAATTTATTTGCATAATATATGTTCATTACAGAGTTCATAACCGAGTTGGGGATCATCAAATTCCAGATGCTGCAGAATTTGATGCTTTACTTGGAGTCACTCGCGGCATTATAGCCCAAACACGTCGGGTAAAATATGGGAGTCCACAGCGCGGGAAAACCGCAAAAAATAAACTTGAGCCCCATATTTAAAGTCCAATTTATCGTTTTCCATAATTATTCACATTGTAGCACATTATTAAACAAAACAACACCACTTTTGACCAATAATATCCACAGTAAATTAATTTACAAAACAAAAACTTGCACTTGACATGTTCACGCAAAAGCGAAGAACCTCGTCAGATCCTTAACTGAAGTTGCGTTCTGGGCGAGTCGTTCGATGCAAAGCTGCAGACTTGCTTCGATTGTCGGTTTTTCGCGGCTTATATTTACTATATAACTTTAGGACATTAGGACAGTTTTCATGGTAAGTAGGTTATATAGCCGGCCGGGCTATATTTACGGGCTGTATTTTAGGGCCAGCATCAATAACAATCCTTATATTTTAGGTCTATGTAAGATGTGCTCTGTTTTATTATAAATGATAGCTTTTGTAATAGCCGCTTTTGTAAGACTTACTGGTGTCTGTTTTATCGCTGCTGCTTTGTCAGCTTTAGTAAGATATTTAAAGATGACAATGAAATTAAATTACTTTATTTGTGACGTCCGCGTCACTTGCTTCGATTCTTATTGTCATAGGCGATGCGTTGGTGGTTTATAAATGCTACGTTTAATTGACTTATGCATGTGACACTAGTCATTGTGTGCGTATAAAACTGAACTTTGCAAGAATTACAATATGTCTGTGCAATTGGATTCTACCATCAGAAACACTAGATCGTGCTATGCTGAAATTTGGAGACGCAGTGTTTCTATGAATACATCTGTTTCTTTGTCTATCTTTGAGTTTAATGTTTAAATTACTTCTTTCCATGGCGCGCTGGCAAGTGTTTATTTTATTATTTGAATGTTATATTAATTGCTATATAAGCTTTGATTAAAATAAAAGGCACTACTATGGCATGCGCTATATTGTTTATTACAAAACCTACAGGCAAAGTCATACCCACATGTTAGCAAATGAGATTTAATTTTCCACAGTGGGACACTAGCAAGAATGAATATATCGAAGGCGGCTTGATAGCCAGCTTACTACTAACTTGCTACTAATTTAAGTTTGTTAGTTAGACGTAGATTGCTAGTTAAGAGTGAACTGTGGCGTAAAATAAATGTAACAAACATTTTGTATGCAAAGTCGTTGTCCAATAATGGACTTATATATATATTAATTATAAAACAAAGTCCTCCGGCGCGTCTGTCTGTCTGTTCGCGAGAAACTCAAAAACTACTGCACCGATTTTTCGGCTGTTTTCACCAATTGATTGAGTGGTTCTCGAGGAAGGTTTAAGTATATAATTTGTTAAGTTTTTGTATAGATTAACGATATTTGTTGGAGGTCACGGAAAAAAATAAGCCGTCTGCTTTTAACGAAATCGCTGCCTAAACCCTTTGAGATATAACAAAATATTGTATGGTGTAATTGTGTGTCTTATATAGGTCTACAGAAAAAACTTGAATGACATATTTCTATCTCGTAAGGACAACATACTATATCCATTTTAATAAAAAATGGGCAATTTTAAAACTATTTACACAAATACGATATTAATCCTTATCATTTTAAATACGTTAGTTAGCTTTAGCATTTCATGAAGATTATTTTTTCCATTTAGACCATGCAAATTAAATGAATACCTTAGATAATAATAATAATAAATAATAAATAAATATTTCCAGACAGGTCACACAGCGCCATCTAGTTTCCGTGATAAGCTACAAGGCTTGTGTTACGGAAACTAGATGGTTGATCAACTACATATTATACTTTTTTTTTTGTAAATATATACATATTATACATATAAACACCCAGACCGAGACAAATTATACAATATACAACTTGCCCCCGGTGGGAATTGAACCCACGACCTCCCGAGATAACGGCAACGTTTGTTACCACTAGACCACGGAGGCGGTCTAATAATGAGCAACGAAATTAATTTCGTGTCGCCGCTTACACAGACAAAGCCGGGTAAAACAGCTAGTATGTATATTCAATCTCCAAGTTGTTGTTGCTTCTGCGTAAAGTAAAAGCGCTAAATGCCCGGCTTATGAAATATATGGCAATGGTAGGTTTTCAATTGAAGCGAGTCCGTATGTTTGTTGATACAAGTGTTTTTAGATAGCGTAGAAAAAATATTTAAATAATATTTTTTTGACAAGAACAAGGGAGAGATGGTGGGATGCTTATTTGTGTAGACGGATGTTGCCCTATCTATAGAGCGTGTTTGGATTTTACCTAACATTGCTTATCATTACAGCCCTAGAGAAGTGGTAGCTTGGTGAGAAATACACTTTACGTTAATTTACTTTAGTTATCATTGATTTAAAACACCACAGTTGACTAGCTTGGTCACCACGGCCTTGTCAGAAGAGTGCCGGTCGTCGTTTCTGCATCGGTTCTGCAATAATGTGATCCACCGGGCTTTGGTTACTTCTGGGATCCCTTCGGTTCTTGAACCGTCTGGGATCTCTCCAAGTGAATGTAAAAGACCTAATGGTTTAGCTTCGCTGCCGTGGTCTATGGCGAGCGTTGGTGTTGGACGCTACTTGTGTCGACATCCTTGCTCAGTGTCATGGGGACATCTGTCAGGGCTGGGGCGGCTGCGGACTTGGCTGCAAAGGCCAAATATTGCGAATACGAGTCTGTTGCTAATGGCGTGTGTGTGCCTTTTAAACTAGAGACAACAGGACCGTGGGGGCCAAGTCCTAAAAAGTTATTTAAATAACTGTCTAAGCGGCTGGTTAATGATGTATGTGACAGAGGGCTGGTAGTTTTTGAGCGCAGCAAATCAGCATCGCTGTGTTCTTGGCACACTGCCACATGATCAAGTCATGGGTAAATATTTTTATATATAGTTTAGTTTTTATTTTTAATTTAATTTAATAGCTTATTTTTTATTTAAATCCATTACACCATAGTTCCCTTGCGTCACGCTAAGCCGTTCGCGTCGGTCCCGATTCCACTGTATTAGTTACAGTCACTGTACTGTATTTGGTTTAACTTATGGAATCGTAAATAAATTAAAATTTTAATTAAAATTTACATCAGACCCACGCTAACCCGCCTGGCCAGCGTGGAGAGTGTAGGCCAAATTCTCCAGATATATTTAAATATACATAGTAATTTCATATCATATAAAATGCTTACGCCACTGGACAAGCAGCATAGAGTCACAACTGCGCAGAAGTTGTCTTTTCTCGCTTTGTCACAGTTGACACAACATGGACCCGGCAATACATTAGTACATCTTTCAAATATACTTAAATCAAATATATTTATTGTTATATAAGTACATATTTTTATAACATGCTGAATAACTCTGTGCGATAGAGTGAAGTAAGTAATGTGTCTGCACACTTCGCGAGGTGACCCCGTGCTGAAGTTGAGCATGATTACCCTATCCTTACTAACATACCAAAATGTACTCGTAGTACACTAGTTACTAACATAGTGTTTAAGATTCCATTGTTACTAACACGTTATAGCTATGTCCAAAATGAAAATTATTATTATAATCAAGGTCAGATGATAAAGCTAGAACTATGTTTATAGATGTCAGGCTTATTGTCAAGTGTTGGTGTTGTACATTATTTGGCCGTCTAAAATGTGATGTTAAAGATATGAATTGAGATAGTAGATTTAAGAAAGTTAAAATATTGTTGTCTTTGACTGTTTCTTGTTCAACATCCGTTGTACAGTTAGAATTCTTTTTAGAAAGATAAGATTAGGCACATTCAAATATTATAGCTTTTTTTATTTTTTTAAAATACATCCTTTTGTTCCGCCCAATAACACATGAATTCTACAGTGGGTTTAAATATTTTTAATCATATTAACCGTAATTAAGAAGCTGAACACATCCTGATAATGTTCATCACTGAGGCACATTTTTAGTGTTGGGGGTAAATTGAAGCGAGATCTGTCATTATCGTAAGCGCTGCAATCTATTAGAAGGTGACTAACAGACACCTTAGAAGTAAATCTATCGCATATGTTTTTTGGATTTTTTGTTATAAGGTGGATGTGTGTTAGGTTGGTATGCCCGATTGGCAGTCTAGTTAGGCATTATTTCGCCCTTGTACATAACTTTTAAGTATTTAAATGCAATGAAGTATTTATAAATAAATCAATAAAACTTTTACTGTAGCGTTTAAGTCCGTGGATTAAACGTCGGTTCGATTTCGAGTGATATAACTTGCTTGTTGATTTATTTAGTCCCAACTTAAGGTACCTTCTGTTATAAGTTATTACGGAATTAGCTAACTTAACAACATCTTAAAGTAACCATGTCAATATTAAAAATCTTTTATATTTTTAATTAATAGATTGACCATTTGACCGCCTCCGTGGTCTAGTGGTAACAAACGTTGCCGTGAACTCGGGAGGTCGTGGGTTTGATTCCCACCGGGGGCAAGTTGTACATCGTATAATTTGTCTCATTGTAAAATAAAGTATAATATGTAGTTTATCAACCATCTAGTTTCCGTAACACAAGCCTCGTTGCTTACCACGGAAATAAGATGGCGCTGTGTGTCCTGTCTGAAAATATTTATTTATTTATTATATATATTCCTGTGCGATTCCCACAGTCGCCCTCTTCGCTCTTCTCAGAACAACCAACTTTCCATCCCTCGACACTATTCAAGCTGAAATTCATGCTCGCCAGTGGAATAAGCTTCCGCTGGTAATCAGACAAGCTTCTTCTAAGATGGGGATCTTTAAAAACTTGGTCTGCAGTCATTTCCTTAAATTGCAAAATGACCCAATTCACGCTTTGACATAGTAAATATTGTATAAATATTTAAGTACTTATTATATTATATTATTATTATTACTATTTTATATAAGTATTTGTTTGCATTATTATTATATAATAATTAATCTCATAAGTATTTATTTATATCTTTATTTATGTTGTATCTATACTATTATTATTTCCAATCTTAATCACCCTATTACCTCACTTTTTACCAACAAAAGTTAACTGATAGAGAATGCCTTCGGCATTAAGTTCGCCCATGTACACTACATTTGTAAATTATGTGCAATAAAGAATTTTATTATTATTATAGGAAGTGGAAACACAGAGGCCGGCATAGTGTTAGGGACTGATGTCGGACATAAGTGTCTGATTCCAGTTGCTAACATTCATGGACCATGCGCGCCACTTACCATCAGGTGGGCGCCTTGCTCACATGTCGTGCTAGTACATAAAAAAAAAAGATGCGGGAAGAGCATTAAACATCTTTATCGTGCGACATATGTTTGAATCCCCAAATTTTACTACGGTATGAGGATTCATATTCTGACTTATGCGTGTGGTTCGGTTGCGGAATGGAGAGGAAGAAATAAGATTATAGAGCACTTCAAAGCCATCATAGTATAGCCGGTAGAACACGCTTAGTGAAGCCACATCTCGGTGAAGCTGCAGAGATTCGAGAATTCCAGATATAGTGGCATCGGCCACAATTCGAAGAGCTCACCTCTGCAGCACATTCAGAGCCAAAGGTGAGAACAGTATTCCACGCATGATCTGATCTGTGCTTTCAGTCTGATTGATTAAACTGCCTCCATTGTTTAGCAGTTAAGTGGATTTAGACTCGGAGGTACCGGGTTCGATTCCTGGTCGGGACACAGTCATATTTATTAATTTAGCTTAATATTTAATTTATTTGTGATATTTGTCGAGTTTGGTACGCTGGAGATATCGACGAGCTTGCCATTTGTCATGATTGGCCTATAGTAAAGTTGGCTAAATGTGACTGATTATTTATAAGCGTGGTTTCTGACCACCCCGAAAAGGAAACGGTCGTGATGATACTTTACTTTTACAGTCTGATTGAAGACGGGAAAACCTATTCAGCTGGTTCAGTATCCCGAGCTTTTTTGATGTTGCTCCTAATGTTGTTCCTATTGCAAATATCCTGCCACGTAAAGAATTAGGTTAGGTTAGCTATTTCCAGCACCTCGTAATATCGTAATAGTAATGATTACGTAATATAAGTTAGTTCAAAACGGTATTGTATGAGTATTCGTAACCACTGAGCTTTTCAGCGTAAATCCTTAAATTAATCTTAACACAACTATATTTACCTTTAAAAATTCCACAAATCAAACTAAACAACACTTCACACGTTTTTAAATCTAGTACACGTCACACTAATACAGTTTCCAGGTACCAAATCTACGAGACCGGGTGTTTATAACTTGGATTTCACGTAGGCGTATGGTAAAGCTGAAGGACAAACGCGTGGTGTCCCTCCCGATGCTAAGGTTCTACTGAGGGGAGGGATATAGCCTCTGAACAGGGAAGCTACCCGGCGAAACCACAGAACTAAGAATAAATTGACCTGGCATTAAAAACAATTTGAAATCAAATGTAGCGGTTTTCTTGTCTCGTGTAGCGTGATAATTAACTCGTACAAACTCAGTCAGAAAATTCAAATTTGAACTACATCAGTCCATAACACTATACTGGTTATAAGCTTCTTTGTAGACGAAAAGAAAGCCAATTTAAATTATTGATTTGTCTATTACAAATCGGTTATTGACACATAATATTGGTCTGTGGTGTCAAAACATGTCTTCTGCATGAGTTATGCTGTATAAAACAGTGTTTTCTAATAATAATAATAAAAATTAAAAAAAAAGGATTTAATATAGTATGTGTGTTGTCTGTATGCGTGATTATTTCCAGTGTATGTGTGCGTGTAGAGGAGGGAGTGGGGAGCGGAGGAGAGGGAAGAGGGAGATATAGTTTATGTGTTTGAGATTTTATACCTCATAAATTTATGATTGTGTATCTTTTTACCTAACTGCGCGACGCAAAGAAAGGTTGTGTTAAATCAGCCTATGAATGTATGTATACGGGTATATGTATGTATGTATGTTCCTTGTGGCACACTTGTCTATAGCAAAATTGGATAAGTCTAAACGCGCTGTTTAAAAAGGCGTGGAAACTCACCAAGGGATTAATTTCGTACTAATATTTATGTATGTATAATTGTGTATCTTTAGGAACATAAAATGCTATCTACGAGCTTCTTAGTTCTATGGTGAAAACAGACGCGCGCACAGATCTCGTACTTTAAGCACCCTCCTGTAAAGTAGGTGCCCGGCAAGGGACGCGTTCATATGTTGGAGGCTCGCGCGAAGTCGCTGGCCCACCAATGTCTTCAGAGAACCTGAAATGCGCTAATAATTCTACTACTGATACTTTAGGCAATAATAATACAAATGTACCAACACTTTTCTTACGTACTTTTCCGAACTGAACGCGCCGGAAAAAAAAAACATTTTACAAGTATGAAAGCATACGACACACACGTCTGCGCCATCGGAAGAATTCTTAATAAATAGTATCATTTACAGGATGGCCAAAAATCATGTCATTTAACCAACTTAACTATAGGTCCATCATGATTTGAGACATTACCTCGAGCCTACAAAACACGAGAAATAACATAAATACATTATTGTGTCTTGATCAGGAATCGAACCAAGTCTAAATCTACGGGCTTACCCGCTAGACCACAGAGTGAGCTTTTGCATGAATTCGTAAAAATATTTTTTTGAGTTGGGCAAGCTTCTTCATTTCTCTCTTTTCTCAGCATGGCGAGAGAAGGCCTAATTCTACAGATATATATTCTGGATGGTCAATATTTCCAGCAGTGGGGTCTAGGACTATGTGTTTATATATTATATTTAATAAATAATAATAAATATTTCCAGACAGGTCACACAACGCCATCTAATTTCCGTGGTAAGCTACGAGGCTTGTGTTACGGAAACTAAATGGTTGATAAACTACATTTATACTTTTTCTTTTGTAAATATATACATATTATACATATAAACACCCAGACCGAGACAAATTATACAATGTACAACTTGCCCCCGGTGGGAATCGAACCCACGACCTCCCGAGTTCACGGCACCACTAGACCACGGAGGCGGTCAATATAGCTCTTGATATGTTTAACCTCCATTTTAAGCTTCATATATATACGTGTATATATATGGAGCACCTTACGTACATCTGTAATAGATTTACAACACCACCATTTCCGTAGCCACGTTAAGCTGTCGATCCCGGTACCTCTAATAGCAACTTGTGAAATAGTTAATAAATTGTCATTAGAAATAAAATTGACATCATATCCGCGCCGTCCCGTCTGGCCAAATTCTTCAGATATTTCTGAAACTCCAAAATTGGAAGTCTAGAATTTTGTGTTCTAGGGGCTGTGATAATGACTCGCATATGTACAAATAAATTACGTAGGTGGGTATCCTAATGTTGCCTACCCGTTGAGCGTGGGTAGTCGTTATATTTTGAGGTAGCATTCAAAATAGCCAGGTTTATAAGTGGCTACGTGGAAAGTGGTGGATATAAAGTGAAACGCACTGCGGGGTACTATAGTTGACTTATATGTGCCTACTGGTATTTTTTCCCGACTGCGAGACGCAAAGAAGGATTTAAACCTGTCTCTGATTTTAATGGGTCCTGACTGATAAAGTCGCTATTAAATAAAATAATAAAATTATATCAATGGGGCGTATACTAACTTTTTACCACGATAGATGGCGCATGATAGATGGTACCTAATATAACTGTCAGTTGCATCTTGTATTTTTATTACTAAATTTATTATTTTCTGGATATAATGCCAAAGTGAGTTAAGTGTAAAAAAAATCCAAGCGAAATCAAAGATATGGTGATGTCAAAATTGCCGTTCTATTAATTCAACCTTTTTTCTTTTTAAAGACGGTGTTTGCTTTCTTTATTCATCTTTTAAGGTAGGAAACGTTAAGTTAAAATACATTTATCTGGTATAAAATAAAATAAACAACAAAAACATTTTAAAAATGATGCGTCATAGGTGTAAACAAGGTACCATTGCCGCTAGCGACATCTACAAAAAGCTTTGCCTGATACACCCCATTGTGTTGTTAATAATAATGATATACTTTATTTCGGACTTTGCATCCATAAATTGTTAGTAACAATGTTACTTAATCTATATTTAGTAAAACTAATAATTTATTTTAAACTATCCGCTACTGGAGGCTGTCTACTTGACTGTATGCAGCTGTATCCAATGCTCCAGCAGCGGAGAGTCCCACCGATCTGCCAATACGTTTAGGAGCCTGTTGGTACTGGTTCTCATGCGGCACAGCATAGACGCAGATCTTTTGCGCAAATTTTAAGCGGATATTAAACTTTTTGGCGACGGAACCCTTAGACTTGTTTTTTTTTTTTTTAGTTTTTATTTATTAAATTAATCCGACCCATATACATTAAATATATAACAAGATGGGATCAATCGTCTCAGAATTAATTCGGTTGTGGTCGTATTCTGTGACGATTCCCAGAAGAGCGACCTTCACCGAAATATATATATATATACATATCCGAATGAAATTCTCTTTTTATATTGGTGCCACTCATGACAGAACTTTACGTTCTTCTTCCAACTCCACGCTCTCCTTCCCCACACACACCACATTCGTTTCCAAGTTATTTGCGGTTGTGGCTGTACATCTTTGGAACCAGTTACCGGTGGACATCTGTCAAGCTCCAAATAAAACACTATTTAAGAAACTGGTCTATGCGCACTATTTAAATTCACCATAAGCTTAATACACTCTCTGCTATATTTATTTCTCTCATTATAGTCATCATATAGTAGGTATATTATATTTATATATTCATAGAACGTATATATGTAGTTTTATTTGTATATATTTGTGTATGTATTAGTATGTAAATAAGTAATTATTCATAAGTATATATTGATGTCTAATATTCTCTATTAGTTTTGATAGCACCTGCCTTATCTTGTCGTAACTGCTTTAGTTGTCCCAAAGGATTGACCAGTATAGAATGTCTAGCGGCATTTGTACTTGGTGAAATAAAGTTTATATTAAATAAATAATATAATTCGTCAAGCTCTAAGTGAAAATCATTTTAAAAAAATGGCCTATTTGCATTATTTAAATTCACCATAAGGTTTGAAACCACGTTTATAAAGAAGCGGATTCACATTTAGCCAACTTAACTACATGCCAATCATGACAAGTAGCAAGTAAGTCGATGTCTCCAGCGAACCAAACTCGAGAAATATAATTTAAATATTAATTAAATTTTGTTTATTTAAATTGGTAAATATTATTAGACTTAACCGCTAGACCACGACGGCAGTTGCTAAAATAAATTATCATTGTATGAAATCCAGCCTCGTCATTACACACGTGTCAATGAGTGTAGTACATTGCGGTTGAGTTTTTATTTGCTTTAGTAGAAAGATAAATGCGTTCATTGTGTCACATGTCGGTAGGAAAGCAGATAATATATTTTTGGGTCAACATAGACGTGTGGTGGGTATATTGAAGGACTGGCAATAATGCAATTTATTTACGTTGTCGCTGGCCCAAATGTAAATCAAAATAATACGCACGATCCTGTTAATAAATTGTAGAATCATTATTATTACGGATCTTCAAAAATATAGAACGAGCTTCCAAGACGGAGTTATATTGTATTAGGTCGGGTAGGGAGAGGAACAGAAAAGAGCGTCTCATATATATTTTTAACCAGTCCATAGTAGGTCGCAAGCCCGAGACACCATTGTTCCCCACACACAATAGACCCTGCACCCGCTCGGTGAATCTTTGGATTGTGAAGAAAATATGTATAATTATAGTTAAGTGCGTTTAAATTTATTATTATTATTATTAAATTCTTTATTGCACGAAAAAAAATTGTACAAAGGCGAATATTAATGCCTACAAGGCATTTTCTAACATCTAACCTTTTGGAGATTATGAGATAAAGGGTAGTGCTAATATAAAAAATAATAAGATAACATACAATATATACACTAATATAGAAATATATACACTACATACTAAGACATACATAAGATTGAAATGGAGTTAGAGTTAACTTTAGTTAGACAAAGTCTTGGGCAATATCAAAACAAAGTTTCTGTAATTGGAACGATGATTGTTTAAAAAGTCGATTATACCAGCCGACGTCTGACCTTCAAAATAAAACATTTTTTTTTTCAGAATGTGTCAGTCATTATTTTATTTATTACGGAAAACACCAGAACAACTAAAATAATGATAAAATAAAATACATACATACATATCTTCACGCCAGATCCCTTGCGGGGTAGGCAGAGACAATTGAGCGCCATTTGACACGATCACGACATACCTCTTTCGCTTCGTCGACATTCATTAACCTCTTCATACATGCCCTTTGGTTACGAAGACTTTTTAATGCACCTTCAGTCAGTGTTTTATTTATTTGATCGTGATATGTAAAATAAAATGTTTTGTTATAAACTGTACCAAATGGAGAACCGTGTAGTACATTTTTTTTACACCATGTCGCGAACTCCCCGGTTAAGGACCGGGGCTCGACAAATAAAACAACAAATAACGGGTCGTAGATTTATTGTATATTCAGTTGAGGACACTTCCGCACATTTAAGAGTGTAGGTAATCTAGCTAATGATTATCTCGTGTAGCAGCCGGGTGTGAAGAAGAGACGCTCGGCTGGTGGGTAGTTGGGCGACCGACGAGATGAGTCTCCGGAAGCCCGCGGAGCTTCTAACCCAAATCTGGTTCCCCAATTAGGGGATTACGGTCGCTTAGTGATTTTAAGGTACAATGTGTGCTTGAACAAGGTTACATTAAATTTATATTATCGAAGCACCCGCAAAATGAACTTGCGCAGAAAAAGTTTTAAAATAAATGAGGAACGGCTGATTTTGACACATTGCGTGCCGTCCCTGAGCGTTCTGTTTCTCCGAGTTCATCGCATAACGCATTAATGCGTTTCTATTAAACAAATATAAACTGCCATGTTACAACAACTCCCATTTAATATGCATGATTTGGTTAAAACAAGAATTGAAATTTCAGTTTTTATTTATTATTCTTTGAGGTTTACATAAAAAAACTAAAGTGTATGTGCTAGTAGTCACCCGTACAATACAAAAAACAGACTTAAAAAATAATGTCAGTCACAAGTAAAACGTTTTTCGATTTTAAAAAATATTTTTAAGAAATATATAATTCCTAAACCTTGGTTTAAAATGGTTTTTTTTTTACGTGGTATTCACCATACGTGTACTATAGCCGCCTTAACGTTGGACCCCTATTTACGCCACATGCTGTATTATTATTTTTTTTAAATTCAGATGACTGTTTACATTAGGACCAGGCATTGGTAAGAATTTAGGGCGTTATTTGACTAGTTCATTCTTATACGTCTATGATGCTAAAGGAAAAATTACGCACAATAAAAAGTGGAGTTTTGGCAAAATTAACGATGTAAGAGTTGACAGCACTGTCGGAGCTTATCTTCAAGTTTTTAATGGGAGGAAAAAATAACATTCACATACAAAAAAAAACCTAGACCATTTATCTGTTCTTATTACCTGACAGGAAGATTTTATTTTATTGCCGGTATTTTTTTTTTTCTCTTTTATGAATTTTAACAAAGCATGTCATTATTATTTGACCGCCTCCGTGGTCTAGTGGTAACAAACGTTGCAGTTGCCGTGAACTCGGGAGGTCGTGGGTTTGATTCCCACCGGGGGCAAGTTGTACATTGTGTAATTTGTCTCGGTGTGGGTGTTTATATGTATAATATGTATATATTTACAAAAAAAAAGTATAATATGTAGTTTATCAACCATCTAGTTTCCGTAACACAAGCCTCGTAGCTTACCACGGAAACTAGATGTCTGGAAATATTTATTTATTTTTATCTTGTTAAAAGGTCCTTCGTGGTGTAGCGGTTAAGTACGCGTGTTAAAAACATGGCTCCTACTGTATCGTTTCTTAATTGTTCTTATACTGCCTATCTCTGTTCTTCCTCTTCGAATAAATAAATAAATAAACTATTAATAATATTGGAAAATTGACGATAAAATAATAAAAAAAACAAATTCCCATAATGAATGTTCGTGGGTTTCGTACCTGTTACACAATTTAATTCATTACATTTCATTACAGCCCCTAGCACACAGCGTCCTAGACCTCCGCTGCTGGAGATGGGCCTTCCAGAACATATATATAGAGAATTTGTCCTACACTCGCCACGCTGGCCAGACGGCTTGGCGAGGGTATGATGTCAATTTTTTTATGACAATTTATTACCGATTCCACAAGTTGGTATTAGTGAAACCGGGACCGATGGCTTCACGTGCTCTCCGAGGCACGGAAACGGTGGTATTGTAAATCTATGACAAATGTACGTAAGAAAAGTGTATTTCTCATTGGTACATGCCGGGTGGGTTTGAACCGATCTTTGTAGGATTTTAAAGAACGCGTTCTTAAAACCGAGCCACCACTGTACCTTAAACAATATTGGTTGTCAAATATTTATGCGTGCGTTCAGAAATGTATATTTAGCTTATTTATGTAATATAGAATAAATAACAAATAACCAAATTAATTACAAAAAACAACAACTGTCAAATCGATTGGTCTCACTTTTACGTCGCGAAATTGTCTGTGTGAGTATTATTATTATTAATAATGACATTCATTGACCGTCAGGCGGTAGGAAGTTCGCCGGGTAAGCTAGTTTAAAATAAATAAAACGTCTGTAAAAGCGAAAATCAGTAAGAAAAAGCTATTAACAAGTAGCGACACTTTTTTTGTTTGGATTAGACTATACGAAGAGCTTATATCCAATGATGTAACACAATAGAATCGATACGATTGGGAGTTAGTTTCGATTCCGTACTAAACAGCGTTGTACTGTACGAAATGGGTCCTCGACAGGCCATTAATCACGGCACCCTAAAGCCTACGCGTCTACGAGTGTGTGCAATACAAAAAATTAACACCCGCTGAAAAGGAAACTACCCACATTTCAGTTCTATTTCTGTATTCCAATATTAGAATTGTTCTTCTTGTTGTTGTTGTTGAACCATCGGTGTATCGGTGTACATATATATTTTTTATTCAATAAAAAACGCAGTTATAAACGTGGTTCTTGCTACGTAACAACATTGAAGGCACGATATGAATCGACTAATCAAGAATCGACCATTCAGGCACAACTTAAAACTAATAGACTTTTGCAATTTAGATTAGTTTCGTGGAAACGTCTTTATAACAGGATATATCAAATGCCGGCGCTGTGGTGACTCAGCTGTAAGAAATCTTCTCCTCTAATATCCTACAAAGATCATTTCAAACCCACCCGGTATGTACCAATGAGAAATACACTTTTCTTACGTGCATTTGTCAAAGATTTACAAACCACTGTTCCCGTGCCTCAGTCTTAAGCCTTCAGCGTTGGTTCCACTAATATCAACCTGCGAATCATGGATCGTTAATAAATTGTCATTAAAAATTACATCAGATCCTCACCAACCCGTCTGCGTGGCTAGTGCAGGCCAAATTCTTCAAATATATGTTCCGGAAACTACCTAGAGTTTTAAAATTTGTTTCTCTGTTTTGTACCTAAAGAGTTTTTTTTTTATTCTTTCTTTGTAACCTTTTTCTTGTTATTATATTATATATATATATATATATATATAATCCATAATGAATAATTTATATATGTACTTGTATATGTATTAGAATGTAATTATTAAGTATTATTAGTATGTATTTGTTGTTATGTTTATATATATATGTATATCTTACAAATTGTCATTTAATAATATTGCACCTACTTACCATTGATACTGTATAAATGTCCTAAAGGTTTGGCTGTCGGAGAATGCCTAGCAGCATTAAGTCCGCCTTTGTACAAAGTGCAATTAAGTTTGTAAATAAATAAATAAAATAAAACGCGCGCGGTCAAGACTATTCGCTTAGGAGTGTGCTAGTACGCACTTACTTCACAGTGCCCCTGTCCCCTGTGCAATCATTTTATTAAACAAGATCGTACAGGCTAAAGGGAGTGTTGACGTTTTTGCATCATCAGACGCAGAAAGCAAACAGGTCGTCTTAAAGTACTTGGATGGCTTATAATTAATCGATAACTTGTCATGTAAAATATGTATTATTTGAATGTGAATCTGTTATGTACATCATCATCAGTTTGTGTCTTTCCACTGCACGCGGGTCTTTGCAACTCTCACCTAACCCCCACCAGCGACCTTCCTTAGAGGATATGCATATATCCATATGGCGGGGGATTATCCCACTCTACGTCGTCCCGTCGTGGACTTCACTATAGAACCCGTTTCATCCAGGCTGTCGGTTCTGCGGCAGATGTCTCCGACCCATTGCCACTTCGGCTTGCTAAATTTAAATTTTATGTTATAATAATAATATATCCAATTTAATAGATAATAACAATCCATTTTTGTTAGTATACCTATCACTATGTTAGTAACAATGGCTTACATTAAAGTTAGTAAACTAAAATTTTATGTTAGTGCCTTATTTATACTTATTTGTACACGTGTCAATTTGTCGTTTATAGGGAATCTTAATAAAGTGACACTGTGTTGGACAGTCCACTTTATCCGATACGACTGTTCGAGCCGATTAGGTAAAATTCCTGCGTCCTTATCCCTAATCATTTTCCTCGCCATATTTGGAAGTCTTATTAAGGATGCACGGACGCAAAATCTTCGCCTCGACCGGTTCGACGAAACAACTAGTGTCAAAACCACATAAAGTTCGTTCAGTTGAAATTGCGCAGCCATACGAGCAAGAGAAATAATAAAGAAGTGAATTGTATCTGGATCAGGCCTGCTCCAGAACTATCGAAGACATCGGCAGTCCAGTCGATTGGACGACCTAATATTGGTGAGTCCCTTTATCCTGCATTTTCCCAGGTATCTTATATTTTACTAGATCGGCTTCGGACATAACCCTCTGGCAACTACATTTTTTATGGTCCTTCGAGCCGGATTTACAATTCACATACTTATTTCTTAACATAACTTACTTTATTTCAACTCACATAATATAATAAGTGATAATTCAGTTTGGTGCAATAACTATAAGATATTTAGTTCGCATTCAAACATAATCTTACACTTACTACCTACATACTTCATTTTTAATAAAAACCCAATTACTATACAACTATTATATATTTAAGTAGTTTAACACATTATTTATTATAATTTCCTATAAATTATAACAGTTTTGTGTATATTGGTATAGTTTACTCTGTAAAAATCTTTAAAATTTAAAACACGTTTTTTTTTACATGTTCGTTTTTTTTTAATTGTTTTAACTTTTCTTTTTAACTTAATATTGTTCTACAATGGCTTTAGAAAATAAATTATTCACTGCAAAAAATAATTCTCTTTTTGAAAGGATTACTAAAATTTATAATTCTATGAAATCGCTGAACCTTTCTCGGGATTCAAGGGGCACGGATGAGTTTTTAAATGATACTGAGATACTGGATGATATGTATAAGGAGTTTAAAATGAATTTGGATAAAATAAACATATTTTTATTAAAACAAACTCCGTCCGAGGATCCGGAGTTTAAAACATTGCTTGCCTTTGAGGATATTTATTCCCGGCTCCGGCGTAAGCGGTCTGAATGCCTAAAAACAATTCGTCCTGAGAATATAACCCAGCAAAATGATAAAACTTATATAAAATTGCCGCCTATTGACATACCCTCATTTGATGGCAAATTAGATAACTGGGCAGTTTTTTATGAATCGTTTCGAACAAACATTCATCTGAATCCCCACCTTAATAATGCTCAACGGGTGCAATATTTAGTGGGTAAACTAACCCAAAATGCCTTAAAACTGACATCAGGTGTTATTCCGAGTGGTGAAAACTATACTGCACTATGGGATACACTAGTACAAAAGTATCAGGATAATCGCGTTTTAGGGTCTTACTACTTAAACAACCTACTAGATATAAAAAATACTGTTTCCTGCAATTCCAATTCTATTAATGAATTTATAGAAAAATATGATGCTAGTATATGTGCGTTGAGACAACTAGATATTAAGGATTTATTAGACTTTATTTTCCTGCACATAGCGGTCAGGAAGGTCGACAGTTCTACGGGTCAGCTGTTTGAAATGTCCGTTAGGGATAACGCAATACCTACATACCAAAACTTTGTAGATTTCATGAAAAGTCAAGTAAAAATAATTGAACGCACTAACTCTAGTTCGATTCCTACTACTTCAAAACTAAGTGCTCGTTCCAACACTTCTAAAACTTTTTTAGTAAGCAATAAGGAAGTAAATTCTGTTTGTTCCTTTTGCAATAAAAGTGACCATACATGTTTGTACTTATGCTCAGCATTTAAGGCGCTGGCAACAAAAAATAAATTTGAATTTATCAAAACCAAACGAGGTTGTGTAAACTGTCTGAACCTTGATCATACTGTCTCTAAATGTACTTCTAGCAATACTTGCAAAACTTGTAATAGTAATCATCATACTTTACTTCACTTTAAAAAACAAACACCGGCTAGCACCATTCCTATTGTGACTGCAGAACCAATTGCAACGACCAGCAGTGAAGCTAATGCAGTCACACTTTGTGCTCGTTCTTTAATTTCTTCTAAGAAAACACTTATGGATAATGGTGATAAGTGTTACACCAATCTTTCTCAACCAAGTACTATTCTGTTAGCAACTGCTCAGGTTTATATTGTAAATAAAGATAAATATTTTTCTATTAGATGCTTAATAGATAATGCATCACAAAATAATATAATCTCAAAAAATTGTTGTAAAAAATTAAAC
Organism: Tinea semifulvella; assembly: GCA_910589645.1. Lineage (NCBI taxonomy): Eukaryota > Metazoa > Arthropoda > Insecta > Lepidoptera > Tineidae > Tinea > Tinea semifulvella. The sequence goes on along the minus strand of OU342608.1, from coordinate 8,272,000 downwards.
TTGAATGTCATCCCCTTAAGTAACTCTTTTGTTAAGGGCATAGGCTCTTTGTCACGTCCTATTCTAGGATATGTTTTAATTGAAATTAAATCTAAATTAAATGAAAATAAATATAATATTTCTTGCTTAGTCGTTGAGCACATTACCGACAATCTGCCATGCGAGTTAGTAGACATTTCTATTGTTAACAAAATGTCAACATTACCTTTAGCTGACCCTCTGTGGTACTTGCCTGGCGAGATTGAACTAGTATTGGGTGCACAATTGTTTCCCTTTATTCTATTACATAATCATAAATTAAATACATCCCCGTTCCCACCAGCTATTGAGACTGTTTTCGGCTATATACTTATGGGTGAAGTTCCTGTATCTAGAGAGAAACATGTGGAAACTGTCTCATTCCTCGCCTTAAGTAACAATGAGGTTAATTTTAATTTAAATAAATTCTGGGCTTGGAGGAATTTTCTTTTAATATGTTTCAATCACAAAGCGACTTGGCTTGTGAAAAATTATTTAGTTCATCGGTAACCCGTAATGAAAATGGCAGATACTCTGTCTCACTGCCATTTGAGAATGATCCTAAACTTTTAGGCCATTCTCACACTGTCGCTTATCGACGTTTATTAAGCCTTGAAAATAGGTTAAATATAACTTTGAGAGATGATTATAATAAAACTATCTTAGATTACCTATCTAAGGGTTACTTGTCTGAGACAACCAGTAGGATTAATGAGGGGTATTACATACCACATCACGCCGTTATAAAACCTGATAAGTCTACAAAGTTAAGGGTGGTTTTGGACGCTAGTGCCAAAACACACAACGGAAAGTCACTTAATGACCTACTTTACTCCGGCCCAAACCTTCAATCAGACCTATTTGCGATTTTACTGAATTTTCGTTTATTTCCAACTGCACTGACCGCAGACATTACACAAATGTATATGCAAATCGAAGTAAAGGATGAACATAGAAAATATCAGAAGATATTGTACAGGTTTGATAATTCTGAACCGGTTCGGACTTATCAATTTAACCGAGTGGCCTTTGGACTAAAATGCAGTCCATATTTGGCTATGCGGACCATCCAACAGCTATGTGCAGATGAAGGTGAGCGCTACCCTATTGCTGCTTCACTGGCACAATGTAATTTTTATATGGATGATTTAGTTTTATCCGTCCTGGATGAAACTGAAGCCATTCAGTCTATTAATCAACTTATTAAGCTGTTGGCGGCAGGAAAATTCGACCTTACTAAATGGACTACCAACTCTTTCCTTGTATTATCTTCTATTCCGAAACAATTTCATTTACCAAAGACTATAGACTTTGACAAGTCTGATACATTAAAAATCTTAGGTACTAAGTGGGACCCTATAAAGGATATACTTCTTATAGAAACGCATTATAATGAGATTAAATGCACAAAACGAAATATCCTTTCCACAATAGCTCGTCTGTGGGATGTCCTAGGTTTGGTTTCCCCCGTCATACTTTTAGCCAAGTTGCTAATTAAAGACCTGTGGCTACTTAAATTAGATTGGGATGAACAGCCTCCCTCGGATATCATTTCTACTTTTAATCAAATCATTTCTGAATTACACCTTCTTAAGCAATTAAATATACCTCGTCACTTAGGTGTAACAAAAAATTGCACTGTAAATATTGTGGCCTTCGCTGACGCAAGTCAGAAGGCGTACGGCTGTGTGGTCTATTTACATGTAGTAACCGAAGCTCAGACTATACTTATAAATATAGTTTGCTCTAAGTCCAAGGTTGCTCCTGTTAGGACTGTATCTTTACCTCGTCTAGAACTGTGCGCTGCAGTTCTAATGGCGAAATTAACCAAAAGGGTTTTCGATACCTATAACTCTAGGTTTCCTATTGAAAACGTATATGCTTTCTCTGATAGTCTGATTGCCCTGTCTTGGATACACTCATCTCCCCATAGATGGAATGTTTTTGTGAGTAATCGTGTGTCGAAGTGTCATGAAAACATTAATCCAAGCCGGTTCTTTCATGTTGCTGGAATATCAAACCCCAGTGATTGCTTATCCCGGGGTCTTTATCCATCGCAGCTTCTTTGTCATCCCTTGTGGTGGCATGGTCCTTCATGGCTCCAAGGTCCTATACCTTCATGGCCAATCACAAACTTTATTCCGATTTCTATTAATGAGACACCGGAATTTAATACTAAATCGCTTACAACGGTTACAGATGTTTCCTTAGCATCTCCTTTAACTAATATTATTAATAATAATTCATCTTGGCATAAATTACTGCGTATAGTAGTTTACATCCTAAAATTTGTAAAAAAAATACTTAAAAGGCCAGTGGTTAAGCTGAGTCCTTTGCCAACCCAATAACATATCAAGTACCAACTAGTTATAATTTATACTTATCTATTTATATGTACTTATATACTAAAATAATTTATCATACTATACTTTAATTATCTTCACTATATACACTATACTATATACATTATACTATAACCTGACACTACATTCATACCCATATGGTTTCTTTCTATTGAGAATATCCTATGTATTCTCAATTGCCGGGGAGGATGTTCGAGCCGATTAGGTAAAATTCCTGCGTCCTTATCCCTAATCATTTTCCTCGCCATATTTGGAAGTCTTATTAAGGATGCACGGACGCAAAATCTTCGCCTCGACCGGTTCGACGAAACAACTAGTGTCAAAACCACATAAAGTTCGTTCAGTTGAAATTGCGCAGCCATACGAGCAAGAGAAATAATAAAGAAGTGAATTGTATCTGGATCAGGCCTGCTCCAGAACTATCGAAGACATCGGCAGTCCAGTCGATTGGACGACCTAATATTGGTGAGTCCCTTTATCCTGCATTTTCCCAGGTATCTTATATTTTACTAGATCGGCTTCGGACATAACCCTCTGGCAACTACAACGACCTTAAGCATATTGTTGGTGCTGCCTGTAATTCTATTGACTAGAGATGCAGTGCGTTTACGCATGATAGCAGAAAAACTATCAACACGATTCTTTGCAAACATTCCGGACGCACTGCAATTACGTGGCAGCCCCAATATTAAATTATGTTATGTACATAGGATTTTGTAAATAATAAATGATCAAAAAAATTGCTCCAAATAAAGCAGCGCTGGTCGCATTGTTAGATCTCAATCAAAAGTTACCAAAAATAAATATATATATATATTTTTTATACTGAACACGATATATGTGACATCACGCCCACCTGATGGTAAGCAGTACGCGAGGTCCAATAATGGGAGCAACTGACACCGGTCACCACGACCGACATCAGTCTCTACCACTATGCCGGCCTAATATGCTTTTTCACACTTCGCGTGAAGGACTCCAGGTTATAAGAGTGGGGAAAAACACAGGCTTGAAGAGCATTCCACATCTCCAGCGTGCGACAGATGGAAGAGTCTCCAAATTTATGAGTACGCATAGGGATACTTTAGTTACGTAGGGACAATTGTTATAAATTGATATTGTCATGATCATTTTTTCAATTTCCTTAAACACAACTCTGTACAATATATAAAATAAATCAGTGGAATGCAGCAAAAACCCTAATGGAACCGCACGAAGATAACATCTAGATTTATGGAGTGCGCCAAACAGCCAAATAAGAATAATGGTTGCGCACTAGGCTCGGATTGAGACCACGAATACATTAATTATCTCTGCTAAATTGATTAAAAATATGCAGATTTTTGGTTTACATAGTTCTTCCTCGCCAACACGTTTAGGTAAGGCAATGGTGCGTAATTTCAGACTGGAAAAAGCAAACGGATGATTCTTGGTATTTTAGTTCCTAAAGCAATTTGGAAACTTTTTTGTATAAAGTAAAGAATCATCACCACCGTTTCCCTTTCGGGGTGGTCAGAAGCCACGCTTATAAATAAGCGGATTCACATTTAGCCAACTTTACATAGGCGAGCTTAATGTCTAATATCATTTTTTAACAGCTAACCTTTGGGAGATGTGAGCAGGGATTGTAAGGTGCATAACCGCAATTTTTTTGAGATAGAGATTTATTGAGTAAAAAAGTTTTATAACTAAAAAAGAACGATAATAAATCTATAATATAAGTACATAGACATATACATAAGATGGTTACATACTATATATATATATATGTAGTTTCGTGAGGATTATTTTTTAAACATATAAGTAAAAACAAAGCTTACAAATATAACGAGGGAGTTGGTTCCACTGGCAAGTTCCAATCGCCACTGTAATACGAATATATCGCTTGGAGCAATGGGCATCGTTCGATAGTTGTCTGCCGATGTGTTGCCGATAGTTGGTTACAAAATGACCCTGCTGTTATCGCCCAAGGGCTGATAAACTACTTTATAGGCTAGTAAATAAATCATGACAAGTGGCAAGCTCGTCGATGTCTCCAGCGTACCAAACTCGAGAAAATCACAAATAAATTAAATATTAATTAAATGTATTTATTTACATTTCCTTCAAGCCGTCTGGACAGCGTGACGAGTGTAGGCCAAATTCTCCAGATATATGTTCTGGAAGGCCCATCTTTAGCAGTGGAGGTCTAGGATGCTGTGTTCTGGGAGCTGTAATGAATGAATGAATTTACATTAATAAATATCTTTGTGCCCCGACCAGGAATCGAACCCGGTACCTCCGAGTCTAAATCCACGGACTTAACCGCTAGACCACGGAGGCAGTTAACTTTTTTGTATAGAGAAAAGTAAAGTATCATCACGACCGTTTCCCTTTCAGGGTGGTCAGAAACCACGCTTATAAATAAGCGGATTCACATTTAGCCAACTTTACTATAGGCCAATCATGACAAGTGGCAAGCTCGTCGATGACTCCAGCGTACCAAACTCGAGAAATATCACAAACAAATTAAATATTAATTAAATGTATTTATTTACATTAATAAATATCTTTGTGCCCCGACCAGGAATCGAAACCGGTACCTCCGAGTCTAAATCCACGGACTTAACCGCTAGACCACGGAGGCAGTTTTTTTGTATAGTGCATCATAACCCCAAAATTGACGAAATCGGAGAAAAATAGTGAAATTCTAAAAAGGTAGGCTAGACACCCGGCATATATCGATAAGAAATACACTTTTCTTAAGTACTATTGTCATAGATTTACAACACCTCGGAAAGAACGTTAGCGGTTTTGCTAATACCAACTTATGGAATAGTTAATAAATTGACATCAGATCCTCGCCAACCCGTCTGGCCAGTGTGGCAAGTTTAGGCCAAATTCTCCAGAAATGTATTCTGGAAGGCCCATCTCCAAAACATCTCTAAACTCTGTGTTCATGGGGCTGTGATGATATGATGAAAATATGCTGAAATGACAATGGGCCGACGAGCGATGTAGTTTCTAGATTGGAGACCACGTGCTGAAAAACGCAACGTGTAATGAATCTGCTAAAATAGACCTGTGAACTTTCTTTAAAAGTGTTAAAGAAATACTCCCACCAGGGGCAAGTTGTACATTGTATAATTTGTCACGGTCTGGGTGTTTATATGTATAATATGTAGCTATATATTTACAAAAAAAATAAAAAAACGAATAAGTAGACACATAAGGAATATTATACGCGGAGGCGCGTGTTGATGGATTTCCGGCCATAATCCGCAAAAAGGCAGCGTCGATACTGCGGAGAGTGAGAGACAGTGACAACAGCATTCTGAGGATGATAATTCGTCGCGCTTTGACAGCGCTTTTGTTAAGCGCTGGATTGGAGTTGTAACTGGGAATTGTGTAAATTAAACATGTACAGCATTTGCGTAGTATAAATATCCCTACAGATATTTACGAATTAATATTAATTAAATTAGGTGCTAGGTATTGCTATTATTATTATTATTTTTGCGGTTTGTTTTTGACTTTTTAATTGATGTGTATACCTACTAACATAGTTCTAAGTTGAAATGTTACTAATAATTATGGAATTAATTCTGAAATAAATAATTTATTATTATTATTATTATTAACGGCTAGGCGAGGTGGTGCTGGTCTAGTGCCAGCAGCCCTATTCTGTTACTCAGTCGCAAACGTTATTATTGGATTTCGTTATTTACGTCAGAGGTTGCGTCATAATTACAAAATATTATTCAATTCTCAACTCTATAAGCGCTCGACCTTGTGCAAATATTAACTTTATAAAAAGTAAAGTATCATCCTGACCGTTTCCCTTTCGGGGTGGTCAGAAACCACCCTAATACTATAGGCCAATCATGACAAGTGGCAAGCTCGTCGATGTCTCCAAAACTGCCTCCGTGGATTTAGACTCGGAGGTACCGGGTTCGATTCCTGGTCGGGACACAATAATATTTATTAATGAAAATAAATACATTTAATTATTATTTAATTTACTTGTGATATTTCTCGAGTTTGGTACGCTGGATCAACTTTATAAAGTTATATATATATATATATAGTTAACAGATTCCATTATATAACGTTTGCGCTTAAGTAACAGAATAGGGCTGCAGAAAGCTCTAATGAGCTATGACCTATAGTTTCAACCGTTGGCGATTGAACATTGACAGCTTAACTTCGGCCCAGCGTAGTCACATAAAAATGTCGACGACAAAATTCCAAAGAATTGACGATAGCATCAGAACCAATTCTTATTATTTTAAAACTTTGATAAGGGTTGATAATTACCTACTAATGACTAATAAGGTGAGTTTCTTTAGAAGTGTTTAAGAAATAAGTAGATACACTTTCAGTTTATAAACTTAGTAAAAGCTGAAAAGAGTTAGGAACTAATTAATTAGTGAGGTGCGCTTTTAACGAGATCCCCCTCATGAACAGCTTAAGTGATACTACCATGGGTCATAGCTTTCGGTATGATTTACAAAACAATTTTATTTATTTATAAAAAAAATGTTCCAAGGCTCATTGACGACTCTGGTGACAATTTGGGCTGGCAGTTTTTTCTCCCAAAAATTAAGTATCATAATTCAAAGGGGAAATGCTGGTAGTGTATTGGGCACCATGCCACAAGACAGCGATTTGGAGGAGATATTAAAGTATCCACCGTTCGTGCCGATAAACCCAGTAAAGTGTACCCACACGTTTCGGGATCAGGCTCGAATTGCCGTCATGCTCAGTCAAGCCGGGATAGTGTTAGGAGGGACTGATGTCAGTCATGAGTGTCTGATTCCAGTTTCTAACATTCATGGACCTTTTGAGACTAACCATCAGGTGGGCGCAGGGAAACATGTCACGCTAGTATTAAAAAAAATGTACATAACATTATTTGAAATTATATCGTTTTATAAAAAATATTAGATTTCCTCAGATTTTTTCATTTTCGTCTCGGAAGAGGACCTTATCGGCAAAGTATTTCCGAACATCATTGCTAACCACACATAATTATAAATTCAGCTAATAAGTAACACGACATTCAGAGGTGCGAAGTTCGCCGGGTCAGCTAGCACTATATAATAAGTACCCATAGTACTAAAAATAAAAGTAAAAAGTTTCGCCTGTGATGAACAGCCATTGACGTGGTAATCCGGCAGTGCGCTAAAAGCCTGAAAAACTGCACCCCATCGCTGAAAGTTGGGTTTACACGGGTAATCCTTCGATATACATGGATGCAATACAATTGTATTATTTGGGGAATTAATGACTATTTAAGTCTGGTCATAGACATAGCTATGGGAACCGCCCAGTAAAGCAGACGCGTCGTTCCCTGACGACGGAGCTGGACAGCACCCTACGCAAAATATCTGTGTGGGTTACCCAAACCTCCTCAGTAGTATAGCGGTTAATTCCGTGGATTTAAACTTGGAGGTACTGAATTCGATTCCTGGTAGGCACACAATGGTTTATTTAATTTATTTGTGATATTTCTCGAGTTAAGTACACTAGAGACATCGATGAGCTTGCCACTTGTCATGATGGGCTTATGGTAAAGTTGACTAAATGTAAACTCGCTACTTATAAACGCGTGGTTTCTCCCCGTAAGGGATACGGTGGTAATGATACCAAAACCCACTAAAGTTTAATGCCAGTAAGTCCCAGGCAGCTAGAAGTCTCTCTACTCTCCTTCTTCCTCGGGACACCGTGCTTAACCCAGCTTCAATATCCTTTGGTCCAAAACACGCTCACACCTAAACCACCAAAACTACATTGAGATCATGACCAAAAAAACTCGGGATACTGATCAAGGTGAAGCGGTTATTACCCGCCTGCACTGCTGTATTAAGCACAGATAAGGTCATGCGTGAAATACTGTTCTCACCTCTGAGATGGTACAAATGGTGCAGATACAGATGGTCTTAATGTCCCGCAAAGGCGTGCGATTCGGATAGTGGACGACACCTTGGACAGATGTGGAAAGCTCTCCCAGACATTGTGTTTCCCATTCCTATAACCTGGAGTTATAAGCGAAGTGTGATATAGCACCTTGATGTCGGTCGTTAGTTGCTCGCATACTTTAACCTCTCGTACTACTTACCTTCAGGTGGGCGCGATGTCACATATCGTGACAAAAAAACGAGTAGCTGGCAGTGGTAATGTGCCCAGTCTGCCGGGGCGGGGAAGTACCCACCCTTCGTGCCGATAAACCCAGTACAGTGTATCCACACGTTTCGGGATCAGACTCTAACTACCGTCATGCCTAGTCAACCCGGCATAGTGTTAGGAACTGATGTCAGTCATGTGTCTGATCCCAGTTGCTAAAATTCATGGACCTGGCACGATACTTACCATCAGGTGGGCGCAAAGTCACATGTCGTGCTAGTATAAAATAAATAATAAATAAGGTATACTGTTATTAAAAAGAAAAACACACATAGGTACAGCAAATACTTAATTGCACTTAAAAACCTAGTACATAGTCGAGCTATAAGGCATTCTTCACCAGCTAGCTTTGGGGATCACGAAAGGTGAATCATCAGCATCAGAAAGAAATTTAAAGCGTGATTTAAGGTACGAAGGTGATTTTTAGTGTGATGACAAAATAAAATAATAAAAATATTGAAATAGATTTATTAATTCATTATACAGTCTATGTACGGTCAAGGAATTAAATTTCCCACACGTTTCGTTGAAATGTCATTAGACTTTCGCAATGCATTAATGTCGATAATTATTATTCTGTAAAAGTATTGAAATATCAATACGTGTCAAATGTCAAAATGCTAGCTCTAATGGTGACAGTTTGCTATACGATATTGAACTTTAGGTAGGTTGGAAATTAATTTCCTTGACCGTACAATATACCGATATAGTTCGAATTTTTTAAACATTGGTATGTATTCAATTCAATTCCTTTATTTTGCAATTAGGCATAGGACATTTTTTGACACAAACAAATCACAGATAAACAAAATTGTCACTGTCGCTTGTAAGATACAAAATTGAAAACTAATAAATAATATGAACCACTAAGGGGCCCCCTTTGAAGGCTTTGCCGGCACGTGACAAGTGTGAACAACTGTGGAATAAATTAATAACAATAAGAAGACATTGAGAGCCAAAAATATGTTTATACATAATAGAAGTTAAACACAAATACTATGGAAAGAAAAAAAAACTGGATACAAAAATAAAAACAAGGATACAGTAATAACACAAACATGATATAAAAGATACTTAAATTAACAGATGCATAATAGTATTTTATAAATACATACTTTTAATACTAATTACTGATACAACAAACTACCAACCATCAACAATATTTTTTGTATAAACTTGAATTAGAAATAAGTGATTTTATTATTTAACAATAAGATATGTATTCTGCGCTTTGACAAGTCATATTTTTACAATATTGATGTAAGACAATATAATTTTATAGTACATATTGGTCTATCTGGAGCAGTACATGATGACCATCACTTAGGAAGAAACAATAAAATAACAAAAATATTTTTAAATAACGCTTAAAATATAGCTGCTTTAAATATAATGGTTACACACTATAGGTTAAGAAAGACAATGAAATAAAATGTCAGTGGCAGGCAAATAACAGCCAAACCCAAAGAAAATGGATAGATAAAGACTGGGCAAGATACTAATCGGTATGGAAATCAAAGCGCGTCCAATCGTCACAGGCTGAGTTACGGCCAGTTGCAGAAAGAATAATGAAAATAATCTATGATCAGTATTTTAATATACTGTTAGCTTGCCACGGTGGTTATTTCATCCAATAGTGAGCCTCATACGCGCCTTGCACATGTTGTTTACGCCAATATTTAACTTATATTTGTAATAGTTGAATCGGTTAATAATGAGCAATACAAAATTCCCTCTATTTCCACTAACCAAATTTAACCAAACTTACTTCAAATTTGTAATATTTGAATGTTTATTAATTATATTTGCAACGAGAAGTACCCACTTGTGGACTTGCGGAAAATTGTTTTCTTTATAAGCTTCATAGCTTGAAACGTCAGTCGCACGTCGCGTCCATCTTTTGAAGGCCTTTGTTCGCGTTTGGTCCGGGCTTTTAGCATAAGCATAGTTAGCTGGAAGGTTCTGGATCAGGCGCGAACACATGTCAAAAGATAATCAGACTTTCTACAGCTGGCTGTTAGTCTATGACGATATACATGATGTACACTATCAATAATAATATTGGCGAGTTCTTCGAGCAGAATATAAACTAAAAAAAATGTATGACAATTTTATCAAAATAGAGGAAAATACAAAACAAATTATATAACAAAAAATAATAATATATAAGACAAATTTTCACAATTTTCGACCGGTCTATTTATTTTTGGTCTATGAAGCCAATAGTTTCGGTCGAATTTTGCTTATCTGCGAATAACAATGAGCTGGTAGGGTGTATGTATTTTTACACCAGCTATATTATTTACCGGCTAACAATACCATTTTAAATAAAGACCACTGCAGCTCTATTCTGTTACGTAAGCGCAAACGTTATATAATGGAATCCGTTAACTATATATATATCACGTTATTAATTGATATTTGCACGGCCGCTGAAGGTCGAGCGCTTATAGAATTGAGAATTAAATAATATTTTGTAATTATGATGCAATCTCTGACTTAAATAACAAAATCCACTAATAACGTTTGCGACTCTAGGTCTGCTGAAGTGGAACAGTCTCCCATCAGATAGACGAATGTTATGAAATATCACTCTAATTATAATTTATGTAAGTAATTACCCATCTCATCTCATATCTCAGTTCTAGTGTTATATACTATTATTATTACTCTTATTTATAGCTTAAAATACGGTAAAAAAGAAATACAAACAAGGCAATAAAAATAATCCTGTAATATTACACTAACTGATTATTATTTATTTTATTTATTATTATAAGGGTAAAAATTTGGATTGTAATGTCATACGTCAAACTTAAGAAAACTGCAGAAATCGAACCCTATTATTATTATTATTACAGCCCCGAGACCATAGTGCCCTAGACCTCCACTGTTGGAGATGGGCCGTTCAGATCATATATCTGGAGAATTTGGACTACACTCGCCACGCTGGCCAGACGGCTTGGCGAGGATATAAAGGTGTAAATATTTTTTTTTACTTATAAAGTAGCGTCATTCTGTTACATAACAAATTTAGCGAAGTCAGTAGGATCGCATAAAACAGAATCAACATCTCGTTGCTGAAGGACAAACATACATTTAACTGAAGGATTTTAAAGAGATTTCACATTTGACATGCGGTAGCTTCCATTGTTCCTTTATATATAAAATTCTAACCCTAAAGAAAAAAAAATTTGACCATAGTGGTCGTTAAACGACAGTATAACAGTTTGTAATAGGAGTTATAAATAAATTATTTTTTATTTATAAAGTAGTGTCATTCTGCCACATAAGAAATTTGGCGCAGTCGGTAGGATCGCATAAGTCGGAATCAACAACTCGTTGCTGTAGGACAAACATTGTCGCCAAGGTTTTTAAATAGATATCGCAAGGATATGCGGTGGCTTCCACCGTTCCCTTATATAGAGAATCCTAGCCAAACATATAAAAAAAACTGTATTTTGACAGTTTGTAATAGAAGTTAGGAGTTAAAATATTTTTTTTATTTTATTTATAAAGTAGTGTCACTCTGACACATAACAAAATTGGCGATTTCGGTAAGACAGAATCAACGACTTGTGGTTGAAGGACGAACATCGTGGTAACTAAAGGATTTTAAACAAATTTCGCATTTAACATGCGGTGGCTTCCATTGTTCCTTTATATAGAAAATATTAACCCTTAAAAAAAAATATTTTGACCATAGTGGTCGTTAAACGACAGTATATTCTGCCACATAAGAAATTTGGTAGGATCGCATAAGACGGAATCGAGAACTCGTTGCTGTAGGACAAATATTGTCGTCAAGGTTTTTAAATAAATATCGCATGGATATGCGGTGGCTTCCACTGTCCCTTTATATAGGAAATCCTAGCCAATAATATATAAAAAACGCTAGACCACGGAGGCAGTTACATTACGGTTCTAATAATACATTTAATACAGCGTATCATCCACAAACAAATAGTGCTTTAGAAAGATTCCATGCTACTTCCGTGATCATATTTGAATATATCATACTCGTACACTTTCGAATTAGGGTTCAATTATTCCCTCAGCTATTATGTGTCGTATATATCGTATATGTTATATCTTTATATAATAGTACAAACTTTACCCCACACGAATTATTATTTGATTATAAACCCCGAGTTTTTTATTCCATACAACCTATTCCAGACTGTACAACCTGAATAAAATCTAAAAGATCTCAATGAAAGTCTTAGAATAGGATTGTACCATTTCAAGGAACGTTACAAAAGTTAAATTAAAAATAATACAGAATACAAAATCAGAACTAAAGTCCCTAATAATCTAGGTCCTAAATGGAGTATGTACTCGTATTTATAAGAGTGGGATTAAAAAAAATGTTATAAGATAAATGAAATAAAAAATATTTATTTATGCAAATAGACTAAGACCATATATCGAAATCCAACACATTCGAATTTTAATTTAATTAATATCAATTAAAATACCGACAAAGTCAAGCAATAGTTGGGACTTAAGTGATGAAAGTTAAGCATGTCGTAAGAGGCGACAAAATATATGTCAATATTAATAAAATCTAAGACAGATTGTCAAAATTAAATATGTATATTGGCAATAATTCGCGTACCAAACGTGAAAGGGTGGATGACCTTAGCTTAATATTAAAATGATTAATTGCCACTCCTGATGCCAAAGATGCTAAGTATTACGAAGATTCACCATCACCATCACCAAAACAGCGTCAAAAAAACTCGGAATACTGAACAAGGTGAAGCGGTTTTTCCCGCCATCAATCAGACTGTTGCTGTACAAAGCACAGATCAGATCATGCGTGGAATACTGTTCACACCTTTGGGATGGTTCAGCCAAGTACCTCACAGATGCTCTCAATGTCCTACAAGGACGAGCTGTTCGAATTGTGGACGATGCCACTATATCTGGAACTCTCGAATCCCTGCAGCTTCGCCGAGATGTAGCTTCTCTGAGCGTGTTCTACCGGCTATACTATGGTGAGTGCTCTGAAGAGCTCTATAACCTAATTCCTTCCTCCCCATTCCGCTACCGAACCACACGCACAGGTCAGAATATGCACCCACATACCGTAGTCACTATCCCTTCGCGTACCTATAAATTTGGTGACTCATACATCTGTCGCACAATAAAGATGTGGAATGCTCTTCCAGCCTCTGTGTTTCCACTTTCCTATAACCTGGAGTCCTTCAAGCGAAGTGTGAAAAGGCATCTAGTCAAGCCGGCATAGTTTTAGGGACTGATGTCGGATATAAGGGTCTGATTCCAGTTGCTAACATTCATGGACCCTGCGCGCCACTTACCATCAGGTGGGCGCAGGGTCACATGTCGTGCTAGTATATAAAAAAAAATATTTCATTTCATTTATTTTATTTATTCATTTTGGAAAACCAACAGTTGACAATTCCAAATAGGTAAGTAACATTAAACAATCTAAGAACTATTAAAGGTTTTCACATATAGGTTTTAAAAATTGAGTACAATAGCAACAAAATAAAGAAATATAAAAAAAAGATTGTATAAATCTTGTAGAAAAAAAAAAGAATTAGATCGTTAGATCTAATGAACAGAACTCATGGAAAATCAACTCCAAACAACCCCGTCAATTCAAAACATTAATAATACTCTCTTCAAAATATTCAATGATGATTAAATAATAAATGAAAATATTAAGCAACTAAATTCGTATCTAAATAATACTGGTAAATTAATATTTGATATAAAAGCTAGTGAAGATATAACTACTATTTTCTTAGAAATATTTAAATCAGTCTCGAGACTAGAAAACGTAATAGATGACTGTCTTTCCAGTATTCTTTTTGCCAAATCAAATACTATTCATCCTTGAATTATTAGTTTCCAAAGACTTTATTAAGAACTTTTATTATTAAAACTTTAGGAACGAAACGAATTAATCGTTTAATTATTATTGTTACCGCACGTAACATTAATACAATTTTAGAAACCTCTACTTTATCTGCTTATGTTTATTCAGATAGATTATTGTAAAATATAGAATTTCCTTTATTTCAAAACCATCCTTTTAACCTTTATCATGTATATTCTATTCCCATTCCAACATTTCAATACTTCCTTACATACTATTATCCTTTCTGATCTTGAATACTTGGCTACAAATCCAAATAGAAAACAACAATTATGTTAACATGAATGCATTAGAAAATTGCAAAAACTATGAAGATAAAAATAAAGTCTGTAAAGAACTCATCGAGTATGATTCCACGCACGTCCAATATGATTCACCGCATAAAAACAGAGAAAGACAATTCTTAAGATTTGCTACTACTTCAACAACCTTCCGAAATAATTATTTTTCAACCTATAAGTAATAATAAATGATTGTATAACCTAAGCAACGTAACGCAATGTGTACTGCAATGTAACAATGAAGTTTCAAACTATAATCTAGATGGGAACGGAATCCTGATGCTACAACTTGTGCAAGCTTCATACTCCATACGAATATAATAGGTTAGTTGCATATAATACCTACTACAAAAGTTAACATTACAATTCATATAATCGTCCTAAATATAAGAACAAACGATTGTTTTCAATAATATAAAGATAATAAATCGGCAGAAATAAAATAGGTAGATATTAAATACAAACAATGTAATGTAAACAATTGTTATGTAATACCCCTCTACGTACTAGTTATATAAGTTATTCCCTATCTATATTCTAGTTCTAGTGTTATATACTATTTCTGTTACTTATGTTAATCTTATTTACTAGAACCCATATTACATAAGTCTTATTTCCTTAATCTTACATTGTATAAGTTCTCATAAAGATGTTATCCTTATTTGTTAAGTACTATTTACTATAAACATCATTTGTTAAACTATATCCTGTTATTCATAGAAAATGTTATTCATCATTTTATAAATAAAAGATCCGTGAGCTTTGTCACGGATCCATTTCTAAATTATCTAAACTCATTAGTTAATAAGTTTACATTGGCTTCAACTGTCCCTTTATATTGCGTATCACAGCCAATAACAAAAGATAACCATTTTGTATTTTGACCATAGTGGTCGTTAGAAGACAGTTTAACAGTTTTGTAAAAGAAGTTAGAGTTATAAATAAATTATTTTTTATTTATAAAGTTGTTTAAATCCGCCACATAACAAATTTGGCGCAGTCGGTAGGATTGCAGTCGCCGAAATCAAGAACTCGTTGCTGAAAGGACACACATCGCCGAAAAGGAACGTGGTAACCGAAGGTTTTAAATAAGATTTCGCACGAACATGCGGTCACTTCTACTTTTGTGGTGAGTAGCTAACTTATAATGCTCTAGAAAAACTTCCTACAACTGTTAAAATCCTTATCCATTTTTTTCCAATTCCTATTTCCCTAATTCTATAATATATATATAATTTCTATTAAAAATAATAATGGATTCAAAAGCTAATCCAATAGAACTTAGCATAATTTTAAATCTAATTCCTCCTTTTGACACAAAAGACGGAGATCAAATTTATAGATTCGTTAGATCATGTGACTCAGCTTTCGAGCTGGCACAAATAAATCAACATCCAATAATATTAATTTATGTTCTTAACAAAATCACTGGACCTTCTGCATCAGAAGTTCACAGTAGACACTACAATACGTGGTTAGATTTAAAACAATTCCTAATTCAAAAATATTCACATACAAAAACTCTTGGACACTTACATTTGGAGTTACAAATACTCTATCAAAAACCAAATGAATCTATTACGGATTACTTTCATCGCGTTGATTTATGCAAAAACAAAATTTTTGATAAACTTTACGCAGAATCCTCGCAACATACTTTAGCGGGTCAAATAGAGTTAACGGAACAAACAGCGCTTAATGTATTTATTTCTGGACTAGATAGTCGTATGGGAGACATGGTAAGCTCTAGAGAGTTCAAAACTTTATCTGAAGCTGGTCATTTCGCTATTCGGGAAGACAAACTCCAAAAAATGCGGGCAGCCAGATTATCATTAATAAGTAGACCTACTTCTCCAAAGACCTTTACCAATAAAAATGTGTCTAGACCCATTGATAAAATTTGCAATTATTGCAAACTATCAGGTCACGATATCGAAAACTGTCGGAAAAGAATTTATAACAATCAAATTAAAAACTCTCCTAGTTCCAGTAATGTTAACAACTCTAACGCTAATAAGTTTAATAACAATCATAGATTTAACAATAATAATAGGTTTTAATCGGTGTGTACAGGCATCCCACATACGAGTAATGTCTATCGAAGGCAAACTCGGGAAGCTTCAACACAAACAGTAGAATTCGTTGAACCTCCTATAAATTCTAATTCAAATTTTAAGTATACTCGTAGTTCTCAAACTCTAAGTAATTCTAAATCACAAGCTCACGAACAGGGTAGCCAGTCCCAAACTCTCAGCTTTCCTAAATCAAATTCGCAAGCTCACGAACAGGGTAGCCAGTCCCAAACTCTTAGCTTTCCTAAATTAAATTCGCAAGCTCACGAACAGGGTAGCCAGTCCCAAACTCTCAGCTTTTCTAAATTAAATTCGCAAGCTCACGAACAGGGTAGCCAGCCCCAAACTCTCAGCTTTGCCAATCCAAAATCGGAACAGTCCCAAATCATTAATTCTAAAAATCCTAAATCAAAATCTAAAAAATCAAAAAAGAAATTAAAATTAAATAAATCTAAGTTGAAATCAAAATCCATTACGAATCCTGAACTTTATAAAATATCATCTTTAAATATTCCTCCAGAAAATTTATTACATTGTAAATTCCATATTGACGGAGAACCCGTTTGTTTATTAATTGATACAGGAGCACCAATCTCTATTTTACGAAATGATAAAATAGGTGCTAATCCTATAGATTCATCAAACATTGTTTCAATCATAGGTATCTCTAAAAACAAATCTTCAGTTCAAACCTATGGTGCATCCCATATTTCTTTAGACAATTTTCCTAAACATAAATTCCACATTGCTAATTTAAATATTCACGCAGACGGAATATTAGGTAATGACTTTATGTCTAAATCCAATGTTAGCATTTACATCAAATCTAAAACAATGCGCGTTCGCGATCGTACTTATAAATTGTTTTGTTTGGGAGAAGAAACAAAAGAATCCAACGAAAACCAACAATATCTTAGTAACCGTACTGAGACAGTAATTAGTTGTTTCACTAATGAAGTAGATAATGGTCAAGCTATTGTTGAAAAAGAACAAATCTTTGACGATCTCACGATCCCTAATGCTCTTGTTTATGTGAAAGACAATAAATTCCTAATTACATGTGTAAATTCGAGTAACAATGATAAAAGAATTCCTATACCTATCATTCAAACTTCTCCATTTGAAGATAAAATAATTAATATTGGATATTCAATAAACTCATTCAATACGTCTAAAAGTCCAAACTCATTAGCACAAAAAGATAAAATTGGTAATTTATTAAGACGTGATCATTTAAACGAAGAAGAAAATCATTCCCTTGATAAAATTATTAATAAATTCGAAGATGTTTTCTATACAGAAGACGAAAAACTATCATTTACCAGTCATACGAAACATTCAATTCCTACTACGTCAAATGTACCTATTAATACTAAAACCTATAGATTTCCTCACATTCATCAACAAGAAGTAAAAACTCAAGTTCAAAAGATGTTAGATCAAAATATAATTCGTCCTAGCTCATCTCCTTGGAGCAGTCCAATCTGGGTTGTACCTAAGAAACTTGATGCTTCCGGAAAACAGAAATGGCGTGTTGTCATAGATTATAGAAAATTAAATGAAATAACTATTGGAGATAGTTATCCACTTCCTAATATAACTGATATTTTAGATAAATTAGGACACTCTGTATATTTTACTACTTTAGATTTAGCCTCTGGCTTTCACCAAATCGAATTAGATTCTAATGATAAACAGCATTTAATACTCCGTATGGACACTACGAATTCCTTCGTTGCTATTTGGTCTTAAGAACGCACCCGCGACTTTTCAAAGAGCAATGGACAGTGTCTTATGTGGATTACAAGGTGAACGATGTTTTGTATATCTAGATGACATAGTTGTATTTGCGTCTAGCTTACAAGAACACGAAGAAAAACTAACCGAAGTCTTTAAACGTTTGAAACAACATGGTCTCAAAGTCCAACCTGATAAGTGTGAGTTCCTTAGAAAAGAAGTTGCTTACTTAATTTCTAGTGAAGGTGTAAAACCTAATCCCGATAAGGTAGATGCAGTAAGAAATTTTCCAATTCCTAAATCGTGTAAAGATATTAAATCATTTCTAGGTCTTGCAGGTTATTACCGCAGATTTATTCCTAATTTTAGTAAAATCACTAAGCCATTAACCAGTCTTTTAAAGAAGGATGTTCCATTTATTTGGGGCACAAATCAACAACAAGCTTTAGATAAGTGTAAAGATATTTTAACGATAACTCCTCCTTTACAATATCCTGACTTTAGTAAAGAATTCATTTTAACTACAGATGCTTCTACGAGTATGTATGCAGTTGGTGCAATATTATCTCAAGGTGAAATCGGAAAAGATTTACCTATTGCTTATGCTTCTCGTACCCTAAATAGAGCCGAATCTAATAATTCCGCTATTGAAAGAGAACTTCTTGCCATTATATGGGCAGTTAAACATTACCGTCCCTATCTATTTGGTCGAAAATTCAAAATAGTGACTGATCATAAACCACTCACGTGGCTTTTCTCAATTAAAGACCCAGGAAGTCGTCTTGTACGTTGGAGATTATATCTCGAACAATACGAATACGAAATCATCTACAAAGATGGTAAAAGTAACACGAATGCTGATGCATTATCTCGACCTCCTATTATGATTACCAATATTGAATTTCAAAGAGCAATGGACAGTGTCTTATGTGGATTACAAGGTGAACGATGTTTTGTATATCTAGATGACATAGTTGTATTTGCGTCTAGCTTACAAGAACACGAAGAAAAACTAACCGAAGTCTTTAAACGTTTGAAACAACATGGTCTCAAAGTCCAACCTGATAAGTGTGAGTTCCTTAGAAAAGAAGTTGCTTACTTAATTTCTAGTGAAGGTGTAAAACCTAATCCCGATAAGGTAGATGCAGTAAGAAATTTTCCAATTCCTAAATCGTGTAAAGATATTAAATCATTTCTAGGTCTTGCAGGTTATTACCGCAGATTTATTCCTAATTTTAGTAAAATCACTAAGCCATTAACCAGTCTTTTAAAGAAGGATGTTCCATTTATTTGGGGCACAAATCAACAACAAGCTTTAGATAAGTGTAAAGATATTTTAACGACAACTCCTCCTTTACAATATCCTGACTTTAGTAAAGAATTCATTTTAACTACAGATGCTTCTACGAGTATGTATGCAGTTGGTGCAATATTATCTCAAGGTGAAATCGGAAAAGATTTACCTATTGCTTATGCTTCTCGTACCCTAAATAGAGCCGAATCTAATAAGTCCGCTATTGAAAGAGAACTTCTTGCCATTATATGGGCAGTTAAACATTACCGTCCCTATCTATTTGGTCGAAAATTCAAAATAGTGACTGATCATAAACCACTCACGTGGCTTTTCTCAATTAAAGACCCAGGAAGTCGTCTTGTACGTTGGAGATTATATCTCGAACAATACGAATACGAAATCATCTACAAAGATGGTAAAAGTAACACGAATGCTGATGCATTATCTCGACCTCCTATTATGATTACCAATATTGACTTAACAAACGATGATTCAAATTCTAATGTGATTGATCTTACTAATGATCCAAAACCGTCTACAAGTTCTAATAATGATTACCTACAAATAAATTATGAACATTTCCTAACTCTTAATACTTCCTTTGATAGTCCTAGATTAAAAACTTCTCCAGATCAATTTTTAAATTTAAAACATAAAAATATATTTATTCCCACATCTTGTATCAATTCGGAACAAGATAATTTATTTAATCAAGCTATTAACTCCTGTTCCCAAACCGATCCATTTTTAGTAAAGAGAAAACAAATAATGATGTCGATTTACTAGTTTCTGATGAAAAACAAAATCTATTCTTCTGTTGTTCTAGATCTGTTTATTTTGAACCTTGGAATTCTGAAAACTATTTTAAATCTTTAATGTCTTGTCTTCAACAGCATGAAATTAAATCCCTTTATGTTCCAAATCTTAAATCAGACCCTACATGTAAATTAGTAGGCAATGAACAATTACGTATTACGTCATATTTAGCTGAAACTTACAATTGTAATATTACAATTTACGAAGGTAACGTAAAACAACCTAAACCAGAAGATATTCCTAAAATCCTTAAAATGTGTCACGATAAACCCCTCTCTGGACATCGAGGTGTAATCGAAACTACTAGAAAAATCCGAAACGAATTTTATTGGAAAGGTATGACCATTGATATAAAGAAATATATCGATGCATGTATTATCTGTCAACGTAATAAGATACAACGAAAAACATTTCAAGCCCCTATGGTTATTACGTCATCATCCACTGAACCATTCGAAAGAGTATCTATGGACTCAGTCTCATACTCTGACATAAGCGATAACATTAACAAGTATGTTCTTACCTTACAGGATGAACTAACAAGGTATGTTCAAGCTTATCCAATTCCCGATAAAGAATAAATAACTGTTGCTAAAAGTTGTTACATTTTTGCCAACACTACGGTGTGCCTAAAAGATTCCATTCCGACCAAGGAACAGAATTTATGAACAATGTAATCAAACAATTAATGAAATTTTTAGGTTCTAATCACACATTCAATACTGCTTATCACCCACAAAAACTAATGGCGCCTTGGAAAGATTCCACGCGACATTACGAGATCATATACATTATGTATCATAGTCGAAAACTAAAAAAATGGGATCAAATTATCCCGTTATGTGTCATAATACCTCTCTAAATAGTAGTACTAACTTCACTCCCCATGAATTACTATTTGGTTATAAACCCCGTCCTTTTTATTCATTAAAACCCATTCCAGACTATACAGCCTGTGACTATATAAAAGATCTGAATGAACGTCTAAGAGTGGCACGAGATTGTGCCTTGCGCAATGTACAGTCAATGAAGGAAAAAGCAAAAGAACGATACGATAGCAAAATTAAAAATACTATAGAATACAAAATAGGAAGTAAAGTTTTATTAAAAGTACCTAATCCTAATAATCTAGATCCTAAATGGGAAGGACCCTATGTAGTTGTAAGAGTAGGATTTAATGAAAATTACGTTATAAGAAGAAACAATAAAAATTATTTAGTTCACGCGAATAGACTTAGACCATACATAGATCAAAATCCAACAATCTAGTATTTTAATTAAATTAATATAAATCAATGAGCCGTATAGTGACCGGCTAAGCTAAAGAATAGTCCTAGTGCAAGTTAAGCATGTCGTAAAAGGCGACTAAATACATCGATTAATTAGAGTAATCCATTCAAATCATTGGAGAAACTCAACTTTTGTTAATCACGGATAAATTATTCTTATCCAACCCTAAACTAAAACGCCGTATAGTGACCGGCATAGCCAAAGAATAGTCCTAATGCAAGTCAAGCAAGTCGTAAAAGCTGACTAAAGACAACGATTAACTAGAGTTATGCATTAAAATCATTGGAAATACTCAACTTTTGTTAATCACGGATATATTGTTTTATACAATCCTAAATCATAAGACAAATTATAATAATCAAATTCTAAATCATTTTATACTAAATCCTTTATATCTTAGGCAAGAAATAAACCCTATTCCTAATTAATATGGTTGTATCCAGATATTTAATAATTGTTTCGATACGTCGAGAAGAAGAAATTCTACGCACATCGCCGTGCCTATGTCGACTCTACGAGGTCCCAATACTTCGTGCATCTCAGAGGACGAAGAAGATGAAGAATATGTTAGTGAAAGTGTTAAACATTCTCCACGTTCTCAAAGATCGGGCACGAATGCCCACTCTTTATTCTAAGGGGGGAGGTGTTATGTAATACCCCTCTACGTACTAGTTATATAAGTTATTCCCTATCTATATTCTAGTTCTAGTGTTACATACTATTTCTGTTACTTATGTTAATCTTATTTACTAGAACCCATATTACATAAGTCTTATTTCCTTAATCTTACATTGTATAAGTTCTCATAAAGATGTTATCCTTATTTGTTAAGTACTATTTACTATAAACATCATTTGTAAAACTATATCCTGTTATTCATAGAAAATATTATTCATCATTTTATAAATAAAAGATCCGTGAGCTTTGTCACGCATCCATTTCTAAATTATCTAAACTCATTAGTTAATAAGTTTACATTGGCTTCAACTGTCCCTTTATATTGAGTATCACAGCCAATAACAAAGATAACCATTTTGTATCTTGACCATAGTGGTCGTTAGTAGACAGTTTAACAGTTTTGTAAAAGAAGTTAGAGTTATAAATAAATTATTTTTTATTTATAAAGTTGTTTAAATCCGCCACATAACACAATGAACATTTTAAATTATATAAAAGATCAGTCGTATTCTGTAGAATTACAAGAAAATTCATCATCTGTTATATGATTTTATAGTATTATTGAAACCATTACGATATGCTATTGAAATTAGCAAACATTATACCTCATTGATTTAGAAGTAATCTACCAAGTGATGTTTGTATCCAAATGTTACGATACCTCGAGAAGAAAAAAAAAATACACACATCGCCGTCCTTAAATCGACTATATGAGGTCTCACTTCATGCTTCTCGAATGATAAAAAAAGATAAATAATATAAATATCTTTAAAAATACTTTTATTAACAATTCATTTGTTAATAATATAACCAGATATATAATGCTAAAGTTGTGGGTGAAAGTGGCCCTGGGAGACAAACTCACACAAGGTGCAATAAAAAGCCATCGAAACAAAAGGGCATGTATGAAGAGGTTGATGAATGTCGAAGAAGCGAAAGAGGTATGTGTATGTATCCTGTTTATGATATCATTAATAATTAAATGTAAACAAAGTTTTCTTAACCTTTGTTACTCATCAATTCCTAAATTATCTTAACTCATTAGTTAATAAGTTTACACCCACTACCAATGTCCTTTATTCTGTCACGTAACATGTATGCATTAAAATTAGAAATTACTGGTAACGATCAGAATTGTGATATAATATAAATAGTCTACATAATATCATAGAATATTATAATACAAAGACATTGCAGCGATATCAATTTGCAAAAAAGACTAATGCAGATCCCATAAAGAATCGTGACAATACTATATTAAACGAATGTTTTAATAGGGATATATGTATGACATTATTCGAATCTCTTGGAAAATGCATTAAAAATGATTGTATAAATGTATTCAGATTAGAATAACATTTCATAAAAAAACAGTAAAAAAAAGTGTTTCGCAAATATCTTAGAGAAAAAACCAAAATCAAATATTGTATAAATGCATACTTATTAGAATAACACATTATATGAATTTTAGACATCTCTAATAATTATATAAAGGCCAAATAACAATTTTATGTATAAATGTATTCGGATTAGAATAGCATTTAATAAAAAAACCTTAAAAAATACTATAAACGATTGTGTCAATATAAATTCATAATATCATTAAAATCTCTTAGAGAAAGAACTAAAAAAATAAAATAGTATAAATGTATTTAGATTACAATAACTTATTATACGTTTCCATGTGAATTTATAACATCCATTGAATATTTTAGAGTTGTATAAAGAACAAAATAACAATTTTATGTGTAAATGTATTCGGATTAAAATAACATTACATAAGAAAGCGTAAAAATACAGTAAATGAGTGTTTCTATCTTAATTCATTATAATAATATAGTGGAAGAGATAGAGATAATAATAATAAAATAATAATAATGGAAATTGGGGCTGTTCCTTGCCATACTGTATCACCATATAGAAAGAAAGAAAGAAAGAAAGAAATACGTTTATTCATCGCAATACAGATACAATTTACACAATTAAGATTAGGATATGCAGCACAACGCGCCCCGACAGGCACCCAACAGTACTCCAGGATATAGCCACGCATAGGATATGGGGTGGCACGGACCATGAATTAATATTAAAATATGGAATTGGCCGCCCCCACATCCACTGCCACATCCCGAGCACCACCAGGCAACCATCGAGGCGCGCTGCACTACAATTCACACCGTAATTCCTGCAGCGATGAACGGGCCCTAAGCTCAGCATGTGTCGCGAGTCACAATAGTTGTATCCGCGACGCTGTTCTTCCGCTAGTACCCAATAAAATAAAATATATATTTTTAAATAAATAATAAATAACAAATATATACTTACATATAACCATACGAATACTTATCTACATAAAACATAAATACAAATATACAAATTGAAATATACAAAACACACAGTAAAATTAGTACATTTCACCCAAAAATGCATTTAAATTATATAAAACAAGGAAGATAAATAAATAAAATAAGATAAGATACTCAATTTGTTGAATATGACCACAATCAAAGCAAACACACCTATGTTTCTTTATTCGTTAGGGCAACGACTTTTGAATCGCTAATAAATATTGCCTGAGTTTGTTTTTAAAAGCATATTTTGATGTTAGAAGACGAAGTGGTGGAGGAATATTATTCCAACACTTCGTTGCCTGATAACGAAAACTGCCGCGAAAGGCTACACATCTGTGATGCTGGGTAATGAAAATTGGTCCTGGTGCACAAATTCTCGGAAGGTATCTTTTATCCCGGGGATACCGGACTAACTTATTCCAAAGATAGCATGGCGTTTCCTTATTCACAACATCGAACATCAAACTTGCCAGATGCAGATCCCTACGAGTGGACATCTTAAGCAGATTAGCATTGTTAATAAATGGAGTTACATGTGAACGAGAGGGAACGTTGAAACAAAACCGTATGCAGGCATTCTGAACTCTCTGGATTATCCGTTGAGTTTTTCCAAATAAACACGGACCATATACGATATCACCATAGTTAAGCCTAGACAAGACTAAGGATTCACATAACTTAACACGCAGATCCACGCATAGAAACTGACGAATTTTATATAAGGTCTTAAGTTTAAAAAAACAGTTTTTCACGACATTGGCCACATGCCTTTCAAAGCGAAGATTTTCGTCAACCAAAATACCCAGGTTCCGCGCCTCGGAGACCCGATCGATAGCTTGACCATTTATAATTATGGCGGGCTCACAAGCGGTAATCCTTTTAACCTGCTTCTTAGAACCCAAAACCATGAATTGCGACTTTTTTGGATTCAAGACTAAACAGTTCTTAGAAGACCAATCAGCCACTCTAAATAAATCCTCATTAATGAGCCCAACAGTATCAACGACATTATCAGGGTGACACGACAAGTATAGTTGTAGATCATCAGCATATATGTGATAAGAACAATGCTTGAGGCAACTAATTATGTCAGCACTATAGACAATGAATAATAGAGGCCCCAGAATAGAACCCTGGGGCACACCTCTATTGACACACTCCAAATCAGACATTTCGGCTCCTCGACCGCTCAAAGAAGACACAACAACTCTTTGAGTACGGAAACTCAAATAGCTATTAAACCAAGCAACAGTAGGCCCATCCAAACCATAATAAGCTAATTTAGATAACAATAAAGAAATATTAATAGAATCAAATGCCCGCGAAAAATCAAGCAGAGTCAAAATAGTACCTTGGCCCAAGTCCTGTGCTGATAGGATATTGTCTATTACATCAAGCAAAGCGGTTGCGGTACCTCGACCCTTCCTGAACCCGGATTGTAACTTAGGAAGTATATTATTATTTTCTAGATACTCATATAATTGGTAATACACAATTTTTTCCAGTATTTTAGATAAATATGGCAAGATACTGATAGGGCGTAGGTCTTTAATTTCAGTGGGAGCATTCGTTTTCGGAATAGGTTTTACGGTTGCGTTTTTCCAGAGGTCAGGAAATGTTGAAGTCTCAATAGATTTATTGACAATGCATTTGATAACTGGCAATAAGTGGGGAAGTGTCAACAGAATCATAGTCATCGTTATGTCATCATCACCTCGAGCATCGGACTTAATGCTAAGAATTGCTTTGGCTATTGTCCGTTCATCGACAGATACCAACTGAAAAACACACCCCGGATCGTGTCTGTGGAATTCATAATAGGTGAGAGTAGACAAGTCCACCTCAACACCACCCGGCACATCCAGAAAACTACCATTAATAATGTTAGGGTCATTCAAATTACCCGGTAAATTAACATCAGCGGGTACAGATATTAATATAGTATCCTTCAGATTACGCCATAGTTTTTTTGAATCATTTAAATTTTTATTAATGTAATGTGTAAAATAGGCACGTTTTTCATTAAATATTGCCTCAGAGACGATGCTTTTATAATTTTTATAGTATGTCTTGTGTACTTCGTTTCTAGACTTGCGGTATTTACCCAAAGCAGTGTCACGTTCTTTCATCATGGTTCTGACAGTACTAGTAAGCCACGGCGCAGGTTTATCTTTAACTAACGTCGTACGCTTCGTAGCATGCTGGTCAAACAGAGGAATTATAAAATTATTGAAGGCAATAATCATGTCATTGACATTTGAACAACCAATGACGTCATCAACATTAAAGGCAGACAAATCTTTATTAAAAGAATCAAGGTTTATGTCCTTTATTGGTCTATAAGTTACAAGTTTAGGGACTGGTCTGTCTTTTATTACACAGAGTTCGGCCATGACCATAGCATGACTGTTTAGAGTAGATATACTATTAACTGAGACACCACGAGCTCTAACATCTGTACAGATAAGATCAATAAGGGTCTCACTATGTTCGGTAAAGTGAGTGGGCTCCTCCACAATTTGCCTAAGGTTAGTATAGTAAAGAAAGTTATTTAACTTGGTCACGTCTGTACCCGAGCGACTCAACAAATTTATATTAAAGTCGCCCAGCAATACGATCTTATCGCAACGTGAAAAGGACAGTACTGACTCGGTGACGGCATCCAAAAAACAATCAATGTTTTGCCATGGCGGACGGTACGCCGTGCCTATAGCAATACGGACTCCACGAACGGTAAGAGTTAGCCACATCTGTTCCGTGGAGGCCGGCGGGTGCGGGGCCACTCGAGCGCCCAGTCCGCTGCGTAGGTAGAACCCGACACCACCACCGCGCCCCCCACGTACGTCGGCCGGGCGCGGCACGTGGCGCAGGCGGTACCCGGGCAGGACGGGCGCTCGGCCCTCGGCGCCGCGCCTCAACCACGTCTCGTTAACGGCGACCAGGTCAGGAGCCAGCCTCAGCACGGCCGCGCAGAAATCGTCGTGCCCAGTCCCCAGCGAACCAGCATTAAACAAGCACAACTTTAAAAATTTGGATTTATTAATTTTTTTGACGACGGATTATTTTCGAACCAAACCAGAATATAATAATTAAGTAGATACTGCAGTTATCTTCAAATAATAATAATATATGATGAAATAAATAGAAGCACAGAGTCAACAAATTTGAGCAGATACAAAATAAATATAGTATAAATGAAATTAAAATAAATATATATCCAGGGTGACATATACATATAGTATTAAGAAAGTACATGAGCCAATAACTGAGCAAATTTAAGGCTAAATATATTATAATGATTACTGTAGGCTGCAGCAAAAACGAGTATGAACAAGAGATATGTATAAACATGACATTTAAAATTAATGCACCACAAAACTTAAATAATCTTTTACACAAATACAGATAAACATGTTCTCGAGCATGTACAACTATTCCTGTACACACCTTCACTAAAGGCCTCTTTATTAAGACAGTAAAACGAAATTTTAATTCATATAATAATAATATACATGTACACGCACTTATACTTATCCACAATGACTGGACAACATTTATAAGCACAATTTTAGGTAAAACTACATTTCCGCTCTTGATATTGTCGTTATGAAATAAAACTAACTTTGAAGAATAAACGCAGTAAAGTAAATCGATTCTAATGTGCAATATTAGGTGTGCCAAAAAATAAGTTTCTTGTCGCGGGATAGACAACTTAACACTGCAATATAACCAATTTATGGTTAATAAACATTTAAGTTTTGATACATACGGTAGTAATAAAATAAACATAAGTAATAAAATTATGTATAAAATTAAATTAGCAACAAAATTTAAAACCAATTGAGGGCATGCTTTTTGTGGCGGAACATGTATTTTTATCACGATACATATCAATAGGCAAAACATTATTGTAATTGAATAGTTAATTAGGCTTTTAAGTATGTGTGTGTCCATGCAATTACTATGCTTTTGCAAAATAGATAAGCTAGTTGGATATATTTTTGTAATGTGCATTTTAAATATAAGAAAAAAGCTAAAGTACAAATAACAAAACAAATAATAAGAAGAATGAAGGATATGAATTTTACATAAAAACCCTATATAATATTTTCTAGATTTTTTTCCGAGGATATAGAAATAACAGGAGACTTCTCGTCCTTTCTTACGAATATACGGCAGTTTTTTGTCCAAACGTAGGCATAACCTTTTTCTGACGCTAGCGACTTCGACTTGTTATACAACGCTTTGTACTCGGGGGTCAGATGATCATTTACATATAACCGTCTAGAATCTCCAGTAAACCCGATGTCCGCCGAAGTGACTCCTCGAGTCCTACGCAGTCCTGAGAAAAGCTGATCTTTCAAATCCCTGCGAGTCAATTTGGCTATGATGGTCTTAGGTCTGCCCGGGACGTGCTTCCGTGACTGCAATCTATTCACAAATTCAATGTCTTGTTTTCCTATCTGGACTCCAGCGTGACTACAGATTTTGATGACGACATCAGGAAGTGATTCGCCAGGCAATTCAGGTACACCAACGACTTGAATGTTCTGCTGACGAGCCCACTGCTGCTGCCAGGAGAGCTGCCCGCGTACCTCGGTCACGTGACACTCAAGCGCTGAAAACCGGCGCTGCAATGCGCTGTGCTCCGTGGTCAGCTTCTGATGATCTTCCTGAAGATTAGAATGAGATTCTTGCAAGCAAGTCAGTTCCTCGTTTAGTGCTTTTAGACTGTCCTTCATCTCCGACGCGATTTTTTGGGTCATTTCGCTAATTATAGAATCCTTTAATTCGGTAAGTTTATTATCCAGCATGGTTTCCAGTTGTTTAAAAAGATTTTCATTTACTTTATCAGATACTGAAGTCATCTGCAAAATTTTGGCAGGTGTGATTGCTTTATTATCCGTTGTACGGTCTTTGGATACGCATGCAGGGCACTTATAGGATTCCCGGTATTTAGCAGACATCTTCCTAAAATTTGTGTCACTTATATTTAGGCAGGCATAGTGATACTTTTTAAAGCAGTGTGAGCATGCAACTTCTACCTGCATTTTAACACTTTCTAGGCATGCATTACAATCATTGGAAGACATGATTAGAGCAAGATAATGCGTGAAATCCTTATCTATGATTTGATACTAAAAATGTAGCTATCAACAATGTGGTTTCGGAACCGGCGGCAGATCTGAGGTCGCGTCCAAACGGGCGTAAACGCCGTGTATTTAGAGGCGCTTGCGCGTTTACACTGTATACTTTTTATCAATAACAAATTTGCATTTATTTTGCTATAAAACTAATAAATTCACAAATTCACTTCACCACATTAGATGCTCCCGGTTTTATTATGTAATAATATCAATTAACAATACCAACTAATTGATTGTAATTAATTTTAAACTCCAAAACAACAAAAATATACGTCTTGCGCACAGCTATAACGTACGCACGTTGATAACGTACTATTATTATTATACATGTAATCTTCAAGACAAGATATTGCTTAATCCAATCTGGCCAGGTATTTTGTTTAGCGTTGTTATTAAGAAAAATTGACTAAACCGAGTGTTCCGATAGGATCCTATGGCGATAAATATATAAATAAAAAATATATATCATTTAAATCTCTTAGGAAAAGAATTATATTTAAAAAATAGTATCAATGTATTCGAATAACATATTATATGTTTCCATGTGAATTAATCCACATGAATATTCGAATCTTCTAGATTTAGATAAAGAACAAAATAACAATTTTGTGTATAAATGTATTCGGATTAGAATAACATTTATAAAAAAGTAATAATTTTACAAAAAAGATGTTTCCATAGAGATTTATTACATTATTAGAATCTCCCAGAGAAAAAAAATCTTCAATATACATTCATAATGTATATTGAAGTTAGTTGTAAAAAATACGAATTTAAAAATATAAGAGTTTGATATGTGACTTTAAATATTTTAATTAATATTACTTAACAAAATATTTGTAAAATATTTCTTATTGACTAAAACATTACATACATTTCATTTTGTTCGTAGTTATCTTTTTTCAACCCGTTTCGCCTTTGTGTCTCAAGTCCGAGATGTGAACTCCTCTCTTATATACTATAGACTCAGCTCCCGCACGGTGAATTGATTTCATTGCTAAGTAGTTTATCTTCTTCATTGTAATAATTGTATCTTCCGAATGCTCTTTCTTCAATCCAGAAACAACTTGGTTTGGTTCTGAAATTAATTATAATACATAGGTAAGTATTCAGAGACGCGGTGGTGGCTCGGTTGTAAGAATGATTTCCTTAAAATCCTACAAAGTTCGATTCAAACCCGGCATGTAACAATGAGAAATACACTTTTATTAGGAACATTTCTCATAGATTTACAAGACCAGCGTTCCCGTGCCTCGAACAGCACGTTAAACCGTCTATCACGGTTCTACTAATACCAACTTGTGTTCGTTAATAAATTGTCATTAAAAACTGACATTAGATCCTCGCCAACCTGTCAGGCCAGCGTGATGAGTGTAGGCCAAATTCTCTGAAAAATATGTTCTGAAAGGCCTATCTCCAACAGTGCAGCACTCCAGGTTATAAGAGTGGGGTGGTCAGAAACCAAATAACGTGGTGGCGCGGTGTAAGAACGCGTACCTTAAATCCTACAAAGGCCGGTTCAAATTCACCCGGCATGTACCAAAGAGAAATACACTTTTCTTACGTACTGCAGTCATAGATTTACAACACCACCGTTCCCGTGCCTCGGAGATCACGTTAAGCCGTCGGTCCCAGTTCCACTAATACCAACTTGTGGAATCGTTAATGAATTGTCATTAAAAAAAAAATGACGTCATATCCTCGCCAAGCCGTCTGGCCAGCGTGGCGAGTGTAGGCCAAATTCTCCAGATATATGTTCTGGAAGGCCCATCTCCAGCAGTGGAGGTCTAGGACGCTGTGTTCTAGGGGCTGTAATGAAAATGAGGCTTTTATTTATTAATTTAATTTATTTATTTAAATTTATAAATACTATTGTGTCCCGACCAGGAATTAAATCCGGTAACTCCACGTCTAAGTCCACGAACTTAACTGCTAGAACACGACGGCTGTATTTATTTATGAAATAAAAATAATAAATTTTACATACTCACTTTTTAACTTCATCTATTTTTAGTTCTTTATTCACTAACATTATTATGTCGTGTATTTATATTTTATTCTTTATAGATATGTCATTAAATTCTGTTAGAGCCATGATCATTTCTATAACTCCACGTTCACTAACACATAGTTTGTTTTTTTCTATTTCCTCTTTACACTTTGCACATAGAATTATTGATAATATGTTAAAGTCAAATAGGTCTATAACGTTATAACTCTCAATTGTAAATGAGGAATAAACTAAAGCATGAATATTTATATAACACAATAAATTGATTATTGTAAACATGACTTTTGTAATAGGTCGTTAGTTAATTATGTTCAAAAAATGTTAATGATATTATGAGAATAGGTTTATGGTCGCCAGAATTGAGTTTTCTTATTCTACCTACTGTATTGTTTGTGAATTGTTAATTGTTAACCTATTGAGACAAATAAATAAATTATTTATTAAGTTAAAAATAAAAAACAATACTTACTTTTTAAATTCCGTTTATTGTTTCTGTTTTATGCAATTGTTATTTCATATCTAATTGTTATTGTACTGATTTTGTTAGTTCTTTTTTTTCATAATAGCTACAGTGAAAATTTGTAAGGCTGATGACATATATTTTTTGTATACATAATATTGTAAAGGCTGTAAATTTTCCCACGAATAAATAACTAAATAAATTTTATTGCGTATACCATTTTTATATTTTGTTCATTTCACCACAAGGAACAATTGACGATTATATATTTTTTTTATAGGACTTAATGCCAGTTCTAAAATTATATACAGATTTTTTCAAGTGGGCCTTAAAGACCAAATCTTAACAAGGAATAGCGAAATATGTTTTATAAGTCTCGGGCTGAATTATATATATTATTATTTACACATTATATTGCGCGGTGATGGCTCGATTGAAAGAACGCGTTCCTTAAACTCTACAAAGGTCGGTTCAAACCCACCTGGCATGTACCAATGAGAAATATACTTTTCTTACGTACATTTGTCATAGATTTACAACATCACCGTTCCCGTGCCTCGGAGAGCACGTTAAGCTGTCGGTCCCGGTTCCGCTAATACCAACTTGTGGAATCGTTAATAAATTGTCAAAATAAACCTCAAATTTTAAAACTGAAAAACACAGTTGACTCTAATCATTCAAGTAGCTATGTGACGTGTACACTGCCCTTGG
The DNA here is from genome assembly GCA_910589645.1 of Tinea semifulvella. Lineage (NCBI taxonomy): Eukaryota > Metazoa > Arthropoda > Insecta > Lepidoptera > Tineidae > Tinea > Tinea semifulvella. The sequence goes on along the minus strand of OU342608.1, from coordinate 8,238,698 downwards.
GTTGCAATTCCAACCTTATAAATTATTGTAAATTTGTGCTTGATATATATGTATTAATTGTAACCTGTTATACCTTAAATAATCAATAAATAAATAAATAAACTATTGGGACAACTTAAGCACTTAATTAAAAGGTAGGTGCAAAATTGTATTAAATATGTCATTATGATATTTTCTAAAAAAAACATTACTAATTCATTTCCAATACAAAGCAATCAATTTCCTGTTTAAAATTGCTAAACGCATTTTTGCAAACTGAGGTGCAAAATGGGAAATTGCGTTAAATTGTAATAGAAACTCGTTTTCCGCAAGTTTCAATCCGATTACAGGCAAATTCAATATTTAAGATTGATTCGCGCAGATGCGTCAAGGGTCTCCAGTCTGCGTCATTTTGAAAAGGGTGCCCGAAATTTTGTACTAACCTAATAAAGTGCAACGTCTTCAACATTTTCCCCTTTAAATGGATCTTATAAAGTTGAAAACTTTTACGTATTATATAAATATTTTAGTGCACATTTCTCCACTGTAGGAGATGGGCCTGCCAGAATATATTTTGTGGAGAATCGGACTATAATCGCCACCCTTTTTTTATACTAGCATAATAAGTGGCGCGCAAGGTCCATGAATCTTAGCAACTGAAGTCAGACACTCATGACTGACATCAGTCCCTAGCACTATGCCGGCTTGACAAGATGCTTCTTCACACTTCGCTTGAAGGACTCCAAGTTATTGGAAAGTGGAAACACAGAGGCTGGAAGAGCATTCCACATCTTTATCGTGCGACAGATGTACGAGTCCCCAAATTTATACTTACGTGAAGGGATGGTGACTAAGGTATGTGGGTGCATATTCTGACCTGTGCGTGTGGGTCGGATGGTTGACGAAGGTTATTTTTTTTATATTATATTAAACTAAAGTTAAACTACACACATCAAAAGTGTCTAGGGATCAACATATATTTTTGCAATAACTTTTCTCCTGATTGATATTCATTAAAATTTTCTTTAAGGATTGATCAAATAAAATGTTTTCGTTTGTCTACAGTAACGATAAACCAAGTCACCTTTGCATTAGTAAAAAAAATTGCCATTTTCCTAATAAAGGGATTTTTGACATTTGAACCACTAACATTAAAGTTCGAAAAAAAGACTGAAATAACAGTTTTTTTTTTAATTTTATTGGGTAACTTAAACAATTAATAATCCGTGTTTCTACCGCGAACACTAACAACACAAGAACATCGGTTTGGCATACTCAAAATGAGTTCATCCAAATCACGCTGTGGAATGGCCGCCCATGTTCGTTGCAACAACAAAAAAAGGTCTTCTTGCGACTGGATACCCTCCATATTCGGCAGAGCTCTTCTCTGAAGAATATCCCATGCATGCTCAATCGGGTTCAAGTCTGGCGACTGAGCAGGCCAGGGCAGGACATTGATGTTAGCTGCGGCGAGAGTCTGTCTTACAACTCTTGCGGTGTGCGGTCGTGCATTATCATGCATTAACTGAAATAAGGGACCGATATGCACTTGTAGAGGAACGATGACGTCTGATACAACCGTCTCAGCATAAATTTGAGCGTTGAGGTTGCCTCTGATCCAAATCAACTCAGTTCTTCCGCCGATCGAAATACCCGCCCATACCATGATGGTTCCACCACTATAAGGATGGACTTCCTGGCAGGATTTTAATCGCTGTTGGCGTCCAGGGGTTCTCCAGTGTCGTATACGTCTTGTATCCGGCCTCATACCAAAACGAGACTCATCAGAAAAGCACACGAAACGCCATTGTTCTTCTGTCCAATTTCTGTGTTCAAGAGCCCATTGATATCGAGTCCTACGATTGTGCATTGCTATAGGTGGTACCCGTAGCGGTCTTCGGGAATGAAGGTTCACTTCATGCAAGCGGTTTCTGACTGTTTGGTCGCTAATTAAGTTCCCTGAAGAGCGATGAAGGCTCACGGCTAACATCATGGCGGTTATTGTTGGAGTTCTTCGAGCTGTGATTTGAATGTATCGGTCTTGTCTCCGTGTGGTGCAGCGATACCGTCCTCCATGGCGCTCAGCCACGGTACCAGTGGTTCGGTAACGTGTCCAAAGTCGACTGATAACACTCTGACTTGTATTCAGAGCTAAAGCCACAGTACGTTGCCGGGAACCAGCTTCTATCATTCCCACGGCTCTGATCATTTCTTCCCTGCTTAAATGACGTCGCCGCTCCATAATAACGTTGGTTTTAATCAGTAGTAGGGAAACAGTAGCACTAATAATGTCTTCAATGCGTCTTATGTTTTTATAGGGAAAATATTGACAGCTGATTTTCATCTTTTACCCGAATTTGATTGACAGTTCCTGTTTTAAATTATGAAATGCACCAAAAAGGATCCATATAAATTTATAAAATCATAAATTTATTACAAAGCCACATCTCAATCACAAGAAATCCGCATAAACATGCTTGATCCCTAGACTTTTTTGATGTGTGTATTTAAATAGAGGTGCGTTCAATTATTTAGCAGACTGTTGATAGATTATCGCATTCAGCGTTCGCGATGCTATTCTCAACAAGATTATGAAGCTGGTGTCGTCACTAGTGACGGCGCAACGCAAAATAAACTGAATATACGTAGACGTAATCCTTGTGACGTCGTTTAAAAACAATATACGATTTCGACAATGTGAACAAATTTTAGAAAGTGACCACGCGATTTGGTCTGTTTAAAGGCTTGTCAATAGCCACCTGAAATGTCGAGACTGAGACTGAGACTGAGACTAGCCCCTTGGCTAGTAAAGTTGCTAAATGAACAGATTTAGAAGATATTAAAAATTATTTTCATTTTGGATAAAACCCAATTAGGACACTTAAAGTGATTTTGAACGAACAAGATTTCTTTCTGAATTTCAGAAAGGCTTTTTGAAGTCTCTTATAAAGCCTACCACACATTAAGCTAATTCATGCATCAAATTTCATATAGTATTATTTTAGGGCTGGCGAAGAAACGGTTTACAACACATAGTTTTTCGTTTTTGATTTAAAAAAAAGATTCAGTATTAATTCTAAATCGTTTTATTTGATACTAAATTTTAACATTTGCAAATTAGCACCGTTCACTTGTTTACACTTGTTTAACCAAGAATTAAAATTTTTAATCACACGCTGATGCATCGATCTGGGAATAGCTTTAATTTTGTCTCTGATTCTTTGCTGTAAACCATCCAAATTGGGTGGCAAAGTATTATAGACTCAACTCTTTAAGTAACCAGGAAAAAATGACAGGAGTTAGTTCTGGGGCTCAATAGTGACCAGTTAATGTCTCCTCGGTGGCTTATCACTCTGTTAAGGAATAACATTTAAAGTGGTTCCAGTTCTTTGAGGTTAATTATCATCATATTTTTTAAGAAGCCCATGAAAAAGGTTTGTAATACCTGCGGTACGTGCAAAGGTCAATGCCCGTTTTTCGCGTGCCCTGGAAACATACTATGACTACCGATTATATTAATGCGAAAGTTGTGTGTAATGAAGGCCGTGGGAGACCTAGACTTCATTATTCATTACAGCCCCTAGAACACAGCGACCTAAACCTCCACTGTTGGAGATGGGCCTTCCAGAACTGAATCTGGAGAATTTGGCCTACACTCGCCACGCTGGCCAGACGGCTTGGCAAGGATATGACGTCAATTTTGAATGACAAATTATTAACGATTCCACAAGTTAGTATTAGTGGTACCGGGACTGACAGCTTAACGTGCTCTCCGAGGCACGGGAACGGTGGCGTTGTAAATCTATGACAAATGTACGTAAGAAAAGTGTATTTCTCATTGGTACATGCCGGGTGGTTTTGAACCGACCTTTGTAGGATTTAAGGAACGCGTTCTTACAACCGAGCCACCACCGCACTTACCTACCACCTAGACTTACCTGTCACCAAATAAGACTGGCTAATTGTGCAGTTAAGAGTCATGTATGAAAAGGTTGATTGGTCTTCAGACAGAAGAGGCTTTGGTAAATGGCTTTTACTCGTAATTCACTTTGCCTACCTCGCAAGAGAACTTGCGTCAAGAAAACTAACTCACAAATCGTTAGAGAATATTTGACATTGTAAATAAAAAAATATATCATCATCATCATCACGACCGATATCCCTTTCGAGGTAGTCAGAAACCGCGCTTATAAAGAAGCGGATTTACATTTAGCCAACTTTACTATAGGCCAGTCATGACAAGTGGCAAGCCCGTCGATGTCTCTAGCGTACCAGACTCGAGATATATCACAAATAAATTAAATAATAATAAAATTTATTTATTTAAATTAATAAATATTATTGTGTCCCGACCAGGAATCGAACCCGGTACCTCCGAGTCGAAATCCACAGACTCAACCGCTAGACCACGGAGGCAGTTTAAATGTAATTAAAAAAATATTTTTTTTTTCTAAAACTGCCTCCGTGATCCTGGACAGTTATTTATGATATTTCTCGAGTTTGGTACGCTAGAGACATCGACGAGCTTGACACTTGTCATGATGTATATAGTAAAGTTGGCTTCATGTGAATCCGCTTCTTGTTTGTGGTGGTTTCTGACCACCCCGTAAACTGATACGGTCGTAATATTATTTTATTTCTCCTTTCTAAAACATACAACAAAACTATGCATCTGACATAATTATATAATTAGTTTTAAGTATAAGATAATACTGACAAGGCCCTTTTACAGCCGCAACAATTTGTCATTATCTTTAGAATAATATAATTATTTTATTTAATGTTTACAATTCATGACAAAGCCTTTTTACAGCCGCAGCTAGAAAATAATTTTAACTAGTTTTATTTAAGTTAATTTTAGGTATCTATACTAATAAATTTTCACAATGCCCCTTTACAGCCGCATTTAAGTTATTTGTTGAATGTAACACTTTCCAGGCACGATAGATATACGAGAATGTAGTAAGTAAATTATATAACATAACACTCGTACCTAATAAAATTATGTACTTAATCATAGACCTAACCAAATTCCGGTGGGAATGTACGGGACAAAATAAAGAATAAAGAAGAATCCAATTTCTTGAAGAAAATATTTTCTAGGTTTTCCATGTGATATTTCAAAGTATTTCTTGTTGGTGACTTTTTTACTATTCAGTTTTTTATAAGCAAATAATTTTATCAGTGTAAAAAAATCTATGTGTAAACCCACCTTAACAGGAAAGGGAAGAGAAAAAATAAATGAATTTGATACTTAAGCCGAGGGAAATTTGCATGATATTACAAGTCGGCCCGTTCCACTATCTCCTCCGTTTACAATGCTAAACGATCCACAACAACAATCTGAATTTCTTGTATACGAATTTACATCTTAATGCATTTTAGTTCTGGATAATATAATACCAATATAATAACGCGTTAAGTAGTCCAACTCTGTTTCTTTAGGCATTGGACTCGTTTAACGAACGAACACTGTCACATTTACTGCTATCAAATATTAGTATAAAAGAGATTGCTAAAACTAGGCTCCAACTTTTTTAGAGCACGCTTAACAAAATATAATTGAAATATCATATATTTTTATTGTTTTTTTTTTTAATTTAATTTCAACATCATATTTACCCCAGCATTAAAATAAAATTTAATTAAATAGTCAATTGTTTTTTTTTTTTTTTTTTGTTCTCCTCTCCCGATGGATGATGAATGAGATGATAGGGAAAGCAAAGGGTCTAGCCCATACAGCCAAGTCTGACGTAATATATCTTTCTTTTTAATGAGTTAATGAGGTCGTCATCAAATTCTAGATGCTGCAGAATTTGATGCTTTTCTTGGAGTCACTCGCGGGATAAAATATGGGAGTTGACAGCGCGGAAAAACCGCAAAAAATAAACTGCAACTTGTGCCCCATATTTATAGTACAATTTATCGTTTTCCATAATTATTCACATTGTAGCACATTCTTAAACAAAATAACATCACTTTTGACCAATAATATCCACAGTAAATTAATTTACAAAACAAAAACTTGCACTTGACATGTCCACGCAAAATAGCGCGAAGAACTTCTCAATTGGTTAAGATTTATGTATGAAATAGTTACACAACACTATTTATACGATTAGGTTCTTTATTATGATCAGGTACTTTATTATAGATAAAACACCGAATTTCAAATTGGCGGGATATAAACTATGTATGTGTATTTTTTTCTAAGAAAAATGGGCATTTACGTTTGGTTGTGAAAATTATGAAATCTAATTAAATGTTTTTTTACATAGAATAGAGAAAATATTTAAGGGAACTGAATCTGTCGATGGTCTGATGTAAATTTTAAAGACAATTTATTTATGACATTGAAGATTCCACAAGTTGGTATAACATTGATGATTCCACAAGTTGGTATGATTAACTTCCTTACCTCAAAACTCGATTTGAGTTCTTGTGCGATACGCACAACCTCCCTCTTCGTTCTGCTTTCAACAATGAACTCAAAATCCCATCCCACTCTTCTAGCAGATATTCAGATTCCTTCGCTGTGTCTGCAGCCCGCCAGTGGAACAAACTACCACTGGCCAGTAGACGGGCACCATCTGTCAATGTTTTTAAACAATTAGTCACTAACTTGTTTCTTGATAAGCAGGAGCACACTGCATCCAGTACACATTGAATATTTGGCATGCAATATGTTTATGTATTTATATATATATATATGTATGTATATGTTCATAATACTTGCATGTAGTTTATGTAATTGCTTGGTATGTAGTGTATTTATAAATTAGACTAATATTATTAGATTGTCGCACCCTGCCCATAATCTCTCACCATCCCAAAGTTTAGTTGTCAGAAAATGCCTAACAGGCATTAAACTCTCCTATGTACCAAATTTTAAGTTTTAGTGCAATAAAGAATTTAAAATAAAATCAAATTGATATAGGCCACGGGTGTTGTAATCGTAAATTATAACAAATGTACGCAAGAAAAGTGTATTTATTTATAATGTCTCCATACCGGGGTACAAACTGCAACCTTTTTGGATTTTAAGCTGCAAAAAATAAAAGTAAAGTATCATCACGATTTTCCCTACCGGAGTGGTCAGAATTATGAATAAGCGGATTCACATTTAGCCAACTTTACTATAGGCCAATCATCACAAGTGGCAAGCTCGTCGATGTCTCTAGCGTACCAAACTCGAGAAATATTACAAATTAATTAAATATTAATAATTTAAATTAATAAATATTATTGTATAAATTAAATTGATTTAATTTATTACAAGAATATTATTATTACTACTGGAACTTATTTTTTTCTGTTATCAGCTATATTATTTTATATATATATATTTTTATGTTTAAAAAATAAATAAAAACTATACAAATTCATGTTTAATTCAAAAGTGATGAAAGCGATGTCCCCTTGCAAATGAAGCGCATAATCGTTTCTTCATACTGTAGATTCAGATATCCAATCATAGACGTGTAACAATTAGGACCGACCCAATACAATTCGTACAATATAATTATTGTTTAAAAATGTCGAATAGAATATTTTATTTATTTAATTTCAAAATTTTAATGCATAAAGCACTAAAGTCAGACTTAATGCTGGTAGCCATTTTCTGACAGCCAAACCTTTGGAACTAATTAGAATAACTATAGGTGCAATTAAACTATAAGTAACACATAACAAAAAAATATGTTACAATTAAATAATAAATATATACTTGGATAATAAACTTACATATATATTTTACATATAAGTAAATATACTAATATAAACATACATATATACAACTGCCTCCGTGGTCTAGCGGTTAAGTCCGTGGATTTAGACTCGGAGGTACCGGGTTCGACTCCTGGTCGGGACACAATAATGTTTTTTAAATTTAAATTATTAATATTTAATTCATTTGTGATATTTCTCGAGTTTGGTACGCTAGAGTCATAGACGAGCTTGCCACTTGTCATGATTGGCCTATAGTAAAGTTGGCTAAATGTTAATCCGCTTATTCATAATTCTGATCACCCCGGTAAGGAAATAGTCGTGATGATACTGTACTATACATACAACTTACAAATTTCGTTTGGAGCTATTTATAAAATGTGAGTTTACCAGATTAATACTCGTGTTTATGGAGAATTTGTCAAATTCAAATTCTTTATTGCATAAAATATCTTAATCTATTATGTTACAATAGTATTTTAGTAATAACAATAATAAATACGTTTATTTGAGAAGTACACTGGTAATACAAAATGAAAAAAAAAAAAAAAATATACAAAATAGGTCTATAGAGGAGTATGGTTAGTTTGCATCATTCAACATTTAGCAGTATTATGCAGTATTATGCAAGCATTATATGGTCTTTCGATCGTCTCTGTTGATTTCGAAGTTAAACACCCAGTGTACCTGCTAAGGATTGGACTTTAGTTAACGTCTCAGCCACTGCACCAAAGTGATGTGTCGCAGCGGTCGGGGGGTGTGCTGATTGTCAATTCAAATAAAGGTATGTATTGTAAGGTGCTAATTAAAATTATTTACAATTTAAAACTACAAATTTAAAATCTCTTGTTTGTATACATAACGGTTTGTGTGAGTGTGTACGAGAGTGTGCTTATGAGGGTGTGTATGGAGGTACGTAGACGTGTGTAAATCTGTATGTGTGTGATGTTATTGTGGTGAGTATAATGTTCATGTTTAATGTTTATTTAATTTATTGTCCTTTAACACTTCAAGCTAAAAACACTTCAAAGTACAATTAGGTTTAAGATCTCTGTCTGAAATAATATATGTCTATGTCCAATTCCGTATTCTTTTTGTGACTAAACGGCTCGAGGCGTCCAATTTGCAGAAAAAAGAATCCCACAAACACACGGTCTTTCGCTCGAGATCACACCATGCACTATTTGAATTTTCTCTACGGGGAGGGTACAAAACATTGACTTATATTTAATACCCTGGCACAACCGAAACCGAACTGTCACCTATAATTAATAAAAAACGACATACTACCTAAATAAAAATAATCAAATTAAATAACTATAAACTAAACATAATAAAAATTATATATATAACTAAAATGTCTTCAAGAGACGACCCATCAGAGATAGTCCCAACAAGACTGGCAAAATTTCCCCTCTGTATAGCGAGGCTAATACGTTGGCAAAAATAATTGCCACCCTTTCTGTATCCAGATTTCTACAGAATCATACTATATCTATGGCTTTAATAATAATAATTTGTTTTTGTGTAATACCTCAAACGCACACATATCACTAACACAATAAGTTTTAAATTATTTATTTTATTTGTCAATACATTATAGCACAAATCACAAAAGGCGGACTTAATGCCCGTAGACAATTTCTGACAGCCAAATGGAATTAATTTGAACAACTGTAGGTGCAAACAAAACGACCCGGTTGTAAGAACGCGTTTCTTAAATCCCACAAAGGTGAGTTGAAACCCCCCCGGCATGTACCAATGAGAAATACACTTTCCTTACGTACATTTACGTACATAGATTTACAACACCACCGTTCCCGTGCCTCGGGGAGCACGATAAGCCGTCTGTCCCGGTTCCACTAATAAATTGACATATCCTTGCCATACCGTCTGACCAACGGTGGCGAGTGTAGGCCAAATTCTATAGATATATATTCTGGAAGGCCCATCTCCAGCAGTGGAGGTCTAGGTCGCTGCGTTCTTAGGGCTGTAATGAAAAAAAAATGAAGTTTAAAAAATAAATAAACATAAGTCAATTGTAGAATCAATTTAAATTTTAACTCACACTTAATACACCCTTATTTGGTGTTTAAGTGGTGTGTTCCAGTCACCCTCTGTTTTGGTGGAATAATAAGTTGGAAGACTAAGGGAAGGTACAACTTCTAGTAAACAAAGATATATTTTTTTTTTTTATTTTGATAAATTTTACGAATTTTTAATGCATTGTCAAAAACAGTCATGAATATGCATTTTTGTTGACGGATTTTAATTTACTGGTGGGTGACCAAATTGATGATTTTTCGGAAATTAAATTTTCTATTGTGTTTTTTTTTTGTTGTTCAGTACGTAAAAATATATACCTACAGCTCAAGATAAGGTAGCAAATGTACTAAGTACTATTACTAATTGCTAAATGTGACGTGTATCACGCAGGATCCTTGGAAGTAGAAAGTAGATACGGTTCGAAGACATTATATAACAATATATACCTAAAGAAAAAGAAGAAAAAGAAAAATCTATTTATTGACAAAAACAAAACTAATTTACAAGCAAAACATATTACAGTGATCTCCACACTCGGCACTACCAGTCATGTGGTGATCTCGTAACTACATAATAAAAAATAGAAGAAAAATAAATAAATAATAATCGCAGGTGTATGCCGACCACAGTACAATCTACATAGTAATACCTAACTGTCTTGTACGGTCACGGGTCAACTGAAGGGACCACGGCCAATGCAACTTGGCTGAAACGTCGGGAAAAATGTCTCTAAGGTAAATCGCGTAAAGTCCCGTTAAAATTATAAAAACTATTATGAATATGCGCGAAAGTTTAAAAAGTGTCATAAATGTCTGTAATAGGTTTACGTGAATAAGGATATTTTGAATTTATCTTTTCTACTTATTCTAAATCGGTCCCGTCCCGTTGTGATAAATTATATCGTTAACGACATTGGTGATGCAACTGTGGGTGCAAGTGTAGTTGTTTATCTGCATTTTATAATGAACAATATAGCGCGTACCGTATCTTCTCCTTTCTTTTAATCTCAGACCGGAACCTTGTCTAAGTAACCAAATACTTTTACACTTAAAACTTTGTTACGTCGATAAGGTTGCAGCGATTTAACATTTGGTAATAAGATATGATATATTAGTTAATTAGGATTTCGACACAGGAATTTGTTATCGAGGTATGGAAGCAAATATTTTATTTTAAACATTTAGGTTTTAATAACTTCAAATAAAATATTTTATATAGCTGGCGAATTTGATCCCAAATGCAATAAATATTTCGACAGGAATTTGTTATTGACGCTTAGGATCAAACATATTATATATTTTTAAGAACATATTTTTTTTATTCACTTTTTGATTGGAATGTTTTATCGTGTTTTAGCTAACGATTTTGATCATAATTATTGATTATCTATATCGTTACGATGTAGTTTTTTTTTAACTAACTTTTATTAACTAGTTAACTTTTATTAACCTTTTAATTAACTAGTTTGTATATAAAGGTGGCCATCAAGTTAGTTTTATGCCGAGGGAACTTTAGGAAAACCTTTTAGAATAACTTTGACGCCGCGTCTAGACTTTGGTCCTATCTTTTAAACCGTTGGTAATAAAATAATAGGTCATGTAAATTCACTCGTAGTAAGAAGCCGACAGCGAAAATTGGCTGAACATGCTCAAATGTGCACACTTTCTTTATCCAATTTGCTCAAAGATCTTGTAAAACATAGAGACCGCATCAAGTACCAACTTTGGTCCGTTGACTGTTCAGTAAAATTATATATAAATAAAATAGATAAGTATAGGTAATATATAGCAGGGGTCGGGCGATCGCGACTATTAGGCCGCGTTCGTTTTATAGCATTTCCAACATTTCGTAGCAACTTTATAAACCAGCGTGAAATATCGTTTTTGTTAAGGAATTCCACTTTAAATATGTTAATGACATGTGTCAAAAAGTAACATAAACAACCCTCCTTTCAACACAGTACTGACATACGAAATTAGCTTTAAATGTTGGTATTTTCATGCTAACATTTCTTAAAACGAACGCGGCCTTAGTCCAGTCGATCGTGGTAATCACCAACTGCTGCACGCATTATCCTTGTATCATTTCTCGTAATTGGTTTCCAACAAGAAATATACAAATTTGAAGAAGTGTGTTGAACAACTGCATTTGTGTTTTGGACGCTCATACGTTGGATTATTTAAGGTTGGCTTTAATTTCTAACTACAAACCTGATTTTGCTAATCTAGCGGAAGATGCTCAGACGTAATGCTCACACCAATATAACTAAGAACAATTTTCAATTTTATGTTTTCCCTCTTAATAATAAAATAACAAATACTACAATACTACATAGTTTCTACCTCCGTGGTGTAAGCGGTTAAATTCGTCGATTTAGATTCGGAGGTACAGAGTTCGATTTCTGGTCAAGACACAATAATTATTATAAATTTAAATAAATAAATCTAACTAATATTTAATTTATTTGTGATATTTCACGAGTTTGGTACGCTAGAGACATCGACGAGTTTGCCACTTGTCATGATTGGCCCATAGTAAAGTTGGCTAAATGTGAATCCGCTTCTTTATAAGCGTGGTTTCTGACCACCCCGGAAGGGAAACGGTCGCGATGATGACTTTTTTACTATATAATTGTGTACTAAACTATGTTGTTTCGTTTGAGATTTCAAGATTTTTTAGTTTTTTGTTTGTTTTCTTTTCCTTTCATTTATCAACATTTATTTATTATTATTAGCTGTAAAGTTTATGCAATTATAAATATGTGGTTAACGTGGTGGGTATTGCATGATCTAATGTATCTTATTATTGTTAAATGTTAAAACCTGTGCAATTCTGTTTGTTGACCCTAATAAAGAAAAATAAAATAAAAAAATAAAAGTATGTAATTTTTTTATGTGATAAGGCAACATCCTGCAAGTGCAAAGCATTTCTCAGCATGCTTACAAACGACAATATTGTAGATTTATGCAACTATTTTTTTGGAAACTTTTTCTCCTGGTTTTGCTACATCCACTAAATTTCAAGATCATTGTTTTCGCTACAACGTCTCAGACATACGCAAAGTGACATTAATCCGCTGAAACTTGAATGCATTCCAGCAGTTAGAATAAACATATCCAATTGCAATGTGGAAACTGCTGGAGACTGCAACATCGTCCAAAATAGAACTAATAAATTAACCAAACATTTCACATACATATCTTCAAAGACCGGCGCAATAACACAATTTATAGAATTTTAATTATTTAACAAAATATTATATACGTTTTGAGTTTTTTTCATGCATATTCTGACGTATCCTTCCATACATCAGTGTTGGTACCAACATGGCATTGTGTATGGCGAGCCGAGCTTTGTCACTGACATTTCGACTGCCGATCAGTGACCCATTATTACTATTTCCCGCGTTCACTCTTCTTTCGACATCCCAATAGTACTTTCCATCCGCAGTGAAAACACTGCCCAGATATATAATTTCATTTACTTGTTCTAGAGTTTCATTACCAATCTTTATCGTCACAGTTGTCATCCTACATCTTTCAAACACTAGTACCTTGGTTTTTCTCGCATTTAAACGGAGTCCTTTTTCTGCACATCCCTCCTTCATTCCTGTAACTCGTGATTGCAGTTGTTGTTCGGGCGGCCTGAAATAATTGTGAAAAAGCCCGGTTCCTAATATTGGTATAAACGTGAACGTAACGTTAACATTGCTGTTGGCACAGGACCATTCTCATTTTCTAAGATGACCTCAATTTAAATAAATCTAACTTGAACGTAATTAAAATGCCAAGTTTAATGTAAAGAGGAATATGTACGATTGTAGTGCTCGCTCTTTAAGATCCAAAGTATTTACTGAAAGCTTCTTAAATATCTTTTTTGCCATTGCAACAAAATATAATATTGGACATAAACTTAAATACAAATACAAGACTTAAAAATATTCTTTACTATTACCTAATGACTCTGACATATTTAGAAACTGAGAATATATTTGACTTCACAAAATAAATCTAATACTTATATATATAATACCGTATATATGTTGAAAGGATGAGCGATGAAAGATTGACGAACCAGATATATAATGCGAAAGTTGTGGGTAAAAGAGGCCCTGGCAGACCGAGACTCACATATCACGATCAAATAAATAAAACACTGACTGAAGGTGCATTAAAAAGTCTTCGTAACCAAAGGGCATGTATGAAGAGGTTAATGAATGTCGACGAAGCGAAAGAGGTATGTCGTGATCGTGTCAAATGGCGCTCAATTGTCTCTGCCTACCCCGCAAGGGATCTGGCGTGAAGATATGTATGTATGTATGTACTTATATAATCTTTCATCAAGTACATACCTACCGTCTTTCATAATTTACATTCTTGAGATTTAATTTATAGGACTAATTATTTATTTATTTACTATAGTTATTCTTTATATTATATATATAGTGTATTTATTAACCATTGATTAATTTCTTAAATTCCATTAATGTTTTTTTATTTTGAATTTATTGTATTTAGAATTTAATTTAATTTGAATTTATGTAAATTTTGGATTTTGTGTAATTGAGACCCCAAAATACCAGCCTTCCTAGTGTAGGTGTCTAACAGAAAAACCTGTACATAGGATTTTATTAGAAATAAACGATTATTATTATTATTGCATATAAATTTCGGCTATATTATGTAGTTTTAAGTATCATCACGACCGTTTCCCTTTCGGGGTGGTCAGAAACCACCCTTATAAAGACGCGGATTCACAATTAGCCAACTTTACTATAGGCCAATCATGACAAGTGGCAAGCTCGTCGATGTCTCTAGCATACCAAACTCGAGAAATATTACAAGTAAACTAAATTTAATTAAATTTATAAGTTTTTATTAATTTAAATTAATAAATATTTTTGGGTTCCGACCAGGAATCGAACCCGGTACGAGTCTAAATCTACGGAATTAACCGCTAGACCACGGAGGCAGTTCTAGTTTTACGTGCTTCGAATGTGCAATTATAGATGGCTTTTTACAAATAAACTAGGGAAACTAAAGAAGACATTAACACAATTATACATTTGGGGCTATTTTTGTACTACTTTTGTTTAATAAATATAAAATACTAGTTGACCCGGCGAACGTCTTAACGCCTGACAGTCAATGAATCGGTCGGTATGCCCCACAAATCAGCTCTGATGCGCGCCATCTATCGAACAACAGTAGTACTATGTCAGAAACCTTCGCCGATGTTCACACAACATATTCCCAAAGTTTCATCCCGATCAGTCAAGTACTTTTGAAATGCATAGGGAATATACATACACACAGACATTCATTTCTATATATATATAGATTTAGATATTCATCCCGCAAGGCATACGGTCATGATGGTAAAGACTAAAGAAAGATTAAGAAATACTATGTATATTACATGTTATTCCCTTTATCATACGTTTAGTATCTGTTAGGAACATGGAATACTACTTAACAGGTGAGTGCTAGCCCGAGGCGGCATTAACGTTTATAGCCCAACACATTAGTCCAGCATTTAAATTCAAATTTAATTAAACTACGATAATGTAGGATACAATAAAGATATGTACGTATATATACGTATCCTTAAGATGGGTTTATGTTAAAAATAATCTAACATATACTTGTAATTGTAATTACTTCAATATATGTCAATGTTCGTGCCGATAAACCCAGTAAAGTGTGTCCTGTAACGGGTACATGTAGGTTACAAAGTTTTATTTGCATTTTAAGAAAGAATAGTATTGTCAATATACGACAATGACATGATGGGTTTTTGTTTTAAAGAAGAAAAAAGGAAGATCGGGGAGCTCGGACCGAGAGGTCTACAGTATTTTTTTTTTTTTTTTTTTTAAGTTCTTCGCGCCATTTTGCGTGGACATGTCAAGTGCAAGTTTTTGTTTTGTAAATTAATTTACTGTGGATATTATTTGTCAAAAGTGGTGTTGTTTTGTTTAATAATGTGCTACAATGTGAATAATTATGGAAAACGATAAATTGGACTTTAAATATGGG
Source organism: Tinea semifulvella (assembly GCA_910589645.1). NCBI lineage: Eukaryota > Metazoa > Arthropoda > Insecta > Lepidoptera > Tineidae > Tinea > Tinea semifulvella. The sequence continues at coordinate 8,222,913 of OU342608.1, read as the reverse complement.
GCACAAGTTGCAGTTTATTTTTTGCGGTTTTCCCGCGCTTTGGACTCCCATATTTTACCCGACGTGTTTGGGCTATAATGCCGCGAGTGACTCCAAGTAAAGCATCAAATTCTGCAGCATCTGGAATTTGATGATCCCAACTCGGTTATGAACATATATTATGCAAATAAATTACGTGTTTAGGGCTGATGTATTCTGTACAATGTCCTTTAAAGACATTAAAAAAAAAAAAATCGACAGTATTTTTATAAATATTCGGCGGCAATAAAGTTTAATGAGCTCACCATAGATGTCGATATTTTCAATGCCAACACTTCGATGGTTAGACGAGCGATGACGAATGGGCACTTCGAGTTTGTGGACTTGTAGTTTGGTCTGGGCAAATTGATTTCTATTGGTTTTAATTGTTATATGTGTTTATATGTTTATTTTTATTTTTTCTCTGTTTGGCAGTTTAGATACATTTCTCAGGTAATATTGTTTTATTTTATCGTATCTATTATTGTTGCTCTTGTCTGCTATTTCTATTATTCTTCTCTAGAGTTTTCTTGCATGCTTTATATTATATCTATCTGTGAATTCTTGTCATCGGCTTTATAGTATTATATTTCTTTCATATACATGTATTTTAGCTGTAAGTTTTCCAAAATAAATAAATAAATTAGGATTAAAATAATAATTAGTTAAAGTCTACCGCGTAATAGTGTCCCACGTAGATAAGTATTTAGTTTTCTACATATGTAATTATTTCTAAAATATAAAGTATAAAAAAAGTTTTATGCATTTTCAATAAAAAAAAAGGAGTCCCGTAGAATCCTCTCCGTAACAATTAAAAGCAACTACATCCAACCGCAGGCGTTGGATAAAATCAGGTAACTGCAAAGGCAGGTTACAGTTCACACGTTTCTGGATCAGGCTCAAATTGCTGTCATACCCAGTCAAGCCGGAATAGTGTTTTTTTTATTTATTTTATTTTATTTTTATTTTATTTATTTGGAATAACAAACAATTGTACAATAAGGATACAATACAAATATAGATTACATAGTACAGGTAATTATACAATTAACACCGTTATCCACAGATAGGATATATAATTATAGAATGTACAAAGTTATAACAAACTAAACATTAAGAAAAAATAAGAAATTGTGAAAAATAATAATAATAATAATTAAAAAGCTTATATAAATTTTAACGTTTCTTTGACCTTATTCTTATACCTACATGCAGATAAAGCAAATATGTCTACATTAGAAAATATATCATTATATGAGCACACAAGACGTCTTAATGGGGCACGAACAGCAGCGTTAGTGCGGGCTGCAGTAGTTACAAAGTGTTAGTGTTAGGGACTGATGTCAGTCATGGGTCTCTGATTCCAGTTGCTAACATTCATGGTTTTTGCTCGTCACTTACCATCAGTGGGCGCAAGTGTGCAGATGTTGTGCTAGTACTAGTAAAATAAAAACTTGCGAACAGTTGCTTAGAGTAGAATACAGAAACAGAATACAGCCCCCACCAGCGACCTTTTTTGGCCGTCCATCTATGGGGGGAGGTATATATATATGTAGGTACCATGGTGAATTTCCAATGCTTTTTATTTTGTATTATTTGTCTTCTTGTACTCTATCTTAGTATGATTCTGGAATCGAGGGCTGCTGCTATTTCGCTATGACCTACATTTTGTATTTTACCGAACCGATTTTGTTAAAAATAAATAATCCTTGAAATTTAGGAATGGATATAGTCAAAATCTAAATGACATATTTACCCGACGGTCATATGTAGTTCTTGTCGCTGGTCACTATATTACACGGGCAATGCCAGGACATTTTTTATTTATAGTAAAGTTTATTATTAATTTTATTATTTAGGTAGCTTTTGAATTATATTTAATGTATAATAATTTACTTGGAATAAAATATTTAATGTTTATATCAGGATAGACATTATTGTTTAGGTCATCTGTGTTATCGACATATTATAGATGAAGGCGAGACAAACAGACATATAGCGTTCACTTCAAAGTTACGACGTTGCTTTAATTATAGTATACTCCTATATATATATATATATATATATATTTATTTATTTCGTATGATTTTTGCTACTTTTTTAATTTCTCTAAGTTGGTAATCTTGGATTGGGGCCTACATGTCAGGCTTAACTGCCTTGTGTGGGACCATCACCAAAATACTTTTGCAAATCCTGTAATAATGTTCCACGATTGTTTGTTAACATATATTGTAAAACCTAAATTGCTAATAAATCATTTGAATTGAGCTTAAGATAGTCTATTTAAAATATACGCATTGAAATTTATGCGACCGCATTGAATTAAAATAAAAGTTAACCAGAGTTCCGCCAAACAAAAAAATCCTGGAACAAAAAATGACAATTAAAATTTGTCGTCTCCGGGGCAAGTAACAAAGAGATTTCTTTAACTGTTCTCAAAGTTGATTTGTTTGACTTCCAAATGGATTGGGAATGAATGGGGAAAGTAACTCTTGAATTAGTGACTTATTGGCTAATATTCATAGACAGTGTTGTGGATAAATAAGGAGAGTAACTCTTAAATTACTGACTTACTAGCATTCATAGACAGTACTCTTGTGGACGAATAAGGAGAGTAACTCTTCAATTACTGACTTATTGGCTAATATTCATAGACAGTGTTCTTGTGGATGAATAAGGAGAGTAACTCTTCAATTACCGACTTGGCTTATATTCATAGACAGTGTTCTTGTGGATGAATAAGGAGAGTAACTCTTGAATTACTGACTTACTGGCATTCAAAGACAGTACTCTTGTAGACGAATAAGGAGAATAACTCTTGAGTTACTGACTTACTGGCATTCATAGACAGTACTCTTGTGGACGAATAAAGAGAGTAACTCTTCAATTACTGACTTATTGGCTAATATTCATAGACAGTGTTCTTGTGGATGAATAAGGAGAGTAACTCTTGAGTTAGTGACTTACTGGCATTCATAGACAGTACTCTTGTGGACGAATAAGGAGAGTAACTCTTTAATTACTGACTTATTGGCTAATATTTATAGACAGTGTTCTTGTGGATGAATAAGGAGACTAACTCTTCAATTACTGACTTATTGGCTAATATTCATAGACAGTGTTCTTGTGGATGAATAAGGAGAGTAACTCTTGAGTTAGTGACTTACCGGCATTCATAGACAGTACTCTTGTGGACGAATAAGGAGAGTAACTCTTCAATTACTGACTTATTGGCTAATATTCATAGACAGTGTTCTTGTGCATGAATAAGGAGAGTAACTCTTGAGTTAGTGGCATTCATAGACAGTACTCTTGAGAACGAATAAGGAGAGTAACTCTTCAATTACTGACTTATTGGCTAATATTCGTATACAGTGCATGAATAAGGAGAGTAACTCTTGAATTACTGACTTACTGGCATTCATAGACAGTACTCTTGTAGACGAATAAGGAGAATAACTCTTGAGTTACTGACTTATTGGCATTCATAGACAGTACTCTTGTGGACGAATAAAGAGAGTAACTCTTCAATTACTGACTTATTGGCTAATATTCATAGACAGTGTTCTTGTGGATGAATAAGGAGAGTAACTCTTGAATTACTGACTTCCTGGCATTCATAGACAGTACTCTTGTGGACGAATAAGAAGAGTAACTCTTCAATTACTGACTTATTGGAGTAACATAAAAGGAATTGCTAATGGTAATACAATGTATTATTAAAAAACTGACTAAGACTAAGTAACAGAATAGGGCTGCAGGTTTCTATAGTACTCGTAAAACTAAGAACCAAAGTCTTTGTTAATTTACAAGTACATTTAAAGTTTGAACCGATAGCTCGTTGTGGATGGGAGCAGCATTAGTCAACCATAATAGCGACCTCGCAACTCCTCAAGTCTAAGTGTTCTTACATAGACAGACTTATAGGGACTTGTGCTCGCCACCAGCCTTAACCCATACGTGCACATGAGAATGCAAATGAGAATGCCTATTTTTCTTAGAGAAATGGGCCCAATAAAATGTTCTCGTGTCATAATGATTTCTTTTTTATAGCATAGCTAATATAGGTATTGTGATTTCATAATCTGTAATTAATTTTATTTATTTTACCCTAGCATAACTACAATTGAAAAAAAAAAAATACGCTAATAATTAAATAGTTTTATCTGTAATAAAGTACCTGATCATAATAAAGAACCTAATCGTATAAATAGTGTTTTCATACATAAATATTAATCAATTGACTATTTAATTAAATAATATTTTAATGCTGGGGTAAAAGAGATGTTTTAATTAAAAAAAAAACACAATTAATTGTTATGATTATTCAAATGTATTTTCTTGAGGCACGCTGCAAAAAAGTTGGGGCCTAGTTTTGGGCAATCTCTTTTATATTATCATTATTACAGCCCCTAGAACCCCATTGCTGGAGATGGGCTTTCCAGAAATTTCTGGAGAATTTGGCCTACACTCGCCACGCTGGCCAGACGGCTTGGCGAGATTCTAATGTCACTTTTCTAATGTCAATTTATTAACGGTTCCACAAGTTGGTATCGTGGACCGACGGGTTAACGTGCTCTCCGAGGCACGGGAACGGTGATGTTTTCACATACAATTTTTAAAAAAGTACTAGAATAAAAAACATCATCGCAATTTCATTATTGTAAAAAAAGGATAAAAATATAAAGATAAACAACAAGTGCTTACAATTGATGACCCACAAATTAGGAATACTACAAGAAATATAATATAATACAGTTTAGAAGTTGCAAGATGACGTTACTAATGTTTTAGGACCACAGCAAAAAAAAAAGGTAATGACAAAACTGTTGTATATGTGTCTATGTCCTTAGAATTCTGTGGCTTTTCGTCTCTATAAATTAAAGTGATTTATTGGAGAAACTCAAGAATTGTCCAAAACTTTTGTCGTTTGCAAAAAGAAACTGATTTCCCTTGCCGACTAATGAACGAGTTTTTGGAGTTTTTGTTTCCACTTTTTCCCATTTTATTCCTCTATATTAAAACCGCTTTAGTAATACTATAGTATAGGCGAAATAAACATACAGTTATATGAATGGACATGGGGTCTCATGTTGTTGTTGTCATTTAATAAAATGATACAACAATATAGCTGGCTCGAGCAAATAAGGAACAGTCACTTTCATTGCACCTATATTTGTTCAAATTTGTCCCCAAGGTTTGGCTGTCAGAGAATGTCTACGGGCATTAAGTCCGCCTTTGTACTATGTGCAATTAAATAAATATTAATATTTATTTATTTAATTTATTTAAAATTATTTATTGCATAGAGTACAAAGTCGAACTTAAAGCCCGAAGTCATTCCCGACAGCCTAATCATAGAAATAATAATAATACTATAATTATAAAAGGTAATTTAATAGGATTAATATATACTTAAATCATATATCTTCATAATATCAATATACTATTAATACACATTAATATATATAAACATACATACGAGTATATGCTACTTACTAACCTGTCAGAAGCTTTTTTAGAAGTGTGAATAGATAAATTTTTCACCACGGTACTGTAACGGGTACCTACGAGTACATAAAGGTTACGGAGTTATATATAAATTTTAATGAAGAATAGTATTGTCATTAATACAACAATAACATAGTCGATTGGTTTTTGTTTTGTAGAAAAACAGAAAATCAGGGGCCGGACTGAGAAGTCAACAGAGAGAGTATTTTTATAAATGTTAGGATTAAAATAATAATTCCGGTTAAAGACAATCTCGTAATAGTGTCCCGCGTAGGAAAGTGTTTAGTTTTTGTAAATTTGTAATTATATCAAAAATATAAAATATGTAATAAAAATAAAAGTTTTTGCGTTTTTATTTAATATAAAGGAGTTTCGTAGAATCCTATCCGTATCAAATAAAAGCAACTACTTATTTATTTATTTAAAAAAAAAATCACAGCTTATTATATTAAACATATAAACAAAGTAGCAATAGTGGAACACTTCATCCAACCGCAGGCGTTAGATAATCCTGTGACTGCAAAGGCAGGTTGCATTACCTAGTTGCTTACCGAATGTTGACTGGTAGATCGTTCCATAAATAAGAATCAACTACTACGAAAGAGTTAGAGACAAATGCAGTATGATGTGAGGGATCAGATAGAAGGGAGTTGTAAGAAGAGCGAAGAAATTTGTCATGGATTGTGTGATTGTGATTTCGGTGGCTTTTTCGCACTTAGTCTCCATTGGACCATTGTGCGTGATCTTTACTCCTTCAGCGGAGCCATCCGATCTCCTCCAGGAAGGCCAGGAGACCCGTTACGTTCCTGCAGACCTCCAGAAGAGTCCTCGCAGTCTGGAGCAACCTCAGTCTAGGCGCACCCACACTGTCGCACTCCATGAGCACATGCGCGGCCGTCTCCTCCTCCGCCATGCATCCTCTACACAGTGGGCTATCTGTAATGTTCAGAGTATGGAGATGTTTGTTAAAGGCACAGTGTCCCGTCAAGACCCCCACCACTATTCGAAGCCTGGCTCTGTCAAGGCCCAGGAGATGTCGTGTGAGGCGCCTGTCTGGTTTGGGAAGGGCCTCCCTGAACTGTCTGCAGTCTGTGGTCGATGCCCACATCTGCTCGTGCAGTTTGTCAGTTCTTTGGCGAAGCCAGCTTCGCATGAATTGGAATGGTAGGGGGATTGTCGGTCCTGGGCCTAGTGAACCACTGTGACCCTTTATCCACTGCAACGTTGTTTTGTTGTCTCTGCACACTGCTTCCAGGGCTAGGTGGCAGTCGAGAATCAGTGCAGAGTTGATGTAATTGCTTTTGAGGGCCAGAAGGACGGCCATACTGTCTGAATGAAATTTGTCATGGAAAGAAGAGAGATAGGCGAAATCATCCTTGAGGTATTTATATTAATATCAAGTGATAAAACTAGAAAAAAAAACAAACTTAACCTTTAAGATACGGAACGAATAGCTTATAGCTCCGAGATGTGCGTAAGATATCGTTAAAGTCAATAACGAAGGCAATTTAGTTTGCTTCGTATCTGAACGAGTCGCACTTAATTAAAAAAGGACATTCTTGATTGGTAAAAATCCAGGTCCTTTAATTGAACAGAAATGGGCTTCATTATCTATCAGATAAGAAATAAAAGTTAAGGTTATTGCTGGCTTCTATATATATATATATATATATAAAGTATTTTAACCTTTAATAAGGCAAAGGGAGATTATTTCCCACCACAGTCATTAAACAAAAAATGTTTTTTTTAATATTAAAAATCAATTCAATGAATGAACGAAACCATAAACCATAGATATGTAGTAGTATTTAAATTTGTCACCTGGCAACACTGCTTGTTTTATGGCAACACTTGAAGTAAATTTTTGATCTCAAAGTGTCGGTAGTCAAATTTTGAGTGACAAAAACAGTCGTTTTTCGATCAAGACAGGGTTTTGGTTAAGAAAAATTCTTGTAAGTAGAATTTAGCTTCATCACGTGATTGTAGATTTATTTTGCGTTTGTTTTCATTGCTTCGTATTTTTTTAATTCTACGGTAGTCATTTACCCTAAAACCACTTCAACTTCTGCATTTAAATCCCTATTAACTCGTGCCTTATTAAGGATTAAACTTTGCTTCTTTCTTGGCAGGTATCTGGTTATGGGATGCGACATGATCTCGTCCAGCGCGGGGATTGTGGCGGTGTTTGCTGAGAACTTTCAGACTGCGTAAATATGCCAATCTAGGTTTAGGTTACTAGTTAACGCTGTTTGTGGTCGAGACGATGCCGATGGGACCATTGAAAAATTCAAAATTCTTTATTGTATAGATTGCTTATTCTAATTACAGTTGTATGTACTTGTCATGATGATGCAATCTGCCCATATTGTGGGCATACAATATGCTTATGTCAATAGATATTTATTTATAATATTTATTTGTATATAGTTCATATTTAATATTGTTCTTGTCAATTTATTGCAATACAATGTTAATGTCAAAATTTGCATGCTAAAAATTATTTTATTGAGTAAAAACAGTTGTCAATAAGAATTTTATTTAACTCAATAGTAAAACGTTTTATAGGTATCTCTCGTATCTCTCTAGGATTTTTATTATATACTCTAATGCACATTATGTGGCAGTTTCTGCTGTAATATTCACTTGCATATCTTGGGTAGATTAGTCGGGTATAATCTCTAGGAACAAATTTGTTACAAGTATTATATTTTTTAAAGAGATTATAATGTTTATTGACAAGTATTCCCATTTCAAGGATATACATTGAAGCCAATGTTAATAATTTTAGCTTTTTAAATAAGGGTCTACATTGAGAACCTCAGCCAACCTGGCCAAGGAGTTGTCCAAACGGCTTACGCAAAAATCTGGAGATATGAAGGCTGTAATTTTTTTCAATCAACGTATTAGACTTGCTATACACGAAAAATGTTAGCCAATCATCGAATCACCGAGAAGTTGGTGAGGTGCTAAACATATCCATTGGCTCGTGCCATTCCATTTTAACCAATGATTTGGGTGTGAGTCCGGTCGCCACGATGTTTGTGCTAAAATTGCTAAATTTCGACCAAAATCGAGAGTTGCGTTAACATTTCTAAGGAGATGTTGGACTAAGTCCGCGACGACCCAAATGTGCTCCAGAGGGTCATTACTGGTGACAAACTACGATTAAGGAGATTAAGACTGCATCGAAGGAGGAATTAAACAAGATTACAAAAAAATGATTTTTAAAAGTGCTGTAAGGATTGGAAAACTCGCTGGCTTAAGTGTATTATATCTGAAAGTAATTACTTTGAACGGGACAAAATATTATGAAAATATATATATTCATGACTAAACAAACACTTTTTTAAGAAATATCAAATTCGTGATACTATTTGAACAGACCTCGTACTTAATAATTTTACATAGGTACATAATAATATGTTATACCTACATACAAATATATCAAACGGTTACGACGACAAATATAAAAGATACCTACATGGTATCCTTGCACAGAACTTTGCAAACCACACACTGAATAAGTCATTCTGAAACACCCTAAATAGAATACACAGAGAATACCAGAATAAAGTCAAAATACATGGACATAAATACTATCAATAAGTACAGACCCTTTTGTGTCTAAACATGAATCCATGTTCAAACCAAATATACTTCTTAAACTTATTATTCTTATTACAGGTCGTTGCTGTCATCGCATAACGCTGTACTTGCTATACCATCTTATTACTCTAGTTTTATGTCCGATTCATTTGCAGTTGTTGCCGCAAATCTGTGGAACAACCTGCCTTTAGATATCCGACGAGCACCCGACAGAATGCTATTTAAAATAATGGTCTTCACACACTTCTTGAATAGTTCCTAACAACTGTAAGTAATAATGTATATATTTATTATAAAACACTGTCATACATATCTTCACGCCAAATCCCTTGCGGGATAGGCAGAGACAATTGAGCGCCACTTGTCGCGATCACGACATTCGCTTCTTCGACATTCATCAACCTCATGCCCTTTTGTTTCGATAGCTTTTTAATGCACCTTCAGCTAATGTTTTAGTTATTTGATTGTGATAGGCAAGTTTTGGTCTGCCAGGGCCTCTTTTACCCACAACTTTCGCATTATATATCCGGTTCGTCAATCTCTCTTCGCTTATCCTTACAACATGCCCTAACCATCGGAGCATGCCTTTCCTTTTTTTAGTACCTATGCTTTCTTTTATACCTACCCTTTTGCGTATTTCGTTATTACGTATCCATCAAAGTTACTCCGCATATCCCACGCAAATAAAATAAATATACCAACTATACAGTATTGTGTATTGTTGTTCCAGTCTGTCTATCGACGTCTATGTTCGGATCTCTTTGGACATGAAAAACCACACACCAATGTCCTACTTGACCGAACTTTTGGTCGGGGTCGGACCGCAACGAGAGCAAAAAGTTACATTCAAGCATCCGAAGCCCCGAGCATAATTAGTACCTATGGGCCAATGATCTTAAAATTAAGTAGATACCTCAATAGCTGAGCAGTTATTAAAGCTGTCATTTAATCCAAAGTTCTAAGTTTTAGAATACACAGACAGTGGGGTTGTCCTGACCGGGATGGGTAATGAGTTTTCGGTTGGTGATGGTGACTACCCGCCGTAAATTTAAGACTCTTATAGGACTTTCGCCGTCGTGACCGGTTTACAGCGCCCATGTGGCTCAGAAATCTAGGATAGTCTACATATAGCTGGACATGTTGCAAACTAAAACTAAATTTGTCTTTGCATTGTCTATGATAGATAACCTTTCACCAAACTCACTAATGTAGGCACGTTGCTCTAATACTTGGAAATATTTCCTAAAAATAAGTACTTAAGCAGTAGGTATCATTGCTTTGAACTAAACCACAATAAAAATCAAAGTGTTTTAGATATAGCGATATATAATAATAGCTTCAGGATATTGTTGGGGCTGCCACGCTACTGTAGTGCGTCCGCAATGTTTGCGCAGGCTCATACAGATGACTTTTTTGCTATAAGACGCAAAACCACTGCATCATTGCTTAACAGAGTGAGGACAAGCACTAACAGTATCCTGAAGATGATATCTGAAAGATATGATTCGCTGTGCATTGGCTGCTTCGTGCGGCTGCTGGTCTGGCGGGAGTGAGGTGCATCCTGTCAGACTGGTGGGGGGCGGAGTGGTTACTGCACGGACATATTGTTAATATTGCCATATTTTATTTTCTTTTACTTTTATTTTCATTTTTATATTAACATTAGTTGTAAGGATTTTGTAACTAACAAGTGAGCCTAGTTGCTTTAAATAAACGTATATTATTATTATTATTATTAACGACTATAAAGTATTCATTACATTTTTACTTTTATGTAAGAATTCTAATATAATAATATAATAAACTTAAAAATTTAGTTGGCTTATAAAATTAAACAGCCTCTTTAAAAAAAACATGGGTTGACAACCCCTCTATGGATAACTAATCAAATTTAGGAGCGTACAAGTGCTGAGCAACTGATTATTAATTAAATTTTGTACTTAACGCGGTATCTATAGTTTTAAGATGTTTGGTACGAGCATGCACACGCTTCGTTAGGCTATGCCTTCCTCTGTCTCAGTGATGACAAGCGAACTGCTTTTTGAGGGTAGGTAAAAACAAATATTAAATTTTACTTGTATTTTAGACATCGAGTAAGTCGTCCTTTAGTTTATGTATGTCCAGTTCCTACAATACATATACTGTTAGACCTCCACTACTAAAGATAAGCCTACATTTATTTTTGATTTGTCATTGATTTTAGCGATGGTGTGATGTCAATTCATTCATTCATTACAGCCCCTAGAACACAGCGACCTAGACCTCCACTGTTGAAGATTAGCCTTCCAGACCTAAATCTGGATCTAATGTCATTTTTTTATGACAATTTATTAACGATCCCACGTATTAGTAGAACCGGGACCGACGGCCTAACGTACTCTCCGATGCACATGTCAATATTATATCAATTTTTAACGGTTTTACAAATTAGTTATCCCATTTGCAGTCGAAAATATGGTATCGTCATCTGAGGAGGCTCTGGCTTTCTCCCATGAGTTTGGGGAGTAATCCTTACAGTAGAGAGTTATTTTTATCCCACAATCCATAAAATTTAAAGATTTTTAAATTTGAGTGTATTTTGAAAATGTGTATTATTACTAGGAAATAAAATTACAGTTATAACAAAAAGTACAATAAAACACCTAGACCTCCAATGGGCGTTCTTACACCGAGCAACTAACACTATTCATACTAAATAATTGTATTATTTTTTTCTGAATTATAAATGTGGGTACTTCATTAACAAATGAAACCCTTAACGTTTTCAGAAAATCTTTTAACACATCATGACAAACCTAATTTAACATATCCTTCTTCTATGCAGGGTTGCCATCTAAATAACTGAGACTTAAAATATGGTTTAGATTATTATTTTTTCTGGCTGACATCAGTCCCCAAAACCATGCCGGCTTGATTAGACATGACAGCAATTGGAGTGGGGTGCAGAGTTAGAAGGAGAGAATAAATATTAAACTAAATGCAAAGGATGCTATACCTTTCACTGGGTATAACATATGTCATATTAAAAAAGTAATGAAAATAAATAAATATACATTTACATGTCAGTTACGTACATAAAATATATATTTATAAACATACATAAATATTTACATAAATAATACTCTAAATATGAATACATACACTAATAATAATAATCCACGTTATGTCATCAGTACAGCCCCGTCCCATCAGAATACAGCGTCCTAGACCTCCACTGCTGAAGATGGGCCTTCCAGAACATATATCTGGAGAATTTGGCCTACACTCAACATGCTGGCCAGACGGCTTGGCGAGGATATGATGTCAATTTTTAATGACAATTTATTAACGATTCCACAAGTTGGTATTAGTGGAACCGGGACCGACAGCTTCACCTGCTCATGTTATGTATATAAATTAAATATCATTTTGCTTTTTAAGAGAGTAAGAAGATAGAAAATGTTTAAATTGTTATAAAAAATTGATATCAGACCCTCGTGAACCCTTCTGGCCAGCGTCGCGATTGTAGATCAAATACCAAAAGATTTTTTTAAAACCCTACAGTGAAGTTCTAGGACTCTGGGGCTGTGATGATAAAAAAATATATGTTGTGTTCTCGACTAGAAATAGAACCCAGAATGCAGTATGTAAATCTACGGCCTTAACCGTGAGCATATTGTTTTTTTTATTAAATAGGTGTCTGAAATGTTAACAGTAACATTGGGGCAATATTAGGACAACAATACAGTAGATTGTTTGTTTAAAGTTTTCAACCCTAAAGTACACTTCGTGTTACCTTACCCATAAGCCAGCTCTCACCACCAGCGTGTGGGGTTCCTAAACACCCCCTTGCTAAGCTGCGGGGTGACTTAAGCCTCTTGACTCTCCACCCTTAATGAAATGAAGACGACACCCAAAGACGTATACATGGTACGTGTATATGTTACTTTCTTATATTGAATTTTTATTGTTTGACTCGGGAGGTCTGGTTGAGCCTCTAATAGTCAAAGTCAAAATATCTTCATACACGTTAACCTACACTCGCCATACACAATGCCATGTTGGTACCAACCTGATGTATGGAAGCGAGACGTGGATACGTCAGAATACGCATGACAGTAGGGTTAATGCAGTAGAAATGAGGTCGTTGCGCCGGATATGCGGCGGCGTCACATTGGCGGATCGCATACGTAACGTCGAAATACGGAAAAGGGTTGGTATAAAAGAAAGCATAGGGACAAAAATAAGAAAATGGTTCGGGCATGTTGAAAGAACGAGCAAAGAAAGATTGACGAACCCGATATATAATGCGAAAGTTGTAGGTGAAAGAGGCCCTGGCAGACCGAGACTCACATATCACGATCAAATAAATAAAACACTGACTGAAGGTGCATTAAAAAGAAGGTCATGTATGAAGAGGTTAATAAACGTCGACGAAGCGAAAGAGGTATGTCGTTATCGTGTCAAGTGGCGCCTACTCTGCCTACCCTGCAAGGGATCTGGCGTGAAGATGTGTGTGTGTACGTTAACCTATTACAGACATTTATGAAACGTCATTAATTATATTAGTTTGAATGATTCTACTACTGCTAGTGGAAGACTTAGCAACAAAGTGGTCGAAAGAGTTTTAGCAGCTTAGCAGATTCCAGTGACCTGTTAATATTTTTACTGACTGAGAAATGAATATGAGAGGAAAAATTTGCTATATCAGATTTTCAAAATTTAACATATACAGAATTACACCACTATTATTATTATTAAATAATCGATTAATAACCTATTAGGCTATGAGAACCTATGAGATTATAATACAATAGGCACGTCAGAATTAAGATAGACCACTGCCCATGCAACCGAAGGCCTACAAAACGCAAAAATCAAAAAAATGGGACAGATCCTTTACCTTCCTTTTTTTCCTTTCCATCCATTCATTATCCATCGGCACAAGATAAAAAAGAACGAATCCTTCGCGCCATTTTGCGTGGACATGTCAAGTTTTTGTTTTGTAAATTAATTTACTGTGGATATTGTTAGTCAATAATGGTGTTGTTTTGTTTAATAATTTGCTACTATGTGAATAATTATAAAAACGATAAATTTAACTTTAAATATGGGGCACAAGTTGCAGTTTATTTTATGCGGTTTGCCCGCGTTGTGAACTCCCGAAGTGTTTGAGCTATAATGCCGCAAGTGACTCTAAGAAAAGCATCAAATTCTGCAGCATTTGCAATTTGATGATGACCTTATTAACTCATAAAAAAGAAAGATATATTACGTCAGACTTGGCTGTATGGGCTAGACCCTTTGCCTTCCCTATCACCTCATTCATCATCCATCGGAAGAAGAGAACACAACAACAACAAAAACAACTTACATTTATAATAATACACATGCATATTTGTAACGCAAAAGTATCATTCTAGTGATACTTGCGTTTGTCAGGCACTTTGAGGCCTCCGGGTCAACAATATATATATTTAATGGACTATCCCTATTTATATGTCCACAACTACCAGTTTACATGTTCTCGCTGTAGCAGACAGCAAATTTCATGAGTGGGCTTGTTGCTAATTTTGTGAAACACGTTCATGTTCTACACAAAACCAAAGTGTTTTGTACATTTCGACTAAGTACTTACGTCTCGCAGACTTACAATTTCAAGTTGGGCAACAAAAATAGTAGTATAATGATGGTGGCAATTTTCCCAGTCTGCCGGGGCGCAAGGTCACATATCGTGCTAGTATAGAAAGAAAAAAATCAACAAGTTCCGTATCTATCCTCGCCGTTCAACATGTCCTCGGCATACTACGGTTAAAACGGTGTACGACTTAGGAATCGGGTTGCTAATGTAAAAATAAATAAATAAATCTACTGGTTTGGCCAAACCTATAAATTCGTAGGATGGAATTTAAATTTACCGCATAATGCATTCGAAGTGTCACTTGCATACACGCTTACCAATTTGGTAATAATAATAATATAGAATGTTCCATTTCCCTATTCCCATCTCGCTCTCTCTCCTATCCGCTCCGCTATACCCTTTTCCTTCATACTCACGAAGACGACTGAGAGCCGCCGAAGACCGCCATTAGTGTTCGTCGACTCGCTGAATCGACAAGTTGTGAAGCCCGCACCGCCTTTTTGGATAATAAACGCTAATTAACTAAATATTATAATTGTGGTGACTCGTGCCCTGGGTCTGTGTTTGTGTTTCTAGCAGTTTAAACTATCGGTTTCCCGGCTGATTGAGCCGAAAAAACCCCGAGACTTCTGGACTGCTCTCGCGTCTGTATATCATCATCGCCGTGAGTACAATGAGATTTATATATGTATATTAACATCATTGCGTGAGTACCTTTCTCTTCCTCCTTTCTTGGATACTTTCCCTCGCTCCGCGTTTTAGATATTATTCTTTGTCATAGGGAATCGTGTATGCAAGAGTTGGCTCTAGAAGACATTATTTATTCAATTCTGGTGGCCAGCCAGCCATCTTAATACAGTCCACTTAATCGCCAGACCATCTACAATAAAATACCTACTCACTAATATAAATAATATTAAATTAATAAAATACAAATCTAAAAGTAATATTACGACGCCTGCCAAAGATAATTGTCTATGAATTAACATAACATGCGTCTGCGCTGTGTTTTAAAAAAGAAACAAAAAGGCGGACGAGCTGTCAAATCGGCTTGGGGAATTATAGGGGAAAAAACATCGCTAGTTGTATAAATTACTTCTAAATCTTGATAGAGGTCCCGTTGGGGTGAGTTGTCATAATCTGGTAATAATATTATAAGCTGTACTGCTCTGTGCTTCAGCTGCACTGGGGGGGTTCTGGGTTAGGTGTAGCTGGTCTTCACGTCTTGCCAGGCTAAAACCTGGAGTATTCTCCATTCCAGGACCCTACTTTCTACAAATCGTTCGATCTGTAGAGAAGGAAACGCTCCAGAGACCGCTCACAACCACCCACGACTCCAAACCAAAGAAGTTCGGTGGAGGGGTTCAAGGCGAGGCTGGAAAAGACTAAGACTACCAGGCTAGTTATTTCCCTAAACCCATCAGGTCAAACATCGTCCGGGCTGTTCAATAATAGGCTATTTACAGATATCAGTTTTAAAAGCTAGTTTTATTGAACCCCTACACTAGTCTGTCGCAACTCCTACGCGACGACGCGACGCTTATAATTGAAATTTTAAATTTTACCTGTTGTTTAATTTATTTATAAGAAGCTGTTTTATCTGGCGTTTTCGACAATTTTAATGTAATTAATTAATTTTAATATAATATAATTTAATTAATTACGATGGGCCCATGGGGACCGTCAGTGAGGCGCTCGGCCAAGGAGTTGTCAAGGCGGCTGACAGAAAGGTCTGGAGACAGGAAGGCTGGCAATTATTTTTGCCAACGTATTACCCTCGCTATACAGAGGGGAAATGTTGCCAGTCTTCTTGGAACTATCTCGGATGGGACGTCTCTAGAGGACATTTTTTATTTATAGGTTAGTTTATTTTTAATTTTATTATTTAGGTAGTTTTTAATTTATATTTAATGTACTTTTAATTTTAATAACTTCGAATAAATAATTTACTAACTAATAAAAATATAATTATTTTTTCCCACACACGATGGACCCGGCACGGTCGATCCAAGGAATATTTAGAAATTTGTCACCACCGTTCTCGTGCACGTTATATTCCGGTTTGAGTGATATTAACTTGTGGTGGAGTGGTTAATAAATTGTTATTAAAATTTTCATCAGACCCTCCCTCGCCAACTTGCCTGGTCAGCAGACAAAATTCTCCAGAAATTAGCACGACATGCGACCTAGCTCCCACCTGATAGTAAACGGCGCGCAAGTGTTAGGACTAATTTCTCAAATTAAACCAGTCTTCAATGTTGTATGATTTATTTCCATTTCCAATAATTATTTACAACCTTCACTATTTTAAAGGCGCGCAACGACCGACTCGTCTGCTGTGTTCTTGTAATCTGGCGCGATATGATTCGCGCCATTCATTAAAGCGACTCGTAACATCGTTATTGAACCAATCAGAAATCAGCACACGACGACGTTCGTACACAACGCCACCTACTTTACAAAACCATATTGCTAATCATTCTTAACTTATGTTTAAACACTGAGATAATAATGTAATAATAACTAGGTTACATTAAAAGATAACACAAGGTCCATGAATGTTAGCAACTGGAAACAGACACTTTAATCAGTCCCTAACACTATGCCGGCTTGACTAGGTGCTTTTTCACACGTCGCTTGAAGGACTCCAGGTTATAGGAAATTCCCCAAACCATACGCGAAGGGATTGTGACTACAGTACGAGTTTGTGGGTGCATTTTATGACCTGTGCGTGTGGTTCGTTTGCGGAATGGAGAGGTAAGGATTAGGTTATAGAGCTCCTCAGAGTACTCACCATAGTATAGTCGGTAGAACACGCTCAGAGAAGCGTCATCGTGGTCTAGGACTCGGTGTACTGTGATGTGAAATATTTTTAAAAACTTTTCCCTTACCAGCAGACAAGCGTGGAGTCACGTATTGCACTTTGAATAGCAAAGATATGAAAACATATAAGACCATTGTGAGCTTAGATATTATTATATCATTATTTGCTCTTAGAATTTCTAAGAAATACTCTTTACCTAGATAGGCAGTAGTCTGTTTTATTTAGCCACACTTGCTTTACATTGACAAATAAAACCTACAGCTCACCGCGTTAACTCAATATATTGACAGCTGCCAAAAACCGATAATAAAGCTGGCACACAATAAAGAGTGTTGCCAGGTTTAATAGTTTGCCCTTAAAATTAGGAAAACAACAATTAAGAGAGAACAATTTTAATATAGGTTGGACCATGATTTTGCACATTTAATGCATAAATATAAACTAACAATATTTTTTTTTATCATTTATTAAACTTTTATTGATTTAAAAATATATATTATTTTAAACATGTGCTGTGCTGTGTGACTTGTTGTTGGCACCTGCAATCGACAAACTTTGGAAAACTCGCTGATATACCTGTGAAGGTTAGTGGCCATCTCCTTGTGGATGTTTTCTTTTAATTGAGGTAGCTCTTGGGACCAGAGCTGCCGAACGCTTACTCGTAGATGATTATGGATCGATGCTTACAGAATTTTCAACTTCCCGAATGTTCTCAAAAATTCTTCTTGAACGTGTCCGTCCTGCTTGTTTAATATTAGTTGTCTTGACCCAAGCTTTGATAAAATTAACACTTGAACACTGACTGATCTCGTTAAACTGATGAATTGTTTTTATAATATTGTCTAACACAAAAAGCACGCTGTTGTCCTGTGAAGCGTTCCATTGTGACTAAACCCGTACTCCGAAACGTTTCCTCGACGGCTTCTCGACTCAGCCATTCCATCAACCTATCAAACATGTACCCTCGAAATCAGCATTCTTATATGTAAACTATCCAAACCTCGAAAGGCATAAATATTACAATCTAAATATTTCAGGAAAGAAAAGTTTTTTTCTGGCAAACATTGAAGATCGCGTTCCTGTACTCTAAATATTAATTTAGTCAGAATTACTGCATGCTCTAGCACTTTTAACATTCATAAGTCTGTCTCTTTTATATATTTATCACAAAAATAATTTTTAATTATGGAACGAAATCAGATTTGTATTATTTAAAATTACAAAAAAGTAAGTCATTAAACCATTTATTAATAATAAATTGAAGTTTAAATAATATAAGTATTGGCCGAAAATAAGAAAAACACGCTTCAAGGAACTTTAAATTGTTTTGCGATGTACGAGTACCTTGATTTTGTCATCTTTATTCCTCAAACGTTGAGAAAACGTCTAGGATTTAACTTACTAAAATACTGTTTGCAAAAAAAAACTATAGGTACTTGAGATCACTCTGGGCCTTTTACTAATGATGAATGAGCGCTCTTCATAATGTGGTACATCACTTTCAGCTTCATAGGTGATTGGGCGTAAATGGCGTATTAACCAAATTTAAATTAGTCGTACGATTTCTCTGAAACTTGCATTAATGATGCATAATGAACCTATTTACCCAGTTCGCTTAAAAGTGCCTAATATAATGATTTTTAATTTTTTTTAAAGGACTTTTTAATTTGGTTGGGTTGTCTTGGCAGAAATCTTATTGCCGCGTCACACCGGTAAATGTTAACCCACCTTGTATAGTATTTACTGTTAAAGAAACAGAATTCTGCCGCGAGAATATGAAACATGCTATCTAGTATGAAATTATTTATTTATGTGGAAAAATAATGAGGTATACAAATAGATTGCAAGAGTATCTTCGGCTTTTATACACAATTTTCTGCCGATATTTTACTAAGAGCTTCGCTCTTCTTTGTTATGAGTTAGGAGACATAAATATGTAAAGTAATGCACTTATGTTTTATGACTGGCTCTACATTTTATTTATTTATTTTTAAAAATGTCCATACGTCATGACATGTTTAATGAACATGTTATGTTTGGTGGTAGGCGGACTGATAGTGGTAATTTGCCCAATCTGCAAAGTAAAGTGTATCCACACATTTCGGGATAAGGCTCGAATTGCCGCCATGCCCAGTCAAGCCGGCATAGTGTTAGGGACTTATTTCAATCATGATTGTCTGGTTCCAGTTGCTAATATTCATGGACCTAGCGTGCCACTTACTATCATGTCGCATGTCGTGCTAGTATATAAAAAAGTAGACAGCATGAGCACAGGTCGTTTCCCAAGACACTCCAGCCTCAAAGAAAGAAAGAAAGAAGAAAGAAAAAACGTTTATTTGTCACAAAAAAAACACAAGCAGTAAAAAATAAGAATAATTATACAACAAACAAGATAGTGTGGTGACAAATAGGGAATCAGCTCAGCAATAAGCTGCAACACTCGGTCACAGCGCTGATTTTCAGCTGATCCCTCACAATTTTGACATTTACATTGTAGGTATTCCAAGTCACTCACGTCATTGCTTGCCACTTGTCATGACTGGCCTATAGTAAAGTTGGCTAATTGTGAATACGCTTTATAAGAGTGATTTCTGACTAACCCGGAAGGCAAACGGTCGTGATGATACTTTTCTACCAAAAAGAAAAAACAAGCCCAAGGGTTCCGTCGCCGAAGAGTTTGATAACTGCTAACTGCATCATTGACATATATTTTATCACATAGCGACTTTAACAGTCCGGACCCATTAAAAACCTAGACAGGTTCAAATCCCAACAATCGTGCAGTCGGGTAAAAGATATTTTTGTGTTAGATTTTATTTTGCCTGTTGTTAGACCGGGTTGTTATCAGGTCTTTGTACTACTTGATATTTTCTTCCTATTCTATAATGCAGCCGGAAGAAAATTGCATGACGGAAATCTCGGAAGCTCTTACTCCGTCGAGGGCGCATAGAGGGGAGCAGGTTTTCACCAAATATCATCATAAATGCCTCACTTATGGTTTTTCTTGATTTAAATTTACATATGATTTAGCTGAAAGCAAGCGATGTTTATATTTTTTTATACTATGTCCCAACTAATATTATAGAAGCTACAGTTACGAAATAATAATTTGGCAGAATAATTATGTATTTGAATGTTAACTGTCTCCGTAGTCTAGCGGTCGATTCCTGGTCGGGACACAAAACTATTTATTAATGTATTTAATTTATTTGTGACATTTCTCCAGTTTGGTACGCTGGAGACACGACGAGCTTGCCACTTGACATGATTGGCCTATAGTAAAGTTGGCTAAATGTGAATCCGCGTGGTTTCTGACCACCCCGAAAGGGAAACGGTCGTGTTGATACTTTACTTTTTTTAATGTTATGTAATAACGATAAATAACTATTTATTTTAAACAATATGAGTTTAATTAAATACTAAATTAACATTATTTGGTTGGTTCAAAGTTGTCTATCTTTCGTCACGACAAATCTCTTCGTTCTTCTACACCTAACTTCTTTTCGTCTTCTTGCATCATTCTGGATTTGTTTCAAATTCTTTTGCAGTCATCGTCACTAATTAACGTAACAATCTCCCTATTTTGTATTTATTGTTTAATATTTGCTATATCACATATTTACACAAATGTAAACAATCTAGACAATAAAAAAAAAAAAAATCGAAAATCGGAATTATTCGAATCGAACAGTCCGTAATGTCGAGGAACGCAAAACCATTCTAAAATTCGCCGCCCGCCCTAATGCGGTTATATTCTCAAAATTGTCATTTGAATTAAGATATAATCTCATTAAAACGCCTCTAAACGACGAGGGTGATTGATGCGACATAAGGCATGGGCACACGAGATGCGTAGGTGCAAGATTAGTTCTATGCGACAGACGTAACATACTGGTGTTGTCTAACAGAAACGCTAACCTACCTACCTTAAATATCTCCTATCTTCCTTCATTCATTCAATGATTACAGCCCCTAGAACACAGCATCTTAGACCTCCACTGTTGGAGATGGGCATGCAGAACATATATCTGGAGAATTTGGCCCATACTTGCCACGCTGGCCAGATGGATTGCGATGCGATGGATCTGATGTCAATTTTTAATGACAATTTGTTAACGATTCCAAAAGTTGGTATTAGTGGAACCGGGACCGACAGCTTAACGTGCTTTCCGAAACACGGAAACGGTGGATGTAAATCTATAACAAATGTACGTAAGAAAAGTGGATTTCTCATTGGTACATGCCGAGGCGGCTTATGTTCCTATAACCAAGCCTATCTTTTTACTTTCTTAAAAAGCAATTGATATTTAAATTCTATACATGACATGGATTATTATTATTAGTGTATATAATATTACTATTATTTAAGTAATAATTTGTATGTAAATATTTATGTATGTTTATAAGTATATTTTATGTATGTAACTGACATATGTATTTATTTATTTTTTCATTAATTTTTAATATGAATTTCTTTAAGTACCTAGTGGAAGCAATAGGTGTGTAGTGGCAGGTATAACAACATGCATTTAGTTAAATATTTATTTTATATAAAATTTAAATATTTAACTCTGTACCCCACAATTTCATATGTCGTTCTTTCAAAGGTTAGCTGTTAGAGAATACCTACAATAAGTTCGTCTATATCTTTTATTTTATTTTAGTGCAATATAGTTTTTTTTACTTTACTGTACTTAACAGACATCACACCGCCGCGCTGGGCGTGATTTACTTAAATCTTTAGATAATATGTTCTGAAAGGTTAGCATTGGAGTTCTGGAATGCTGTGCTACAAAAAAATAAATCACAATAAAATTTAATGAAATAGAATTTATAGCAAGCGGTATAATCTCTTTAGCCCTATTTTTCAACTCAATGAGACGCCCAACGTCACATTAACGTTTTCATGTTCGCATCCCGTGTGCCCTCGTCTTTATTTGTACGTCAGCGGAATAAAATGTAATTAGTAGTTTTGCAAGTAATCATGTCTTTAATTTTTGGGTATCTCAATATTGGATGTTTATTACGCAAAAGGGTGGGTATGAAAGAAAACATAGGGACAAAAATAAGGAAAGGTATGCTGCGATGAAGGCATGTTGAAAGGATGAATGAAGAGAGATTGACGAACCAGATGCGAAAGTTGTTGGTCCCGAAAGAGGCCCTGGCAGACAAAGACTCACATATTACGACCAAATAAATAAAACAATAGCTGAAGGTGCGTTGAAAAGCCATCGAAACAAAAGGGCATGTATGAAGAGGTTAATAAATGTTGAAGAAGCGAAAGAGGTATGTCGTGACCGTGACAAGTGGCGCTCAATTGTCTCTTTCTAACCCGCAAGGGATTTGGCGTGAAGATGCGTACATAGGTATACGTTTAATAAAAGCAACGAAAAAAAAAAAAAAAAAAACGAGTTTTACTTGTTAGTTACACAATCCTCGCAGTTATAGTTAATAAAAAAGACTGTTAAAGTCGCTATGTAATACAATATATAAAACTATTTCAATGGTGTAGTTAAGCGGTTATGTATTCCAAATGTTAAATAAATAAATAAATAAAATTGTTGGCGACGGAACCCTAGACCTTGTTTTTTTTCTTTTCAGTTTTTACATTAAGATATTTTTACGTAGGTCTGTTTTTTAATTAATTAGCCCTTATTTATATATTTATTTACGAACATTATATTATAATATACCTAAAGTATCATCACGACCGTTACCCTTTCGGGGTGGTCAGAAACTTTACTATAGCCCAATCATGACAAGTGGCAAGCTCGTCGATGTCTCCAGCGTACCAAACTCGAGAAAAATCACAAATAAATTAAATATTAATTAAAAGTATTATTTATATTAATAAATATTTTTGTGTCCCGACCGAGTCTAAATCCACGGACTTAACCGCTAGACCACGGAGTCAGTCGTAATAATATACCTAATAAATAATAATTTCCCATAATAATATACCTAATAATACCTATCTGATTTCGTATAATAATTTAATGATGGTTATGTTATTATATTTTATGAATACGATAAACAAAATAGCAGCCTTATTAGATATACAGAATGATCCAAAGGGAATATTATATTTTTGTATTTTTTTCCATTTTCGTAAAATTACGTATTTTAGTTAGTATTGTTTCAAGCGGTGTTTTTTTATATAAATATCACCATGGCAAACTTACAATATTAGTTCGACATAGACATCATTGCAAATGGCACATACTTTCAACGCTTACAACAGATAGGTGGTAGGCGGACTGATGGTTTCCACCGTTCGTGCAGATAAACCCAGTAAAGTGTATTCACACGTTTCGGGATCAGGCCCAGTCAAGCCATAGTGTTAGGGACTGATGTCAGTCATGAGTGTCTGATTCCAGTTGCTAATAAGGTTACATGTCGTGCTACTATAAAAAAAAACGGGTGCGTCGCGGGACGTACCTCAAAAGTGAAAACTAAACTTGCAGGTTATTGATTTCGTAGTTCGTAGGAATATGGAGATTGCACGTCTATGCCCGCACGCATAGTTGCAGACGCGTAAAGAAAGAAAGAGAAAGAAGGAGCGGGAGAGAGCGAGAGAGGCATCGGCTGTACGCGCAGCGCGCGCGCCTATTCGCCCCTCTTCCCTTTCCCCGCCGCGCTGTTTCGAAAGGAAGAAAGAAAGAGAAAAAAGAAGCGGGAGAGAGCGAGAGAGGCATCGGCTGTACGCGCAGTGCGCGCGCCTATTCGCCCCTCTTCCCTTTCCCCGCCGAGCTGTTTCCCCTTGAGCGCTGTTCTGACGTACGGACGAACGTTCAACGAAATAGGTCCCCAACCAAGCGCGCGCAAAAAAGTTGTCACTTTAAAAATATTAAAACCAAAGAGAAAGATACGGTCGAAGACATTACGCGTGGAACTAGTAAACTACGTGTAACTGAAGCACTTGAATCGATAGTAAGGCCAGTAGCAAGGAGTAAGTACTCGTAACTGATTGTGGAAAGAGTGGCAATTATTGTAAAAAGAGTGGCGTTCACCGGAACACTAGTGTCGCCAGGTGGATGGTAGGATACATAAAATGCCATATATACTTACTAAGTAAATCTTCTATATATATATAAATATAAATAAATAAATATTTCCAGACAGGTCACACAGCGCCATCTAGTTTCCGTGGTAAGCTACGAGGCTTGTGTTACGGAAACTAGATGGTTGATAAACTACATATTATACTTCTTGATCTTATTTTTACTTCACGCCCTGATGTTGTTGCCAGTCACGGCCAGCTCCTTGCTCCCTTCTCCCACCACGATCTCGTTTTCGCCTCGTATAAAGTAAGACCGCCAAGGTACCGCCCGCCTACCATAGTGATGCGTCATTATTCCCGTATGGATATCGATAAACTACGTGGTGATGCAGCTAGCATCGATTGGAGTACTTTACTAACAGCAAACAATATAGAAGACATGGTTGATATATTCAATCATGAGCTGATTAAATTATATGACTCGCATGCTCCACTCCGAGCTACAAAAGTTAAGAGGGCCCCAGCACCATGGATTAATGAGAATGTACGAATCGCTATGAGGAAACGAGATCGTGCGTATCGAAAATATCGGCGTAATCGCTGTGATGATAATCTGTCTGCATTTAGGTCTGCGAGGAATCGTTGCAACCAGGTGTGCAGGATTGCCAAACGTCATTATTTCCTAGACAACGTAACCAACAAATCATCATCAAAAATTTGGCAGTTCTTTAACTCATTGGGTCTTGGGCGATGTCGTGAACAGGTAAATCCTGGCTCCGTGACACCTGATCAGCTTAACACTCACTTCTCTGCGGCTCCGGTGCTGGATAGTGTTATAAAAACTAATACTTTGGCAGAGATAGCTGAGCTACCGGTGTCTGCTGATGTGGAACCATTTTTCCTGACAGAGGTTGCTAATGATGTAGTTTTCAAGACGATAAATTCAATAACTTCTAAAGCAGTAGGATGTGATTCCATCAGTCGTGTTATGATCATTACCATAATTGACCTTCTTTTACCCATCATTTCTCACATCATTAATTTTTCCCTTACCTTCGGTCAATTTCCCTCCCAATGGCGCAAGGCTTATATCATTCCATTACCAAAAATTCCTACACCTATACTTCCTACCCACTTTCGTCCTATATCTATATTACCATTTTTATCCAAGGTCCTTGAGTCCATTGTACATAAACAACTTTCCCTTTTTATAGATAATAATGATATATTAAACCCCTACCAGTCCGGATTCCGCCCTGGTCATAGCACAACTTCAGCTTTACTTAAGGTAACTGAAGACATCAGAAGAGGCATGGATGAAACTAAGGTCACAGTACTTGTACTGATTGATTTCACAAATGCCTTTAACACAGTTGATCCTGATTTGCTTATCGCTATGTTGTCTCGTCTTGGAATTTCATCGGAGGCTCTGTCATGGTTTTCACAATATCTTCATGGCCGTCAGCAGCAGGTACAGGTTGATCAGGTGTCGTCGGAGTGGCGCGATTTGGTTACGGGCGTTCCACAAGGTGGTATTCTGTCCCCTTTATTGTTTTCGTTGTTTATCAATGCCATCACCTCCCTTCTACACTGTCACTATCACCTGTATGCAGACGACTTGCAGCTTTATGTGCAGACGGATATCAATACCCTCAATAGTGCAATAGCTTGGCTTAACTCTGATCTTTCTAATATAAGTTCGTGGTCGGAACGTTTTGGGATCGTTGTCAATCCGAGCAAGTGTCAGGCAATTGTAATAGGAAGCTCCCGACAATTATGCAAAATTGACCTTAACGATATCGACTTGGTTCGGTTTGACAACGTTCCTATTCCATATAGTAGTGAGGTAAAGAATTTGGGAATTCACTTAGATTCCAATCTAAGTTGGACAGTCCAGGTTACGAACACGAGCCGTAAATTTTTTTCTTCTCTGCACTTTCTTAATAAACTTAAACATTTTCTGCCTATTAAAGCTAAAATAACCCTTGTCCAAAGCCTTCTCCTTCCACTTCTCGATTATGGTGACGTGTGCAGCGTTGATCTCTCGGAGATATTGCTCAATAAGATGGACCGGCTACTTAACGCATGTATCCGGTTCATCTATTGTTTGCGTAAATATGATCATATTTCCGAGTATCGCGCTAAGTTGAAGTGGCTGCCAATTCGGTGTCGCAGGAACCTTAGAATTCTTTGCTTGCTTTTTTCTGTTCTGAATGAGCCTGCGACACCGAAATACCTCAAGGACAATTTCGCCTATTTGTCTTCGTTTCACGATAAATCCCTCCGTTCCTCTCATAATTCTCTTTTGTCTATTCCCTCTCATAGTTCTAGTTTCGTTTCGAACTCATTTGTAGTTGTTGCCACGAACCTGTGGAACAATTTGCCTCTTAGCATAAGGCAAGTAACCACCAGATCTCTATTTAAAAAAATGGTCTATTCACACTTTCTATCACAAAAAAAGTAAGTATTATCTATGTATGTGTATGTAGTTACTATAACTTATTTATTAGAATTTAGTATATTGTTGTCATTGATATATAATATGTAGTGTATGTAATAATATGTATGGGTATATGTAGTATATGTATTTTTATATATATGTATTAGTATTACTATATTTATTAGTATATAGTTAAACCGTAGAATTTAATACAATTTTGCACCTACCTTTCAATATAATACTCAAGTTGTCCCAATGGTTGGCTAGGATAGAATGTCTAGCGGCATTATAAGCCCGCCTTTGTCTTTGTGCAATAAAGATTTAAATAAATAAATAAATAAATATACTTTTTATTTGTAAATATATACATATTATATATATAAACACCCAGACCGAGACAAATTATACAATGTACAACTTGCCCCCGGTGGGAATCGAACCCACGACCTCCCGAGTTCACGGCAACGTTTGTTACCACTGGACCACGATATATATATAGTATTATTAGATTTAGAAGTATTCGATTCAACGTGCGGGTGGCCCAGCATGTGTGGAAGCTGGGTTGTCTGACACCACTCTTTTTTAAGCTCCGTTCAAATTATTATTATTATTATAATTGTTCCAAGGCTCATTGACGTCTCTGGTGACAATAGCGCTGGCAGTTTTTCTCCCAAAAATTAAGTATCCTAATTCAAAGGGGAAATGCTGCTAGTGTATTGGGCACCATGCCACAAGACAGCGATTTGGAGGAGCTATTCTTTTTGTAAGTATGTATTTTTATATTCTATGTATTATTATTATTATTTTTTAGGTTAAATTTAGAATTTGTTTTAATATAGTTTATTTAATATTGTAATTCTTCTATATTGTTTGTATATTACTTCGAATAAAAATTAATTATGCAAATTAACTATAATCCCATCACAATGACAAGCTTGTCAAAGCCTCCATCGTACACTCAAGTAAAGACCAGAAATCAAACTTGGTACCTCCGCGACTAAATTTAAAGTATTAACTAGACGCCGGCGGCTATTATATAATAATATATCTTGATTTGGTAATTGTATACTACTTATTCATAATTATTTTGTTTACCGCAATTCTCCATTTGTATTAAAGTTGTTTTTCTGATATTGTAAAGATCTTGATTGTATAAGTAATATTATTAAAATAATAATAAATATATCGCCGGATTAGAGGGAAAACCAACTAACACATTTTTTTGTAAATTCCCTTTTTTTACCAGTTGTTTAAAAATCTGATTTTTTCAGTGATAAAATCAACTAAGCACTGTGACGCTTAGTTTCGAAGATAGTGGGTCTTATAATCAATTACACAAATGGTTTTAGCCTAAACACAAATTTAAGAGTAATTAAATTTGCATAATATTTTTGTGCAAAAATTGCTAGATTAGTTGGTTTTTATTTCGATATGTTGTATTTTATACTTGATATTTAGACAGGCCACTTCGGTATGAATCTCGTTTCAAAAACAGGTTTCATTAGAGCCCCTAGAACACAGCGTTCAAAGACCTCCACTGTTGAAGATTGGCCTTTCAGAACATACATCTGGAGAATTTAGCCTACACTCGCTACGCTAGAAAGACTTTTAAATTTTTAATGACATATTATTAATATATGTCCTCTAAAGACGTCCCATCCGAGATAGTCCCAAGGAGACTGGCAACATTTTCCCTCTGTATAGCAAGACTAATACGTTGGCAGAAATAATTGCCAGCCTTCCTGTCTCCAGACCTTTCTGTCAGCCGCTTTGACAACTCCTTGGCCAAGCGCCTCGCTGACGGTCCCCATTGGCCCATCGTCTCGACCCCAAACGGCGCAAATTCGTAACCGATACCAAGGTTGGCGTATTTGCGCAATTTGAGGTTCTCCGCAGAAAACGCCGCACTTTCGGCGCCTGACGAGGTCGCCTGGATGTGAGATGAAGCTAATGTATCTACACACGTCGCATGTCGTTGAGAGCCGCATGACGAGAAATGCGGCCAGCACTATGACAGATTAATGTGTGTGGGGATAAATCTAGTAATTGAATTACTGTAGGTTTTTAGGGATGACACCTGTAGATGACTGGACTATTGGTACTATTGTGACGTGGCGCATGTGCCACATGCGGGATAGTTCTTCTTTAAGATCGGTATATTTTCTTATTTTATCTACTATTGTACTTTGCAAGTTGTGTGTATTAGGGATAGCAATATCAATATTATTACTATTTTAAAGCGTTACATCTTAAATAAACTTTTATATTGCTTATTATGATCGTATCTATAGCTATTTAATGTATCGATCGATTATTTGTTCGAAATTAATTTAATTTTTGGGGGAATTTAAGCCGAGCATCGTTTTTGAAGGGACCAACTTATCCTATTATAAGATTGCGCATTCATAAAGACCCCTCGTTATGACCCGCTTTGCAATTTTACTCAATCAAAATTACTAATTCACAATCGTTTTTGTTTTAGAAAAGATTTTGTACTAAAAACTACGTGACTGACCATCCCGCAAAGGAATACGGTTGTTTTATGTTCGTAGGTGAAACTTAATTCACCAACTTTCTTTTATCTACCTCTGTTTTTTATCCACCTTCACTCTATAATCCACCAGTGCTCTTTTGTCCACCACCTTTCTGTTATGCGCCACCACTCTTTTATGCACCACCGCTCCTTTATCCAGCCGCTTTTTTATTCAGCACCGCTCTTTTATTAGTTTAATATAACACTTAATGTATTTTGAAGTACTGTGTAAAATATATCTCCGGAGAATAACATGTGACAGGTGTGTTTAAAAGTAAAGTGGTATTCAATGAACGCGCCATGTCGGCTGCACTACGGACACTCTGATAGTTATTTTTTTACTTTTTAAGATTCAGAAAGCAACGTCGATAAAGTAAGGATTGTTATTTTGAAATGAATAAGCGAAGAAGCATTATTTTACTTACAATAAGTATCTACTTGTAATATACGTACCTGCTTGAAATATTGTACATACTCGTACACACATACTTTATGCCAAATCCCTCGCGGAGTAGACAACAGACGGCGGAGACAATTGAGCGCCACTTCTTACGATCACGACAAACCTCTATCGCTTCTTCAAAATTCATAAAAATCTCCATACATGCCCTTTTGTTTCGATGGCTTACCCACAACTTTCGCATTATATATCTGGTTCGTCAATCTTTCTTCGCTCATCCTTTCAACATGCCCGAACCATCGGAGCATGCCTTTCCTTATTCTTTTTCCTATGCTTTCTTTCATACCTACATTTTTGCGTATTTCATCATTACGTATGCGGTCCGTTAAATTTACGCCGTATATCCGACGCAACGACCTCATTTCTACTGCATTAACTCTACTCTCATGCGTACTCTGTTCTTTCCATTCCCTCTCACCACCCCTCTTTCGTCTCTAAATCGTTTGCTGTCGTCGCTGCAAATTTGTGGAATGAATTACCCCAAGATATTAGACAAGCTCCTAATCGTGCAATATTCAAGAGTAAGGTGTACAAATACTATCTTTTAACTTAAAATTTATCTTTACATTTTTTTTCTTATTTTATTTACCTCTTCCGTATTATTCCACACCTTTGCAGCTGCGGTGTCTTCTTCCTTTGTAACCTTTTTCTTTAGCCACTTCTTCACATGACTGGTTTTATTTTGTATACTGTTATTATATATTATATATATATATATATAATCCATAATGAATAATTTATATATGTACTTGTTTATGTATTAGAATGTAATTATTAAGTATTATTAGTATGTATTTGTTGTTATGTCTACATATACCTACATATATCTTACAAATTGTCATTTAATAAAATTGCACCTACTTACCATTGATACTGTCTAAATGTCCTAAAGGTTTGGCTGTCAGAGAATGTCTAACGGCATTAAGTCCGCCTTTGTACATAGTGCAATTAAGTTTTTAAATAAAATAAAATAAATATTCTGACATATCCACGTTTCGCTTTTATACATAAGTGTTGGTACCAGCATAGCATTGTATATGGTGAGTCGAGCTTTGTCACTGACATTTCGACTGGCGATTTGTACACATTATTTTATTCAGTTCTGTAGAAGTTTTATCTGTAGTCCATTTGCTGTAACTTCTAATTGACCATTTATGTTTCCATATTATTGTTTCCTATTTTCTTATTAGTCGTAAGTTATCGTTCAATAAATAAATACATAGGTTCGACAAACTAGTAAAGGGTTCAGTAAACCACACATAATTTCCCTTAAGATAAGATACTACAGAACCGTAATCTCCAGGTGATCTTCATAAACTTCCGAGACAAAAGCGACGCTGCCTTAGAACCCCCAAATTTGACCTTATAATCTGTAACCAATGAATAGATGTCAAAGACGCCTTAGGACAGCCGCCAACTGAAGGTGCGGTAATGTAAGAGATTTTGCATTTTATTTATAAGCAACCAGTATAACAAATGGAACAAACTTCCACTGACCATCAGACAAGCTCCTTCCATTCACATCTTTAAAAAACTACTTAATACTTTCTTTTTAAACAAGCAGAACAATATATTTTAACTCCACAAATTTCTACTTCCTAATAATATATTATCCTCATATATGTATATCTTCTATAATACTTATATATTGATGAGTATTTATGTAGTCTATGTATTCATACTATTTATGTAGTTTATTGGTTAGAATTGCACCCCACATATTTATACTGTCTCACTCTCCCAAAGATTAGCTGGTAGAAAAAGGCGAAATGGCTTTAAGTTCGCCTTTGTACATACTTTTAAGTAAAGTGCAATAAAGTATTTAATAAATAAATATAAGATAAGTTTTTTTTTTCATTCAAAATATAATTTTACGCCACGTTTACATCCGCTAGCAAAACTTCTAACTTTAATAGCAGATTAACTACATATATACCGCATGTAATTGCCAAAAGAGCAAATATTTTTTTAGGCTTCAGGTGTCAATAGTAGAACTTCTATTTTAATTAAAAAAGGTCACTTTAAAAAAAACATATCCGAAAATAAAACTCTACTGCATGGTGAATAAGGGCAGTGGTGTGTTATAATTATTTGATCGCGCAGCACAGCTGAGAGACGAAATAAAGAGAAAAAAAATACGTATGTCAACGTTCGCGCGATCATCGACCTCTCGCTACCTACTTTATTAGACTCAGTATGAGTTGCGATATTTTTAGGAATACTTCTTTGCACCGTAACTTAAGATTTTATTACTGAATAATTAAAATAAAAAATACGTAGTTCTTTATTTTTATTCTAGATTATAATATGCTCTTTAATAAATTTCACGCAGTTTAAAATTATGTAATATAACAATACTTTAAATTATTCATTATATTTAAATATTGTTTCTATGTTCTATATTTTATTTATTATATACATCCATGGCACCTGTAAAATAACAATCCCTCACTTATTAACTATAGAATCTATGCAGTGAGGTAAATTTCAAGCTAACGTTACCTGATATCGGAAACCGTAATTACTTCACAAAATTATGGTATCGTATTATAGGTAGGTATGATGATATACAGAGGTAGTCAAATTAACCAGCTCAATAGTAATCTAAAATACGTAGAAGAACAAACTTCAGTGATCTGTTATTCGAATTTACCCGCTTTTTATATAATAATTAGGTTATTAACGAAACAAAGTCAATTAAAGTCGGTAATTAAAAAAAAAAAGTTGCCATTTACAAAATTAAAAAGCTGATTTGGTCAATATCTTTAGATCCAAAGGACGGTAATATTATAACATGGGAACTTATGTCATTAAAAAATCAGGCAGCTCCATATTATGGCTATAACTCATTTAATGTCCTAATGTGTGTATTATAATAATAGTCAATAATATTTATTTCTTTGCAATACTAAAAGCAAATGCCAAAATGTCACCCGGGTGCTGTCAAACGGTAAAACTGTATCTATAATATTTGATAAGTTTGGACGCTCTCTAATTTCAAATAATATTTTTATTTATTTATCTTTAAGGAAAACTTATTTTTTTGTTAGAAACAAATAATTAATTATATAAAAAAACTAGATGCCAATTAAAAGTTTCCACAAATATCTCGTCATGATCGTAGAACAGTGACGGATCTGCTGTATTTAAAATTTTCATGGCGGCCATTCAACTGTCATTTCGACTGTTTTTTGTCACTTTTTAAGTCTCATAATAAGTGCAAACCTTCTAGATTTCATTTTGGAACCCTTTCTAATATTTGCACTATAAATTACAGACCACAGACAATATAAAACTATATATAAATATATATGCAAAATTATGGGTATTTTTTTAAATCCGACACTGTTCTACGATCATGACGATCTTATACAGCTAAAAAAAAACTTAAACAGAAACATATAAATGATAATAATAAACCACAATAATTTAAAAAATAAAAATAAATTGGCAACTAAATCTATAAATCAGATAGATGTAAATCCAACAATGTACACCATTAGAATACGCCTGTTAAAATGCTCTAGACATCGCCCGACCAACTAATTTAGGCGATGTCAATATCCATGACCTCAGCTAGGCGGTTGAGTTCTCTTGATGCTCTCTTATGACTTAAGGATGGCACTGACTATACATCAAAGTTTTAATCGAACTATTCAAATAGTAATACTCCAATTATTAAGCAGACTGATGATCGATTATCGCATTCAGCGTTCGCGATGCCATTTTTAACATGATTGTCAAGTTGACGTCGTCACTTATGGCGGCGCAACGCAAAATAAACTAAATGGACGTCGAGTTAATCCAAGAATGTGACATTATTTTTTAAATAATACAACACATAGCCAGCTTCACTGAAAATGTAATAAATGTAACTAAAAACGTAATACTTACATACACACTTAATATATACATACATTCTGTATGTTTTATTTTGTAAATCTGATATAGCTGAGTTTTCCTTGCAGATTCCTTTCTCAGTCAGATTAAACATTAACAGGTCACTGGAATCTGCTAAACTGCTGGTCTTCTGCTAACAGCTTACTTATTGGACCACTTTGCTGCTTAGTCATCTACTAGCAGGAGTAGAATCATTCAAAATAATTAAATTAATGACGTTTCATAAATGCCTGTAATAGGTTTACGTGAATAAAGATATTTTGACTTTGATTTTGACTTTGAAATGTTTTTTACTAGAATAGAGATGAGATCAACTACGAATATTTTGTGTGGTTAGAAAGTAAAAGATATTAAAATGAAAAAAATATTAAAAGAAATAAAAACTGTACTAATCTAAGGAATCTAAACATTGCAAAATGGCGTCATGGCTATAATACTGCTGTACATACAGTAGTCTCTAGGGTGCATAGTTTAGTCAATCTGGAATTTTATCTCCAGCGGACACGTGCCGAATACAAAATCATTTTAATCCCAACATCCCCAGACAAGACATTTTGTGGGTAGTTTGATATTTGATACTGATAAATGTAATTACACTAACAATTCCTAAGCTTTTGTACTATTTACCCCCTAATAATGCATTTTTTAGAAAGGGGTACCTAAAACATCGTAGCTGGACAAAAATCAATAACAAATTTGTAAGAAATACCGTAGTAAAAATGCCTACATACTCTCGCTCGCCATAATAATTCCAGAATTTGTCTAAATAATTGAGATATAAAAAAAGAATACATATTAGCCTCATCTCACATCCAGACGACTTCGTTAATCGCAAGAAGTGCAGCGGTTTCTGCTGAGAATCTCAAGCTGTGCAAATACGCCAACCTCAGTACTGTTACGAATTTTCGCCGTTTGAGGTCGAGACTATGAGCCCATGGGGTCACTCAGCCAAGCGTCTGGCCAAGGAGTTATCCAAACGGCTAAAAGAAAAGTCTGGAGACTGAAAGCTTGTTATGAAAGTTAAGTTAGCTCAAAAAGTTATTATGAGCTTAAAGATGCAATGAAAGATACTATTGCATAGAAGTACTTGGCTTAAAAAATGTTCTAATATATGTTTAATTGACATATTATTATTATTTACATTGTAAGATGACACGGCCCGTATACAGCCACGAACTAGTATTAAGATTTAATATTTATTATTATTGTTAGATTGTAAGCTGACTCGGCCCTTTTACAGCCACGAATTTATATTAAGTAGTTATTAAGTTACCTTATTTATTATAATTAACTTGCTTATGACACGAATATAATATGTTTAATTTGGACATAACAATTATTTTTTAGATTGTAAGCGGACATGTTATTTATCAATTTATTTGACATTAATATTATACTTGTGTAGTTGTAAGCTGACACGGCTTTTACCATAAATATTTTTAGATTGTAAGCTGACATGGCCTTTTTACAGCCACGAATTTATATTTATATTTATGGACATAATTATTATTAGATTGTAAGCTGACATGGCCTTTTTACAGCCACGAATTTAATATTAAGTATCTAGCTGTAAGAAAAAACAAATTCCTCGTTTATGGCAACAATGTTTTAGTTATAATTATTGTATTGATGTTAGGTTCGGTCCAGCCTTCGGTCAATGGTAATATTTTTTATTTGTTTTTATCATTATTTTTTATTTATTGGCTTGTATGTATTGACAATATCCAAGTGTTACGTGCTAACCATACGGAAATAAATTAATTTGATTTGATTGATTTGATTTGATTGCCTCCGTGGTCTAGTGGTAACAAACGTTGCCGTAAACTCGGGAGGTCGTGGGTTCGATTCCCACCGGGGGCAAGTTGTACATTGTATAATTTGTCTCGGTCTGGGTGTTTATATGTATAATATGTGTATATATTTACAAAAAAAAAAGTATAATATGTAGTTTATTAACCATCTAGTTTCCGTAACACAAACCTCGTAGCTTACCACGGAAATTAGATGGCGATGTGTGACCTGTCTGGAAAAGGGAAATGTATCCTTGGGACTATCCCTGAAGGGTCGTCTCTAGAGGACATATTTTGTTTAAAGTTTTTTTTTATTGAGTTTAGTTTTAATTAATCAAAAAATTACTTGTTAATAGGTTTTATTAATGAATAATAAAAAAATAAGAATAAAAAACAAAAAAATATATGCTGTTTTGCTGTTATTGTAAAGGCGTATTATATTATATTTATTAGTCTTTTTAAGGGTTTTTGTGATGGATTTAGAAGTTACACAAGTAAATTTTAAGTTACAATTTATCAACGATAAGCTAGCCCGCGACTTTGTCCGCGTGTAATAGTGACTTTTATAAGCCTAAAAAATAAATTTCAAGCTTTAAAACTTTCGTAATTTCCATACAAACTTTCATCCTCTATTTTAACCCCTTATAGTTCTTTTTTCGGATTAAAAAGTAGCTTATGTGCTTTCTCACGCTGTAGACTATCTCTGTACTGAATTTCATTTAAATTGGTTTAGTAGTTTAGTTGTAGCATTGCGTTACACACAGACAGACAGAATTACTATCGCATTTATAATATTAGTAACAAATGTATGTTAGAAAAGTGTACAAGTATTTCTCATTGGTACATGTAGGGATTCGAACCAACCATTTTAGGATTTTAAAGAAATAATAATAATAATAAATTATTTATTGTACAAAACCAAAACAAGTGCAGGTACATAGGCAAGCTTAATGCCGTAAATGCATTTTCTACCAACTAAACTTCTCATTAACGATCTACCACCGCTCTTACAATGTTTACAATGCCTATTATTTTTTTATTTGGACTCAGCATTAATGTATAAAATGTGTATTACCTAATTACACAAAAATTGCCAACAATTCATTTCCGAAAGACATCAAAAATAATAACCCGTAACGATTTATTTGCATTCGGACATTATGTATATACCCAGTTGATATTGCATGTATAATAATGATAATTATAAAATCATATTGTGCGAAATTGTGGATCGAAATAAAATGACATTCGAAATAATATTTAAAAGTATTTACGTTGGGTTCTTGATTATAATAGTAACTGCTAAGTTTAATCATAACTTTAATGTTGATCAAAACGTTAAAGAAGACATGTTATTAGATCCTGTAAGTAATAGTTAAGTGGTCTTGCGAAACATATTTGTGGAGAATTTGGTCATCTCGCGCCACGCTCGCGCTGGCCTACTAAAGACACCCGTCTTAGCAAGCTAAAAAAGTATCATCACGACTGTATTCCGGGGGGTGTATAACACGCTTCAAAAAATCGAATTTATCTAGCTAACTTTACTATAATCCCATCATGACAAGTGACAAGAACGTCGATGTCTCTAGCGTATCAAAATCGTGAAATATCACAAATAAATTTTTGCGTCCCAACTAGTAATCGATATCGATATTTCAACTATGGCATATATTGTCGAGTAGTGAAACTATTTCCTAATAACAACTTATAGATTGTTCCATGTATTTTATTTGAAAACTAAAAAAAAAAGTATAATCAACATTTACTTACTAAAATTAACTGACACGATGTTCTCTTAAACTTCCGTAGCACGCAGATTATAATAACTCAATCAACTGTCTTTTCTTCTAGTAATACAAAGACAAATATGCTAGCAAATGGATCCACAGTGTCAGGTTTTTCTTTTTAATACCAGTACAAAATGTGACCTTGCGCCTACGTGATGGTAAGTGGCGCACGAGGTCAATGAATGTTAGCAACTGGAATCAGACACTCATGACTAGCATTAGTCCCCAACACTATGCCGGCTTGACTGGGCATGACGGCAATTTCGCGCCTAATTCCGAAACGTGTGGATACACTTTACTAGGTTTATCGGAGCGGACCGTGGATACATCCCCGCACCAGCAGACTGGACAATTTACCACCATCAATCCGCCTACGATCTATTTGTTGTTCTCGTTGAAAGTATGTGCCATTTGCAATGATGTCAAATGCCAATTTTTACTTTTAAGGAGAACTAAAATTGTAAGTTTGCCATGGTGATATTTATATTAAAAAAATACCGCTTGAAACAACACTTACTACAATATTTTTTTAGCATTATCATGTGTGTGGGAAAGAAGAATATTTATTGTATCGGGCTTGTGACCGAGGTTAAAATTTAATAAGATTTTTAGTATGATTCACTCCTCCTATGTAATATTGTACGAGTACATATGTTTTTTTTATTTTATTTTTTAAATATTTAAAGTAAGATTTATTTCAACAAAATAACAATAATAACTAAAAAATACAGAAAACTAAGTATATAAAATCATCTAACATTCATTCACATTTAATCATTCATTCGTTCCTTCAAACATACCTGCTCCATCCTCACAGCCTATCCATCTCACTCGCTTTCTTGTTCCTCTGATCCTTAAGCTTATAGCCCTTATTACAGAAATTTATATTTTAATTTTTAGCCAGCCTGCAACTTGTGAGAATAGCTTCTGCCATTTTTCAGAAAGCCGTGAAGCGGTTTTTTTGACAAAAGCCGCGTACTCAGCACCCAATGAGCCATCACACGAGATAACCAACGGCGTAAATGAAGCTTTGAGATCTTCTGCTGCCCTGTCGTATTTACGGTGTTTCTCGTGTGAATGGGTTTGCGAGATGCTACCCCAGGTACGGGTTCCGTACATATGTATGATTCTACTAATGTTGTCTTGTTCTACTTTAAAATTACAGATGGAATTACTTCAAAAATATGGCTATAGTAGCGAAAAACACAAGGTAACAACTGAAGACGGATACATACTTACATTACATAGATGCTTGCCCAAAGGAAGTAAAAATATATCCCGAAAATATCCAGTTTTTATGATGCATGGACTATCTAGTAGTTCTTTTGACTGGATAGGAGTGGGTCCTAACAAATCTATAGGTAAATACTAGAACTGGGTTTACAGGGAATTTATCTGTCAAATTGTCAACTGCCTCCGTGGTCTAGCGGTTAAGTCCGTCGATTTAGACTCGGAGGTACAGGTTTCAAATAAATACATTTAGTTTATTTGTGATATTTCTCGAATTTGGTACGCTGGAGACATCGACGAGTTTGCCACTTGTCATGATTGACCTATAGTAAAGTTTGCTAAATGTGAATCCGCTTCTTTATAGCGTGGTTTTGTACCACCCCGGAAGGGAAACGGTCGTGATGATATCTGTCAAATTATCGATTTTCGCAAACTATATAGCGACGGAATTTCATATTCGATCAAATAATAATAATAACATATCTTATTTCGCCGATTTATTAATATAATAAATATATATGTATATTAATATATTAAATATAATAATAATAATAACATGAACATAATGCTAGACAGAGTCTGAAAACGCTTAAACCTCATACCTATAATCTAGCTAGCAACCGCAACACAACAATATTTGATTCTACTAGAATGCTGAAATATTTTAAAATCGTACTTTTTCCTGAACCCAAATAAAATCATCTATCTGATCATGTGGAAAATTTCCAGTGTATTTGTTAAGCGATGCAGGTTTCGACGTCTGGCTGGGGAATGCACGGGGCAACCTGTTTTCGAGGAGCCACGTGCGATTGGACCCTGACAATGGACCTGATTACTGGCAATTCAGTTGGCATCAAATTGGTTACTATGATTTACCAGCATCAATTGATTATGTTTTGGGCCATACAAATTCAACTAAATTACACTACGTTGGTCATTCTCAAGGTAAGAGTGCTGTTTAATGATTAAATAATTTAGAATGTTCGTCTATAGAGGGCATCATTTAATTATTTATTATATTTATATTTATTTGAATTAAAAACCTAATTGCACTTTGGCGGACTAAATGTGTACATTCTCTGACAACCAAACCGTTAGGACATTTCGAGAGTATCAATGGTAAGTAGATACAATATTATTAAATGATAATGTAGGTAGTTTTTTTTTATATTTCCAGACAGGTCACACAGCGCCATCTAGTTTCCGTGGTAAGTTACGAGGCTTGTGTTACGGAAACTAGATGGTTGATAAACTACATCTTATACTTTTTTTTTTGTAAATATTTACATATACGTACAAACACCCAGACCGAGACAAATTATACAATGTACAACTTGCCCCCGGTGGGAATCGAACCCACGACCTCCCGAGTTCATGGCAACGTTTGTTACGTTATAATATCAATGCACAAAATATAACCCGTCATATGAAGTGGCTAAAGTAAAAGGTTACAAAGGAAGAAGACAAACCGCTGCAAAGGTGTGGAATAAACAGAAGAGGTATAAAAAATGGAAAGAGAAATTTTAAGTTTAAAGATAGTGTTTGTACACATAACTCTTGAATATTGAACGATTAGGAGCTTGTCTAATATCTTGAGGTAATTCATTCCACAAATTTGCAGCGACGACAGCAAACGATTTAGAGACGAAAGAGGTGTGGTGAGATGGAATGGAAAGAACAATTATACGACTAAATACTTAATTAAATACTAATTTTTTTAATAGGTTACGTTTATATTAAATTTTAATTCTATTATTTAGGTCATCATATCAAAACACGCTTAACAACAGGCGTGTGATCCTAATAATATTTGTAACGGTATTTTTAATTCCCCGAACATTTCGCAAAAGTGCAAAAGATACTGTATTGTACCCCTGCACGAAGGACTAGATCTAGGTCGCTGTTTGTCATACCACAAATCAAAACAGGGCAGTCGAAACCGCCTTCAAAGATTATGTTGATTCCCACAATTTTTCCAGCAATGAAATTAATGAACTACCTATAAATTGGCGAAAGTGCCTAGATAATAATAGTACCCACATACTTCTATCGATTAAATATTATTATTATTTCCCTTTATTTTACTTTTTCCATATAAAAAAACATCAATTTCATATGTAAGGACCAAATATTTTATTATTTGTTATGTTAGGACTAATTTCTCAAATTAAACCAGTCTTCAATGTTGTATGATTTATTTCCATTGCCAATAATTATTTACAACCTTCACTATTTTAAAGGCGCGCAACGACCGACTCGTCTGCTGTGTTCTTGTAATCTGGCGCGATATGATTCGCGCCATTCATTAAAGCGACTCGTAACATCGTTATTGAACCAATCAGAAATCAGCACACGACTACGTTCGTACACAACGCCACCTACTTTACAAAACCATATTGCTAATCATTCTTAACTTATGTTTAAACACTGAGATAATAATGTAATAATAACTATGTTACATTAAAAGATAACAGTTAAAAGAATCTGCAAGCATATTTTAATTAGAACAATAGTATTATTTATTTATTTAAATGGGTTTATTGAAGTAATATACAAACAGTGTAAAATAATTACAATACAAATTAAAACTACTTAAAAGTAAAAATTTAAATAAATATAAACTAAACCTAATAAAACATTAACTATAATTAAAAAATGTCCTCTAGAGACGACCCTTCAGTGATAGTCCCAAGAAGACTGGCAACATTTCCCCTGTGTATAGTTAAGCTAATATTCTTCCGTTAGCCGTTTGGACAACTCCTTGGCCAGACGTTTGGCTGAGTGTCCCCATGGACCCATCGTCTCGACCCCAAACGGCGCAAATTCGTAACCTAGGTTGGCGTATTTCCGAAGCCTGAGGTTCTCAGCAGAAACCGCCGCACTTCCCGCGCTTGACGAGGTCGCCTGGATGTGTGATGGGGCTAATGTGTCTACACATGTCGCATCACACACCAGGGACCTGCCAAGTTTCCACGGCCCAACGGTCATACCGTCGGGTCTTTTGCCAATAGTTGCATGTTATTTTATCACACCAGGTTGTACGTGTTTGTTCGTGTTATGCTCTTCGAAGCCCGAGTATAATAACAAAATCTTGGATGCCTCTGTCCTATCGCCTGCTGTGTTTATGTCCAACTCAAAACTGTTTATCCATTTTCTTCTGCTTTTTCGTCGACAACTTATATCGTGTAAGTATAATTTATTTTAAATGCGGGTACAATGAAAAGTCATAAAATGGTAAAAAAAAAACACATCATTCATCTTGTAAGGGTATTTGGACTAAATTTTATTCACAGTTACAAAGTAATTTAATTATATAATATAATTAATAATATTATTAATTATTAATAATATTTATTCGAAGTAGATACAAAAATATTAAAATAAAATAGATCAAAAAACTAATTATAAATAAAACTAAACTAAAAATACCTATGAAATTAAAACTATTCTACAAAATAAATTAAGGGCTTACCACCAGGTACCTTTTGTTTTTTTTTATACTAGCACGATATGTGACCTTGGGCCCACCTGATGGTAAGTGGCGCGCAAGGTCCATGAATGGTAGCAACTGAAGTCAGACACTCATAACTGCCATCAGTCCCTAACACTATGCCGGCTTGAGAAACCTAAAACGCTCGCCGCATTTACTCGTTGAATTATAATCGAAATATTCTGTTTTAGGTAGTTATGGCATTTGGGATCGCCACACTGTTGAAAAATTCGTTTACCCAGCACTTTTATGAATTTGTGGGTATCAAGAGAATATACCCCTATTGTTTCAACCCCAAATGCCACAAAGTTATAATTTTGTTTAATGCTATTATATTTGATGTGCTTTCTAAATTCGGCTGTATGAGCAACCTTTTTGTTGTAGAGGAAATGTGGCAAGCGGCAAAGGTATTCACACAGGTGGCATCCCAAACAAGACATCTACCCTCACTCCATGGTACAAGAGACATACCATCCGGCCTTTAACCATCAC
Source organism: Tinea semifulvella (assembly GCA_910589645.1). Taxonomy (NCBI): domain Eukaryota; kingdom Metazoa; phylum Arthropoda; class Insecta; order Lepidoptera; family Tineidae; genus Tinea; species Tinea semifulvella. Next base: position 8,180,212 of record OU342608.1, on the reverse strand, counting down.
TACGTAAAAGTCCTGATGGTTTCAAATTTCATTTATTTAAATTAATATTTATTATTGTGTCCCGACCAGCAATCGAATCCGGTACCTCCGAGTCTAAATCTACGAACTTAACCGCTAGACTACGGAAGCAGTTCAATATAAAATTCTGAATACCAAATAAAATGAAGTCATTTTGTTTACAGTTATTGAATTGATTAATGTTTACAAAGTGCCTGCAAGAAACCCTTTGTTAATTTATCCCAGTTACTTAATATGTAAAAAGGATTCACCATTTTCGGATTTATGTACTGAAGTTATATTATTTATTTTTGGTGGTAATAATAGCCTTATTGACAAGGTAAGTATTTATGAAATCTGAATTTTATATTACTGACTGTTTTTTTTTTTTTTTAAATAGGTATGAACAGGTCACACAGCGCCATCTAGTTTCCGTGGTAAGCTACGAGGCTTGTGTTACGGAAACTAGATGGTTGATAAACTACATATTATACTTTTTTTTGTAAATATATACATATTATACATATAAACACCCAGACCGAGACAAATTATACAACGTACAACTTGCCCCCGGTGGGAATCGAACCCACGACCTTCCGAGTTCACGGCAACGTTTGTTACCACTAGACCACGGAGGCGGTCGTTATACGTTGCTTCTTAATATCTCTGTACAAATTGACACCAATTATTTTCTTTACTTGATCTATCTACGTCTTATTCTTTCTAATCTTCTTCTCTGTATAATTATTTTTAAGTATATTAATTCCGTCTTTGCTGCCTCATTATGTTTTCGTTAAACTCGTATTTTTCAAAATTTACATAAAATCATTTTTTGTAAATTGTTTTTGTAATGATTTAACGGTTTGTGTTGCGAAAAATGTATTAAAATATCATCGAAAAATCTAGCAGAAATTATGCACCAAATGTTCATTAAACTCGTATTTTTAAAAATTTACATAAAATCATTTTTTGTAAATTGTTTTTGTAATGATTTAACGGTTTGTGTTGCGAAAAATGTATTAAAATATCATCGAAAAATCTAGCAGAAATTATGCACCAAATATAATTAGCAATAATACTAATGTGAAACTCATGTTCTAGAATATAAAAAATAGACGTAGTTTCAGTCTAAATAATTATGTATTTTTCCTCCTTCATCTTGTGTGTCGTTTTTCTCATTGATAAGGATAGTAATCCATTACACGGATCATTTTGTCTCGGACGATGTTGCGCCATCCGAGTATGCACACAGCGTCATACAGTGCATTGTGAACTAGGGTTTGAGTATGGTGCTGATCTGGTTAGACCTACGTTACGGGCTAAGCTCTTCTCTTGCCTTTAATTTTTAGGTTAGGGTTAAATTAAAGTGTAATATCATCATCATCACGACTGTTTTCTTTTCGGAGTGGCCAAAAAACCACGCGTATAGAGAATCGGATTCACATTTAGCCAACTTTACTATAAGCCAAGTGGCAAGCTCGTCGATGTCTCCCGTTCCCGAGTTTGGTACACAGCAATATCACAATTAAATTTAATATAAATTTAATTTATTTATGTAAATTAATAAATACCAGTAATCGAACCCGGTACCTCTGAGTCTAAATCCACAGTCTTAATCGCTAGACCACAGAAGCAAAGTGTAATAAGTATATTAAATTGTTTATTTATTGATTTTCAGGCTATATATCCATTGTTAACTTCGCACCAGCCTGCAGGAATATCGATTCTTCAAATTGCACATTACGCGCAACTAGTTGTCTCGGGCAGATTTGGTCAATTTGATTTTGGAAAAGTTAATAATATCAAAAAATATGGAAGTCCCAAGCCGACGGAGTATCCTTTGGAAAAGGTTACGGTTCCCATAGCTATACATTGGGCTGAAGGTGATATAATAGTTGCTGCTGAAAATATAAAAACACTGAAAGAGAAATTAGTAAATGTAATAATGTATCGAAAGGTTCCAAATACTGAATTCAATCATGTAGACTTTATTTACGCAAGGGATGTAAAAACGTTGTTGTATGATACCGTTATTGATGTTATAATAAAATATGATACAAATAATTGATATGATACGCGTGATACTAGTACAAACTTATATTTATAATTTTAGTTTTTATTTTTTATATTTATTTAGTGTAGTGTACCTAGTATTATTATATTTTATTTATAATTTAGTGTTTAATTTTATATTGTTGTTTTTAAAGAAACTTTTTTAGTTATAGTTTAGTTTAGTTTAATTTATTTTTTTATTATTTAGTTAGCTTTTAATTTATAATTATTAAACTTTAAACAAGTAAATGTATTAGTTGTTTTTTTTATTACAGCTAAGTCTGAGTCGTGGCTACGGAGTGAAGGCACTCGCGAAGGTGGTATGCCAATAAATATTTATGTAATTGTGTATAAGTTTATACAGGCCTATTCACATTGTAACTCAACGTGGATACATTTAGACAAAGTGTGTTGGGGGATAAGCTGTTATTTGATTTCATATGAGGGTGGGTGAATTCGCATGATATCACATGTCATATTGACCGTCTTATGTCTTGTTTATTACAATAAAAGTCATGTTTTCTATAATAAATGTCACGTAAAAAAATATTATACAATGACTCTGTATTTGTTATTTGGCCTAAGCAGGTCTGCTGGAGATACATTTATAGATCGAGCTTCCTTGACGTATTAACGGAATTACACAGTATTTGTTTTTTTTTTAAATATAATATAAAATTTATTTCAACAAAATAACAATAATAACTAAAAAATACAGAAAACTAAATATATAAAATCATCTAACATTCATTCACATTTAATCATTCATTCGTTCCTTCAAACATACCTCCTCACAACCTATCCATCTCACTCGCTTTCTTGTTCCTCTGATCCTTAAGCTTATAGCCCTTATTACTGAAATTTGTATTTTAATTTTTAGCCAGCCTTTGGCTTCTGCCATTTTACAGAAAGCCGTGAAGCGGTCTTTTTGACAAAAGCCGCATACTCAGCACCCAATGAGCCATCACACGAGATAACCAACGGCGTAAATGAAGTTTTGAGATCTTCTGCTGCCCTGTCGTATTTACGGTGTTTCTCGTGTGAATGGGTTTGGGAGATGCTTCCCCAGGTACGGGTTCCGTACGAGGTTGCGTCAGCATTAACAATGCGAACATCAAAAAACGCTTTCCTCGCTGGTTCCCATACTCCGTGAAGCATTAAGTCTCCCACAAGTGCGGGCTGACTAAAAGTTGCATCTCGCATAATTGGCTCAAGTGTTCCAGTTCCCCAAGCAATATATAGTATATATACAATATACAGTATTTGGTTGAAATGGAGAATGGTGGATGGGTCCTTTGTGAATCTGTTTATGGTCGGTCGGAAGCATTCTTCTCATCTCTCTCTCCCACAGACGATTAACCCGGCACCCGTGCCGTGAATCCATGAAATGCTTGCTGTCTTCTTCATATTATATTTGTTTTAGTAAAATAAAGGTCAATCGATTACAAAAAGCATATTTTTTTCTGTCTAAATATTTGGTATGTCAATGTGAATATATGTACAAAATGTCCGTAATTTTATTTCCTAGAAAGTTGTAACGTCTCCTCTACTCAGTATAAATTTGCATATGAGAAAGTCAAAAACAATTTTACATTTTATCCACTCAATCTGCGAAACAAATCCAAGCAGGAACGCGCAAGTGTCTCCTTTACTCCAGAACTATAATAATAGTAGATAACAAATCAAAATTGTGGAAAATTTCCCTGAACCGTCATGCTCGTACGTCACGTACTTAATATCGTATCCAATTTCTTGACAATCCCGCTGTGCTGGAGGGCAAAACGTGCGAAACAAGTGACGCAGATATTCGTACAATACCACACTATTTTCTGGACAAACTTAAAATGACAGAGGTTTTTCCATTTACCTACATGTAACGACGCACGCACACACAATATCCTTATCGTCGAAACTAATTAATTACTAGATTCCATGATGAACATAGCTCTCGATTAAAAAAGTGTAAAACTTGAAGGCCTGAAGGGCCACCGCGGGAGGTCGCATGCCCGACTCACCGTGAGGCCTCATAAAGAGACCCCAAGGCGCCTACAGAGTGAAAGCACTCGTTGTAAATAAATTCCGGTTTATATAGCCGGCCGGCAGAGCAGTGGATGGCTGCCGCTCGTCGTCCTCTTTCGTTGATGACGCCCGTTTGCAATTTTAACGTGAGGTACAATTACAATTGTATATTTTTATTATTTATTTAAGAAATTCAAAATGATCAAATATTTGTCGGTTAAACAATATCAATAAACGTATTGAATGCCCAACCCTAACATATTATTCAGTGGATTTAGCTTATAAAATGAATTCCTATGACAAGTCAAATAGACATCCTCTGTTTTGCTACAGGCGTTAACCTTTTCTTGACAAACGACACCTTTCAAGTATTATGTACAGTCGGCAAAATAAATTTAACGTTCGTATTTTTATAACATGCTCCTTGTGTTTATTTTGCTGTTTGTATATCCTTTCAGTGTACGACCAGCTTAACCCTCTGCAACTGGCGTGTACGAGGTTCAATTTAATACTACACGCAGACTGGTGGACTTTTTTTTCTTTATTGCTCATTATAATTACAGTTGTATGTACATGTGATGATCATGCAATCTGCCCATATTATGGGCATGCATATATGCTTTTGTCAATAGATATTTATTTACAATTTATTTTTTATGTCAATTTATTTGAATCTATTATGACATAATATACAGAATGACTTTGTATTTATTTATTTATTTAGTACACACAGGAGTACATATATTATCACACACATAACATAGTATAATTATAACTTATCTAATATATGTACCAATTAGGTGTCACAACATTCACCAATATAAAAAGAAGAAGAAATGAAAAACTTATTACTGTTAAAACAAAAAAAAAAAAAAAAATCTCTCAAATTTACAAAATAAAAATATGACTTCTAAAATAAAAGTATACATTTTTCTCTTTTTTAATAGAACTAATAAGGAAACATGAAAATTGCACAAATTTGGTACCTTAAAAAAACGAAAACAAAACACTTGTAAATTATAAGCTACTCAAATATTGATGGTTTGAAATGTTCGAGAACATTTTTTCTGAATACATTGTAACGGTCATGAAATATGTCTATATCATTATTGGCACTGCAGAGACTACTGTAGGTGTTGCACATTGTATGATCTTATGTTAGACTAATATGTGATTCTATTTAAATAAACTTTTCCTAAGAAAGCATATGTCAGAAATGGCATGTCTTTAGGCTTCTCTATATGGTATGGTATAACATGAGAAAGTGTCTTCCAAAACGCGGAAAAAAAGTACCTTTACACTGTAGCCACGACTCAGACTTAGCTGTAAAGGCACACAGGGCCAACAGTGAAAGAGAGACGGTTTATGGTTTTAGTCCGTAGGCGTAATGAGGTCTACTTAGGAGGCTAATGATGATTCGGGCATGCGATCTCCCGCGGTGGCCCTTCAGGCTGGGGTTGTATCGTCAGACGATTTTGTTTCCGTCTTTAAAACAACATTTAGAAAAATTGGTATTGTCACGTTAAGCGGGACATTCAAATAAAACAAAGAATTTAAGCAAATGAAGTTAATATATTAAGTAAGATGAAGTTAACAGAGCAAGAGAATCTACAATTATATAATGGGAGGGTCGTAAGCCAAAACTTAGCCCTATCACTCTTTATGCATCCGTTGACCGTACGTAGGGGTACCTTCCCTCGGAGAGCCTGAAGATGGGGACCCGGAGAGCGCTGCCGATCCCAAGCAAACAACGAGGCGTCACGGGGATCCTGGGCAGCGGGGTTATCTTCTCAAGCTGGGTCCCAGCTCTAAAGTCCAGACATACAAACCCTGGAACGCACGCGTTACGTTCCATCTCCAAATCCACCACAACTTCAGTCTACACCAAGACAAGATACCAGATAGATGGTGAGACTGCAGCGGTGGTGCACAAAATAAATTAAGAGTCACTGCACGTGGTCATGAAGTGACCGCGTACTATTTTCTATTCAATACTTACCCAAGCTACGGGGGCGACAATATCCAGTAGGATGAATTTATATATAAATAATTAAGTTTAATACTGAGTTTGGTTGTTAAACAAATAAATTAATTTATCAAGCAGCATATTGCTCGCAGTCAGTTTTTTAAAAGTCGAGTGTCAAAATGTACACTGACAGGTGACGTCCTAAATATGTGCAAGGCAAAGGATGTCGATTGCAGCCGAAAACGTTCCTCCTTGGCCATTGTCGATAACAATCGCTACAGTATCTCCTTGGAAATAAATAAAAATATGCTAAGGTGTTCCGTTCGAACCCAATAAGAAATACACTTTTCTTACGTACATTTGTCATTTATTTACCACACCACTGTTTTTAGGCCTCGGGGAGCACGTTAAGCCGTCGGTCTCGGTTCCACTAATATCAACTGTGAAAACGTTAATAAATTGTCATTAAAAATGACATCAGAACCTCGCCAACCCATCTACGTAGTATATTATGCGTATCTTAGCTTACATCTTTAGATCGTTATTCGCTCGAGTAATTTCTGATCCTTCTTTTCTTAATTGACATTTGGTACTTCATTAAATCCCAGCCCAGCAGAGTCATCCAGGCCCGGATGGTGAATGGGCCTGGGTTGGGGATGGGATAATCTCCCGTTTTTCCCGGCAGGATCTCGGCGGCTAAATATCCGCCGGTGATTCAACGCACCTTTGGTGCTGGGCGTTGTTCTTACCACAACACCGCCCTCGTGGCTCACGAATCTAGTCTCCTAGATTTGTCTACTTTAGTTCTTCTCCAAGAGCGCCTCCCTAGGTAGTGGCCTCCCCTCCGGGGGCCGTGCGAAAGTAGGAGCGACATCCTAAAGATGCTTGTAGGATCCGTTGTCAGCCCGGTAAAACATACGTTTAGCTAGACCGACAACAAATGCCTCGATAATAGGCATGGCGCTCTGGATACCACCCTGAGCGATATGTTTTGCTGACTCTGGAACTTGTCCCTGTTGGTTTTTGCCAGAAGTCGGGAACGGATGAACATCTTGTAGATCCGCACCTTCAACCTTAGCGGCAAACTGGAGTTTAATACAGGACGTAACATGGCTCGGGCCGCCTTCGCCTGACTTGATTAAATACCGGAATTTAAAATCGATTTATTAATAATAATAAACACAATTTTAAACAATAATTCCTTCTGTAACTTGACTGTAAAAGCCACATAAAACCTTTATAAATATTTCCCCCGTTAAAACTTTAAATATCTAAAGAAATGAAGGGTTGGAAGTAGCGACATCAGGTGTCAGAAATGGGTTCAGTAATGAGGGATGAGTGAAAGAACATTGACTTAGGATAGATTGGGCAGTTACACTCCAAAAAGTCCATTTACAGCCGCATAAATTATATTAGCCTATTATTTCATAACTTGTTAGATATTTATTGATCTGATTTATTTATTTATTTTATTACAAACATTTTCAAACTGCTGCTTTCAAGCTGGATTAAGTCCTTGAGTGGCTCTCCCGTTGAATGAATGAAATCGGTGAATAATTTTAGACTGGACTTAGAAATCTGAAACCCGACTGTCCGTCCGGTTCTTTAGTGACGTACGCGGCACAACCATAGATAAACGGATCATTATTCCACTGTGAATTTGGCGACTAGGCGTCCAGTCACTATTCGTATTATCCGTCACTATAGTGTGTATTTATTTATTCCTGTATATATGTAATATATTATAGTATTATATATATATATATTTATATATATATATATATATATGTAGTACTATTAGGGTCTTAATTAAATGCGTGGACGTTAAAAAACTGCACAAAAAAATACTATCAAAAATAATAATTTATACTAATGCTACATATAATATATATATATATATATATATATATATAGTTATAACTACTTAATGATTAGAATACTCGTAAACTAAAATACAGATTAATATATACATATATAATGTATATATGGGTATATGTAGGTTTATGGAGTATTTAAGTAGTATTTGATATTAGGTTAAATATTAGTTATTATATTACAATTACTATTTAGACCGGTCTTTATACATAAGTCTATGATAAAGAGCCTATCTAGCGGCTTTTCCGCGCCATTGACGTGATGTGATGCGCCCCCACCATGACGCGTGAAAAATTTCATCCGATACAACTTTATTAACTCTGAAAATATGGGAAACAAAATAAACGAAACAGGAGTTTAAATTACGCTCAGTACGGATATTTTGGACTTTACGATTGGGTTTGCTTTACAGGACAAGATTATTAGATTGTGTTACCGACCAAATAAAAGTAATCCTGTCAAAATTTAAAATCCTATTTAGATTTTTTTATAATATCTCGATGTAATCCACTTCATCATCACACCCCTAGAACACAGAGTCCTAAACCTCCACTGCTGGAGAAGGCTTCAATTAATTTGGCCTACAGTCGCCACGCGGGCCAATAATATTAACGATTTCGCAGGTAGGTATTAATTTTAAGCTTATCGTGCTCTATTTATTTATTTAGTACACACAGCAGTACATATATTATCACACACATAACATAGTATAATTATAACTTATCTAATATATGTACCAATTAGGTGTCACAGCATTCACCAATATAAAAAGAAGAAGAAATTAAAAATTTATAACTGATAAAACAAAAAAAAAAAAAAAAAACACGAAAAATTTACAAAATAAAAATATGACTTCTAAAATAAAATTATACATTTTTCTCTTTTTTAATAGATTTAATATGTACGACATGACATGACTATGACAAATGTACGAAAGAAAAGTGTATTTCTCATTTATTTAAAACTTTATTGCACATAAATTACAAAGGCGTGACATAATGTCGCTTGACATTCTCTGCCTGTCAGACCTTCGGGACAACGAGAACATTTATGTGAGGTAGGTGCAATATATCAATTAAAATTAAATATATTAAAAATATACGTCTATAGAATATTATTTATTGCTTATAATAAATATTTATTAATAAAATTACATACGAATTCATACACACATACATATATAAACTACATAAATAAGTTATACTATTTATATACTACATAAACATAAATTAGGTACTACGTACTTAATGATAACCGATGATGTAGGATAATAATAAGCAACAATCAATGAAAATTTCATGAAAATTATGAACCCAAAAAGTGTCTGTAAAGTAATCTTTTAAATATAGCTCTGTTTGGAGCATCTTTAACCTCCGTCGGTAGGTCATTCCAAAGCCTTGCAGCCACAACTGCAAACGACTTGGACATAAAAGCGGAGTGGTGAGAGTGGATAGCAAAAGTAGTATTAAAGGAAGAGCGAAGAATTCTGTCATGATGCGAACCAAGCAAAGTGAAGCTGTCTTTAAGGTATTTGGGGGTCACAGGCTCGTGTAATATGGAGTATAGTAAGCAGAGCACTCTGCTATTTCTTCTACTGCGAATATTTAACCACTTCAGCTTTTGGTCCTCCACAGCTCATTGGTACATGCCGGGAGTTAGATCCGACCTATTTAGATTTTTTTAGAAAAGCGTTCTAACAACCGAGCCGTGAAGGTTCAACAGATTTGTAGAAACAACTGCAAAGAAATACAACAAAACTTTTTTTTTGTAACATAGATAATCTCAATAAAGGTTTAGATTAAGAGCAAAAAAATGATGTTGGGGCAGATTTCCAATAGATAAACATTTTAAGTTAAAGTTTTCTCAACAAAAGCAGCTACTTAACAAATCCTTCGGAGTAGTTTTGTCGAAAACAAACTTCTTTCTCTCGCCCCTAACTTTAAAGTAGGAACAATTATTGTAGCTAATAATTACTTTTTCCAACGAGCTTTCTTTCCCCATTATCCTCTGGCCTTGCTGTAATACTTTGCAATTGCAAGCACCATTGACTTAGATCAAATCAGGTAAATACTTAAAAAAAAAAAACATATTTACAGCTAACTTTAGCATCTGCTACGTTTTCGGCTTGCATAATTATGGTCATGTCTCTCATTTTCGCACTCAGTTAAATCAGTGTATATCTTAAATCCCGCTTCTAGTTCACATCATCAAATAGCCTTATTTTTTTTCTTTATTTAAAAACTTTATTGCACTATGTACAATAGGCGGGCTTAATGCCGCTAGGCATTCTTTAGCAACCAACCTTTGGGACAATAAAACTATTTGTGTTGTGAGGTAGGTGAAACCATTAAATAGATTAATGAGTAATTCAAATTAAAAATATTATATCTATATAGACAAATACATACTAATATGTACACAATACTACATAGTATAAATATATTATATACATTACATATATTACCTACTTACACTGTGAGGAACTGTTTAAATATTTAAATAATGTGAGTATACCATCTTTTTGAAAAGTGATCTGTTGGGCACACTTTATTTATTTATTTATTTATTAATTCATTTCCACAGCACATTACAGAACATAAAGGTTAGTATATAATTGAGTTTATACATTGGCCAAATTAGGAAACACACTTTATTACTGATACTTAGGTGTCAAAGAAAAGGAGAAAAAACAAGAAATACAACCAAAAGATATAGAAATTCAATTAAACAAAAAACAATAACACAAATTAAATTACAGATATCCAATATTGAATTAAATTAAATTAAAAAAGAAAAAAAAAAATAAGGATTAAATTAATAATTAAATTAAAAAAGATTTCTAAATTAAATAATTAAATAATTCTTGGCTGCCCTAACTACAGGAAAGTGTACCCTAACAGTGAGTGAGATGTGATGTAGCCCTGTAGAATTGACAGCAGCACCGCGGACAGCATTAACAACCGGGATCTGCATCCGAAGTACAGATTAATACTAATACTTTTATATATATTTGTCTATTTTCTTTATTCAGGAGACATACAGATCCCATCCCAACCGTCTGCATGTTTCAATTATTATATATACTTTACCAGGTTTATCGGCACGAACAGTGGATACTCCCCCGCCCCGGCAGACTGGGCAACTTTACCACCATCAGCCCGCCTAAGATCTTTAAGTTACGTTAAAAAAACATTGGCAGCTGGTACTTATCTAATGGCCAGCGGTAGCGTGTTTCACTGGCGGGTTGCAGACACAGTGAAGGAATCTGAATATCTGCTGGAAGAATGGGCACGGATTTTGAGCTGATTGTTAGTAGCAGAGCGAAGAGAAAGATGACTGTCTCCAAGGAACTGGAAACGAGTCGTAATGTATAAAGGAGTTTGGGGATTTTATTTAATGCCGTAATTCGAAGTCAAGAGATGTGCAGATCTGCGGAAGGAGATATTGAAAGAGATTAATGCGAAGCGTCTGCCTGTACTTCGCAGTGAGCGTGTCGCCTTACAGACCAAATATTATAACTATTATGAATGTGTGAGTTTAAAGATTAACATACGTTGGCAAACGATTTGTATATTTAAAAGCCTGGTACATGTTAGGTCAATTGTAAGAACTTTATCTTTGGTTCGTGCAATGACCGACTTTACTGTTATTGTTATCTTAGACTTTCTTTATATCATTGTTTCTGTCGATTTCGTTCATTTTATAGTAGAAGAAAATTGAAAGCTATTTTAAACTGTAAAATGATTAGAAGTGTATATAAAGACATTGAATATATAGTAAGATGGGGTAAGAAGCCAAACCGTATTAGAATTAAAGCTAGGACAATCGTGTCATAGTCAATTAGTCTATGACAGTTCATTGCCGATTATAGCCGTGGTCGATGTAAACTTTCAAATTTATTGTTTTATTAACAATATACGAACAGTTGAGAGCAGTGGCTCGGCGGAAGAGTCGGGTTCGAACCTCGGCATGTAGCAATAGAAAAAACGTTTTCTTACGTACATTTGTCAAGGATTTACAACACCACCGTTCCTGTGCCTCGGAGACCACGTTAAGCCGTCGGTCCCGGTTCCACTATTACCAACTTGTGGAATCGTTAAGAAATTGTCATTAATTGACATCAAACCCTTGCCAATCCGTGGCGAGTACATACATATCTTCACGCCAGATCCCTTGCGGGGTAGGCAGAGACAATTGAGCGCCATTTGACACGATCACGACATACTTCTTTCGCTTCGTCGACATTCATTAACCTCTTCCTACATGCCCTTTGGTTACGAAGACTTTTTAATGCACCTACAGTCAGTGTTTTATTTATTTGATCGTGATATGTGAGTCTCGGTCTGCCAGGGCCTCTTTTACCCACAACTTTCGCATTATATATCTGGTTCGTCAATCTTTCATCGCTCATCCTTTCAACATGCCCGAACCATCGTAGCATGCCTTTCCTTATTTTTGTCCCTATGCTTTCCTTCATACCAACCCTTTTCCGTATTTCGACGTTACGTATGCGGTCCGCCAAAGTGACGCCACATATCCGCCGCAACGACCGCATTTCTACTGCATTAACCCTACTCTCATGCGTATTCTGACGTATCCACGTCTCGCTTCCATACATCAGTGTTGGTACCAACATGGCATTGTGTATGGCGAGCCGAGCTTTGTCACTGACATTTCGACTGCCGATCAGTGACCCCAGGGCACCGTTAATACTATTTCCCGCGTTCACTCTTCTTTCAACGTCCCTATCGTACTTCCCATCCTCAGTGAAAACACTGCCCAGATATATAAGTAGGCCAAATTCTCCAGAAATATCTGTAAGGCCCATCTCCTACAGTGGGGGTCTAGGGGCTGAAATGAAGGAATACGAAAAGTAATAACTCGGTTGTAAGACCTCTTTTTTTTTTTTTTTTGTAATATCTCTATCCTTAAAATCCTACAAAGTTCGACTGTCATACACCAATTAATTCTGTTCCGATTGGTCTAGCTTAGATTCTCATTTAATTTGATTTCATGTCCTGTCTTGTTATATATTCAATCTCTCAGGTTCGCGCTTAAATATACGAGACTAAGATCACTGTTTTTTTAGGTTTAAATAACCTAACTGCTATTTCTACGTCTGCATTCAGTTAATTCTGAGAAGTATTCCCCCGCGAGATGAGTCAAACCACAATGCAATTAGTTTGCTAGAAATAATCACAGCAAAGCGTCTAAGCTACGTCGACAAGAACATTCAAGTATTTAATACTAATATTTTAGCTTTAGAAGAATTGTTATAGTGATAAATATAGTAAAATAAAAAAAGATTAATTTTAGTTTAATTTTTAATAGGTTTTTGTTTATATTTAAGTGAGGTCTCTGGTTGCAGGCAAGTTTTAGCATCATTTGGGGCATCGTTTCTTAGTCCGGTCTGTCCACCCACACAAATGTGAAACATCTCGGACACCACGGTCTTTCTTGTGCTACAAGTGCCGGCTGCATTCCTGGTCACGCGGCTCTCAACGACATCAATCGTAGGGCTCTTATCACTGCTGGAGTACCTGCTATCCTAGAGTCCTCTGGGATTGCGTGATTGCAAGAGACCCGACGGCATGACCGTTGAGCCGTGGAAACTCGGCAGGTCTCTGATGTGGGATGCGATATGTAGTAGATACATCCCCATCTCACATCCAGGCAATCTCGTCCAGCGCAGGGAGTGCGGCGGTTTGTGCTGAGAACCTCAAGTTACGCAAGAACGCCAACCTAGGTACAGGTTACGAGTTGCGCCGTTTGGGGTATCGACGATGCCTCACTGCCATGGTCATTGTAGTTCGGTCAATGATTTAAAGAAAAGCCTGCAACCAGAGCCTGACAGATTTTTTCTCTCAAAAATTAAGCATATTAATTCACTGGCAAAATGCCGCCAGTGTTTTGGGCACCATACCACAGAACAGCGATTTGGAGGAGCTATTTTTATGTAAGTATTTAAATCTCACTTATTAAATATTTTATATGAAAATGTCACTAATTTAATACAATAATTGATTAACATTTCGGGTGCCATCGTATTCTGATTGAGACCCGAGTTTTATAGAAAATGGTATATAATCATATTCGATAAGGATGTCTATTGTCTATTTTGAAAGCTCCACTATGAATTATCCTTAAAATAACACTCATGTATGTAATATAAGTGGTAGCCAATATTGAGTATGAGGTCGTCCTATCTGGAGCGCTGCTGGAAGCCTGCCAGTTGCCGTGAAAGCCTTTCGAAGCTTATTTATAGCCTGTTAATAATTTGTTCCAATATATAGATCGGAGAATAGCCTTGTATAAAGTCCGCCTTGTCTTAAGTTTTTTTGTTGTACAGTGATTTATATTGGGGTCCTGATTAGTTTTGCTAGTAATAGAAATAAGTAAAGTATCATCACGACCGTAATCGGAAATGACACTTTTAAGAATAATATCTTATGGGTGGTAGGCAGACTGATCGTGGTAATTTGTCCAGTCTGCTGGGGCGGGGAAGTATCCACCGTTCGTGCCGATAAACCCAGTAAAGTGTATCCACACATTTCGGGATCATGTGTCATGTCCAGTCAAGCCGGCATAGTGTTAGGTTCTGATGTTAGTCATGAGTGTCTGATTCCAGTTGCTAACATTCATGGATCTCGCTCCCCACTTACCACCAGGTGGTCGCAAGGTCACATGTCATGCTAGTATAATAATAAAAAAAACATATAGATTGAAATTCTCATATAAAAAACTTTGTGGTTATAATTATTTACAATTACATTGAATAGGAATAGGAATAGCTAACTTCAGTAAAGAAGACAAAAGACGCATTCAGCTAGGATGAGCACCATTACGACACATCTTCCTATTGAACATACCACAGTGTTTGAAGACAAAAGTTATGTACTAGTCCGTTCTTCATAGCATTCAAAATTGGCAAGCTGAAGTAGCAATGGGTGCACATCTGCCGCAGAACCGACGAACGATGAGGCAAACAGGTTCTAGAGTGCAGACCATGTACAGGACGACGCAGAGTGGGAGGGACGACCTAAAGACAGTCGCTGGTGGGAGTTGGATAAGAATTGAAAAAGACCGCGTGCAGTGGCGAGCCTTAAGGGAAGCCTACATCTCTGAACGCCTCCGTGGTCTAGTGGTAACAAACGTTGCCGTGAACTCGGGAGGTCGTGGGTTCGATTCCCACCGGGGGCAAGTTGTACATTGTATAATTTGTCTCGGTCTGGGTGTTTATATGTTTAATATGTATATAGTTACAAAAAAAAAAGTATAATATGTAGTTTATCAACCATCTAGTTTCCGTAACATAAGCCTCGTAGCTTACCACGGATGGCGCTGTGTGACCTGTCTGGAAATATTTTAAAAATATTTATTTGAATATCTAGCAGCCTGGCTGATGATGATGATGATTTTTAAGGACAATTAGACTGTATACCGCGTGTAATTGTCAAAAGAGCTAATTTTTTTTTTATCTTTATAGGTATCATTAGTAGAACCTTTATTTAAAATAAAAAGTTCACTAAAATTTAAATTATTGTCCGTAAAACAAAACACTAACTCATGGTGAATAAGGCTACGTCTGAAAATAGCGATGTCCATTGTGATAAATACCTAAAGACTGGGAAGGTTATTATTAATTGATCTCGCCTACAGCCGAGAGAGAAAGAATTACGTGAGTCAACGATCGCGCGATCGTTTCGCTACCTACTTAATTAGGCTCAGTATGAGTGGCGATATTTTTAGGAAAACTTCTATGCTCAGTAACTTTACATTGTATTACTGAATAATTAAAATAAAAAATTCGTAGTTCTTTATTTTCATTCTATTTTATAATATAAAAATATTTGCTCTTTAATAAATTCCACGGAGTATAAAGTACTCGTATATTATTAAACGAATTAAAGCAAAGACCAACTAGAGAAACGAATCACATATTAGTGAAAACCCCAAAATATCTGTGCTATAAATAAGTACTCGTACATACAAATTTGTGCCGTGTTCGAAGCGTGTTCGTTAATTCACACTGGTTTCCCATTAGCGTTACAAGTTACAGGTATTGTTGATTGCTCGGGGCTATGAATAGATATATGTACAGTGCATTCGGAAAGCTCTCTAAAACAGTACGTGTGTGTGTTTATCACAAAGGGTTATGTGTTTATCAGCCTATCATTATCACCCTGTATCTCTCCACTGCTGGATGTAGGCCTCCCCCAAGGCTCGCCATTTCACACGATCTTTTGCCACCCTCATTCAGCCTCCGCCAGCGGCCTTTTTCAGGTCACCCGTCCATCTGGCGGGGGGTCTTCCCACGTTGCGTTTTTCTGTACGTGGTCTCCACTCCAGAACTCGTCTACTCCATCGGTCATCGATTCTGCAACAGACGTGTCCGGCGCAGTGCCACTTCAACTTACTAATTTTGAAGGCTATGTCGGTAACGGTTTTATGACGGATGTCTATATGTTTCGGATTCTATCCACCAGAGAAATAGCGAGCATAGCTCTCTCCATAGCTCGCTGAGCGACCTTAAACTTGTGGACCAGACCCACTCTCAGTGTCCACGTTTCTGTTCCATACGACAATACTGGAAGAACACATTGGTTGAAAACTTTCGTATATCAGCCTATGTATGTATACAATTATGTATGTATGTTCGTTTCTTTATGGCACACTGGAGGCTAAACGCGTGGGCCTATTTTGATGATTTTTACGTCAATACATTCGTCCTAACCATGCGAATATTACTAAAGATAAAACATTGATCAAATTTTAGTAAGAATTGAATCAGGTATAATATAATATCTTATAAATAATAATAATAAATAAATATTTTCAGACAGGTCACACAGCGCCATCTAGTTTCCGTGATAAGCTTGTGTTACGGAAACTAGATGGTTGATAAACTACATATTATATATAGCCACAAATAAAGTCAAAGTCAAATCATTTATTACAATTTGGCCTTCTCGGGCTCTTTTGTATTGCCACATTATATTGTTCTAATTATTTAAATAAATTATATTAATTGTATTACAATACAATTGAATTGACCTAAATATAAACATACACCAACAGTAAAAGGTGTCCAAAATATATTAATAATATACATTTGCACATCTACCAGGCATTTTTGTCACTAATAAAATCATTTATCTTATAATAGGCCTTGTTTGTTAAGTCGACGTTTAACATGAATTTTTTGTTTATCTAAACACAAGCTAGTTAGTTCCTTTGGGAGTGTGTTATAAAAACGAACACCAAGTCCCAAAAAATTAATAATAAAAAAAAATACTAGTTTTACTGAGGCGTAGGTGAGGCAAAGCTAATTTGTGATTATTGCGTGTGTTGCGAGAATGCAAGTCACAATTCCTTTTAAATTGTTTTATATTCTTGTGGACATACATAATATTCTCTAGAATATACTGAGATGCCAATATATATATATATATATTGTAAATATATACATATTATACATATAAACACCCAGACCGAGACAAATTATACAATGTACAACTTGCCTCCGGTGGGAATCAAACCCACGACCTCCCGAGTTCACGGCAACGTTTGTTACCACTAGACAACGGAGGCAGTCAACTAACTATATATAGTTAACTAAAAAGTATATAATAAAATAAAGTTAATTTATAAAATCAAAATACTGCGTAAAAAGTAACTTTAATTAATTAAATTAAATTAACTTTTTTGTCTATTTCATTTCCGATCAGATGTTTACCCAAATGTGCATCTAACATCTAAAAGCTTCAGCTAAAATCTCAACGCCCCATATCCCAAGTGGCAACTGCCACTTTTCTCTAGCGGTTAAATCTATAGATTTAGACGCTGAAGTACCGGGTTCGATTCCTATTCGGGACACAATAATTTATTTGTGATATTTCTTGAGTCTGGTACGCTAGAGACATCGAAGAGCTAGCCACTTATCATGATGGGCCTGTTGTAAAGTTGGCTAAATTTAAATCCGATTCTTTAAAAAAAATTATGTTGATACATAAGTACATAGCCGTGTAGGTACCAACTCGAGAATATTAAAAATAAATTATTGTGTCCCAGGAACTGAACCCGGTACGTCTGCGTATAAATACACGGACTTCACCGCTAGACCAAGGATGCAAAGTGAACGTATTGGTTTGATTATAGCTTCATCCATGCACAACCCAGGTTTTAACTCGGTTTAATGCACAACAGTCCTCATATTAATTAACTAGATTACGTATGAACAACGTGGCATTCAGTGCACGCTTGCTGCGAGCACCTAAGTACCTACTCTATGAGATCACGACCAACAATCATTAACATGCTTTAATATGAAAAACTTCATGGAAGTTTAGACAATTAGAGAATGAGCAAATTATCATCGTCATCAGACTATAATAATACTAATAATATTTCGTTTATTACCATAATTTAAATAAATAAATAATAATAAATATTTCCAGACAGGTCACACAGCGCCATCTAGTTTCCGTGGTAAGCTACGAGGCTTGTGTACGGAAACTAGATGGTTGATAAACTACATATTATACTTTTTTTTTGTTTTGTAAA
This sequence comes from Tinea semifulvella, assembly GCA_910589645.1. Taxonomy (NCBI): domain Eukaryota; kingdom Metazoa; phylum Arthropoda; class Insecta; order Lepidoptera; family Tineidae; genus Tinea; species Tinea semifulvella. Next base: position 8,161,740 of record OU342608.1, on the reverse strand, counting down.
TATAAAATACATATTAACAGCCAGACCGAGACAAATTATACAATGTACAACTTGCCCCCGGTGGGAATCGAACCCACGACCTCCCGAGTTCACGGCAACGTTTGTTACCACTAGACCACGGAGGCGGTCAAATATACAAAGGTTATATTTATATTACACGCAAAACATTACTTAAACAATATTCCAACTTATGAATTACTTTTTGTACATTAACAAGGTTTTCATTGGTTTTCTCGCACTGGTTTTTTTTTTGTTTTAGTATAAATAGAAAAAAAGAAAAAAAATGGCCTTCTAATAAGAGTCAAAACAAAAATCTCTGAAAGATTTTTCATTGTTCGACCATTAATGCCCCGAAATCGCTTCAACTTTGAGGGCCCTGGGGAAACTTCCCAAAGTGTCATTTTATTGGAGCGAAGGTTTTCGTCTTATAAGTAAAAAAAAAGTATTGACTATGTAATTATATTATGAGGGTTTAACGCATTGAATCTCTCTCGCTCGCATAATCCAACATTTTCATAGCTTTTTCAAGTTTGAGACACATCACGTTTTTAATATGAATTTACGCCTGTTAGTTTTATAAAGAAATTGTTCCAAGGCTCATTGACGTCTCTGGTGACAATAGGGCTGGCAGTTCTTTCTCCCAAAAATTAAGTATCCTTATTCAAAGGGGAAATGCTGCTAGTGTATTGGGCACCATGCCACAAGACAGCGATTTGGAGGAGCTATTTTTTTGGACTGCCTCCGTGGTCTAGCGGTTTTGATTCCTGGTCGGGACACAAAAATATTTATTAATGTAAATAAATACATTTAAATAATATTTAATTTATGTGTGATATATCTCGAGTTTGGTACGCTGGAGACATTGACGAGCCTGCCACTTGTCATGATTGGCCTATAGTAAAGTTGGCTAAATGTGAATCCGCTATTAGCGTGGTTTCTGACCACCCCGAAAGGGAAACGGTCGTGATGATACTTTATTTTTTTTGTAAGTATTAATTTTTTATTTTCTATGTATTATTATTATATATATTTTTTTAGGTTAAATTTTGATTTTGTTCTAATATAGTTTATATAATTTAAGGTTTTGTATGAAATAAATAAATTTACAATAAATAAAAAAATACAATAATTAATTGACACTTCGGGTGCCGTCGTATTCCGATTGAGACCCGAGTTTTTCCGATGGAATTATATTACAGTGTTTTTTTAATAAATACTGTAATTAATAAAATTAAAAATAAACTAAACAAAACCTTAAATTAAATAAACTAAAAGATAAACCTAATTAATATAAAAACTAAATACTTACAAATATCTCGATTATAATCTACATGTCATTGAATCCAGGAGAAGATGAACCCAATGTTCTAGGACTCCGGCGACGTTGCCTCGTTGGATGGCAACACTGATCCTCTGATTAAGATATTCCCTACTCAAAGGATCACCTGTTGACGCTCGGATGGCAACGCTTATGTCGCGTATTAACGATTTAGCGTCCTCAGACCAAGGGTTACAGTGTTTGGTTCTGTTGGGATGCTATATTTATGTTACTGCTACTCATGTGGCCATATTTTAACCAAAATAGTTGCTACTTAAATATAACCAGTTCTGTCTATCCTAATTTATTACGGGTGGGTCAATTAATCGTAACTTGGTTAGTACACTAGAGCAGCAAATTGAAACTTCAGAAACCTTTGTTTTAACATTTTAATTAGAAATGTCTATTAGAATCCTATAATTGCCATAGGCCGGGTTCACACACATTTTATTTTGGTGTATCATATAATAATAACAATAAAAATGCTTTATTGCACAAAAACTAAAATAACTTGAAAGAAAGGCGAGCTTTATGCCGTGAGGCATTATCCACCAGCTAACCTTTAGTCTAGTCGAGGTTGACTTGTCAATCAAGACATTATGCCAACCTGCGTGTTACAGAAGTGTAAAACACGCTCTTGTTCTACAAGAGAAACTCATGTCAGTTTATTTTCGTAAGTAAGAGTTGATAAATTAATTAAAATACACGGAACATTCGAGTTCCGATACTCGATCATAGATGGCGCTATTATAGTTGCACACAATTATAACCTTAAAATACAAGATCCAAAGTCAGACATACAAAAACATATCGCTCAGAGGAGTTTCCACGGCACGGCCCCTCAACGGGAGACCACTTCCTAGAGAAGTACTATAGAGGAATAGAACTAAAGCAGTCGAATAATGTGGTGACGATAGTTTTTATTTTGTTAGTTTTTGTTTTAGAGACGTTGAATCGATAAGTCATCAATGGTACGCCCCCTGCCTGAAGGGCCAACGCGGGTGGGGGTCGCATGCCCGACTCATCCGTGAAGCTTCCTAAGGAAGCCCCAGGGCGCCTACGGACTAAAACCCTATAAACCGTCTCTATCTCACTGTTGGCCCTGTCTGCCTTTACAGCTAAGTCTGAGTCGTGGCTACAGAGTGAACGATAGAGAACGATACAAAAATTTTAATAACAAAAAAAAAATATAGGTCGAACTTTCTAATCAGACACTATTTTTACACAATCTATCGAATTTGCAACTCAGTTGTTCGAGTAGTTCTTACTTAATTTTATTTTTATATATAACATAATGCCCATCATCATCATTACAGCCCCTAAAACACTGTTGGAGATGAACCTTTCAGAATATATATCTGGAGAATTTGGCCTACACTCGCCACGCTGGCCAGATGGCTTGCCCTTGACATAATGCCCTTGTTGAGCATAATTTTGGTAATAGCTATGTGGCTTTAGTTGTCTCCGAAAATCCAATTTAGCCAAATATTGATAAACCACAAGAGCTTATAATGCATAAACAATTGACTGTCGCTGTTAGGAAAAACTCCTTTAATTCCATTTCCGAAGAGTGATTTATATTCCAATTTTACATTAAACAGCTCGCCGATCGACCGTTATAAATCAACGCTAGTCCGAAACTAACCGAACATTTATTTTGGGTAAAGGATGAAAAACAGATAGCGAATTTCGTGGCAAAGGATGCCGTATCGTATGTTGTGCTCTTGCAAAGTCACATTTGTAATCAATCCTTTTTTAACAAAGACAAAATATATTTATTTATTTATTTAAAACTTTATTGCACTATGTACAAGGGGCGGGCTTAATGCCGCTAGACATTCTCTGACAGCCAACCTTTGGGACAATAAAAAGTAAAACTTAGATTAAGGAGTAGGTGCGAAGACGTATTTAAGACTGATCATTATTAAGTAATAACTATATGTATCAATAATATATATACTACATACTAATAGTACTTACATACATACATATTTACATAACTATACTACATACACTTATACGCACCATTGGGAACTGTTCAAGTAATGTGAGTATACAAATATTTTAAATATTATCCTGTTGGATGCTAGCCGAATATTGACTTTACTTTTTTACTGCAACAACTGCGAAAGAGTCAGACATGAAACCAGAATGATGTGAAGAAATGAAGAGGACAGAGTTGTGTGACGAAAGAAGAGACCGATCATGAAAAGAAGAGGAGATACTTGACCAACAAAACGGAACCACGACTTTGCTTACTGATTTTCGGTTAATTCTCAATAACTTAGTCGATTGCAAGTGAGCGAAGAAAGCTCACAGCTCAACAAAGTTGTAGATAACGTTGCAATAACAAGTTTTTTTAGAAACGTTCATAAAACTGCTTCATTTGAAGCCCTTTTCCGTCTATTTGAAGTCTATGTCGTTTTGGGAGTGAAGGCGAGGAACGTGTTTAAATAGGTAATACTGATTGTGATCACGTACAGGTAACGAGGCGTCGCGTCTGTGCTCGCTGCGATCGATCCAATGTAGTCTGATGGAATTTACAGACGAAAACTACATCCTGTTGATTTGTAAATTGTTGCCCATTATGATGTATCCGGGTTCGATTCCTGGTCGGGCCACAAAAATATTTATTAATGTAAATAAATGCATTTAATTAATATTTAATTTATTTATGATATTTCTCGAGTTTGGTACGCTCTGAAGACATCGACGAGCTTGCCACTTGTCATGATTGGCCTATAGTAAAGTTGGCTAAATGTTAATCCGCTTATTTATATTTGCAATGATGTTAAATGCCAATTTTTACAAAGAGAACGAATATCGTAACCGCCGTAATATGACCGCCTTCGTGGTCTAGTGGTAACAAACGTTGCCGTGAACTCGGGAGGTCGTGAGTTCGATTCCCACCGGGGGCAAGTTGTACATTGTATAATTTGTCTCGGTCTGGGTGTTTATATGTATAATATGTATATATTTACAAACAAAAAAGTATAATATGTAGTTTATCAACCATCTAGTTTCCGTAACACAAGCCTCGTAGCTTACCACGGAAATTAGATGGCGCTGTGTGACCTGTCTGGAAATATTTATTTATTTATTTATCGTAAACTTGCCATAGTCATATTTATATAAAAATTACACCGCTTGAAACAAGACTTACTGCAAAAAGATTGAATTACAAATATCCATTTTTATTAATGTCTGGTTGATGAAATACAATTCTAACTAGAATGCTATAGATCCAGATATAGGTATAATTGTTACCGAAAAGTTATTTGAAAGTCCCTGAACAAATGCACGTAGGTTTAATATAATCACCGGACTGGTCAGTCCAGACAGAATGGTGGACGCAACGTAACGTGTTTTGAATACTGATTAGAAGGCTTTTTTGCATTCACTTCAGGAAGTAATAGGATTTTTCATTTGTTTTGCAGTTATTTTGATTGCATTCATTAAAAGGTTGTATTAATTTTGAGTTTAATTAGGTACCCCTAATTAATTAATGTTGTTTTGAAGAATTTACTATTATTCGATAATGTGACGCTTGCATTATGTGATCAAAGATTTTTTTTTTTAAACACGGTGAATCGCAAAATAGCCTAACGATACGACACCAGCCTGAAGGGCCACCGCGTGAGGTCGCATGCCCGAATCACCGTGAGGCCTCCTAAGGAGACCTCAAGGCGCCTACGGACTAAAACTCTATAAACCGTCTCTTTTTCACTGTTGGACCTGTGTGCCTTTACAGCTAAGTCTGAATCGTGGCTACGGAGTGAAGGCACTCTTTCGCCGCGTTCCATGTGATGTAAGGCCGTATGCTAAAAACCAATTAAAACATTTCATTATTAGAAATTGCTTTGTATGTTGATTTAAGCATCGAGCACATTTACATAGAAAATTTTTGTTACCATATTTTACCTAACACAAGCAAAACTTCTAACATTTATAGATTACATAAAAAAAACATAACTAATGACCAATGCATAAAGCTAATAAAATAAAAGAAACCAAACTTTAATTTTTCTTATTAGCGGATTTACATTTGGAAACTTTACTATTGGCCCAAAATGACAAGTTGGCAAGCTCGTAGTTGTCTCCAGCGTACCAAGGTTAAGAAATATCACAAAATATTCTTTTATATTAATTATTGTGTACCGACCAGAAATCAAACCCGGTACCTCCGAGTCCACGGGGGCAGTTGCTAAGCTATGAAGCTAATAATAAACATTTTGTATGAAAATAAATTGCCAACCCCTCTGGCCAGCGTGGCGGGTGTAGGCCAAATTCTGCAGCCCATATCCAACAGGACCTACATACATCATCAGCCTGTGTCTGTCCACTGCTGGATTTAGGCCTCCCCCAAGGCTCGCCACTTCACACGATCTCCTGCCACTCTCATCCAACCCCCACCACCGTACGTGGTCTCCACTCTAAAACTCGTCTACTCCATCGTTCATCGGTTCTACGACATACATGTCCAGCCCATTGCCAATTCAGCTTACTAATTTTGAAGGGTATATCGGTAACTTTGATTCTCCGACGGATTTCCTCGTTTCTGACTTTATCCATCAGAGAAATACCAAGCATAGCTCTCTCCATAGCCCGCTGAGCGACCTTAAATTTGTGGACGAGACCCACTGTCAGCGTCCATGTTTCTGCTCCGTACGTCAGCACTGGAACTTTTCAACAGGACTTAAACGTGATTTAAATATTTTTTCGATATTATTTTTAAATAAACGCTTGGAGATTTACTTGAAAAATTGTTACTGTATGGCAATTAAAATATTTAATCATTTGCCATCTGATCTAAAAGCATTAAATGTAAGGGATTTTCAAAAAAAGTTATTTAAGCTATTGGTACTAAAGGTATACTATTCAAATAAGGAATTTATTAGTGATGTACTTGAGTCATCATCATCATCATCATCATCAGCCTGTATCTCTCCACTGCTGGATGTAGGCCTCCCCTAAGGCTCGCCACTTAACGCGATCTTTCGCTACCCTCATCCAACCCCCACCAGCGACCTTCTTTAGGTCATCTGTCCATCTGGCGGGGGGTCGTCCCACTCTGCGTCTTCCCGTACGTGGTCTCCACTCTAGAACCCGTTTGCCCCATCGATCGTCGGTTCTGCGGCAGATGTGTCCGGCCCATTGCCACTTCAGCTTGCTAATTTTAAAAGCTATGTCTGTAACTTTCGTTCTCTGACGAATATCAACGTTTCGAATTCTATCCACCAGAGATACACCAAGCATAGCTCTCTCCATGGCTCGCTGAGCGACCTTGAATTTATGGACCAGACCCACTGTTAGTGTCCACGTCTCTGCTCCGTACGACATTACCGGGAGGACGCACTGGTTAAAGACCTTAGTCTTTAAACATTGTGGTATAGACGATGAGAGGATGTGCCGGAGTTTCCCGAATGCCGCCCATCCTAGCTGAATGCGTCTGTCGGCTTCTTTGCTGAAGTTGGCTGCTCCTAATTGGATAGTCTGCCCGAGGTATACGTAATTTTGCACAACTTCGAGAGTGTCGTTTCCTATGCAGATTGGCCTCGGCTTGACATGATCATTGAACATGACTTTCGTCTTGTCTAAGTTCATTTCGAGACCAACCCGCTGGGATGCTACGTTTAAGCCGTTCAGCATTCCGCTAAGATCCTTGAGTGAACTGGCCATAATGACTATGTCATCCGCAAATCGGAGGTGTGAGATGAATTCTCCATTGATGTTTATGCCGCAGTAATTCCAGTCTAGCATTTTAAAAACATCTTCCAACGCGTTCGTGAACAGTTTCGGGGATATGACATCCCCCTGTCGCACGCCTCTGCGCAGTTGGATAGGCTTATTGGATAGGCGTTGGATAGGGTACTTGAGTAGGACTATTAAATTGTTATCATTACTAAACCTATCCTTTGATATAATATAAGTAATTGACATGTAATTTATTGTTCCATTTAATTTTTATTTTATTTTGTTATGTATTTAGGTGTGTTGAAACTATTGACTGTAAACTACTATATAACTGTAAATATTTACATTTTGCATGACGGCAGAATACGCCGGAAAACTGTACCTACTAGCCACAATATGTACTGTATTCTAGAAAATAAATGTTTTGATTTTGACTTTAAAAAGGAACTCTAAAAAATAATGAGTTTTTGATTAAACTCCATTTTAACAAACAGTTGTGTGTCTCCAATAGGCAGAAGATCAAAGTGGATTGCAGGGAGACGGATTAATGCATGTTTGTGTGTACGCCACGTGTCGATAAGGATTGTAGTGTGTACTTGTAATAGTGTTGTACTAGTTCCACCCGGGGGACTCGCTAAATAGAGGGTTATGTAATAGATTATATCACTATAGACTTTGTTTAAAATGAGATAGGAATTATTTAGTAAAACGATTTACATTTTGTAAAGTAAAAAGTAAAGTATCATCACGACCGTTTTTTTTTCGGGGTGGTCAGAAACCACGCTTATAAATAAGCGGATTTACATTTAGCCAATTTTACTATAGGCCAATCATGACAAGTTGCAAGCTCGTCGATGTCTCCAGCGTACCAAACTCGAGAAATATCACAAATAAATTTATATGTATTTATTTACATTAATAAATATTTTTGTGTCCCGACGAGGAATCCAACCTGGTACCTCCCAGTCTAAATCCACGGACTTAACCGCTAGACCTAGGAGGAGATTTACATTTTGTTTGACGTGAAATTAGATTTTTAAAATCAATCAGGTAGATTCATATAAAATCTTTTTTTTTTTACAATATTAAGTAAGTCTTGTTTCAAGCGGTAATATTTTTATATAAATATCACTATGGCAAGCTTACAATATTAGTTCTCCTTAAAAGTAAAAATTGGCATTTGACATCATTGCAAATGGCACATACTGATGGTGGTAATTTGCCCAGTCTGCCGGGGCGGGGAAGTATCCACAAATAAACGTGCAGATAAACCCAGTAAAGTTTTGGGATCAGGCTCGAATTAATAAATAATATAAATAAATAAATAATAAATATTTACAGACAGACACATCTAATTTCCGTGGTAAGCTACGAGGCTTGTGTTACGGAAACTAGAGGGTTGATAAACTACATATTATACTTTTTTTTTGTAAATATATACATATAAACATCCAGACCGAGACAAATTATACAATGTACAACTTGCCCCCGGTGGGAATCGAACCCACGACCTCCCGAGTTCACGGCAACGTTTGTTACCACTAGACCACGGAGGCGATCAATTGCCGTCATGCCCAGTCGAGCCGGCATAGTTTTGGGGACTGATGTCAGTCATGTGTCTGATTCCAGTTGCTATCATTAGTGGGCGCAAGCTAGGTCACATGTGCTCGTATAATTAAAAAAAAAAATACATGTTTGCGAAGTAACTTTTTAAGAACGAGCAAAACATTCTAAAAATAGACTTCCAAAACCTTTATTTGCTAAATGGTTATGCAAAGCTTCAAGCAATTCCGGATAAAAGCCAAACAAAATGTGATACCGAATATCGAATATCGATAATAATACCTATATTGTCATGGACTTATATCTAAAGATATGTCACATTTTATTTGTCAAAAATGACAATAATTTTATTTCCTAGAAAGCTGTTTGACATTTTCATTATTCAAGGAAATCTTACAGCCTCAACAATTGATTCATCATCATTACAGCCCTTGAACACTGTTGAAGATGGGCCATCTAGAACATATCTGTGGTGTCAAGGAAAAAGGAGATAAGTCGAAACATTTAAAAATTAGATTTTTGCACCTATTGTTCAAAACATTCATATGCGTCAATGCAATAAGGAGATGATTCTATAAACTGTACAGTTTATTTTACACCCCTATGTAGACAAAGGGGCTAATCGTAAAATTAAAATTTATAAATAAGTAAAAAGAGTTCAATCGAGTTATTTCAGTATCTCGCTTTTACCGCCAATAATTCAGTTATGCCTAGTGAGATGAGACCACTCGTACCTAAAGTATACGACTAATGAAATTGAACATTACGTAAATTACAATTTTCTAATCATAAAAATGGGTTGTTTTCCTAATTTGCCTCTAGTGAAAGCTCAAGTTTTGTACTTATCCCCTTTTTCCTTGACACCACAGATATATCTGGAGAATTTGGCCTACACTCGTCACGCGCTGGCTAGACGGATTGGCGAGGATCTGCTGTCAATGTTTAATGACAATTTATTAACGATTCCACAAGTTGGTTGTGTAACGATTGTATAGATGCGGCCATGGCATAAATATTGTTGGCTGCAATCGACATCCTTTGCCTTGCACTTATTTAAGACGGGCGTTCTCTCGTAAGCTGGGAGAAAACTTCGCTTATCGACGGGTGACTCTTTGACTAGAGAATATTTTATTCAAAGTAACCTCGCTGATCTAAAGGAGAACTCAGCGAATGTCCTCGGAACACTACGCCCATTGACCATTTATAGTGTAGTTTATTTAATTTATAATTTAGTCTTAATTTTTCGAATAAAAAAAAATTACAATAAGAATCATTAAAAATAAAAACAAAATATACCTACGTCTTATGGAGGTAGTTAATAATAAAAATCGCTCGAATTGATTATTTTTATATCGAAATATATTTTCAGACCAGAGTATCTGGTCATTTAAATATAAGTCTTGGCACAATAACCTAGATGTAGGCACTTAGGGATATAGTACTGTAATGGGGTCACCCCTCAAGAGATTGCTTCAATATAGGTAATCCTAAAAGACATGCGAACAATATCGAAAGTACCAGTTCAGCACAGACTGCTTCTAGATCTGCTGCATTATCCATACTAATATTATAATTATGAAAGAAGATTTGTCTGCATTGACCGATTATGATAGTGTTCGATGTGCACTTTCAAATTGATTTTGTTGTTTCACTGACAATATGCCGACCTGCATGCTACAGTAGTGTAAAACGCGTTCTTCTTCGACAAGAGAAGAATAAAGTAGATATCGATGAAAATGTAACAAACATTGTATGATATTAAAATAAATAAAAATAAAATATAAAAATTAATTAATTTTTATTCGACACAAAATAAAGGATAATAAAAATATAAAATAAAGTTAAAAATAAAAGAGAGAAAATATTATATAATAATAAAAATAAATATTTCCAGACAGGTCACACAGCGCCATCTAGTTTCCGTGGTAAGCTACGAGGCTTGTGTTACGGAAACTAGATGGTTGATAAACTACATATTATACATTTTTTTTGTAAATATATACATATAAACATCCAGACCTAGACAAATTATACAATGTACAACTTGCCCCCGGTGGGAATCGAATCCACGACCTCCCGAGTTCACGGCAACGTTTGTTACCACTAGAACACAGAGGCGGTCATACATATGTATGTATCTATACTTAAGGATGAATAAATGATTTGATTTGAGCCACCACTTAAGTAAATAAAATTTTACTCATGTTACAGTATTTTAATTTCGAGAGTCGTAGCTTCTTTGCGTCAATATTCCGCCCCAAAACAACAGGACACGACTCGCCAACAAATTGCGGTCATTATTTTAAATTTGTTTCTCGAAGATTCTAAACAATGCTAATTTTAGTAAGCATCTGTGTTCTGTATGCGGGAGTCGTCGGTCCAATTACAGGGATTATTGCCTTCACAGTCGCGAATTCAATGATCTTGAAATAATGTAGATGCAGCATTAGAAGCCAAAAAGGGTTCCTACCACAATAAGTGCCGGTTAGCCGGTTATGGTTGTGATCGCGTGCACTTTCAATTTGTTTTACTGACAATATGCCGAACTACATACTACGGAAGTATGAAACACATTATTTTTTGACAAGAGAAGACGAACAAAGTAGATAGCAATAAAATGATAATCATTTTGTATAAAAATAACAGATAAATTTCAGGATTTACGCCGATAGAAACTGCCACACTGCCAGGACCTTTTTTTATACTAGCACGGCATGTGACCTTGCACCCACCTAATGGTAATTGAAGTGGTGCGCAAGGTCCATGAATGTTAGCAATATCAGACTCTCATGACTGACATTAGTCCCTAACAATATGCCGGCTGGACTGGACAGGACGGCAATTTGAGCCTGATCCCGTAACTTGTGGATACACTTTACTGGGTTTATTGGCACGAAAGGTGGATACTTCCCGGCCTACCACTTATTTATTGTTCTCCTTTAAAGTATGTGTTATTTGCAATGAAGTCAAATGACCATTTTTACTTCCAAGAACTAATTTGTAAGCTTGCCATTGTGATATATATATATATAAATAACATCACTTTAAACAAGACTTACCTTCTTTACCTCGTAGTAATATGATTGTAATAACACAAATAAGTTAATTATATTCGTGAAGATTGTACATCCTAGTAATCCTAACATTTATCAGTTAGCTACTGACGAACGAGCGTGCAGAATATTATTTATTTAAAACTTTTTGCACTATGTACAAAGGCGGACCTAATGCCGCTAGACATTCTTACTCGGTCAACCTTAGGGACATTACGAACATTGTATGTGGAAGGTTCGCGCAAATTATAGAACATAATATAAGGGAGAAATTAAAATACTACTAAAACTAAACTACTTACTAGTAAATAATATTAATATACTAAACATTAATATACTTATAATACTTAATATATACATAAATACAATATATACATACTTACAGTTATTGGGATTTATTTAAGAAGTGTGTGAAAACCATCCTTTTAAACAATGTTCTATTTGGCGCCTGTCGGATATCTAAGGGTAGGTTGTTCCACAGATTTGCGACAACAACTGCGAAGGGGTCGGACATAAAACTAGTGTGATGAGAGGGAATAGCAAAGGTAGAGTTATGCGATGATCGCAACGATCTGTCATTAGGAGAAAAGAGAAAAGCAAATTTGCTCTTGAGGTATTTCGGTGTCGCAGGCTCATACAGTATAGAGAAAAGCAGACAAAGAATCCGTAGAGTGTATTAGAGTGAACGATAAGTACTTACACTCAAGTACTTGTTAAATGGCAATATTATTTATTCTATATGTACTCGTATCTACGAGTGGTGATGGTTAGGTTGTATAAACGCTTTCCTTAAAAAAATAAAAAACGATTTTATTATTATTTTTATAAATTAAGTTCGAACTTATGAGAAATACACTTTTCTTACGTACATTTGTCATTTATTTACAACACCACCGTTGTCGTGCCTCAGAGAGCACGTTAAACCGTCGGTCCCGGTTCCACTTATACCAACTTGTGGAATCATTAAAAGATGTTATTAGAAAAGTGACATCAGAACCTCGCAAGCGTGGTGAGTGTAGACCTAATTTTTCTAGGACTTTGTGTTCTAGGGGCTGTAATGATGATGATGTATCCACATTAAAAGATTAAATATTTCTGCCAATTGCTATAGAAACTCTATCGACTCCAAGTGCCAAAGAGTTTTAAAATATATAACACAGCGAGGTTCTGTTGTCACTTTTCCGCGTACCTCGTTTACGCCTACAATCTTACGGCGCAGTTGATATGATTTCACTAGTTAAACGTCAATTTGGAAGGAATATTTCATCAATACTATGAGAGGCTTATTGTGTATTTTTTTTCTCTATTGCCGTATCTATAATTAGAAAGATCTTTGATCGCGTCGGATGGTCATTAAACTGGCATTAGAAGAGTGGTTCCTTCCGCTTTTTGTCGGGGGAGAGGTGTGTCGAAATGACGCTTGTGTCTTGTCTTTCATGCAAATTAAATGCATATTACAGCACACTGGCAGTGTCCTGCATTAAACGGTGATCATAGCAACATAAGGATTACCTTCAAAGCGTCGACATAAAGTTTTTTTTTTTTTTAAGAACCAACAACGTAGCAATATGCTTACTAATAGTATGGTACAATTTATGGAGCAAGGTCAATTATAGATTTCGCTATATAAACATAGTATCTACGTAGTAGAATTTAACTACTATACCAAAAACAAATTAAAAATATTTAAATGATTTATATTAAAACAAATAAAGCACGAAAAAATCTACAAAATAATATATATAATAAGAATAATAAAATACAAACCAATAATGATACATATAATTATGTAATAACACTTTTCACATTCCTATAACCTGGAGTCCTTTAAGGGATGTGTGAAAAAGCATCCAAAAAGCATAGTGTTAGGGACTGATGTCAGTCATGAGTGTCTGATTCCTGAAGGCTTTATAACAAATCTGATCACAACATGTGGAATTATGTCTGCAACATCTATTCGCTTTTATGACTGTTGGCGAGATATATATATTTTTTAATTTGTCTGTCTTAATTTTTGGGCTATTTTATTTTTTATATCATATTTATTAATTTGGTAAAATTAATACATATTTAAATTAAGAAAAATCCCTTGTTTTCATCATAGTTCCAATCTGCTTTTCCCCGACGCTAATAATGCCTATCTTTAAATATATATATTTTTTTAAATAGTAGTAGTGATAATGAGTACAGCCAATTAAAGATATCCACAAAAGATAAATGAATGTAACAAAAAAAAAAACAGAAAAAAGACCTTTATCAACAAATACATAACCCAATAATAAACTCAAGGCAAAGCAAAAAGACAGTGACTGAATAGACACACTTAAATTTAGTATCAATATAAATTATATCACTATTTATTTATTTTATGATGAACTATTGTAAACGCAGCGATAAGGCGACCGAATGTTTAAACGATCTCTTTGAACCAACAAAGAGATCAATATCAGAAAAGATTTTGTTTTATGTGTATGCAATTCGGGTTAGAGGTGAGTTTTTTCCATAATTAATGCGATGCCATAGTACGAGCAAAAGATCTGTACAGCGGGCACGACATTTCGATGCGACTTATGTTTTTATTTTACAAATGTCCTCTTATTTCTATTTTAGATTTAAAAATACCTATTACAAAACTAAAATATTTCATACAACCTTTTGAGTCTTGCTCGTGGCAATTACGTATGCAAATTCTCAAAGAAGCGCTATCACAGCTGTTTTTTCTCTTTAGCTCGTATTTGTTGAAAAACGTCCCTGCTTTAACAAAACCAGGTCCTATCTCCTGGAAGCAGGTGACAAAGCCAAGACTTATATTTCAGAACTGGGCATTCGATACAATATTTTGGTTGCAATATAACGGCCCCAAAATTTGATTCCCACCCACGCCTGGGCGCCAATAATGTCGCGAATTCCCCGGCTAAAGACCGAGGGCTCGACAAATGAAACGTCAATTAAAGGTCGTAGATATTTGTATAATTAGTTGGGGACACTTCCATACATTTAAGGTAATCTAGCTAATGCTTGTCTCGTGTAGCAGCTGGGCGTGAAGAAGTGACGCTCGCCTGGCGGGGAGTTGGGCGACAGACGAGATGACTATGTCCGGAAGCCCGCGAATCTTCTGACCCAAAACTTGGTAACGATTAGGGGTTTAGAGATATTGTCCTTGCGTCCTATAAGGATCTATAAGGTTCTCTAATAAAAGATAACTAACTTTAAATAATGTTTATTTAAGTTACAAACACACACGTTATTATTGAGGGCAAACCTACGTAGCGTATTTGCTACCGCGAGTAATACCTGATCTCGACGGTATCTCAGAAACGACTGATGTGCTTGACCGGGCTCGTGACTGCCCCTCCAACTAGATGACCTGGTTCATCATTGCATCAGCCGATGATTTCGGCCAATCAAAATCGTTATTACCATATATGGCGACGTAGACTCTGGTGACCTAGTTGGAGTACATTTGCCGAGATATTATTATTTATTTAATGACTATGCAAATGCACCTTGATGTCGCTACAGGGGATTACGGTCGTTTAAAGATTTTAATGCACAATAATGTGTGCTTGACAAAATATTTATTAGATTTTTTCTTGTCGGAACATCCACGGAGAGAGCTTGTGCAAAAAAGAACAGTCACAGGAAAGAGTTCAAAATTAATGAGGAACGGCTTTTATTGACACTTTGCATTTCGTCCCTGAGCGTTCCGTTACTGCAAAATTACGATTTAACGCATTAATGCGTTTTTAATGTATATAATATAAACCACCACGTTACAACTGTCAAAATTAATTCAAAACTAACCAATAAATACAAGCATAAAGTATGGACATCTATATTACTTTTAAAAAAAAACGTGTATTGCTACGAAAAGGCAGCTAAGGCTGGGTTGTACTGCTGGGTACTATCCCTGTAATTGTAACGATTAATGTGAAAATTGGCATCAAATATACAAGTTGCTGACATTCAAAATAAATCTGGTACATTTGACGTTATTTTAATTTAATTTTAAATTTCTCTGATTGATAAAATTCGTAACATCGATATTCGTCAGAGAACCAATATAACTGATATAGCTTTCAAAATTGGCAGTTAGCCGGACACATCTGCCGCAGAAACCGACGACCGCTGGGGGCAAACGGTTTCTAGAGTGGAGACTACATAGAGTGAGACGACCCCCCGTCAGATGGACGGATAACCTGAAGAGCTAGTGGGGGTCGCATGAGGGTTGCAAAAGACCGCGTGCAGTGGAGAGCCTTGAGGGAGGCCTATATCCAGCAGAGAGACACAGGTTGATGATGACGATATAATTAATAACAAGTTAATGAATCAGCTAAGTCTTCTGTTTGCAGCTTACTAATTGTGTTGTCTTATGGTAAGCAGATATGTTTGAAAGAACGAACGAATGACTATAATGTAAATTAATGTTAATTATTATTTTATATACGTAATTAGTTTACAGTTATAGATTTTATTTTTAAATATATTTGTCTTTTTCTTCCAATAAATAAATTATCTGTTTGCAGCTTAATCGTTGGGTTATCTTTTTTTAACAAATATATAATTTATTAAAATTGTGACTGCTTACAAATGCTACTAATTATTTGCATACAGTCATATTAGCCCCTAGAACACAGAGTCCCAGACCTCTACTGTTGAAGATGGGCCTTCCAGAATTTCTGGAGAATTTGACCTAGACTTGCCACCCTGGCCGGACCTGATGTCAATTTTTTATTACAATTTATTAAAGATTCCACAAGTTGGTATTAGTAGAACCGGGCCGATGGCTTAACGTGCTCTCCGAGGCACAGAAACGGTTTTGTTGTAAAACTATGACAAATCTACGTAAAAAAGTGTGTTTGTTCCCATTGGTACGTGCCGGGGTTCGAACCTGCTTCTTTAGGATGTTACAGAAAGCGTTTTTACAACCGATTCACTACTTACAATTATTTCCATAATTTTAATATAATAAGATTCATCATCATCATTATTACAGCCCCTAGACCTCCACTGCTGGAGATGGGCCTTCCAGAACATATATCTAGAGAATTTAGCCTGCTTTTTTTATGTCAATTCATTAATAATTTCATAAGTTGGTATTACTGTAATTTTTTTATTTTTTTATATATATATATATATATATATTTCAAAATGTATATTTTATCTTGTGTCAATAAACTATTATTATTATTACTGTAACCGAGACCGACAGCTTAACGTGCTCTCAGAAGCACGGGAACGGTGGTGTTGGAATCTATGACAAATGTATGTAAGAAAAGTGTATTTCTCATTGACACATGCCAGGTGGGTTTGAACCGACCTTTGTAAGATTTAAGGAACGCGTTCTTACAACCGATTATAACAATATTAATATCAACTTATAGGGCTAAATTTCAGAACCGTATTGTGGTATTGAATGCCAGGTGTTTGGATATAAGTCTATGTTACAAAGTAAGAAAATAAAGTTGGTCTCTCTCAACTTGGACATCGGCCGACATTATTCATGTTTATCGGCTCGCAGCCCGCTCTGTGCTTCTAGGATACCGCAATTAGACAACTTTTATTCATTCAGTCATGGACATAAAATATAGTTTGTCCTTTAATACAAAATAAGGTTGGCGAGTTCTTCGAACGAAATATAAACTAGAAATAGAAGTAATTAGTGTATGACATTTTTTATTATATATATTAATATCATTATATATATATATGTATCAATATACGGGCAATATTGAAGGCAAGAGACCCCGTGGCAGAAGCCCGACAAGATCCGCACCAGTGATCCAAAGACGACCCTCAGCATTGAGGAAAACGACGCAAGGAGGAGAATTATATATATTGACCTAAATTTAAGTATGTAAAGATGACTATTTGTAGATAACAGTATATTAAAATTTATAAATTTTTGCATGTAACAATAATGGCTAAATGTGCAGAGCCAACTTACTAACCATATGTATGTTAAAGCAAATAAACGATTTTAAATTTGAATTTGAAGTCGGGACTGCCTGACGTACAGAAACGGCATAGAAGTGGTGTACCAGTTTTTACAAAACTTCCCATCAGATCAATATACTTGTAATTTTTTCAAGTGGGCCAGATCCTAAACGAAAAGCGCAGAACGCAAAAGAGTTAAAACCCTTTAAAACAAATCATCGTTTTAAGAATTGGCTACCATAGTACCTACTTAGTATTGGGAAAACCTATTTTAGGACCAGTATTTTTAACAAAATTGTTGTTAAAGGACAGGTCCTTTTTATCTATGTCTATGTTTTTAGGACAACGAGTTAAAGAGCGCTTGAATTAAAATTAGCTCGAGGTTATTCTTTAGGATTTTTCCCAGTTAACCAGCTTTTCTCTTGGGTTGTGTTAGATTTTTTAGTTAAAATCCTACTTCGCTATTTGGAATAAACCAATTCATGTGCGATTTAAGTTCTACAGCCACAATCTTTTTAGTACTATTTATTAACCCAATTTTAGTGCTCGAAGTAAATTAATATAAATTAAAGGCTGTCTAAATAATAAAAGTCAGCCATCAGCTGGTATAATCGAAGCCATTTTTAACTTCAATCGTTACATTTACAGTCACTTTATTTTTTATTGACTTAGTAATGAAATGCGACGTGTGAATCACACAGGAACTCTGTCGTAGTAAAAAAATGCGACGTGTAAAAGTATCATGCAGGAACCTTATCTTAGTAATGAAATGCGACGTGTAAAAGTATCATACAGGAGCTTTGTCTTAGTAATGAAATGCGATATGTAAAAGTATCATGCAGGAACCTTATCTTAGTAATGAAATGCGACGTGTAAAAGTATCATGCAGGAACCTTATCTTAGTTTTGAAATGCGACGTGTAAAAGTATAATTCAGGAACTTTGTCTTTGTAATGAAATGCGACGTGTAAAAGTATCATGCAGGAACCTTATCTTAGTAATGAAATGCGACGTGTAAAAGTATAATTCAGGAACCTTATCTTAGTAATGAAATGCGACGTGTAAAAGTATCATGCAGGAACCTTATCTTGTACGAGTAGTTTCGGGTAATCGTAATTTTAATTTACTTATAGTTTACGAGTAGGTAAGTATCATGCAGGAATCTTGTTTAGGTAGCGAAATGTCCTTGTGCAATACATGTGATACATTATTTAGATAAGATTCTAGCGCATTAGCAATTGCATGGTAGGAAAAGTGTATTTCTCATTGTTAGATGGGTTCTCAATGCGAACTTTTTGGATTGAAGGAAAACGTTCTTCTAACAACAAAGATAGATAGATACGCTGTAACTGTAACTAACATTCCGGCAATATTAGAGGATTTACAAAGCGGGGTTTATGCAATTTGGGTACCTGCTTTCAATGCACGTTACGCTAATAGAATATTAATGTCCCCATCCCTTCTACTTAGTGTAGCCCCCGGTCTAACTAATACCGGTATCATCCTCACAACCGGTTACAACTCCAAAAACAAAATAACCAATACACGGGTTAGAGCGTAATCGTAGCGACTTTGTATCGCGCATTTTTTTTACATACTACCAAATGTGACCTGTTGGTAATTGGCGCGCGAGGTCTATGAATGTTAGCATCTGGAATCAGACACTCTTGACTAACATCAGTTCCTAACACTATGCCGGCAATTCGAACCTAATCCCGAAACGTGTGGATACACTCTATAAGGTTTATCGGCACGAACGATGGATACTTTTCCGCCCCAGCACACTGGGAAAATTACCACCATCAGTCCGTCAACTATCTATTTGTTCTTCTCGTTGAAAGTATGTGCCATTTGCAATGATGTCAAATGTCAATTTTTAATTTAAAGGGAAATTAATATTGTAAACTTACAATTTTTTTTTTCCATTCGTTACAGCTCCTAGACCTCTACTGTTGGAGATGGGCCTTCCAGAACTTATATCTGGAGAATTTGGCCTACTCTCACCACGCTGGCCAGACGGGTTGGCGAGGATCTGATTTCAATTTTTAATGACAATTTATTAACGATTCCACGGGCTGGTAATAGTGGTACCGGGACCGACGACTTAACGTGCTCTCCGAGGCACCGGAACGGTGGTGTTGTAAATCAATGACATGTACGTAAGAAAAGTGTAGTTCTTATTGGTACATGCCGGGGGGGTTTGAATCGACCTTTGTAGGATATTAAGGAAAGTGTTCGTACAACTTGCTATGGTGATATTTATATAAGAATTTATTTATTTATTTTTATTTAAAAACTTTATTGTTATATAAACAAAAGGCGGATATAATGCCTATAGGCACACTCTTCCAATCAACATCGGGACAATGAAAACGTAAGAGGTAAGGTTAGCAAATAAACAACAAATATGAAAAGAAAAATAAAAATACAATATTTACTTACAACTACAATATAAAATTACATATATAAATGGGTATACAGATTACATAAACGACGTACATATACATACATATTTAATTATTATATAAACTACATATACAACATACATACATATACAACATACATACATATACTACACTACATTACAACATCTTTGAAGAAAACAGAAAAGGGCTTATTGTAATTGTAAAAGGTGATTGTAAACTAGTTCTTTAAAGATAGCTCTGCTTGGGGCTTCACGGATATTAAGGGGCAAGCTGTTCCAAAGCAGAACAGCTACTACTGAAAAAGAATCGGAAACAGAGTTTGTGTGATGTGAAGGAATCGCAAGGAGAATAACACCGCTTAAAACAAAACTTACTACAAATTAAAGCTTGAAGAGTATTTTGAGTGGTTTGTCAAAGAAATCAATTTGAAAGTGCCAGTCGAACACGATCATAACGGTCAAAGTCTTTATACACTAATTTATTGTGTACTGATTGGTCTAGCCTTGATTCTCATACTGTTTAGTTTCTTCCATCGATTTCAAACATCGGAATGTTTCCTTATATAATATTTAATAAAACACTAAATGTGCTTGGCCGTGCTCGGCTTACTGGATTTTATCGCGAATCGTGACCGTTTGTTTTTACATTATACAAATTAATTATTTATAATCTGAATTTTACTAATTAATTACATCAGTTGAGTGTTTTAATTAATTTAGCATCAAATTAAAATCTCGGTTTTGCGAGTTACCGTTAAATGTGGTACTTATGAATTTTATACCAATTATTTTATTAACAGATAATTATTTTATACTCACCTAAATTTAATTTATTTTTTAATTTAATAATCACTTAATAAAATTATCATTAATAGGGTTTATCGCTTTTGCATCCATCTCGCTCGCACGATCCAATATTATTTATATTAGATTTTAATATTTAAACATTGGTGTGGCACCCTCGCCGCGTCGCATCTCAGGGGGACAGCGCATAAAGCGGAAGCCGCGGAGTCCAGCAAGCGGCACAAGTATGTAAGTATATTAAAAGATTACATATTAGTGCCGTTTGCTGTAGAGACTCTGGGCCGATAGAGTCCAAGCGCAAAAAAAATATTAAAAGACATAACACCGCGTCTTGTCGTCTCCTCCGATGACAAGAGGGCTGGCTCTTTCTTTGCCCAATGAATCAGTATTGCAATTCAGCGGGGAAATTAGAATATAAATTTGAATATTAAGTGCCAAATTATAATAATATATAGTTTAAATTAAATATTTTTTAAATAATAATACATCTAAAACTAGAACCAATATTTTATTTGTGACTGTTACTAAAATACATACGTATTTAGTAAACGTGCCGCCCATTATTTTTGTTTATGATTTTTTGTACAGGGTACTGTTGTAAAGACAACAAATTTTTTACATACATACACATCTTCACGCCAAATCCCTTGCGGGGTAGGCAGAGACAATTAAGCGCCACTTGTCACGATCTCGACATACCTCTTTCGCTTCTTCGACACTCATCACCCTCTTGATACATGCCCTTTTGTTTCGATGGCTTTTTATTGCAGCTTCAGCTATTATTTTATTTATTTGATCGTGGTAGGAGAGTCTTGGTCTGCCAGGGCATCTTTTACCCACGACTTTCGCATTATATATATTTCTTCACTCATCCTTTCGACATGCCCGAACCATCGGAGCATGCCTTTCTTTATTTTTGTCCCTAGGCTTTCTTTCATATTTCCCTTTTGCGTATTTCATTATTACGTATGCAATCCGTCAAGGTGACGCCGGATATCCGACGCAACGACCTCATTTCTACTGCATTAACTCTACTCTCATGCGTATTCTGACATATCCTCGTCTCACTTCCATACATAAGTTTTGGTACCAGCATGGCATTGTGTATGGCGAGTCGAGCTTTGTCACTGACATTTCCACTGGCGATCAGTGCCCCACGGCACCGTTAACACTATTTCCTGCGTTCACTCTTCTTTCAATATCCCTATCGTACTTCCCATCCGCAGTGAAAACACTGCCCAGATATATAATTTCATTTACTTGTTCTAGAGTTTCATCAACAATCTTTATCGTCACGGTTGTCATCCTCCTTCTTTCAAGGTACTAGACCTTGGTTTTTCTCGCATTCAAACAATCTTTATTCTTTATATTCCCACCGGAATTTGGTTAGGTTTATGATTAGATACATAATTTATTAGGTACGAATCTTATGTTATATAATTTACTGACTACATACTCGTAATCTATCGTGGCTGGAAAGTGTTATATTTGAGCAAAAAACAGAACTGGCAGTAGGAAACTTAAGATGAAGACATTTAAAATAACTTAAATGCGGCTGTAAAGGGGCCTTGTCAAAATTTATTAGTATAAATACCTGAAATTAATTTAAATAAGATTAGTTAAAATAGCTGCGGCTGTATCAACTAATAATAAAAAGTAATCAACTTTTTTATTAGCTTAAAAAATAGAGTAATTAAATATCGTATTCAAGAGAAAATGTGATAAAATAAAGCATAATGTAAAGGCATGCAACGCAAACACCTGCCAGCGTGAGTTATTGTACTGCGTTTTGCATATTTTGTAATTTAATGAAACAATATAAATTACAACGTGGACTATTTATTGCCTTAAATTTTATGTAGAATTGGGAATCCATGCCAATAACACAGTATACATTTACTGATATATATTTAGGCATATCCTATTTTACGTCTATGGACGAAAAGACACCACTTCTCCTGGACCCTTTTTAACCGACTTCAAAAAAGGTTTTTTTATGTTTGTTACGCGCTTTCACCGCCAATTATGGATTAATTTTGATAAATATTTTTGATGAATAGTGGAATACGGATTTCTTAAATTTTATTTGAAATTGAATCGGTAGGTGAACACCAAAAGATGATTTGACAGAAATTAACGTTAAAATAAAATAGAATGGAAATAAAACTATTAGTAGAATGGGGCGGCAGATACACCAATGTGTACTATAAAATGATTTTATACTTTTAATAATAATTATTATTATTATTTATTTATACAGTAGAAATTAGTTACAATATTAAATACAATAGTGAAATATTTATATAATAAATTACTTGATGTGGACAAAATTGACTCTACGTATTTCCAATTATGCACGTTGGAGCCCAAACCAGGAATTTTCGTCCTGTGTCTTGGGCTCCAGCTGCACTAGCTACCCTATTATTCTACAGGTATTTATATTACACGAATTTCACAATATATATTATAATAATAATAATAAAAATCTTTATTGCAAAATAAATATACATTACAATTCAGTTGTTACATAGGTTAGGGCATAAAATAAATCGTACATAGTAACAAAAACAGTTTAGCTGTGACATCTGAAATAGTCGGTGGACGGTGTTTCAGATGTCATTGTAGGAATTAGTATTTACAACATTTTATATTACTCTAGACCAGGGTTGCACAGACTTATTAATACTAGGGGCCACTCGGCCAAATCATGAACTGATAGCGGGCCGGCCGCCAGAAGTAGGTATAGGTAGTTAAAGACAATAAAGAATTGATAAAAATTTATTAAAATTAAAAAAGAAATTATTAATTTGAAGCGTGGCACTGCATAGTGCTTACAATCTTTTTTATATTTGGCTCAAATTTACTTGTAGCAACACGTAAAACTGCTTCCAAACTTTCATTTGCAAGGCGGTTTCGATTTTTTGTTTTATTATTATTTAGTATTGAAAAAGTTTGTTCACATATATAGGTAGAACCAAATAAGCTGGCACATTTCAGAGCGTTTATGCGCAACTCTTCGTACATATTTTTATCAATGCAGCGGTAAAAGTTCAGCAAGTCTCCTTCGTTGAATTTGTTGCGTAAATCTTGGTCATTTTGAATGTCGATAATTTCTAACTGCATTGACTCTGGCGCATTTTCAACTGAAATAGTGAAAGGATTGCTGAATATGTCCAACAGAGGTTTCACTTTTTTAAACTCCGAAAATCTGTCTTCAAAAGATTGAATCAAAATATCTAGCTTTTCTACATAACTGAAATTAATCGCAGTTTTGTTGAATTTTTCAGCCATTTTCTTATAATTCGGAAAATGATTATAATTTCCAGAATTCAATTGTGATCTGAAAAGTGTCAGCTTGCATTGAAAGGATGTTACATGAGCATAGAGCTGGGATATCAGTTGATTTTTGCCTTGAAGCCGTGTGTTCAAGACATTCAAATGATTTGTAATGTCAACTAAATAAGCTAAATCACACAACCAATCAGGATTTTTAAGTTCCGGGACATCCCTTTGCTTTTCCGCCAGAAATATTCCAATTTCTTCTATTAAATTTAGAAATCGTTCCAGTGTCAATCCACGACTTAGCCACCTTACTTCTGTATAATACAGTAAATCTCCGTATTCGCTTTCGATGTCATCAAGGAATTGTTTGAATTGTCTGTGATTGAGTCCTCGTGATTTTATGAAATTTACAGTCGAAACTACTACTTTCATTACATTTTGAAATTCATTTTTTTTAGAACAGAGGGCTTCCTGGTGTATAATGCAGTGAAACTGCATGAGATCTTCAGTGTTTATGTTTTTTTCTTGCAGGTGCTTTTTCAGCAAAGTAACTAGCCCGGAATTGATACCAATCATGGAAGGAGCACCGTCAGTCGCAACTCCCGATAACTTAGATAAGTCCAAATCAGTTTTTGAACACTCGTCAAAAAGTCCATTGAGTATATCAACTCCTTTGGTTTGACCTTTCAATGAACACATTCCTAATAACTCTTCGAAGACTTCAAAATCTTGAGTAACACCTCGTATGAATATGAGAAGTTGAGCTGTGGAACTAATATCAGTCGATTCGTCGAGTGCTAATGAAAAAAATTCCATGATCTTAGTTTTTTCAATTAATTGTTCCGCAATATTACCTGACAAGGACATAATTCGTCTTTGGATAGTCATACGATTCAGTTGAATTTTCTCAAACTTTTTTGCTGCTTCTGGACACATTTTCTTAGCGGCAATTTCCATGCATTCTTTTACAAAATCGCCATCATTGAAGGGGCGACTTCGCTTTGCTATCATTCGAGAAATTTCATAACTAACTTCTGTAGCCGTTTCTGAATCTTGAATGTGTTTTGTAAACATAGCTTGCTGACCAATAAGCTTCCGTTTTAAAGACAACATTTTTTGCTTTCTTAATTCGCCTGTAAACTTGGTAAAAGAAGGATGCTGCGTTTCATAGTGCCTTTTTACATTATAATCCTTTGCAATCGCA
Organism: Tinea semifulvella; assembly: GCA_910589645.1. Taxonomy (NCBI): domain Eukaryota; kingdom Metazoa; phylum Arthropoda; class Insecta; order Lepidoptera; family Tineidae; genus Tinea; species Tinea semifulvella. The sequence continues at coordinate 8,136,461 of OU342608.1, read as the reverse complement.
ACAGAATTCTTGCAAATTAAACAAACGACTTTGTTATGCGACCATACAAAAAAGTATTTCTCAGTCCAAATTTCTTGAAACTGCCGATTTTCATCTTTAACCTTACGTTTTTTACTAGGTCCTGGCTTCTCCATGTTGCGTTCTAATCCTGGCTAGGATTAACACAGCACCTAAAAACAATTACAGTACCCACTTAAATTACCTATCCTTTTTTAAATTATCAAAAATAATTGATTAAATATTATTTCTCAGAAATTTTAAGATTTTTATACAGATTTTATCTGAAATAATGACGTAATTATTACAGTTAGAGAAATTCTTATAAAAATAGTAATTTCTTTGTTTATTTTAATATTTAGCCAACATTAAAGCTAAATTTGATTAAAATTGATTAAATAGGTAGGGAAACACTTATTAATAACAGAGTTTTACTTACGTTTTCACAACACAATTATACACGGCACTTGACGGGTTAACACTGCAACAGGAAATCTACGTTGAATGTGGATCAAAATATATGACACCGGCTAGTCGAGTTAAAATCTACACTAGAACTATTGCCTCCCAAAAACACTAATAAACTGCACTTATTCTCAATCACTTATTACTTCGCTTTGTATTTTCGCGCTTATTTCTTTCTGTTGTTGACACTTCACTCAAATGAAAAGCGAACTGTTCGGCCGCTGCGGTTAACGTGATTTTTATACCGCGCAAACGACTCTGGAAGCTTCGTGTAGATACGCGAGCAATCGGGAATACGGGACTATATCTATCTCGCTTGCTCACCGCGCTAGAAAATTCTTGATTTCTATAGCGAGCGATGTTACTTGACTTAGCAATTTTGGGCGCTAGATTCAAATTGCGCGCGCGCGAGTTTCACATTACTTTTCGAACATATTTTTTTTTTGTTTTATTCTGGAATAGAATTCAATATTTTTCGAATGCACGAGAGTATTATTTTTGCTGTCGGCGGGCCACCAGTATTCGACCCACGGGCCGCATGCGGCCCGCGGGCCGCGGTCTGTGCATCCATGCTCTAGACAATATTTATTTATATTTGCTGAAGGCAAGACTTAAATTATTGTTTGTGTGCATGGTTGGTGTGTGTGTGTTGGTGGGTTTGAATGAATGTATATAAGTAAATTATATCAATATTGTAAAAAAAATGACGTCTAAAACTACAGAAAAACCAAATTAACTAAGAGCTTACCACCTGGGAGGGTACCTCAAACGCTTGCCGTATTTCTGTACAAAAAAAGTAAAAAAAAGGTATTCTCTAACAGCTAAACTTGAGAATGACAAAAGAACTTAAGGGATGCAGAGTTAAAGCAAAAAATTACCTTTAACTGATAGCAATATACTGGGTATCACAAGTACGCGGAGATCATCATTATCACCACTTCATCCCATTTGTTCATTTCCCGTGGTCCGAGAAGGCTCTGGCGTTCTCTTGTGAGCTTGGGGAAAAACTTGGCTTGACGGTGACCCTTTAAGTAGAGAATATTTTGTTTAAAGGGTCAGCCTCGCCGTTCAACGGAGGAAAGCAGCGAGTGTCCCTCGGCACACTACGCCTATCGGACGGTTATAATTTTAGATTTTTTATTTTTAGTTTAGTTTATTTTATTTGTAATTTTTTTTTTTATATGTGTAAATATTCATTTTTCTTATTTATTTATTTATTCGAAGTAAGGTACAAATGACAGCTAACAAACAAAACAATTATTGAAATCATAGACAAATAATCCTGTCGGGTTTGCCAGCCTAAAAAAATGTACACAACATTGAATAATACAAAAAATGGTAATAATATAAAATAAAAGTTAATAGTAAAAAAATATATATATATATAAAAATGCAATTAAAAGTAAAACCTATAAAAACTAAAAGTAATAACTAATAAGATTATAAAAGTAAACATAATAATAACAAAATGAGATAATAACATGAAACAAAATCACTTTTTCCTTCCTAACCCGTTCCACAATTTATTGTGCATACCTACCGACAAACAATTTAGTGAGGTTAATTTTAAATGAGTGTTTTTTCATATTGATTTCATATTATGAATTTGACATTGCTACGTAATTGAGTGCAGACTACGAATGATGACTACGAAGCTATGACTGACATTTCTTGATACTTTCACAGTTATCTAAATAGTATAAAGAACCCTCAAATAAGTGTCAACAATTGTACGGATAGAAAAAAAATGCGAACTTTGAGCAAAAACGTAGACTGTCCCAGACATAAAATATAAAGACTAGTCTAATCAAATATTTTATAAAACAATGCGCGCATCTCTACTAAAAAAAAATACGATTTCTGATCACCCCGACCGTGAGCTACAGTGTAAACTCCATGTATAAAATCGTCAGTCCCTATTTGTGCTGCTAACCACGTAGGGATACTGCTGCGGGTCTTCGATGGCTCAATTAAAGATTGTTTAGCGGACTGTATATGGTTTATTGTAGAACAAGAAGTTACAAAATAATTACTTGAGTAAATTAAGGCTATAAATTGTGAGAGCAAAAAACGTGTGACCGCTCGGTGCGCGGATTGATTCCACACTCGTGGGCGCCGCTCGGAGCGCTGGCCACCGATCCAACGGTGGTATTGGCCGAGCGGCAATAATGTCGCTGTGATCGCGACTATACTCCCGGCGTTGAAGAGTTGTCTTCAATAGTTTCGACTGGTAGTGGGCATATGGTGTTGTAGGCACGGCGTATAATACCCTTTCTGGTCTTGATCTCTGCCACCCGGGCGACGTTGTCTCTGCCAGGCAGGAGATTGACAATGCGACCAAGAAGCCATAGCATTGGAGGAAGAGACTTGTCCTTGACGAGCACCATTGTCCCCAACTTTAGCTCTCCATTTGTGCGACACCATTTGGTTTTTTGTTGGAGCATCACAACATAGTCCTCTGAGAAGCGTCTCCAGAAGTGTTGCTTTAAGTACTCGATCCTTTTGAAACGCTGCAATGAACTGACGTTAGCATTGGTGATGTCAGGATGTGGTACAGACACGAGAGAGCGCCCAATAAGAAAGTGTGAAGGAGAGAGAGGAACAAGATCGGAGGGGTCGTCGGAGAGTGGAGTAAGGGGCCTGGAATTGAGGATAGCTTCGATTTGTGTCAAACAGGTAGACATCTCCTCATAATCCAAATGTGCTAGGCCTAAAATACGTCGTAAATGATGTTTGACCGATTTGACGGCTGACTCCCATATGCCACCAAAATGTGGAGTATAGGCTGGAATAAATGAAAAGTTGATGCCGTGTTCAGCTAATTCTGTGTAGGGTTCGAGCTTAAGAAGATGTGATAATTCGTTAAACGTCCCTACAAATGTAGTACCGCAGTCGGAAAATATAGTTTTGGGTTTACCTCTGCGAGCTATAAAACGGTTTAAGGCAGCAATGAACGCATCTTTTGTAAGATCAGAAACAAGCTCGAGATGCACCGCCCGCGTAGCTAAACAGACAAAGATAGAAATGTATGCTTTTACTAACTTAGAACCTCTGCCTTTCCGGTTTGCTATAAAGATTGGTCCGGCGTAGTCTACGCCCGTCTCGAGAAATGGATACTCTAAATGAACTCGCTGTACAGGTAAATTACCCATAATTGGCTGTACGGTCTTCCCGCGAAACCGACTGCATGTAATGCAAGTATGAACTGTCTTCTTAGCCAGCATTCGACCGCCTAGCGGCCAATAAACGTGTCTGATATTGGCTAAAAGAAGCTGAGGTCCTGCATGAAATAGTTTTTTATGAAACATTGTAAATATTAGCTGACAAAGTTTAGATTTACTGCACAATAAAATAGGATGTTTAGTGTCATAATCGTAATATGAATTATGAAGTCTGCCTCCTACTCTTATGATACTGTCCGAATCTAAAAACGGTGACAGCGATAGGAGCCTATTTTTATGTGGTAATGTTTTACCTGACCTAAGTGATGTGTACTCATCAGGAAATGACTCCTGCTGAGTTATTCTTACAAGACAATTTAATGAATTTTGAATTTCTGTTTTGTGAAGAAATTTAAGTTGTTTCTGATTTTTATGACGACAGTTATGTATAAATCTATGTATGTACGCAACAATGCGCTGTAGCTTAGTAAAGTCGGAGGCATCCGATATCAATCTTGTAAATAATGTATTTTGATTATCTGTATTAATGTGAAACTGCTGAACAATTGTACCGGGAACCAATGTATTCGGAAATTGAGGCCAAAATGATTGGTCTAATTTCAAGTAAGATGGACCGTCCCACCATAGTCTGGAGCCGTCCAACGTCTCAGAACCCAGTCCCCGTGACACAAGATCAGCCGGATTTTCCTTTGAGGGCACGTACCGCCAAGAATGTCCTTTTGTGCTGTCTTGTATCTCGGAGACACGGTTGCGTATAAACGGCTTCAGCTGGCAAGATGTGGACGATAGCCACCCCAGGACAACGGTTGAATCACACCAAAAAATACATCTGTCAAAGGTACAAGTTAATGAATTTAAAACTTTAGTGCACAATCTTGTAGCAAGCAATGCGCCACAGAGCTCAAGACGTGGGATCGTGGTTTGCTTGATCGGTGCAACTTTGCTCTTAGAGACTAGAAAATGAACATTGATTGACTCGTCCCTACCGATAGACCTAATATAAATGCACGATCCATAAGCGCTCTCTGAAGCGTCTGAAAAAATATGTAATTCTAAAGTTTCAGGACATTCACATATTGTAAGACGTGGTATTTTAATATTATTTAATTTAATTAATGAATTATGAAAATTTGACCACGCCCTTTGATGTTCGACTGGAACTTCTTGATCCCAATCACACTTAAGTCGCCATAATTTCTGAAGTAAAATTTTGGCTTCTACTATGCAAGGAGAAACAAGACCCAAGGGATCGAACACTTGAGCTACGGTTGATAAAATGTGTCGTTTTGTTATTTTGTGTGTTGGTGTAATATTAATTGAAAATGAAAATGTATCTTCACGGCTATTCCAATTAATACCTAATGTTTTGCATGACTCATGTTCACTTAAATTTAATATGTGTAAGTTTTCATTGCTTGAGTCTATTTGTTGTATTATTTCTGAACAGTTGGATTGCCATTTTCTTAAGGGAAATTTAGCTGAATCCAACGCCTTTATGACGCCTTTGCACAGCGTTATTGTGGCCGATATAGAATCTGAGCCTGAGAGAAAATCATCTACGTAAAAATCGTGAGCTAAAGCTTGTTGTATTGATTTTTCTGTTGAATCCATACTTAACTGACTGAGACACCTAGTGGCTAAGAACGGAGCTGACGCCGTGCCATAGGTAACTGTGTTAAGTGTGAATGTTTTCAATGTATCTGAGGGATCGAACCTCCAGATAATTTGTTGTAGGGATCGCTGACTAGGTGCTACGAGTATCTGACGGTAAAAGTGTTTGATGTCGGCCGTCACAACATATTTATGTTGTCGAAACCTTAACAATATTGAAATGAGATCGTCCTGCACAGTGGGCCCGACCATTTGAATATTATTAAGTGATTTACCTGTAGTTGTAACGGCAGATGCATCAAAAACAGTACGCAGCTTCGTAGTAATGCTGGATTCCTTGAGTACTCCGTGATGTGGCAAAAAATAAGAATATTGATAATTATTTCGAGTTTTGTTTTCAGTCATATGACCTAAGGCGATATATTCACTGATAAATTCATGATATAATTTCCTGAAGGCGGGATCTTTGTCTAGCTTACGCTCTAAAGAAAAGAACCTGCGCCTAGCCCTATCAAATGAACTACCTAGAACCTTAGGGGACTCCTTAAGTGGGATTGTGACAATAAATCGGCCATCACTAGTACGGGTGGTTGTTTCTGTAAAACTACGCTCACATGATTGTTCCTCTGATGTTAAATCATATTTTGAAGGAATAGTGTCTAGTTCCCAGAAACGACTGATGTCTGTGTGTGACTGATTCCCTTGTGTAAAAAAGCACACGGGAACGTTATGTGTAGGCTGGCTTATGACGCCTGATAGAAGCCAACCAAGTTTAGAATCGACTAAGCAAGGTTGTTTCTTACCTAAATGCATGCGCTTGGATCCTATAATGCTCCAAAATATGTCTGCTCCAACCAGAATGTCGATGGAGGACGGTTTGTTGAAGGACGGATCAGCTAAATTGACCATGGTAGGTATATTTAAATGACTGATGTCAAATTGATGTGTAGGTAACGATGCGGCAATCTCTTGTAAAATGAGACAATCAATGTTCATCTTATAGTCTCCGTAACACGATAATATTGTTATTGTGCAAGATAGTGTACTATTAGATGTCTGATTGTTGATACCAGTTACCTTAGGATTTACGTTATGTTGCGTACGTAAATTAAGCTTTCTACATAAGCTGTGTGTTATGAAGTTAGCCGTGCTGCCATTGTCGAGCAGTAACCGAGCACTGTGTAGCTCGCCTTTCGCGTCCAGCACGTTCACGATGGCTGTGGACAGTAACACAATACGTGTTTGAGAGGGTTGTAAATGAAAAGCGTTAAAATGACTTGGTTCTGAATTATCTGAGTCTATGTGTAACAATGTATTATGTCTGAGTTTGCAATATTTACAATGGCCACGTTTGCAATTATTTTCGCTGTGTCCTGGATGAAGACAGTTCATACAAACATTTGATTGCTTTGCTTTGTCAATGCGTGACGAAACCGGAAGATCCTTGAATGCTTGACAACTGTAAATAAAATGACTCTGTTTACATAGTGGGCAGGCAAGTGGTTTGTTCTTACCCGTAGATATGACGAAACTTTTAGATTTGTTAGTGACAGAGAAGTCTTGCTTAGTTTTGCCATTACGCGACTCCTCAATCGTTTCCAAAAGGTCCGCTCTGTTGCTAATAAACGTTGTAAAATCTTTCATAGTAGGTGGGCTGCGCATGTTATTCCTGAACTCTTCCCACTCCCGACTAGTGACACCATCAAGTTTTGATGACATGAGGTATATGATGATGGTGTCCCAATGCTGTACAGGTTGATCCAGAGTAGCCAGTGCTCGTAAGTTTTTGTTTGTAACATCAACTAAATGGCGCAAACCTTTGCTTGATTCCTTTTGAATTAAGTCTACATTGAAAAGAGATTGTACATGATTATTTACTAGCAAACGTTTGTTATCATAGCGCTCACACAATAATGACCAGGCTGAGTCATAGTTGTCTGATTTGAAGTCGAAAAACTTTATTACTAATGCCGCACTGCCCTGAAGGGAAGCGCGCAAATAATGAAACTTGTTGATTTTGTCGATGCCTTCATTATTATGAATAAGAGATGTAAATGTATCCCTATATTCTAACCAATCTTGATAGCAACCGTTAAAATTAGGTAAATTAATTTTAGGAAGTCTTATTAAGCTATTGTTGGTATGTCTGTTTAAGTCTGCGGTGGCAGTAACACCCGAACTTACCTCATTAACGTTATTTTCTTTAATGAGTAGTCGGCTCATTGTTAGTAGCCCGTAGTACTGATTCTCAAATTGCTGTCTCTCGTTGTATAATTCGTCAGGTGGATCCGCCAACATTTCCAACTCGGTCTGAAATTCGTCAAATTCGGCATATAAATTTTCATATTTACTAAAACGATATTGTAATTCTGTAATTTGCATTTCACTAATGTTTTCATTTTTTTGAATAATACTGAGAAATGAATTAAAATTTGTCATTTTAGCTTTAACTGTGCCTCTCCTCTTTATAAGATCCTTGTATTTAACGTCTGACATAATAACAGTATTGATTAAGTTAAAAAAAAAAACTGAAAAAATAACTTATTATTATTGACTAAAAGGTATGAAACAAAACTCAAGAAAGACAGTAAAGACATGCAGAAAAGGGGATGTAACGTCACTCGATTTAACGACAAACTCCCTAAAGATTCGAAATCAATTGGCTTTGGTTGGTTTAGCTTTTCTTCCAATTCTAATTTTTCTTCTCTTCATTTAACGACAACTCTATAACGCCATAAAATGCACAGTCCCTTCAGTGTCGTTATATAGAGTTTAAACTGTATATATATATATATATATATATACATAATTGTAAGTGGCGCGCGAGGATCATCAATGTTAGCAAGTGTAATTACTCATGGCTGACATCAGTCTATGCCGGCTTGACTGAGCATGATGACAATTGGAGCCTGATCCCGAAACGATATACACTTTACTGGGTTTATCGGCACGAACAGTGAATACTTCCTACTCACTCAATAAAGTTCGGCGACTTTTATTTTTTTTATTTTTAATAATATGTTGTTTAGTTGTCGCTCTAATGAAATTTGATTAACATCATATCTTAAGTGACACTCACGTGGTAAATACAAATTGATTGACGTAAGAATCATCAAAATCAGCCAACGCGTTTGGTCTCCAGTGTGTCACAAAGGAACAAACACACATATTGGTGGAGCTTAGTGGACTGTATCTAGGTGCGGGGTTTGCGATAATCTTCAAATTAGATACATAGACGATACTATGATAATCGGTGCAATAGACAAACTAAAAAGGAAACTGGTAAAGGAACTCACCTGATGTCCTCGGCACCAGCACTTATAAATTTTTCTTACACAAATTTTGCGGGTTTGGCGAATGCGGGCGAAAATAATGATCGCGGCGATTTCTTTAGCGTCTTCTATGACGACTGTAGGACAACGACTATATTTCGATTCGACGACGGACGACGACGACGACTTCTAGCATTCTGCGCGGCCAGTTATATAGGCGCTGCCTCTCTTCAGTGCGCAAGCGCCGCCCTTTGGACTAGTGAGCGGAATGGGTAATATACAAAGGAAGCGGCGAGAAAGAAACAGGACAAGGGTATAGGGGTAACAAATTAGGACGTCTGTTTATGCACTGACGAATCACAATAACGCCTAACCATCTAAAATTGGTCGAATTACCGCGATCGGCGCGAACACATACATAGGCTGATAAACACATAACCATTCTTTGCGCCTTGCAGTCAGTTAAAAAGTAAATGTTTGTAAACATTTTTTTTATAGATGGCTCGATTTGGAGCTTGCCTTATACCTAAAGGTAGGACATTCCAAAAATTTACAGCAATGCAAGCAAACAATTTGAGACAAAAGAGATTATAGGGATGGCCTGTCCTTATTATACGTCTATGGAGTGAAAAGATTTGGTTTTAGGGCGTGAATGAAAGGCTCCAGAATCCCTTGAGCCTTTGGACGGATGATAGATGGTGTTATTCTTTTCAAAGCGTATTTACCGCCGCGTGATCATAGCCAAACGTCTACTGAGAATTCTTCAAGAAATGCTTTTTGTATCCATCTTGTGTTTGGAATAAAATAGAGGTACAGTCAGAAAAAGGTCGGCTAGATCAGGAAATAAAACTGTTTGTTATTTATGAACAGTCTTCTTTCTAGGAGCAAATCAATTATTATTATCATCACAGCCCTTAGAACTCTACTGCTGGAGTTGAGCCTTGAGGCCAAGACCAACAGGGACAAGAGTCAGCAGAACATATCGCTCAGAGCCATCTCCCGAGCACCGTGGTTGACAATGGAAACTTCAATCATCTCCAAAACATCGCTCACGGGCTCCTAACGGGAGACCACTTCCTCGAGAAGGAAGAAAGAATGTTGTCGAACCTAAACCCCCTAGGTTCGTGAGCCATACGGGCACTGTTACTCTAGTAACGGCGCCCTGCACCAAGTGCGTATTGAGTTGACAACGGGTGGTAGCCCGCTGAGATCCTGCCGGGGAAAACGGGGGAATATCCCCATCCCCAACCCAGGCCCATTCCTCATCCGGGCCTGGACAACCATTGTTCTTTAATGCTTATTATTTTAACTTAAATCTATAACATTTTAGATGCTTAATGACCTGCAATGCTAGCAACCGTGCCGCAGGTCGTAGCATACCATTTTATTTTATCCGGTCGACAGAAAATACAATTTATTTTATTATTAAACAACAGCACAAATAGATACCCACCAAAATTGTTCTGTGTGGGTATGTAGGTGTGAGTGTATATGTAGTTGCGTGTGTATGTGTGTCTATATCAGCGTGGATCGGTGAAGAGGCCAGACTACCTAACGACAGCTAGAAGGTTTTCAGTTTCCGTGTAATCCCTCTGACTGAGCCATTTTTTGAACCTAGTGAAGAGTTGTCTATGTAATAATGTTTCTATCTTGTCACCTCCTAGATCTTGGACATACTAATGTATGACTCTGGGGCCAATTACAAGATAGGAGCTATGTAACGCTTTTTTGGATGTAGGTACATCTAGTAGGAATGTTCTCTTATTGTTTATAATTATTTTATTGCATTTAATATATTTCTGTACAGCCTTAGCAATGAACATTTGTCGGACAGATATAACTTGTGTATCTTTATATAGGTCCGTAGTTAAGTAACGAAATGGCTTAGCTATTATTTAAATAAAGTAATTGTAATTCAAAAAATAATACAAGGAAAGGAGAATGCCAGATAGTGGGCTGTAGTTGCGTCTTTACTATGTACCAAAAATATTAGTTTATTATGAAGCCGAGTAAAGTATCATCACGACCATATCCCTTTCGGAGTGGTCAGAAAGCATTCTTTTAAAGAAGTGGATTCAAATTTGGCTAACTTTACTATTGCCCATCATGACAAGTGGCAAGCTCGTCGATGTCAGTAACGAACGAAACTCGAGAACAACCACAATAAAATTTAAAAAAAATTTTTTTCCCGACCAGGAATCGAACCCGGCACCACCGCATGTAAATACCACGGTCTTAATCGTTACACCACGAAAGCAGTCTGAAACTAAAGATTTATTATTATTCTTATTTAACAATATTCATGAATTGGTCCCCTAAGCGATGTAGAATAATTTCAGTTCGTGAACAGTGACTGATGATTAATAGTTCCTGTGTTTTGTTCTGTTCCCATTGACGATGGTCATTGTTGTGTCTTCGTAACTGTTTAATCTCCATCAAATTATTATTACACACACACATACACATATGTTTGTAAACTTGTACATGTTGTGGGGGAGATTTCCTACTCCCTCGCGGAGGTGGTATATGAGTGGACTGTATATGGTTGGGGGGTTTGATGACGAGCCAGCTCCGTGCAGTACACACAAAGAGGCAGAAACACTTACAATTTCCAGCAGCAGCTGACTACGGCTCAATGGAGTCGAGGGTTTCAGAAGAATACCAGCACTTCTGCTACTGAAACTCTTTTCACAGAAATATAATTTCACATAAAACTAATAATCCAAGTAACAGTTCCGCCCGATAGATACACGCGCGTGGCTACGCAGCAGACATTGCTGCAGCACCGAAAAATAGGCATACGTGGTGTGACGTCACCGCCAACTGAGGCAGAAGTACGACTGGGGTACTGAACTCATATGCTAAGTTCATTATATTGAAGTATAATATTAATTTGGCACACTCCTTGATCGAAATACACTCCCCAATGGCTGTCCAGACGGGTTGTCCAGGGTGCACCGCGTGTACCAACAGGCAAATATTTTTTTTAGACACCTGGGATGTAAATTCTTATATGTAATTATACCACATGCTTCGCTATTTCTAGCATACTATATATAGTATTTATTTAGTCACATGACTTTGTCGAGCTTAGACAATAAGTATTTTTTTGTCGATTAAAACATTATTAACCAGCATTTGTTTAATTGAAACAGTTTTAGTGGCTCCCTTATAGTAACTGGAAGCTTATTAAATATTCTGGTGCCATTGCATACCAATTACAGCTATATTGGGTACTTTTATGCGCTGCAATAATTATTTTAAATATTTTTCATTCCGAAATATTCGAACAAAATAGAGACTTTGACCGCCTCCGTAACAAACGTTGCCGTGAACTCGGGTGGTCGTGGGTTCGATTCCCACCGGGGGCAAGTTGTACATTGTATAATTTGTCTCGGTCTGGGTGTTTATATGTATAATATGTATATATACAAAAAAAAAAGTATAATATGTAGTTTATCAACCATCTAGTTTCCGTAACACAAGCCTCGTAGCTTACCACGGAAATTAGATGGCGCTGTGTGACCTGTCTGGAAATATTTATTATTATTATTTATTACTTATCAAGCGCTTAAACTGGACAAACAGTTTTCTAATTATAAATGCGTTCGCCTATACCTTATAGGAATACAAACAAGTATAGACCATCCCTCTTCCCTCTTTCCGAGCGAACCTAAATCCTAAATATACGACCATTTACCATTCTCTTAATCCCTTATTTACGGTGTTCGTCAGACTAAATTATTTGCCCGCTCCCAGACACGTAGGCGGATTAATTTGAGCACGAAAAACAAAATGCTGGCAGCCAGGTACATGAAAGTGCCAAGTGGCTCTTGAAAGTTCGGACGCGATTCAGAAATACTTTTAGCTTAAATTTCGTTGGCAAATATACAGCGTTCTGTATTATCTACTCCGGATTTTTGATAGTAGTAAATTTTACAATATTTTTTATCGCCGAAAATGTTTAAGAACGCGATGGAAGATGTGCGAGTATTTGAAATGCTGGATACTGATAGTCAAGACACAAGTTTAAGGTCACTCAGCGAGCTCTGGATTTCTCGGTATTTCTCTAATGAATAAAGTCCGAAATATTGACATAAGAACACCAAAGTTACCGACATAGCCTTCAAAATTATTAAGTAAGGTTTAAGTATGTGTCAGAACTGATGACCGATGGAGTAGATTGTTTGTGAAGTGGAAACTAAGTGAAGGGAAACGCAGAGAGAGGTACGACAGGGTGGCAGAAGATCGTGTGAAATGGCGAATCTTGAGGATCTACATCAAAATTAGCGGTCATACTTACTATTGTCATTATTTCAAAATCGTTTATTTGCTTTAAATGTGGTACATACAGTAATATGGTTAGTAAGTTGGCTCTGCACATTTAGCCATTATTGTGGCATTCAAAAATTGTTTTTATTTAAATATATTCTTATCTAGTAAGTCTAGTCATCATTGTATATTAAATTTAAGTCAATACATCTTATTATTAGCAGACATAAAAACAAAATAAAAATAAAACATGTCAAACAAATTCTTTTTCAAACGAATTCAAAAGATTTTCTCTTTCTAAATTGCCCCCATGCACTGCCCGAGCCCTTCACATCTAATTTGTTAAAAACATAATAATAAAACTTAAAAGATTCTTAAAACTCTAAATAGTCTAACTTATTTCTAACTAAAATACCTACATAATATATATTTAAAAATTAATGTCCAACCAAATTTTTATATAATTGCCTTGTTATTTTAGAATTCTTCGATCGTGTAGTAGCATTTATCCAATAATATCTTTTTTTAATGTATTTTAAACCTATGTAATGGCAAATCCTTAAGTGTATCTGGCAGTTTATTATATATTATTGGAGCCCAACCAAAAAAACTTTTATGCAACAATGTTGTATTACTTTTTAGCCTACGTATTTGATTACGTGGACGTTCTAAGGAGCATACACATATAATAATCAAAAGGTTACCTATGTATTTAGACATTAAAAATAAAAAAATAGTTTATTTCCTTTGGTTCGATTGAAACAACTTGGATACAGTCAAATCTAATAAAATCAAAACAATTTAAAAAAAACATATGTACTAAACAAAGATGATGAATGAATGTAATGATGTATGTTAGGCACAACATTACTGCTACAAGCAAGTAAAATTAACTAACTTAAAAACTACTTAAATAAGCTCGCCTATATACTGTACAATGTTTTATTTTCTTTGCAATAAAGAATTTATCTATCAATTTAAGAGGTTGCTTAAAAAATATCGTTTGGGTTGAGAATACCGCTGCAGTATTCAAGCACCAAGCTTGTCTACATACAAAGCCGAGAAACGTGCCAAAGATAGATTTTAAACAACTGCTATTTTTTTAAACTATTGTTCTGAAAGAGGCATTTGATATCCGACGTGAAGAGTAAAAAGTACGGCTTAGATTAGCTATCTACAGTTTTGTAAACTTAAAACTTGTAAATATAAATACATTTAATTAATATTTAATTTATTTGTGATATTTCTCGATTATGGTACGCTGGAAACATCGACGAGCTTACCACTTGTCATGATTGGCCTATAAGTAAAGTTGGTTAAATGTGGACTGTTAAACCAAATGTTTCTACACAAATTGTTTCGAAATAAGGTAGACTGTCCAATATTGCTCGTCAGATTTCCCATAAGGGTTTCTTGAAGGATGCCAGGCGACCAATTGACTAGGTTTACGTTCGCCAGTAGCACGACTATCAAATTTGCACAACAAAATTTCTCATTGTGACCCGAGTCTGGACATATTTCATGACGACCTTCAGTCTTTTAAGCATAAGGTACTGGCAGCTCTTCAAGCCGCTAAGCATCCAGTTTGCTGACGAGTCACTGGCCACAGAATTGTTGCTTAGTCATTGTTAATTGTGTTTAGGTAGGGTTAGGGTGTTATTGTGAATTTAAGATTTATTTTCCTTTTAGTTTTAGGTCTTATTAGGTTAACTTAATTTACTTTTATATAATTTCTTTTTTTTCTATAGTTTTTATGTATAATAAAAGACGTTATGATTAATGCATGCTGTAATAGTCTGTAATGAAAAGGGCAATAACCATGTGTTAGTTCTAGTAATATTAAAAATATGATTGTACCTTTTGTTGAATGTTCCTTGAATAAATAAAGAAATAAAATCCGCTTATTTATAAGCGTGGTTTCTGACCACCCTGAAAGGGAAACTGTCGTGATTTTAATACCACTCTCAATATCTTTAATTTAATTTATCTTGAGTCTCGGTCTGCCAGGGCTACTTTAACCCACATCTTTCGCATTATAAATCTGGTTCGTTCGCCCATCCTTTCAACATGCCCGAACCATGGTAGCATGCCTTTCCTTATTTTTGTTCCTATGCTTTCTTTTGTACTTACCCTTTTCGTATTTCGACGTTACGTATGCCAAAATAAAATAAAATGAAATATTTTATTTGCTAAAAAACACATGGTTACAGATTCGAGTATGGTCTTAGTTATTATAGACAACTGTTCGGAACGAACATTTTTTATCCAGAAAAACCTGGCAACACCTTTTTTCGTCTGGTCACTCTCTCTCTCTTGTCATTTCTCGACCGACGTATCTCGTTTAACAAAATTGGAAATAATAAAGATTTTTGTATAAAATACAAAGTTGTTTTCTTGTGTCGAACCTGCAAGAGCTCTCCCCGACACAAGAAAATTGGTGCCGAAACCCAAATAGTATTGTTCGCGGATTCGCGAAGTTTTTGTGAAAAACACGTGCCGGCGCGGCGCGACGGCAGCGTGGCGACTCTTCGTGACGACTCTTCTGGCCGGAACGTGGAGGCAAGGTGCAATAGAATCCGTGAGCAATTCAATTCAACCTATTCGATATGGAAAAAGCAGATGACGCTAGAAAAATTGCTGCGAAAATATCGCAATGTAAAAGTGCGATAACAAAAGCGGGTACATTTTTACGAGAACAGGAGGCGCAGCCTTTATTGGATACTGATGCAATACACACCAGACTTGAACAACTGCAAAGTGTACTAGATACTTATTTAACGTGCAAGTTAGAATTGCAATTGGCAAAGGACAAGTGTGAGGAGTCAGACTTCAACGAAGATGACGTCAGTGATAGGTGCTTGAGCACAATTTCTAGATTCAAGAAGCTGTTAAGAAACAAGCCTGTCGAAGCCAGCAAAAGCCACGTCAAGCTACCGGACATCGAGATACCTGTGTTTGACGGAGCCGAGATGACAAAGTTCCAGCCCTTCTTTGACTTGTTTAATGCGGTCATACACAATGATGAGCGACTTGGTGATATACAAAAACTCTTTTATCTTAGAAAATATTGTAAGGGGGAAGCGTTAGCATTAATAGAGTGCCTACCTTTGAGCAATAGTTCCTACAAGCAGGCCAGAGAGCTGCTAACTAATCGTTATGACAATAGGTGCCTATTAGTTATTAATCATGTGCATAGTATAATAGACTATCCCTCAACAGCCAAGGGGACTTCTGCCAGCCTGAGGAGTCTGGTATCTCATTCCCGACAACAAATAGCAGCATTAAAGAATTTGGGGCAACCAACAGATCATTGGGACATGATAATCTTACCTATTTTGCTTCGAAAAATTGACACATTTAGCTGCCGAGCGTTCCATACAGACAGAGAAACCACCAACCTGCCAACACTAGAGGACTTCTTCAAATTTATAGAAAAGAGGGCCTGCAGCTTCGAAGAGAGCAACAAAAGTGAAGGTAAAATATCATTTTTAAAAGTTAATAATACTAATTATTTTAAACCAAGTAACAGTAAAGTTGTCAATGTAATAAATCCAGTCAAACAGTCAATTTGCAAATTTTGTGACAATTCAGAACACAAACTGTTTAGTTGCCCAATGTTTGGGTCAAGTTCGGATGCCGACAAAATCAATTTTATTACAGCCAACAGCCTTTGCAAAATATGTTTAAACAAACATAGCCAAAAGTGCAAATTTCACTTTAAATGTTCAGTTTGCAAGAGCAAAGAACACAACACTCTCTTGCATACTGACAATGAAGGTTTGAGGGCCAATAACAATTCAATTACATTACAGAATAATAGTATTTGTAGTACAGCTGTGCTGCTACCAACATTAAAGGCTAAAATTGTAAAACAAGATAGTACTCATGTGCTAGCAAGATGCTTGTTAGACAGCGGAAGTCAAACTTCATTTATTACCTCCGAGCTTGTCCAAACATTAAACCTTAAACCATTTAATCATAATTTAATGGTAACAGCCCTTGGCAATGTACAAAAGTCTATATCCAAGGCTGTCAATATTAATTTAACTTCCTTGCTGAACAATTATACTTGTAGCATAACTTGTTTTGTCATTGACGAAATAACTACACAATTACCTCAGCAAAGATTTAATTTACAAAACTTAAAAATACCTAGGTATGTTCAATTAGCTGACCAAGATTTTAACAAACCAGGAAATATTTCATTACTATTGTCAGCTGATTTTGTTTTCAAAATTATATTACCGGATATAATATCATTAGATGGCAGTCAATTAAGATTACTAAATACTCAGTTTGGTTATGTTGTGTCCGGTGAGATGATTTTCAATGCTGGTTGTTATAACAGCCAGGTGTCCTTGCATGTGAATACAATCAATAATATTGACAATATTTTACAGAGATTTTGGGAAACAGAGTTTATCTCCGACACTACTGAAAATGTTACACAAAATTATTCTGACATCTGTGAAACAAATTTTAAAAATTCCATGCTACTGCTAAATAATAAATTCCAGGTTTCTCTGCCCTTATCAGTTCCTGTCGAAGAAATCAATTTGGGCAACAAAATGTGTACATGCTGTTTGTGTATATTTATAATTAAGTAAATTATAAGACTAGCATGCACACATTTTTTGTAAATTAGTTTTAGGTTCATACATATATGATTGTTTTAGGTGTACTTTCATTTAGATTTAAATTTAAAATTAAATCATCTTACACTACAATTGCTTATGACATAATAGATTACATTGTAAAAACCTCATTTTCAGTTTTGTTATTTCCAATCCTTGCCCCTTTCAGTTTAGATTCGTATATTTTAAGCGATATGTAGCAAACAAATTTTACAAAGTATACGGATTTGGGCTGAGGGGGGCGGGATACCATTGTGGCAATGACTTTCAGTCTAATATTGAATAATTGAACTGAAAGTGAGGCAAATAATTTGCAGTTTAATCTATCTGCCCTCGGCAGTGTGTTCGGAACGAACATTTTTTATCCAGAAAAACCTGGCAACACCTTTTTTCGTCTGGTCACTCTCTCTCTCTTGTCATTTCTCGACCGACGTATCTCGTTTAACAAAATTGGAAATAATAAAGATTTTTGTATAAAATACAAAGTTGTTTTCTTGTGTCGAACCTGCAAGAGCTCTCCCCGACAACAACTCACATGTTTCGCCAGTGACGGCATGCAAAATTTTATACAACTATTACAAGAAATAAATCACAAATTCGGAAACATTGGCACATCTTATAAATCATAAATATTAATTAGTCAAATAGGTTTTAATGTCAAATATAAAGTGACGTCACATATCCGACGCAACGATCTATTTCTACTGCAATGACCCTACCTACTCTCATTACGTACCCACGTCTCGCTTCCATACATCAGTATGTATGGCGAGCCGAGCTTTATCACTGACATTTCGACTGACGATCGTTAACACTATTTCCCGCGTTCGTGAAATCCCATTCGCAGTGAAAACACTGCCCAGATATATAATTTCATTTACTTGTTCAATCTTTATCGTCACGGTTGTCATCCTTCTTCTTTTAAACACAACAAAATATTTTATTTACTCGTATTTAAGACATATATTTAAGCTTTTCAAAAAGTCTTTACTATTTCTTTATTATTTGGTTAAGTCAATATAATTTAAACAAAATTGTACACAATATATATTTAACGTTAAAATATATGTCTTGCCTGGAGAGTGCAATGTGAAGACAAGGAACAGAACTGGTAGTGTCGTAGGAACATCAACACAATAACAAAAAATAACCAAAAATATACCTAGGTACCTATATTAAATATAAATATCTACCTACCTTAGGTATATAAATAAAGCTGTTGTTGCGGCTGTATATGGGCTTTGTCAGTAAAATTATATATTATTACATACCTACTTAACTAATTTAATTAAAATGTCATTTGAGTAATTAATAATTAACTGCAAATTCTAGTTAAAGCGGCTGAAAAAAGCCTTTGTCAACTATATAAAAAAATATATATAAATTATTAAATATGTATTAGCTGTCAATCTTCTAAATCTAGCCTCAAAAAGGACTTGTACATGCACATTACATCTGTGGACTAAAGATGGCTTGGGTTTGTTGTCTTCCTTTCTTGTTTGTTTATATGAATAGACAGGTGACAGCGTTCCTGGTTGGATTTGTTTCGCAGATTGAGTGGATGGATTAATGTTGTTTTCGACTTTCTCATATGCACATTTAATGTTGTTACCAAATTATAGATATGTTTTATTATAATTATACTTCTTCTATTTTAATTATATTTTGGAAATTTTCCGTGCTTTATAAAATTATGTTGTAATAAACTATTAAAACATTTATGTACCTATTTTGTATAGTAAGTAGTTAAACTCCACTACGTACTATGTTTATATAGCGAAACCTGTAATTGACCTTACTCCATAAATTGTACCATACTATTATTAAGCATATTGTAACGTTGTTGGTTTCTTAATAAATAAATAAATAAACATTGTCAAAATAATAACATAATGTGCTACAGTTTATCGTAACAGTACCTTAAATGTAAATAATATGACTAGCCTATGCTAACATCCCTTAACGCTTCATCAACTGTATAGTAAGATTTTTGTATTAAAACTGAATTTATTTTAATTTTAAATTCATTATGTTCTAAACATTTAATTTCTTTAGTTAAATTGTTGTGCAGTTTAACGCAGTTATAAATAAAACTTGCTAAACTTACTTAACCTGTGTTTGGGAATGGCTAACGACTCTTTTTGTCGTGGTCCATATTTTCCCTCACATACACCAAACAATGCATTACGTATGTGTATTTATTAAAGAGCTATATATCAATGCGCTAAAGTGATATGTAGAAAGAATGTCACACAATGGCTACAGTCTCTTGACTATAATATAACTGAGGAATTACTGTCAATAGTAAAAAAGGAATGCGATAAAAACAAAGTATGTAAATTTTACACACCCTCTTACACACACTCACACGCTTAAATCAAACAACAAAAAGAGGATCTCAACCACACACTTTTTTTTTTTTGGTGTACATTTTGATTTTTTTTATTTTTTTATTAAAAGTAATAATATATTTAAAAGGGTGTCTGGGCGTTGACTGCCGACGGACAGACCTATACATATAGGCTTAGTTCGGCTGCAAATGTCTATCATATTATATTCTGTACCATAATGCATAATGAAATATGTTATTGTTTTCATATCTTGTAACTTTTTTACTGAATAAAGATATTATTATTAAAAAAAATATAGAGACATCGATAAGTTTGCCACTTGTCATTATAGACCTAAGTGTGAAGTTGGATAAATAAAAACAGCAAGGTTTCTGATCACCCCTATGATGATATGTGTATAAAAACTTTATTGAAATATCGAGCAGTCTAGTTTAAAAACATGGCCAGGCATGGAGATTAATGAAAGTTGGTTACGTTTTTCAATTGGGCAGCATCGAGGTGGCTCTCAGGATTCAGTGCCCCCATCACGTATGGGCTTTTTATCGTAACGCTTTCAAGCCGGACCGTAGTGTGCTAAGCATAGACATATATATGACATGCACATGATTAAATTATTTCTAGTTTTATCGCTGGCCCGAAAGATTATGTAAGACGACCCGAGCTCCTCTACTAGATGTGGCGCTTAAAACAAACGAACGGCACGAACTTAACTATCTTTCACACATTGTACTTGTTCCCTCCCGCATTGGGTAAAATCTAGGGTTGCCATTAATTCTTTTTTGTGTAGGTTACGAATAATATTTCTACATATTTAATTAACTTTATTGTTTATATTTATTATTGAAAGCTACCTAAACAATAAAGTTAAAAATAAACTTAACAAAACCTTAAATTAAATATACTAAAAGATAAACCTAATTAATATAAAAACTAAATACTTACAAATATCTTGATTATAATCTACATGTCATCGAATCCAGGAGAAGATGAACCCAATGTTCCGAGGACTCCGGCGACGTTGCCTCGTTGAATGGCAACACTGATCCTTTGAATAAGATATTCCCTACTCAAAGGATCACCTGTTGACGCTCGGATGGCAACTCTTATGTCGCGTATTAACGATTTAGCGTCCTCAGACCAAGGGCCCATCGTCTCTACGGCAAACGGCACAAAATAGTAACGATTTGCCAACTCTCTATATATTTATTATTTTATTAATATTATTTAATATTTAGTATATCTATTTAATTCTATGGCCGTCTGGCCAGCTTGGCGAGTGTAGGCCAAATTCTCCAGATATATGTTCTGGAAGGCAGCAGTGGAGTTCTAGGACGCTGTGATCTAGGGGCTGTAATAAATGAATCTTTATTTAAATTATTTATATTTTTATGTAGTTTTTTACTCTACGCTTTAATAATTTATTATAATAATATATTTTAGTAAAGATTTTTTTAAATATACAGGTAACCCTGAATTGTCAAAACCAAATCGAAACAAATAAATTTAAATTAAATTAATAATGTCGCGATGTAATAAAATATATACCTACAATTATTTCAATGGTGTAGTTAAGCGATTATCAAACTTTTATGACGAAGCCCTTAAGCTAGTTTTTTTTATTAATTAATATTTTTATTGTGCAGTGGCGCGCTTAGTATTTGGCATTTCTAATATACGTCATTGGTAAAGGGAAACTTGATTTATTTGGCACCTCGATGCCTGCACGACGCACTACAACGGCTGTACGGTAAATCTTGTTACACCCCACTAACGTTAGATTTGTTGTGTGTAAAAACAATTCGTTTATGAAACGACGTCAATCCTTTTTCATACCGTTATTTAATAATACTAAAAGTAAAGCTATCAATCATCACTTTTTTTTTTTAATACTAGCACACATGTGTCCTTGCGCCCACCTGATGGTAAGTGGCGCAAGGTCCATGAATGTTAGCAACTGGAATCAGACAGTTATGACTGACATCAGTCCCTAACACTATGCCGGCTTAATTATATATATATTATATTTCCAGACAGGTCACACAGCGCCATCTAATTTCCGTGGTAAGCTACGAGGCTGGTGTTATGGAAACTAGATGGTTGATAAACTACATATTATACTTTTTTTTTTTTTTGTAAATATATACATATTATACATATAAACACCCAGACCGAGACAAATTATACAATGTACAACTTGCCCCCGGTGGGAATCGAACCCAAGACCTCCCGAGTTCACGGCAACGTTTGTTACCACTAGACCACGGAGGCGGTCATATATGCCTTTTCACACTTCGCTTGAAGGACTAATTATAGGAAAGTGGAAACACAGAGGCTGGAAGAGCATTCCACATCTATATTGTGCGACAGATGTATGAGTCCCCAAACTTATACGTACACGAGGAGATGGTGACTACGTTATGTGAGAGCCTAAACTCCACCCTGATCTGTGCAAGTGGTTCGGTTGCAGAATGGAGAGGAAGGAATTAGGTTATAGAGCTCTTTAGAGCACTCACCATAGTATAGCCGGTGGAAAAAGCTCAGAGAAGCTACATCTACATTTGTGGTTTCTCATCAGTGATGAGAAACCAAGCTTTATAAAGAAGCGGATTCATATTTGGCCAACTTTACTATAGGCTCATCAAGCTGGTTCACAAAGGAGGCCTCCTATTTTATTATTGCGCAATAAGACGATTACCATCTACCATTCTGCTCCTCTCTCTCCTCATCCTTGCGTCGTTTTCTTTATTGCTGAGGGTCGTGACCTCCTTCACGGATGACTTTATCTCAGACGATGCTGCGCCTTCTGGGTCTCCATACGGCGGCAAGCAGCGCATTGTGGACTGGGATGTTAAGTATGCTGCGGATCTGGTCAGACCATCGTATAGGGCTTCGGTCACGGGTTCTCTTGATCCTCTCCCTACCCAACCAAATACTGTATGATTTCATTAATGTCATCGTGGAAGTCTAATTCATCATTATTGGGCAGATTTGAGCCGGTCTCAGCCGGGCTATGTATGTATGTATGTGTGGCGGCACATAGAACGCTATCTTCACCACAAGGGTCACGGGTTCGATGACGATGTGGTGGGGGTACCATACGGGACCGACCCACTATTGTGTGGGCTAAGTTCAACGACCTGGGAAGTAGTAGGGATACCACACTGATCTGACCTACTACTTTCCAATCCTAGTTTCTGGCTATAATTATGTTTGTTTGACATTAAATATTTATCCATTACCGAATAAGCAGTTCTACTCTCGAGAACTCCCAAACTGGTGATGTCTGGGTACTGGGCCAGGATGTCGTGATACGTTTGCCGACAGTCGGTGGTGTTGATGCTCGGGTGGTCGCAGTTTTTGATCCTGGCTCTGGTAGACAGCTGTGTGGTCTTATCGATTAGCTTCCTGCTATGTAGGTCAATCATCAGTTGGTGGTGGAGGTATGTTATATTTAATAATAAAATTAACATTCAAGTTCGCTTAAACTTGAATATTTTTTTAAAATGTTGTATTGTGCGAGTGAGAGTACTATTGACTTGTGTTTGTGTCATATCAAAAGCCAATTTTGGCTAATACATGTAGCATACCTGCAACAGTGATTGAAATTCTATTCAAATAACAGATCCGCCTGCAAATTAACACCGCGCGTCAAATTAACGAAGTAAATACTTCCATACATTGACCTAATATTATATTGCCATGCCATGTCCCTTTGATTACGGGAAATATTTATTTATTTTGCTTATTTAAAAACTTAATTGTACTATGCCTCCGTGGTCTAGCGGTTAAGTTCGTGGATTTAGACTCGGAGGTACCGGGTTCGATTCCTGGTCAGGACACAATAATATTTATTAATTTAAATTATTAAAAGTTAATTAATATTTAATTCATTTCTAATATTTCTCGAGTTTGGTACGCTCGAGACATCGACGAGCTTGCCACTTGTCATGATTGGCCTATAGTAAAGTTGGCTAAATGTGAATCCGCTTCTATATAAGCGTGGTTTCTGACCCCCCCGTAAGGGAAATGGTCGTGATGATACTTTTAATTGCACTATGTACAAAGGCGGACTTAATGCCGCTAGGCATTCTCTGTCAGCCAAACTTTTAGGACAGTTTTTATGGTAACCTGTGCAATAATACAAATAAGTAAATGGATTATATATATTAAATAATATGTTTTCAACATATTTGTTTATGATGCAGCATCGTTGATCAGCTTGGTCACAACGGCCTGTCTTGTCATAAAAGTGCCCGTCGTCGTTTCCGCCACGGTAATGTCAATAATGTAATCCACCGGTCTTTGGTTACTACCAGGATCGGTTCTTGAACCGACCGGGATCTCTCGCAGTGATGGTAAAACACCCAATGGATTAATTTTGGTGCCGTGGCCCATGGGTTGAGCTTTGGTGTGGGACGCTTCTTGTATCGACACCTTTGCTCAGTCTCACGTCCAGTGCTAATCTGTCGGGGCTGGGACTGCTGCGGAGTCGGGTGAAGGCCAAATGTCTGTTAGTAATGACGACGTATTTGTAACTTTTGGTCTTGTGATATGGGACCGTGGGGGCCAATTGCTAAGCTAATTCAAGGTCAGTCTAAGCGGCTGGTTAATGCTGTATTTAACAGGAGGTAAGGTTAGGTAAGTCTTGGTTCAAGCTTTGTTATTTTTATAAAAATATTACTATGGCCAGCTTACAATATAAGTTCTCCTTGAAAGTAAAAATTGGCATTTGACATCATTGTAAATGCCTTATTTTTAATCTGGCCACCGTTCCGCCTGAGTATAGGCCATGCTCAAAAAATATATTGTGAAGGTCTATTACTCATTTGATGATGATACTGAGGTAATTTTGAAAGCCCGATCGTTATATTAAATCAATGGTTTCAAATGGAATAATTTCCGACTAAACTTAGTGCATTTCAATCATTCTGTAACGAGTTTCCTATTCGTTATTTTATATTTATACATATATAAAGTTTTACATGTAAAATTAAATTAAATGTAATAATTTATTTTTAGAAACATACCTACAGGACTGGAAACGTACAGGAATATATCAAATATTTCGCTATTTCTACGTTCCTTTTTTATAGTTTTCAGTTGTAAAACTGCATCTAGAAAAGTAAAAAACAATTGTGTTTAGAAAACGACAATACCGGCCAGTGACTTTTTTTTTCCGCCAAATAGGCACCGACGAAACTGCAAACATTCGAACTTAAAAAAATATATATTTAAAACACTTATTTTACCATTACATAAAATAAAAGTAGAATAAAATAGTAAAAGTATCATCACGACTGTTTGCCTTTCGGGGTGGTCAGAAACCACGCTTATAAAGAAGCGGATTTACATTTAGCCAACTATACTATCATGACAAGTGTTGCCACTTGTCGATTAATTAGGCATTTTAAAAATAGTTAATTCCTAGATATATTATAATAATTAATAAAATACATATTTATTCATATATCTAAGCAAAAAATATAAACTAAATTCAGACAATATTGATAAAAGACATAAGAAATTGTCGTCTCCTCCGGTGACAAGAGGGCTGTCTCTTTCTTCGCCCAAAGAATCAGTATTGCAATTCAGCGGGGAAATGCAGCCAGCGTTCTTGCCACCATTCCACGCGGACGAGACTTATATCCCTATCCTTAATAATAATTTAATTTTATGTTGTAAATATTTTTTTCAAATAAATGTATATGACTATTAATAAAATAAATATTTATTCATATATCTAAGCAAAAAAAAAAATACTAAATTCATACAATATTGATAAACTTTAAGTTGTTTCAAGCGGTGTTATTTTTGTATAAATATCACCATAGCAAGCTTACAATATTAGTCTTCATTGAAAGTAAAAATTGGCACATACTTTCAACGAGAACAACAAATAGATGGCAAATGGACTGATGGTGGTATATTGCCCAGTCTGCCGGGGCGGTGAACCACCATTCGTTCTGATAAACCCAATAAAAAAACCGACTCCAAAAGTCAATATACCATTTTAAACATTAAGTTGTGACATTTTAAAAACGATTAATAACTATGTTTTGTTTTAGAAAAATACAGTATAATTGTTACTACTTTTCTCTGTCTAAAATTACTCCATAAGGAGCATCAAATTATGTAACAGTTGGTGTTGCTGCCTCGCATAGTAGTAGGTTCAATTCCCAGTAAAAGCGCATTCAAAACGTTTGCGACTGACATCACAAGCTACGGGCCAATGACGATCAAGTAGCCATAACGAGTTGCAAAATTTCAACCGCACCGACTCATGCTCCGCGTGTGTTTTAATTAATTTTAAATCATAATTCAAATGCTGTTGATGAATAAGTGATCTAAACTATATGTGCATGTCTAATAAAGCTTGTAGTGCATAGATTATAAAATTTGACAAGAAATCTGTTTAATCTAGGTGGATGGCCATCACACAAGTAGATGCGTGGATTGCTTTAAGGTGAGTCCTGTTTTCCATATGAGGAGGTCATTAACTCTTAAACCATCTGATTATATGTTCTTCATTTATGTCCTAATTTTATTTCATTATTTTGTCTACAATTTTTAGCACAATTATCGATTGCCCTCGCGCAGGTCTGATCACTTGGAATTTGATGAAAAAATATTATTTAAAAAATACGTGTTTAGGACTGATGTGTTCTGATGACTGATGTAGAATTGGGTCTAAGCAGGTTTGCCGTAAATATATTTATGGAACGAGCTTCCAAGACGGCATTAACGGAATCATACCGTATTTGGTTGGGTAGGGAGAGGAGTAGAATGGTGGATGGTGAGCGTATTATCGCGCAATAAAATAAAAAAGGGAGGCCTCCTTTTCTTAAACCAGTCTATTGTCGGTCGCAAGCCCGAGACACCATTCTTCTCATCTTTAACCCACACACGATGGACCCGGCACCCGCACGATGAATCCATGGAATGCTTAGAAATTTGTCTTCTCTCTCTCTCTCATAGAAACTTAAAGAAAAAACATAATAGGCGATGAAGATACGTGCTAAACTAAATTACTATAGGATAAAATATACGACTAGATGTTAAGTTATAACTAAACATGGTGTTTATAGCTAAAGGAAAGCGAACAGGAAAATTGCCTTGCACTTATGTATGGGGCATTAGAAAACACAGCTTACTCGCAGGTGTTGCACTGGTAAGGGATGGTTAGGGGAGCAAGGCCGGTATTTCAAAGCAATACTTCGAATGTTAACTCTTGGTTAACCAAACCAACAATTAAATAAATGTCCAATAATTATATCCTATTTTGGTGCATCTATAATAAAAAAGTAAAATGGAAAGAATCATCGTGAACAATCATAATAAATATTGTGTCCCGACCAGGAATCGAACCCGGTACCTTACATCTTAATCTGCGGACTTTAGCGCTAGACCACGCAAGTAAAGTAAAAGTAAGGTATTATCAGACCGTTTCCCTGCCGGGGTGGTCAGAAACCACGCTTATAAAAAAGCGGATTTACATTTAGCCAACTTTGCTATAGGCCAATCAAGCCAAGTAGCAAGCTCGTCGATATCTCTAGTATTCTAAAAGGCTGTCTATATTACTTATAATTAATTATAAATTATTACTACAGTTATAAAATAATTAAATTATTGTTATGATACTTTTTAAAATATATATTTCTCTAGTCTAGTCGTTGGTAAAATGTAAATGATTCTGAACTTAAAACATAGGAGCTGGGATGTTAAGGTGGTGATCGTCGGTACTTCTAGCAATGTGGCAAAAAAATGCAATATACGGACGGCAGAGTTGATTCTGATCATCACACCAGCTAATATATACAATAAACTACCTGAGATTATAACTGGACTACAACCAAGTGAATTTAAGGCAAAATTGAAACTCTTTTTCCAAAATAATGCTTTTTTTTTATAGACGGTGAATCAATAAATCATCAATGATACGCCCCCTGCCTGAAGGGCCAACGCGGGTGGGGGTCGCATGCCCGACTCATCCGTGAAGCTTCCTAGTGAAGCCCCAGGGCGCCTACGGACTAAAATCCTATAAACCGTCTCTATCTCACTGTTGGCCCTGTGTGCCTTTACAGCTAAGTCTGAGTCGTGGCTACGGAGTGAAGGCACTCGTTCGCCGCGTATAATGCTTTTTATAACCTGTCAGAATTTATTGACATGCCTTTGACGGAAAATTATTTTAAATAGTTGTATAGTTTTGTGGTCTTATGCCTTCTACTGTATTGTGTTCCTATGCTCCTTTGTCTACGATGAATGGTGTTAATAGCATTATTGTTATTATTTTAAAATTTGTTAACTCACATACCAAAATATAACGATTGTTATATAGGTGAAATATACAAATATACAAAAATCCTGATCAAAAGGAGAACGTCTCCTCTCGCACACCATGGACTGGTCACCCGTACGGATAATCCATCGCGTGCAAAATAAAAGATACATAAGATAACTACCTGTGGTATAGCGATTAAGGCCGTATATTTAATCGCTGCTGGGTTCGATTACTGGTCGAAAAAAAAAGTCATTTCTCGACTCTGGTCGCTAGAGACACCGACGAGGTTGCGACTTGTCATTATAGCTCTATAGTAAAATTCGCTTAATGTGAACTTCCATACAAAAGCGTGATTTCCGACCAACTTAATGCAAGGGATCGTGATGATACTATACATTTATAACTTACGGGGAAACCCAAATTTCTTTTTAGATTCTTATTATTGGAGATTGAATTTTGGCGTTTTGATCAAACGCAAATTAAAAAAGCAGTTAGTAGTAGTTGTAAATGAAAAAGTATGCCTCATCGAGGTTAAATTACTGTTTATAGTTATTGATATACCAGCCCTTAGGGTTGAGTTTAGTAACTTGTACTATAATTTTTTGCAGATTTAGACGTAAGAAACGTTTACGAGGAGCGATATTGCGTTAGTTTTTTTTTGCTTTCCGCCCAAAAGTGAGAAATTGTTAATAATTGGTGAAAGTGAGCCGTGCTATTGAGTTTCCTTTGATTTATTATGTGTCCGAGGTTTGAGTATTTAATTTTGCAGAAATAATTTTATGTTTAATTTTCTTGTAAATGTTATTAACAAATAATAATGATTACGATAGTGACAATCAATACTGAACCACTAGTCGTCAGTCCCTATTCTGTGCTGCTAACCACGCAGGGATACTGCTGCGGGTCTTCGATGCCTCAATTAAAGAGTGTTTAGCGGACTGTATATGGTTTATTGTAAAAGGAGAAATTCCAGTTAATTACTTGAGTAAAATAAAGGCTATTAAAATGTGAGAGAAAAAACGTGTGACCACTAGGTGCGCGGATTGATTCCACTCTGGTGGGCGCCGCTTGGAGCTCTGGCCACCGATCCAACAGTGGTATTGGCCGAGCGGCGATAATGTCGCTGTGATCGCGACTAACCACATACCAGATTCGTAAAGGAAGGCCAAAGTACGAAAACTCAATACTTACCTCACCTCGATCCTTAGCGCCTCATCAATCATTAATATATCCGAATCCCAAATCCCAGATGAACTAGTATCAGCCTATTAGCCCGGCATCTTAATAATTTTTCGGAACTTGAAAAAAGTTATTCTTATTGTTATTGTTCTGTGGAAATCAAATATTCCAAAAGGTGGTCTTTAACATGAAGTCGAACAAATATTATGATGTCACAGAAATGATCAGGAACAGCGTCAAGACTTAGCTTCACGCAATGAAGTTGGTGCAAACGAAAGTCTTGCAAAATCTTTGCACTAATTACTAAATCAGGTCTGCTGTCAATACATTCATGGAACGGGCTTCCAAGACGGCATTAAAGAAATCATTCAGTATTTGGTCGGGTAGGGAGAGGAGCAGAATAGTAGATGGCGTCTACTTGGGTAATAAAAAGATCCTTTGTAACCAGCCTATAATCGGTCGCAAGCCCGAGATATCATTGTTCTCGTTTCTATTTCCCACACACGATGACCCGCATGGTGAATTTATGGAATGCTGTCAAATTCTCCAGGATTTTTTGAAAGGCCCATCTCCAACAGTAGTGGAGGCCTAGGACTTCTAGAGGACTTCCAGAGGCTGTTTACAACTTACAAAACTCAGCGACCCGTTTTTATTGCTTGCCAGTGTAGTTATTTCATTAACTGCCAACAAGTTATCGGAAAAGCTATTAATTATATAATTTATCTATTTCCGTTTGATTAGAATGATAAATCGAGCAAGAGATTTATAGAGGCAGTAAATTGGTCGTCGTCTCACCTGTACCGAATTCTAGGGGTTCATAAAATTAATTGCTTTAAGATAATATATACTGAAGTTGGAACCACTTCGAATAGGTATCATCAGCCATCATAATCATCATCGGCATGTGTCTCTACACTGTTGGATACTACTCCATAGCCTTAGCAAGGCTCTCCATATTACACCAGCTCAATTCTCTGTGTAAGTGGTGCAATGTTTTTACTGGAATTACTCACGTATTTTTTTTATACTAGCGCAACATGTTGCCTTGGCCCCACCTAATGGTAAGTGGCGTGCAAGGTCCATGAATATCAGCAAATGGAATCAGTTACTCATGGCTGACATCAGTCCCTAACAATATGCCGGCTTGACTGGGGATGACGGCAATTCGAGCCTGATCCCGACACGTGTGGATACGCTCTACGGTAGATGCTTTCCCGCCCCGGCAGACTGGGAAAATTATCACCATCAGTCCGCCGACCACCTATTTGTTGTTCTCGTTGACAGTATGTGCCATTTGTAATGTTGTCAAATGCCAATTTTTACTTTCAAGAAGAACTTATATTGTAAGCTTGCCATGGTGATATATATATATATATATATATATATATATATAACACCGCTTGAAACGAGACTTACTAAAAAATTCACTGCTTAACGCTAAGTCATGAATCCTTTCTTCATATTTTTTTCTGTAAAATCTTAAAATTTGTTCGACTTCGTGTTGTGGTCTTTTGGAATATTTGATTCCCACGAAGTTTAATATAATACCTTTTTCAAGTTCCAAGAAAACGGTAAGATGTCTACCCTATAGGCTGATACAGCTAAGTCATCCTATAATGATGTTCATATGTACACTTACATACATATATTTACGGCAAATCCCTTGCGGAAGCAATGACAATTGAGCGCCACTTATCAAGATCACGACATCAATCACATCCTCTTTCGCTTCTTCGGCATTCATCAAGTTCTTCATGTATGCTCTTCTCTTTCTATTGCTTTTTAATGCACTTTAAGCTATAGTTTTATTTATTTGATCGTGATAGGTATTTCATTATACAAGTATATCTGGTTCGTTATGAGTAAAGACTTTCAACATGTCCGAACCATCAGAGTATGCCTTTTCTTATTTTTGTCCCTATTCTTTCTTTAAACCCATTTGTCTATTTAGTCATTACGTATGTGGTCAGTCAAAGTGACGCTGCATATATATCCGACGCAATGCACACTATGTATCCAAGAGAATTTTGTAGTCTGATGCTGCGCCAATGATCAGACAAGCTACTACTAGCAAAACTACTTTCCTCCTCCTTGCGTCGTTATCCTCAATGCTGAGGGTCGTGACCCCCTCCACGGATCACTTTGTCTCGGACAATGCTGCGCCATCCGGCTCTGCACACGGCGGCATGCAGCGCATTGTGGACTGGGGTGTTCAGATCCAGTTCGGATCTGGTCAGACCAACGTATCTGGCTTCGGCCACGGGGCCTCTTGCCTTCGATTTTACCCATAATCACCAGCTTTTCAGATTGGCCGAACTTTTTCGTGCTATATGACCAAAATACTCAAGGACTCGCTGCAGGCAGATAGAAGAGAGCCTGGTAGTGACTTTGAACTACTTTGTACTTTCTTTATAAACAAGCTGAACTATATATTGAAAATGACTACTTCCTATTATTATATTATCTTCATACTTGTATATATCTTGAATAGTAAATTTTCTGTGATTAAAAGGGAAACTAGCAGAATTGTCTGACAACTGTCATGGGAACGTTCTTGGAAAAATCTAGCTTTAAGTTAATATAATTGGTGACTCCTATCCTTATCCAAATGTTACACGTATAGTTTTACTGTGTCAAAAATAGGGAAACTGCCTTCTGGAGCCCAGAATTTCTTTTCCAGAAGGCAGTGCTCACTAACTGAAATTATTCGATTATGATCCAATAAACGTTATTTTTTAATTTTATTATTTATCTTCTTTATGTTAATAAGTATTTAAGTAGCCTCACTCTCCCAAAGTTAAGCTGGTAAGTTCACCTTGAAGGTAGTTTGACAATTTAGGCGTGTTTTTGCCACAATTCGTTTAGATAGTTATTGTTTCAATATTTACTTTCGGCGAAGGTGTGTTGTGTTTCGATATAAAAGTAACAATTTAATTATATGCATAGTTTTAATAATAAGTAATAATAATAATAAACTGGAATTATTTGATTATGATCCAATAAACGTTATTTTTTTATTTATCTTCTTTATGTTAATAAGTATTTAAGTAGCCTTTATACAAATTATTTATGTAGTTTATTAAAATTTAAAATAGGGTTAAAATTGCACCCCACATATTATACTGTCTCACTCTCCCAAAGTTAATCTGGTACGTTCACCTTTGTACATACTTTTATGGTAATGATCGAAATGGGCTTGTATAGAGTTTTTGTACTCTTGGGCATTCCGCCTAACTTTTGACATTTCTGACAGACGTAATCGATCCTAGACGATAAGTTTTCGGACGATTGTTTACTTCGCCTCACCCCACTGCCCTTTCCTTACAAATGTCATCGAAATTGTATTTGAAGTCGTGTAAATGTATAAGAAATGAACGTAAAAATGTTACTCAAATATTTCAAAATTATATTGAATTTTACTCAAGTGCTCTGCTAGTAGCTATAATAAATCCAGAATTTCTATTTCCGTTAGAATCGATGTTAACCTGTCGATGCAAGCGATTGGGTTGTCAATCATCGACAGGTGAATAACTGTTTAAACTCACTTGTAAAATTGTATTTTCTTTAGTAGGTATAAACAGATCTTTATTTAAAAAAATGGTCTTTACACGTTTCCTAAATATCTCCCAGTAACTGTAAGGATTATATAAATATATAAGTATATGATATTGTATTATATAAATATGTATGTATTATTATTTATATGTATTCTATTTATTTTATAACATTTTTTAACATCATTTATTGTTGTAACATTATAACACCGCAGAGCACCGATATCCCGCACTACAGGGCAACCTCGTGTAGGTATCACAAACACATCACCCTATATTGTTCACCTATTTACATCTGTATACTTTTTGTGACAATAAATGATTTTATTATTATTATTATTAATGATAGTATGTAGTCTATTTAGTGTATACCTACTGATTAGTATATAGTTTTGTATATTAAGTATTTTAGTTTTATTTATTTATTTATTTTATCACAGACCTAAATGCTCCTATTATATTTAGCACCTGCCTCACATAACAAATGCTCTAAATTGTCCCTGGTTCAAAAGCTACTCCGCGAACCAGCATCCTATTTTCAAAAACCGCTATACCAGTCCCTAAGGTTGACTAGTAAGAATGCCTAGCGGCATTAAGTCCGCATGTGTACCTAGTGGATAAAGTTTTGAAATAAATAAATAAAAGTATATAATTTATTTTAAGGTTATGCAAAACTCGATGGCAGCAGACCCAACCTGAAGTGTAGGGGCATGCGATCGCCGTTTATAGGTCTATAGCAAAGCTGGCTAAATGAGAATCCGATTCTTTATAAGTGTGGTTTCTGACCACCCCACAAGGGCTATAGTCATGATGATAATCTTTCCAAAAAAATAATTTAACAATCTAATTTTTGGTACTGTCTTTTTGCTCTAGTGCTTAAGACTGTAAATTAAAACGCGGCTTTGATGTCTGGTCTGGACACAATTATTTATATGTGATATTTCTCGAGGTTTCCACTTGACATGATAGGTCTATTAAAGTTGTCTAAATATGAATCCGTTTTTTATAAACGTGATTTTTAACGTATACCTTCCCGCAAAGGCGTATACGCTTATACGTTTATTGTGAAAATATATTTTAGTTCCGAAAATCTTATGGTTCTAAAATGGTTTAATGTTGTGGTTTAATGTACTCTTTGTGAGTTCAGGGTAAACGTCCCGGGTTGTTGGATGTCACAGTGTCGGTGTCCCTTCGACCCTCATCACCATAGCAATGTCACCTTTCTTGACCATTCACACCGGTTAACATTCTTCTGCGTATTACCGGAATTTCATTTCAAATTCTTTCTCTTATAAATAGACTGTCACAGGGTAGTTTATAAAATAATATCTAATGTTTTTTTTATTGGCATTTCTGAAGAATTTAGCCTATACTTGACACGCTATAGCCAGACAGGATTGCGAGAGTCTGATGTAAATTTAAAAAAAAAAAAAAAAACTTATTTTCTGTTAGAGCTGGTGTTGCAGCGGAACAAGCGCAGATCAGCAAGCGTCGAAAATATGAAACTATTTGCAATAGTTACTTTTTTTCGACGTTTGCTGTAGAAACGATGGGCCCGTGGGGATCGGAACTTAAAGCCTTTTATAAAGAAATTGTTCCAAGGCTCATTGACGTCTCTGGTGACAATAAAGCTGGCAGTTTTTTCGCCCAAAAATTAAGTATCAAAGGGTAAATGCTGCTTGTGTTTTGGGCACCATGCCCAATGTATTAGTGGAACCGGAACCGACGCTGCAGCTTAACATGCTCTTACAGGCACTGCCGGTTCCACTAATACAAACTTGTAGAATCGTTATTAAATATATTAAATAAACTATATTACAACAAAATCTGACCTAAAAAATAATAATGATAATAATACATAGAAAATAAAAATTAAATACTTACAAAAAAAATAGCTCCTCCAAATCGCTGTCTTGTGGCGTACTGTCGGAAATAGTAGCACACGATTATTTTGTGCAGATATTTCTTCCGACCGTTTTCAGAGCCGTCACCTATAATATAGTTGATTCGTATTTTCTCGTAAAATATTTTCTTGACCTTCAATTTTATAACAAAACTTAATAGATACTAAACTTACTCCATTTCGACCAAAAACCACAAATCCTTGAAATCTTTCGGTTTAACGCCAAGTTATTTGGCAAAACAAATGGAGATGCGTCGTAAATACATATATCGTTTGACAGTAAGTGTATTCCACGACATAAAAAATGCCATAAAATTGTGTTAGAAAACTCAGAGCGCCAGTAAAATTTCATGACCCAACTCGATATTCGTGGCTCCGTATTATTTAGAAGCTACATTCATTCAGAAACGTTATGCTAAATCAGGTAACAACTTAGGCCGTAACCAAAGATATGAAATATAATAATAAGATAGCGCGAAAGCCACATAGTATATAATTAATCTGTGACAGTGCATTGCCGTTCATAGTTGTGTTCGACGCGAATTATATATATATATATATATATTATATACTAGCACGACATGTGACCTTGCGCCCATCTGGAGATATCGCGCGCGGTCCATAAATGTTAGCAACTGGAATCAGACAGTCATGACTGCCATCAGTCCCTAACACTATGCCGGATTGACAGAGCATGACAGCAATTCTAGCCTGATCCTAAAACGTGCGGATACAATTTACTGGGTTTATCAGCACGAACGATGGAAACTTCCCCGGCAGACTGGACAAATTACCACCGTCATTCGGCCTACGCCCTTTTTAAACCTAGAGCCCGCCTGATGGTAAGCCCAGTGCGAGATCAGACTCGAATTGCCGTCATGCCTTGTCAAGCCGGCATAGTGTTAGGAAGTGATTTTAGTCATGAGTGTCTGATTTCAGTTGCTAACATTAATATACCTTACGCGCCATTTACCATCAGTGGGCGCACAGTAACCATGTCGTGCAGTATGTATATATAAAAAAAAATATTGTGGATTGGATTTTTTTTTTGAGTAACTGCGTACAATTTATGTAATTTATTTGTAATATACTCGAAACTCAAGCTTGGTAGAGACAACGACGAACTTGCCACTTGTCATGATAGGCCTAAACTAAAGTTAGCTAAATGTGAATCCGCTTCTTTAAAAAAAAAAGTGTGGTTCTTTCCGCCATGCCACGGAGCGGTACTCCCCTGGCCAGCCTGGCAAGGTCGTGATGATACTTTACTTTATATTTTTGTAAAATTAAAATCATTTATTACCTGGTTTAAGTAGTGGTAAGTTTAAAAAAGCGTTTTTGCAAGGGTTTTCGTCGCGCCGAAATTATGACAGATGAAATCCGAAGGAGCGAGATTTCTCGGCTAAAGCTTTACATTTGAGACGGCGAGGATCCCTTGAGCCCTATTCAAGAATGAATATTAGGTTTTTACATTCGCAATATCATTATTTAGACGATATTTACAACGGAGGAAAGTATATTATCATCACGACCATAATCCCTAGCGAGCAAGGTGGTCAGAAACCACTTTTTTTTTTAAGTTCCAACAGGTACTTACTTATCTTATCTTATTATCTCTTATACATATACCTACTTTATTTTTATTATTGTAATTATCTTAAATTGTCTAACAAATATATATTCTACACAAACCCTACATCACACAAGCACACATTACACTTTCATTTATTTATTTAATTCCTATATATAGAACTCGGGAGGTCGTGGGTTCGATTCCCACCGGGGGCAAGTTGTACATTGTATAATTTGTCTCGGTCTGGGTGTTTATATGTATATTATGTATATATTTACAAAAAAAAAAAAAAAAGTATAATATGTAGTTTATCAACCATCTAGTTTCCGTAACACAAGCCTTGTAGCTTACCACGGAAATTAGATGGCGCTGTGTGACCTGTCTGGAAATATTTATTATTTATTATTATTATTATACTTACATCACACACCCATACACATAAAACACAAGCATATCAACCTTATTATTATTATTTATTTTTTATTATTATTTTTTGAATAACCGGTTTGTATTCTTACTTCCAACATGTTTTTGTTTAATAATTCTTTTTAAAAATCACCCCTACTAAAGCTAGTCCTCACATGACAGGATGTCCTAGTGTGCAGACCAGAGATTTATTGTTGTTACTAACACCTTTTACTTACCTTAATTATGTTATTTTTTTGATGAATAAATTAATTTGAATTTAAATTTGAATATGAATTAAAAATGTTTGAGTTATCGACCAGGAATCGAACCCACCACCATCACATTTTAAATCTACGCCTTTAACCGCTAGAAGAGCGGTCAGTGGTAAGAACACTTTACTTAACATCATAAAAAGGTAGGTTCGAACCTAATCATGTAACAACGAGACATACACTTTTCTTACGTACATTACGTGTGGTCCTAGGGTGAATGCTATGTGTAATTTTTAATATTTTTCTTTATCATCGCCTTCATGATTCTCAAGGTTAGCTGGTAAACGCCTTATGGCGTTATACGAGTAGCTCGCCTATTGTATTAGGTTTTTAAGTGCAATAAAGTATTTAAATAATTAACCAGTCTTGGAATCTTCAAATTGATATATACAATACAATTTTTAGAAAACAAAGGTTGAAAAGGCACGCAAAAACTTTTGAATGAAATAATTCGAAATAAGCAATATGTAAAGTTAAAGTTTTGCGCGGTAAGTAAAATCAATATGAAGGTTAGGGTTAAAAAGTAAACAGCTATTGATGTTTAATTTAAAACCCTAGTATCTACAATCGATCTACAAATAAGTAATTTTAAATTTAAATTGTTTTTTATTCAAAACTGCATCCGTGGTCTAGCGGTCAAGTCCGTGGACTTAGACTCGGAGGTACCGGGTTCGATACCTGGTCGGGACACAAAAATATTTATTAATGTAAATAAATACATTTAATTAATATTTAATTTATTTGTGATATTTCTCGAGTTTGGTACGCTGGAGACATCGACAAGCTAATAATAATAATAATAGTTTATTGACACAAAATTAAATATACATATTGAACAAAAAGTAAAAATTACATTGTTGTACATGTTTAATTTAGTAGACGACTTCTGTCCCCTATACTAAGGTTGCCCTGGTCTTATAGGGGACAGCTAGTTGGCACTATATAATAAAAGCGGTCTTGCAGCAGAGTCGTTCAATATCTGATACATGTCTATGTTCACCTTATGTCATACTCAACTTTTTAAAAAGTTGAGGGCAAAGCGAAATTGACAAATCGTGCGGTTTACACAACTAACTTATATATATTATTTAAGAACTATTTATTTAGGCACACATGATTATTTAACGATAATAGTATAAGTCAAGGCTTACTTGAGATATTTAAAAAGTTAGTGTTATTGGGCACTCACTCTGCTGCTAGTAACAATCAAATCAACTACAAAAAACAATAATAGAATTCTATTAAGGTTAGTATGTTAGTAAGTTAGTATTTTAGTTAGTATTATATGTATATATAATTAAATATTTAGATAAGTTATTTTTATTGTATTTATTAATTTACTAAAACAATAATACAATATACCCACTTGTATTATCATATCGTTAAGCACAATATTCACTCACATTGTACGAGTATTATAAGAGATCTGTCATTCATTGAACGCGAGGCAAAAAACAAGTTTCCATTTTAAATAAGTAAATGCAGGTAGCAATGAGTCACTCTTCACGGTGCACTGTTTTGCCTCGCAATGAATAGTCGCGAGCTAAAAAAAATTGTGGCAAAGATTAAGCGATAGATAGATGGGCCATTGGATAGAAAAAATATATGTAATATATTTTTTTTTTTTTATTATTTTAAATTTTAAACTTAATTAATTTTATTGTTTTTATTATTGTTGATATGCGAATTTATAGTTTTTTAAGTTCATTTTCTTATTAGTTTTAGTTAGCTTATTTCATAATTTTGAAGACATTTTCCGTTTCTTCATAGTTTAGATTTATCAGCCATTTAGTTAAAGTTTGTTTTACCTTGTATGTATTCATTGGATATATGTTGATTTGCTTATTTATAACATTATAAATGTACCACTTGTCATAATTGGCCCATAGTAAAGTTGGCTAAATGTGAATCCGATTATTTATAAGCGTGGTTTCTGACAACCTCGAAAGGGAAACGGTCGTGATGATACTTTACTTTACTTTTTTATTCAAAATACTTACGAGTATATGTTATTAATTATAAGTACATACGTACATACTTATTTTTATTTGGTTTTGTTTTTCCATTATTTTATTTTAGTTTTTAGTTGCATTTTTAATTGATAAGTAGTTTTTTTATTATTAGTAAATTATATGTTTTAAAATTTTAGTTTTTGATTATTAAATAATTTTGTTTTAAAAAATCATTGTACCTTACTAAGGTACTATGATTACTACGAATTAAATATATCATATATGTACAAAAAGTAATCCTACAATAAAGATACTTAGGTATGTATTAATAAATATATCTTAAAATGGATATCAAACTTTAGATCAAGTTATCTCATTTCACTAAATGTCAAATCAAGAAAGAATGAATGATTTCATCTCAAATTTGATATCCATCTTAAGATCTATTTATTAATACGGGCCTTAGGCAACAAATATGTATAATTTAACATGTATGTATTGTTTAAACTTTTTAAACTTTCGCGCACATTCATATTATTTTTTATAATTTACCTTACTTACTTTACCTTAGAGACATATTTCTCCCG
The DNA here is from genome assembly GCA_910589645.1 of Tinea semifulvella. Classification (NCBI taxonomy): domain Eukaryota; kingdom Metazoa; phylum Arthropoda; class Insecta; order Lepidoptera; family Tineidae; genus Tinea; species Tinea semifulvella. The sequence continues at coordinate 8,096,974 of OU342608.1, read as the reverse complement.
ACGTTTCAGCCAAGTTGCATTGGCCGTGGTCACGGGGACTGAAACTAAGGTAAATCGCGTAAAGACCCGTTAAAATTATTAAAACTATTATGTAATGTTTATTCTGTTATTTTGCTGTATATATCTTAGGTTAATTTACTATTATTATATATTGTTTCCATTAGTGAGAAATTTTAATTACCACTTTGTTTCTATTTTACACTAACGGATTTTTTATTGTGTTATCAATAGTTTTCATAACAAATGTTACTAAACTAATATAGTCTTTTACCTATTATAAAAAATCTATTATTATTACTAGCTGATATATTATTATTATTATTTGCTGATAAATTGCTCATATTGCACAAAATGCTCAACCAGCCTTTTAAACTATGTATGTTCTATATATACGTACGCGTATTTGTATTTGTCAAGTGTGGCAAGAGGAGGCCAAATTATCCAGAAATATGTTTTAAAAGACATGTATAACCCGTGTACGTACAGCTAATTCGTAACTAAATTTATATTTCGTTTTTTGTCAGTTGCTAGGTTTTTAAATTGTACAGCCCGAATTTGTGAGAGCAAATACGCTGACTAAGTGCACAGGCGGTATATACCTTTACGCTGTATTGTTATAAGGGTTGTTTTTAACCAAAAATGATGGCGAAGATTCAACCAGCTTAACCATTACTTTCAGACATATTATTTATATTTCATTGTCATACTAGGCTGGATTATATCAAAACGTACTGTAATACAAGTGTAGGTGTGGGGAACAAGCGAAACATCTCGGACTTCCTTGTTCTAGAAGTGCCGGCTGCATTCCTCGCCACACAGCTCTCAACAACATCATCCGAAGGCTGTAGCACCCGTTTTACCCTTTGGGATGGCGCGGAGCGATGGCAAGAGAACCGACGGCATGATCGTTGGGCCGTGGAAACTTGGCAGGTCTCTGGTGTGGGATGCAACATGTGTTGACCTTAGCTCCATCTCACATACAGGAAACTTCATCCAGCGAGGCAATTTCTACTGAGAAACTCTACATTCTGACCGCCTCCGTGGTCTTCTAGTGGTAACAAACGTTGCCGTGAACTCGGGAGGTCGTGGGTTCGATTCCCACCGGGGGCAAGTTGTACATTGTATAATTTGTCTCGGTCTGGGTGTTTATATGTATAATATGTATATATTTACAAAAAAAAAAAAGTATAATATGTAGTTTATCAACCATCTAGTTTCCGTAACACAAGCCTCGTAGCTTACCACGGAAACTAGATGGCGCTGTGTGACCTGTCTGGAAATATTTATTATTTATAATTATTCATTACATATTTTGCGCTGTTTGGGGTCAAGACGATGGGACCATGGGGACCCTCAGCCAAGCGTTTGGCCAAGGAGTTGTCTACACGGCTGATGGACAAATCTGAAGGCTGGCAATTACTTCTGCCAACGTATTACCCTCGCTATACAAAGGGAAAATAGAGTCTTCTTGTAACTATCTCTGATAGGACATCTTTTATTTATAGATAGTTTATTTTTTTATTAGTATTATTTTATACAAGTAGGTAAATATATTTATTTCTTTAATTTAAGAAGTTTGTAAATATTATTTAAAAAGATGTGTATTATAGTTATTTTAATTATAATTACCACCTATAACATATAAACATATAGGTGGTAGGCGGACTGATGGTGGTATTTTTAATTTTTGATGTTGTAATTTATTTGAATTTAGTTAAGTTATTTTTAGTTAGATTATACTGTTTTTAGTGACTTGTATATTTAATAGTTTTTTTTTTTATAATTTTAACGGGTCTTTACGCGATTTACCTTAGAGACATATATCGACCCGTGACCACGGCCAATGCAACTTGGCTGAAACGTCGGGAGAAATATGTCTCTAAGGTAAATCGCGTAAAGTCCCGGTAAAATTATGAAAACTATTATTAATGTGCGCGAAAGTTTAAAAATGTAATTGTATATTTAAGTTGTCTTTTATAATAAGTTTATATATAAGTTAGAAATTTGAAATTGATCATGTTATTTAAGAAAAAAAAAAGTAAAGTATCATCACGACCGTTTCCCTTTCGGGGTGGTCAGAAACCACGCTTATAAAGAGGCAGATTCACATTTAACCAACTTTACTATAGGCCAATCATGACAAGTGCAAGCTCGTCGATGTCTCCAGCGTACCAACCTCAAGAAATATTACAAATAAATTAAATAAGTATTAATGAAATGTATTTATTTACATCAATCAATGTTTTTGTGTCCCGACCAGGAATCGAACCCGGTACCTCCAAATCTAAATCCAAAGACTTAACCGCTAGACCACGGAGGCAGTTATTAGAGAACATTTGAATTATTATTATTGTATTGTCTTGTAGTGTAACTGCTGTGGATTGCAATCCAGACCTGCTATCAAATAGTGTGTATATATATATGGTTGTAATCTGTTTGTTGTATCTTGAATTAATAAATAAATAAATAAATTTGCCCAGTCTGCTGGGGCGGGGAAGTATCCACCGTTCGTGCCGATAAACCCAGTAAAGTGTATCCACACATTTCGGGATCAGGCTCGAAATGCCGTTATGCCCAGTCAAGCCGGCATAGTGTTAAAGACTGATGTAAGTCATGAGTGTCTAATTCCAGTTGCTAACATTCATGGACTTACCATCAGGCGGGCGCAAGGTCGTCCTAGTAAAAGTAATTCAATGAAAAACCTAATGTAAAGAACGCTGAAATTTATCTAACTGTGCCTAGCTAAACTTTTCACAGTTAAACTAATTCAATATAGGCTTCCCCTTACGTGAAGGGGAAGTGATGGCGCGGATTTAGTGGACTGTATCTAGGTGCGGGATTTGCGATAATCTTCAAATTAGATACATAGACGATACTATGATAATCGGTGCAATAAACAAACTAGAAAGGAAACTGGTAAAGGAACTCACCTGATGTCCTCGGCACCAGCACTTATAAATTGTTCTTACACTGATTTTGCGGGTTTGGCGAATGCGGGCGAAAACAACGATCGCGGCGATTTCTTCAGCGTCTTCTATGACGACTGTAGGACAACGACTGCGCGACGACTACGACTATATTTCGATTCGACGATTACGACCACCATGCGGCGCGGCCAGTTATATAGGCACTGCCTCTCTTCAGTGCGCAAGCGCCGGCCTTTGGACTAGTGAGCGGGATGTGTAATATAGAAAGGAAGCGGCGCGAAAGAGACAGGACAAGGGTATAGGGGTAACAAATTAGGACGTCTGTTTATGCACCGACGAATCACAATAACGCCTAACCATCCAAAATTGGTCGAATCATCGCGATCGGCGCGAACATTCCCCCCAGCTTGAAGCGACCCAGTCCTTCAAATTCACGAAACGAGTACATTACCCACGTATGCGAAATAAAACAAATTCAAAGTCACAAGTGACTACAACGAAACGATGAAACGATTCTTTCACAAGCGATGCGAACGATAGCGAGTAGAATTGCGAACATGTAAAGGTCGAATTATTCCTTTACAAGAGCCCACGAAACGATTTCTACGTGAGATGTGTTTCTAATTTACGCGGTGTTTTTAAACGTCAATAACAATATTTATTTTAAAATTAGGTCTAAGAATAATCAAATTGTTTTGTTTCAAGGAACGTTAAGTTTCCCTTCAGGGATTCCAACAATAACAAACGAATGAAAGGAGGCACGACCCGCGACTCACAGCTAACCATATAGCAATGAGTCATGGGAATCAAACCGACTACCTCGAGCGAGTTGCTGGAGAACTGGAGGAGTTCAAAACCCCTCTGCAAGAGATAAAGCGAGTCGTCGAATTGCACACGTATTCGATTTAACGACCGACGGTGGGATGCCAATCAACTTTAAACGTAACGAATACGAGGAGGCACGAACTGCAACCTATAGCTAACCATATAGCTAAAGTCACAGGAATCGAACCAACTATCTCAAGCGAGTCGCCGGAGAGCTTGACAAGTACGAACCCCCCAGCAAGAGAGAATGCGGGTCGTTGAATGGCATATATATTCAATTCAACGACGCGACCCGACGGCGGGATGCCAAACAACTTCGTAATAAACGAATACGAGGAGGCACGACCCGCGACTCACAGCTAACCATATAGCAACGAGTTACGGTAATCAAACCCACTACCTCGCGCAAGATGCTGGAGAACTCGACAAGTATAAAACCTCCCAGCAAGAGAGAATGCGGGTTGTTGATTGGCCATCTTGTACCCTCAAGCACTAGAATAACTAGTGGCGGTGTCAACCAGGAGGATGCTTGGATCCCTCATGGTGACAGAAGCTGCGTCACGAAGCGGTCGTGTTTGTCCGAAACGATGTGACGAACACGAGTAACGAGAAAACTGACAGCAGCACGAAACGAAAGGTACAAGAAATAAGTGCGACGTGGTGCGGAAGGAACGAGACGAAATGCGTGCGAGATAAACGAGAATGAAGAAATCAAGACGAAAAGAATAGCGAAAAAAAATAATTTAAAAGCGAAAGGAAAAGTACTAAAAGCTATCCATGTTTGCGACATGGTGCGAATTGCGAAAAGTGTGCGAAACTTTCTTAACGGGCGGAACGAAAGAGGAAAACGTGCGAGCATCACCACCACTAGGACCGGCTAGGCACGGGGCTTTGCCTACGATCAAATATCCTAGCGATGTTTCAATAGCTACTGGCTCACCAGACGCGCGGGAAATAGTATTGGAGCGTAATATTCGAGCGAACATCTCGGCTCCCACAATCATATCGATGTCCGCGGGGTTGTAGTAGCGACAATCGGCTAGTGGCAAATCATTTAAATACTCTAAAGAAGAGATATCTACAGGCGCGAAAGGTAACTCACTCGTGATACGAGAAACAACTAAGGGTTGGATAGTGAAACGACTAGCATCATCATAGCGAGAGCGAATGGTTAGGGACGTGGTTCCCAAAACCGGGTTGCTAATGTCGCCAACCCCAGAAATCTGCTCAATTTGCGGCGAATCTATTTGCAATTTCAATGCATCACAACAAGCAACCGAAATAATATCTTGTTGGGATGCACTATCAACCAATACGCGAATAGGTTTGATGTTTCCATACGCATCGACAACGTTGCACAAAGCTGTGCCTAGTAAAACTGTCGTTTGACGACCATTACTAATGTCACGACGTCCATTGATGGCACACAACGAAACTGCGGGAGGCGCAACGCTACAAGAAGCGGCAATGGAAGATTGCTCCAGTGCGGTCGTCGTTTGAACAGCGGGCGCGCACGGCAGCGCGGGCGCAGCAGTCGAGAGCGGGGTAGCGCTATGCGATTCGAAATGTAACAATGTATGATGCGTACCTAAACACTTACGACACCTTCTTTCCGAATTACATCTACGAGCGATATGTTTACCACTTAAACAATTTAAGCACAAACCGTTTAGTTTAACGAAATTAAATCTATCGTGAGGCGACATTTCGAGAAATTGGCTACACTGATAAGCTTGACAATGATCAATACCTTTACAAACTATACACGAATTATTATTATGCGAATTAGGAATACTTACAAATGTTTTTGTAACAGCTGACTTGGCAGGCCTGCTACTGTACGAAGGCGATAGTTTCACGGCACTATTAGCGCGAAGCATAACACGAGATTGTTCTCGAACGAACTCAACAAAACACGAAACTGACGGCAAGGCATTTTTTTGCGACAACGATAGTTCAAATAATTTTATGGTTTCAACGTCCACATTCTTTGAACCAATGTACACCAATATGAAATCCAACAAACTATCAAGATTTAACTGTTTTAACGCACAAATTAATGACGAGAACTTATCAATGTAATTTTCTAAATTTGTTGGATTCGCACTACTAACGTTCGGCAAACCAAACAACTGATCCAAGTACGTTGAACCCAAAAGACGTTTATCGTTGTATTTACTAACGAGGGTAGTCCAGAGAACTGTGTAGTTTTCGGCGGTTGGCAAGAATCCGTGGCAGATACTCTGTGCCTTACCCGTTAACTTACCGACTAGGTATTGAATCTTTTCACCGTCCGACAAGTTTATGTTTTCGTGAATGACGGTGCGAAAGTTTTCGTAGAATGTAGGCCAATTCTCAATTTCCCCATTAAAGGAACACAATTCGAGACGAGGAAGTTTTGTATGGTGTTCAAGGGTGCGGGTTTTACCTACATTCGTTACGGATGCGTTACGCGACGACAGAATACCGCTTTGCGTGTATTTAATTTTCGAATACAAATCTTGAAACGAATTTAACGATTTATAATTCGGTTCCCTATCGGGATAGAGGGCTAATTCGATGTCCACTTTCTCATCCAACATGGAAACAAATTCCGAACGAATTAAATCGATCGTGGAACATCTTGACAAAAACAATATCGATAATTCCTCACTATCCTTCACATCGCGAGTAATACAATCGTAACATAATTGTATTTCACTAAAATGAGACGACATTTTAGCGTTCAACTTTCTTAATTTTAATTCCAATTTTGCATCTGACGACATTTTGGCGGTTTAACTAATTTGAATTTAAAACGAAACGAAACTAATATGCGGCCGAAGTAACCAACTTTTTGGTTACTAATTTTAATTTAAAAATAAACGAACCAATGCGGCCGAAGGACCAACTTTATGATGGCGCGGATTTAGTGGACTGTATCTAGGTGCGGGATTTGCGATAATCTTCAAATTAGATACATAGACGATACTATGATAATCGGTGCAATAAACAAACTAGAAAGGAAACTGGTAAAGGAACTCACCTGATGTCCTCGGCACCAGCACTTATAAATTGTTCTTACACTGATTTTGCGGGTTTGGCGAATGCGGGCGAAAACAACGATCGCGGCGATTTCTTCAGCGTCTTCTATGACGACTGTAGGACAACGACTGCGCGACGACTACGACTATATTTCGATTCGACGATTACGACCACCATGCGGCGCGGCCAGTTATATAGGCACTGCCTCTCTTCAGTGCGCAAGCGCCGGCCTTTGGACTAGTGAGCGGGATGTGTAATATAGAAAGGAAGCGGCGCGAAAGAGACAGGACAAGGGTATAGGGGTAACAAATTAGGACGTCTGTTTATGCACCGACGAATCACAATAACGCCTAACCATCCAAAATTGGTCCAATCATCGCGATCGGCGCGAACAGGAAGCCTCATTTGTCAGTAGATATCGAGGCGGGTGTCTGAAATGAGCCTCGTCAGCGAAATGTAATCGAAAGGGCGGAATGACTGCTTATATAGGCCCTTAAGGTTTGACGACGTCCGATACTTCAGGCTTGAAATAAGACGCGCTTGTATTTTAACTGACTGACCCTGATAAGGTGCTGGTCTTCTGTCGTAGTTTGAGAAGTAATATAAACATCAAAATTAGGAAAACTTTTTGTTCATCCTTTCTATCACCTTTCAATATCTCCAAGGTTAACTGGTGAAGAGTAGAGTTAACACAAAATAATATGAGAGTTGTGCAGTATAACAGGAGACAGTGTCATCAAATATCAAACAAAAAAAAAAAAAAATTACGCCCTCGCAACATATTCGCAAAATTATCATGTAAATTTTATGGTCAATGAAAACTGCGGCCATAGTCTATTTCTTCAAACGCAAACGTTAGATTAAACGTTACAATAGTTTTTTTTTTTATGAGCGTTTTATGTATTTAATTCATATCAAAGTGATATATGAACTCTATATAGGTATTTTTTTAAGGTACCTATTATCATTAAAGGTATTATTATCATTTTAATCTTTGTCAATTAATTGTTGCTTTTACTAACGGACCTGTCAATTTTAACCGATATTGCAGTTGATATTCGTTTATCATAATTTTGTTTTAATTTTGAAAAAAAAAACTATAAATAATAATAAAATACAAAATAAATAAACAAATTAAAAGTAAACCTATAGTTCCGATAATGATAGTAATGTAAGCATAGTATTTATACAAACGAAATTAAACATTAAAATACCAATATTAACAAAAGACTTAAATGAAACTAACTTACCGAACATAACCTAACCATAAAATACAAAGCAAATATAATATATACCTGTAAAAGATATAAACAAGAGAATATAAAACAAACAAAAGGTTTAAAAAGTATAAACTAGGAGTGAATCATTGTAATTATGATTTAAGCTTGGCTAATTGCATTATTATCATTTCCAATCTAACTTTGAACGGTGGTGGCTCGGTTGCAAGAACGCTCTCTTTTAAATCCTAAAAAAGAGGGTTCGAACTCCAGCATGTACCAATGAGAAATACACTTTTTTGCGTACATTTGTCATATTTTTACAACACCACCGTTCTCGTGCCTCGGAAATGCGGAGTATGCGCTTTAAGAAACAGAATCTCGCTTCTGCTGGTTATCCAGTTAGCAAGTCGATGTCAGGGGTTGTGGACGTGTGAAAAGTTCTCTCGCTAATGAAAATTCTTTTGTCCCAACCTTTCATGCTACCTATTATATGCTCGGTTTTAAAATGGTGACCCCTGATCGTTGGCTAAAATCGATCTTAAGAGGGTTTTTAAGCTTTGAATTGTAGCGATAAAAATCGACAGTGGCCAAGGATGAACCTTTTCGGCTGCAATCAACATCCTTTGCCACACTATTTTTAAGAAAACAACTGTCAGAATTCATTGTCGTTCCTTTTTACTACAACGCGAACGGCTGAATTGATTAGGACTTACGAGTATGTACCTAAATAAATAATAATAAATAAAAAACAACGGCTGCTTCGCACCGGTTTGTTAATAATAATTTCTTCAGCTTTAATTTTAAATTAGAAGTAGTGTTAGAAAGAAGAAGGATTACAACCGTGACGATAAAGATTTATTTATTTATTTATTTATAAGATAAGATTGACAAGTAAATTAAATTATATATCTGGGCAGTGTTTTCACTGCGGATGGGAAGTATGATAAGGATGTTGAAAGAAGAGTGAACGCGGGAAATAGTGCCAACGGTGCCCTGGGGTCACTAATCACCAGTCGAAATGTCAGTGACTAAGCTGGACTCGCCATACACAATGCTATGCTAGTACCAATACTTATGTATGGAAGCGAGACGTGGATATGTCAGAATACGCATGAGAGTAGAGTTAATGCAGTACAAATGAGGTCGTTGCGTCGGATATGCGGCGTCACTTTGACGGACCGCATACGTAATGACGAAATACGCAAAAGGGTAGGTATGAAAGAAAGCATAGGGACAAAAATAAGGAAAGGCATGCTCCGATGGTTCGGGCATGTCGAAAGGATGAGTGAAGAGAGATTGACGAACCAGATATATAATGCGAAAGTAAAAGAGGCCCTGGCAGACCAAGACACATATAACGACCATATAAATAAAACAATAGCTGAAGGTGCGTTGAAAAGCTATCGAAACAAAAGGGCATGTATGAAGAGGTTGATGAATGTCGAAGAAGCAAAAGAGGTATGTGACCGTAACAAGTGGCGCTCAATTGTCTCTACTTACCCCGCAAGGTATCTGGCGTGAAGATATGTATGTATGTATGTATAACTTGAGTTTATTAGTGGAAGATTTATTAGGTACTTATTCGGGGAATATTAGCGTTATATTATATTAAATTAAATTTAAGTTTACTTGACATAGAATGTTTTTTTAGATTGTACGGTGACACGGCCATTTTACAGCCACGAATATTAATTAACATTAATGCTATTAGAATATAAGATGACACGGCCCATTTACAGCTATGAATTTATGTTTAATTGACATATCATTATTAGTATTTAGATTATAAGATGACGTCTTTTTTTTATTTTTTATTATTATTATTTTTTTTTTGTTCTATACATTTATAAATTATCTGACATATGTATATAATTTCTATACATCATAATTATTAAGTATTTAGAATGTAAACTGACACGGCCTCTTTACAGCCACGATCTTATTTAAGTAGTTTCTAAGTTAGTTAGTTTTACTTGCTTATAGCAATAATGTTGTGCATAGCATACATAAATATGGATTATTGCCTGTTTACGGTCCAACCATTATTACCACTTTGATTAGTACATATGTTGTGAAAAATGTATTGATTTTATTAGTTCTGACTGTATCCAAGTTGTTTCGAGAGAACCAATGAAAATAAATTATTTTGATTTGATTGATTTATCCACTGATTAGACAATATAACGTTTGCTCTAAAGTAATAGATTGCCATAGGTGAAACCTTAATAGTACAGGAAGCACTATTTCTGAGGCTTTAAATTTACCGAGAATAAAATATAAGTCCTAGAGGAGAGAGGAAATGGAGCGTTATCTAAAGAGAGACGTCGCGTGTTACGTGCACTGGCTCTCTACATTCGTGAGCAATGAAAACCGGTCACCAACTAAAAACTTTAAAAATCTTATTATTTTACGAGTATTTTTAAGTTAGCAAATATTACAAAGATATAGTTACACCAACAATGATAACCCTGGTTAATACTGGTTTTGTTGCAGAGAAGCTGTAAGTTTCTTTTTTACTTCGGACCTTATAATGAATAATTAGTAAAAATATTTAATTCCGACGTGTATTTTTCTATAACTTTAGTTCTAAAGAACAAACTAATTTACATCAAAAACAGCATTTATTACTATAATATAAATAAATAAATATTTCCAGACAGGTCACACAGCGCCATCTAGTTTCCGTGGTAAGCTCGAGGCTTGTGTTACGGAAACTAGATGGTTAATAAACTACATATTATACTTTTTTTTTGTAAATATATACATATTATACATATAAACACCCAGACCGAGACAAATTATACAATGTACAAATTGCCCCCGGTGGGAATCGAACCCACGACCTCCCGAGTTCACGGCAACGTTTGTTACCACTAGGCGGTCAATATGTACATTATAACTATTTTTCGCGACTTTCTTGAATAAGTGGGATAAACACGTAGCATCCCCCAGCAGTCTTCAGCCATGATAATGTCAATCCCATCGAACTTGGTAGCTCATTTCCATAATTTTTAGGTTCTAGTGAAACTGCTCCCCTTATTTTCAGGATGACTATAAAGGTAGTGTAAAAATTTGATTACCATATCTGTAACGATTGTATCAGATGCGGCCATGTAATAAATATTGTTCGCTGCAATCGACATCCTTGGCCTTGCACAATTTAAGACGTCAACTGTCAATGTAGATTTTGACATTCGAGAAGTTCTTCGCACCATTTTGCACGGGCATGTCAAGTTCAAGTTTTTCGTTTTGTAAATTAGTTTACTGTGGATATTGTTAGTCAAAAGTGGTGTTATTTTGTTTAATAATGGGCTAAATTGTGAATAATTATGGAAAACGATAAATTTGACGAGTATATGGGGCAGAAGTTGCACTTTATTTTTGCGGTTTTCCCGCGCTGTGAACTCCCATATACCCTTCGTGTTTGGGCGATATTGACGTGAATTACTCCATGAAAAGCATCAAATTCTGCAACACTTGGAATTTGATGATCCGCAACTCGGTTATGAACATATATTATGTAAATAAATTACGTGTTTAGGGCTGATGTATTCAGTTCCGTGGGAATCAAATATTCCAAAAGACCACAACATGAAGTCGAATAAATATTATGATCTCACAGAAGAAATGATCAGGAACGGGTTCAAGACTTAGCTTTACGCAGTGGAAGTTGGTGCAAGACACCATTCTTCTCATCTCTTACCCACACACGATGGACCCGGCACCCGCACGGTGAATCCATGGAATGCTTAGAAATTTGTCTTCTACTTAAAAGATACATAAAAAAAAAAACAGATTAATAAGTTTTTTTTAATAGAACTTCATATTAAAATCATTTATGTCTTTATAAATTTATCCTACTGGATATTGTCACCCTCTAAGCTTGGGTAAGTATTGAATTTAAAATAGTACGAATCTGTTGGTGCAGTAGATTCAGTTTTATTTGTGCACCACCGCTGCAGTCTCACCAACTACATGGTAACTTATCTTGACGCGGACTTTAGAGCTGGGATAATAGGCTGGTTTACAAAGAAGTATTCCTTTTTTATTTTATTGCGCAATAAGACGTTCACCATCCACCATTCCGCTCCACTCCCTACCCAACCAAAAGCTCATGGAAATTCGTTCTATACAACAGGACCTGCGTAGGCCCAATTATTTCAGTAAGTATTGCAAAGATTTTGCTGTAATTCCTCTCGCACTAACTTCCACTGCATAAAGTTAAGTCTTAAACTCGTTCCTAATCATTGCTTCTGTGAGATCATAATACAAAATAATATATGATAAATGTACGTAAGGCAAGTTTATTGGTTTTCTTTCGACCTTTTATAGGACCTCTTATAGATCTGTAATGCAATGTAATGTAATTTAAAATATTTAAATTTTAAAAGTCAAATATGCTAAGGAAGTGAAACTGACTCGCACAAAAACTCAATTCCCAAACCGCGCATCACACACATAACGCAAGTCGTTCGCAAGAAAGTAACATTCAAAGCAGTACTGGAGTCTTGGCAATAAACTTGGAGAATGTTTCCGCTCATAAAAATAGCAGTCACGTGCGTTCACAACCGACACCGGAAAACTCCGGTTTATGTAAACGAGGTACTGCCGATCTATCCTTTTCATAGACATATACAATACTTAACTTAAAAGTTATTAAGTGCTGAGTATATTTAATAAAATTTTAAAATTAAAGCTCTTTGTCAGCGCTCGCAACAGTATTTAAAAAGTTCGCGAAAATTCGTATTTGTTAAATGGCTAGAACTCGTGTAATTCCCAAACCAAGCATCACACACATAAGGCAAGTTTGTTTGCAAGAAAGTAGCATTCGACGCAGTACTGAAGTCTTGGCAATAAACTTGGAGAAAGTTTTCGCTCATAAAAATTGCAGTCACATGTGCGTTCACAACCAACACTCCGGTTTATATAAACAAGGTATCGTTTTTAAAATTAAATAATCAAAGCCCGTTGTCGGCGCTCATAACTGTATTTAAACAGTTCGAGCAAATTCTTATTCGCAAAATGGTTAGCGCGCGTGTAATTCCCAAACCGAGCATCCCACACATAACTCAAGTCATTGGCAAGAAAATGTTTTCGCTCATACATACATTTTGCCGAAAGCTTGATATTGACAATCTCTACAACACATAAGACTGCCTGCAACACATCTACTTGTTCCGGAACAACATTTGATATCTTTGAGTGCAAACATTTTGGACCCGTTTTGTATACGTCTATTTAAAGGAAAGTTTCTACTTTGGTATGTAGATGACCTTGTTGACGATATTCTGCTTGATATTTCTTAACGTCCTTTCTAGGTATTCAATATTGACATACGCCAGATAATTTTATCAATCATTAATCCATACTAGGGTAAGCTAAGGTATTGTTATTATTCTTTTATTAATTCATCTACTTAATTAAAAAATCATATATTTAATAGTAGCAAGTTGGAATTCATAACAGGTCGTAACATGGCTCGCCTTCACCCTATAAAATATATATACATTAAAAGTTTAAGACATCGACGATATGGCAAACACTTATCACATTCTCCGGACTTTTTTTTTAGCGTATTGAAGGGGAAAGTACAAAAACTCATTGCAAGCCGACTTAGATCCTTGGCGACGCATTAGACTGGAAAATTCTTATGCAATTGAAAGCGAGGACGCTAAATCCAGAGGGCCTAACACCTAAGTCGAAGCTCTAAGCAAATATATAAACCTAACAATTTTAAAATTATAGTGGTAGTTTGAAGATAGGAGTCTCACTGCGTGTAAAACCCTAAGGCAGCAAGGGAATGGGGAAGATGGTATTCACGTCCAGGCGCGCAGGCTCACGCGACTGTGCCTAGATTAGGCATTTGGCTAGGTGTCTAGACCAACGTGATGGATCCTAACAGATCGGTGGGGATTCAAGGTGGTGGATACACGTTCGATCGAGCAGGCTCACAAGATCGTACCTAGAAGAGATAGCACGCAAAGGTTTCTTGGGCAACATGTACGAAATGAGAGATTGTTTCAATTTCAAATTGCAATTTGGTTTATTTCTTACTGTACAAATTCTTAAATACTAAAATTCCACACCGACAGCACGCATATACATTAATCTTTACTACATTCATATAATATTTGTTGTAAGATTTGCTCTCTCAACAATTGTGACGTCTGCGGCCTAGAAACAAAAACTCGAGGCATGTTTGGTCACTTATGGATACATCATTATAAATTCCCAGGTGAACTAGCTGTATCAGCCTATAGGCCAGACATCTTAGTATTTTCTCGGAAGTAAAATAAATCTATTCTTATTAAATTTACCGTTCCTTGAGAATCAAATATCTCAAAAGATCACAACATGAAACAAATATTATGAGCTCACAGAAAACATTATCAAATCGGGTTCAATGGCTTTATGACGTAGGAGTTGGTGCGAGAGGAATTCCAGCAAAATCTATGCACCACTTGCTGAAAGAATTGGGCCTAAGCAGGTTTGCCATCTGCCATGGAATCAGTATATAGTTGGGTACGGAGAGGAGCAGAATGGTGGATGGTGAGCGCCTTGTTGCGCAATAAAATACAAAAAGAAGGCCTCCTTTGTAACCCAGTCTATTATCAGTCTATGAACAGTAAATCTATGAAATTCTTAGAAATTTGTCATCCTAGAAGGCTTCATATGTTAAGCATATCGTGGGCGGAATTCCAAACCAACAAATTCATCCTGGAGGAACTGGAGATTGGACAGCGCCCTTCCTCAATCGTACAATCATGCATTCTCACTTTCTTTGGACACGTGTCACGGCGTGGAGATACATCCATTGAGCGCCTGGTAGTTCAGGGAAAAGTCGATGGCAAGAGGATGCGTGGTAGGTCTCCGATGAGATAGATGGTTAAAGCAGCAATGGATCACCCCCTACATGAGTGCTCCAGGAAGGTTGCAGTTCGAGACGAGTGGCGACGGCTTGTTAAGCGTGTCACTGACATTCAAGTGATGACCACGACCACTCTGCCAACTGCGACTAAGAAGAAGAAGGCTTTATAGATCTCAGACTAAAGCAAGTAAGGCATTTCAATTAAGTTATTGGTCGTTCAAAGACCGAAGACATTACTCAAGTTCTGACATAGAATATCTATGTAAATGACTTTAGTAACTTTAGCAAGGGTTCCAGAGATGCAGTGCAAACTGAAAGCCCGCTTAATCGGTTTATTGAATGTTATATATTGAAGCTAAAAGCAAATTCCAATGTTAGCCAGTCTATTTAATTAATTATATATTCAATATCATCATTGTCAACGTATAATACTGTTCAGCTAGAAATCTCTTCTTCTTATTTTCTTAAACTTTGAATTTAAAAAATTGCAGCAACTTTAATATATCGTCAAAAAGGTGTAAGCAAATCAACTGTGTAGACGTTTACGGGTAAGCTGTACCGTGCCACTCTATGACAGCTGTACAGTGCCACTCTATGACAGTTGCACAGTGCCACTCTATGACAGTTGTACAGTGCCACTCTATGACAGCTGTACAGTGCCATGGATATATATGTTGATACGGGCAAATAGGGAACTAACAAAGTAATGTAACATCAATACATTTTTTTTTATTTTATTAAAAAAATACATTAGCCAACTTTAGTATAGGCCCATCATGACAAGTGGCAAGCTCGTCGATGTCTCTAGCGTACTAAACTCGAGAAATATCACAAATAAATTAAATATTTTTTTACGTCCCGATCAGGAATCGAATCCGTACCACGGACCGTTGATCACGAAGGCAGTATAAGTCATGTTAAGTAGAGTCTACAAGTCTTTTATAGAGTTCGTTTCAACATAAGCTTGGGTCATAAGCAGGCATATTGTGGGAACAGTCGCGTCAGATTGCTCACTCGTTTCTTTTGATAAATTAAAAGCCAGGATCAAAGATTCATTAAAAACATGTAACTGATAAGGATTTTAAAAAAATATTAAAATATGAATTACCTAATATATTATTGTGTTATATTTTATTTTAATAATAATAATAAATCGTTCTTGTGGTCATAGAAATTCCCATTGCTTAGCAGGTTTCAGATCGGCACTCAAAAGGCATATGCTAATATTACAATAGACTTCACAGCAACTTACCTAATCTTATTCTATTTATTAATTAACATACAATTGTTTTTTTTTTTTTCTCTTGATTATGACGTATATTATTTATCATAATATTATTTATTTATTCTATTCTAATTTGTTAAACATATATGTAAACTGTACATTTAGTGCTCCTTCCGATTAAGTAAATGGTACTGTATATCTCTGCAACCCGTGACTCACCCAACATAAGGCATCAGCTGAAAATCAGCGCTGCAGCCTCGGCTGTTGCATATGCTGAGCTGACCACCTATTTATCGCCACACCTGTATGTATGTTTCGGTATATAGAATAGGCTTACATTTAAATTTATTCCTTGCATATTTTTATTTTTTTGTAACCATTCTAATTGTTGTGATAAATAAAGTTTTTTTCTTTCTTTCTTCTTCTTCTTCCATTGGATACTGTGACCACTTTTTGAGGTATACAAAAAGCTTCAGTGATCGACGCCGTCGTACCTGCTGAGGGGAGTGCAGAGCTTAGAAACGTCGCCAATGCTGCGTGAAGCAAATCCACGAATGTATTTGCGGTACGGTATCATTCGAAATTAGATTTCGTAAGTGTGTGGGAATCAGGCTATAAGCCTCGGCCAAACAGGGAGCAGCTCGGGGTCCACGTTGTATTCTATGAATAATCTATAGTGGGACAAGCTTCCACTGATTATTAGATGGGCGCTAAATGTGTTTAAAAATCTACTTGTTGCTCACTTTTTAAATAAACAAAATAATTTGTCATGATAACTACAAGTACCTATGCATCATAATATTTATTTATTTTCCTAATATTTTATCGTAAATGATACCGTACCTACTGGTATGTATGTAATATATAATACGAGTACAGTATTCCCAAATTAATAATGCACATACAGATCTTCGCTAATTGTCGTATTCCCGGAAACACCCGAATGATTGAATCGTAAGAGCCTAAACATTGCACTTGCATTTTGCACCTTGTTCGAAAGAAATAGAAGTCAATATCATGTGTACACAATCGAAAACAATTCGGGCGGTCGGTGACTGCATGTGTTCTCTCTGAGTGGAATTATATAGAGCTGATATTACACACCGTTCTTGGTTTTGTTTTCAAAGGTGAATTTAATTTCAACTTTAATTATCTTATTCAACTTTAAATAGTTTATTTTGTAAAATAGGAAAACGTACTAACAACTAGCACAAAACACATAATTCTACTAAATTATGCATGAAGAAAATGCACTTAACCACTCTATATACATATCGTCTTCCGACGCTCGGGGAATACGACAGTTGCCGAACAGTGACGAAGATTTCTATGCGCATTATCACTTTGGGAGAACTGTACATATCTATTAGTTGTGTTTATATATTCATACATAATATATATTTATGTTTATTATATATATTATTTTAATTATATATCATGTAAGTATTAATGTAATAGTATTTAATTATTCTTAAGTAATTGTATTTATCTTAATGCACCCGCAATCCTCTGCCATACTCCCAAAGGTTAGATGTAATAAAATGCCGGAAGTATACATATACTGTAAATTAATTGTTTAGTTTATTTCATTTTTATTATTTCAGATTTTTTTTTTCCATTTTAATGTTTTTAGTAGGTATCTTATATAAAACTTTTTAATTATTTTTTTTAGTTTTTTTTCTATGTTATGTAGTTTATTGTTCTTATTTTGAAGTTTAGGTTAATTTTACTTTAGGTTTCGTGTTGTTATTTCTGCGAGCACCACCTATGAATGTAATTTTAGCTATCAGTGGCAAATTGTCAATAGCCATACACTACCCATATGTACTGTATATATACCGTATTGACCGCCTCCGTGGTCTAGTGGTAACAAACGTTGCCGCGAACTCGGGAGGTCGTGGGTTCGATTCCCACCGGGGGCAAGTTGTACATTGTATAATTTGTCTCGGTCTGGGTGTTTATATGTATAATATGTATATATTTACAAAAAAAAAAAAAAAAGTATAATATGTAGTTTATCAACCATCTAGTTTCCGTAACACAAGCCTCGTAGCTTACCACGGAAATTAGATGGCGCTGTGTGACCTGTCTGGAAATATTTATTAATTATTATTATTATTATATTTTATGTATCTAGCTGTAAGTTGTCCTTAAACATTAAAAAAAGACATATATTCGCTTTTGTACACTTTTTTTTTTAAGTTTATAAATAAGTATTGCAATGATACCTATATAAAAGCCGCGCGGAATGGAAGCGGAGCGGATTTGTGGCATCCGCCGCAGCAGTGAATTCTCTACGACAGATAGATACCGATATTTTCTTTTCAAGTATTAAGATGGTGAGGCATGTGCTAAGCAATCGTTTTTTTACTGAAAATGATTTTGATTAATTCTCAACTACTTATTATTGTTTAATTGTATTTGTTTGTGGATGCAAGTATTCATTAGTAGTACGTTGTGTAGTGTTTATGTGTTACTTTGTATGTTTCAGTATGTTTTTTTAATCTTTATCATCTCATTTGCTTTTTTGTTTTTTTGTGTTTTTTACATTGTTAATATGTTTCTATTTGTGAAAACTTATAAATGACACTCTGTTGCTAACGTTTAGTTCTATTTGGTGTTGGATATTGTCAATAGTTTTCCTTAAATAAATAAATAAATAAATAGCTGTGAGACGAAGGCGCGCCGCGCTGTAAAGCGCGGAGCGAGATAAGAGAGTTGTAAGTTGTATATTAACAAATAAATATACAATGTACCTACTCGTCTAAAACGTGAGCCTCGTCCTCGACCAAGAAGCCCAGTATATGACTCGGCGCTGAAGCGGTGTGATGTGTCAAGTCCCGTTCTAAAATCGCCGCGCCAAGCCACTTTGTTTGACCTAGGCTTTAGTGAGGCGTCATCGCGCGTATCGGGTGTGCACAGGCCTTTCTGGCACAAACCCAAATGATCGAAATAGCTTAACAAGTATATCATGAAATCAGTGAATGTGGTGAATGTATGGTCTGCGATGGGCAGATGGAATTTTTCCAATTGAAATGGAATAGTCTGATTTGTGTGCAACATCCTGAAAATCTATATTGATAACTTTCTACCATCATCATGACCGCTGAGGATAGTAGTCAGTATATATTGTTTGAATTGTGTTTACGAAAAGTAGCTTTGTCTGTATGCTTATTAATTTATTTAAAACTTTTGGCATTATGTACAAAGGCGGACCTAATGCCGCTAGACATTCTTACTCGGTCAACCTTACGAACATTGTATGTGGAAGGTTCGCGAAAATTATAGAACATAATGCAAGGGACAAATTAAAGTACTACTAAAACTAAACTACTTACTAGTAAATAATATACTAAGCACTAATATACTTACAATACAACAAAGGGAAGGTTGTTCCTCAGATTTGCGGCAACAACTGCAAAGGAGCTTGTATCGCATTTACGTTTAAAATCTAAACCGAATGTTTATGAAATTGCCTAATATGTAAATGCGAAAGCGATTTGCGATAGTGAGTTTTTTTAAATTATTATTTTATTGATTTAATTAAGTATATTTGGTATAGTTAATTTAATTTTGCCTTGGTCTAGCGATTAAGTCCGTGGATTTAGACTCGGACGTACCGGGTTCGATTCCTGGTCGGGATACAAAAATATGTATTAATGTATATACGAGGGGCGTTCAAAATATTCTCGGTATGTGGATAAAAACAAACAAGTACGAAAAGTTTGATATTTTTATTTTTCAATATACTCCCCCCCTATGTTCATACACTTATAAGATCGATCAATAATTTTTTTTAATCCCTCATAAAAATATTTTTTATCTTTGGTGTAAAAATGCTCCTCCACGGCCGTCTTCAACGCTTCATCGTCAGAAAATTTATTTCCACGCAGATCCTTTTTAAGATTGGGAAACAAAAAGAAGTCGCTTGGGGCTAAGTCCGGACTATAGGGTGGATGAGTAACAGTTTCAAACCCACATTCAACAATAGCTGCCTTGGCAATATGAGCAGTATGGACAGGCGCGTTGTCATGCAGAAGCAGAACACCTTTGGTTAACTTTCCTCGCCTCTTTTCTTTGATCGCATCTCTTAATTGACGTATAACGTTAGCGTAGTACTGCCCTGTGATATTTACACCTTTTTCTTTATAATCGATAAGCAAAACTCCTTCACAATCCCAAAATATTGTGGCCATGACCTTGCCAGCTGACGGGATTACCTTGAACTTCTTGGGATGAGCTGAACCCTTAATGTGCCACTGCATGGACTCCTGTTTGCTCTCTGGGTCATAATGATGAACCCAGGTTTCATCTCCAGTAACTATTTTTTGCAGCACCTCATCGGGATTTTCACCACACAGGTCGATAAAATCTGAACAGCAAGCCACACGCATATCCTTTTGAAGAAGCGTCAGCATTCGCGGAACCCATCTTGCACTTACTTTTGACATATTAAGATGGTCATGTATAATGTCATGTACGGTACCAATAGAGAGATTGGTTACTTGAGCTATAGATTTTACCTTCACTCGGCCGTCTTCCAATATAAGTTTTTCCACTTTATCAATATTTTCTTGTGAGGTAGCCACTACAGGCCGGCCAGGTCTAGGGTCATCTTCAATACTCTCCCTTCCACGCTTAAATTCGCTTGACCATTTTTGAATAGTAGATAAAGAAGGAGCAGACTCACGGTAAACACAATCCATTTCCTCTTTTATGGTTTTTTGATTTTTACCCTGTTTTGTCAAGAATTTTATGACGGATCGGTGCTCTAATTTCGTTAAAATTGTTAATTCGCTCATGGTGTTCATGTTTGTTTGGCAATTGCAGAAAAACAAAAGAACATCTCGGTTCCAATTTTACTTTTTTTTAATGTCAATGGATGAATCTTAGCGGCCAGTAACAAATATATATATAAAAGAGGTTGTAACGTATCAATACCGAGAATATTTTGAACGCCCCTCGTAAATACATTTAATCAATATTTAATCTATTTGTGATATTTCTCGAGTTTGGTACGCTGGAGACATCGACGAGCTTGCCACTTGTCATGATTGGCCTATAGTAAAGTTGGCAAAATGTAAATCCGCTTATTTATAAGCGTGGTTTCTGACCACCCCGAAAGGGAAACGGTCGTGATGATACTTTAATTTAATTTTAGGATTTCTATTTACATTTTTTTTTATTAATTATTTGTATAACATCTGTTTATAATAGTTTTATATAACTGTATATACATTTTTATTTATTAAATTAAATTTTAACAAAAGAAAAGAAATGTTAAAAATTTGTTGTCCATGAATACAGCAGTCATAATACACCAATATGAATACCTATGTCTATTACCTTTACCCTCAATGAATGGATTCCGGTATGCTGAAACTCAGTGCCAATTAAAACTGAATATAAAGGGCATGTGAAAATAAACATCATCCACTGCACATCGGCATCTAATGAATGTTCGCAACTCGATTGATCAACTTGATTCACGTGGAAAATGCATTCAGATTGCTATTCACGTAGTTATTCTGAATAATACAAGCAAAAGATAAGCGATTCACATTTAGCCAACTTTACTATAGGCCAATCATGACAAGTGGCAAGCTCGTCGATATCTCCAGCGTACCAAACTCGAGAAATATCACAAACAACAGCGGAGTCATCCAGGCCCGGATGTTCAATGGGCCTGGGTTGGGGATGGGAAAATCTTCCGTTTTCTCCGGCCGGTATCTCGGCGTCTACCTACCCGCCGGTGATTCAACGCACCTTTGGTGCTGGGCGCTGTTCCTACTACAACACCGCCCTTGTGGCTCACGAATCAAGAAAAAAAAAAAATGGGGCATATGCTACTATGTATTGTACTTTTTGAGTTTATTAGGTAAAGTATGTTTGTATGTGGTGATTGTGTATGTATGTATATGTAGGTAAGTGTATGGGAAATATTATGGAATGAATAGAAGTATTTTACACTACAGTATAGTATAGTGTTTTTACATGACTAAAATACAGCCAAAATTATACGTAAAATTGAACAAGAATCATTAAGGGGTCGGATAAGTTTCCGTAATCAGGTTAGATGCAAGCAAACAGCCGGCGGCGAAGCAGTCTTCAAGCCAACTCCACTCTCAGAATGGCATCTTTAGCGTTGTTGCATTGACATAGCAAGGACGGGGCAATGGATACAATTTTTTGAACTTATGTCACGGTTGTAAAAAAATGAATCACCTTTTTTTACGTGCAATTGTCTATATTTACAACACTACCGTCCTCGTGCGGCTCATGCCTAGAAAATCACGTAAACCGTCGCGCGTCGCGTCGGTCCCATTTCCAACAACTAATATTTTCACCAATTACAGTAGAATCGACAATAAATTTATATCGAACGTGATATATGTATATATTTATATACAAAGCGCAGATCAGATCATGTATAGAATACTGTACTCACCTTAGGGATGGTTCCGCACCTCACAGATGCTCTCAATGTCCTGCAGAGGCGAGCTGTTCGAATTGTGGGCGATGCCACTATATCTGAAACTCTCGAATCCCTGCAGCTTCGCCGAGATGTGGCTTCTCAGAGCGTGTTCTGCCGGCTATACTATGTTGAGTGCTCCGAAGAACTCTATAACCTAATACCTCCCTCTTCATTCCGCAACCGAATCACACGCACAGGTCAGAATATGCACCCACATACCGTAGTCACCATCCCTTCGCGTACGTATAAATTTGGGGACTCATACATCTGTCGTACGATAAAGATGTGGAATGCTCTTCCAGCCTCTGTGTTTCTACTTTCCTATAACTTGAAGTCCTTCAAGCGAAGTGTGAAAAAGCATCTAGTCAAGCCGGCATAGTGTTAGGGACTGATGGCAGTTATGAGTGTCTGACTTCAGTTGCTAACATTCATGGACCTTGCGCGCCACTTACCATCAGGTGGGCCCAAGGTCACATGTCGTGCTAGTATAAAAAAAAATAAAAAATATCATGTATCATGGTCTTTTATATGTAAGTGCATGTTATTTCAACAACAATGTAACATTAGTTTTGTCTGTAAATTGCACGTTTTGAGTGTGGATTCACTTACAGCAAAGTTTGGCTAAATTAATACTGAATTTAAAAGCCTGGTTTAGTTTCATCATCATCAGCATCCCCAAAGCAATCATGCTATCTTTTGCTATCCTCGTGCAACCCTCATACATACATAGGCTGATAAACGCAACCTTTCTTTGCGTCGCGCAGTCGGGTAAAAAAGGAAAGTATTATCACGACCGTTTCCCTCCCGGGGTGGTCAGACACTACGCTATAAAGAAGCGGATTCACATTTAGCTAACTTAACTATAAAGTGCAATAAAATTTAAAAATAGAATGAATATGGGTATTCAACAGTAGCTCGTCATGCTCTGTTTGTTAATTTAGGCCAATAAATTATTAGCTATAGATCATGGATTTGAAAACGCCCTCCAGGTATACTGGCTAAGTCATTAGTAATCAATAATGAGGTGCGTGCTTAATGCTTATTCAGGCAAACCTAATTGGATTTGGAAAGCAATTAATGTTGAACAGGTCGCTCATTATAATGGAAACTATTAAGTCATTATGCAGGATTATACGTGAATGACGATTGACGGATTAGCAATTTGACCATCTTTGATATTTCTGTATTGGTAATGGTTCATGGTAATCTATAATGTACATTTATATATACTAGTTTTAGTTAAGTTGGTATAAGTTATAGTGACATTTAAGTGACAACGCCGATTTACAGCCGCTTCCTATTTATTATACTTATAATGACATTATTATTTCATTTAAACTTTGAAAATAATCTTTTAAATGACATACCAATACTATATTTATGCACGAGTAGGTATTTGTTGAGTTAGCTTAAGTTTGGGTATTAAAGTTACCGCTAATTTCATTATATATATATATATATATATATTATATATATTAATTTTAGTTTAGTAGTAGATTTTTTTTTTTTTCATAATTATACCATATTATTATTACCATGACAACGCCCTTTTACAGCAGCATCTATTGGTGTAGGTAGTACTTATCTGGTAACGACGAAGGCTGTTCTTTGCTGATATTCATTCGCTATCATGATTAGTAAAATAATTAATTTGTTATCTGTCGAAACCGAGTGTACCAAATGTATGAAATGGTGAATAAATAAAAGAAATGAAATAAGTATATGAATTTATCTCAACTGCGCCACCAAATTAAACCAGCTTGTAATTGGCGAACTGGCTTCCCTTGAGACCTGCGGACCCCAGTGTATTATTTATTTACTTTTAAAATCACATCTATAACTAGGACATAAAGTGCAGTTTGGAGAATAACGCTGAGGATCTCGTGGACTGAGCATCGAACTAACGTATCGATTTAAAATCAACTAGACATATCGACTATGTCATCGTTGGATACTCCGATACTTCGGACACAAAAAGTAAAAGAAGTAAAGTATCATCACGACCGTTTCCCTTTCGGGGTGGTCAGAAACCATGCTTATTCACAGCGGATTCACATTTAGTCAACTTAACTATAGGCCAATCATGACAAGTGGCAAGCTCGTCGATGTCTCCAGCTTACCAAACTTGAGAAATATCACAAATAAATTAAATATTAAACAATTAATTGCTAGACCACGGAGGCAGTTCAATAAAATGTAATTACCAAATTGTTAAATAGCACAATTAATATTGTACGCCCTGTCCCGGGGTAAATAGTGATAACTTTTTTGTAAACAAAAATGTACAAACAACCACAATTTATGACAATAAATGAATTTTAAATTTGAATTATATGGATCACTCAAACATTCATCATTGGGAAAATATCCTAAGTGATCTAGCGTCTAGTTTATATGATATAATCTTTCATAATGTCGTTTTGACTTGAGATTCAATAATCTATAATACTGTAACTTTTCTTCTTGCGTCGTGTTTCCTCATTGATGAATTGGTGTGCGTCTTGATGATAGCACCCCATCCGTTCCTGTCTTCGGCGGCACGCACAGCATCATGGACGCTAGTGTTGGTGGTGGAGCGGATTTGGTCGGACCAGCCTACCGGATTTCGGCCTCTTTCCTTCCACCTACCTTGCCAGTAACAAAAAGTTTCTCCAGGTTATCTCCTCCTTTTCTCGAAATGTGTCTGAAGTACTGCCTCCGTGGTCTAGCGTTTAAGTCCGTGGATTTAGACTCGGAGGTACCGGGTTCGATTCCTGGTCGGGACACAAAAAATATTTATTAATGTAAATAAAAACATAATAAAACAAACGGTTAGTGATGATACTTTTTTTATTTATTAAACATTATCATTATATTATTAAAAACAAAGATTGTTATTTGCTAACATTCATGGACCTTGCGCGCCACTTACCAAATAGGTGAGCGCAAGGTCACATGTCGTGCTAGTATTGAAAAATATATAAATATATATATTAACGTGGAAAGGACAGGAAGAATCGACTTTTAAGCTTCGAAGTATACACCGAGTGTCCGAGACCAATCGGACGAATAGCCGAAAGAATTCGTAAGACCATAAATAATTTTGAACCCAGAAGAACTAAAGTTACTTAATTTAGAAAACATTAGGTATTAAATAAAATCTTGAGATTATTTTATGTAAGTGTGAAAATTATTATTAACCTTAAATCATAATAGTTAAAGATCGAACTTCACCGATCTAGATTCCTAATATATAAAATTTAACATACTAATAAAAGTACCAAAAATCAAGTGGCTAGCTCGTCGATGTCTCTACGTACCAAACTCGATAACTCCACAAATAAATTAAATAAATTATTGTGACAAAAAGTCGAATCCGGTACCTAAGCGTCTAAATCCACGGTCTTAACCCCTAGACCACGGAGGCATTAAGAATAGTTATGTGCTACACGTAATTATGGTCCACATAAAAGTACTATACCTATCCAAACTTATTCCCTTCCTTAATAGTAACGCATTACCACGCACATATATATACGTAGAAGGACCGACCCATTTATTTAATATATATTAAATTTTACCATACTTTCTCCGTTACTTCTCCGTGTCATACATTAGTTATAAAAAATGACAAATTAGCGAATTAAACAGACAAATATATACTCTTAAATGGCAGTGGGCATGTCGTGTCGATGACATCATATAGCCTATTGTAATTTAGCCACTGTCCGTTTAGGGTTCCAATAAATAATCGGGGAAAAGACATCATCCAATGTAGGCTATTTTTGTACTACTTGTGACCTGTTGTGATAAAAATATTGTAAATAGCAGTTTTAATATACTACTTTGATATGCTATATACTACATTGATAGCTATATACTACTGTAGTAAAATAATTAAGAATGTCAGCAGACGCTTGACTGTTTAAAGTGTTTGACACTGACAATTGTATTTTTTTTTAACTCAGACATACACCTGGTTCAACTTGGCGTTGTAAGCGATATTTTTACTATATTTCGCTTTAACAGGAGCTTTTCCAAACGCTTTGAGTTTTGAAGTAACAAATTTCCAAGTCGAACACAGCTAAAACACCACTTCTGTCAGAATTATGATGACTGTTTTTTTGTTGTGTTATCTTCTTACGATGGATGATGAATGAGGTGATAGGAGAAGGCAAAGGGTCCAGTCCATTCAGCCAAGTCTGACATAATACCGCGTGTAATTGCCAAGAGCAATTTTTTTGCACTTGACATGTCCGTGAATGTTGGCGCGAAGAACCTCCTGTTTTTTTTTTCATTACAGCCCCTAGAACACAGCGTCCTGGACCTCTGGAGTTGGGCCTTCCATAACATATATCTGGAGAATTTGGCCTACACTCGCCATGCTGGCCAGACGGCTTGGCGAGGATATGATTTAATTTTTTTACAATTTATTAACGATTCCACAAGTTGGTATTAGTGGAACCGCGACCGACGGCTTAACGTGCTCTTCGAGGCACGGGAACGGTGGTGTTGAAAATATATGATGTACTTAAGAAAAATGTATTTCTCATTGGTACATGCCGGGTGGGTTTGAACCGACCTTTGTAGGATTTAAGGAACGCGTTCTTACAACCGAGTTACCACCGCTATCCATTATATTTTTTTTTTTACTTACAACGAATTAATCATTACGTACTAAAGCTGTCACAATAGTAATAAGTATAATTAGCCAGTTGTTACATACTCGTCTATGGTCAAGACTACTAAAGAAAAACGTATTAAGAAAGAATGAGCTCTCAAACAGAAGTGAGCAGAGTTACGGCGATTTTATTTGAAGGGGGACTTTATGGGCCTTGTTTAGTCAACAACCTGGACAGGGCATTATTTCTAAGCTATTTATACGTAATGGTAAACTGTAAAGTTTTCATTTTATACTACGATCTACCAATTTTTGCAGTAACCATAAAGTACAAATTATAAAAAAATACTGCGTGTAATTTATTAAAGAGCAAATAATTTTATGTTATCTTCTAGAATAAAAATAAAGAATTACGTATTTTTTATTTTAATTATTTATTAATAAAATCTTAAGTTACGGTGCAGAGAAGTTTTCCTAAAAATATCGTCACTTATACTAAGCCTAATCAAGTAGGTAGCTAAATATCGACGATATCGCAAACGTGACTTACATAATTGTTTCTCTCTCTATTTCGTCTCACGGGTGTGAGCTAGATTAATTAATAATATCACTTACGACCGGATGCAGAAAGCATGATGAAAATAATAAATGATCAACATTTTCATATATATTCCAATATCCCTTGGTTAGAAACCACGTCCTTTTTTTTGTTAAAAAAGCAGGATCACATTCAGCCAACTTTACTATAGGCCCAACATGACAAATGACAAGCTCGTCGATGTCTCTAGCGTACTAAACTCGAGAAATATCACAAATAAATTAAATTAATTATTGTATCCCGACCAGAGATCAAACCCGGTACCTCTAAATCTACAGACTTAACCGTTAAATAACGTAAAAATTGTATACCTACTTAATGATAGGTATTATTTTTTCCCGTAATTTTATATTTGCGCTTTTAAAAATATTTTTTATTTACTTCACATAACAATTTTGACAGGCGAAAACAGTGTATTACGGTTCGTTTTTAGCTCCAATCTCCCTCTTAGTGAATAGTGTTGCCACACAAAAATAATAGTAATTATTTGAAAAGAGTAACAGCAAACAAGAATTTATTAGGCCCAAAAGTTATCTCTAAGTGATGGATGGTCACGTTACATGGTTGCGCATTGAATCATCAAAACATTGACATATACTAGTATTTAAGAGCAGGGCTTTGAATACTCATTTTAACGAACATAGTGGTCCTAAATTACTATAAGCAACCAAAGTTTTGGATCAATTTAATTATTTAAAAAAAAAATGCTCCATGTACAATGGCGAACTATATGCTGCATAGTATACTCGTAGATGGTAGGTGCAATCATTAATTAAGTTATTTTACGCAATATAAGTTATATCATACATAAACAATAATATAAAACTACTTATATGATAAGGGAAGCAAAATATAATAGTTGTTTCTGGAACTGAGGATAATAAAAGGCAAATAAACATGAATTTAAGACATTTTCGTTATAATAATAGTGTTTGTAAACCATATTTTTTTTTAATTGATCGATTTTGAGTTGTTATATTCTAAGCCTAAATTTAAAAAGTCAATAATAATGTTATTGTCGTCGTCGAGTCGCTGTGCCGTGAGTTTAGGCTTGCTATTAAATTCTAATTTAAAGTCTGTATCACAACTTAAAGAAATAAAATATAAATTGTACCAAATTTGCCGCTGTTTTATTCCACTGAATAAAAGTAAGCCATTCCAAAGATTTGCAGCTAACGAATTGGAGAAATTAAAAGAGATGTAATGTAAAATGTGGAGTTAATAACAATGTCAAAGAGTTCAATCGTAGATCGTCTTTAAAATTTTAATTATTTAAAAAAAAAACTTCTTACCAAGTTTGCCCCTCTGCTCAAGATGTTGAGCTTGATGCTCTCCCAGCAGTATGTTTCTCCATTCTTATAACCAGTGCTGGTAGTATAAACTATAAGCGCAAATTTTAATAGTGGATTTTATTATGTTATTTACATCAATGTCATAATAACAAAATATTATATGATTCTCAACTCTAATAGTGTTGAGATCTGATAGTTTTTATAATTTTAACGGGTCTTTACGCGATTTACCTTAGAGACATATTTCTCCCGACGTTTCAGCCAAGTTGCATTGGCCGTGGTCACGGGAAATATGTCTCTAAGGTAAATCGCGTAAAGACCCGTTAAAATTATAAAAACTATTGTGAATATGCGCGAAAGTTTAAAAAGTTTAGATCTGATGTTCATAATTCACAAGGTTCATTAGGAAATTATAATTCTTGAATACCCTTTATAACATCTGTGCTGAGACTTAATAGGTGGTAAGCGGACTGATGGTGATAATTTTCCTAGTCTGCCGGGGCGGGGAAGTATCCACCGTTCGTGCTGATAAACCCAGTAAAGTGTATCCACTCGTTACAGGATCAGGTTCGAATTGCCGTCATGCCCAGTCAAGCCGGCATAGTCTTAAGGTCTGATGTCAGTCATGAGTATCTGATTCCAGTTGCTGATATTCATGGTCTTCGCGTGCTACTTGCCATCAAGGTAATGTCTTATTAGTATAAAAATTGATAAAGAAAATTGGCTACATCTTGCATTAATAATATAACAACAATTACAATTTTTCGTCTTGTCCATATTTTTATGTCTATGTCTCAGAGTTGACCATCCATTAGTCAAATAGGTTTTCCATCTAGATTAACTTATCTAAGCGTTGACAGCATCCCCTAGTGTACACGTGTTGTGTGGCATCCCTTCGTACTCCCCGTTCATTGAGCAATTAATGGTCAGGTCATTTTGTATGGGATATTTTGCTAAAAACTTTTTGTGGGACCATAAATTAAAACCAAATAATAATAAAATAAAAAAATCGAATGTGTCCCTTTTGGGGTGGTCAGAAACCACGCTTATAAATTGGCGTGACAATCAATCGTGACAAGTGGCAAGCTCGTCGATGTCTCCAGCGTACCAAACTCGATAAATATCACAAATTTTAATAAATATTAACTCGTGACATTTTGTTTTATCAAAGTTAGTCGCTCACAATATTTAACTGTAGGTTGGTACGGCATGTTACGGTAGTGCCTGACATACTTTTATCGAATCTAAATATTTGAAGGTCGTTGTAAATTGGCCATTATCATTTCTACTACAAATGTTATCATTAGAGTTAATCGATGGTTCGTATAATATTTTGTAATTATGAGGTCAGCTCTTATACCGACTTTTGCTTTAAATATTGTTACAAGTTTTTTCTAATACATAAAACATTTATTACTGCAGTGTGCGTTATTAATAGGTGTTTTAAAACTTTAATTATTATTGATATGGTTCTTTTATTATTATAATCTGGTAGATAATTTAATGACATCAGCATTGACATTCAACGTGGCAATATCTTTCTTTTCTATGAGTTAATGAGATCATCATCAAATGCCAGATGCTGCAGAATTTGATGCTTTTCTTGGAGTCACTCGCGGCATTATAGCCTAAACATGTCGGGTAAAATATGGGAGTCCACAGCGCGGGAAAACCGCAAAAAATAAATTGCAACTTGGCACAAATTAAGCACAGTTTAAAGCACAAGCACAATTTAAATTCCAATTTATCGTTTTTCATAATTATTCTTTATAATTAAACAAAACAACATATTATTTTTATTATTAAACAAAACAACACCACTTTTGACCAATAATATCCAAAGTACATTAATTTACAAAACAAAAACTTGCACTTAACATGTTCACGCAAAATGGCGCGAAGAACTCTCCTTGTATTTTTATGTAACAGTATTTATGGCCAGACTATATACATTGAAATGGATTTAAGTTCGCCTTTGTACATACTTTTAAGTAAAAATCAATAAAGTATTACAATAATATTATTAATTGAATTCTTTGTCGTTTAAATTCAGGCTAAATTCTTCATCTATCATCTTCATATATCTGGGCAGTGTTTTCACTGCGGATGGGAAGTATGATAGGGATGTTGAAAGAGTGAACGCTGGAAATAGTGTTAACGGTGCCCTGGGGTTACTGATCGCCAGTCGAAATGTAAGTGACAAAGCCCGGCTCGCCATACACAATGCCATGTTGGTACCAACACTTATGTATGGAAGCGAGACGTGGATATGTCAGAATATGTATGAGAGTAGAGTTAATGCAGTAGAAATGAGGTCGCTGCGTCGGTTATGCGGCGTCACTTTGGCGGACCACATACGTAACGTCGAAATACGAAAAATGGTAGGTATAAAAGAAAGCATAGGCACAAAAATAAGGAAAAGCATGCTACGATGGTTCGGGCATCACGATCAAATAAATAAAACACTAGCTGAAGGAGAATTAAAAAGCCTTCGTAACAAAAGGGCATGTATGAAGAGGTTTATGAATGTCGATGAAGCGAAAGAGGTATGTCGTGATCGTGTCAAGTGGCGCTCAATTGTCTCTGCCTACCCCGTAAGGGATCTGGCGTGAAGATATGTATGTATGTAAATTCTTCAGAAATATGTTTCAGAAGGCTCATCTTTAACTGTGGAGGTGTTCTTGGGGCTGTGATAATACGTAAACAATATTGCATGTCACTTTTTGCCTGTATTCATCGCCAATTCCATAGTATTAAATAATAGTAAAGAAAATTGAGTATCTGTATTTATTGATGGATAATGACAGGCTCGCGTGCCAACTGATATAGTACAGGCTTGGGCACACAGCATGCGTAGATACATGGAGACAATGTGAGGTAGGGCTCGCTGAATTGTAATATGAACTTTAAAACGAACATGCCTTCGTGGTCTAGCGGTTAAGTCCGTGGATTTAGACTCGAAGGTACCGGGTTCAATTCCTGGTTGGGACACAAAAGTATTAATTAATGTACTTATATATATATAAATACATTTAATTAATATTTAATTTATTTGGGATATTTCTCGAGTTCAGTACGCTGGAGACATTGACGAGCTTGCCACTTGTCATGATTGGCCTATAGTAAAGTTGGTTAAATGTGAATCCGCTTATTTATAAGCGTGGTTTCTGACCACCTCGAAAGGGAAACGGTCATGATGATACTTTACTTTTTATATTTAAAATTTTATATTGCGAATAGATTGATTTGCATTTGGAGGATTTGCAATATAGTAATTGGTAACTATTAATTTACATATTTATTTATACAGAACTCGTGACATTCATATAAGAATGGGAGCAACTGACGCTAGCCACTTACAACCGACACACTCTCTACCAATATGCTGGCCAAACAAGATGCTTTTTCATACTTCGCTTAAAGAGTGGGGAATTACACCGGATGGAAGGGCATTACACGTCTCTAACGTGCGATAGATATCAACCTGTCTCTCAATTTTCCTTCTCTAAGACTTTTTCTGTTTCAGACGATCTCTTGCTACCCTCATCCGTCCCTCATCAGCGACCTTGTCACGTTAAGCGGGACATTCAAATAAAACTAGGAATTTAAGCAAGGAAGTTAATATATTAAGCTAGATGAAGTTAACAAAGCAAGAGAATCTACAATTATATAAAGGGAGGGTCGTAAGCCAAAACTTAGCCCTATCACTCTTTATGCATCCGTTGACCGTACGTAGGGGTACCTTCCCTCGGAGAGCCTGAAGATGGGGACCCGGAGAGCGCTGCCGATCCCAAGCGGACAACGAGGCGTCACGGGGATCCTGGGCAGCGGGGTTATCTTCTCAAGCTGGGCCCCAGCTCTAAAGTCCAGACATAGAACCCTGGAACGCACGGGGAACACGCGTTACGTTCCATCTCCAAATCCACCACCACTTCAGTCTACACCAAGACAAGATACCAGTTAGATGGTGAGACTGCAGCGGTGGTGCACAAAAATATTTTTCTGCACGTGGTCATGAAGTGACCGCGTACTATTTTCTATTTAATACTTACCCAAGCTGGGGGGTGTACAATATCTGGCAAATGATGAGTCGAATTGTATATTGTATGTTAATATGAATATATATATCAATTTGAAAATTTCGAGCAGCTGTTGCAGCGGAGCAAAAAAAAAACAAGTAACGTCTGACAGTTGTTTTCTTAAAAATGGTGTGAGGCAAAGGATGTCGTTTGCAGCCGAAAACGTTCATCCCTGGTCATTGTCGATAACAATCGCTACAACCTTCCTCAAGTAATCTGTTTATCTGACGGGGGATTGACACACTCTGCACACGAGAACCCGTCTACTCCATCGTACATCGGTTCTGCGACAGACTTATTTTCAAAACTAGCGCCAGTTAAGACAGTAAGAGTCACTTAAATGTGCATATTATATTTGTCTGTACATGTGGTTCAATTATTGTATTATATTAATTATAGTAAAGTATCATCACGACCGTTTTCCTTTCGGGGTGGTCAGAAACTACGCTTATAAAGAAGCGGATTCATATTTAGCCAACTTATATATAGGCCAATCATGACAAATAGCAAGCTCGTCGATGATAATTACATAATTCTGTCTGGAAATATTTTGACCGCCTCGGTGGTTTAGTGGTAACAAACGTTGCCGTGGACTCGGGAGGTCGTGGGTTCGATTCCCACCGGAGGCAAGTTGTACATTGTATAATTTGTCTCGGTCTGGGTGTTTATATGTATATGTATATATTTACAAAAAAAAAGTATAATATGTAGTTTACCAACCATCTAATTTCCGTAACACAAGCCTCGTAGCTTAGCACGGAAATTAGATGGCGCTGTGTGACCTGTCTGGAAATATTTATTATTTATTTATTTATAATTCATATAAGTGCCATGCACAATCTACATGTCGCATAAGGTGTGCCCAGGCCTTTTACGACCGATGACAGTACACGAAAATCCTCGTCAAAATAGTAATTAAGGGGCTATTCCATTGCTGGGCAAGGACACGCTACGCACGTTGACTTAGCTTCGATTTGTATAAAAACAAACAATTTCGTATGATTCGTGTGTAGTGTGCGCGTGCAGTTGTTGACGACACTTTAATTGAGGATTGAGCTGACACCAAAGAGGTTAAATATAAGATCTGGTAATTATTGTTTCAAGCGGTGTGTTATTTTTTTACAATTATCACCATGGCAAGCTTACAATATTAATTCTTCAACATTAATGTAAATAAATACATTTAATTAATATTTAATTTATTTGTAATATTTCTCGAGTTTGGTACGCTGGAGATATCGACGAGCTTGCCACTTGTCATGATTGGACAATAGTAAAGTTGGCTAAATGTGAATCCGCTTATTTATAAGCGTGGTTTCTGACCACCCCAAAAAGGAAACGGTCGTGATGATACTTTACTTTTAATTGTTATTAAAAACTGGCCAGCGTGGCGAGTGTAGGCTAAATACTCCAGATATATGTTCTGGAAGGCCCAACTCCAACAGTGGAGGTCTATGAAGGTGTGTCCTATGGGGTGTAATAAATAAATGAATGTATCAGCGGAGATTCTGATAAACTTTATGCTAAAGTTGAAATATTCAGAATTTAAACTATTTTATTGTTTTAATTTAGAGAATTTTCTCGTAGCCCAGGGGGCTAGTATACAACTATAAACAACACGAATCGGTAGGGTAGAACAATTGACTTATGTGATATGACCAGAACCAAAAATATTTTTTTAATTAAACACATTTCTTTAATTATTAATAATATATGTATGTTCTTTTTTTTTTCAGAATATAACGTATTCGTTTTCTTATGCAATTAGGTATTTATGATCATCACAGCTCATAAAATTTGTGTGCCAGAAATGGCTGAATGTACAGAACCATTTTTATTTATTATTATTATCCTTAGGAGCCTATCAATATAAAATAAAAATAGCTGAAATAGCTGGCTGTTGTAGCAAGGAAACCCGAGCCACCATCACGCCTTTATTAGGCCTTTAACTGTATTTACCTGTTAGGATTCTCTAGCCCCTTTCCACCTTCAAGGCACTTCTGTTAGAGCTGGTGTTGCAGCGGAACAAGCTCAGATCAGCAAGCGTCAAAAATATGAAACGATTTGCAATATATGCCTTAGAGATAGATGGACCTTCCATAATTTTTTGAGGAATTTGGCCTACACTCTCTACTGTGGCCAGACGGTTTGGCAAGATGTAGTATATAGGAAGAAGAGGAGAAGACAAATTTCTAAGCATTCCATGGATTCACCGTGCGGGTGCCGGGTCCATCGTGTGTGGGTAAGAGATGAGAAGAATGGTGTCTCGGGCTTGCGACCGACAATAGGCTGGTTTAAGAAAAGGAGGCCTCCTTTTTTTTCTATTGCGCGATAATACGCTCACCATCCACCATTCTACTTCTCTCCCTACCCAACCAAATACTGTATGATTCCGTTAATGCCGTCTTGGAAGCTCGTTCCATAAATGTATTCACGGCAGACCTGCTTAGGCCCAATTCTTTCAGTAAGTGATAATAATATATGACATATTTACGTATTTGTGTTTATAATACCTAGTAAGTATTATTTTTATTGTCATTTTATATCTATCATTTATACTTACCATGAAAACTCATATGTCATAATATGTTTGGCTGTCAGAAAATGCCTAGCGGTATTTATTTTTATTTGCTAAGTATTTCACAAAAACACTTTTTAAAAAAATCTAGATTTTTTGTGCAAAACGCATTAGCGACTTATAAACTGATTTCATTGCCCAGTCAATACGTAGGTTAATGGGTCAAACAAGAACATTGTGTTTAATTCTCAATTGTGTATGCAAATGATTATATTGCGCCCTCGAGCACACCTGGTTGGTAAATTCAGGAGGCCCTGAGGAGTTAATGTTTTCATCCATTAACTCAACCGAGCACTTATGAAATTCGTGCCCGCGATCCGAACGAGATTACATAGGCTAACAGACAACCCCCTGCCACCCTTGTCGTTGATTAGAAACACACGGGAAGTTAGTATTTGGTTTCAAAAATAATATTTATTTATTTATTTAAATTCTTTAATGCACTTAAAAATAGTAGGCATTCTTTACCAGCTGGTAACCTTGGGGATCGAATAAGGTGATAGGCAGTATGAAAAAAATAAGAAATTTTAATGATACAGTTAATAAGTTACTTAACTAATTATAATATACTACACAGTATACCTAAACACATAAACATACATAAACCATACATACAATTATACATACAAGTACATTATAACTTAAATAAATACACGGTTATTTAAATAGTGTTTTATTCTGTTTCTTCAGGAACGATGTGGTTATTAAACGTTTAAAGACGCTGACAGACGGTGCACGTCTAATGGCCAAGGGCAGCTGATTCCACTGGCGAGCCGCAGATACTGTAAAGGAATTAATAATAGATAAAATAATACTTGTCAACATTTTTATTTTTATTTACTCTGATAACAAAAAAAAATATTTGAAGTAAGACACAAAAAAAAATAAACGATTTATTTATTTATTATTTAAGGTACACTAACAGGTTACAATTAATACATATCAAGCACAAATTTACAATAATTCATAAGGTCGAAATTGCAACCCAAGGGCAGTGTACACGGCATGCTACACATAGCTACTTGGATGATTAGAGTCAACAGTGTTTTTCAGTTTTAAAATTTTAGGTTTCATCCATTTCATCTTTATCAATATATTAATAATATATGCGAGAATAAATATGTTATTAATAATGTCAATTTATGTTGAAAGTTACATCATAGGTTATATATTAGTATTGGTCAATATAAGAATAGTAAAAAGTCACTTTACGTTAGTTTACCATCAATAACGCTTGTCTCTTAAATATACTAACATTTGGGTTGAAAATGTCTAGATTCACAGTATCGCTGGAAAGGTCATTAAATAGTCGACACATACGGATAATAGGGTTATTATAAGAGCTGTTGATTTTATGGGTACCAATAATAAATGTTCGGTTCTTTTGTCGGGGATTACGCCAAGTACTAAATCTGAGAGAAGACAGCAAAGTAGAGGATTGAAGCAATGAGTGTGTAATTTTGTGCAGGTAAATGAGATCTTGTTGACTGCGACGAATAAACAGCGGGGTGACCTCAAAAGCAGACAATCTGTCACTGTAGGAGACAAATTTTCTTCCAAAGTGATATCGATAGTTTAAGATTCCAAGGCACTTTCTTTGAACTTTTGATTTAAAAGATTAAAAACATAAAACTATTTATTTGAAGTAATATACAAACCTAACATTTTACAAACAAAAAAACTACACTACAAATAAAACTAAAATTACAACCGTCCGATGGGCGTAGTGTGCCGGGACACTATCTGCATTCCCCCTTTGAACAGCAAAGCTGACCGTTCTCTTTATATAGTACTCTTTGGCTGACTCTTTGAGCAAACTATTCTCTACCTAGGTACCTAACTATAAAGTTTAAATTAAGATTAATTAAGATATTTTATCTGCCAGTGATATGAAAGAGCGGGCTCGCCTCATAGCCGTTTCCACTAGAGAGTCAGGTCTTTGGTTGCAGGCTTTTCACACTCCTTGATCAAAATACACTTACCATGGCGGTGTGCCTTCGTCTTGGAGCCCGGACTGTCCACCCGCACCAGTGTCGATGCAGAGAACCAGTCGATCATCTCGGACACCACGGGCTTTCTTGTGCTAGAAGTGCTGGCCGCTTTCCTCGTCACGCGGCTCTCAACGACATCATCCGAAGGGCTCTTGTCACTGCTGGGGTACCCGCAATATTAGAACCATCTGGGATTGTGCGGAGCGATGGCAAGAGACCCGACGGAATGACTGTTGGGCCGTGGAAACTTGGCAGGTCTCTGGTGTGGGATGCGACGTGTGTAGATAGATACATTAGCTCCATCTCACATCCAGGCGACCTCGTCAGGCGCGGGAAGTGCTGCTTTTTTTGTGGAGAACCTCAAATTGCGCAAATACGCTAACCTTGGTATCGGTTACGAATTTGCGCCGTTTGGGGTCGAGACGATGGGCCCATGGGGACCGTCAGCGAGGCGCTTGGCCAACGAGTTGTCTAAGTGGCTGACAGAAAGGTCTGGAGACAGGAAGGCTGGCAATTATTTCTGCCAACGTATTAGCCTCGCTATACAGAGGGGAAATATTGCCAGTCTCCTTGGGACTATCTCGGGTGGGACGTCTCTAGAGGACATTTTTTATTTATAGTTTAGTTTATTTTTAATTTTGTTATTTAGGTAGCTTTTAATTTATATTTAATGTACTAAAATTAAAATATATAAAAACGGTGTACGATGTTTATATATGTAATATTAATTTAATATAATGCATGTTAGTTTTTTATTATTTATTTATTTAGTTTATTCGAGTACATCCGAGTGTAAATTTACGGAATTAACCGCTAGACCACGGAGGCAGTGTATGGAGCTTAATTTCCGCTCTCGTAAATGATCGCTCGTGTGTATCCATCAAAGCCTTCCTTAGTCACATTACCTGAGGCGTCCATGCTACCATAAGATGATGTGTTTAACCCGCATTTGCTAATGGAATACAGATGGGTACTGACGAACAACTTCGTCTTAAGTGTTTAACTGCCGAAATACGCTTATTTGTTCTTGAATCTCATTCTACAAATAAGAAGAATTTACAAGCTATTTCAATTTTGTTATTGTTATTGCATTTTACTTTATAGCTAATACTACATATATTTTCTCTAATGTATTCCGTTTTTTTTTGTCATAGATATCTGTTAACATAATAACCGGCATTGCCCGAGTATACGGCGACACGAAAAAAGCATCTCTATCCATACCTTTGGCAAACAATTATATATTTTAGCACTCATGTAGGAGGCGTTTCGTCTAAAGATTTCTAATTTAGGTATATGCATTACTAAGGATGTGTGAGTGATGGAACGTTTGCCATCACTATTACTTAGTTCAATATTTGACTTAACAAATTTACATGCCTCAAAGATGTGTATACACATGGTAAGGTGAGTATCATATATTTTTGAAATAAAGGACGACAAGAGTAGGTCCACTTTAGACCTCCTTTAGACCGGGAAAGCCAGCACAGGCGATACAAAAATAATTATTATAATCTTGTCGTCGCAAGACGACGGCCTCACTGCTGCAGCGCCTGAAAAGTAGTAACAGCAGCATTCTGAAAACTATTGCTGCAAGGTTTGACTGTCGCATCCAAAAACATTGGATGGAGACAGTCATTGGAATTAAAAAATAAAATAAGTATAGAATTAGGTACTAACAATACTAATATAGTTTTATGGATGCATTGTTACTAACAAACCACTAATAAATTATGAACTAAGTTTAGTTATGGGATTTTACCTGTTGGGATTCCCTAGCCCCTTCTCCCCTTCAAGGAACTTCTGTTAGAGCTGGTGTTGCAGCGGAACAAGCGCAGATCAGCAAGCGTCGAAAATATGAAACTATTTGCAATAGTTACTTTTTTTCGACGTTTGCTGTAGAAACGATGGGCCCGTGGGGATCGGAACTTAAAGCCTTTTATAAATAAATTGTTCCAAGGCTCATTGACGTCTCTGGTGACAATAGGGCTGGCAGTTTTTTCTCCCAAAAATTAAGTATCATCATTCAAAGGGGAAATTGCTGCTAGTGTATTGGGCACCATGCCACAAGATAGCGATTTGGAGGAGCTATTATTATTTTTTAAAGTTTTTTTTTCTATGAATTATTATTATTATTTTTAGGTTAGATTTTGTTGTAATA
Source organism: Tinea semifulvella (assembly GCA_910589645.1). Lineage (NCBI taxonomy): Eukaryota > Metazoa > Arthropoda > Insecta > Lepidoptera > Tineidae > Tinea > Tinea semifulvella. The sequence goes on along the minus strand of OU342608.1, from coordinate 8,057,111 downwards.
TAGTTTATTTAATATTGTAATTCTTTTATATTGTTTGTATATTACTTCGAATAAAAAAGTTTAATTTGAAATAAACGTTTCATTATTATTGAACAATACCAAGAATTAAAATAGCCTTCCAAAACACCAACCCGACTTTCGAACATCAAAACTATGACAAGATAAAACAAATATTTCTAATCTTATTGAATACACCAACGACGAAGTAAATATGCATTATTATCGTAAATTACCAACTCCAAATAACCTTCATAAAACAACAGTATTAAACCCAGTAAAACACTAGTCGTAGTAGATATATCGCATTGAGTTAAAATTCCAATTGTACCCCACCCTTGATCGGCGAAGCGGAAACCGAGTTGTGGTAACCGTCTATTTAGACAACGTTTCGGGTGAAACAAGACAATTTGCTTACATCCTAACTTTCAGACACATGCCTTTGGGGCTAGGCAACGTTTAATTGGACAGTTATTTAACCCTAATTGAGTATCTCTTGACTTTTAACTAAAACATCTACCTACCTATTAAATGAAATTCTCTTGTTTTGTTATTTTAGGGACTAATGGGAATAATAAAGGTGAACCATGCAAAAAAAAAAGACCGTATTTCTTGTTGAGTTAGAAACCACACTTTTGTTCTACCGGCTGTACTATGGTGAGTGCTCCGAAGAACTCTATAACCTAATCCCTCCCTCTCCATTCCGCAACCGAACCACACGCACAGGTCAGAATATGCACCCATATACCGTAGTCACCATCCCTTCGCCTACGTATAAATTTGGAGACTCATACATCTGTCGTACGATAAAGATGTGGAATGCTCTTCCAGGCTCTGTGTTTCCACTTTCCTGATGGCAGTTATGAGTGTCTGACTTCAGTTGCTAACATTCATGGACCTTGCGCGCCACTTACCATCAGGTGGGCCCAAGGTCACATGTCGTGCTAGTATAAAAAAAAAGGCGCGAGTTTACATTTAGCCAACTTAACTATCATAAACAAGTGGCAAACTCGTCGATGTCTAGCGTACCAGACTCGAGAAATGTCTCATTTATATATATTATTATTTTTTTTTTTTGTTCACGACTAGGAAACGAACCCAGCACCTCCGCGTTTAAATCTACAAACACCGACTGTTAAAGTCGCTGGGTAATAAAATATATCAAACTTTATGGTGACGGAAACCTTGGGCTTGTTTTTAGTATTTTTTTAGCGTTTAATTCAAGATATTTTTTACTCAGTCGAGTTATTTTATTTTTTAAATTATATATTTTTATCTTACGTGCATTTGTCATAGATTTACAACACCTCTGTTTCTGTGCCTCAGAAGCACGTATATAAATTGTCATCAGACTCTCGCCAGCCCAGCGTTGCAAATGTAGGCCATAATCTGCAGAAATATCCGATAGTGTAGCTCTAGGACTCTGTATTCTAGGGGCTGTGATTTTAAAGAAATAAAAATACATAAACCTAAAAATACTGCTGCTAAAATTATCGAATGAAAAATCGAAGTGCGGGGTGTTATGAAACAGCAGTGGATTCGGCCGGAAGTGACGTAGCAGGTAGATAATAAGCGTGGTCGGGAGCGCCGCCCTCGCTGTGTGCAGCGTCCGCCCGCCCAGCGAGGGTACCTATGACGTTAAGCACAAATGTGGGTAATTCGAAAATAGCTTGCGGAAATCCTTGGAGACTTCCCATGAACTTATAATTATTTAATAAAATTTTTGTTGTATAATATTATATATGTTTTTTATTGTAATATGGTGGCAGTGGCGGGTCAAGACTAAGGCCCTGTCGTGAATGTGATTGTAATGACAGTGGCTTATCTAAATATAGATTAAGTAAAATTGTTACTAAAAATTTATGGATGTTGTTAAGGATTTGATGGATATTTTTTGTTTAGATGCTAGATACTGTTGACGCAATGCCATCCACCTACAATTTCAGGCCAAGTATGGGCTTCCAATTGATGTAGAAGGCTACCACACCTGCTGGGATCTCTAGGTGGACAAACGCTATGGAAATAGTACAAAGGAGGGGACTTACCAGGATTGCACCACCACACTTATCACTATTCACAGTCTTAGGCGAACTAGATTTTTTTTATTTTAAAGATTATTCACGATTTGGTTAGTTGCAGCTTGTGGCAACCGCGCGCGGCCGTTGCGTCTGAGTCTTGTTTTCGAACTGTCACTATTTTATGCTCGCCATCCTCGTCAGAGGGCGCGGGCGGCGCGGAGTAATGGAACACAGGGTTTGGAATCAATTAGGACTTTGGATAGAGGTACCAAACCAGAACAGATGTAAAGTCCGAAATAAAAGTTTATTATTATTATTATTATTTATCTGCAAAAGTGTAAAAAAAAATGGTACATAGATTAATATATTTATCGTTTTATATAGGTTATAGAGTTTATGTCGCGTTTAGGGCTTTTATATAGGTAATGCAAAAATAATCTAGCCACGAGGCCTCTCGCCACGCGTTATGCCACCTCTGTACAGCAATTATAATAAAAATGAGCACAAGATACGCGTAGTAAGTAGCACTGCCTTCGTAATCTGTAGTGGTTATGACCGCAGATAAGCAGGTGGTAGGCGGTAGTAATTTGCCCAGTCTGCCGGGCGGGGAAGTATCCACCGTTCGTGCCGATAAACTCTGTAAAGTGTATCTACACGTTTTAGGATCAGGCCTGATTTGCATTTATGCTCAGTCAAGCCGGCAAGTGTAAGAGACTGATGTCAGTCATGAGTGTCTGATTCCAGTTGCTAACATTCATGGACCTCACGCGCCACTTACCTACAAGCTAGTACTAAAAAAATATATATAAATATATATATATATTGATTTCAGCTCCTGACACAATTTATTTCATTTATATGTGATATTTCTTAATTCCGCTAAAGACATGGACGAGCTTGCAACTTGAGCATATAGTAACTTAGGCAAAATGTGAACTCGCTCCTTAAAAATGTGTGGTTGCTGACCACCTCGCTAGGTATTGCATTACTTACTTTTATATTTGACAATTTATTTTGTATAGTACCTATTTACACGCTCAATAATGATTACTTAATATTTTTAACAAAAAAACTACTGTATTCCTTTCTATGTGATCGCAACCCTCGATATTTGGTAGAATGACCCCGACCGTCAAACCTTAACTTATGTTGTTCGTGTGTATCACGCTCCATTGCGCGCTGGTAAACCATTTCCGAGAGCTTCACTTAATCGTCAATGCAGTATTTTCTTTACCTATAAATAGAATTAATAATAGTTTTTGACAAATAGTGTTCAGAAAAGAAGCCAATAGACGCATTTAGCTAGGATGGGCGGCATTCGGGTCATTTCTCACAAATTCTCTCATCGTCTATAATAATTCACGAGAGTAATGTAGTACGGGTTAGAGACGTGGACACTGATAAATTAAATATAAAACACTGAGAAAATAAAATACAGTCATTTGGGACATATTTTCAAGGACAAGATATAATGGTCTATAATGCACTTTGCAAATCTCTTCTGTCATATGGCATTACAGTACGGGGTGGTGCCCCGAAGACGATACTTAAGCCATTTGAAGTAGCTCAAAGAGCAGTACTCACCGTTCGACAGCTCTCTGTACTGCAAACTATTCTTAGGAAGCACTGTACGTTAAAGTATGATACAAAAATTGAGGAAAATAGAAGGCGTCACGATATTGTTTGTGATACACGATCGTTTCACCTTATGTTTATCCGAAGGTTTTTTTTGTTTTTATTGGTTTTATTTATACAATAAGGTTAACAGGATTCATTCAATATACTCGCACTCAAAGTTTAACTGCTGCAAAATAGTCACTGACTGGCTTTACACTCAGTCATATGACGATACGGAATGTTTTTTAAAAGTAATTATATAAAGGGATAATATGTACCTTCGTAATTTTTTATTTGTTTACTTTTTTGATAAATTTCGCAGTGGCAACTGCTATTTAAGAGCACAGTTTTAAATGATTATTATACATATATAAATCTCATACACACCCTCTCACACACACTCACACATATATCACGAACACATAGAGAGGACATACATCATTTATTGTTGTAACATTATAACACGGAAGAGCACCGACATCCCGCACTACAGGGCAACCTCGTGTAGGTATCACAAACACATCACCCTATATTGTTCACCTATTTACATCTGTATACTTTTTGTGACAATAAATGATTTTATTATTATTATTACTGCAGTTTCTACGAGGAAAATAGTGAGCCCAGTCGGTGTTTTGTCTACAGGAGGTTACGTTACCTTGAAACAACATTCTTCTCAAATCTTACCCACACTCGATGGACTTACGAGTATTAAATTAACTTGTTTTTATATCAAACATGCAATCATGTAGTGATGATAAAAGTGTGGTAGTAGATTATGATTGATACTTCAATTTAAAACAACGGAGGGATGGATTCTCAAAAAAAAACACTAAACCCGGAAAGCCGTGAAAGGTGATATAATAATATTTATGACACGTAAAGCCGGACAGTATCGCGAGCAGCAGCCAATTCCACCCCATTGACTATCGGCATTCCGTATAGGTGCACTCCCTTACGATGGAGAATATAAATATTACGTAATACGGTTTTGGCTCGGTTGTAAGAACGCGTTCCTTAAATCCTACAAAGGTCGGTTCAAACCTACCCGGCATTTACTAATGAGAAATACACTTTCTTACGTACATTAGTCATAGATTTACAATACCACCGTTCCCGTGCCTCGGAGAGCACGTCAAGCCATCGGTCCCGGTTCCACTAATACCAACCTGAGGAATCCTTAATGAATTGTCATTTAAAAAAATCACATCATATCCTCGCCAAGCCACTGTGGCGAGTGTAGGCCAGATATATGTTCTGGAAGGCCCATCTCCAGCAGTGGAGGTCTAGGACGCTGTGTTCTAGGGGCTGTAATGAATAGTAATACATATTGTTAAGCTGTTATAATTATATAGATATGTAACCTACATATGTATATATACATGTTGATATACATATATATTTGTAAATTTATATATTTTTTTGGTATATATATTTCATCAGATTAGTATCATTATTCAAATAATAATTAAACCATAATAAAAGTTGTACTTATCTTTTTCACATAATTACAACTCACATTTAGTCAACTTTACTATAGGCCCATCGAGACAAGTGGCAAGCTCGTCGATGACTCTAGTGTACCTACCAAACGCGAGAAATAAAATAAATTATTGTATCCCGACCAGAAATCAAACCCGTTAGCTCTGCGCGGGGAGAGTGGTTCGCGCCCGCGCATCTTGTTTATGTACCTACTATAAATATTTATTATTTAATATTAAGCTTCATGAGTAATTGTCTCCGCCAACAAACTGTGGTTACTGTTTGGCGGGCTATTTGATAAGTTATATGTATTCGAAAGTAAATAAATGATTGATTTTTTTAATTTTTTTTTTAAACCTTGTAAAATAAAAATTTAATACGTAAAAAAATAGCTTCTCAAATTCGCTGACCTATATCGGCAGCATTTCCCCTCTGAATTAAAATATTTATTTTTTGAGAAAAAAACTGCCAACCATATTATTAACAGATAGGTAAATGATCCTTGGAACAATTTATTTATATAAAAATCTTTTCTAAATTAAAAATATGAAAAGACAAAACTAAAAGTATATATAATAAAACTAAATATATATATATATATATATATATATATATATATATATATATATATATGGACTTACTTAATATTGCACCTACTACATTTATACTGTCTAAATGTCCTAAAGGTTTGGCTGTCTGAGAATGCCTAGCGGCATTAAGTCCGCCTTTGTGCATAGTGCAATAAAGTTTTATAATAAATAAATAAATAAAATACCTACAAGGGAAGTCATTGGCTAAAAAACCAAAAGGGCAAGCTAACTGCGAATCATGGTTTATTTTAAACATCTTTTCAGCAATCCGCCGGCGATGGCAGTTACATAAAGTTAAGGATTCGAATATTTCACATTTAATGAAGAAGGCGAGATAATTTCGTTTACTTTCGTGGAAAATTAAGTCTTAAATCTAAGAAACGGCCGTATCTTAAGATGCTCATCTCATTGCCATTATTATTAAAATTGCGGTCATTATTTAATCTAGAAAGTGGAATAACACGTTTGCGATTTATCAATTCATTTGCGTGAAAAGCAAATTAGACCATAAAACGGACTCTTGCCACAATTAAGGTTCCAGCTATTCTGGAACCCAACTAGTTCGTGATGATGACAAGATATCTAATGGTATGACGCTGAGCCCCTGGGAGCGGGATCGGGCCTTAGAGTGGAATGCCACATGTATCGACACGTTGGTTTTGTCACACTTCAGGGTCACTGTCAGCTCACAATGTTAGCAGCAGCCGAATATCGAGCTCTATGGGAATATTACTTGGGTTCTGTAGAGCCGTCGTACTTGTCAGATACCTGGTCAGTAGCATGCCCCGGTTTCAAATTTAGCAAATTTCCTTCCCTCGGCATAAGTTGCACACACCTTGATCGAAATAGTCTCGTAGTAGTCTCGAAGCCTGGTCTGTCCACCATCACGAGTATCGCTGTGAAGAAACCGTCGATCATCTCGGACACCACGGGCTTTCTTGCGTTAAAAGTGCTGTCCGCATTCCTCGTCACGCGGCTCTCAATGATATGATCCGAAGGGCTTTTGTCACTGCTGGAATACCGGAAAAATCTGGAGCCAGGAAAGCTGGCAAGTATTGCTGTCAATGTATTAGCCTCGCTTTACACAGAAGAAATGTTGCCAGTCTTTGAGACTATCCCTGAAGAGTCGTATTTAAAGGACATTTTTTTATTTATAGTTTTAAAATTAATTAGGTTTGGTTTACATGTATATTTTTTTAAATTTGTTAAGTAGTTTTTAATAACACAAAACTAATTAGTAAATCGAGAACGTTCTTAATAATTTAATGTAAATATTTATTAATAAAAATTTCAGTCGTGACCGGTCATAGAGATATTTACTTTGCCCCCGTGGGTGGATGTAATCATCTACAGTCCAAATAATTATGCAACCAAGGCACGTACACAAGCGACCATATCACCACTAGGTACAAGCTTATTTCATAGCCTTTGTTTACCTGATTTTGTTGATTATACGAGTATGTCTATACTGAGAAAACATTGTTTAATTAGGTGATTTAAAAAACAAACTATCTAATATAACTATTCTCCGTCGTTACTCGGTCCTCAGTGTCAGCAATGACTTAGCTTAAAAAAACTCTGGTCCATTAATATGTCCAGGTATAAAATGAACAACTGCATTAGAATGCATATACAACAAAATCAATAAAAAAATCTCCATAAACCTATTAAATCTACCTCGGGCAGACTACCCAATTTGGAGCAGCCAACTTCAGCAAAGAAGCCGACAGACGCATTCAGCTAGGATGGGCGGCATTCGGGAAACTTCAGCACATCCTCTCATCGTCTATACCACAATGTTTAAAGACTAAGGTCTTTAACCAGTGCGTCCTCCCGGTATTGTCGTCCGGAGCAGAGACGTGACTGGTCCATAAATTCAAGGTCGCTCAGCGAGCCATGGAGAGAGCTTGCTTGGTGTATCTCTGATGGATAGAATTCGAAACGTTGATATTCGTCAGAGAACGAAAGTTACTGACATAGCTTTTAAAATTAGGAAGCTGAAGTGGCAATGGGCCGGACACATCTGCCGCAGAACCGACGATCGATGGGGCAAACGGGTTCTAGAGTGGAGACCACGTACGGGAAGACGCAGAGTGGGACGACCCCCCGCCAGATGAACAGATGACCTAAAGGTGGGGGTTGGATGAGGGTAGCGAAAGATCGCGTTAAGTGGCGAGCCTTAGGGGAGGCCTACATCCAGCAGTGGAGAGATACAGGCTGATGATGAAACCTATTAAATAAATATGACGTTAAAAGGAAAATATCAAGCTGGTTACATAATCTTAACTACGACCAGAGCTACGAGCTTCTGTCCGTCATTGAATAGTATTATATGTACAACTGAATCAACACAAAAACAAAAATTACCCTTCTAAATCAAAAAGAACTAAAATATTACTTAAGAACTACTTATCTGACCTTGAACCAATCTCGTTGCAAAACATGTCCCATAATAAATTCCGATATCAATCATAACCCTGTTGTCATTAAAATTCAAAATTTCGCACTATGTACTACTTCTCATTGCGTATATATGCTGGAGTGCAGATTTTGTAACAGTTTTTATGTGGGAGAGACCACGACACCCCTTCGTACTCGCATGAATGGACACAGACATTCAGTAGATTCTCAAATTAATAATATTTTACCTGTGCCCACTCATGCGCGTATACATAACACTACCTTTAACAATTGTTTCACAGTAAGAGTATTAAAGAGTTTTCCTAAAACTATTCGGTCTATTGATTTAAAAACATGGGAAAGCTCTTTTATATGGCAGCTTGGTGCATACTATAGCCCTGGTCTGAATGTAATGCATTAGGTTTTGTCTAACTTGTTTTGTAAATTTATTAATATCGAACCAACAATGGACATAACATGCTGATGATGTTTTCCATGATGCGCTAGGTGATGATGATATTTTTCTAAAAAATAAATACAAAACTGTATAGTGCATTACCTTTACCATTGCTAAAAGAAATAAAATTACTTTTTCAAAATTTATGACAAAGACCTTCAGTCACTGTCACTGATGACGCCGCTGCAAAGAGAGGCGGAATATTTGGCAATAAAATTTTATAGCTTCAATTTATATTTTACCAAGTAAGAAACACATCTAACACACTTTATTTGTTGCAGATAATTCTTATCTGACCTTGACTATAGTACAGAAGAGATGATGACATGACATTTGTAAATTCACTTATAAATAAAAAGATACACAATTATCAACTCACTAGACAAACTTATAAATCCCAAACACACAAGCTTACCCTCCTCTATACATACACACACACACAGTTTCACACACTCACATACTAAATTTGTAACTTTTTTATTCGATTTTCTTTTAAATTGTATGTTCATTATTGGAAGACACTGGCTCCTGTTATAGAGCTCAGCTCATGCAGGAGACAGGGTTCACCATAACGAATAAATATTATTATTGTGCTAATTAACGATTTTGTATTTGTATTTTTTGTATAGTATCTTGATCTGCAGTTGTATTCCATTACTTAAGCGCAAACGTTAGATTGTCAAAATCGTAAATTCTGTTATTTACTGCCAAAAGCCCGAGTTTTTCCGATCGTAGCCGACCTTACGTCAAAATAGCGTTTTCCACTATTTCAAAGATCACCAATGGGGTTGCAACTTCAAAATCATTGGGAAAACGTGAATTAAATACTTAAATTGTCCGCCGCGAATTTATATTAAAGTTACCATCATTTATATTAATTAAAGTAAGATTATATAATAAATAAAAAATATGGCAAATACTAAAATAAATATATAATGGGTTTAAATGAACGCATCGTAACGTTATTTTGCTGTCGTCTGTAGTGGAAACCTTTATACGAGAATACCAATTTTAATAGCGTTTTACACTGACAGTTCCGTTATTTAAGGGATTCCACTATATAACGTTGGCGCTTAAGTAACAAAGTAGAGCTACTGGTCGTCTAACTATATATTGTTATGTTGGTATCATAATTTAATAATTACATTAAATATGAATATATATAATTTATTTTATTAACTACTCACAATAATATCTAATACTTAAACATTTCCCAATATAAAACATCATTAATATGGTCCTTCGAACCGGATATCAATTAGAATAGAAAATATTTATAACCGAAAATTTTGACCCATTTAATTTTAATTAAAACAAAACAAATTAATATGTATGTAGACCCTAAAACAATCATGAAAGTTTCGAACAGTCCTAACTTAGACCATGCATCCAAGCCTAACTTAAGTAATTGAAACTAACATCTAGGCAAAATTAACTTACGCAAGTTCCTAGAACTTATATGTATGCTGACATTGCATGATTGCCTTAGTAGTCTAGTGGTTACGACCGTAGGTTTAGATGTGAAGGTACCGGATTCGCTTTCTGGTTAGGACACAATGATTAATATAAAAAAGAAATCCGAAATTATTGTAATGAAATTTAAGTAATTAATAAATTTCAAGCAGGTATATACAATACCTTAAGTCATTATATAAGTGTAGAGAGGTGAATTAATTAAAAACATTTTCTGATCTTTCATTATCTTTTATTATTTACTTAATATTTAGTGTGTATTAATGTTATGTAGTACCTTGTGTATTAATAAAACTTTGTGTCGATGAATTATTAGTACTTAGTTACAATACATTCATTACAGCGTCCTAGACCTTCACTGTTGGAGATGGGCCTTCCAGAACATATGAGTGTATCTGGAGAATTTGGCCTACGCGCCCCGCCGCGCCGGTCAGACGGGTTGGCGAGGCTCTGATGTATTTTTTTTATGAACGGTGGTGTTGTACAAACGCAAAAACGTCTCAAGCTGATTTGTATTTCAACTTGTGAGAATAAATAAGTTTCGTCAACCGATCTCCTTTAAAGTTTAATACTAAAGCGAGTTTTTTATAAAGTTCTTCCATCTCCCCAAGCAAATACGTTATACGAGTAGCTTCGCAGTTTTAATGCAAAAGCTGACAGTTCTATTTCCTGAATGTTAGAGGAATTTAAAAGTGTCTCTGCTCGTAATTGCTCTGCCAGTTGCTTTTGCTTCAAATTTGCAGGCTTTCTCTTGTTTTAGCGATCTCTACAAAAAATAAGTAAATGTGACGCTTTGACCGCAATAATTTGACCCGAAAAGATATAAGTTATGAATTGCATGTGACAAGTGCACAATTACACAAAAATGGATGACAATAACATTGTCTCTGATACGATTAATCACGACTTTAAATATTTTTAATAATTAATTAGGCATATATAAAATTAAATATAATAACATAAATTGACATTTGTCACATTGACGGTGGTGTTATAAATCTATATCAAATATACTTGTACAAGTGCATTGTAAAGCTTGTAAATAGATTAGTTTTTATTTTTTTATTATTATTTGTGCATGCATAGTTAAATCGTTTATGTAGATACTTTAAGATTTAATATTAGTTTTAATTTCATATACTTTTTTAGATTTAAATTTTATATTTATCTCTGTTATATAACTTTAATTAAGAAGCGATTGTTTAGTGTATGTCAATTACAGTCTCCTGGTTTTAGTCCCTGCGTAGACAAGATAGTTAGGTATTACTATGTAGATGTACTGCTGTTATTATTTATTTATTTTTCTTCTATATTTTTTATTATGTAGTTACGAGATCACCACATGTCTGGCAGTGCCGAGTGTGGAGATCACTGTAATATGTTTCGCTTGTAAATTAGTTTTTTGTCAATAAATATATATTTTCCTTTCCTTTTCTTTTCCATTGCTTAAACTCGGTTGCACCAAAATGAAGTACAAAATAAATTATAAACTACATTCTAATAGCCGACATATTGACTATAATGTAAATTGTATATAATTTTTACAATTTTACAAACGTTAAAAAGGGTTGTGCTCTGTCTGACCACCACTTGTTTGTTCAATTCCCTCCGCTAACATTCAACTTGTATTTTACTTTTTATTTTGACCAGAACGTTTTTATACCACCAAATTTCGCTATAAACTTGAGAGAATCCGAATTTTCATCTGTCAATGACTTATATATGCGACTGGGCCTTTAAAATTATTAGTTATGACGCGCGTGTTGCCTGTACAATGACACATAGAATTTTATTAGAGGCAGCACCAAACATTATGCTAAAGGTCATATCGGATAGAGTGGACTGTCTGATCACTTAATGCAGCATCATGTGCACGTATACATATATTATATCATAATAAGGCACTGACATTAAATTTTAGTATACCTTCAGTGTAAGCCATTTAGTGTATTTCGGTGTCACAGGTTCGTTTAATACAGTTTCCTATGTTAGACTGTGGATATAAATGATGTAATAATATTAGGCCAATGTACTCTTTTTATTTCAAATAAAACGACGTTTCTTACTCGTTTTTTCTTAATATGTTTTATAATTACTTCGCATTCACACAAAAAAGTTTTGGTCTGTGATAAACTAAGGCTAGCTTTTTCTAACACTATTTTTAGTATACAGTGGTTGACCGTTCACATCTATATGGTCCCAACAAGGTGCAGGAGAGAAAGGGGAGACAGTGCAGAAAAAAATAAGAAAAATAATCTATGAAAGGAAAGCATATACCAACCTTGAGGCGGCTTCTCAGCTGATGTGGATCCATATGCTTTCAATATCACAATTTCACAAGGCGAAACATGTACACACTAACGAGGTTGTTTTGCTGTTTGAAAATTGTTTAAACACGAAATCGATCGCGCGTCGACGGTGACACCGGTACGCAGAGTGAAGTGAAGATAGGAAGTATAGCCCAGGACAGAGATGAAAGTCAATGTTGTCTGTACTTTTTTCGTCCATAAAATATATGTGTGTAAAAATTTTGCTTTCAGCGGTGTAATACACTCGTACGATGTCTGCAAATACTTTTTTTGTTGTCTTTATGGGCGAGTTGAATTCTAAAATCAACAGGACTTTTTTACCAGATTTACTCTTTTACCAAGAAATCCTATATTTGTTATTAAAATTTGTTGACATTTATGAAAAAAGGTTCTTGAGAGGGTTTAACGGTTTTGCATCCCTCTCGCTCGCACAATGCATTAATTTCAAAGATTTTTTAAATTTGAGCGGATTTTGGAAAAATATAGCTTATCATTTTACATTCACAGACCTCGCGCGCCGCCTACCATTAGGTGGGTCATCAAGGTCATAATGTCGTGTTAGTATAAAAAAAATCTATAATAAAAAAACTTGCGACTCCATATTTTTTCCACGTACATCTCTGGTGGAACAGTAGCCTAAAAGTATTTATAACTATTTCTCATCTAAATATAACAATAAATAAACTAAGATAAATACTATTTTTAAAAAGAAAATTTAATTCTTACAAATTGCCAATTTAATTTTAATTAACTAAAGAACGACTATATGTAATCAAAACAAATTACATAATATCAAAAATATAATCCTTGTGGATGAAAAGCTATTCACAAGCTTTAGAGAGCACTAGGGTTGCTAGCCTAATGATTAATGAAAGTGATACCAGACTACAAATATTAACATTCCATTCAGCGCCCCCTAAAGCGGGTAAACCTTTTAATACTTACCCCATTAACTATTATAATAACGGGGCCTTAAAGACGACTTATTAGTCCTTAGATTGAATTGCTCAAAATATATATATTCTAAAATACTGAGCACGACATCTAATCCTACGCAAACCTGATGGTAACGGAACGCGAGGTTTAACAACTGATACCAGTTAGTGATGGTTTCCTACTATTCGTATATGCCGGCATGATAAGAAGCTTTTTCATACTAGGAAAGGGGAAAAAATACAGGCTGAAATTCAACATCTAAATGTATATATATCACTATCTATCTATCTAGTGGTACCGGTTGCGGAATAGCAAGGATCTCATCAGCGCGATTACGGATTGCGTACCAAATTCTTAATAAACGTATTGACTGAGTGCGGCTAGGCAGTCGTTGCATTGCAGTTTTGCGTAATTCAATATGGACGTCAATCGTTTACAAGCAGCCGCTTTTTTTATTGACGAAACTCGATAAAAACCAAGCACTACAACATCCATCCAAATAAGGCGCGCCATATCAAACTTACTTTGATACCCGGCACAAACGACAGCTGATCGGAACGATTCGCCCCACGTTTGCAACCATCCCAAAGGAAAGACCAGCAAGGATTTAGTTGTGGCGGGAAAAAATCAACGTCCTAGTACCGACGTGCCATTTTCGTAGCTTAACCGACCCAGGCGTCTGATTTTGTAAATAAATGAAATGAAATGAAATAATATTTATTTGTATGGAATATGGTAAGTAGGTACATAGTTTTTGAATAGCCCACATACTCCGCCATTTCTGGAACACAAATTTATACTAACTAACTTAATTAATTACTAATTTATACACTGAAAATAATTTATGTAATAAATAAAATGTCATGAATTTAAGAAAACTCGCATAAGATAATACTCGTATGCAAGATTTTGGTCAGTTGATTAATACAATTTATTACAATCATTCATTACAATTTCTAAATTTGTATGAATAAAACTCGCTTAACGAATAAAAGCAACACTCTGTTAATAAATAGCTTCTTGATTCTAGATTTAAACTGATTATTGGGTAATTGTTTGAGAACCTGTGGTAACTTGTTATAAATACGAATGCACATAACGTAAGAGTTATTATCGAAAACTCTGCGTTTTGGTGTCTTAGTATAGGCTATTTTATGTTTGGATGTCGACTACTTTTAAAGACATCTTTTTGGTAAGTAAATAGGTCACTGTGCGTCCTAATAAATGTGACTACTTCGTATATATACATGCCTGTTATAGTCATAAGATTTAGGCTTTTAAATAAATACAATTTACTTTAAAATACTTACATAATATATACTTAAACTAATACATATTATATACTATAGCATTTATGTACAAATACATAAACATAACGAATAGATGGGTATAATATTATATACAATAAGCCAAAAAAAAGTATTGTGTTTATTTTAAAAAACAAGCAATAAGTCTTTAAATAAGACACCAATAAGACCGCCTCCGTGGTCTAGTGGTAACAAACGTTGCTGTGAACTCGGGGAGGTCGTGGGTTCGATTCCCACCAGGGGCATGTTGTACATTGTATAATTTATCTCGGTCTGGTGTTTATAATATATATTTACAAAAAAATAAATATGTAGTTTATCAACCGTCTAGTTTCCGTAACACAAGCCTTGTAGCTTACCACGGAAACTAGATGGCGCTGTGTGGCCTGTCTGGAAATAAAAAAAAATAATAATAGAAGGCGGTCGTCATCTGACAAGTGCAAGCTGGAAGTTTGATGATCTTAGCGTATTTCTGCTCCAACTTAATTCTAACAAGATCCGAGTTAAAGTTACAGCATGCAGTGGTCGCGGTCCTTGTTATAGAAGTCAAATTTACCCACATGCACAACATAGATACATGCCGTGTAGGTATTAAACCGTTAACGTTATCTTGCACGTGGCCCCTGGAGTATATCTCGCTTTGAAGTCCGCGCGTCCACACGCGTCCCATTTGTCTTTAAAGCTGTATTTAATTGCTACCTCGTTATTTCCGGATTATTTACAGAACGTTTTAATCAGAATGACCGACTGAAGTTGCGAACCCCTATTTCAACTAAAATCAAATGACAATTCCATAGACTACGATATTAAACGAGTAGACATATGAATAATGATGGTTATAAAAAAGTTGGGTTATAAATAAATTAGTCAGTATTTTTTCCTAAGTTAATGTTGATTAAATTAATATATTTTTAATTTACAATTTAAATACACGGAACATTTTGGAAGTTGTCTTAGATGGCGATATTATAGATGCACATGCACACTACTATATCCTTCTTCTTCTTCTTAGTCGCTACACTCTTGGCAGAGTGGTCGTGGTCGTCACTTGAGTGTCAGTGGCACGCTTAACAAGCCGTCACCACTCGTCTCGAACTGCAGCGTTCCTGGAGCACTCATGTAGGGGGTGATCATTGCTGCTTTAACCTGGTCAGTCCATCTCATCGGAGACCTACCTCGCATTCTCTTGCCATCGACTTTTCCCTAAACTACAAGGCGCTCAATGGATGTATCTCCACGCCGCGACACGTGTCCAAAGAAAGTGAGAATGCGTGATTGCACGATTGAGGAAAGGCGTTATCCTATCTCTAGTTCCTCCAGGATGGATTTGTTGGTTCGGAACTCCGTCCACGATATGCCCAACATTCTCCGCCAACACCACATTTCTAGAGCATTAATCCGTTTTATTTCAGTTCCGCGCAGGGTCCATGTCTCTGCATCATACAGGAAAATGGGGAACACAATAACTATATCCTTAAAACACTAATAATAAGGTTGACATTGGCTCCAATTATCGCTTAATTTACCACTATACTGTTCATATTTTATTTTTTATTTATATATTCAACAAAAATCCACAGCAGTACACGTAATCTTAATAAATCTAAAATTAATAAAAAAAAAAACAGGGTAGGGAACACTACTGTTACTTGTATGTAGTGGCATATCTATAAATCCAAGTCTATAGAAATATCTCGTCACTAGAATGTAATTGGCGTTAAATTTAAATCTGTTTGAAGTTAGCAAACATGATTATTAATATTGACATGTTAATCGTTTGAAGTGCAATGCAAATAATAAGTCTGCAAATATAGACTGGGGCTACTCGAATAGATTTTATCCAAACAGGAATTATTTATTTATTAATATTTATAGACTATCTCCGTGGTCTAGCGGCTAAGTCCGTGAATTTAAACTCGTAGATCGATTCCTGGACACAATAAATTATTTATTTTAATTGTGATATTTCTCGAGTTTGGTACGATAGAGACATCGACGAGCTTGCCACTTGTCATGATACAGTATATAGTAAAGTTGGCGAAATGTCAATCCGCTTCATTCAAATTAAAAAAGCGTGGTTAAACAATGATATTAATATTTATTTACAGCCCCTTTTATTATTGTTCGATAACTTTGTGGACGGTCAAATTTCATCGTTAAATAGTTTGTGGAAATCGCTAATTTGACAAATAAATTCGATACGATTCCGACATTTTTATGACTAAAGGATGACAAGATTATGAATCTGTCGTAGACACTGGCGGTGGCGCAATGCAAAATAAAGTAATTGGAAGTTATCCAAGGCTGTGACGTTGCGCGTCGTTTCAAAAACAATATACATACGTTTTCGACAATCATGAACATATTTTGGAAAGTGACCATGCGATTTGGTCTGTTGGCTCGTCATTGGCAACCTTAAATCGCTAAGTTAGCTATCGTTATAAAATGTCAAGACTGCTGTGCCTGCTAATATTGTGCCTGCTACGCTCAACCAAAAAGCACGAACAAGGTGGCAAAGATATTTTTTTTTTTTTGTAAAATCCTTATCCCTTACAGCACGGACAATACCAAGAGTGCGTTAATACAAAAAAAACTAGTAAAAGTCGCCAAATTCTGTTTGGTAAAAAACAGCCTCGATACGAATTGTTCGTTCACTCATCGAGCTACTTAGTAGAGAACTTATCTCTATTAAATTGTTAAAACTAGTAAGGAAAAAAACATAGGTACATGTTTTTCTTATCTTAAGTTATCAATATCCAAAAAAAAATTTGTCGTGCTAAAAGGGATATAGGTCTCAGCCGAGGACTAATCTTGTAAAGCAATAGAACTTGACAATTTGCAATGATAATGAGCATGCTGATGAACAGAGATAATTTAACTTGAATATAAATCCATTCATTATGAACAAAGGTACAAAAACTCACGATTGTCCTCTGTCCCTATCATAAAAACACGACCGTTATGACAAAAAAGCGACTTAACTATTGACCTAATGAAAGAGACCGGGCATTTTATTTATTATTAAACTCTTTATTGCACAAAATAACTTAAAAAGTAGTATACAAGGGCGAACTTAATGCCTTCCGGTATTTTATAACAGCTAACCTTTGGGAGTGTGGCAGAGGATTGCGGGTGCATTAAGATAAATACAATTATCTACTTAAGAATAATTAAATGCTATATAACATAAATACTTACATGATATATAATTAAAATAATATATATAATAAACATAAATATATATTATGTATGAATATATAAACACAACTAATAGATATTCTACTAATATTATATTACATCATCAACCACAATCATTTACGATAAAATCTACTATCTAAAAACTTTTTTTCATTACTGTTTATAATAATAACAAATTATTTATTGTGCAAAACCAAAACAAGTGCAGTTAGACTAGAAATTAAATGTTTTGAATTTAATTAAGGCTCTATCATAAAATTGCGACACGTTTTTTGTCTGGATTAGCTTCTCTTTACGTAGTATGTTAAAGACAGTTCTGTGACCCATCGGTGGGCGCAGTCGCACCTCAGCCTCGGTCGGTGGTGAACGTTAACAGTTTTGTGTTTCGGTGACGTCACACCGCGTGTCCTCACGTGTATTTGTCGGTCGGAACTGTGACTTAGATTATTAGTGTAATGTGATATTTGTGTGAAAAGTTCTTCTTGGTCGACTCCATTGAGACAGTCAGCTGCTGGAAGTCAGCTTCTGTCCCTTTCTTTCTTTTCTTTCTACCATATGCAATTCACTCATCTACCAACCTTTGAGGGAGTTGGAAATCTCCCCCACTACTTACTCGTATATCTTAATGATATATGAGAAAATATTCGTTATTTTTTTTTATCTTTATTCTGGAAACATACAGTTCAGAGTCACGAGTAATATTAACATTAAAATTTGTACACCTAGTGCCTGTCTTTAAACATAAGTCCATAACTTAACTTAATCCAAACGCGTGCGTGTCCCACTTTGGGTCCAGAATGCGTACAGTTAATACTGCGACATTTCCTACCATTTTTCGTTCTTCTAATCTCGTTAAGCAAATCCTATGCGAAACTGCGTGACACGGGTCCTGGGATCTGTTAACAGGTGCGTAGACGTATGAAATATGGACAAGATAAAAAAAAACTCGAGAATAAAAATGTTTAAACGCTTCAAGCTTCCCAGTTTTTGATAGAAGCCATGACAGTTTGCACCGAACAATTTGTAATTCTTGCTTATTCGTGATATTAATTTATTTGTGATATTTCTCGAGTTTGATACTCTAGAGACATTGACGAGCTTGTGACATGACATCCCACTTGTCATAATGGGTCTATACTAGTATGGGTAGTAAAGTTAGCTAAATGGGAATTTGCTTCTTTAAAGCGTCGTTTTTTGACTACCCTGGAAGGAAAACGGTCGTGATGATAATTTTACTTTATCTAGATCTTATAAGTAAATTTAAAAAAATCTAAGTCATTGTAATTTCTATTCGTAGTTGGGCTGGTACATATACTTGTATATACATCTATGAAGTACCCATTTTCCTTGATTAACTATAGCACACATTTGACTGTCACGTGGCTGTGGTTTTTAGGTGTATTTATTTTAGAAACACTGGTTTGTTTTAATTTTTTATAAATTTACACCTTATAAGTGTTGCCAGTATAAAAATGTAAGACACTAGGTGGCTATCAGAACACATCGATAAATTAGATAATATTTAAATACCACTTTGAAGGAAGTATTAATGAAAGCCTGTTTGGAATTGCTTAATTATTATTTTTTTTGTTTTAAAGACAGAGATCGCAAAATCATCAATGATACGACCCCAGCCTGAAGGGCCACCGCGAGAGGTCGCATGCCCGACTCACCGTGACGTAAGGAGACCCCAAGGCGCCTACGGACTAAAACCCTATAAACCGTCTCTCTTTCACTGTTGGCCCTGCGTGACTTAACAGCTAAGTCTGAGTCGTGGCTACGGAGTGAAGGCACTCGTTCGCCGCGTTCAAGCCACCATGCGAAGCAAAAAGTACTCAACGGCAGCAGAACTAGCCTGAGGGGAAGGGTTCTGCGGTGGCTGGATCGGCGACTGAAACGGTGGGAAAGTCGGGGGTTTGTCGTCTAGTAAAGTCGGCTAGACGACTTGGAGGAGGCCTCAATCAGTAAGCCCTCTTATTATATATGTTATTGTTCATAAAACATGGCTGATATTGTGTGATATATGTTTTAGCAATGTCTATACACTACTCGAATATCCACTATTTTTCGAAACTATAATGCTAAAATTAGTTTTGTGTGCTACGTAATAAATCAATAATTATTTTTAACTAAAGTGGACTAAAAAGTATAAATAATTAAAACTACTTACAAGTAAAAAAATAAATAAATATGAACTAAACCAAATAAAAAATAAACTATAAGTAAAAACTATCATAAATATATATATAATAAATATTTTCAGACAGGTCACACAGCGCCATCCAGTTTCCGTGGTAAGCTACGAGGCTTGTGTTACGGAAACTAGATGGTTGATAAACTACATATTATACTTTTTTTTTTATATATACATATTATACATATAAACACCCAGACCGAGACAAATTAAACAATGAACAACTTACCCCCGGTGGGAATCGAACCCACGACCTCCCGAGTTCACGGCAACGTTTGTTACCACTAGACCACGGAGGCGGTAAAGCGGTCATCTAGTCCCAAGAAGACTGGCAACATTTCCCCTCTGCATAGCTAAACTAATACTTTGGCAGAAATAATTGCTAGCTTTCCTGTCTCCAGATTTTTCCGTTAGCCGTTTGGACAGCTCCTTGGCCAGACGCTTATCTGTTTGCCCTCCTTGGGCTGTACTGAGGTTGGCGTATTTGCGCAGCTTGAGGTTCTCAGCAGAACTTTCTTCTTTTTTTTACTAAAAAATAAAATAATGTAATTAAGACCGGTGACTCGGTTGGAGGAATCCAAAAAGTTCGTGGTTCTAACTGCGGTACAAGACTAAGGAGAAATACTGGTACAAATATATTCGTAGATTTATAAAACCATCGTTACCGTGTTTTTTTTTTAATACTAGCACGGCATGTAACTTTGCGCCTACCTGGTGGTAAGTGGCGCGCGAAATCCGTAAATGTTAGCAACTGGTATCAGACCTCATCACTGACATTAGTCCCTAAATCTATGCCGACTTGATTGGGCATGACGGCAATCCGTGTCTCGGAGAGCTTGTTTAATGTGGACTGAATTTAATGTTTTGATAAAATATTCAGAAATTAGTCTAAAATATTTTTTTGGCAATTTTGAGTAATATAAATATTTAATGCTACCCATGCGAAGCCGGAGCGGGTCTCTAGTCAATATATAAAGATTGGTGTTTGGAAAAACAAAGCTTTTAAAACGCCAATCTGAAATGTGGGTATTAGTCAAACATTTTCTCCATTATTGCTTCTCTTTACACCTCTCAGACTGTAAGATTCGATGCCACCTCTCATATTCTTTTAGTTATAAATACAAAGACATAATTTATACGGACCGGCTTTGGTGCAACTCTATGTCAAATTCTATGGCAGACGAAACTCTGCTTACGTAGCATCATAGTCCCTAGAACACAGAGTTTTAGAGTTGGAGATGGGCCTTCCAGAAATTCCTGGAGAATTAGGCCTACACTCGCCACGCTGGCCAGACGGGTTGGTGATAGGCGGTTGTCAATTATTAATGACGGTTTATTAACTATTCCACAAGTTGGTATTAGGCTTAACGTGCTCTCCGATTTTTATCTCTTTGATTACCGCCTACAACATTGTGATTATACATATTATTATTTGTGTAGCTTCTTCAACTGAACGCGGGATTACGTGTAGACGTTCCACTGCTTCGGTTGCATGAAAATTAGGTATTTGTAATTATAACTTTGAAAGTTAAAAGTTGACGTCATGTACCGGCTGACCTTCAAGATAAAAGTATCCATTTTAACTTTAATCGTTACATTTACTTCATTTATTGCATCTCAGCCCCAGAATGTATAAAAGTCTATGGCTGACGAAACTCTGCTTAGGTAGCGTACACTATACTGCGCGACCCGTTCCCACATTCGGCAGCATGCACAACATCCTGGACGCTAGTGTTGGTAGTGGAGCGAATTTGGTCGGATCACCGGCCTTGCCAGTAACAAGGAGTTTTTCTAGGTCCCTTTCTGGCAATCTGTCCGAAGACATATGGTGGATAGCCTGGTCGATAATTGGAGTACAATCGACACGTTGGTTCGATGCTCCGTCGATCTATAAGATCCGCAGCATTTTCCGCAACACGACATCTCGAAGTCGTCGATGCGCTTTAGGTCAGCGCTCTATATACATACATATGGCGTACACTATACTTAATAATATTTCGAAAAAAAAAACAATAGGTTTGAACGATTCTATAATGTATGTCTATGCATTAATATTTTAATTTTTTAGGTAAAATT
The DNA here is from genome assembly GCA_910589645.1 of Tinea semifulvella. NCBI lineage: Eukaryota > Metazoa > Arthropoda > Insecta > Lepidoptera > Tineidae > Tinea > Tinea semifulvella. The sequence goes on along the minus strand of OU342608.1, from coordinate 8,035,057 downwards.
TCCAATGAAAAACTCTTGCATTAGGAGACTTGGCGCATTAACGTCGCCCTCACGCCGATCGCTCCGTCCGACAGAAGACAGAAGCTGCTGATAATAAAAGTTAAGTGCACACGGCTTTGCTCCCCCTCCCTTAATCTTTACTGTTACGTGAGGTATTACGAATTTAGGAGAGACGGTCATTGACTCATATTTATATGCAAGGACCAGGCTTTAATAAGTTTATGCTGTGCTATACTTGAAATATGTTCAATGATCAAGTTGTGCAAAATTACGTCTACCTCGCAGACTATCCAATTAAACTTTAGCAAAGAAGCCGACAGACGCATTCAGCTATGATGTGCGGCATTCGGGAAACTCCAGCACACATCCTCTCATCGTTCATACCACAATATTTGAAGACGAAGGTCCTTAACCAGTACGTCCTTCCGGTAATGTCGTAAGGAGCAGAGACGTGGACACTGACAGTTGGTTTGGTCCATAAATGTAAAGGTCGCTATGGAAATAGCCATGCTTGGTATTTCTCTAATGAAAGAGAGATAGAGTTCGAAACGTTGATATTCGTCAGAGAACGAACGTTACTAACATAGCTTTTAAAATTAGCAACTGAAGTGGCAGTGGGCCGGGCACATCTACACAGATAGACGGATGACCTGAAGGAGGTCGCTGGAGTGGGTTGGATGAGGGTGGCGAAAGATCGCGTAAAGCGGCAAGCTTTAGGAGATCAAGCAGTGGAGAGATACAGGCTAATGATGATAATGATGATACTCGAAATACAGTAACATTAATTTATCATAATTTAAGATTTTGTAAGACGTCGTGCGTGCCTCTACTAGATGTCGCGCCTAGAACAAACAAAATTAACACTTTTTTCGCCCACTAATACACAGTTATAACACATAGACCATGTTTCCCAATATCGTATTCAAGTCGCTTTATATCCGTTTTCGAAGATCTGCACATTCTTAATTCTCTTTATGGCATTCTTTATAATCTCCAAGCTCCTTTATACCTTTAGACTCGTTTTCAGTTCCTTGGAGACAGTCACAACCTGCCTTTTCGGTCAGCTTTTAACAATCAGCTCAAAATCTTTCCTTACACTTCCAGCAGATATTCAGATTATTTTACTATGTTTGCTGCTCGTGAGTGGAACAAGCTTCCATTTATCATTAGCGATTAATAATTGTGTTTTTTTATACTATTACGGCGTGTAACCTTGCTCCCACCTGATGGCAAGAAGCGCGCCAGTTCCATGAATGTTAGCAACAGGAATCAGACACTTATGACTAACATCAGTTCCTAACACTATGCCGGATTGACTGGGCATGGCGGTAATTCGAGCCTGATCCCGAAACGTGTACACTTAAGTGGGTTTATCGGCACGATCGGTGGGTACTTCCCCGCCCCGGCAGACTGGGAAAATTACCACCATCAGTCCGCCTATTACCTATTTGTTGTTCTCGTAGAAAGTATGTGCCATTTGCAATGATGTTAAATGCCAATTTTTACTTTCAAGGAGAACCAATATTGTAAGCTTACAATGGTGATATTTAATTAAAAAGAATACCGCTTGAAACAAGACTTACGTTATACTTAAGACCAACCAAATATTGTATTGATGGACCGGTCTTAAATTATAGGTCAATAATGACGTCTCAGCAAACTCCCTCGTCATCGATTTGACTTGAAAATTGTTTCATTTTATCACAGCCTGTCTAGTTGGATCAATCTTAAGTTTAAATGTTACCTTATAGACATTATACAATTCGACGAAATACAAAATTTTTGCTCTTAATACGACTCTAGTACCAAACTAGTCCAGAGATGTTGCAGATCTTATTGACCATACAAGATTTTTTAAATGTAGTTTTTTATTTAACAAAATGTACTTCGCAATTAATTGGTTATTAATTAAAACAAAATGATACGCTATATTTTGTATATTTCACCTATATCACAATCGTTATATTTTGGTATGTCAGTTAACAAATTTTAAAATAATAACAATAATGCTATTAGCACCATGCATCGTAGACAAAGGAGCATAGGAACACAATACAGTAGAAGGCATAAGACCACAAAACTATACAACTATTTAAACGAATTTTCCGCCAAAAGCATGTCAATAAATTCTGACAGATTATAAAAAGCATTATTTTGAAAAAAGAGTTTCAATTTTGTTTTAAATTCATTTGGCTGTAGTCTAGTTATTATATTGCCAGTTTGACAGTATTAGATCAAACTATAGACAAATATATATAATATATATAATAACTAAACGAATATTAAATTACATCCCGAACTAAACATTTTCAAAGCACCAAAACACAATAAAATCTTTTCTGTATAACTAACTACCGGTATCTATCGGGATAATCCAGTGCTTTTGTTAGGATTTAAACCTGGTTTAAGCCCATCAATAGAGCTTCTCAGTGATGCCTAATTAATAGAGGTTCAATATAGAACCATGTTTCCACGAAATACCCACCCCCATGTGTCCGTCATGATAGCTGAGCTACAGTCCTACTTTCGCTAAATAATCGTATCGCGTGCATAATAAAAAATAAAAAAAAATAAAAAATGTATTGTAAATAAACTTTTTAAGTTTTGCACTTCTACGAGTTGAAATTATATATATGAATTAGAGTTCATTAAAATCGCGAGTCTGTCCTGGTGTATTCTTAATGTAAGTTACTACGGTTTATAAAATATCAAAATCAGTCATTTTTATTACTTCTTTCTTTAGTTAAACGTGCGATATATTATAATGGCAGGGGCTGATGTCTATCGTCAATGGCTGCTGTCACATACTCCCATTCTTGAACCTTGCTTACTGCTTTCTATCCGATGGACCCGTTATCACATGTCGATTACAGAGTATGATGTATAAAAATATATTCATCCTTCAATTTGGCCTACACTTGCCACGCTGCAGCGTCAGACATCGCCAAATAGGTTTGCCAGGGTCTGATATTTAATTTTTTATAACTATTTAGAAGAAAAGTGTATTTCTCATTGTTACATGTCGGGGTTTGAACCGAACTTATTGTTTTTTTGAGGACAGCGATCTTATCGAGGAGTAGATATCTTATTACCTCTGTTTGTGACCTTTAAAGTTATTTTTAAGTTTTTTATATGTTAGATAATAAATAATTGTCATACGTATGTCAAATCATTCAAAAATATGAAAACTATAAACAAAATTTATCGAGTTCAAGTAAAATGTTTAAGTCACTTGAAGTATGCTTGTCAGGTTTGGGACCCGCGCTATAATGTCTATAGATCCAAAACTTACTCATTTCGTGCTTAGTATATATTCGTAATTAAATGGCGGTGGCTCGGTTGTAAGAACGCGTTCCTTAAATCCTACAAAGGTCGATTCAAACCCACCCGGCATGTACCAATGAGAAATACACTTTTCGTACGTACATTCGTCATAGATTTACAACACCACCGTTCCCGTGCCTCGGAGAGCACGTTAAGCCGTCGGTCCCGGTTCCACTAATACCAACTTGTGGAATTGTTAATAAATTGACATTAAAAATTGACATCATATCCTCTGTCTGGCCAGCGTGGCGAGTGTAGGCCAAATTCTCCAGATATATGTTCTAGAAGGGTTATCTCCAGCAGTGGAGGTCTAGGACGCTGTGTTCCATGGGCTGTAATGATGATATAATTAAAATATAAATATTAATTTTAAATATGTTTTTTTTGTTTAAAATAATATGATTCAACAGTGGGTCCTGTAGCTCGACGTTCACCACCCCACCTCCCTTTATTAGAGAGGATTTGCTGCACCTGACTTTAGTTTAAATAACATAGCTTAGTGACAGCGACAAGGTTCAACAATAGAAACAGAATATCAATTAATGAAACTAACCAGTAACGATAATAACTCCCTAGAACACAATCATAATCCAAGACCTCCGCTGCTAAGATGAGTCGTCCAGTACATTTTCCTCGTTTGGCCTTCTTTCGTCACTCTGGCTTATCATTGTGGTTATTTATTTAAAAACTTTATTGCACCATGTACAAATGCGGACTTAATGCCTCTAGGCATTCTCTGACAGCCAAACCTTTAGGCCATTTAGACAGTATAGATGGTAAGTGCAATATTAAGTAAGTCTATATATATCAATATATACATACCAATATTTACTTACTATTACATAACACGTACATAAATAAATAATATATATGTACTATATGAGTATACACATTATACATATACAAATAAACCACTTAAACGATGAGCGAAGTAATAAAGAAATAATGATGTTGTTGCTGCAAATGAAAAAGGAAAAAAAGAAATTAATAAAATAGAGAAGTTGAAACAGTTAGGTTGATAAGAAGTACATAGGTATACTATATTTTTGATGATAGCTCGATTTGAAGCTTGTCTTATTTTTAATGGTATGTCGTTCCAGAGATTTGCAGCAACAACAGCAAACGAAATATTCAGCCAATAAAATAAAATTAAATTAAAATCCATTTATTGTCACATAACAGTGTGACATAGTTTTACAATTTCGAACAATGCTGTTGTCGTGCACCATTACAAATACTTACACGTGCACGAAGCTGTTTTTTAACCTGTTTTTGTACTCACGTAGTATTTTTTTTTAAATTACAGGGTAGACAATTATAAATTAAAATACAAACAAAATTATACTAAAAAGTTAGGTATACATGCATGGCAGAGTAGATGAATGAGGCTCGCTTCGTCAGAAATATCAACATTGTTGCAGGCCCCTTAATTATATTTTATATTAATTAACAGGTCATTTGCTAAGCTGCTAGTCTTCTGCTAACAGCTTACTCCTTGGACCACTTTGCTGCTTAGTCTTCCACTAACATGATTAGAATCGTTCAAAATTTAATTTATGACGTAATAGTTTTACGTGAATAAATATATTTTGACTTTGTCTTTGACTACTGCAAGCGTCCTACGTATGAGATCGGAAAAAGCGACCCGCAGTTTTGGAACACGACAGCTCGTGGTGACCAAGCTCATCGACATCTTTACCACATGAACAACGACGTGGTACATACACATTTTTTTTGTGGTAAGTGCGTTTAACTAAATTGAAAAATATAAAATAAAAATAAAATAAAATCAGTTTTTATTTGTCACAAAAATAAGAGTTAATAAAAATGTAAAATATAGTCAAAAAATAAAACAAAGATATTATGACAAAAGGGTCGTTGGTTCAGAAAATGGTGTTGGAAGCAGGTTCCAACAACCTCTGTTATTATACCATAGCCGACATTTAAATTTAGTGGAACAGTGATATAAATAAAAGTTATAAAAAAATAATGAAACAAAATTCATTAAAAATAAAATTAAAATAAAACAAATAAAAAAACCAAGAAAAAAAATATAAAAAAAACAGAAACCTAGACGGGAGCTGCCCCAGCCTGCTTCACAAGCAGCCATGCTGCACACATTTTACGGAAAGTACTTACCAATGTGTAAATAAATTATTTTAATTTGAACTCCAGGCCGAGGCCAAATATCTTATGGTGCTGTTAGGTAATTACTTGTAAATAAAATCCAATATATGTTTGGTTTTATTTAAAATTTCCTCACATAAAACTTCTATTGTATTCTACCCAATATCCTAAATAATGATTATATTACCGGCATGCGGGTGCTAAGAGGTTATTGAGCATCGTGAAGGGGTGTACTTTTAGTCGATTTTCTTGAAGATAAGTTTAGGTGAGCGACCATATATCAGGAGATTAGTCGACTCCAGCCCGCCACTCAAGGTGAATATAAAGGATCTCTTGTTATAGTGATGTGATTATTCGAATACAACTATCGATAAAAAATATGATTTTAAAATTAATAATAATTTTAACATTTATTATCTATAGCATGCTATAAATATTGTATGTTTTTTTTTAACCTTTATGCGTTTCTAAAAACAAAGTGTATACAAATCCTAAGGCAATAGCTTTACAAATTTTTCACTGATAGATTTTTACTATTTCTTGAATTAAGGTACAATAAATTAAATGAAAATTAAACTAATGAATATATATAAACTAAATTAAAAATAAAATTGAACTATATATATTTCAGCTGTCTCCTAAGTGTGTGAAGGCCATTATTTTAAATAGCATTCTTGATATGTTTTGAGAACGCTCAAGCCACTGTAAGTTATATTAATTTATATCTTAAAGCAGCTGCACGTACTGACATTTCGGATGTCCATCCTTCTGGACAATGAAAATAAAGAGAGAAAGAAAAATATTTTATTTGTCATATTAATTTTGTGTGGTGACAAATAGGAAATCAGCTCAGCATTGAGCTGCGACGCTTAGAGTCACAGCGCTGATTCTGAGCTAATTCCTTAATATACGAGTATAAATGTGTCTCGACTCTGGTACAGAAATATAATAATAAATATTAATATAATTTATTATATATATTACTGGCCAGCGTGGCGAGTGTAGGCAAAATTCTCCAGATATATGTTTTGGAAGTCCCATCTCCAGCAGTAGAGGTCTAGGACGCTGTGTTCTAGGGGCTGTAATAATGAATATATGTATATGTATAAATAAATAAAATAAAATAAAAAAGTATATTAAACAAATAAATAATAAACAATCACAATTAATACATATTCATGTATCAATGACAATGTACTATAATATATAAGTGAGTACAATAAATTACATAAAAATAATTAACCATAAAATATTGAGTAGGTAGGTATACTGCTACCGAAGCAGTTGAAATGCCAACAATGACATTTTATATTCATTTATAACAGCCACCACCGACTGTACGTCGTGCAGAGATGGAGGCAATTTGTTCCAAATCTTTGTAGCAGCATACCTAAAACTCCCACGGAACGTAGAAATGGTGGATAGTATGATAATTCCTTATTGGTCTGGTAGTTTTTTAAAATTATCTTATCTTAAAATTTTGATCACAGCACATCACTAGAGTGTCTTGAAGCTATAAGCTGATACGCCGGCGAAGAATACTGTCATATATCAAAGCCTACATATAGCACGTGACATATTTTGCCACCACACTATGAACAAGACAAATTGGATCAGGCAATCAAGTCATGTGACATGCGTCATACAGTGTTTCAAAGAATGATAGTTTTATACAAAAAATGAATGTGCCTACAAATAAAATAAGTAATTTAGCAAAAACATTGCTAAGGTCGAATTAAATCCAAGTCTTCTAACCGCCAAAACAACAATATGTTCTAGAAACAGTCATGCAATGTTAATTAAACTCTTTAATAACTTACCAGAAAATATCAAGATATTACCGATTAACCGTTTCAAAAAGGATCTGTACTATTATTTAATAAAAAAATGTTTTTATACAATTAAAGAATATCTAATAATGCTAAAGTGTATATAGTCCGAGCGTAGCTTCAATGTACCTACTATTTTGCAGTCTGACTTTTCTCATATTGTAATTGCCCAATATTTGCATGCCATTGAGGTGAAACATGTGAAGCGAATTTTATAGCTATAAGATCTTGCAATGTAACCATGTTTTCTAGCAAATAAATTATTTTGATTTTGATTTTTTATTTTGATTTTGCCAACCTATGGACCCCCCGATCCAGTCACCGATCCAGCTGCCGATGTCTTCGTCCTCCATTTCCCCCTCGATGACTCGAGGTTTTGCTCCTCCTCCCTCAACCCCTTAGGTTGGGTCAGCTGCCATCAAGTAGAATTTGCTTTGCATGCACGTTAGGAGTGCCTTGACTCCGTAGCCACGAGACTTAGCTGTAAAGGCACACAGGCCTAACAGTGAAAGATAGACGATTTATAGGGTTTTAGTCTGTAGATTTAAACTCGGAGGTACCGGGTTCGATTCCGGGTCGGGACACAAAATTATTTATTACTGTAAATAAATACATTTAATTTATTTGTGATATTTCTCGAGTTTGGTACGCTGGAGACATCGACGAGCTTGTCACTTGTCATGATTGGCCTATAGTAAAGTTGGTTAAATGTGAATCCGCTTATTTATAATCGTGGTTTCTGACCACCCCGAAAGGAAAACGGTCGTGATGATACTTTACTCTACTTTAGTCTGTAGGCGCCTTGAAGCCTCCTTATGAGGCCCCACGGTTATTCGGGCATGCGACTTCCCGCGTTGGCCCTTCAGGCTGGGGTCGTATCGTCAGGCGATTAAAAAATCTTAAAAAAAAGGGTACAATTGTAACCGTACAATTTTCAAGGAAAAATCAACCTTATTGTTTGCACTTTTTTGAAATGAAATAATTTATTTGTCAGAAACATGGTACGTACAGGGATGTAAATTATTATATGTAATTATATCACATGATTCGCTATTTCTAGCATACAAATATTTATTTAGTCACATGACTTTGTCGAGCTTAGTGTCTAGGTATTCTTTTGTCGAATAAAAACATTTATTAACCAGCATTTGTTTGACTCTTAATTTGAACAGTTTTAGTGGCAGCTCCCGTATAGTAACTGGAAGCTTATTAAATATCTTTGTCGCCATTGCATAACAATTTCGGCTATATTGAGTACTTTTATGAGCTGGAATAATTATTCTACTAGGATAACGCGTTTTAAAATTGCAATTATCCCCAAGAGTTTTAAAAAGTTCCGGGTGGCTTTTTACAAATAAACAGCATTCAAGTATATAGATAGAAGGAACAGTCAGTAATTTTAGTTTTATAAATAAAGGACGACAGGAAGCCATAGGAGGTGTGTTACAAATAGCACGAATACATTGTTTTTGTCCAATAAAGATTCTATTTATTTCCACTGCATTACCCCACAATAATATGCCGTACCTTATATTTGACGCAACATATCCATGGTATGCCTGAAGGGCGGTTTTTTCGTTAGCTACTTTAGTTAATCGCCACAAAGCGTAGACAAATCTATTTATTTTAGTTGTTATACTACATATATGTTGTGTCCAAGAGCAACATTGGTCAATCGTTATGCCTAAAAATTTTATTTCATTGGATTGATTTATTTGGTCGCCATTTATTTTTATAGTAACATGTTTCTTGTTAACGTTGTGTCTATTTATAAATTGAATGTATGTCGTTTTATTAATATTAATTTTTAGATTATTAGCATTTAGCCAATTTATAATGTCCGCAATAGTTTTATTTATTATGTTATTATAGTTATTTATTTTATCGTCAGTTATTATCACGGATAGATCGTCAGCAAAAAGTATACAGTCACAAGAAGTAGTATCAGGTAGATCATTAATGTATAGTAGAAATAGCAAGGGCCCCAGCATACTGCCCTGGGGGACACCAGCTTGATTTACGTGTTTTGGACCTAAAGATAGACTCCTGGTTAGCATTGTCCAGCCTTGTAACTTCAACGTATTGGTTTCTAGAAGAGAGATAGCTCTGTAGCCATTCTTGTACTACGCCACGTAATCCATAGGCTTCGCATTTTTTTAATAGCAGGTCATGACAAACAAAATCAAAAGCCTTGCTCATGTCAAAAAATACTGAAATAGTAGCTATTCGTTTATCGACGTTTCTTAATATATTGCTAATAAGGTTAAATGCTGCAAGAGATGTGGATTTACCTTTTTGAAATCCATTTTGTTCATCTTTGATTATTTTAAATTTATTAAGATAGCCTATCAACCTGGTATGCATTAGTTTTTCAAACACCTTTGATAATACAGGTATTAGGGCAATCGGCCTGTAGTTGTCAAACTCTGTCTCATCTCCTTTTTTGAAAAGAGGCTTTATTATTGTTACTTTTAATTTGTCCGGGAATTTTCCTTGAATAAATGACAAATTTATTAGGTAACATAGAATAGGACCAATAATGGTTGAGGAATACTTTAATAGCCGGGTCGGAATATAATCGTAACCTACGGAATTTGTATTATTAAGTGACATTATTGTATTCACGACTTCTGTTATAGTTACCGGAGATAAATACATACTATTTTTTTGATTTTTTATATTTTTGGAATATTTATAATTAGTAATTTTGATTGATTTATTATTGTATGTTAAATTAATAAAATAGTCATTAAATTTATTTGATATGTCAGTAGGATTAGTTAGTATGTCATTATTAGATCTCATTTTAGTTATATATTTTTTTGTGTTACATGTCTTATGTTTTATAATATTCCATGTCGCCCTACATTTGTTACGGGCATTATTAATATATTGCTCATTTTTTATTTTTTGCGCTTTATTTAAACATAGTCTAAGCAATTTTGAATATTTTATATATTTTAGTTTGTTATGATTATTGCGATTTTTGATTTTTGATTTTGATTTTGATCTAAGATTTTGTAAAACGAGTTTGATTGACTTCAAACGTTTTTAAATTGTAATTAAAATTGACATCAGACCCCTTATCAAGCCGTCTGGTCAGCGTAGCGAGTGTGGAAGAGAAGAATTTCTGGAAGGCCCATCTCCGACAGTGGAGGTCTAATCTTTATCCGTAAAAATGTTATCAAGTATTATAAGGAAACGTAATAAAAATATCAAAAGGGCGGGAAAACAAGACTGTTATCTCGACCAAAGAGTAAGTTTGAAAAAGCATTTATTGTCGTAAAGAAGTCTCGAATCCTTCTAGAAAGATCGAGATCGCTCTAACGAGTTTTAAAGTCGTAGATATTCTCACATTCTTTGTCACTTTTGGTTTGTTTGTCACTTGTGCGATGTGTTTTCCATACACAATGGTCTTATATTCGACGTTATAAACTGAGCTCCGACTTGTGTTATAAAATAAATATTTTTAGGTAGAATATAAAAAATATTATTTAGCAACCTGTACCAAGTCCTACTCAGTATTAAGGGGGTTTAATACTGTTACATTATCTCGTTCGCACAATCCAATGTTTACTAATTAATCCAATGGGGTGTATCACTAACTTTTTATCACGATAGATGGCGCATCATAAATGGTACCTAATAGAACTGTCAGTTGCATAGAAAACTTGTATTTTTATTAGAAAATTTATTATTTTCTGAATATATGGCAGAAGTGAGCAGCTTTTAAGTGTAACAAATCAAAATTTGCAAGTGAAATCAATAATGTTGCGCTCTCAAAATTGCCGTTCTATAAATTAAACCTATTTTCATTTTAGATACGGGGTTCGCTTTTCTAATTCGTCTTTTAAGGTAGGTAACGTTAAGTTAAAATTAATTTTTCTGCTATAAAAATAAAAAACTACAAAAACATTTAAAAAATGATTCGCCATAGGTGTAAACAAGGTACCAGTGCCGCTAGCGACATCTACAAAAAGCTTTGCCTGATACACCCAATTACGGACATTTTGAAAAAAAAAATAGTATATACAAATGTAAGGACGGTGAGACATGTGCTTAACAACTTATTCTTTAATTTAAAATATATTATTCTTATTTATTGTATAGTATCTTTATTCTATTCTATCATGTAACGTACTTAAAATACCTCCCCACTCTTCCAGCAGATATTCAGATTGCTTTACAGTATCTGCAGCTCGCCAGTGGAACAGACTTCCTTTAATTATCAGACAGGCACCATCTCTTAAAATATTTAAAGATAAGCTATACACATACTTAATTCACAAGCAGAATAAGTCGCCATAACTCACTTATTATAAATTCAAATTCAAATAAATGTGGTACATACGGTAATATGGTTAGTAAGTTGGCTCTGCACATTTAGCATGCAAAATTTGTTTTTATTATTAAAATATATTCTTATCTAGTAAGTCTAGTCATCATTATATAATTAAATTTAGTATTAGTTTTATATAATAGTGGATTTTCATATATGTGTATATGTATGTATTTTATATTTAGTTATATATTTATATCAAGCCGTCTAGCCAGCGTGGCGAGTGTAGGCCAAATTATTCAGATATATGTTCTGGAAGGCCCATCTCCAGCAGTGGAGTTCTAGGACGCTGTGTTTTAGGGGCTGTAATGATGATGATGAATGATATATTTTTATTTATTATAAAGAAACACAAAAATTACAATCTTCATGGTGGAATCCAGTAATCAATAGGTTTCGACGCCAGGAAAAATCGCCCGGTGTCGCCAAGGATATTGTAAGTGTCGTGTGTCGTGATTTCTAAAAACTTTTAAAGTGATAAGCGGGTAGGTTTACATCTGCCGCCCAGTATGTACGAGACTACACCGCATAGCTTCAGTTGACCCGTGACCACGGCCAATGCAACTTGGCTGAAACGTCGGGAGAAATATGTCTCTAAGGTAAATCGCGTAAAGACCCGTTAAAATTATAAAAATCTATTATGAGTGTGCGCGAAAGTTTAAAAAGTTTAATATTTTTATTTGTTTATGGACATTTAAGTAGTAACTAGTAGGTTGTTGTGGATTTCATTAGGATATCTCAAGACCCAATCTGTGAAGTCGCTCATCTACGAAGCTTGTTAAAAATAAACCAAATTTAAAATTAATTCGTAAATCCTTTTGCAAAGTTTTCTTGAAACATTTTAGTAGTACTCGTCGTACAAAGCGATAAGAGACTTTGTTCCAAGATGTCTCCAACTATTAAAAAGATGTAAAACAAACTTGGCAAATTGCCTTTTCTTAAAATTCTGTCCCAGCTCTTTACTATGATCGAATTTTAAGAGTTCTTTCCCATTTAATTCAAGTCTAGACTTTGAAAAAACTTACGTAGGTACTTTAGGACATAAAACCTTTTTTTTTTTCAATACAATTGTTAATTCAAATTGTCTGATATTTTTGCAAATTTTCATTATGTAACAAAGACATCTAAAAGTAAAGTATCATCATGACCCCTTTCGGGGTAGTCACAAACCACGCTTTTTTTTAATGAAGCGGATTCATATTTAGCCTAACTATAGGTCCATCATGACAAGTGGCAATCTCGTCGATGTCTCTAGCGTACCAAACTCGAGAAATATCATAAATAAATCATTTTTTTTTTTGTGTCCCGACCAGGAATCGAACCCGGTACCTCCAAGTATAAATCCACGGACTTAAACGCTAGATCACGGAGGTAGTCTAATATCTCAAATCTGACTGTTCAAAGCGATTTTAACTGATAGATTTTATTTTATTTTATTATCTTAAGGGATCTGTCTGTTTCCTGAATAAAGAAAATAAATAAATAAGATAAAGTAAAGTATTATCACGACCGTTTCCCTTCCGGGGTGGTCAAAAACCACGCTTATAAATAAGCCGATTCACATTTAGCCAATTTTACCATAGGCCAATCATGACAAGTGGCAAGCTCGTCGATGTTTCCAGAGTACCAAACTCGAGAAATATCACAAATAAATTAAATATTAATTAAATGTACTTATTTACATCAATGAATATTTTTGTGTCCCGACCAGGAATCGAACCCGGTACCACCGAGTCTAAATCCACGGACTTAACCGCTAGACCACGGAGGCAGAGTAGCCTCGAGCTTTTACCAGGGCAGAGTCCCAGCGCGTCTCTCAGATTGGCCGCGACTTAACCGCGCGACCTGCTGGAAGGCGCAGTCTCTGGCTTTTTTTTGCCACCTCTGCGATATCCGGATGGATCATTGGCTTAAGAGAAAACTTGGGGAAAACTATTTGCGGTGAACTCCCAACTCGACGACGGGAATGCGCCCCATACTGCCATATTGTGGCACTTTAAGGCGCGAAATATGCATTAGGCACCAGCGTGATGTGCGGGCAGAGCTCCGATCGCTCGATGTTCCAAAAGATAATAGTCCTGATGTTATCCCAGCTATCGTACTTATATTTACAATCTCCGCTGCTCGTGAGTGGAACAAACTTCATCTGGTCATCAGACGGGCGCCGTCAATAAATATATTTAAAAATCTCCTCATTGCCCATTTCTTAAATAAACAAAATAGGTAGTCGGATGACTACCTGATATCTATTTCTGTCTCTTTTTATTTGTTGTGAAAATTATACGTATTTTTTCCTTCATTTTATTATGTATTTCTTACATAAATTTAGTTAAATGTATATATTTTTATTGGTATCTGTGTATTAGTATGTAAATTATTGTTATGTATGTTTAAGTATTTGTTTTTATTTCTAATGCACCCGCAATCGTCTACCACACTCCCAAAGGTTAGCTAGTATAAAATGCCGAGAGGCATTAAGTTCGCCCTTGTCCTCAACTGTTATGTTTTTAAGTGCAATAAAGAATTTATATATATACGAATATATATATCGCGTTTCTATCAATAGAATAACATATTAGCCTAGAGTAATACCATACAAAATGACGTGCTATACCTAAACATGTGATCGTTAGTTACCTACTGATATTTATACCAAAAATGTGAGGGTTAAGGATTTTGTGATATCACAATAATAGAATCTACACTGCATAGGAACTTCACTATTCCGACGAATGTTAGATGCTCGATTCTTGTCACATGTCCAATTTGAATCCAATCAGAAGTTGTCATCAGCCTGTGCCTCTCCACTGCTGCATATGGGTCTCACCCAAGGTTAACTCTGCATGCGGTCCTTATAAACCCTCATCCATCCTCCACCAACGGGGGGTCGTCCCACTCTGCATCGTGTTGTACGTGATCTTCACTCTAGAACCAGTTTGATCCATAGGTCTGCGGCAGATGTGTCCGGCCCATTGCCACTTCAGTTTGCTAATTTTGAAAGCTATGTCAGTAAATTTGGTTCTTCGACGAATATCAACGTTTCGAATTCTATTCATCAGAGAAATATCAAGTATAGCTTTCTCCATAGCTCGCTGAACGACCTTTTTGTGAACCAGATCCACAGTGTCCACGTCTCTGCTCTGTAGGGGAGGACGCACTTCTTGAAGATAATAATTTTACTTCCTAGAAAGTGGATAGACAACATTTCTTAAAAAATATATGAAAATATTTGATTGAGCGAGCCCATTTAAACCAGCTATTGATTTATAGAAAAAAAAACATTTAATGTTAAGTGGTCTCCGCGCACCAGTACGCCAAATATGCGAGACGTACAACAGTCGGTTATTGGACGTTGATACATACATATATTTAGCAATTCTGGCGCCGCATTTAAAGCCAAAATAAAGAAGCTGTTAATGTCGGTTTAGCTCGCTGTGTTTGCTTCAGAGATCATTGTTAGTTCTGTAAATTCAAACACTGCAATTGTATTATATTATAACCTGGACAAGGTATAAATAGTACTAATGTATTTATAAATATAAATAGTACACTATTGTCCACAGTGGGAAATATTTTGGTGGCGGGTATAATTCTAATGATTCCTATTGTATCGTTTCTTAATTGTTCTTATATTGCCTGTCTCTGTTTTTTCTCTGTGAATAAATAAAAAAATAAGTTGTGAGTTGAATGTTTTCAAGAATAAGACAGCACAAGTCCCAGTAATATATCCTGGCTGATAACGGAGCGATGACTAAGTGGATCGCATTATGCTAAACTGAAACCATTTCTTTTGAAACTATTCAGAGACAAGCAAGGTTTATCTTGTTTCATATTTCACTGAAATCTGTTTCATAGTCATTTTGAAACTTACATGAAATAATTTAAATATAAAATATTTATTTGAAAAAAATATAAAATAAAATTAATATTAATACTAAGAATAGGATTATAAGTCTCGTTCGCGTGGAATGGTGGCAAGAACGCTGGCTGCATTTTTCCGCTGAATTGCAATACTGATTATTTGGACAAAGAATGAGCCAGCTCTCTCGCTCATATAATCAGCATAGCGATTCAGCGAGGAAATGCAGTCAGGGTCCTTGCCACCATATCGCACAGATACGATTTATGTTTAAATTAGGCTATGTAAGTACCTAATGTATTATTATTTTAAAAGTGAGAACTTGATTGCGCGCGCTTGGTTGGGGACCTTTTTCGTTGAACGTACGTTCGTACGTCAGAACAGCGCTCAAGGGGAAACAGCGCGGCGTGGAAGGGGAAGAGGGCCGAATAGCTGCGCGTGTATAGCCGCTGCCTCTCCCGCTCTCTCCCGCTCCTTCTTTCTCTTTCTTTCGTCCTTTCGAAACAGCGCGGCGGGGAAGGGGAAGAGGGGCGGATAGGCGCGCGCCACACGTATAGCCGATGCCTCTCTCGCTCTATCCCGCTCTTTCTTTCTCTTTCTTTCTTTACGCGTCTGCAACTATGCGTGCACACGCAGCCACGCGCATTCATTTAATGTCCATATTCCTACCAACTACGGAATCAATAACCTGCAAGTTTAGTTCTCACTTTTGCGGTACGTGCATTATTTTTATTATTTTATATTATATAAAAAATTTGGTCACTTAAAAACAAAATAAGTAGTTTTTGTTCGTATAAACACTGCTTCCATAATATAGTTTTAGTTGCTTAATTAATAGACAGTGTTAGCTTAGCTAAGTAAATTGTCCACTGCAGCGTTTTGGTACTAAGCTTAGTTTGGATTACATGCGACGTTTAAAGCTCTTAATACTTCTAGAAAATAGAATATTTAAACCTGACTTGAAATAGAAAACAAAATGCTACAAATAAAATCATGGGTCATTCAAAAAGATGATGGCAACGAAGTTGTCTTCATCACAGCACACAGATCAGAACACAGAGTTCTAGACCTCCACTGTTTGCTATCAGCTGTTGGGTTATCTGTACTGCTCGAGAGACACCAATATGTACTATAAAATGATATTGTATTATATCAATATTAAAAAAAATCGTATAAAAGTGCAGAATATTTCTTTTTTTGTCCTATGCCTACTTGCAAAATATACAAATTGAATTGAATTGGGTCTTCCAGAATTTTCTGAAGAATTTGGCCTACACTGGCTAGCCAGACGGGTTGGTGAGGGTCTGATGGAAATTTGAATAATAATTTATTAACGATTCCACAAGTTGATATTAGTAGAACCGAGACCGACGGCTTAACGGCACGGGAATGATGGTATTGTAAATCTATACATGTGTCTGTAAGAAAAGTATGTCTTATTGGTACATGCCGGGGATCGACCCGCTTACTATTTTATTTTGAAAATCGTTACTGAGTTGGTCTGAAAACCTGAAACTGCGTAAATATGCCAACCTAGGTACAGGTTACGAATTTGCGCCATTTCGGTGTAAACAATAAGCTCTTAGGCAAGAGTCTGGCCTAGAAGTTGTCCAAACGACTGAAGACAGGAAGGCTGGCAAATATTTCTGCCAGCGTATTAGCTTCGATATACAAAGGAAACTTGTTGCCAGTCTCCTTAGGACTATCCCTGATGAGTCGTCTCTAGAGATTTTATTTGTAGTTTATTTTTCATTATATTTAATTATTTTTTTACTAATTAAGAAGTTTTAAATTATATTTATAAATTAATATTTATAAAAAAATAGTTTGAAAAGACAAGTGAAGTAATCTTCTTCTCAGTCACTACACTCTTAGCGGAGTGGTCGTTAACACACGCTTAACAAGCCGTTGCCACTCCTCTCGAACTGCAGCGTTCCTGGAGCACTCATGTAGAGGGTGATTTATTGCTGCTTTAACCTGGTCAGTCCACCTCATCGGAGACCTACCACACATCCATTTGACAATAACTTTTCTCTGTACCACAAGGCGCTCAATGGATGTATCCCCACGACTCGACACTTTATTTATTTATATAGTACACACAGCAGTACATATATTATCACACACATAACATAGTATAATTATATCTAATATATGTACCAATTAGGTGTCACAATATCCAACAATATAAAAAGAAAAAGAAATTAGAAACATATTACTGTTAAAACAAAAAAATAAATTTAACTAAACCTAACAAATTTACAAAATAAAAATAACACTTCTAAAATAAAATTATACATTTTTTCTCTTTTTTAATAGAACTAATAAGGAAACATAGAAATTGCACAAATTCGGTACCTTAAAAAAACGAAAACTAAACACTTTTTAAATAAATTATAAGCACTCATACTCATATATTGATGGTTTGAAATGTTCGAGAACATTTTTTCTGAATACATTGTAACAGTCATGTGTAACGTAACCTGTAAATCCTGTAGACCAAACACCGACTGGGCTCACTATTTTTCTCGTAGAAGTTGCAGTAGACACGAACTGCCGTCGACCGTTTTCAAATAGCGCCTTATTATTTTCTGGCAATCACTTGTAAGAAGGTGAAAATCAGGATGGCAAATAAAAATCTCTTGCACTTTGTACTTGGTTTTAATTCAGGAACGTATGCGTGTGTTTGCTTTCGAAGTTACAAGTGTTCTGCCGTGCCCCGCAGAAATAATAATTAATGGGGCCTCATTTAAGATAAACAATATTTGATAAGTACGTGGAATTACAAACAATAGGGTTCTTATGTGTCGGCCAGTCAAAGCGTAACCCATTTAAGTTATTGTAAACAAAGACGAGGCACACTTAGCAATGCGATCCATAGGTACTCGTACTAATTTTGAATAGCTATCATTCGGCTAATTCTGACACAAACGCGACCTCGCGTTTAGGCAATCTTACATGTGATATACATTTCACTTCTCTTTTATCATAATCAAACTCTACTCAATGATCGCTTTCATTATCTCTCTTTATATCTCTTGAAACATCATTGTAACAATTCACTTACGGCTTTATCCATTAATTGTATCAAGATTTTCACTCTTAAAACTATATCGCCTATATTCAGACGACTCACTCTTAAAACTATATCGCCTATATTCAGACGACTCACTCTTAAAACTATATCGCCTATATTCAGACGACTCACTCTTAAAACAATATCGCCTATATTCAGACGACTCACTCTTAAAACTATATCGCCTATATTCAGACGACTCACTCTTAAAACTATATCGCCTATATTCAGACGACTCACTCTTAAAACTATATCGCCTATATTCAGACGACTCACTCTTAAAACTATATCGCCTATATTCAGACGACTCACTCTTAAAACTATATCGCCTATATTCAGACGACTCACTCTTAAAACTATATCGCCTACATTCAGACGACTCACTCTTAAAACTATATCGCCTATATTCAGGCGACTCACAAATTTTCAGATAAATTGGATTATTATCACTCGTTAGACACATAAATCATCCCTGTTTTGAATCTTCTTTCGCATTAACATTATCATAAACAATTTAAATCATAATATTGAGTTAACTAATAATATATTATTTATCTTCTGATTACGTACTATTTTATTTTATTATTTATGAGTTTCTATATTGTGTGTATATTTGTTATTATAATATACTGAAATCTAATACGCATTAGTTTATTACCTTTATTCTGTATCACTAGATAATACATCATTATTAAAAACTAGCCATGGGTGCAACTTATCAACAGCAAATACGCCTCTGTAAGACTTTGAGCCATGTTTCCTCGTAATAGCAGTATCTTCTACCTCATAACGGTCATTTCCCAATACTTTCGAAATTTTAAATGGACCTAGACATTTGGGTAGTAATTTTCTACTGTGACCGGATTCCGTACGAATTTCTTTCTCTACCCTAACTAGGTCACCAATTTTGTAAATATGGGGTTCTTTTCGTTTTAAGTCAAAGCGTTGTTTTTGTTTATTTTGGCTATCGTTAATGCGTTGTTCTACATCAGAACGAATTCCGACAGCGTCTAATGGGTGGTTTATTTCAGCTACGATGGTATTCATTACACCATCTGAACTACCTGTGGGTTTAATACCGAATAATACTTCTGCTGGCGTATGATCAGTAGTTGAGTTTCGCGTATTATTAAGTGCCCACTGGACTTGTGGAATAGACAGATCCCACTCGTTTTCAGGCTTATTAAAGTTAGCGGAAATTAAAGCATCAACTAACGTACGGTTGTATCTTTCAATTTGACCGTTCGACCTAGGCGAAGCTACTGCGTTAAGCACATGCTTAACTCCTTTTTCGAATAGAAAGTCAGCAAACTGTTTACTAGTGAAGCTGGTACCTCTATCAGATATAATACGGTGAGGTACTCCGAATATTGAAAAATATTCATTAAAGACTTTAATGGTTGTACTACTTTTAAGGTTTTTAACTGCTTTAATGTATATAAACTTAGTAAAGGCGTCTATTATGGCAAGTATATGACAGTTTTTCTTTTTACTAATTGGAAATGGGCCACAATGATCAGTGTGCAAGGTGTCAAAAGGTTTAGCGACTTTTGGAATGGGGTGTAACATGCCTTCTTTAGGTCCAGATGGTAACTTACTATGTGCACAATTTAAACAAGATTGACAATATTTCTTTATAAATCTTCTCATTTTCTTAAACCAATAAACTTGACATATTTTATTATAAGTTTTATCAAATGCAAAATGACCAGCTTCATCATGATTCATACGAACTATTTGCCATCTGACTGATTTTGGTACGACCCATCTAAGGTCTGTTTCTCCGTTTTTATTATTAATTAACCTATATAAACGACCATTTTTAACAGTATAATTTTTATGTATCTCTACGATGTCCTTAGTTTCAGGATCATTAATTATGTTTTTAATACGTTGAATTTCAGAGTCCTGTTCCTGCACTGTCTGCAACCACGATAAGTCATCAATTTCTAATATATCAATAGTCTCTTTTGGTGTAAACGTAGCACAGTCAGCATCAGGGTTGCGAGACAAGGCATCAACATGACTCATCTTTGTACCGCTGCGATGTTCAACTATAAAGTCATATTCTTGCATCATCAAATACCACCAGTAAATCATCCATGTATGCCAAAGCAAGTTTTCTGCCAAAACCTCGTAACATTAAATTAATTGTTCTTTGAAATACGCTTGGTGCATTAGCCAGCCCGAATGGCATTCTAGTAAACTCATATAAGCCATCTGGTGTGATAAATGCCGTAATATGCCTACTTGCCTCGTTCATTGGTACCTGGTAGTAACCGGATGTTAAATCTAAACTGGTGAAGAAGTTGTTACCACCTAAAAGATCCAATTGATCCTCTATGCGCGGTAAGGGATATTTGTCTTTTACAGTTTTTCTATTTAACGCTCTATAGTCCACGCATAATCTTCTGTCTCCATTTTTCTTCTTAACCAATATTACCGGGCTCGAATAATTAGACGTACTTTCCTTAATAATGTCATTGGATAGTAGATCATCGATTATGGTGTTAAGATGTTCTCGTTCAGAACATGACATTCTATATGGGTTATGAACTATTGGTAAGTTGTCCGTTAACGTGATCTGCATTTCAGATAAATCAGTTTTACCCAATTCATGTAAATTCATAGCAAAACAGTCCCTATATTCATTTAATAAATTAAGAAAAGTTTGTTTTTCCTCTACCGTCAAGTCTGTGCCAAATTTTATTGAGTCCAATGGTAATGGTTCGTAACTATCAGAGTCTGATATTAAATTAATACGTTTAGGCTGAACCTCACTATAACAATAACCTCTAGCTACTAAATCTCCTTTTTTAAAATTAATATTATTGGGAGACGTGTTAGCTATCATTACATAACCGTTTGCTGAATCAAACCTATAAACACCTGAAAGAAGCATGTATTCTTTACTTGTTGTATTTCTGTAACTGTGATTAATATACAATTCACCAACAAAATTTGATTCCGAAACTACATCAAGCGGTGCTGTAATATTTGCTAGAATAATTGTGTCATTTGCTGCAAATAATTTAATTTTTACTGTTTCGTTATCTATATCAGGAGTTTGAATAAATATTAACTCATCTTTTGTTTTATGTATAATAACATTAGGTTTTTCGGTATATGTATGACCTACCAATACTGCAGTTTTCAAAAATAAATCTGGCACAACTAATACTTCTATATCTGCCTTTATATTTGCTATTTCCACTGTTACTAGTATTTTGCCTAATGGTTTTACTACAGAATTTCCAAATCCACGCAATACTGGTAAATCAATAGTTTTCAATTGCATTAAGAGCTTTTGAGCATCAGATTCTCGAAGGTGTGTGCACTTACTACCTAAATCTATATAGCCATTAAACTCAATTCCATTA
The DNA here is from genome assembly GCA_910589645.1 of Tinea semifulvella. Lineage (NCBI taxonomy): Eukaryota > Metazoa > Arthropoda > Insecta > Lepidoptera > Tineidae > Tinea > Tinea semifulvella. The sequence continues at coordinate 8,013,123 of OU342608.1, read as the reverse complement.
ATTTTTACGGTTTTATAATATTTATCATTGTCATCATATTCATTACTAATATTTAAAATGGTTTTACTACTCTGACCAGATTCAATTGCTTTATTAATATTATTATGGGAAACATTATTTGGTTTACTGCGACAGTCTTTATTTTCATGACCTAATTTGAAACAAAATGTGCACCTTTTTGTGGGTTTGGTGCACTTAATACTTATGTGTCCAGGCTCATTGCAATTAAAACAACGAACCGTACTATATTCACCTTTTCTAGAATCCGAATTATAAAATTTGTTATGTTGTTTGCCTTGTGATTGTGAAACAATATTACCGCGTATGAACTGAGGTGCACTGCTGTCATTTTGAGAAACAGTACGCAAATAATTTAATAATTGTTCTGGTTCCTTGAACATGCAAGCACTAGCACCCATTCGAATGAATTTATCATCTATACCATGGATTAAACATCCAACAGCTTTAATACCCGTAATCTCACATTTATTTATTAAGGCCATTTTATCATAATAATAATATTCTAAAGGTTGCCCGAATTTACAACGCACCTTTAACATGGTACTTAGCAAGTCACCGTAATTGACATTAAATGGAAAAGCTAATTTTAATTTTTCAGTCCATTCTATCCAAGTGAAAAGAAGTGATGGTAGCCCTTGATACCATTTTTTAGCAAGCCCCATTAATTTAGGTAACGCATAATGACAAATTTGGCGATCATTCCAACAATAAATTATTGCACATTCATTTACTTTCACTATCCAGCTATCTATGGTTTGACTATTATCGCTGGGATCAAATTCGGGAACAACACTAAAATTAACTGGAAAGTTGTTGTGTGACCAAAAGTTTGGGTTATTAGTAGGTGTAGTCGCACTAATGTCGCTATTAATGCCTTGTGTTGTATGATTAGTGCCTGGTGTTGTATGATTAATGCCTGATGTTGTATGATTAATGCCTGGTGTTGTATGATTAATGCCTGGTTCATTAGACCTTCTCTCAACTAAAGGGGGCGCTGCTGTTCGTACACGTTCGTTTCGCTTGTGTTTCCTTCGTTTTTTATTAACGCGTTTATGACTTTTATGTTTTGAACCACTATATTTTTCTGAATCACTGCTTGAGGTTATATCACTACTACTAGTACTATATTTACGTCTATGACGCTTTGATTTACCCATCGTAACAAAATATTATGATATATGTTTTTCTTTATATAATTAGAATTCAATTTACATCAAAATTTGTGTTTTATTATAACCTTAACCTACTTAAATTAGCATGCACTACTCTAAACTATTTTAATTATTACTAAAATGTACTACTTTAACTATACTGATTAATATTCACTATTCTCACTTTTATCTACTATTACTAAAATAATTACTATGCAATTAAACTTTATCAACACTTATAACCTTCACTTGTTTCACTTTAATCAACGAAAACAGATATATTGTTATGTCTGACCTTTATATTCCTTCAAAAACAGTCCACTGGGCGTTGAGTATAAATCCACTTCCGAAATGTAACGTAACCTGTAAATCCTGTAGACCAAACACCGACTGGGCTCACTATTTTTCTCGTAGAAGTTGCAGTAGACACGAACTGCCGTCGACCGTTTTCAAATAGCGCCTTATTATTTTCTGGCAATCACTTGTAAGAAGGTGAAAATCAGGATGGCAAATAAAAATCTCTTGCACTTTGTACTTGGTTTTAATTCAGGAACGTATGCGTGTGTTTGCTTTCGAAGTTACAAGTGTTCTGCCGTGCCCCGCAGAAATAATAATTAATGGGGCCTCATTTAAGATAAACAATATTTGATAAGTACGTGGAATTACAAACAATAGGGTTCTTATGTGTCGGCCAGTCAAAGCGTAACCCATTTAAGTTATTGTAAACAAAGACGAGGCACACTTAGCAATGCGATACTCGTACTAATTTTGAATAGCTATCACATGAAATATGTCTATATAATTATTGGCACTGCAGAGACTACTGTAGGTGTTGCACATTCGGGATGTTGACGAATGTGAACCTACATTAGTTCTTGAGGGAAGAGAGAGAGAGGGGTTCTACACTTTGACCGAAGAAAGTGAATTATATTGAGTTTTAAAGTTATAACAGAAATAAACACGTTTTATTTGACAACTTTTTTTTTTAAATTAGTTTCATGAAATACTAAAAAAAACAATAAATTTTATTACAAATGGTTCTGCATATTTCCGAGTGAGTTCAACAAAATTATAATCTTGTTTACACAGCTCTCTTAAGAAACTGTTTTACGACGTTTACTCAATTATGGAGGCCAACAAATTGGGGACATTATTTCCGCACATTTTGGGAATTCTGGCCAAATTCCTTTTGTTAATCATGTCTCTTTATGGGCTTAATAAACTTGGTGGAAAGAAATAACGTTATTGCTTTGCGTAGGCAGATAATGTTTATTTATTTAGAGAAAAGCAGAAGTATATACACAAACAACTTATGTTTCATAATATAAATTATGTTAAGAATTCATTCGAAAAAATATTTACAAAATATAAAATAAAATAAATATTAGTACTAAGGATAGGGATAAGTCGCGTCCGCGTGGAATGGTGGCAAGAACGCTGGCTGCATTTCCCCGCTGAATTGCAATACTGATTCTTTGGGCGAAGAAAGAACCAGCCCTCTTGTCACCGGAGGAGACGACAAGACGCGGTGTTATGTCTTTTAAAAACTTTTTTGCACTTGGACTCCATGGGCCCAGAGTTTCTACAGCAAACGGCATAAATATGTAATCTTTTAATATACTTACATATTTGCGCCGCTTGCTGGACTCCGCATTTTCCGCCGCGGCTCCCGCTTTATGCGCTGTCCCTCTGAGATGCGACGCGGCGAGGGTTTCGACGCACGTGGGACGCCAGAGCACAACCCCGTTCCCAGGGGACCAACGTCATAACATCGCGTCTCTTGCCATCGTCTCGGATAACTCCAACAGGCTCTAGAAGAGCTGGAATCTCGATGGTGGCTAGAGCCCTTTTAATGATATTGTTAAGGGAGCCGTACACAAATAGATAATATCAGGTAAAACTTTGATTTGATTTCATTTCACTTCCATTCACTTCTCTTTACTTTACTTCACTTCATTTCATTCGATTCGATTTGATTTGAATTTTAGTTGTCCTGCCTGTATGTTGTTATGATACTATATAGGCATGATGTTAAAGTAACACCAACATAAAACTAAATAATTAATTCAAATAAAACAATAATATATATAACATGATTTTTCTTTGACTTTACACGAGCCTAACTTTGCTTATTTAAAGTGTAATAAAGCTGAATAAAGCGGAGTAGATTCGTGAAACAATAGACGAATTATGTAGCTTGAGAGCCACAGTCAGGATCACCGTTCTTATTGTACTGGTTCTTTTCAAGGCCTGACTGGATGAAATCTGCTTTGTGAGAGCTTTAAACGAAAACGTCGGCTTAAAACCTCATTTAGCGGAGTCTCGTCGCGTCGCCCACTTAAACGTTATGGGCCAAGAAAATTGTCGCGTAATTTAAATAACCCCGTCGACTTCGTTCATTGTCTCTAAGAAACAGACGTTCCGAATCAAAGATCTTGAAATTAACTAGATGTAGCGAATCGTAGTGCAGTGGAATGTCTATTGCAAAAAGAATCTAATCAGCATAAAGCAACGATGGACCACGCATGTTAGAGTGCATCCGAGAGCTGTAGTCTGCGAAAAATTATGACGGCAATAACACAACTTGTGGAATTGTTCATAAATTGTCATTAAAATTTACATCAGAACCTCGCCAACCCGTCTGTCTGTAGTGTAGGCCATTATTTTTTTCAAAAAATTCTGTAAAGTTCATCCACAACACTAGGACTCTGTTCTACAATTTACTGCGTGTAATTTAATAAAGAGAAAATATCTTAATATTATAATCTAGAATAAAAAATAAAAGACCAACGTATTTTTTATTTTAATTATTTGGTAATAAAATCTTTAGTTACGGTGCAGAGAAGTAATCCTTAAAATATTGCCCACTCATATAGAGCCTAATCAAGTAGGTAGCGAAAGGTCGACGATCGCGCGAACGTTGATTTATGTCATTGTTTCTCTCTATATTTAGTCTATATCTAGTCTTATAAACGTGATAAAACTTGTTTTAGGATAATGATTTTCATCTTTTTAAAAAATAGGTATATCTTTTTATTTCAAAAAGGGGTTCTACCAATGATATCTGAAGCCTATAAAATATTTGCTCGTTTAACAATTTCACGTGATATATGTATTTTAAATTAAGGTATATATTTATTTGTTTATGTAGGACGTTGATTTATGTATATAATATTGCATATAATAAATACTATAGTTATGTATTAATTAGTGTTTCATATAGTAATATCAAAACCAAACAAGCCACAACGCAAACTGCCTCCGTGGTCTAGCGGTTAAGTCCGTGGATTTAGACTCGGAGGTACCGGGTTCGATTCCTGGTCGGGACGCAAAAATATTGATTAATGTAAATAAATACATTGAATTAATATTTAATTTATTTGTGATATTTCTCGAGTTTGGTACGCTGGAGACATCGACGAGCTTGCCACTTGTCATGATTGGCCTGTAGTAAAGTTGGCTAAATGTGAATCTGCTTATTTATAAGCGTGGTTTCTGACCACCCCGAAAGGAAAACGGTCGTGACGATACTTCTTACAAACAAGCCACAACAGCGTCCAAAAAACTGGGGATACTGTACAAGGTAAAACGTTTTTTTTATAAAGCACAAATAAGATCATCCGTGGAATACTGTTGTCCCTTCTGGGATGGTTTCGCTAAGTACCTTACAGATGATCTTATGTCCTGCAGAGGAAGACGATTCGAATAGTGGACGACACTACAGTGTCTAAAACTCTCGAATCGCTGCAGCTTCACCGAGATGTGCCTCCCTGAGCGTGTTCTACAAGCTATACCACGGTGAGTGTTCTGAAGAGCTCCACAACCTTATCCCTTCTTCTCTATTCCGCAACCGAACCACTCGCACGGGCTAAAATATGCATCCACATACCATAGCCACTATCCCTACGCGTACATATAAATTTGGAGACTCTTATCTGTCGCACGCTAAAGATGTGGAATGCTCTCTTAGCCAGTGTGTTTCCTCATTACTATAACCTGGAGTCCTTCAAATGAAGTGTGAAACAGCATCCTTATAGGCCAGCTAAGTGGTAGGGACTGATGCCGATTTTCTGAGGCTGGCGTCAGTTGCTCCAATTCTTGGACCTCGCGTACCACTTACTATCAGGTGGGCGCGGTGTCGCACGTCGTGCTCAGTATTAAAAAATAAAAATTAAAAAATAACTTAACTCATCGTATCTATTTTCATCATTAACTTCTGTAATCGATTATTACAGTTCTTAGTCTTAAAGGTTAGTTGGTAGAAAATGCATTTACGGCAATAAGCTCGCCTTGTAAGCTGTACCTTCACTTGTTTTTTTTTATACAATAAATAATTTATTATTAATATTAACTATAACTGCCTCCGTGGTCTAGTCGTTAAGCCCGTGGATTTAGACTCGAAGGTACCGGGTTCGATTCCTGGTCGGGACACAAAAAGGTTCATTATAGTAAATAAATACATTTTAAAAATAGTTGCGTGGTTTGTGACCACCCCGAAAGGGAAACGGTCGTGATGATACTTTACTTCTATTATTATTAACCGTAATTCAAAAAAGAGACAGATATTCGTGAACGTAGGTTTTTGGCCGAGGAGATCCATGGTTTCATCTTCCGTGTAGATTTCAAATTATTTCGGCCGCCTCCCGCTAATGCTGCATCTGCAATTACCAGATCATTGGTTAAAAAAAAAAAAAAAAAAAAGTCAAAAGTCAAAATATCTTTATTCACGTAAACCTATTACAGGCATTTATGAAACGTCATTAATTTAATTATTTTGAATGATTCTACTCCTGCTAGTAGAAGACTAAGCAGCAAAGTGGTCCAATAAGTAAGCTGTTAGCAGAAGACCAGCAGCTTAGCAAATTCCAGTGACCTGTTAATGTTTAATCTGACTGAGAAAGGAATCTGCAAGGAAAACTCAGCTATATCAGATTTACAAAATAAAAACATATACAGAACTGCACCACAACGATCAATTATTAACCTTTTAAATTTAGTTAACAGTACCTATGAAAATACAATACCTGGTACAGCAGTAACCCACCTGGCAAGTCAGAATTTAGGTAGACTACATGCCTATGTGCAACCCGAAAGTCGACAAAACGCAAAAACCTCTGTTAATTTAAGAACAATAAATTGAACGTGTTCGGCAGAGGTCCCAGGCCCCCACAGCAGCACCCGATCACGGACATAACGCATGTGCCAGCCATCCCCCCGCTCAACCAGGCCCTTAGGGTGCGGACCGGGACCCGACACACGTGCCACCACTGCAATGACCTTCTAAGGAAGGGGCGACCACCGGACACGCCACACCATGAGAACCTGAACACTAAGAATGACTTTCGAGACACACACAAGCATAAACATAACAATTACTTCCTAAGTACCCAAATGTTGCCATGCAATTCCGTTAACAAACTTATATATTAGTTAATAAAATAATAAATACATAATAGTAACTAAATGTTACATAAAAAATAATTATATTATAATAATAAGGTAATAAAAAAAAATATTACTGTATCACAATAAACAGTATTTACTAATTAGTCAATAATGTATTAGTAACTAATTGTTACATTCAAAATATTTCTACATAATAACTGTAAAGTTAATCAAAAATAAAAATAGATTATTAAAAAAGAACCTATTAACTAATTCTCTAATCTTTGCAGAGCGGCAATATTCCACACATCTTTGTCATTAATAAAATCATTAATTTTATAATATGCTTTTGCAATTAGAATTTTCTTAATACTACTTTTAAATTTAGTTTCTCCTAATTCTGTTACAGGTTTTGGTAATTTATTATATAGTCTAATACTATTAATCACAAAACTTTTATTTGTTTTTTGAAGCCTAAATTTAGGAATATAAAGCTTGTCAGCATTTCTTAATTTGCGAGACTGCATGTCTCCATTTTTTTTAAATAACTTTAAATTATTCCTTACATATAGAATATTTTCAAATATATATTGTGAAGGCAATGTCATTATATCAATGTCAGGAAATATGCTTCTGAGCGAGTCTCGATATTTCAGGCCATAAATTGCTCGAATGGCTCTTTTCTGGAGAATAAAAATAGAGTCTAAATCTGCCGCTGAGCCCCACATTATGAGACCATAAGTCATAATGCTGTGGAAGTAGGCGAAGTATACTAGTCTTGCTGTTGCCACATCAGTCAGCTGCCTAATCTTTCTGACAGCATATGCAGCTGAGCTCAACCTATTGGATAAGGTATTAATGTGAGCTCCCCACTGCAGTTTGGGATCAACTGTGATGCCCAAGAATACAGTGGATTCAACAAATTCAAGAGCAGAACCGCCCAACATCACACTGCAGTCGATTTTTGGCACGTTAGGTAATGAAAACTTAAGGCATTTTGTCTTATTAGAATTCAAAACCAAATTATTAGCCGTAAACCATTCCGAGACCATCGCCAAAGTACGATTTACTGTCAACAACATATTATCTTTCCTATTAACTTTAAATAGAAGAGAAGTGTCGTCAGCAAACAAAACTATTTCCGCATTTTCTTGTACCATGTGGGGCAGGTCATTGATATATGCTAGGAAAAGGAATGGACCTAGTATTGAGCCCTGCGGGACACCCATTCTAACAAGAGACCCTTTCGAGACACTGCCATTATTATTAACACATTGTGTTCTATTACACAAGTAGGACTGTACTAGATTAGAAGCTTGTCCACGAACACCGTAATAATCTAATTTACCAAGCAGTGTTTGATGATCTACACAATCGAATGCCTTTGACAGGTCACAGAATACCCCAATAAGATCCTCAGAGTTTTCCCAGGCATCAAATATTTCTCCAATCAATTTAGTACCAGCATTAGTTGTGTTTCTTCCTTTTGTAAACCCAAATTGTTGATTATGCAATATTTTATTTTCATTAAAGTGTTTTAGTAACTGGGATAGTATAATTTTTTCGAAAATTTTACTCAAAGCTGGTAATACGGACACCGGTCGATAATTGCTAGGATCCGTCCTACAACCAGATTTAAATATTGGCGCTATCTTGCTATGTTTCATAAGGTCTGGGAAAATGCCCTTATCAACACAACCATTAAATATATCAGCTAGGATGGGTGCAATAGTATGAATTATTGAGTCTATTGCTTTAACAGATAAGCCCCACAAGTCTTCAGTCTTTTTATTTTTTAACATTTTAAAGTTCTTAATTATATCCTCAAATGAGACATGCTTAAAATAAAAATCTGGAATATTTGGTCTATTGAAATACTGATTTAAAATATTAATAGAAGTACCAGTTGATGATTTAATACAATTTGTAATTTCTAAAGGAATATTAGTAAAAAAATATTCGAGTATGTTGGCAACTTTATTTTTCTCAGTTACCATTATACCATTTTGCCTAATTGCTAGATCACTTTGATTATGCCCGTTTTTACCTGTTTCAGTATTTATTACATTCCATACACATTTAGATTTATTTTCTGACTGTTTAATTTTTAAGCCAAGATAATTAGCTTTGGCTGATGAACAAACCTTTTTGAAAATTTTTCAATAGCTTCTAACATATTCATGGAATTTTGGATCAGATGTAAAAGACCTCCGATCATATAAATCGTATAAATTGTTCCTACTTTTTCTAATGCCTTTTGTGGCCCAGGTTGCAAAACTTATTGTATTATTTATTTGCTTCGATTTTATTCTACATACTTTGTTAAATTCTTCAGTTATTATTTTATGTAGATGTGAATAAGTTGATTCTGGATCATTTATATTATATCTGAAGCTACTTATATTATTGGAAACCTTATTATGGAGATTTTGTAATCTATTTTCAGTTAAAGGTCTATACTTAATTATCTTATTTACAGCTTTGATCTGTGACTCAAAGCTAATCATCAAACATTTGTGATCAGAACGCACACCTGCAATAATAGAATTTTCCAAAAGGCAACAATTGGAAAATATATTGTCAATGCAAGTCTGACTAGTTGGAGTAATCCTAGTTGGTTCTGCGAATATGTTTTTCATATTGAATGAATTAAAAAGAGAGATAAGTTTTTGCTTATCACTTGAATCAATTAGAATATCTATGTTAAAGTCCCCACATACAAAGACACGTTTATTTAGGTCATATATTTTGGACAGAACATCTTCCATAATCCCAATAAAAATAGACAAGGCCGAGGCTGGTGGCCTGTATATACATAAAATAATACATGTGTCCATCTCCACACATGAAATCTCACAAACCCGTTCAAGAGAAAGTTTTACAATATCTTTTCTCTCTTTATATTTAAGTGTATTTTTAATTAGAATAATAGAACCGCCACCTTCACAGGAGTGTCTATTGAAGAAACTAGCTACTAAAAAGTTATTTACATTAAAGCACATTTTTTCCGCTTTAAGCCAGGATTCTGTTATACATATTAAATCTAAATTATATTTTTCAATTAACAATTCAATGTCAAGTATTTTGCTAGAGAAGCTCTGAATATTTTGGTGAATTAATTTCAGTTTAGGAAGATGCTTCTCTGTTGTCGTATCTAAGAGTTTAAAAATGGTTGTACAACTTGTACTTGAACCACAGCAATACTAGTGGAGTCCATAGATAATGCCGTGGAGTCCCTTAAACTAAATAAAATATTATTGGCTATCAATGTAGCAATAAAGTTCTTAATTTTTATTGGTAGTCTTATACTATCCTGTGTCATATTACTATTTTTGTAAAAACTATTTATGTCAAAGCTTAAAAATAATTTGTTATGGTTAGTTAAACTAAATATACAATTATTTAAATTATATAAGTGCTGGTTCTGTTTTGTAGTATTCTTCTCAGAATAAAGAAATGTAGATATTGTAACATTCCTTACTTTTAGTTGGGATAGTATTTCAATACAATCATACAAGTCCCTTCTACTTGTATTTAAACCGTTACCTACTAATATTATGATGTTACTCATTTTGTTGACGGATTTTTGTGAGATAGATTTAATAATACTTTTAAAAGTATTATTGGGCATGCAGTTGTTAAGAACCGTGTGGTTGAGACGGTCATTAAAGATTTTACCCATTCCTACACCTATGCCATCGGTAAACAGTAAGGTGTTACTGGATGGCTCTTCTTCAGTAGGTAAGCTCAAAAAAGATGATGCCTGAATACTATTTTGTAGACTATCACTACAACTACAATTTTTATTTAGGAGGGAATCCAACTTCTCCGTGTTATGATAAAACAGACCTAAGAATGCATAAATCTTCGCACCGAGAAATGACAAAGAATCCTCAGCGTTATCGAATAAAAATCCAACGTAAATTAAGTCGGATAATTTTAAAAGTTGTAAAGTAAAAAAGGTCGTCAATTTGTGTTATATCTTTTGATTTATATTTAACGATAAAGCGATTTTGGGAAATGTCCTAATTTACTTTGCAGATTTTTTTTTTCGATCAGTGGAGAGAAACATGCCGACAATGATAAGTATAGAATAAAACATCTAATTTTTGATTAATTTAATTTATTACAATTAAAAAACAATGATTACAAAATACAATTAGATTAAAATTAAAACTGAACTATATATAAAAATAATCCCCATGGCCTGATCATGTGGCAGTGTGCCAAAAACACTTGCAGCATTCCCCAGCTGCACAGCGATGCTAATTTGCTGCGCGAAAAAACTGCTATCCCTCTTGTCACATACAGCATTAACCAGCCGCTTGGACCGTTCTTTGAAGATCTTCTTAGCACTTGGCCCCCACTGTCCCACTGTGTCAAGACCAAAAGGCACAAACACATAATATAATATAATAATAATATGATGTAAGTATATATTCATTACAGCCCCTAGAATACAGCGTCCTAGACCTCCACTGCTGGAGTTGGGCCTTCCAGAACATATATCTAAAGAATTTAGCCTACACTCGCCACGCTGGCCAGACGGCTTGGCGAGGATATGATGTCAATTTATTATGACAATTTATTAACGATTCCACAAGTTGGTATTAGTGGAAACGGGACCGACGGCTTAACGTGCTCTCCGAGGCACGGGAACGGTGGTGTTGTAAATCTATGACAAATGTACGTAAGAAAAGTGTATTTCTCATTGGTACATGCCGGATGGGTTTGAACCGACCTTTGTAGGATTTAAGGAACGTGTTCTTACAACCGAGCCACCACCGCGAAGTATATATTAATCCTATTAAATTAACCTTTATAATTATAGTATTATTATTATTTCTATGATTGCACCTATAATTGTTCAAATTTGTCCCTAAGGTTTGGCTGTCAGAGAATGTCGACATTAAGTCCGCCTTTGTACTTTGTGCAATAAAGTTTTTTAAATAAAAATAGTAAAAAGTAAAGTAAAGTATCATCACGACCGTTTCCCTTTCGGGGTGGTCAGAAACCACGCTTATAAATAAGCGGATTCACATTTATCCAACTTTACTATAGGCCAATCATGACAAGTGGCAAGCTCGTCGATGTCCTTAGCGTACCAAACTCTATAAATATCACAAATAAATTAAATATTTATTAAATGTATTTATTTACATTAATAAATATTTTTGTGTTCCAACCAGGAATCGAACACGGTACCCCCGAGTCTAAATCCACGGACTTCACCGCTACACCACGGAGGCAGTTAAATAAAAATAAATAAAATAATCAAAGAGAAAAATGTATAATAAAATAATCAAAGAGAAAAATGTATAATTTTATTTTGTAAATTTGATAGTTTTTGTTATTTTTTTTTTTTTTTTGTTTTAACAGTAGTAAGTTTTTAATTGTTTTAACAGCAATAAGTTTTTAATTTCTTCTTCTTTTTATATTGGTGAATGCTGTGACACCTAATTGGTACATATATTAGATAAGCTATAATTATACTATGTTATGTGTGTGATAATATATGTACTGCTGTGTGTACTAAATAAATAAATAAATAAATTACCAACAGACTTGTATTTGCGACATTGAATTCAACTATGGCCGCATTCCTCGTCACGCTGCTTTGAACGACATCATTCAAAGGGCTTTTGTCACTGCTGGAGTACCCGCGATCCTAGAACCCTCTGGGATTGCGCGGAGCGATGGCAAAAGACCTGACGGCATGACCGTTGGGCCGTGGAAACTTGGCAGGTCCCTGGTGTGGGATGCGACATGTGTAGACACATTAGCCCCATCACACATCCAGGCGACCTCGTCAAGCGCGGGAAGTGCGGCGGTTTCTGCTGAGAACCTCAAGCTGCGCAAATACGCCAACCTCAGTACAGGTTACGAATTTGCGCCGTTTGGGGTCGAGCGTCTGGCCAAGGAGTTGTCCAAACGGCTAACGGAAAAGTCTGGAGACAGGAAGGCTGGCAATTATTTCTGCCAACGTATTAGCTTAGCTATACAGAGGGGAAATGTTGCCAGTCTTCTTGGGACTATCACTGAAGGGTCGTCTCTAGAGGACATTAGAGATTTACTTATAGTATATTTTTTATTAGGTTTAGTTTATATTTATTTTAATTTTTACTTTTAAGTAGTTTTAATTTATATTGTAATTATTTTATACTGTTTGTATATTACTTCATTCAACTATTAAATAAACACTATAGTAAAATACAAATTTAAATTGCTAAATTAATAGTATTTAAATGAGTTTCAGCATTCACTAAGCTAATTACCAATCAACCAGACTGTAAATTGAATTACAATTTGAGAGTCCGACAAACATTGACTGGCCAGCCAAATAATAATTTTCACTAGGAAATATGATGGCATACATCAAAGGAATGCAGCGATACAGAAGCGGAGCTCAAACAGTGTCTGTAGGGTTAGACTAGAGCGACGAATCGAATGAACTTTACAGTAAAACCACCAATTTAGGAACTGCTATACATCATCCAGCTACTAACGAAGAAGACGGATAATATATAATCACGACCGGGGTAAAGAAGCGGATTAATATTTATCCAACTTTACTACAAGCACATCATGACCAGTGGCAAGCTCGTCGATGTCTAGCGTATCAAACTCGAGAAATATCGCATTTAAATTAAATATATATTTTTTGTCCCGACCGGAAATCGAAACCGGTACCTCTACGTCTAAATCTACGGACTTAACCGCTAGACCACGGAGGCAGCTTTAAGCAGTAAAATAGGATTTAGGCAGTAAATTACAAACCATTTTAGTACAGTTACGTAGAACACCAAATTATTTTGGCGAATGCCCACATAATGTTCTATTTATGTAAATACAATCACATTTCTGAATATCGTGCTAAGTTCCCTGTCTCCTTTTTTCTGTTATAAACGAGCCTGCGACACCGAAATACCTGAAGGATAAATTTGCCTATCTTTCTTCGTTTCACGACAAATCCCTTCGTTCTTCTCACAACTCACTTCTTTCTGTTCCCTTGCATCATTGTGGATTTGTTTAAAATCCTTTTACAGTTGTTGCCACAAATTTATGGAACAATCTCCCTGTAAACATAAGGCAAGCGTCTACCAGATCTTCGTTCAAAAAACTCGTCTATCTACACTTTCTAAATAGCTCCCAACAATGTTAATAAGTGTATATATGTACGAGTATATATATGTATATTTTTGTGTATGTATTAGTATTTAGTATATTGATATTACAGTATATGTTAAAGTATATTATGTAAGTATATATAATTATGTTGAATTTATCCTACTATTAATATTTATTTCATTGCATCATAAATGTTCTAATTTGTCCCTAAGGTTTGGCTGTCAGAAAATGTCTACGGGCATTAAGTCCGCCTTTGTACTTTGTGCAATAAAGTTTTTAATAAATAAATAAATGTTATGTATAGTCGCAAGATCAAGCAAAGTTGATACAGAGATGCAAATTCTGGATGACAACATTAATACCTCATTGCTTTCTTTGGCTATTGTGAACGAACCTTTAAACCCTACAAGAAGTTAATGTTTTAGAAATATATTATTAGGCCTAAACAGGACTGCCGTCAATACATTACTTACAATACATACTTCCAACACGGCATTAACGGAATTATACAGTATTTGGTTGGGTAGGGAGAGAATGGAGGATGGTAAGCATTGATTGTAAAACAACCTATTGTCGGTTGCAAGCCTTCTTTTCTCTCTTTCCCACACACGATTTCGGTGTCGCAGGTTGATAATGAATCAACACATAAAAGTCACAAAATCTCAGCATCAACGGTTGGAACACTCCTTGATCGAATTACACTGACCATGGCGGTGTGCCTTCGTCTCGGAGCCCGGACTTTCCACCCGCACCAGTGTCGATGCGGAGAACCAGTCGATCATCTCGGACACCACGGGCTTTCTTGTGCTAGAAGTGCTGGCCGCATTCCTCGTCACGCGGCTCTCAACGACATCATCCGAAGGGCTCTTGTCACTGCTGGTGTACCCGCAATCTTAGAACCATCTGGGATTGTGCGGAGTGATGTCAAGAGACCCGACGGAATGACTATTGGGCCGTGGAAATTTGGCAGGTCTCTGTGTGGGTTGCGACGTGTGTAGACAGACACATTAGCTCCATCTCACATCCAGGCGACCTCGTCCCATGGGCCCATGGGGACCGTCAGCGAGGCGCTTGGTCAAGGAGTTGTCAAATCGGCTGAGAGAAAGGTCTGGAGACAGGAAGGCTGGCAATTATTTTTGCCAACGTATTAGCCTTGCTATACAGAGGGGAAATGTTGCCAGTCTCCTTGGGACTATCTCGGATGGGACGTCTCTAAAGGACATTTTTTATTTATACGTTAGTTTATTTTTAATTTTATTATTTAGGTAGCTTTTAATTTATATTTAATGTACTTGTAATGTTATTAACTTCGAATAAATAAATAAATAAAATTACAAACTAGAAAAGTCACAAAAAACGTCGATTTTAAGCGAAAATTTAAACTCCCATTGTAAGCCAACTGTATTTAATTGGAAAGCAAGGACGAACCGTATCTACAACGACACGGACTCTATTTGCTCAATACTCAGCCACACTGACCAGATTGTGTATTCAGCTCTTGTACGGTTTACGTCAAAGGTACGGACCCTTTATATATTAAACCGACGAAATTTTGATGTGATATATGCGATATTATACGAGTATATAGGAAGGTTTATTGATGTAGAACACTTTATTGCAGATGCCGCTAGACATTATTGGTATTTAACTTTGGCGCATAATCATTATAGTCGTAGTTTTATGAATGCCTCTCTTTGAAATATAGTGGGTTTGTGGGTAGAATATTTTTACACATTAAAATTTCAGAAGCAATACGAGTAGGTCTGGCTATTGCAGTGATTGTCATAAAATAATAAGTTGATTTATCACTAAATAAGAAATACAATAAATTATGAAGATGCTTTGTACCATCTGATAGACGGATGATCTTAGTAACATCGCCCAGCCTTGTTCAGATCGCACACTTTTTCTTGAAGCGATAGTTGAGAAGAAAAATAATTTAGAGGGTGCTTATCCAAGATCAGAAATAAATTAATTAAAAGAGGATATAAGTTATGTACCATATAGGTTTATTTACAAATAAAATGAAGTGTATAAGAAGTGTAAAAAAAATGAAAATATGGAGATGTGAGTTGACGTTTGGAGAACACGAAGAATAGTTATGGCGTTCCGGAGGCGAAGTCGGCGATGTATTTAGAGATGGCGACTTCGTAGAATTCTGGGTTGAGCAGTTGAAGGAGTAACACGTAGAGGCGAGGCAGCGTTAGTAGACAAGCAACATAAAGAGATGAGGCAAAGATGGTGCAGCGCACGCCTTCAAACGAGCAGTGAAGAATTCTTCTATGAAGAGTTCAAGAGCCAGTGTAGCAATAGCAATTTTCTGAGTCCGAAACTTGAACGATACAGAGTGTAGAGTGAAGAATTCATAAATTCAGAGTTCGTAAAGCGTTCCGAACTTGTAGAGGAGAGCTTCTTTTGAGTCCAATGTTTGAGATGGTATTTATTGAGTCCCAGGGCAATGGTGGCAATAAAATTGTATAAAACGGACAAAGAAGTGATGTAGAGATATAAGCAAGGTATGAGGAAGAAATGTTGTGAACAACGGAATTCTGAATTATGAAAAATATAAGTTTTTATGAGATGATATATTATGGTGCCAAAAGACGAGGAATTTAAGGTATTTATTAAGTAGGGATATTGAAACGCTATAACTTGTCCTAACCGAACCTGTCAAATATTAGATACATAGTTGAATTAAAATATATATCGAGCAGTGGAGATACACAGACTGAAGAAACATTTATAATAAGAAATTATCCCTAATTGATAATGACAAAACCAAATAACCATAAAAGCAAAAGCCATTAAAATAAAGCAATTAAATTAAAGTCAACTTAATTGATTAATCCAAAGCCGAAATATTGAAGTTTGTCGATAAACATAAACGTCAAAATGGAGATCATACGACACAAATCCCACGTCAAACGTCTTAACGTCGAGAAAGGCTAAAGAGGGGAATCAGCGAGACTTTCCAATTTGAATCCATTGAGTTGCTGAATTGTATTTACCCGTATTGTTTCTGTAGTCGGATGAGTTATGGTCTGGTCACAAATGTTTACCGAGATTAAGATGATTTTGTTATATTTTTATTATAATTGTTTTAAGGTAGGTAGGTTTAGGTCATAAACGACCGCCTAATAAAACATATATATACATACAGACATATATATACATAGATATACAGTGGGTTAAAATGTTTTCAACCATATTAACCGCAAATAAAAAGTTAAATTCATTCTCATAACATTTAACACCAAGGCACGTTGTCGGGGTAGTTTGAAACAAGATCTGTCATTATCGTAGACGTTGCAATCTTTTAGTACATGACAGATACCGCGGAAGTACATCTGTGGTATTTGTTTTTTGGTTTCTTTGTTATCAAATAGACGTGTGTTAGATTAGTATACCAAATTCGCAGTCTAGTTAGCACTGATTAGTCATTAAATTAGATTAGTCTGAGGGATTGGGGGTCTTATCCAATACTGAACTAAGAACTAGGTTTAGAGATATGGTGTTGTTGGTATTTGATATTATGTTAGTTTAGTTTTTAATAACCTTTCTAAATTTAGTTGTCTATTTAAAGCATGGGTCAATAGTCTCATCATTATTTGCTTCGATATCTACATTTTCGTTACCTACAATACCCTAATGACTTGGAATCCATATCCATCCTACCGTAAATTTTTAAATTAATGTACAAACCATTCGCTAAATTTTCACTACAAAAGCGTGTTTATTTGATTTCGTTTTACAGTACGCAAATATTTGCTGTCACATTTCATTATGGCGAAAATAAACTATTTTAATCGAGAGCCTTTAATTTTAACGTGACATAAATGTTTCCTCAGAATTTATTTGAGTACTGAGCGCAATTGATAGACCAATAAATTGATGTCAGTATTATTGTTGAAGCTGTTAGAAATACATAATTGTTATCTTGTCTAAATAAAGAAATAGTTCGCAAAGTCGTCTCCGACAATTCAATGTTTGAATCAAGAAAACTCAGAGGTTAAGCGCTGCAGTTGAACGATAGAAATTTCTTGTGCGATGTCAAGCGCTTAACGCTGAAGGGGCAAAATGAAGGCTGTAGTAAAGGGGATATATCTTTAAGAAAGATTAACGATCTTCAGGTATAGCGAGTGTCTTGGGGTCGGGTTGTAATTAAAGGCAATGGATGGGGCTTCCCCAAAGATTTACAGAGCTATAGGGTCCGTGTCTCTCTGAGTTATGATTTCACACGCCAAGATGTGATTGGCATCATCATTTTCTTGTCCAGTCCTTATCGGGGTCAGTGTTAATTATAGTGCTCTGATTTTATTAGGCAAGTTTATTTATTGTTGTTTGATTTTAAGCCAGTATTTGCGACTTTAATTAATAGTAATTATCCTATACTTAATTTTACTTATTTTATTCGAAGTACATAAAATATAAATTAAAAACTACCTAAATAATAAAATTAAAAATAATGTAAACTATAAATCAAAAAAGGTCCTCTAGAGACGTCCCATCCGAGATAGTCTCAAGGAGACTGACAACATTTTCCCGCTGTATAGCGAGGCTAATACGTTGGCAGAAATAATTGCCAGCCTTTATATAATATTAAGGGCGGTGGTGGCTCGGTTGTAAGAACACTTACCTTAAATCCTACAAGGTCGGTTAAACCCCTCCCCACCGTCATGTACCAATGAGAAATACACTATTTTTACGTGATGTGTCATAAATTTACAACACCACCGTTCCCGTGCCTTGGAGAGCACGTTAAGCCGTCGGTCCCGGTTCCACTAATACCAACTTGTGAATAGTTAATAAATTGTCATTAAAAAATTGACATTAGTTTTTTACCAACCCGTCTGGCCAGGGTGGTGAGTGTACAGTCCACGCCAAATTCACCAGATAAATGTTCTGGAAGGCCTATCTCCAGCAGTGGAGGTCTAGGACGCTAAACGGAAAGTCTCCAGACTTTTCCGTAAGCCACTTTGACAACTCCTTGGCCAGCCGCCTTGCTGAAGGTCCCCATGGGCCCATCGTCTCGACCCCAAACGGGGTATCCCAAAATCGTAACCGGTACTAAGGTTGGCGTATTTGCGCAACTTGAGGTTCTCAGCAGAAGTCGCCGCACTTCCCGCGCCTGACATAGTAATTATGAAATAGGATCTAACTATGAATATTTATACATTTGCATATTCATCATCACCTAAGCTGCTATTCTGCTATGTGTCAAAAATACCTGAAATAGACTTACGTAAATATTTTTTTTAACAGAATAAATAAAGAAGGCTCGCTCTTTTAGTTTACGTGGGTTGTGAGCAAAAAAATAACCAGAGGAGCGTTCTGGGGGCATGCTATATTAATTAATTAATGTGAGAGTATTACCAACAGTACCTGTGTACTATTTTCTTTAGTTATAATAATATTTAAAAAAAAGGTTTTATAAACCAAAGAAATTTGCGTTACATGTAATGTTAGTGATCCCACACTAGGCCTTTTAGACTAGACATATGGGACCGATGACAGTAATAATAATAATAATAAATATTTCCAGACAGGTCATACAGCGCCATCTAATTTCCGTGGTAAGCTATGAGGCTTGTGTTACGGAAACTAGATGGTTGATAAACTACATATTATACTTTTTTTTTGTAAATATTTACATATTATACTCGTACATATAAACACCCAGACCGATACAAATTATACAATGTGCAACTTGCCCCCGGTGGGAATCGAACCCACGACCTCCCGAGTTCACGCAACGTTTGTTACCACTAGACCACGGAGGCGGTCAGTATTGCGTTAAAATTAAACCAACTTAAACTAATGTGTAGTAAATGATAATACAACGTAAGCGTTAATAAATAAGAATGATATATAATAGGATAGGTAATCTTAACATATACGAGTACAACAAAGTCGGGTTTGTTAGAACACTTATAACTCGAGAACGGCTGGACTGATTTTCATGGTTTTTGATTTGTTGGGTTTGTCTCCGTCCCGAATAACAGAATAACTGTTAATAATATTGTAAAATTAACGAAAATCTAAAATAAATTAAAAATCATTTTCCCATACAAAATGTTCGTGGGCTTGACAACAATGTTGGTTGGTTGTTAAATATTTATGCGTGGGTTTAGAAATGTATATTTATATAATATAGAATAAATGACAAATACCCAAATAAATTAATTAAAAAAAAAAAAACAACTGTCTTATCGATTGGTCTCACTTTTACGTCGCGAAATCGGTTGTGATTTGTTTTGAAAATTGTTTTGTGTGAGTATTATTATTAATAAATACATTCACTGACTGTCATTCGGTACAAAGTTTTCCGGGTCAGCTAGTATATAAATAAAATAAGGATTAGTAAGGGTCAATCTCTTACACGCTAAACCACGTTCAGTTACGACTTTACTATTTATACCTATTGACCTGTCGGTTATTTTTTTTTAAAGTATGGAGATTACTTGTAAGCAATGTTATTACGATGTAACATTTCTTCCTTGCTCTGTGAAGCACGTCCACATTGTCACATATTTTATTCGCCCTTCCCTGCACACCCTATAGGAAGGAAACTTTCGAAATTACAACCCATTCCGAAGTTTATTTTGTCTGTATTTACCTGATTATTAGGAGCCTCTGAGACAACTTTAAGACAAGATTGTAAAAAGTAATAAACTTTTTATTGTTATTTATATTGTATTATAAGCTAATAAAAATATATAAACTAAATTAAAAATAAAACTAAAATCTAAACTATATATAAAAATATTAACCCATGACTTGATCATGTGGCAGTGTGCCAAGAACACTCTTAGCATTCCCCCGCTGCACAGCGATGCTGAACTTTTTAACGCTTGGCCTCCACGGTCCCATTGTATCAAGACCAAAAGGCACAAATACGTAGTCATTACAGACTCGTATTTGCGACATTTCGCCTTTTTAGACGAGTCCGCAGCCGCCCCAGCCCTGACAGATGTGCCCTGGACATGAGACCAAGCAAGGGTGTCGAGACATGTAGCGACTCACACCAATGCTCGACCCATAGACCCCGGCACCAAAGTCAATCCATCGGGTCTTTTACCATCACTGCGGGAGCTTCCAGACGGTTCAAGAACTAAAGGGATCCCGGCAGTAACCTAAGCTTGGTGGATTACATTATTGACAGAACTGTGGCACTTTTCTGGTTGTTATTAAATTTTAGACATTTACATTTGGAAAAAAAAATATATTATTCATTTATTAATTCACAGTATGACTTGACATATCAGGGCGGAGGTGCAGTAAGAATCGACCAATCAGGTGCGACTACAAACTAATAGACTTTTGCAATTAAGATTACTTTCGTTGGAACGTTTTTATATCAGTTAAAAGCATATATAAACATTGATGTTCTTATTGAATTTATTCTTTAATAGGAATTGATCATTTCTAAAGACTACAATATCAATATAAACAAATATTATGATGTAACAGAAGAAATGATCAGGAACAGATTTAGGATTTAGTTTTACGTAGTAAAAGTTGGTGCAAGAGGAATTCCAGCTGATCTGTCTTTAGCATATTTTTGGAACGAACCTTCAAAACGGCATTAGCGGATAATTCCCCATGTGTAGTTAAATTTAATCTAACCTTTACATTTTTGTATATTTTCTTATGTTGCTATTTATCGTTAATTATTCTTTAATAAACAAAAAATATACCTAATAAAATCTGGAGTGGAGACCACGTACGGGATGACGCAGAGTAGGACGACCCCCCGCCAGATGGACGGATGACATAGGGAGGGTCGCTGGCGGGGGTTGGATGAGGGTTGCAAAAGACCGCGTGCAGTCGCGAGCCTTGGGGGAGGCCTATATCCAGCAGTGGAGAGACACAGGCTGATTATGATGATGATGAAACAAAGAAATAATTGACTGGGTAAGGGAAAGGAACAACGAAATTCGCAATAGATTAGGTATGAATATGTTCGGGTATGTCGAAAGGATGGGTGAAGAAAGATTGACGAACCAAATATAATGCGAAAGTTGTGGGTAAAGAAGACCAAGACCAAATAAATAAAACACTATCAGAAGGTGCAATTAAAAGTCTACGAAACAAAAGAGCATGTATTAAAAGGCTGATGAATGTCGAAGAAGCGAAAGATGTATGTGGTAAATATGGTTCTCAATCGTCTCTACCTACCCAGCAAGGGAAACGGCGTGAAGATTTATGAATGTGTTACATATCGGGGGCAAAAGGAGCAGTATAGAGAATGGATAATCCCAAGATAATTAATGGATTGCTAAGTTTAAATTTTTGTACAAGAAATATGTAATTGAGCTAAATACATTTTAGTTAGTATTATTTGATAACCATTACTGAATGTGATATATGGTAATCTAAAGTATCTCGTAAATCAGCGTTAATTTGGACCAATCCGCAAACAACGCGTCATCAGATACGTCAATTATCCTAACCGCATTTAAGCAAAGAGTAAATATGAACACTACGTATGAAGCTAATTTTAATAATTACACGGTTTTAAATACTTACCTACTGAAAGACACCTAATAAAAAATTCAGTTTTTGTTGTTCAATGAAATCGGAACGGGAAGTTTTAGGCTTGAAGAATACAGGCATTTTATGTTTTGGTTTTAGGTGTGGGCCAATTTAAATTTCGACTTTATGCTTATTATTATTATGCACATTTTATAACCATAAAAAGTGCTTTAATGATATAATGGTTAATTACGCACAAATAAGATCACGCGTGGAATACTGTTTTCACCTCTAAGTTGGTTCTGCAAAGTACCTTAAAGATGCCCTGAATGTCCTGCAGAGGCGGGCCGGGCCATTCGGATAGTGGTCGATACTACAGTGTCTAAAACTCTCGAATCGCTGCAGCCTTGCCGAGTTGTCCCCTCCCTGAGCGTATTCTATGGTGAGTGTATCTGAAGAACTTTACAACCTTATCCCTTCTTCTCTATTTCGCAACTGAACTACACGCACAGGCCAAAATAACCTCTATACCGTAGCCACTACACGTACATTCGTTAGAAGGCTCTTACATTTTATTTTGACCCTTCCTCAGATCATCTGTGCATCTGGCGGGGGGTCGTCCCACTGCATCTTCCAGTACGTGTTCTTCACTCCAGAACCCGTCTACTTCATCGTCCATCGGTTCTGCGACAGACGTGTCCACTGTCCTGTCTATTGCCACTTCAGCTTGCTAATTTTGATAGCTATGTCGTTAACTTTGGATCTCTGACGGTTTTCAACGTTTCTAACTCTAGAGAAATCCCGAGCGTAGCTCGCTGATCGACTTTGAACTTGTGGACCAGACCCACTGTCAGTGTCCACGTTTCTGCACCATACGACAGTACTTACATGTATCGCATGCTAAATATGTAGAATGCTCTCCCAGCTACTGTGTTTCCCCATTCAGTATAAAAAAATATTCTAAATTGAAGATAAATTTTATGGGCTGTGGTGCAGTTGATTAAATTATCATATTCTGTGCAGATATAATCAAAATATTATGCACTCCTAACGTTTATCCCGAGACTCTTGAAATGTTTTATATTACACATAAATTTAGAGAGTCTGACAACTGTCGCACGCTAAAGATGTAAAATATAGGATGGAGATAACAAGTAGGAATGTTTTATTTATTTTCCCAACTGTTGGGTATCGTTGAACCTATGAAGTGACTTATTGTAATCTTATAAACGAAGTAGGCATTAGCTAATCTAACTGGCGATCACGTACCTAAATATCAGTTAGTTATTAAAAGTTTTTACAACATTATTTATGATTATGATTATTGTTTTTTTTAATATTTTCAGACAGGTCACACAGCGCCATCTAATTTCCGTGGTAAGGCTTGTGTTACTGAAACTAGATGGTTGATAAACTACATATTATATTTTTTTTATAAATATATACATATTATACATATAAACACCCAGACCGAGACAAATTATACAATGTACAACTTGCCCCCAGTGGGAATCGAACCCACGACCTCCCGAGTTCACGGCAACGTTTGTTACCACTAGACCACGAATTTTGTTTTAAAATTTGAAAACAAATAACAGTTACGTTTTGTTATTTTAAAAACTCAAAACATCACTCTATGCAACTTCACTCTCTCTTACAGCGTAGTGTTAAAAAAAATAGATGCGACCGTAACAATTTTAATCCAGTTGTTCCATACAAAAATACAGGCCAGACAGTAGAGTACACTCAACAGCCTAATTTAATTTCCAGTACACTCTTTGGGTAAAAAATAGACGGTGCTCATTTGAAATTCGAATTGCGAGGCGTTCTTTAAACAATACCATTTGGATGCACTCCGAGCCGTTGCTTTTAAAATGACTGTATTTTTTTTCATACCAACTCTAATTAAACTAGCTATATTAAATAATGTTCCGTTAATCGTTAAATTTGTCATACGTCACTATCACATTGGCAGCTAGAGAGGGAAGTAAAAATATTAATAAAAATATAACATTTATTTCCCAAAAGCTACCTGACTTTTCTTATGAAAATTGCTAGACTTTTTTTGTGCGGTGGTAGGCGGACTGATGGTGGTAATTTGCCCAGTCTGCTGGAGCGGGGAAGTATCCACCGTTCGTGCTGATAAACCCAGTAAAATCTACACGTTTCGGGATCAGGCTCGGATTGCCGTCATGCCCAGTCAAGCCGGCATAGTGTTAGGAACTGATGTCAGTCATGAGTGTCTGATTCCCTAACATTCATGGACATCGCGCACCACTTAACATCAGGTGGGCGCCAGGTCACATGTCGTGCTAGTATATAAAAAAAAAGACGTAATATCAATTGTCCTGATCTGCTTAACATGATCGGACTTAGGGCATCGGTACCTTCCGTGTTTTCGACTTGCTGTGCGTGTATACCCACAGTAATTATAGGCAGAACAAGTATCATCACGACCGTTTCCCTTTCGGGGTGGTCAGAAACCACGCTTATAAATAAGCGGATTCACATTTAGCCAACTTTACTATAGGCCAATCATGACAAGTGGAAAGCTCGTCGATGTCTCCAGTACCAAACTTGAGAAATATCACAAATAAATAAAATTATATAAAAAAAATAGGTTATTTTAGTTTTTGTGCAATAAATATTTTTTTTTTTCCAAGAACGTTCCCATGATAGTTGTCAAACAATTTTGCTCGGTCCCCTATGTGCCTATACTTATATAATAAATAAATAATTTGACTTGATTTGATGTATTTTAATATGAAAACGGGCAACTCCGGGTCAAATAGTTGTTCTTCATAAACAACAGTAATTACTTCCTTGTAACTGATTTGCATGATAGTCAACTTGGATAAGTTTTGTTTTGTCTTCGCATTGTTTTAACCATTACTTACGAACGCATTTAAATGCACCCTGCTTGGTGTTTTTTTGCAAAGAAAATCATGAGTTATAGACGTATATATTAAACATACATACATACATACATATCTTCACGCCAAATCCCTTGCGGGGTAGGCAGAGACAATTGAGCGCCACTTGTCACGATCACGACATACCTCTTTCGCTTCTTCGACATTCATCAACCTCTTCATACATGCCCTCTTGTTTCGATGGCTTTTTAATTCACCTTCAGCTAATGTTTTATTTATTTGATCATGATAGGCAAGTCTTGGTCTGCCAGGGCCTCTTTTACCCACAACTTTCGCATTATATATCTGGTTCGTCAATCTCTCTTCGCTCATCCTTTCGACATGCCCGAACCATCGGAGCATGCCTTTCTTTATTTTTGTACCTATGCTTTCTTTTATACCTACCCTTTTGCGTATTTCGTTATTACGTATACGGTCCATCAAATTTACGCCGCATATCCGACGTAAAGACCTTATTTCTACTGCATTAACTCTACTATCATGCGTATTCTGACATATCCACGTCTCGCTTCCATACATAAGTGTTGGTATTAGCATGGCATTGTGTATGGCGAGTCGAGCATTATCACTGACATTTCGACTGGCGATCAGTGACCCCAGGGCCCCATTAACACTATTTCCCGCGTTCACTCTTCTTTCAACATCCCTATCATACTTCCCATCCGCAGTGAAAACACTGCCCAGATATATAATTTCATTTACCTGTTCTAGCGTTTCATCATCAATCTTTATCGTCAAGGTTGTCATCCTTCTTCTTTCAAACACTAGTAACGGATAGTATATAATAATATAATTAAAATAATATTTAAATACATATATATTTAATTCTTTTACTTCATATTTTTATTACCTATTTTAATATACATTGTTATTTTGTCAGAGCGGCTGACAGAAAGGTCTGGAGACAGGAAGGCTGGCAATTATTTCTGCCAACGTATTAGCCTCGCTATAAAGAGGGGAAATGTTGCCAGTCTCCTTGGGACTATCTCGGATAGGACGTCTCTAGAAGACATTTTTTATTTATAGTTTAGTTTATTTTCAATTTTATTATTGTGTATTTTATTTATTATTATTATTATTTTATTTATTATTTTATTATTATTGTTCCAAATTCACCAAAAATCCAACGACTATGGGACGAGCCGCTCTGCAAACTTTTACAGAAAGATATTTTATCTGCCAGTAATATGAAAGAGCGGGCTCGCCTCATGGCCGTTTCCACTAGAGAGTCAGGTCTTTGGTTACAGGCTTTTCCCTCAGCATCGGTTGGCACACTCCTTGATCGAAATACACTGACCATGGCGGTGTGCGTTCGTCTCGGAGCCCGGACTGTCCACCCGCACCAGTGTCGATGCGGAGAACCAGTCGATCATCTCGGACACCATGGGCTTTCTTGTGCTAGAAGTGCTGGCCGCATTCCTCGTCACGCGGCTCTCAACGACATCATCCGAAGGGCTCTTGTCACTGCTGGAGTACCCGCAATATTAGAACCATCTGGGATTGTGCGGAGCGATGGCAAGAGACCCGACGGAATGACTGTTGGGCCGTGGAAACTTGGCAGGTCTTTGGTGTGGGATGCGACGTGTGTAGATACATTAGCTCCATCTCACATACAGGCGACCTCGTCAGGCGCGGGAAGTGCGGCTTTTTCTGCGGAGAACCTCAAATTGCGCAAATACGCTAACCTTGGTATCGGTTACGAATTTGCGCCGTTTGGGGTCGAGACGATGGGCCCATGGGGACCGTCAGCGAGGCGCTTGGCCAAGGAGTTGTCAAAGCGGCTGACAGAAAGGTCTGGAGACAGGAAGGCTGGCAATTATTTCTGCCAACGTATTAGCCTCGCTATACAGAGGGGAAATGTTGCCAGTCTCCTTGGGACTATCTCGGATGGGACGTCTCTAGAGGACATTTTTTATTTATAGTTTAGTTTATTTTTAATTTTATTATTTAGGTAACTTTTAATTTATATTAAATGTACTATGATTAACTTCGAATAAAAGAAATATATGTACTTATCCCGAAAAATAGTATAACAAAATAAAATATAATAACAATTAAAATTATTTTATTATTTAGGTAGCTTTTAATTTATATTTAATGTATTATAATTAACTTCAAATAAATCTACAGCCACTATTAATATATACATTAAATATAAATTATAATTGTTCACGACTAGAAATACAGTTAAAGGTAGTACCAGTAATTTTCGCTAGATGGGGTATGCAAAATTATATCTCGCAAGCAGTTTGCCGAAACCGCCGTATATATACTCTTGTGTTTGGCCCTGCGAACGAGTGCCTTCACTCCGTAGCCACGACTCAGACTTAGCTGTAAAGGCACACAGGGCCAACAGTGAGATAGAGACGGTTTATAGGATTTTAGTCCGTA
The DNA here is from genome assembly GCA_910589645.1 of Tinea semifulvella. Taxonomy (NCBI): domain Eukaryota; kingdom Metazoa; phylum Arthropoda; class Insecta; order Lepidoptera; family Tineidae; genus Tinea; species Tinea semifulvella. The sequence continues at coordinate 7,985,639 of OU342608.1, read as the reverse complement.
GGCGCCCTGGGGCTTCACTAGGAAGCTTCACGGATGAGTCGGGCATGCGACCCCCAACCCGCGTTGGCCCTTCAGGCAGGGGGCGTATCATGGATGATTTATTGATTCACCGTCTATAAAAAAAAAAAAAAAAAGCCCTGTCCGTAGTTACGTGCAGCGAATGCTATCTTTGTTAGGAGGCCAACACCTCGTTACAAATTCCCGTCTTCCCCCGGAAGGGGGGGGGTCTGAGATGACTTAGTATATGAACATTTGTCTTTCATTAAAGGTGTGTTATAGCAATGGTAGTTTTATTCAGTGTTAAGTACTGAACAATAATATTTATATATTATGTACTAGCTGTCCCGTTTGCCTGTGTAAACGGCGACAAGAAATAAATTTCGTTGCCCATTATTGTGATTTTCCCATATCTTCTAAGGTATTTATTTAATTTGCATGGTGTAAACGGAAAAAAATAATGTTTATGAAATGCTCAAACCAACTAACGAATTTAAAAAGTTTTTTTTTTTAATACTAGCACGACATGTGACCTTGCGCCCACCTGATCGTAAGTGGCGCGCATGGTCTATGAATGTTAGCAATTGGAATCAGTCACTTATGTCCGACATCAGTCCCTAACACTATGCCGACTTGACTAGATGCCTTTTCACACTTCGCTTGAAGGACTCCAGGTTATAGGAAAGTGGAAACACAGAGGCTGGAAGAGCATTCCACATCTTTATTGTGCGACAGATGTATGAGTCACCAAATTTATGGGTACGCGAAGGGATGGTGACTACAGTATGTGGTTGCATATTCTGACCTGTACGTGTGGTTCGGTTGCGAAAGGAATAAGGTTATAGAGCTCTTCAGAGCACTCACCATAGTATAGCCGGTAGAACACGCTCAGAGAAACTACATCTCGGCGAAGCTGCAGGGATTCGAGAGTTCCAAATATAGTGGCATCGTCCACAATTCGAACGCCTTTGTAACATTGAGAGCATCTGTGAGGTACTTGGCTGAACCATCCCAAAGGTGTGAACAGTATTCCATGCATGATCTGATCTGTGCTCTGTACAGTAAGAGTCTGATTAAAGGCGGGAAAAACCGCTTCACCTTGTTGTCGGTATTCGGAGCTTTTTTGACGCTGTTTTGGTGATACTCTCAATGTAGTTCCGGTGGTTAAGGTCTCAGCGTATTTCCACCTCGAGAATGCTGAAGCTGGGCTGTAGATCCTGAAGAGTGCGGGGAGGAGAGAAGGGGGACGTCCTGGACAAGATTTTGGACACCCCACAAATATATTTTGTGAAGTGTAGGTTTAGTTTATGGGTTGATTCATTTTATTATTATTATTTAAGTAGTTTGTAATTATTCTATTTATTTATTTATTTTCAGAAAAATCACAGCTTATAACTAGGACATAAAAATTACAATATTATAAATTATAAGATCTTAAGCCAGAAAGATTTTATATTATTTGTACATTTCATTTCTCAAAAAGTGGGTTAAATACTAAAAAAAAAATATTACAAGTTAAAAATTAAAAATATTAAACATTAGTAAAATAAAAATTATAATAAAATTAAAATATTATACTTTTTAGAATAAATAAAAATTAAGAAGAAAAAAAAAGGAGCCGTGTGATAAATGCATATTAATTAAAGGTTAGTTGGTAGAAAATACATTTACGGTATTAAGCTCACCTTTGTACTTACTTATGTTTTGTTTTGTACAATAAAGACATTATTATTAGTAGGTATGAATATGGTTTTTGTCATTCTTAGAACATATAACAATAATAAAACAATTTTATCGATAACACAGCGGTTTTACAACGTAATATTTCATAATTTATAAGGCGATGATATTTATTAAGGTAATAAAACTTCTCGAACCCGTTTCACGATGCTATACCTTCTTCAGAATTTTGAGCGTCTACTCTGTAATTACAAATATTTGTAAGGTCGGTCGTAAGTTTTTTTCTTTTAACATTTTTTTAACGCGTTGGTATTATTCGAACCGCGACCGACGGCTTTCAATAATTGGTCCGACCGAAGCCAACCGTTCTCATCTACTTATCTCATTACAGACCCTAGAACACAGCGTTCTAGACCTCCACTGTTGGAGATGGGCCTTCCAGAACATATATCTGAAGAATTTGGCCTACACTCGCCACGCTGGCCAGACGGCTTGGCGAGGATCAGGATCATTTACTTACAACACCACTATTTCCCGTGCCTCGGAGAGCACGTTAAGCCGTCGGTCCCGGTTCCACTAATATGAACTTGTGAAATAAATTGTGAATAAAAATTGACATCAGATCCTCGCCAACCCGTGTGGCGAGTGTAGTTCCAAATTCTCCAGATATATATTTTGGAAAGCCAATCTCTAACAGTGGAGGTCTAGGACGTTGTGTTCTAGTATGTAAAGAGTAATGAGGGAGAGAAGCATAATGGTGGATGGTGAGCGTTTTGTTGCAAAAAAAAACCAGCCATTATTAAAAAACTTTATTGCACTTTAACCTAAAAGTATTACAAAGGCGAACTTAATGCCATTTCGGCTTTTTCTACCAGCTAACCTTTGGGAGAGTGAGACAGTATAATATGTGGGTTGCAATTTTAAGCCTATGATCAGTCGCATGCTCGAGACACCATTATTTTTATCTCTTTTCCACACACGATGAACTCCTGCGGGGTGAGGCGGTGTGCACAATCGTCTAAGATCGTTTACGTCTGTTAGAATTGTCAAAAGCTAGGCGGAATGCCCAAGTTTTTGTCATTTAATGTGCAAATATGATCTATTCATTCTGCGACAATCTAAATCCAATTTGGGTTACCACTCATTACTAAACCGTACATGTCGTCAATACAATATATTTTCACGAAAAAATAATGACAGTCTAGACATATTAATTCTTTGCATGTTTTTAAGCACAATGTATTGTCACTGCAGCGGATCCTGGCTGGGACTGTAAACTGAACTGCTGTTTAACCAATTTTGATCCTTGGAATTGTGTTGCTTGATTGTGGTTGTATCATGTTCTTTTATTTTTGTATTTGCTTACATTTACTTAGTTGTTGCTGTAATTGTATTGTGTTTTTATTTTGGCTACTCAAAGGCCCAATTAATGGATACTGTAATAGCATGTGGTGGTTGGTTGTGTGTGTTGGTCAGCATTTCTGTCTTAGTTCTAAGTAAAAATCGATGTATCTTTTGTTGCTGTCACTGTTGGCGACCCTAATAAATAATTAAAATAAATACATTTCTGACAAACGTAAACGATCTTAGACGATTCGTTTTCGGACGATTGTGCACTCCGCTCCACCCCGCTGGAATGCTTAGAAATATTGTTCGTCCAGAGTAGACACCCTAAGGCTTTTTTTTTCACAGGTGCGATGACAAAATTACTCCTGAAATACGTTTCACGGATACAATATGCTTGTTAAAGCGAAAATGGCCCATTGTTGGGACAAAATTGGGTTATTATATTTTTATTTCCCCTTCAGTATGTTTTGTTTAAATTACCTTCATAAGGGATAAATAGCATTTTTGTATAGTAAATCTCTTTTGTTGTTCGGCGAAAACAAACAGTGGTTTTCGAGTAAGGAAATTCAACGAACAAGAGAAATATATTTTCAAGCAAATAATTGTCAAAAATAAATAGGTTATTTATAATGTCTATTGTTTGTTATTTGATAAATCATGGAACGTTTTTTTGTTATACTAGCACTACATGTGACCTTGCGCCCATAAGTTCAGTGAGTCTTGTTTCAAGAGGTGTAATTTTTACATAAATATCACCATGGCAACCTTACAATATATATAGTGAGACGAAGAAATGGCATTTGACATCACTGCAAATGGCACATACTTTTTACGAGAACAACAAATAGGTGGCAGGCAGACTGATGGTGGTAATTTGCCCATTCTGTCGAGACAGGGAAGTATCCACAGTTCGTGCCGATAAACCCAGTAAAGTGTATCCACACGTATCAGGCTCGAATTGCCGTCATGCCCAGTCAAGCCGGCACAGTGTTAGGGAATGATGCCAGACATGAGTGTCTATTACCAGTTGCTAATATTGATGGACCTTGCATGCCACTTACAATCAGGTGGGCGCAAGGTCACATGTCAAAAATAAATAAAGAAATAAATAAGTAGTGCGTAAGGTCCATGAATTTTAGCAACTGGAATCAGACACTCATGACTGACATCAGTCCCTAACACTATACCGGCTTGAATAGATTATTTTTCACACTTCGCTTGAAGGACTCTAGGTTAAAGTAAAGTGGGAACACAAAGGCTGGAACAGCATTCCACATACTACGAAGGGATAGTGACTACGATATGTGGGTGCATATTCTGACCTGTGCGTGTGATTTGGTAGCGGAATGGAGAGGAAGGGATTGGGTTATAGAGCTCTTCCGAGCACTCAACACAGTAAAGCCGAGCACAGTAAAGCCGGTAGATTATGCTCAAAGAAGCTACATCTCGGCGAAGCTGCAGGGACTCGAGAGTTCCAGAAATCGTGGCATCGTCCACACAGCTCGCCTCTGTAGGACATTTAGGACATTTATTTATTGATTTATAAACTCTTTATTGCAAAAATAAGGAAAGGTATACTCCGATGGTTCGGACATGTTGAAAGAATGAGTGAAGAGAGATTGACGAACCAGATATATAATGCGAAAGTTGTAGGTAAAAGAGGCCCTGGCAGACCAAGACTTACCTATCACGATCAAATAAATAAAACAATAGCTGAAGGTGCATTAAAAAGCCATCAAAATAAAAGGGCATGTATGAAGAGGTTGATGAATGTCGAAGAAGCGAAAGAGGTATGTCGTGATCGTGTCAAGTGGCGCTCAATTGTCTCTGCCTACCCCGTAAGGGATTTGGCGTGAAGATATGTATGTATGTATGTATTGCACAAAAAACTTAAAAGTAATGTACAAGGGCGAATGTAATGCCTTAAAGGTATTTTATTACAGATAACCTTTGGGAGTGTGGTAGAGGATTTCGGACATCTGTGAGCAACCATCCCAAATGTGAAAATAGTATTCCACGCATGATCTGATCTGTGCTTTGTACAGCAACTGTCTGATTGAAGGGCGGAAAAACCTTAAGGTTTAGTTTTAGTATACCTACACTAAATACATTTTTAGTATACCTACTCGAGTTGAAATAGAAATGGCTGACAATAATACTTTCCCGAATACTCCGAAAATATTCTCAACCGTTTTGTGTTTGTAAAGGTCTCGTAACGCAGTTAGGTGCCACAATTAAGTTAGTGTAGGGCAACATAAATTTGGCAATTACTGGCCGGGATGGCACTCGCGGCGTGAAGGGAGACAAAAGTTTATGCTTTCGGCGACGACTGGGCGCCAAGGCTTTTAACCACTAAACAAGTAGCTTAGACATTTTGTCGCGACAATAGTACACGTGTCGTTCGAACTACTAAAATATTTCTTTACTAACAGCTATTTGATTTATGTTCAAGTTTTATTTTATTGTTTAAACTTCCTCCTCCTTGCGTCGTTTTCCTCAATGGTCATGACCCCTTCCTCGGAGACGATGCTGCGCCATCCGGGTCTGCATACGGCGGTGTGCAGGGCCTCGTGGACTTGGGTGTAGTGTGGTGCGGATCTGGTCTGACCAGCGTGTCGGGCTTCGGCCTCGGGGTCTCTTGCCTTTAATTTTTCCCGTGATTAGCCTTTCCAGATTGCCAGAACTTTTACGCTATATGACCAAAATACTCAACGAATCGTTGGAGGCAAATGGAAGAGAGACTTGTGTATTGATAAGTTTATTCTGTCCAAGGGATGCGCAGCATACGCCTCCAGCACCACATTTCGAAGGCGTCGACGCGGCTTCGGTCAGATTCCAGGTTTCGGCATTGAAAAAACGAGACTGCGGACAAGTCTTATTTTGGTCCTGATAGTGATGTTTCGATCCCTCCATATTCCCTTCATCTGACTTCATTAGTTCTCCTTAAAAGTAAAACTTGACATTTGACATCATTGCAAATGGCACACACTTTTAACGAGAACAACAAATAGGTGGTAGGCGGACTGGTGGTGGTAATTTACCCAGTGTGCCGAGGCGGGGAAGTATCCACCGTTCGTGCTCAGTAAAGTGTATCTACACGTGTACCTACGTAAAACACGTTATACTTCGACAAAAGAGCCTCGTGTAATTTTATTTTCGTAAGTAAATGTTAATTGAAGTAATCTTTTTTAAGTTTTTTAAAATACAAAAAAAATATTGAATATTTAGTTTTTTCGCGCAGCAAATCAGCATTGTTGTGCAGCGGGGGAATGCTGCAAGTGTTCTTGGCACTCTGCCACATAATCAGGTCATGGGTGAATATTATATATAGTTTAGTTTTAATTTAGTTTATATATTCGGAGAGGAATTGACCATGAGCCTGAGCAACGTGCACCTAACCGCACCTAGTATTTTCCTCTTACCACGGGCTACCAACAATGTCTCGTTTAACAGCCCACTGCTACGTATGTGTCTTCGTTACAATGATTTATGTTTAACCCAGAGTGAAATAGATATCTTTAACTGTACCTATTCAATGTTTAAACACTACTTACACAAACTGAACCAATAAATATGCTGATTTTATTGTTCGATTTAATGTTATTAATAATGCTTATTATTTTAAATTGTTATTTTTATGTTTAAATCTAGATATTAATGTCTTTCTGTATTTCATTCTTGATATTGTTTACTGCATACTGTGTACAAATGTTAGGTTGGCAAACTTACTACTTATTTATGTCTGTTAACTGTTTTTTGTAAATAAATTAATATTTTAAACAAAATATAAAATAATTATTTAATAACTTCTAATATAAAATTAAATATCTATAAACTAATACTAATAAAAAAAACTATAAATAAAATATATCCTCAAGAGCCGTCCCATCAGTATGCCTAGTGTGACAGTGAAGTTTCGTAAACGCAACTATAGTAGTAGAGTTTTTTTACTGAATTTTCGATGTTCATTGCATGTTATTATAGCCAAACTTGCAATAACACGCAATGTAAAATAAAAAAACGTAACTACAGCAGTTACGTTTTCCGAAACCTGCATGTTACACTAAGCATACAGAGATAGTCCCATGAAGACTGGCAACATTTTCCATCTGTATAGCGAGGCTAATACTATATTAGCTTAATTTTTATTTTATTTTAAATATTCGTACATTACATTACTACTTCTAGAAGTTATCACTAAGAAATAGTTCCGCTATTTAATTATAGATGGCGCTATTAAGGTTGCACACAATTATAATCTTAAAAACACTAGCCATAAGGTTGTCATTAGCTTAACAAATATTTTAAAACTGTAATCTATAAAAGTAAGTTTTACTAGTGGACTGTAGGTAACGTAAAAGTATTTTAACAAACATATTGTATGAAAATGTTCTCGGTGCCCGACTCTATTCCAATATTTATTCCCGTTGAATAAACCGCATTCTAAACGCTCTGCTAACGCAGTAACCGAAAATTTATCGTCAGCTTTGCAAATGGATACTGCGCTTGCTGTTTCTGGGATTGTTTTTAGATGATCTTAAATAAGAAACGGTTTAGCCTTCGCAACATTATCTCTAAGGAGACTCTAACATATGCAGTTTATTTGTCTACAGGTAGTTTGATAGTTGATTATTCAACTGTTCTTGTCGAAGACATTAAATGAAGAAGAAGAAGAAGCCAATCATCACAGCATCTAAAACACAGAGTTCTGGAGAATTTTGCCTACGCTCGCCACGCTGGCCAGACGGGTTGGCGAGGGTCTGATGTTAATTTTAATGACACAATATTAACGATTCTATAAGTTGGTAATATTGAAACCAAGACCGACGGCTTAACGTGCTCTCCGAGGTACAGACACGGTGATGTTGTAAATCTATAAGAAATGTACGTAAGAAAAGTGTATTTCTCATTGGTACATGCCGGGGGTTTGAACCGACCAGCCACCATCGCTTCAAGCCAAATGGTAGGATAATTAAATTTATTTATTTAAAACTTAATTGCACTATGTACGCGTACTTAATGGCGTAAGGCATTCTCTGACAGCCAAACCTTTAGGTCATTTAGACAGTATAGATAGTTGGTGCAATCATAAATTAATTTAATAATCATTAAATTGTGGCTCAGTTGGTTCGAGCGAATTTGTCATTAATTTTAAACACCACCTATCCCGTACTTTGGAGAGCACGTTAAACTATCGGTTTCAGAATCGTTAATAAAACTCGTATGACCTTCGCAGGAAGAGAGAGTAGAGGTCCAAGACGCTGTGTTCTAGGAGCTATTATGAATTGAAATCATGAATATGGCATCCCTGGTGCCACATGTCGTCTTCAGTCAAAAATAAATTTATGGAAGTGAACACTGAATTTCATACCTACAAGGAAATCGTGCTGTATTTTCTTATAGGCAATAATTTGTGTTTTGGCAGAGAAATTCGTTAAGGTACATTACTCTTGCAATCTCTTGGCTCCGGGCGTTTTGCTAAACTACTTATCTTCAAGTATCAACATTTGCACTCCAATAAATTACTTGTGACGCTGTTATCAAGTTGGCGGGAAAGTTAAACGGAACGACGTATCTCGAAATACGACAGCTCCTAAAATCTAAGTTTAGTTGCGATATCGTTTCATTTTCTATTAATATTCCAACTTATACTTCAGTTGTAATTGTTGAACATTCCTTTACGGAGAATTTGGCCTACATTTGCCATGCTGGCCATCTGGTTTGGTGAGGATCTGATGTCAATTCTTTTTAAACAAGCAGAACAATTGCCAATTCGTAGTCGCAGAAATCTGAGAATACTTTGTTTATTATTTTCTGTACTTAATGAGCCTGCGACACCGAAATACCTCAAGAACAAATTCGCTTACGACATCTCAAAAAATAATAATATGATAATGTCACTTAAGATTATAGCTTCAGTAAAGAGGCATTGTCTAAACTAGGACATTGTGACGGATCTTTTTATAATTAAATAACAATGTCACTTGTTGATAGATAGTCCGTTTTATAACAAACTATTGTGGTGAATTAAATTAAATAAAAAACATGATATTTGATAAAACTGCCTCCGTGGTCTAGCGGTTAAGTCCGTGGATTTAGACTTGGAGGTACCGGGTTAGATTCCTGGTCGGGACACAAAAATATTTATTAATGTAAATAAAAGTACATTTCATTAATATTTAATTTATTTGTGATATTTCTCGAGTTTGGTACGCAGGAGACATCGACGAGCTTGCCACTTGTCATGATTGGCCTATAGTAAAGTTGGCTAAATGTGAATCTGCGTATTTATAAGCGTGGTTTATGACCCCCCCCCGAAAGGGAAACGGTCGTGATGATACTTTTATATTTGATATGACTTTAGTTTAGTTTTTTTTAACACCATACATTCCTACCGGAATTCGGTTAGGTCATACTTGTGATTTTCAATATATATATTTTTTTAGGTAGGATAGGTACATGACAAATAACAGAACTGGAGGTTGAAACATTTATAAAAACACTAAATAAATAGATTTATTGCGGCTGTAAAGAGGCTTTGTCAATAACTTATAAGTACCTAATAAATAAATCGTCATGATCGTAGAACAGTGACGGATCTGCTATATTTAAAATTTTCATGGCGGCCATTCAACTGTCATTTCGACTGTTTTTTTGTCACTTTTTAAGTCTCATAATAAGTGCAAACCTTCTAGATTTCATTTTGGAACCCTTGCACTATAAATTACAGACCACAAACAATATAAAACTATATATAAATATATATGCAAAATTATGGGTATTTTTTTAAATCCGACACTGTTCTACGATCATGACGAAATGATTAAAAATATGTCAATTAACTTAACTAAATAATACTAATTATTGTAGCAGCTGTAAAGAGGCCTTGTCAATAAGTATTAATTATTTTAATTATTTATCTATTTACAGTTCATTATGTCCCACAGAGATTGACTAATAACATTTAAAATAAACTAAGACCAAGCATGCATGTATGAAAAAACTTGCTGATAGTATAATAATCCTTTAAAATGAGTTTTTTTTTGCTTTATCACTATTTTCTGTTTTAGTAACAATGATATACGAATAGGTTACAGTAAATTATACGGCATTAATATTATTATCTCTTTCTTTTAAATAAAGACAGGGATCATAATAAAGCTAGAAAAAGTCTAGTTGCCTAATTGAACGTATTTGATTGCCATTTACTACGTCAATTTGTATACTGCACCAGCAATGTATGTGCAAAGAGACTTTAATCCATTTGAACAAAACTCAATGACATAATTGCTCACTAAGCTCGATAAAAAACCGTCGATGCAAAACGAATGATATTGAAATTATGAAGATGCAGCATTAGCTGACAAAAAGGGTTCCATAAAAAAGAGCTTATCTTGCCGTGTTATATAAAACCTTGCGTGGAGGATGTATTTATTAATTTTTAAGTAAAGCTATATTGCACATAAATATACAAAGGCGAGACATAATGTAGCTTGACATTCTCAGCCTGTCCTTTGGGACATTTATGTGAGGTAGGTGCAATATTAGTGAATTTCAATTTAAAAGCATATCTTATATTAATCTTTAATATATCAATATGATTTAGGTGTATACAAGTATCTTCAGGCGTATAAGCTGGTGGAAATTTAAATTTAATTTTGTACTTTAAGCGATATCCATGTTATACAACTTTGTATACTTAAATGTATCTTTACGTGATTTACCTTAAGAGACATAGGGAGAAGTCCTATGTTTTGGTCAAATTGAATTGACTGTAATCACGGGTCGACTGGAGCTTGTGATTTTCAATATCAAGGATATTCTAAAAACTCTAAAGTGATAAGTTACATATATCGCCAATTATTGGTGTGGTCTACACCTGCGCAGCTCCAGTCGACACGTATGTCAGTATGCCTTTAAAGTAAATCGCGTAAAGACCCGTTTAATTATAAAAACCATTGTGCGCTAACGTTCAAATATTTTACTTCATAAGGACAATATAGGATTGATGGCGCTGAGGACAACTGTTACTGTTAGTCGAAGAAAAAGCACTACGTGTAGCGAAAGGCTGTATCTACAATTTTCAATATCTAAGTCGGAATTGCAAAAAATAAAACGTGTAGCAATTAATTTGATTACAGGTGGCAGGCGGGCGTTTTAGCGTGAAATTTCGGTTATGCTTTGCGGCTTAGCGGCGCTGGCTCGAGAATCCGCCGGGGAAATGTCTAATAAACTTTGAACCCTTTACAATATAGAGGAAATGAAGTTACTCGTGCGGCGACGTAATTGTTTTTGTTTGTTTTATTATATTAAAATGTATCTGAAAATTTTAAATGGCCACTTATTTTATTCCTAAGAAAAATTTTAATTAAATTTATTTAAATCTTTATTGCACTATGTACATTCTCTGACAGCCAACCTTTAGGATAATAAATTGTATGTATACAACACGCAACAAGTACGCGGAGATTATCATTAATCACTACTTCATCTCATTTGCAGTCGAAACGATGGGACCGTGTTTCGAGGAGGTTTTGGCGTTCTCTCGTGAGCTTGGGAAAAAACTCAGCTTGGCGACGACTGACCCTTTGAGTAGAGAATATATTATACGGTTATAATTTTAGTTTTATTTGTAATTTCATCATTACAGCCCCTAGAACACAGCGTCCTAGACCTCCACTGCTGGGCCTTCCAGAACACATATCTCTCCACTCTGACCAGACGCGTTCGCAAGAATCTGATGTCATTTTTTAATAAGTCCACAAGTTGGTATTAGCGACGGCATAACGTGCTCTCCGAAGCACGGGAACAGTGGTGTTGCAATATGACAAATGTACGTAAGAAAACTGTATTTCTTATTGGTACATGCCGGTGTTTAATTACTTATGCTGAGTTGAAGCAAAATGATGTATTTGTAAAGCACAGCTGACCTAAAAAATAATACTGATACATTAAACGCCATTTTTAACTTTGATCGTTACTTTTACAGCGACGTCATTTTGTTGCAATTCAACCTTAAAGTTGCAGTTCAGCAATTAAGTTATTACTTAGGTATTTTTTAATATGTGCCTCATCTGTATTTTAGCTAATTTTTACCCCCTGCACATGGCAACACCGTAATAATTAAAGGCAAACGGCTAATCCTTCGCGACAAGGTAAACACTCGTTTGACTTACTGCCATCAGGTAACGGCACCAAATATTTTCTTTACTTACTTTTATTTTCTTTGCACAACAAATTTACATACAATTATCACCTAACAATGTAAAATAACACCTGCCTTAAATATCCGACAAGCGCCCTACAGAATACTATTTAAAAGAATGGTCTTCACACACTTCTTGAATAGTCCCTAACAACTGTAAGTAATATTGTATGTATTATTATTTATTAGAATTTAGTATTATTATATATATATTTATGTTTTATATTAGTATTAGATTTAGTAGAATTTTAATTATCTATTTCCTTGTTTAAATATTTGCACCTACCTCCCACATACCATGTTCGTAATGTCCCTAAGGTTGACCGAGTAAGAATGTCTAGCGGCATTAGGTCCGCCTTTGTACATAGTGCAAAAAGTTTTAAATAAATAAATAAAACAATTGTATACAAATTTGTTGTGAAAATAAAGGAAAGTAAAATAATAATAATAAACCCAATATGACCGAGCAGTAACCACTCCGTCCCCTATCAATCTGACAGAACGTACCTCAATCCTGCCAGACCAACAGCCGCACGAAGTAGCCAATGCACGGCGAACCATATCTTCAGATATCATCTTCAGGATACTGTTAGTGCTAGTCCTCACTCTGTTAAGCAATGGTGTAGTGGTCTTGCGTCTTATAGCAAAAAAGTAATCTGTATGGGCCTGCGCACTGATTGCCAACTCACTACAGTAGCGTTGGAGCTCCAACAATAACCTAAAGCTATTATTGTACTGTACACGTAGGGCGCTGATCGATGTCTGCGTAAAGTTGGTCCACAGACTGCTAGTATAGAAAGTTGGCAATAGGCTTTAAATAGCGTTATCTTGACTTGCTCACTACTAGGTACGAGCAAACATACGGTCCAACATATTAGATCTAATCGCCAGCGCCCTACGTTCTCGCTCGATATCATGTCGAAACATTTCAAAAGATAATCGGCCTTTATATAACTCATTGGGCAACTGGCCCTGGTAGTCTTTGATCTCCATGACTAAAGGTATTTTTTTGATTCTATCTTTAAACTCAAACTTATAGTTTAACGTGTTCAAGGTAATGGGTGGTGTTGTAAAATAACAAAGTTAAGAAAAAAAAGAAAATAAAAAAAAACAAATTATTTACCACATATCAATAAACACAACTTACAACAAATAAAGCCTGGTAGATGTGTGGTGACAAATAGGGAATCAGCTCAGCATGGAGCTGCGACTTTGGGCCACAGCGCTGATTTTCGGCTAATCTCTTATTAGGAAATTTGTTTATAGAAAAATATATACATATATATAGTGTGGTGTATGTATGTATGCATAAATGGTTAACCAAATACATAAAAAAAAATGAAAAACAAAATTATAGTAAAAACAATCTACAAAATATTAAGTAGGTATGCTGCAACAGTAGCTGTTGGTTTGTCAAAAGAGAGATTGTATATTTATTTTTAGTTTATTTTCAGTGGTGGAGGTAGGTTGTTCCATATCTTAGTAGCAGCATACCTAAAGCTCTAAAGAGCTGGTTAAGACCCATTTCAGTATTTCTCACTGTGTCATGCCGTGATTAAAACTTTACTTGTATTATAGAGGTCAGATTTTTGACCGGCTTTGGTCCAATTTTAAAAAGTGGACCTTAAAGGTGTCGTTACCCTATATATTCTCTAAGTAAATATTTCATTTGATACACGTTTTGTAAGAGAATTGCTAATGTTGATCTCAAATAATGGGAATTTTTTTAGGTAGTTTTAATAAATAAATAAATATATATAAAGTCCGTTTTTTTATAAATATTAGCAGCATTTCCCCTTTGAATTAAGATACTTACTTTTTGTGAAAAACAACTGCCAGCCCTATTGTCACCAGAGACGTCAATGAGCCTTGGAACATATACAAAGCTTTTAGTTCTGATCCCCACGGGCCCATCGTTTCTACAGCAAACGTCGAAAAAAAGTAACTATTGCAAATCGTTTCATATTTTCGACGCTTGCTGATCTGCGCTTGTTCCGCTGCAACACCAGCTCTAACAGAAGTGTCTTGAAGGTGGGAAGGGGCTAGGGAATCCCTACAGGTAAAATCCCACACCAGAGATTGGCCCCATCTCCAAGGAACTAAGGTCATTCTGTCTAGACGCTTGCCATCGCGGCATCGTCTCGACTCAGACCGGTTGCTTCTAAAATGCATGGAATCGAGACTACTGCAAGCGTTTATTAATAAATAAAATTAAAAGTATCATCACGACTGTTTCCCTTTCGGGGTGGTCAGAAACCACGCTTCCAAATAAGCGGATTTACATTTAACCAACTTTACTATAGGCCAATCATGACAAGTGGCAAGCTCGTCGATGTCTCCAGCGTACCTAATTCGAGAAATATCACAAATAAATTAAATACTGATTAAATGTATGTATTTATTACCTCCGAGTCTAAATTCACGGACTTAACTGTAGGATTTACGAGAATTTTTAAGGGTTTTCGTATGCCTAAGAATAAAATGAATTTTCCAAAAAAACATAACTCAAAATATGCGTCGAACGGAATACTTTGATGAGAACAAAACAAAAATTCTAAAATAAAATAATTTCACACTGGATCATAGATACCAAAGCGTCAGCAGAAGTGCTCCAAATGATTGATGAAAACCGTCGAGTATTTTTTTATTTCATTTTTTTGCGAACGCCCGCAACTCGTTCCGATGTCGAATATCGCTGTCATTCAGAATTGATTGCTTGTGAAATGCTGAAAGATCACAAGTTAATATTTTTATTCGTAAAATTTTTTTTTTAGATGAAATCCTTAATCATACAAATAAAAAGAAATGACACGTGCACATTTAGTAAACTTTACATTTTATTGCATTAGCATATTTTTTTTTTAATTCTTTTTTGCACCTAAAATTCTTCTTCTTAGTCGCTACACTCTTGGCAGAGTGGTCGTGGTCGTCACTTGAGTGTCAGTGGCACGCTTAACAAGCCGTCGCCACTCGTCTCGAACTGCAGCCTTCGTGGAGCACTCATGTAGGGGGTGATCCATTGCTGCTTTAACCTGGTCAGTCCATCTCATCGGAGACCTACCACGCATTCTCTTGCCATCGACTTTTCCCTGAACTACAAGGCGCTCAATGGATGTATCTCCACGCCGCGACACGTGTCCAAAGAAAGTGAGAATGCGTGATTGCACCTAAAATAGGCACACTAAAAACTTTATTTTAAGTCAAAAAATCATGTGTACATTTTATAAGTAGGTATAAAACAAGTATTTAACGCTGATCATAGAATGACGTAAACTATCCTATACAACTCGAACGAAGAGTTGCTGTGTTCCAGGAAGCAGTATTCATTATGTACAGAATGATTCGATATATTTATACACCTAAGACACTATGATAGAATAAATAGATATTGAATGAACTTTAAGGAATGGTAATAAGTAAGTAAGATAATTATATTTGACCGCCTCCGTGGTCTAGTGGTAATAAACGTTGCCGTGAACTCGGGAGGTCGTGGTTTCGAATCCCACCCGTTGTACATTGTATAATTTGTCTCGGTCTGGGTGTTTATATGTATAATATGTATATATTTACAAAAAAAAAAGTATAATATGTAGTTTATCAACCACCTAGTTTCCGTAACACAAGCCTCGTAGCTTACCACGGAAATTAGATGGAGCTGTGTGACCTGTCTGGAAATATTTATTTGTAATGTAACACAATTTTACATTACATTTATATAAATTTAGTTAAATGTATATATTATTAATATATATTTTTATTTTTATTAGTATTTGTGTAGTAGTATGTAAATTATTGTAGAACACGTTCCTTAAATCCTACAAGGGTCGGTTCAAACCCCCCCGGCATGTACCAATGACAAATACATTTTTCTTACGTACATTTGTCATAGATTTACAAAACCACCGTTCCCGTTCCTCGGAGAGCACGTTAAGCCGTCGGTCCCAGTTCCACTAATACTAACTTGTGGAATCGTTAATAAATTGTCATTAAAAATAGACATCATATCCTCGCCAAGCCGTCTGGCCAGCGTGGCGAGTGTAGGCTAAATTCTCCAGATATATGTTCTGGAAGGCCCATCTCCAGCAGCGGAGGTCTAGCACGCTGTGTTCTAGGTTGTTGCTGCGTTCTGTGTTCTAATGATGTATATTATTATTATTTATGTTTAAGTATTTGTTTTTATTTCTAATGCAACCAAAATCGTCTACGACACTCCAAGGTAGGTTATCTAGTATAAAAAGCCGAGAGGTATTAAGTTCGCCCTTGTACTAAACTGTTAAGCTTTTAAGTGCAGTAAAGAATTAATAAAAATAAATTAATATTTGTACATAGTTTAATGCAAGCACTTTCTGACAATTAACCTTTGGGATGGTGAGAAATTATAGGCAAGGTTAGATTATTCAAGGCGCTGTGATGATAAAGCAAAAGAGGTTGTATTTCAATATAGGCAACTATTTATAAGGCATATTTTCATAAGAAACTATTCAATTAGGCCTGGACACACTGGCCTGATGCTACATATCCTGTACCATAAATCGCCATCAAACTGAGAATGGAAGATTGTTTTTAGACATCTTAAAATTATAGTTTAATAGTTACCTATAGTTTTTTTTTTCTTTTTAAATAGGTATCACTTTAAAGGAGCATTTTTTTTTTTTTTTCGTTTTACTATCACCAGGTGATGCCGCACCAACAGCCTATCACCCATTTCCGGTTTGACATTGACTTATCCTCAATCATTTACTCTCCCAAAGGTCACGTGTAGATGTTAGAAAATGCCTCGTAGGCTTTTTGCCTTTGTACATTTATTTCTTTATTTAGTAACCTAATTGCACCATGTACAAGGGGCGTGCTTAATGCCGCTAGATATTCTCTAACAGACAACCTTTGGGACATACGGAGAATTTTGATCATGAGGTAAACTATAATATGAGTCAAAGTCAAAGTCAAAGTCAAAATATCTTTATTCACGTAAACCTATTACAGGCATTTATGAAACGTCATTAATTTAATTATTTTGAATGATTCTACTCCTGCTAGTAGAAGACTAAGCAGCAAAGTGGTCCAATAAGTAAGCTGTTAGCAGAAGACCAGCAGCTTAGCAAATTCCAGTGACCTGTTAATGTTTAATCTGACTGAGAAAGGAATCTGCAAGGAAAACTCAGCTATATCAGATTTACAAAATAAAACATATACAGAACTGCACCACAACGATCAATTAATAACCTTTTAAATTTAGTTATCAGTACCTATGAGAAAACAATACCTGGTACAGCGTAACCCACCAGGCAAGTCAGAATTAAGGTAGACTACATGCCTATGTGCAACCCGAAAGTCGACAAAACGCAAAAACCTCTGTTAATTTAAGAACAATAAATTGAACGTGTCCGGCAGAGGTCCCAGGCCCCCACAGCAGCACCCGATCACGGACATAACGCATGTGCCAGCCATCCCCCCGCTCAACCAGGCCCTTAGGGTGCGGACCGGGACCCGACACACGTGCCACCACTGCAATGACCTTCTAAGGAAGGGGCGACCACCGGACACGCCACACCATGAGAACCTGAACACTAAGAATGACCTTCGAGACACACACAAGCTAAACATAACAATTACTTCCTAAGTATCCAAATGTTGCCGTGCAATTCCGTTAACAAACTTATATATTAGTTAATAAAATAATAAATACATAATAGTAACTAAATGTTACATAAAAAATAATTATATTATAATAATAAGGTAATAAAAAATATTACTGTATCACAATAAACAGTATTTACTAATTAGTCAATAATGTATTAGTAACTAATTGTTACATTCAAAATATTTCTACATAACTGTAAAATAAATCAAAAATAAAAACAGTTTATTAAAAAAGAACCTAATGTGCTATTAACTAATTCTCTAATCTTTGCAGAGCGGCAATATTCCACACATCTTTGTCATTAATAAAATCATTAATTTTATAATATGCTTTTGCAATTAGAATTTTCTTAATACTACTCTTAAATTTTGTTTCCCCTAATTCTGTTACAGGTTTTGGTAATTTATTATATAGTTTAATACTATTAATCACAAAACTTTTATTTGTTTTTTGAAG
The DNA here is from genome assembly GCA_910589645.1 of Tinea semifulvella. Lineage (NCBI taxonomy): Eukaryota > Metazoa > Arthropoda > Insecta > Lepidoptera > Tineidae > Tinea > Tinea semifulvella. The sequence continues at coordinate 7,967,313 of OU342608.1, read as the reverse complement.
CCTAAATTTAGGAATATAAAGCTTGTCAGCATTTCTTAATTTGCGAGAATGCATGTCTCCATTTTTTTTAAATAACTTTAAATTATTCCTTACATATAGAATATTTTCAAATATATATTGTGAAGGCAATGTCATTATATCAATGTCAGGAAATATGCTTCTGAGCGAGTCTCGATATTTCAGGCCATAAATTGCTCGAATGGCTCTTTTCTGGAGAATAAAAATAGAGTCTAAATCTGCCGCTGAGCCCCACATTATGAGACCATAAGTCATAATGCTGTGGAAGTAGGCGAAGTATACTAGTCTTGCTGTTGCCACATCAGTCAGCTGCCTAATCTTTCTGACAGCATATGCAGCTGAGCTCAACCTATTGCATAAGGTATTAATGTGAGCTCCCCACTGCAGTTTGGGATCGACTGTGATGCCCAAGAATACAGTGGATTCAACAAATTCAAGAGCAGAACCGCCCAACATCACACTGCAGTCGATTTTTGGCACGTTAGGTAATGAAAACTTAAGGCATTTTGTCTTATTAGAATTCAAAACCAAATTATTAGCCGTAAACCATTCCGAGACCATCGCCAGAGTACGATTTACTGTTAACAACATATTATCTTTCCTATTAACTTTAAATAGAAGAGAAGTGTCGTCAGCAAACAACACTATTTCCGCATTTTCTTGTACCATGTGGGGCAGGTCATTGATATATGCTAGGAAAAGGAATGGACCTAGTATTGAGCCCTGCGGGACACCCATTCTAACAAGAGACCCTTTCGAGACACTGCCATTATTATTAACACATTGTGTTCTATTATACAAGTAGGACTGTACTAGATTAGAAGCTTGTCCACGAACACCGTAATAATCTAATTTACCAAGCAGAGTTTGATGATCTACACAATCGAATGCCTTTGACAGGTCACAGAATACCCCAATAAGATCCTCGGAGTTTTCCCAGGCATCAAATATTTCTCCAATCAATTTAGTACCAGCATTTGTTGTGTTTCTTCCTTTTGTAAACCCAAATTGTTGATTATGCAATATTTTATTTTCATTAAAGTGTTTTAGTAACTGGGATAGTATAATTTTTTCGAAAAGTTTACTCAAAGCAGGTAATACGGACACCGGTCGATAATTGCTAGGGTCCGTCTTACAACCAGATTTAAATATTGGCGCTATCTTGCTATGTTTCATAAGGTCTGGGAAAATGCCCTTATCAACACAACCATTAAATATATCAGCTAGGATGGGTGCAATGGTATGAATTATTGAGTCTATTGCTTTAACAGATAAGCCCCACAAGTCTTCAGTCTTTTTATTTTTTAACATTTTAAAGTTCTTAATTATATCCTCAAATGAGACATGCTTAAAATAAAAATCTGGAATATCTGGTCTATTGAAATACTGATTTAAAATATTAATAGAAGTACCAGTTGATGATTTAATACAATTTGTAATTTCTAAAGGAATATTAGTAAAAAAATATTCGAGTATGTTGGCAACTTTATTTTTATCAGTTACCATTATACCATTTTGCCTAATTGCTAGATCATTTTGATTATGCCCCTTTTTACCTGTTTCAGTATTTATTACATTCCATACACATTTAGATTTATTTTCTGACTGTTTAATTTTTAGGCCAAGATAATTAGCTTTGGCTGATGAACAAACCTTTTTGAAAATTTTTGAATAGCTTCTAACATATTCATGGAATTTAGGATCAGATGTAAAAGACCTCTGATCATATAAATCGATCGATCTGATCATATAAATTGATGAGGTTTATTAAATAAATATATTTTTATTGTTTGTAAAAAGACGTCTACGTCGATTTAGTTTATTTTACGTAACACCGCCCGTGAGAACGACAACTTAATAATCTTGTTGATAATGGCATCCTGTAATGTTGGAATCGACTTTAAATTAGCGATTGCTGACGAAGCCCTCAAAGATATCGAATACTATCAATAAAATTTTAGCCAGCTGATATTTCGGAATTTGCTTTTAGTGTTGCAAAGGAATAAATATTATTGTCCATTGATATAATACAAATATTAGGTCATAAAATGAGTTAATGACACAAGTTCTCATATAATAATATTGCCGTTCTTTGGAACTGCTGATATTGCTGAGCTTTTTGATTTTGTAAGTGGCAACATTTTTTATGACCGAAGTCGCTAAGATAGCAATCTGTAGAGACTGCCGGCCCTGCAGCCCTTTTCTGTTACTTATTCGCAAACGTTATATAATGGAATCCGTTAATATATCACGCTATTTAAGTTGATATCTGCACGGCCACTGTCAAGGTCAAGCGCTTATAGAGTTGAGAATTGAATAATATTTTGTAATTATGACGCAATCTCTGACGTTAATAACGATATCCACTAATAACGTTTGCGACTTAGTAACAGAATAGGGCTGCAGGTCAACAACAAAATAATCAGTTGGAAAGTCCACGTCGAACACGGCTATAACCGGATATTTAATCTCGCTGCTCTGATGTAAATCGCTTAAAAAAAATATTATTTACAAAAAAACTATCCTACCTCACGTCAAAGTCTACATGTACAGATCCGGTGTGCTCAAGCCTTTAGTAAGAATTTTGTATCTTTGGAATTCAAAATGAAGCTCCATACTTTGAAAACCTCCCAAATTCCATCTCTTTGCAATTTGCATTATTGTATTGTAGAGGTAGTATTTTAGAATATTAAACTACAGAAGTATTTGTACAATTATTCAAATTATTCGGCTTATGTTAAAAACATGTCTGGTATTATTTCATATTTCATTTATTCTCCATAGATTCTCGGTCTTAATACTTGTTAAAAAATATATAGTTAGTTAATTGGAGACCATACCGTATTCAATAGTCTATATAACTTAATGTGGATTAAATCCTTTTTGCGTAACAACGTTTAACTTTAGTAGTGGATAGCATTTTTTTTTTTTTTTTTTTTGTTTTTGTTTTTTTTTTTTTTTGTAATATTTTTAAATCATTAAATCTCACCAAACCATTAAGGTTTGTTGGCGAGAAAGGTCGCTCGTTAGTAACAATTTATGTTTTTAGTGTTTCAGAGGTTACTATTAAAATTTTATTTTATTTATGTATTGAATTACAATAAAAAAATAAAAATAATAAAAAACCATCTTAGGTATTTTTTAACATCTGGCTTAGTCAACTCAGGTTTCTCTGCCAACCAGTGCAGCTCATTCCAGAGTTTAGGAATCATGTATTGTGATGTTCTCTCTCCATAGTAGTTAACAGCTGTGGGTTGCAACAATCTACCCTGAGCTACAGATCTAGTGTTATGATTACAGTCTGATCTAAAAAATAATAGATTGCGCAATTCGTACGCAATCATATTATTAAAACAACCTGCTACAATTGCTACGTAACTACTACGCGATGCTCGTAGCAAAATGACTAAAAATTGTTTTCAAATATGGCAACAATGAATAGTTTCCAAAGAAAAAATAATCGTTTACATAACTTGGCGAACAATGATTTTTAGCACGAAATTTGCTGAAAATGAGGTCAAGTCGGAATATTTTTTAGAAAACAGTCGCTTCGGATCGGCTGCTTAATTCGAAAACACATTACTAAACTTATATTAACAAAACGATAATAAATTATATTACTAAAATAAAAACCTTTTTTTTTATTAAAAATAAAACTGGCAGCGCGTCTTAATTATTTAATATTAATGAGCTTTGGAACCTTGTAGCCTATCGTTTCTACAGCAAACGTCAAAAAGAAGTGATTATATAGTTTAATGTATAGTCGTAGACAGACTTATATGCGTAAAGAGCTATTATAAATTTACTCAACTAAAACTTAGAAGAATCGATTTGAGTGGAATTGGAATTATATAGGTCTACAGAAAAGTCCGCGATGGCATATGTCTATCTCTTAAGGATAACATACTATATCCATTTTAATACTTTATAAATAGGCAATTATAAAGCTGTAATTGGAAAGTTATTTCCACAAATACGGTATTAATCCTTATCATTTCAAATGAAGATTTTTCCCTTTACACCAAATTGCAAATTAAATGAAATGAAATTAATTTCGTGTCGCCGTTTACATGGGCAAAGCCAGGTAAATCAGCTAGGTAATTAAGCTGGTGGCTGGTGAGCTGAAGATATCGACGAGCTTGCCACTTGTCATAATTGGCAGATATTCAGATTCGTTCACTGTGTCATCCGCTCGCCAATGGCTCCCACTGACGATCAGACAGGCTCCCTCTGTTCATATTTTTAAACGTTTACTTACTACCTACTTTCTAAACAAGCAAAACGGTGTTTCTTAAATTAATATTACATTTTATTAATGTGTTAATTTTTATTTTTAAAATGTATCATTTACTGTTTATTAGTGTGTAGGCTTATTTTTAGTATTTTATAGTTATATTCATGTATTTATTTATTCTTATATGTATTATTAGTATGTAGTTTATAATAATAAATTTGCACCCATACATAGTTTCTCCACACTCCCAAAGGTTGATTGTTAGAAAATGCCTGGCCATTAAGCCCGCCTATGTACAATTTTAGTGCAATAAAGTATTTAAAATAAAATAAATAAAATTGGCCTATAGTAAGGTTGGCTAAATGTGAATCCGCTTCCTTATAAGCGTGGTTTCTTACCACGCCGAAAGAGAAACGGTCGTCTTTACTTTAATTAATACATTATTTAGAGTTAGTAGGTTTTTAAATTGTAGAGCCGGGAAACACGCTAATGCTAGCTAAACATGACATGGTTTCTGGCGATCAGATTATGCAAAAATGTCCCAATAGCTCTCAGCCATAAATTACTCTATCTAACAAATTTTATCCAGTCCCAACTTCCGACAGAATTTTAAAACTTTAAGACACTTTGGATTTTGAGGTCAAATTGAGTATTCACCTATCGTTAAGCTGTTTTGTTTTTACACTGAGCACGACAAGTGTCAGAGCGTCCATGATAAGCTTTACTCGAGGTACAATAATGGGGGCAAGCCCCGACCAGGCAATAATGACACTAATCAGTCCTAACCACTACGCCAGCTTACCAAAATAGCTTTCCTACACTTTGCTTGAAAAAGGTTATTGGAATGGATCAAATAGGCTGTTAGCATTCTATATGTAATTTATATACGTGGTTGACGCAATGAAGGTGGTTTTCTTTTTTTATTGGGTCTGATGTCAGTTATGAGTGTCTGATTACAGTTGCTACATTCATGGATTTTGCGCACCACTTACAATCAGGCGCAAGAATAAAAATAAAATATGTAATAAATGATGTGCACGTATTCTCCGCACTTACGGTAGTAGTCTTAGACGTTACTTTGACTGCTTCATTCTGACAAGGTGAATACTTGGAATAGACATCATCATCATCATCATTAGCCTGTGTCTCTCCACTGCTGTATATAGGCCTCCCCTAAGGCTCGCCATTTTACACGATCATCTGCCACCCTCATCCATCCCCCACCAGCGCCCTTCCTCAGTACTCCATCGTTCATCGTTTCTGCGACAGACGTGTCCAGCCCATTGCCACTTCAACTTGCTAATTTTGAAAGCTATATCGGTAACTTTGGTTCTTTGACGGATGTCAACGTTTCCGACTTTATCCTTCAGAGAAATCCCGAGCATAGCTCTCTCCATAGCTCGCTGAGCAACCTTGAACTTATGTATCAGACCCACCGTAAGTGTCCACGTCTCTGCTCCATACGACATTACTGGAAAAACACACTGGTTGAAAAACACACTTTTGTCTTCAAACACTGTGGTATGTTCGATGTGTCGCAACTTCCTGAATGCTGCCCAGCCTAGCTGAATACGTCTGTGTTTAGAATAATACAAATAATATATTATATTGGTGCTACGAGTATGTATGACTCTGTTGACTGTTGATACTGACTTCAATGGTAGATGGCAGTCAAGAATGAATGCATTTACTTTTGAGCGCCAGATGGATGGAAGAAGTGCTTTCCACATTTAGCTTCACGCCTACCACGCTAAATAAAATATTTACAATATAAAAACAATATATTGTATCAGTTTACATCAAGCTTATAGGTAAACACATAAAAATACGTCAGCTAATATATTATAAGTGTAACTGCTACAGGCCGTCACGACCTTTACCGGGATTTATTGCCATCCCTTAGCCACAATGTTGCATAAATTTAAAAAATATATATCCTAAATCCGCAACAGAAAAGGGTAAACTGCCCTATTCTTTATCACATCGGGTAATATACAAGTATGTATATCATTTATTTAATACTTTATTGCACGTTATAAAAGAGGTGAACTTAATAATAAATAAAATAAAAATAAATAAGTAAATAAAGTTTTATTTCAGGTATGCACCCATATCAAACTATATAACAATTATAAGACATAAAAATACATATAAAACAAAAATAAAATATTTTTATAATTTTATTATAAATGCCACTAGACATTATCTTACAGCCAACCTGCAGTAAGTCTTGTTTCAAGCGGTGTTATTTCATCACCATGGCAAGCTTATATTTTGTTTGTATTTTTGTATATTTGACATATATAACAATCGTTATATTTTGGTATGTCAGTTAACAAATTTTAACGGCCCATGGGGACCGTCAGCGAGGCACTTGGCCAAGGAGTTGTCAAAGCGGCTGACAGAAAGGTCTGGAGACAGGAAGGCTGGCAATTATTTCTGCCAACGTATTAGCCTCGCTATACAGAGGGGAAATGTTGCCAGTCTCCTTGGGACTATCTCGAATGGGACGTCTCTAGAGGACATTTTTTATTTATAGTTTAGTTTATTTTTAATTTTATTATTTAGGTAGCTTTTAATTTATATTTAATGTACATATATAATAAACATTATAATTATGTAATTTTAAAATAATAACAATAATGCTATTAACACCATGCATCGTAGACAAATGAGCATAGGAACACAATACAGTAGAAGGCATAAGACCACAAAACTATACAACTATTTAAACGAATTTCCCGTCAAAGGCATGTCAATAAATTCTGAAAGGTTATAAAAGAATTATTTTGGAAAAAGACTAGTTATAATCTCAGGTAGTTTATTGTATAATGTAATTTTTAACGGCAAACATTGTTTAAACGTTTTTCTCAACCGGGTTTGCCTTATATAGATTTCATTCTTGTTTCTTAGGTTATACTTAGTCAAACTAGAGATTTTTGGAAGTTCATTAGCTTTCGCATGAACCTCCTGTAAGCAACTATATACATACAGAGACGTGACGCTTACAATATTAGTTATCCTTGAAAGTAAAAATTGGCATTTGACATCATTCCAAATGGCACATACTTTCAACGAGAACAACAAATAGATGGTAGGCGGACTGATGGTGGTAATTTGCCTAGTCTGTGAAGAAGTAATCACCGATCGTGCCGATAAACCCAGTAAAGTGTGTCCACACGTTTCGGGATCAGGCTCGAATTGCCGTCATATTCAGTCAAGACAGCATAGTGTTACACACACAGCACATTTACACGTTTAAATACCTACACTGTCAATACACATTCACATACGAGAACCCATTTGACATAATGATGCGTGAATATGTTGTTTCTTTAATTTTAAGTAGGTTTTCTATAAAGTTAGTCAAAGTCAAAATATCTTTATTCACGTAAACCTATTACAGGCATTTATGAAACTTCATTAATTTGACTGCCTCCGTGGTCTAGAAGTTAAGTCCGTGGATTTAGACTCAGAGGTACCGGGTTCGATTCCTGGTCGGGACCCAAAAATATTTATTAATGTAAATAAATACATTTAATTAATATTTAATTTGTTTGTCATATTTGCCGAGTTTGGTGCGCTGGAGACATCGATGAGCTTGCCAATTGTCATGGTTTGTCTATAATAAATTTGGCTAAATGCGAATCCGCTTATTTATAAGCGTGGTTTCTGACCACCCCGAAAGGGAAACGGTCGTGATGATACTTTTATTAATTTAATTCTTTTAAATGATTCTACTACTGCTAGTAGAAGACTAAGCAGCAAAGTGGTCCAATAAGTAAGCTGTTAGCAGAAGACCAGCAGCTTAGCAGATTCCAGTGACCTGTTAATGTTTAATCTGACTAACTGTTCATAATCTGCTATATGTTTAGTTATAATAATGTAATTACTAAGTTCTCACTAATAATCACAATATATAAGAATAACAAATGATATTTTAAACAAAGATATATGCGAAATGAAGAAACACACTGGCTGGGAGATGATTCCACATCCTCAGATGGAAGAGTCTCCAAATGTATATGTACGCGCAGGGATATTGGCTACAGTATGAGAGTGCGTAAGGTTCGAGAGCGGATTAAAAACGAACCGTAATAGGTAAAGAACTTGTAACATTGAGGTCGGCCACATCTTGGTGAAGCTTCGGCAATTCGAGAGTTTTAGACACCGTGAAATATCCTATTATGCGAATGCTTTCCACTGCAGAACCATCCCAGAGGTGACAACTGTATTTAGGTTCATCATTCAGCCCCTAGAACACAGTGTCCTAGACCTCCACTGCTGAAGATGGGCCTTCCAGTCATATATCTGGAGAATTTGGCCTACACTCGCCACGCTGGCCAGACGGCATGGCGAGGATATGATGTCATTTTTTATGACAATTTATTACGATTCCATAAGTTGGTATAAGTGGAACCAGGACCGACGACTTAACGTACTCTCAGGCACGGGAACGGTGGTGTTGTATGTAAATCTATGACAAATGTACGTAAGAAAAGTGCATTTCTCATTGGTACATGCCGGGGGGGTTTAAACCGACCTTTGCAGGAAAGGAACGCGTTCTTACAACCGAGCCACCACCGCGCCATGTATTTAGATTATTTGCAATAAATTCTAGAATAATAAAAAAATGTTCATTGTTCATTTGCAAATAAGATACGCGATAGCCCTGTAGAATGATATACACTTAAAACACAAATTGTGATTGGGGTTTGGGGAGCCATAACCTCCGTTTTACGGCCCAATTTTTACCGGATAAACAACGGCGTTTGAAATTTTACCGCTAAATTTGTATCGAAAGCAATGACTTATGTATTAACTGGCTATTAAACTGCATCCATTTTACGCACGCGAATAAATGTCTATAAAATTAATCCTCTAGAACTACAGTCCTTGACCTCCACCGCTATAGATAGGCCTTTCAGAGCGTTTTTCCCGGGAGGGGGTAACCGCTGGTAATTCATGCACTTTAGGTGCTAGGCGCCGTTATTTATTAATTTATTTAATACTTTATTGCACAAAGACAAAGTCGGGCTTTAATGCCGCAAGACATTTTATCATAGACAACCAATGGGATAACTTTAAACACTTTACTGAAAAATAGGTGCAAAAATAAAGGATAATAAAAAATAATATTTAATAACTAACTAGATTTATAAATATATAATATACTACATACTAATAAAAAAAAAGTAAAGTATCATCACGACTGTTTCATAAATAAGCGGATTCACATTTAGCCAACTTTACTATAGGCCAATCATGACAAATAGCAAGCTCGTCGATGTCTCCAGCGTACTAAACTCAAGAAATATCACAAATAAATTAAATATATTTGTTTACATTAATAAATATTTTTGTATCACGACCAGGAATCGAACCCGGTACCTCCGAGTCCAAATCCACGGATTTAACCGCTAGACTACGGATTTAACCGCTAGACCACGGATTTAACCGTTAGACCACGGATTTAACCGCTAGACCACGGATTTAACCGTTAGACCACGGATTTAACCGCTAGACCACGGATTTAACCGCTACACTACGGATTCAACCGCTAGACCACAGAGGCAGTAATTTTTGTAAAAAAATATAATAAAAGGCCGGTTCAGGCATAAAGGTCAATGATCGGAAAATTCGATACACCTATATATTGGGAGCACCTGCCACCTACGCCTACCACCTTACACCTTAGCTTATGGCTTTTAAACAGTTTTGACAGAACCTTATTTTTATGTTAAGAAAATGCAGTAGCAATAAAGAAAAAAGCTTAACATATTATTCTGATCATCAAGGACCTATAGTGGTCTTAAAGTCTCTTACTTGCATATTTTGGTCACTTAAAGACTTGTAATCACGGGCAATATTGAAGCGTGGCCGAATTCCAACACGTTAGTCTGACCAGATTGGCAGCACTCAACACACATAAAGCTACCCATTGCCAAATACGCTATGGGTATTGCCCAAAATCAGCTCAAAATGGATAAAATTTAGGTAATATATATTTTTGCTCGGTGCATATTTTTGGTTGTAAGATAAAAGAATAGCTATCCTTTAAAATCCTATAAAGGTCGGTCCAAACCCACCTGGCGTGTAACAACAATAAGAAATACACTTTTCTTACATTAGACCCTCCAATTTCTCCAGATATATGTTCTGGAAGGCCCATCTCTAACAGTGGAGGTCTAGGACGCTGTGTTGTTCTTCCGCTAGTACCCAATAAAATAAAATATAATTGAAAGCGTTGAATCAGCCTTTTTAACAAAGGCTTTTTTAACAAATTCAGCTCCTAATGAGCCATCACACGAGGTTTCCAACAACGTGAAAGGAGGTCTGAGATCTTCAGCTACCCTTACGTATTTACGGTGTTTCTCGTGTGAATGGGTTTGGGAGATGGTTCCCGAGATACGGGTTCCGAACGTGGCGTCAACATTCAACAACAATGATTATTTTTATTCTAATTATGTATCCAACGGTTATTTAATATTAAAACACCTTGAAGGTAACAACAAACACAAATATTTTCAAACAAGGTTCTTTTTGATAAACAAAACAGTAGTTTGTCCCTACTTTTTGCAAAGGAAAACGGCGATAAACATAGCGTATTTATGGTATCTATACAGAGCTAAACATAAAGTATCAAGACTGAATATTCATCTTCTTCCCCCACTTAAAGTATTACCACACTTCTTGAAGTGAGGCCATCTTTGTTGGCATCAAGATAGCAGGACCAAATGGATTAACAAATTTAAGGTATCATCTTATATTTGAATTACACCAATAACCATAAAGAAAATAATTAATTGTCAGAATATAATTAAGTAATACTTAAAGTGTAAAAATTAAAATGAACTAAACCTAATAAAAAATAAACACTAATTAAAAAATGTCCTTCAGAGACGACGCTTCAGGGATAGTCCCAAAGAGGTTAGCAACATTTCCCCTCTATATAGCGAGGCTAATACGTTGGCAGATATAATTTGTCACGATAAATACATAACTCTTTCGCTTCGTCTACTACTGCATTAACCCTATCAAGCGTATTCTGGCATATGTTTCGCTTCTAAACATCAGTGTTGATAACAACATGCCTTTGTGTATGGCGAGCCAAGCTTTTGTCACTGATATTTTGACTGCTAATCAATGACACCACAAACACTATTTCCTGCGTTCTTCTAACTAACTGTCTTCTTTTAACATCCCTATCGTACTTAGTTTAGTGGTTAATAATAAGTCTGTGGATTTAGATTCGGAGGAACCGGGTTTGATTCCTAGTCAGTATACAATAATATCAAAATTATTTTAAAAATAATTTATTTATTTGTAATAATTCTCGAGTTTGGTACGCTAGAGCCCGCCACTTATCACGATTGGCCTATAGTATAGTTGCCTAAATGTGTATTCGCTTCTTTATTAGCGTAGTTTCTAACAACCCTACAAGGGATACGGTCGTGATGATACTTTACTTTACCTATCGTACTTCCCATCCGCATAGAAAACATTGCCCAGATATATAATTTCATTTGCTTGTTTTGAGTTTCTTTATCGTCATGTTTGTCTTACTTATTCTTTCAAACACTTAGTTTTAGTTTAGTACATTAGTTTTTCTCACATTATATCGATATGCATTAAAAGGCTCGTTTCCAGCCAAAAATAATAAATGATGACCTTAACTTATTTATTTATTTAAATACTTTATTGCACAAAAACTTAAAATTAGTGTACATAGGCGAGTTTAATGCCAGTTAGGCATTTTCTAACAACTGACCTTTGGGAAAGTGAGAAATCATGGGCAGGGTGCAAATAAATATAATACACGATACTTATTTAATTTGGTACATACATATACTACATATAAAACGAACTACATATACTACACACTTTAAATATGTAACTTATCATATACTACATACACAAAATAGAATTATGCCAAAATATCTATATTATCATCTTGATTGAACTTAAAGTTAAAAAAACAATTAAGTTACCATTGGTCCTGATACAGCGACGACTTCTTTATGGCTCCAAGGGTGCATCTAAATGTCCGAAGTCGCAGCAACATTTAACAATGAAACCTCACGGACCCGAGGGAAATGCGACTGTCATGCAAATTTAACGTTTTACGGAACTAATTACTTCTATATACAAAGCTATTATATTACATTAACAAGAATGTGTTTGCTGTATGATTCTTATCACTACTAATAAGATATTGCATGCGTAGTAAATGTTCTAGTATGTATTTAATTTAACAAAAATAAACTAAAACAAAAAACCTACTTACATAACCTAATTTAAATAAAAGTTTCCGCAGACTAATGTTTTTTTACTGTGCAATTAAGTTACTTGGAAAATTAAATATGTTGTATTTGGTTCAATCAAGTACCAGAACTGTTATGTAGGTATTTAGAACTTTTTGCACACCTAAACTATAAAGGGGTTTTTTCTACTGAAATTATTAACTTGTTTTTTTATTATTCTGTAATTTTAAAAAATAATCAACAAATGCTTATAAGGTAAAGTCACTAATGCTCGACACTTTAATGAAAACACTATGTTTATATGGAAATAATTATATATTTATCAAACAAAATAATCACAGCTTTTTTTTACATGAATGCAGTGTATCTTAGAAAATTATCTTAAGTAATAAAATTTTCATTAATCAACATACTTTTAATTATTAATATATGATTTTAATACTGAATTTATTATTAATATATGATTTTAATACTGAATTTTTTAAATTGTCTTAAGTACTAATAGATAACATCACAAAAACAGAAAATCACCTTAAGTAGACAGTCAAATGCACTAATAGTTGACATAATATTTAACTAATGCAGTTGAAGTTTTAAGGGCATCAGTGTGCTTTATGTACTTAATTAACTTAGATAATAATTACTTATCCATCAACCTCTAAGGCACTATCAAATTTGTACTTAATTCTATCACCAGTTATGATAATATTTGGTACATCAAGGACTTTAATTATTTGAGATTCAGCTATAGCACTGATATCTCTATCATTTTCTTTGAATACTGTTTTAGACTCATCACATGCTACCATTGCCATAACTTCAATTTCTGTTTTAGTTACTTTTTTAAATTGTCTTAAGTACTAATAGATAACATCACAAAAACAGAAAATCACCTTAAGTAGACAGTCAAATGCACTAATAGTTGACATAATATTTAACTAATGCAGTTGAAGTTTTAAGGGCATCAGTGTGCTTTATGTACTTAATTAACTTAGATAATAATTACTTATCCATCAACCTCTAAGGCACTATCAAATTTGTACTTAATTCTATCACCAGTTATGATAATATTTGGTACATCAAGGACTTTAATTATTTGAGATTCAGCTATAGCACTGATATCTCTATCATTTTCTTTGAATACTGTTTTAGACTCATCACATGCTACCATTGCCATAACTTCAATTTCTGTTTTAGTTACTTTTTGGACAATACAAACATATTTGTAATATCTCTTTTTGCCAGGAAACTTAACGATAACATATACCTTGCTTAATTCTACTCTCTTCCTCATTTATTTCTTCTTCGTTTTCCTCATCAGTGACTTCATCAGAAATATCATTCATGCTGTCTCCAGATTCTACCCATTCTTCTTCGGTAGTTGAGCTATTATAGTCAGTCTTTTTAAGTTTGTTTTTTATAATATTTTTACTTCTCTTTAATAACTTCTTATCAGTCTTAAGTTTTCGTGCTTTTTCAGTCTCTTCTTTCTTTTTTTTCCTTTCCTCAGCTCTTCTTTTTTTGTCATCCTCTAATTCAGTCTTTACCTTCTCTTTGTTTTCATGGTATCTTTGCCATTCCAAAGATGATACAACAGATGGCACTTTTTCTTTCCTTCTTCCTTTTGAGTTTTGATTAGGAGTTGGCCAAAACAATGCTCTTTTAAATGGACTAGGTATTACCATATTATCTGAATTCTTTGAACAACTTTCTTGTGGCCTATAATGACTTGATGAAGGTGGTTCAATCAATGATCCTGTGGTGCCTTCGAGATTTTGAGTAGTGCTTTTTTGGACTTCTTTGCAGGGAGTTCTAGGGTCTTCATTTAAGGGTAAATATTGGAACGGAATATCCAAAGTTGTAGCTTGTAATGTGGATGGCATTGTCAATCGATCGCTACTCGGGACTGTATTAAGCGGTGGTAATATTTGAGTTGTACTACTTTGTTCTGATGTAGAATTATTCAAGGTAGAGAGATTTTCAGTTGGTGGTAAGATTTCTTTAGTTTTTGTGAGTAGGTCTTCAATCTTTTTATAAAATTGAAACAATCTAATATTTTCGTCAATTACTTCTGAAGCAATATATTTGTCCAGGAATTTAAGGCCCATTTCCAGTTCTTTAATTTTCGCCATTTTTTGTAATGCCATGAATTCATCTGTTGGTTGTTCTGATTCACAGCACACTTCGTCAGGATTCCAGGGTGAGAGTCCACACTTACGAAACCCGTTTTGAAACATCTGAGGTGATAATGTGTCTTTAAGTACTTTGTTTAGCAAAGGACAAAAATGAACTTTTCTCAAAATGGGGGAATCAATGTGTTCTAAACGCCAAGACTGCACAGCAGTTTTCCAGGCGCCCTTTAAGCTTCTGAAAATAGCGACATCCATGGGCTGTAAGAGATGAGTGGCATTAGGAAAGAGAGCAATTAGGATTATACCATTTTCCGAACAAAACTTGCTCACGTGGAATGACATGTGTGATGTGTGCCCATCCATAAAAAGTATGACTGGTTTTTGAATACCATTGTCATTCAACCATTTATCAAATATATTGCAGATATATTCATAAAATGTCTCCATCGTCATCCAACCACTGTCGGATCGTCCAATACCCCAAGTTACAGGAATAGACAAGCTTAATTCTCTTGGTATTCTTAAATACTTAAAAATAACCATGGGCGGTAGAACTTGACCAGCAGCATTACCACCTACAAGAACTGTGAAACATTCTTTTTCGTCCGAGTTAACTTGCTGGTACACCAATTTTTCGCCTTTAGCTGCTAGTACCTTATTCCCTTTCGGATTCAAAAAAAATGCAGTCTCATCCATATTAAAAATTCGATGAGGTTCAACCAAAATATTTGTGTAATTGTTTTCTTCAAGATAGGTGCTGACTTCTTTAAACCAATTCTTTAACTGTGACGTTGTGACTGTAGCTCTGGATGAAGTTAAATTTTGAGGCTGTCTATGGATCAGGTCTGGGTGCCGTTTTAAAAAACTGCTGTACCACCTTTTACCAGGCCTCCCATCTTTAAAAGGAGTTTCTAAATTCAAATCATCAACAATTTTTTTCACGCTATCTTGTAAATTCTCTTTGCCTATTGGGAATCCTTGTTTCACCATTGCTTTAGCCCACTTTACAAGCAAAGCTTCAGTATCATCTGAGATGTAGCATGTTCTTCCCATTTTTCGTTTCATTGGTGTCTTACCCTTTACTTTATTCAGCAGAGTTACCCTAGGTACCCCAAATTTTTTTGCCACAGTTGACGTCGGAACTCCTCGTCTGCATTCTTGAATAGCGGCTTCCATATCAGCCTCAGAGTAACGAAACATCTGTCCTTTTATTGGCGGCATAATTATCGGTCTGGAACAATAGAACCAATAATTGACATCATGTATACCCCAATAATAGACACCATGTCTACCTTTAGTTAAAGTGATACAAAATTGTTGATATCTCTACAGTAATCTTTTCATTGGGAATAGAGTTCAAAATCGTACCTAACCTAACATAAGAGTTTAATATCTTGAAACACCAATGGATGACACGCCTGTCATCTATTAGATATTCATTGTTTTTGGAACTAATAGTAGACATACCATAATTTTTCAGAAAAATATTAGCTAACACAAGAAAAGCACGTTTATAACTAACCCAACTTATCATTAATACGTTGGCAAATGAGTAAAAAGTATTTTTTATATGAATATCGATTCAAAACTTACCTTCAAATTTCGGCGTCCTTAACATAAAAAATAAGAAAACGCGGAACGCGTGCTCACTCCGTTACATGGTTGACAACGACTGACGACATTTTGAAATTTCGTTTAGAAACTGTTGGAAGTTTTTGAGAACAAATCATAGATGGCACTAGGTGTCCTATGATATTGTAATAACAGTCATTTTGTTAAAATTGTTTTTAATACGAGGACATTTTTTCATAAGTGTCATCCTTTAGGTCACTGTCGGGCATTAGTGACTTTACCTTATATGTGTGAATTAATTTTTCAAAAATCTAAAACAAAAAAAAAAAAAAAAACCTATATAAATCGTAACTGGGTGGCATGAAATTAATAACTTGTTTTTATTATTATTTTGTAATTTTAAAAAATTATTAACAAATGCTTATATATGTGTGAATTAATTTTTAAAAAATCTAAAACAAAAAAAGAGAAATAAAAAACCTATAAAAATCGTAACATGAAATTATCAATTTGTTTTTTTATTATTCTATAATTATAAAATGCCTATATGAATGTGATTTAAATTTTAAAAAATCAAAAACAAAATAAAGAAAAAAACTAATTTAAATATAAATCGTAACATGGTAGCATGAACGCTGGCCGCATTAAATACAATTTGTAAAATCACCATACAAGATTAATGATGTCCTTTATTAATTATGATACAACATAGCATAAGACATTTATTTATTATTATTATTATTTTTTGCACTAAGAATCTTAGCTTATTAAATGATAAGCAAATTTTTATTGGTCCTTCGAACCGGATTTTCTTAAAGCGGTGGTGATCTAGAACTATTGGAGGTAGAGGAGAAAGATAAAGAGTCAGACAAAGGTTCTTTTGCATTCATAATGATAATATACTCGTACAAAAGTTAATTAAAAACATTGCAGAAATATTATTATTTTTGGCGAGTATTGAATCTGTTATCGTGTTTATACAACAATGCCATTCTAACCAAAACCACTGACTCCGAGTGGCCTTTTCATATTTTCCATAACACAAATAGGTCAACAGCCTGACTCTTGAATTCGATTTGAATATAATCAGAAAACAAAAGTAACTGACACAGCTCTAAAAATTCTATCGTGTAATAGTAGTGGCTTTCGTTTTGTCTGCTTCGGGTTGCTCACAGACAAGTCATCAAGTTATCAATTACAGCCCCTAGAACACAGCCTAGACTATAATGCTCATAGCAATTATAGGCAAAATAGTTATATACCTAGTATCGTTATTTAATTTACTTATTTACAATTTAGACTTTGACTTATTTTGTGATAGTATTTTATTTAGGTGCTATAATAGATATAAAATAACAATTCATAAAACAAATACATTAAAATAATACTTAGTATTACATATACAAATATGTAAATAGGTTATATATTATCCATATATGTATATATACAATAATACATATAAAATAACAATAATAATACATATAAAAAACTGCCTCCGTGGTCGAGCGGTTAAGTCCGTGAATTTAGACTCGGAGGTACCGGGTTCGATTCCTGGTCGGGACACAAAAATATTTATCAATGTAACTGTATTTATTTACATAATATTTAATTTATTTGTGATATTTCTCGAGTTTGGTACGCTGGAGACATCGATGAGCTTGCCACTTGTCATGATTGGCTTATAGTAAAGTTGGCTAAATGTGAATCCGCTTATTCATAAGCGTGGTTTCTGACCACCCCGAAAGGGAAACGGTCGTGATGATACTTTACTATTTATTCCGTGAGGAGCAAAATAATTTCCAATTTTGTAACTTTAAATGTATAACTATTTTTAGTTTAGTTACTTTTGTTTTTTAGCTTGTATTTTTGTTATGTGTGGTAACTTTTAATTAGCTTTAGTTTATTATATTAGCTGTAAGTTACCCAAATAAAATAAAATAAAATAATTGGAGTGTTTGAACCCTGTTTGGGAAAGAGACTTTTTTCGCAATAAAACACTCGACATCTACCATTCTGCACATCTCCCTACTATACCAAATACTGTATGATTTCGTTAACGCCGTCTTGGAAGTTCGTTACATTAATCTATTAACAGCAGACCTGCCATGACAAATAAATGTTGTAAAATTTCATTTCTCATAGGTACGAGCGTATGTCAAGATTTGAATGGTGACTTTTAGATTAAAACAACATCGTGCCAACAATTTGACCACCACCACTCTTTTTAAGATAATATATTTACTGTTGAATAATATTTAATTGTTTAGATATAGAACTGCCTCCGTGGTCTAGCGGTTAAGCCCGTGGATTTAGACTCGGAGGCACCGGGTTCGATTCCTGGACACAAAAATATTTATTAATGTAAATAAATACATTTAATTAATATTTAATTGATTTGTGATATTTCTCGAGTTTGGTACGCTGGAGACATGGACGAGCTTGCCACTTATCATGATTGGCCTATAGTAAAGTTGGCTAAATGTGAATCTGCTAAGCGTGGTTTATAAGCGTGGTTTCTGACCACCCCGAAAGGGAAACGGTCGTGATGATACTTTCCTTTTTTTTACGTAAGAAAAGTCTATTTTTCATTGGTACATTTTTTTATACTTTTTATATTTTTCTACCACCGCTCCAATATACTAAATACTAATACATACACTTATTAAAATGGTAGGGGCTATTTAGAAAGTGTAGATAGACGAGTTTTTTGAACGAAGATCTTGGAGACTGTAATATTGTTGTATCGAAAACAGAATTAGCTCCCTCGCGTGCCTGCAGCTATTGTTACTACGACATCCTCAATAGGAGAAATAGAACAGTTGTACACCATCGAGACTCTTTGTTCGATATCTATTCGATGCATAGGATATGCGGCTTCACGATGCAAAACCAAAGACGTAATGTTAATATAAAATAGGACCGTCCTTAAATACAGTAAAGTCTAACGGACAAATTAGGTGAGGATTAATTATTTCAGCTTATTAACATTATCATAAAAGGAGCGGTGGTGGTCAAATTGTTCGAACGCTGTTCTTTAATCCAAAGGTCAGGATTCAAACCCCGACATGTGCCTACATGATTTTACGACAACATTGTTCCCGTAGCTTGGAAATCATGTGAAGACGTCAGTCCCAATACTATGGAATAAAAGTAAAAATTAAAGTATCATCACGTGATTGATTGAGTGAAATATCATGATGATGATACTGATACGACCGTTTCAGGTGGTAAGGAACCACGCTTATAAATAAGCGGATTCACATTTAGCCAACTTTACTATAGGCCAATCATGACAAGGGGCAAGCTTGTCGATGTCTCCAGCGTAACAAACTCATGAAATATCACAGATAAATTAAATATTATTTAAATGTATTTATTTACATTAATCAATATTTTTGTGTCCCGACCAGCAATCGAACCCGGTACCTCCAAGTCTAAATCCACTGACTTAACCGCAAGACCACGGAGGCAGTTACTATGGAATAGTTAGGAAAATATCAATAAAACTACTACACTGGCCTTCTCACACTCACAAGTGGGAAATCTGCGTCAAGGTTTTCTTCCTTCCTTCCTTCTGACAGATTTTGCATTCGCTATGAAGTAACTATGTATAAGGCATAGAGTAACCATTAAAGGTTAATGCATATGAGCCTAGCGGTGGGGCCGCGATTACAATTTCATGATTGGTTGCAGTTGACGAGCGTAGCATTGTTTAGCGTTTGGGCGTGGGAAGGAAGAATTCTAACGAGTAGGAAATCTGTGTGAATAGTGCTCCAGATATCATTGTAGTAGTACTACATTTTACAGTCAAATCCAGCGTTTCAGCGAAACAAATTGTAATGGTTGACCATTTATTTTCATATATACGTCTACGTGGGTCGCGTTCAGGTTAACGTAAGCAAAATATATAGCCGTTTTTTGTGGTTTTCTCCAAGTTCCATTGTTGCTCATTGTTTTACATATATTTCTAGTATTTGTATTGTAAAGCTCTTATAAACGAGTCTATTTTATTTACTTTTCTTTGCACACCAATAAACTACGTTACGGTATATTCGCGTTGAGAAAAAATAGAGTCATCAGCGTAACTGCAAGTTGTTGTAAGAACGTTTTTCCTATACTCCAAAAAGGCCATTGTTCGCACCTCGTAATGCACCAATGAGAAATACACGTTTCTTACGTACATTTGTCATAAATTTATAACACCAGCGTTCCCGTGCCTCGGAGAGCACGTTGAGCCGTCGGTCCCGGTTATATACACTAATACCAACCTGTGTAATCGTAAATAAATTGTCATTACGAAATATAAAAAAAATAAATGACATCAGACCCTCGCCTACTTGTTTTATTTATTTCCATGAAAATGTACATAACAGATTATACGTCCAAACAATACATATTTCATAACAAAATTAAAACACAAGTGACTAGATGTGCGAATTAATATGGCTCTAAGTACTTTAGGACAATGTTTTTACTTTCCACATCCATTGATGCGAGCACATCAAAATTCTCATAGGACTGTACGATTTTCTTCAATAAAACGATTGCACGGGGAACGGGGGCACTCTGGAGTAGGTGTGTACGAGCACTCTCCTCAGCAAATAGTCGCTGGCCGCGCGCGCGAAGGTACCTGTTAGGTACAAACAATGAAATTAATTTTAATATAGCAGGTAGATATATTTTACCTCTAAGAATATTTTTATATATTAAAAAAGAAGATTCTGGAAAGCCCATTTCGAACAATGAATGTTTAGGACTCTGGTTCTGGCGGCTGTGATGATAATGTTAAATTAAATTAAATAATTATCTATTAAATAATTATTATTGTTCCAATGAGTACACTTTGCTTATGTAAAGTAGTCATACATTTACAACACCACCGTTCACTAGCCTTAAGTTAAGCCGTCGATGGTCCCGGTTATACTAATAACAATTTGTAAAAACGTTAACAAATTTAATTAGATTTTACATCAGAACCTCGCTAACCAGTCTGACCAGCGGCTTGGCGAATGTAGGCCAAATTCTCCAGTAATATGTTGAAATGCCTATCTTCAGCAGCGGAGTTTTAGGATTAAATGTTCTACAGCAATATCTATAATTTAAATGGATAGAATTATCCAGATTTCTCTAGTTGCTTATTCTTTCCCTACACCAAAAATTGTAGTGACATCTACTACGTCCGTGTTGTATCTGCGCGACCGCGATGTGAGATAGTCGTATCTAGCATTGATAAACTGACAACGTAACGCATGCCCGAGCTTGTTTAGCGAAAATCAGTGATACGAAATGGCTTAGCCAAGCTGGAAATAGCTCCGAAATTTGTTCCCCAAGTCGTATGACTTAAAATCAATTCAATCAGCTTAGGTGTGAATCAAGGATAGCCCTAAACGTAGGAAACTCAAAATTAGATACACTAAAACCACAGAGCTATTACAGTTCGTCATTACCAAAAAATATACTGTCCACTCCTAGAAGCTCAACCAACTAGTTTAGTTATACTGATATTGTAATTTAAATTCAAACATTGAATTGTGGACTCGATTATATGAAAAGATCGCAACACAAAGCAATGCCTGCAGCTTCGTGATAACAGAGTTTTGTGTCAGAAACTCAATCAAAAATCCAAACCAAAATATCCTGTTTATTTAACGACTTCTTTGTTTTCACCGACCATAGACACGTACATATATTGTACGTATATATTTTTTTTTTTGTTCTATTCTCCCGATGGATGAGCAATGAGATTATAGGGAATGCAAAGGGTTTAGCCCATGCAGCCAAGTTTGACGTAATATATCTTTCTTTTTAATGAATTAATGAGGTCATCATCAAATTCCAAGATGCTGCAGAATTTAATGCTTTTCTTGAAGTCACTTGCGGCACTATAGCTAAAACATGTCGGGTAAAATATGGTTGTTGACAGCGCGGGATAACCGCAAAAAATAAACTGCAATTTGTGCCCCATATTTAAAGTCCAATTTATCGTTTTCCATAATTATTGACATTGTAGCACATTATTAAACAAAACAACACCACTTTTGACCGATAATATCCACAGTTAATTAATTTACAAAACAAGAACTTGCACTTGACATGTCCACGCAAAATGGCGCGAAGAACTCTTTTTGTTTTTCTTCTCTCGATGGGTGATGAATGAGAAGATAGGAAAGGCAAAGGGTCTAGCCCATACAGCCAACGTAATATAGTTTTTTATGGGTTAACGAGGTTATTTTTCTAACGTTTTGATACTCTAATTGGATCCACCTTTTGCTCTTCTGGAATTGAAAGCGTAATCTTAATATCTAAACTTACATTAAAAATGTGTCTTTACTAGTAACGGGGAGAGCACTGATACCAGTATGACAGTTAACTGGTATAGGTATCAGTGAATTAAACCAACAATTGAAAGTGTGTTTTTATCTATTTAGTACCACTTATTTAATGAATAAATACTTTTTATTCTAATATTCATCATCATCATCAGCCTGTGTCTCTCCACTGCTGGATGTAGGCCACCCCCAAGGGGAGCCACTTCACACGATCTTCTGCCACCCCTTATTTATTTATAAACTCTTTATTGCACAAAAAACTTAAAAGTAATGTACAAGGGCGAACTTAATGCCTTTCGGCATTTTATAACAGCTAACCTTTGGGAGTGTGGTAGAGGATTTGCGGGGTGCATTATTATAAATATACAATTTACATACAATACATAATAATCGTTACATACTACTACTTAAATACATAAATATATATATATATATATATACACAAATACGAAACCAAGCAAGTATATAGTACTGTTTACACATAATAAAAATAGTATGATAGATATAAGTAGGTACTAGGAAGATCTATGTTGTTTGTTTAGAAAGTGAGCGATAAGTAGATTTTTAAATATATTGATAGACGGCGCCCGTCTGATAACCAGAGGAAGTTTGTTCCACTCACGAGCAGCGGAAACTGTAAAAGAATCTGAATATCTGCTGGAAGAATGGGTAGGGATTTTGAGCTGATTGTTATTAGCAGAGCGAAGATGAAGATTATGACTTCTTCAGGTCATCTGTCCATCTGGCGGGGGGTCGTCCCACTCTGCGTCTTCCAGTACGTGGTCTCTACCCCAGAGGGATTCTAGTATTGTTATTATCCAATTACAGATGTTGCAAAATTTCATGTTTAGAATTTTACCATAATTTATTCACAATTTGCATTTGATGTTATATTTGAACCTAGTATTATGGTCATGAAGGTCTGAATATTAAGTTAAGTATAGTTTAAGTATTAGTATGTAAATATTAATATGTAATAATAAATAACTAATTATTGATATGTTTTGAGGTCTAATATTCTCTATTGAAACGCGTCGAAACATCGCAGATACAACCTACCTAGTTGATGTTGCGCGTGGGATTGTGGACTTCCCTGAATTGCTTAGTAAAATATTATTACGTATACCCTCAAGAAACACTAGAAAGAGTCCACTCCTACTAATCCCTCGTTTCAACACGAATTACAGACGTAACGCGTTTTTCATCAGGGCGGTCGAGCTCTTTAATGATCTTGACATAGATGTTGACCTTTTTAAAGCTACTACTGTGTGTACACATACACATACATATATATAAGTATATATGTATGTGTATGTATTTGTGCGTGCATGCATGCACACATGTATATGTGTGTGTGTGTATGTGTATACTTGTAAATGTTTTTGTTTTTTATTTTGTTTCATTATGTTAAACATGCACTTTTTGTTTTTCAGAACTTGATTATTTATAGTTTCTGCGGTGCGCAGAAGTTTTTAATCCTAAATGTGGAAACTGTTAATTGGCTTTATTGTAATTTAAACAATAACACATAAATGTATCATAGCTGTAAGTTACCCAAATATAAATAAATAAATAAATTAGTTTTGATCGCAACTGCCGTATCTTTCTTTCTTTAGATGTACCAAAGGTTTGACCAGGTCTGCTTTTGTACTTTGTGTAATAAAGTTTATAATAAATGAAAAACCAAGCATATAGCTTTCTCCATAGCTCGCTGAATTACCTTAAATATTTTATGTATAGGTCTATGCCAGCGATATAATATCTACGTATGCATGAGCTGTGCTGACTTTGTTTTGTTTATAAATCGCAAAACAAGCCTTTGTTACAGAAAATATTAACAGACTCGACTTTTGTATTGTTAACAAAGTTGATTTTGAATCACCTTTAAAACAAATTTCTTGTTTACTATTCAATCAAATTGTACTCAACTCTTTAGCGAACGATTGTCGCTCAGTTGTATGAACGCTTTTCTTAGCAACCCAAAAAAGGTGGGTTCGAACTTCAATAAAAAATACACTTTTCTTACGTACAATTACGTACAACCCAAACAGAAAAACTCATAGAAATAAATAAATAAATATATAATATACGTTAATATAAAACACACCAGAAATAACTGCCTCCGTGGTCTAAGTCCGTGGATTTAGTCCGAGGAGGTACCGGGTTCGATTCCTGGTCGGGACACAAAAATATTTAATAATGTATATAGATACATTTAATAAATATTTAAAAAAAAATTGTGATATTTCTCGAGTTTGGTACGCTGGAGACATCGACGAGCTTGCCACTTGTCATGATTGGCCTATAGTAAAGTTGGCTAAATGTGAATCCGCTTATTTAAAAGCGTGGTTTCTGACCTCCCCGAAAGGGAAACGGTCGTGATGATACTATACTATACACCATAAATAACTATAGGTACACCAGACTACTTAAATTATATACCTATAGATTTATTTATTTATTTATTTAAACTTAATTGCACAAAGTACAAAGGCGGATCTAATGCCGCTAGACATTCTATGACGGTCAAACCTTCGGGACAACGAGAGCAGTAAGTACATAAGGTAGGTGCAATACTGAATAAACTTGAGTTATAAATAGTTATAAAATAAATATGGTGGAATATAATATAATATAGTATAATATAATATGTATATAATATAATAATAGTATAATGCATGGCATGATAAATTAATTTAACAAATAATAAAACAAAATTAATATTTAGGCATAACATTTATACCCATAAATAATCAAAATTCAAAATTTCGCACAATGTACTACTTCTCATTGCGTATATATGCTGGAGTGCAGATTTTGTAACAGTTTTTATGTGGGAGAGACTACGACACCCCTTCGTACTCGCATGAATGGACACAGACATTCAGTAGATTCTCAAATTAATAATATTTTACCTGTGCCCACCCATGCGCGTATACATAACACTACCTTTAACAATTGTTTCACAGTAAGAGTATTAAAGAGTTTTCCTAAAACTATTCGGTCTATTGATTTAAAAACATGGGAAAGCTCTTTTATATGGCAGCTTGGTGCATACTATAGCCCTGGTCTGAATGTAATGCATTAGGTTTTGTCTAACTTGTTTTGTAAATTTATTAATATCGAACCAACAATGGACATAACATACTGATGATGTTCTCCATGATGCGCGAGGTGATGATGATATTTTTCTAAAAAATAAATACAAAACTATATAGTGCATTGCCTTTACCATTGCTAAAAGAAATAAAATTACTTTTTTCAAAATTTATGACAAAGACCTTCACTGATGACGCCGCTCCAAATAGAGGCGAAATATTTGGCAATAAAATTTTTAAGCTTCAATTTATATATTTTACCAAGTAAGAAACACATCTAACACATTTTATTTGTTGCAGATAATTACTCGGAAAACTGATCCTCAGCTTAACCCAGAGAATTCTAGTCTGGGGATCAGAGTTCCTCCAAAAGAATTATGTAAACAATTTTTGTGAACAAATAAACGTTTTTGTATTTTTTTTTGTATAATTGTCATAGATTTACAACACCATCTTTCCCGTGCCTCAGAGAGCACTTTAAGCTGTCGGTCCTGATTCCACTAATATCAACTTGTTAATAAATTGTCATTAATTATTAAAATTTAACATCAGAACCTTTTCAACCTGTCTGGCCACCGTGGCGTGTGTAGGCCAAATTCTCCAAAAAAATTCTGGAAGGCCAACAGTGGAGGTCTAGGACTATTGTGTTTCAGGGTCCGTGATGATGTATTCGACTGTTTTTTCGCAAAGTAATTGTTACTAACTTGTATTAGCGTAGGTACTTACCTCTGTGCGCGATGAAAATCATATTTTAAAAAATTTAAACGTCTGTTTCTAATTTTAAACTACTGTCTAAAATCTACCTATGAACACTGTCATATATCCTTATAATCTGTGCGTTTGACAGCTGGAAGGAATATATGAGTTTAGGATCCGCTGGGAAAACGTCATAGAATACGGGTGTTTTTTTTTTTTTTTTTTTTTTTTTTTTTTTTTTTTTTTTTTTCTCAGACAGGTCACACAGCGCCATCTAATTTCCGTGGTAAGCTACGAGGCTTGTGTTACGGAAACTAGATGGTTGATAAACTACATATTATACTTTTTTTTGTACATATATACATATTATACATATAAACACCCAGACCGAGACAAATTATACAATGTACAACTTGCCCCCGGTGGGAATCGAACCCACGACCTCCCGAGTTCACGGCAACGTTTGTTACCACTAGACCACGGAGGCGGTTATACTATAAATCAAAGTTTGTGAATTATCAATTTACTTCATAATAAAAAAATACCTACTTACAAAACCTAATTTAAATATAAATTTTATCCGCGCGGCATGGTGGCAAGAACACTGATTATACACCCTAGGTTCAAATGATTTATCAACTATTGGCAATTTTGTTCTTAAAGACCTCGACATACATAGTTGAGCTGGTGAATAATCTGAGCTCTTAGGAGTGTTTCTATAATTTATTTATTTATTTAGTACACACAGCAGTACATATATTATCACACACATAACATAGTATAATTATAACTTATCTAATATATGTACCAATTGTGTGTCACAGCATTCACCAATACAAAAAGAAGAAGAAATTAACAACTTATTACTGTTAAAACGAAAAAATAATTTTAACAAAAACTATCAAATTTACAAAATAAAAATATGACTTCTAATAAAATATTCCAAAAGACCACAACATGAAGTCGAATAAATATTATGATCTCACAGAAGAAATGATCAGGAACGGGTTCAAGACTCAGCTTTACGCAGTGGAAGTTGGTGCAAGAGGAGTTCCAGCAAAATCTTTGCATCACTTACTGAAAGAATTGGGCCTAAGCAGGTCTGCCGTCAATACATTTATGGAACGAGCTTCCAAGACGGCACTAACGGAATCATACAGTATTTGGTTGGGTAGGGAGAGAAGTAGAATGGTGGATGGTGAGCGTATTATCGCGAAATAGAAAAAAAAAGGAGGCCTCCTTTTCTTAAACCAGCCAATTGTCGGTCGCAAGCCCGAGACACCATTCTTCTCATCTCTTACCCACACACGATGGACCCGGCACCCGCACGGTGAATCCATGGAATGCTTAGAAATTTGTCTTTCCTCTTATAAGCTACTCAAATATTGATGGTTTGAAATGTTCGAGAACTTTTTTCTGAATACATTGTAACGGTCATGAAATATGTCTATATCATTATTGGCATTGCAGAGACTACTGTAGGTGTTGCACATTCGGGATGATAATAATTTAATAAAGCTATGTATGGATCTGTGCCATCAGCTAAACATTTTTGTAACATATGTTTAATAGTCCCCACTGTTTTTTGCCTCATTTCCTCGCTGAATCGCTATGCTGATTCTCTGGGCGAGGAAAGAACCAGCCCTCTTGTCTCAGACAATTAGACAACGGGTGATGTTTTTTAAAAATGTTTTAGCGCTTGGACCCCACGGGCCTAAAGTCTCTACAGCAACAAGTGGCATCTCACACTAAGGCCCGTCCCTGCTCCCGGGGATCAGCGTCATACCATCAGGTCTCTTGCCATCATCGGGGACTAATCCAGTGGGTTTTAGAATAGCTGGAATCTCAATGGTGGCAAGAGCCCGTAAATAATTAAATAAATGATATTTTTGACACAAAGAGGAATGAAAAGCTGTTTATAATACTTTATTTATGAGAGTTTAATATTTTAATCATAACTTAACTTCAAATATTGCTTTTGAGCGCGACTCCAGTAAATGCCGCATCAACAAACAATGCTGCGGCATGAAAGGAAACAGACGACTCCGGAAACCTCGATGAGGCAAATAAATGAAAATTCATCCGAACAAACAATAGAGGCATTTCGTGCTCATTCGCATAAAAGCAAATACCGAGGAAGGCTTCATTTAAAATGGCTTTGGAGATTAAGAGGCAGTATCATAAAGTATTATCGTACTAAAGGTATATTCACATTACTTAAATAGCTCCCAACAGCGTAGCGTAAGTTATATTGCATGTAATATATTTATGTGTATATATATATATTTTTTTAATGTAATTAAATATATATTTATTCGAAGTAGGTAATTCGATACATGTGTATATACGAGTATGTATAGTGTTCGCGCCTGATCCAAAACCTTTCAGCTAACTATGCTTATGCCCGGGGGGATGTTTACGCCAAATATTGAACTTATATTTTATAATAGCAAAACGGCCGTTAACGAGCCTATCCTGGCCAGGATATTCGCCAAACTCAATCACTTCACGATTATTAGTTCTTTCGTTAGCACAGCTGTCCGCGGAGAACACAACGGCGCGTCTTCCAGAAGAAGGCGCGACGTGCGACTGACGTTTTCAAGCAATAAAGCTTATAAAGAAAACTAATTTCTGCAAGTGGGTACTTCTCTTTGCGAATATAATTCATAAACATTCAAATATTGCAAATTTGAAGTAACGTAGCGCCATCTTGTGGTGGCATACTTGGTTATTGGAAATCGAGGGAATTTTGTATTGCTCATTATTGACCGATTCAACTATTACAAATATATGTTAAATATTTGGCGTAAACATATAGTGTGTAGTATATGTATTATTGCGTACATATTTGTATGAATATTAATATGTATTATGATATCATAGAATAAGTTTATTTTATTTTTATTTAAAATTAAGTTTCATATTTGAACCCTTTGCACCTAGCTCATAATCAAAATTATCTGTATTGCCCCAAAGGTTGGCTGCTAGAGAATGCCTGGCGGCATTAAGCCCGCCCTTTATACATAGTGCAATAAAGTTTTTAAATAAATAAATAAGGTTATATGAAAATTAAGTTTTGTATAAACTAATGTTAGTTTCAATTACAGATTGGCTGTTTTAAATTCCTATTTCTGTGATAACAGATATCCGTGGTAACTCACCAGACGTCGCAACGGAGTGTTGTGACATAAAAAGAAAAATAAATAAATAATCTGTTACCAATATTAACGGGGTTTACACCTACACTGCTTCAGTCGCTCTCGTGGTCGTGGTCGATGCAACTTGACCGAAACTAAATATGTCTCCAAAGTAAATTTCGGAAAGACACGCTATTTATAAAATAATTAGCTATTTGACACGGGCGGCGTTGCCAGTGTCCATATCGTGGTCAGCGAAGAAAACTTCAAATAGGGTATGGTCGCATTTCATATTTAGTTTTTTGCGCTTTATTTATCTCATTGTTTTATTATTAAATGTATATTGTACTTAAAAATAGATGTCAACTAAATTCACATTCATTAAATTCGTGAACTGAAAACCGCGCGAATGAATTTAAATTAGGTAGTCAAAGAGTTTTAAAGATTGTTTCATAAGAGAGGTAGCTCGGTTAAATGAACGCTTTCCTTAACATCCTAAACAGGTGCGTTCGAAACCCGGCATATCCCAATTAGATTTTTTAGACTGGTTTGCGAGGGTCTAATGTCTTTTCTTTTTATTTTTTTGTTATGACAATTTATGAACGATTCCACAAGTTCGTATTAGTGGAACCGGGACTGACGGATTTAAGTGCTCTCCGAGGCAAGGGAATATAACTAACTAACTATAACAAATGTACGTAAGAAAATTTTAAGGAAAACGTTCTTACAACCGAGCCACCACTGCGCCTTAGATCTATACTACTGGCCCTTAAAATGTCTTCGGAGATTAACCCGCCAAAAGCTTTGTGGGAGATACAAATCTTTACATTCCATTCAATTCGGCAGAAAATTAGTTCGAACAAAATTAAATGCTTTAGAATTTTTGACAGAAGTTATTTCGGCCTATTGACAAGTTAAATTAATTAACAAGCGTCAAATTTTTGAAATTTTCAATTAAAATTAAAATTATTTATTTCCATATGGTTCACATAACCAAAATTTCTAGTGTAGCACTGCCAGCTTTTCTGTCGTCTGTACATAGTACTGTCGAGCTATACGGGAGAATCACTAACCCATCTTTGGGTTCCGTTGAGCCGTCGTACTTGTCAGACGCCAGAGATGCCTGGTCAGTAGCATGTCCAAACGTTTCGGTTCCAAATTTACCAAAAATCCAACGACTATGGGACGAGCCGCTCTGCAAACTGGTACAGGAAGATATTTTATCTGCCAGTAATATGAAAGAGCGGGCTCGCCTCATGGCCGTTTCCACTAGAGAGTCAGGTCTTTGGTTGCAGGCCTTTCCCTCAGCATCGGTTGGAACACTCCTTGACCGAAATACACTGACCATGGCGGTGTGCCTTCGTCTCGGAGCCCGGACTGTCCACCCGCACCAGTGTCGATGCGGAGAACCAGTCGATCATCTCGGACACCACGGGCTTTCTTGTGCTAGAAGTGCTGGCCGCATTCCTCGTCACGCGGCTCTCAACGACATCATCCGAAGGGCTCTTGTCACTGCTGGTGTACCCGCAATCTTAGAACCATCTGGGATTGTGCGGAGCGATGGCAAGAGACCCGACGGAATGACTGTTGGGCCGTGGAAACTTGGCAAATCTCTGGTGTGGGATGCGACGTGTGTAGACACATTAGCTCCATCTCACATCCAGGCGACCTCGTCAGGCGCGGGGAAAGCGGCGTTTTCTGCGGAGAACCTCAAATTGCGCAAATACGCCAACCTTGGTATCGGTTACGAATTTGTGCCGTTTGGGGTCGAGACGATGGGCCCATGGGGACCGTCAGCGAGGCGCTTGGCCAAGGAGTTGTCAAGGCGGCTGACAGAAAGGTCTGGAGACAGGAAGGCTGGCAATTATTTTTGCCAACGTATTAGCCTCGCTATACAGAGGGGAAATGTTGCCAGTCTCCTTGGGACTATCTCGGATGGGACGTCTCTAGAGGACATTTTTTATTTATAGGTTAGTTTATTTTTAATTTTATTATTTAGGTAGTTTTTAATTTATATTTAATGTACTTTTAATTTTATTAACTTCGAATAAAATGGTTCACATAACTCATGTATATTGTCAAATACATTTTTTAAATTTACAAAAATCATTAATTAAAAATAAAAAAAAGTCGATTCAAAATTTAAATTATGGGTGAACAGTGAAGGTAAACAAACTTGAAAAATATTATGTATTAGTTATCACTAGATAGTCATTTATTCGAAGTTATATATATAGTAATTTATACAAACAGTAAAAAAAACAATATTAAATAATTTAAAAAAAAAACGTAACAATAAAAAAAAACTTAAATTATAACCGTCCGATGGTAGTGTGCCGGGACACTCGATGCGTTCCCCCGTTGAACGCCGAAGTTGACCCTTTAAGCAAAATATTCTCTACTTAAAGGGTCACCCGTCGCCAAGCGGAGTTATCACTTATATCTTAATCTAAGAATTAAGAAAGTCTCGCCACGCTGGCCAGACGGGTTCTGATTTTAATTTTTAATGTTAATTTATGAATACTCCACAAGTTAGTATTACTGCAACCGGGAGCGATAGCTTAACGTTATCTCCGAGGCACGGGAACGGTGGTGTTGAAAATCTGTGATAAATGTAAGTAGTAAAGTATCTCATGGGTACATGACGGAGGGTTTTTTAGAAAGTTAATGAAAGCGTTCTTGCAACTGAGCCACCACCGCTTACTTAAGTAAACAAATTTTTAACATGGTTTAGACTGCGCGCAGCCGATATATTCAACTGCATGTTCGACTTTGTTCAGTCATGATATTAACTTCACGCAGTCGGCTGCAGTCGTGTAGTGTCGACGCACTCTGTGTGCATTTAGTCTAAGAACAGAACGCGCGTCGGTGGCGTCGAACGGTCTAAATAAAAATGGATTTCGATACTGACTAATTTGTTTTTTAATAAAACGTAAAGCCAGCATTTTGAATTATGAAAGTCAAGAATATAGTGACAAAAGAATAATAAATGCAGCTATTAACATTCTAAAGTAGTTGTAAAACTTAACTTCATCTTGTCTTAATTTCGAATACAGTATGAAAAAATCACCTTCTGCATGGAAAAGTAATAGCAAAGGATCAATCCACATCCACGCTACACGTTGCGATTTTCTAATTCGATTACACCGCTGCCGGTAGCGGCGCCGTAACAATAATAATGAAGTGAAGTCGATATATTCGACTGCATGCAGTTGAATATATCGACTGCGCGCGGTTGCAGCGATGCAGTCCGTCTGATGGCAGCCTAAGTTCTTACCTTATTAGTATATGTACTGTGATGCTGTGAATTTTTGTTAAATTAATAATTAAAAAAACCGACCTCAATTAAATTCAATAACTATGTAAAGTTAGTCACAATTTTGTTAAAAAACTTTAAATTATAATTAGTTCTCGTCAACTCAAAATTTCTATGCAGTATTTCTTATAAAGAAAATTTCTTGGCAAAACTTTTCTTTACCGAGAAATACATAAAAAGAACAAGTTCGTTTCGTTCAGGCAGATGTTATAACTGCAAGCATTTTTATTGGAAACGCGTAATGTTTATTACGAAGAGCGCCAGGTTGAACGTAAAAGTTTTTTTTATTCGCCAAAGTTGAAGCTCATAAAACATGTACAGGTGGATTGAAACAGGGTGGAGAAAGTTTGACGGACGGCAGATCATAATCCCGGCTGTCGAATTATAAAAACACTGTATCTCTCTAATACTATAAAGGCGAATAAATTGCAAAGATGGATGGACAGTTCTTTAAAGTGATTTCCGCTTTTTTAGTAAACTAACTTAAACTAAATGTATAGGAAATTATTTTTGTGATTTCTGACTTTTTTAGTACTCCAATCTGTGTATGGGAGCACCCATATAAGTTTGTGATCAGTATTAGAACTAGGATCGTTAAGAATAAAAATATGTTTAACCACATTTTAAAAAATGTGAATAAATATCAAAATTATACGCAAACTGCAGAATAAAATATATTTTTAGTTATAGAAAACACTCCTTAACAAAATAAAGTATCATCACGACCGTATCCCTTCCGAGTCAGAAACCACGCTTTTTTTATTGAAGCGGAATCACATTTAGCCAACTTTACTATAGATGACAGTGGCAAGCGTACCAAACTCGAGAAATATAAAAAAAGTAAAGTACAGTCAGTCAGTGGAGTCGTCCAGGCCCTGAAGGCTAATGGGCTTGGGTTGGGGATGGGGAAATTCCCCCGTTTTCCCCGACAGGATCTCAGCGGGTAACCACCCGCTGGTAATTCATGCACTTTCGGTGCTGGGCGCCGTTACTAGTGTAACAGCGCCCGTGTGGCTCACGAACCCAGGGGGTCTGGGTTCGACTACTTCAGCTCTCCTCCAGAAGCACTTCTCTAGGAAGCGGTCTCCCGTTGGGGGGCCGAGCGCGAGATGGAGCGATATTCTGGAGATGCTTGAAGTGTCCGTTGTCGGCCCGATAAAACATACGTCTAGTCAGGCCGACAACAAACTCCTCAATAGTAGGCATTTCCAGATCTCGAGCTATGACGGAATTACGCACGAACCACGGCGTTCGGGAGACAACTCTGAGCGATATGTTCTGCTGACTTTGGATCTTGTCCCTATTGGTCTTCGCCAGAAGGTGATGCCAGGCTGGCGCAGCGTAAGTAAGACGAGAACGAATGAACATCTTGTAGATCCGGACCTTCAACCTGAGCGGCAAGCTGGAATTCATAACAGGACGCAACATGGCTCGGGCCGCCTTCGCCTGATTAACGGCGTGGCAGGCCATTTCACCCATTGTTAACGTCCTGTTAATGATGCAGCCCAGGTATTTTACGGTCGGAGTCCACTCGATATTCTGTCCCCGAAGCTGCAGTGGTGGAGGCAGCCGGCATCTGGATGTCATCAATGCGGCAGTTTTGCCGACATTGGTGGACATACGCCATTTGTCCAACCACGCAGGGAGCAGATCCAGGAGGTCCTGCATTTTGTCAGCAGCCTCATATTGGCTTGGAGAAGAGCTGAAGTAGGCACTGTCGTCCGCAAACAGTGCGAGCATGACATCCTCCTCCCTGTCCTCCCCATCCTCCTCCAGGACTTCAGAGAGGGTTGGGATGTCATTAGTGTACAGCGCGTAAAGTACGGGAGATAAGCAGCTGCCCTGTGGAACCCCAGCCAGAATAGGGTTTTCCACAGATGTGAGATCCTCCACAGCGACGTGGAATCGTCGTCCCTCCAGGAACGACGCCAGGATCCTTACTGCCATTTTTGGGACTGAAGTGTTGAGGAGTTTGTACAAGAGACCGTCGTGCCAGACTCTGTCAAACGCCTTCTCGATATCAAGAAAGACGCCGACAGAGCGACGGCCCTCGTTCTTCTCAACCGCCAGGTGGTGCAGCACCCGGGTCAGTTGGAGCGTGGTGCTATGTCCCTCTCGAAAGCCGAATTGTTCATCACGCAGTTCGATGTAACGTTTCAGCCTCCGGAGGAACAAGCGCTCAAACAACTTTGCCGGGTGTGGCAGCAAGGTTATGGGCCTATAGCTTGAGGCGTGGCGTCGGTCTTTTCCCGGTTTGGGGATGACAATAACCTTCCCAGACTTCCAGCACTCAGGGAAGTGGCCGGTGCGAAGGATCCCATTACATAATCTGGTGTAAGCTACCATGGCTCTGTGCGGCAACTGCGATAAAGCAATATTACAAATACCGTCAGCTCCCGGGGCCTTCTTCGGTTTTAGACGAAGAGCTGCTTTGCAGACCTCGGTCGTCGACACGAAGAAGTGCCCGGGTAGGCCCGGCGGTATTTCGGAATTGAGCATCTCCCGTACTTTGCACTCCACAGTTTCATTGTGGGTATGGTCGACGACCGGGAAAGGCTGAAATTGCCGCTCAAGATGATTGGCCAGGATTTCGGCCCTATCTCGAGCGGAATAACACCGGTCTCCGCGATCGTCAAGCAATGGCTGTACATGTTGAGGAGCATTAGTTAGGCTCTTTGTGAGGCGGTAGAGGGAAACGAGGTTCCCCTTTTCCTCCCCGATGGTGTCCATAAGTGACTCCCAGGTTC
This sequence comes from Tinea semifulvella, assembly GCA_910589645.1. Classification (NCBI taxonomy): domain Eukaryota; kingdom Metazoa; phylum Arthropoda; class Insecta; order Lepidoptera; family Tineidae; genus Tinea; species Tinea semifulvella. Next base: position 7,931,770 of record OU342608.1, on the reverse strand, counting down.
GACCTCGAAAGGCGGCGATCTCCATAGAGAGCTCTTCTGCCAAGCAGTTGAGCTCTCTTTTGGTGCTGGGGCAGCGGGAATGGGCCCAGCGCTTTTGTAGACGCCGCTTCTCTTGGAGCTTTTTTCGAAGATGATCCGGGAGTTCACTTTTACGACGAAGGTAATTTGGAGGCAATTCCGTAGTCGAATCCGCCTTCGCCGTTTGGATGGACTCCATCAAGTGGCTGGCTGCCGCCTCGAAAAAAAAAAGTAAAGTAACATCACGACTGTTTCCCTTTCGGGGTGGTCAGAAACCACGCTTATAAATAAGCGGATTCACATTTAGCCAACTTTACTATGGGTCAATCATGACAAGTGGCAAGCTCGTCGATGTCTCCAGCGTACCAAACTCGAGAAATATCACAAATAAATTAAATATTAAATAAATGTATTTATTTACATTAATAAATATTTTTGTGTCCCGACCAGGAATCGAACCCGGTACCTCCGAGTCTAAGTCCACGAACTTAACCGCTAGACCACGGAGGCAGTATACAGTATATAGGCACGGAGAAATATCATAACACAAATAATAATTTATTGTGACTAGGAATCGAACCCAATAACCTTAAAGTGTTTTTAACTCGTAAAGTGTTTTTTCAAAATCAGTCATCATCCCTATTCCTGAGAAATATAACAAATTGTATTTTAAAATCGTACGGCAGAAAGGTAAACGATCCATACAGATGGAACCAAAGGCAGAAATGTTTTGCTATTGCTCAACTTTTTCCATTTAATCAACGCAGTCCAGCCCACAGACATGAGTTAATATTTGAACATTTTTCATTACGTAGTCCTACCTACGCTTTATTATAGAAATTGTATTATAATAGTATAGCGATAGATAAGCAAAAAAAAAAAAATTATGACGGGTGTCAAGTTGGTTTTATCAATGGGGTGTATCACTAACTTTTTATCACGATAGATGGCGCATCGTAGATGATACCTAATAGAACTGTCAGTTGCATAGAAAACTTGTATTTTTATTAGGAAATTTATTATTTTCTGGATACATGGCCGAATTGAGCAGCTTTTAAGTAATACCAAAATTTCCAAGCGAAATCAAAAATATTGCGATCTCAAAATTACCGTTCTATTAATTAAACCTTTTTTCATTTTAAATACGGTGTTTGCTTTCCTAATTCGTCGTTTAAGTTAGGTAGCGTTAAGTTAAAATTCATTGTACCTTAAATTCCGCTTTGAATTTCTCTCTAATTCAATATAATATAATAATATAATTTCACTCAACTGTGCTCTTCGCTCCTCTCACAACAATCAGCTAAAGATTCCTTCGCATTCCTCTAGCAGATATTCAGATTTCTTCACTGTTGCTGCCGCTCGTCAGAGGAGCAAGCTACCCCTGGCTATAAGGCATGCACCGTCCGTCAACGTATTTAAAAACCTTCTAACCACATTATTTCTTGAGAAACAGAATGTATGTCTCTCGAATTAGTTGTTTGACATTTTATTTATATATATCTATTTATTTATAGTGTATGTTTATGTATTATATAGTATGTATGTGTATTGTTTTTTTATATTGTGTATGTATATGTATATTTAAGTGCTATAAATGCGTAATTATGTTTATTTACTAATTTAAGCTATTTTAATATTTTTCCTTATCCTGCCCATCACCTTACATGATCCCCAAGGTTAGCTGGTGAAGAATGTCTTATGGCGTTATAGCTCGCCTATGTACTAGGTTTTTAAGTGCAATAAAGTATTTAAATAAATAAATAAATATTTTTTTCTGCTATAAAAATAAAAAACTACAAAAACATTTGAAAAATATCGAGCGTTATCAAAATTCCACAGCTTAAGCATACAAATTTTAAGCTTTGCAATTTCTGCATTAACTACCGAGCGATTAGTTTGATCAGTTTGTCAAACAAGATGTATGACAGTGACAAAGCTCGGCTCGCCATACACAATGCCATGTTGGTACCAACACTGATGTATAGAAGGGAGACGTGGATATGTCAGAATACACATAATAGTAGGGTTAATGCAGTAGAGATTAGGTCTTGACGTCGGATATGCAGCGTCACTTTGGCGGACAACATACGTAACGTATACGATGGTTCGGGCAAGTTAAAAAGATGAGCGATGAAATATTGACGAACCAGGTATATAAAGCGAAAGTTATGGATAAAAGAGGCTCACGAAACTCACATTTCTAAGGAGCGAGTTTACATTAGCCTTATTATATTAGCAAATTACGCCTTGCAAAAACTATGGCTGAAAACATTTTAACAGCCAATTGCGGATAAAATGTAATTAAGCAGGACCTATGTCATATCTTTACATCTATCTAAGCAATTCATTTCAAGCCGCTAGCACAGTCGTTGACATATCCCTGCTATTTGCGGCCCAAACGTGATATGCACGTGTTAAGATAAACTGACTAGTGATTGATCACTATTCAACAGAGCTAAACTGGAGTTACACACGGCTGTGCCCCAGTGTGACCACATTTGTGTCCCAAAGTATTAGTATAACCCAAATAACTTGAAAAAAAAAACACCATTAGCAAGAACCTATTAAATATCACTGATAAACAAGTGGTGCTTCTGTTATAAAGACGTTTTCCATAAATCCAAAATGGTCGTAGTTCCCGTGGCATGTACCAATGGAAAATACTTTTCTCACGTACAATTTTCAAAGTGCCTCGGAGAGCACGTTGAGGCGTTGGTCCCGGTTCAAGTTGGTATTGTTTGTGGAATTGTTAATAATTTGTCATCAAATCCTTGCCAAGGCCAGGGTTTAAACCCACCTTTTTAGGATGTATTATTAACATAATAATAATAAATCGGTTTTACAACTAAAATATATACAAACATAACATTAACTTAAGAATAATAATATTAATTAATCTAAATCCGTATCTTCATCTTCTTGTGGTCATAGAAGTACCCATCAGCTACTGTGACCACCTTCTGCGGAGTACGAGAAGCTTCAGTAGACGGTGCCGGCGTCCCTGCTGGGGGTGGTGCAGAGGGAGTAGGTGCTGCGCGGGGCCCAGGAACATCGTTGGTACTGCGTGAAGTAAATCACGAATGTATTTGCGGTACACAATACCGAGCGGCCAAAATTCCTTCTTCAGGAATATTTTGAGGTGCTCTCACCGCACACGAATCCTAAGGGCCTTGAATCCGGTGTCATCCCAATGGGAAGGTAACTCTTCAATAGCAGCGACAGAGTCGATATCCCCTCGGTCCTGTATATATCCGAGAACATCTTGGGTTGACATGTCCTTGCGCAGCCGCGATACATGTAGAATGTCGGTATCGCAGCTTTTAGAGCGCACTGTTCGGGAGGCGTAATTCTCCGATTATTACGTTTGGGACTCCTTCATATTTATTCTTCTAAGGTAACCGATTTTACAACCAAGCCACCACCGCCCTAACATAATTGATTAATTTAGGTATATCTTTGGGACAAATATATTGTCGTAAAGGAAAGTAACATGCAGGTTGACAAGCGAAATATGCAGCAAGCGGGCTTCTACTCGCTGGCAATTTATATGTCGCACTCAGCGGGAGCCAGACAATCGTTTATTACCAGCGACATTAGAGCCTAGATCCTGGAGGCATACTCTGTAAGTTGTACTTTTAGGCAACTTAGCATCACGCTATAAACATCTTACGGCTTACATCCGAGTTAAATATTGTCACGTTAAGTGGGACATTAAAATGAAACAAAAGAATTTAAGCAATGGAAGTTAATATCTTAAGTAAAATGAAGTTAACAAAGAAAGACCAATGAGTTAACAATTATATAAGGAAGGGTTGTAAGCCAAAACTTAGCCCTATCACTCTTTATGCATCCGTTGACCGTACGTAGGGGTACCTTCCCTCGGAGAGCCTGAAGATGGGGACCCGGAGAGCGCTGCCGATCCCAAGCGGACAACGAGGCGTCATGGGGATCTTGGGCAGCGGGGTTATCTTCTCAAGCTGGGTCCCACCTCTAAAGTCCAGACATAGAAGGCCTACTGAAAAAACCCTGGAACGCACGGGGAGCACACGTTACGTTCCATCTCTAGATCCACCACCACTCTAGTCCACACCAAGGCAAGATACCATGTAGTTGGTGAGACCGCAGCGGTGGTGCACAAATAAAAATCAATCTACTACCCGTAGTATTTTTAATTCAATACTTACCCAAGCTAAGGGGGCGAAAATATCCATTAGGTTTATTATCGTATTTAAAGATTAAGTTTAAAATTAATTTTATAAGGTAGAACTATTTATTATGAATTAAAGAAGCTGCACATTGCTCGCAGTTGGTTTTGAAAAGTCAAGAATCTACTTTGACAGGTGGCGTCTTAAATAAATGCAAGGCAAAGGATATCGATTGCAGTCAACATTATTTATTCCCTGGCCGTATGTAATACGATCTTTACAATATCACAACTGAACTGACATAAGCGCCAGACACATTATAGTCTAATAGCGACCTTCATCGATCGGTTACCTTGTGTTGATGACGTTTCATTGGTTTACGTGAATAAAGATATTTTGACCTTGGCTTTGACCGTAGGTTGAGATCATGACTGTCAGATAGCAGAATTTGCTCTTAAGGTACTAAGGTACTGTGAGAGGTTCAGTAAGGATGGTGTAAGGCAAAGTCAACACTCTAAGTTTCCGTCAACCCCTAATTGCAAGCCACTTAAGTTGAGTATGATATTGGTTAACGTGATCAAACTTCAACAAAGAAGCCAACAGACGCATTTAGCTAGGATGGGCGGCATTCGGGAAATTTTAGCACATCCTCATATCGACCTCTACGTAATGTCGTACGGAGCAGAGACGTGGACACTGACAGTGGGTCTGATCCACAAATTCAAGGTCGCTCAGCGAGCTATAGAGAGAGCTATGCTTGGTATTTCTGTGATGGATAGAATTCGAAACGTTGATATTCGTCAGGGAAGTTACTGACATAGCATCAAAAATTAGCAAGATGAAGTGAAGGTTAGAAGTTAGAAAATGGCTTGTAGGTATTAATCTTCGCCTTTGTACGAGTACACTTATTTTATTAATTTATTTTATTTATTCTATGGAGAACTATCCACAATACAATAAAAAATATGTTAAAAAGAATTAGAAACAGAGTGTCATTAAAAAGTTCTCACTAATAGTAACAATATACCTATAAAAACAACAAGTAATGTTTTATTTTAAGCACATGTCTCACCGTCCTTACATTTGTATAAAATATGTCGATATCGCACTTGAGTAAATATTATGCGATAAAGAATTTAATAACAATAAGATGGTCCGGATACATCTGCCGTAGAACCGACCGACCCGACCGATGTGGAAAATGAGTTCTAGAGTGGAGACAATATACGGGACGAGGCAGAGTGGGACGACCCCCGCCAGATGGATGGATGACCTAAGAAAAGTCGCTGGTAGGGGTTGGATGAGGGTTGAAAAAGGCCGCATGCAGTTGCGAGCCTTGGGGGGGAGGCCTATATCCAGCGGTGGAAAGACACAGGCTGATAATGATGATCAAATTTGCGCAAGCCGAAAATAAACCTTTTGCAAATTTTAAGGAGTCGATTTATTTTATTTTATTTCAAATTCTTGATTGCACTAAAACTTAAAATTAGGTACAACTAACCTTGTGAGAGATTATGGGCAGGGTGCAACAATCCAATATTAATAGTCTAATTTATAAATATACTACATACCAAGGAATTACATAAACTACATGCAAGTATTATCGGTCACGTTTCTTAAGAAATTCAGCATTTAAATCTAAATTACACACTTTTAAAGTCCACAGTAGACACCCCGTGCATTTACTGCGCTTTGTACATTCATATGGAAGGAGAAAACCCTAATGTCGCTTTGACTTTTATTATTTCCTCTCATCCTTTGACTTACTCATACTTTTATTGGCCATGCTATCAAATAATAATATAAATTGAACCTAATAGTATACCTAATTATCTCATCGATCCGGCTCGAAGGACCAAAAAAAATGTACGGACTGCTGCCCAAATGCTAGGGAAGATGCAGATGACCAAACAGCTTGAGTGTTGTTAAACGACTAATTTATTTTTAATAAGTACCTAATACATAATATTTGCTGCGCCTGCAATCAGCGCGTTTTATGGACGTATATCGATAGATCGTACATAAAGCTATGCATATCTTCCCTTTGTTTCCTAATATTGTTAGATTATATATAGTTATAATGTTAGAAATAAATATAATATAATGATTAACTAATTTTCACTCACTAATATTATAATAATCCTATGCTACTTGTATATAGCTATTTGTAAATATTTTAATTTTATTATAATTTTTATTTTACTACTGTTTAATTTTTTTTTTTTTTTTTTAGTATTTAACTCACTGTTTTGGAGGAATGAACTGTACAAATAATATAAAATGTTTCTGGCTTAAGATCTAATAATTTATAATATTGTAATTTTTATGACCTAGTTATGTTATAAGCTGTGATTTTTCTGAAAATAAATAAATAAATGGTCGCCAATACCGGCTATACGCGGAGCGGTCGTGGCTCGGTTGTAAGAACGCGTTTCTTTTTTTATAAAAATATTTTCGCTCGGCCAATGGTGCTAAATAGTTGTTTTATATTTATAGGTCTAATACTGTAAAGTGGTTGAAATTATTGTAAATATTAAATAACTTATTTATACAATCCATTTTTATATATTGTCAAATTAATTCTACCTTTGTAGGAATTGATATTCACTATAAATTGTTCTACGACCCAAGGCCTATAAAACTTCGCTCAAAATTATATTACTATTAGATTTGTGTTAACACTATGTAATGTTAGCGCTATAAAATAGAAACCCATGTATACTCTTTTTATGTTACTGTATTTTTACATCGAATTAATTATTATTATTATTATGTACCAATTAGATTAAATACCAGTCATAGATTTACAACACCACCGTTTCCGTGGCTCGGAGAGCACGTTAAGCCATTGGTCCCGGTTTCACTAATGCTAACTTGTGGAATCGGTAATAAAATGTCATTATAAAAATTGATCCTCGTCAACCCTTCTGGCCAGCGTGGAGATTGATGGCCAAATTCTCCAGAAATTTCTGAAAGGCCCATCTCCAACTGTGGAGGTCTAGGTTCTAGGGGCTGTAATGATGATGTTTAACTGCCTAAATAACTGGATCTATTTTTTAAAAAATAGGATAGATTATTCTTGGAAACTTGGATCACTCTTTTAAAAATATTTTTAGAATCTCATCTCAACCTCCTAGCAAGATAAATAGTCTTTCATCGGGGCTGCCGAGGTCTTCATCATTCTCCTTACTGCCAATTTCACACCTCAGAGATGCAGCCATTGACTTAGATGTATACGGGGAATTTAATACTATAAAATTATTAATTTTTAGAACGAGTTTACAAAATGGCCATAGCTCAATCATACAATAAGGTAAGTCTTGTTTCAAGCGGTGTTATTTTTTTATAAATATCACCATGGCAAGCTTACAATATTAGTTATCCTTAAAAGTAAGAATTGGCATTTGACATCATTGCAAATAGCACAGAAAAAAAAGGTATTTGGTGACTCGGTTGCTTAATTTAAAAATAGAAATAAAGTCGCAGGTCTAACCCAGATACAATACACTTTTCATACGTATCTTAGATTTACCACACCACCACTTTCATGTCTCGGAGAGCACGTTAAGCCGTCGGACCCGCTTCCACAAAAACCAATTTATTTTTATCGCAATATTTTTCTGAGAATTGTATATGTTTAATCGCATAGCTGGGCACCGTTAATCAAATAGTTAACTTCGTTAATCGTTAATCGGTTACAAAAAAAGTTAGCTTCGTTAAACGTTAAAGCGTTACATTCCGGAAGAATTAACGGAAGTTAATGTCAATCGTTAATCCGTTAATTTGTGTAAAATTGCATTTTTATATCGTTGCGTTAGTGAACTTATAAAACCTGTTGGTTTAGGTTCTGGAAGTTAACAGGTTAATATATAATATTGTCAAAATGAGTTTTTGTCTTGCCTCGGTTAGAGCCCGCCTTAACAATCTCTTCAAACTGTACGTATTGTGACTCATGTACCCTTCTTACATGTTGTTTCAAATTATTCAGGCTTGATACATGAACTTTTATTTTGGTGTCTTTCGGCAAGCAACGCTTACAAGCAAAAAGTATTTGCTGGCCCGATCTGGATACAAATTCCACATACTCAGTCAAATGTGGCCAAGGATTCTCATCAGGACCGCTGAAATCCGATTCCATGTCTTCCATGATATAGTTTTAATTACTACACTGCACAGTACACTTTTCTATCTAACTAATTACACTGCACTCTTCTTTATTAATACGCAAATTATCACTGACAGTAATTTATAATAACAACAAACACAACACTCGTCAATCTAAGCACTGGCGCTAGTACTTCGCAGTTTTCTTACTCGCACGCGCCTGCAAAATATATCTAGTTTTGTTTTCGTCTCACGCGCCGCCGCGCCCGGCACTTGTCGTTTCATACTTGTTTGAACCTGTTTTTCGCGCCACACCGCAGTGCCGTGCGGTAAATAGTGGCATTGGATTAACGATTAACGGACTTCTGCATATTAACGGAAGTTAACGTGTCCGTTAACATTTTTAAAAGTTAACTTAAAAGTTAACCCGTTAATCAAAATGTTAACTTCGTTAATTAACGATTAACGGATTAACGAGTTAATGCCCAGCTATGTTTAATCGTAACCGGTCTTTACATATCTGTCAATTATGCAGGTCTCTAGAGTAATAAGCAAATATAAGAATGTGCACTCGAGCGTGGCACGAGAATTCATATACATAATATGATTTTTTTTTAAACTGCTTAGTTAATAAATGTTATGTATTTTAAAATTTAGGTTATCTGGCTAGCTCTGTGTATTAAATATGTGCACGTAAAAAAATACTTGCATCGGTTTTCATACGTTATATTTTACATTGTTATATATAAATTTATATGTATGCTTATTTTTTATCTTAGAATAGAATAGGACAGGACAGGACAGGACGGGACGGGACGGGACAGGACGGGACGAGACAGAATGGGACGGGGCGGGGCGAGGCGGGTCAGCACAGTACAGGACAGAACAAAACAGAGCAGAATAGAATAGAATAAAATGGAAAAATAATTTCGCTTTATTTCTTCTATTTCATTTCAATACATACTATATTAAAAGCAAGAATACAACTAGTGTCCTCCAGCGCCACCTACAAACGCGGCAGATAGAAGAACGGTGAATAGTTTAGGAATACTAAAATTAATGAAAAGGTAACACTGTATTAGGTTAGTTAACTTATACCGGCGTTCAAAATTGCAAACCCTGTGCATAAATTAGTCTAGTTAAGTGCAGTACAGGAATTTAATCCTCATATTTCGTCTGCGCCGAGGGTTCGGCATATCTTTTCGTGTAAGGCCTAGCTCATGTAAAACAAAAATACGCGATTTAACACAACGCTGCCATATTTTTATTTATTTATTTAATTAAGCAAGTCAACAATATGTTTACAAAATCTTATACAATATACAATCTAGAAGGTATCTTATTAGTTTAGTAAACATGTTACTTACAGACCAGCATTGCATTCAAAAGGTAGGTAACATCGTTTACTAAAACACAAAAACTAAGTAGTACAATTTAAAAATATATATATAGGCATGACAAAAACAGTAAACTACAGAAAACAACAAAAATGAATATCGCAAGTACTTACAGATGCAAACAGTATAACCTAAACAAAAATAATTGAATTATATGTACAAATCAACACAGCGACACCAAAGTCACCAGCAGTGCACAATAACAACAAAAAAAAAACAAAACTTAGACTGAGAGTCGGCGACCCAAAATCACCTTTCGTGCAAGCTCTCAGCCAAAACTGCATCACCAAGCGACAACTATCAATCCTAAGCGTCAGTTAGTGCCTAAACACCGCCTGGCAAGGCAGCAGGAGACCTTTCTCCTGAAGCCTGACAACCTATCGTTAAGTATATCAATTGTCCTGTCCGCAAGGAAAACCTCGTTGTACAACCGAGTCATCCGTCGTAGTGCGAGTTTCTGCCAAGGTTAGAACGAGAAAATGGCACATGAAATATCGACTAAAAAGAATTTCTCATTGGTACATGCCGGGGTGGTTTAAACCGACCTTTGTAGGATTTATGAAAAGCGTTCTTACAACCGAGCCAACACTTCGCTTTACTTACTAAAAAAATCGCTGCATTCTATACTTAGCTGTATTCACCTATCTGATTTAGGCCAATATCCAGTTAAATTAATTATAACCCATACACATCGCTGTTCGCGTTTTTCGACTTGTTAAATTATTCCTCACAGCGATTGTTAGCTTTGTGTGACCTAGGCTTTAAATTAAATATATACTGAACTTAACAAGCCATTTTACCCTTTAAATTTAAGCTTATTAAAGCATACATTCCCGTGTATTTAGCTAAAGGATATAAACATATTGCAGGCATCGATACGCATTCACTGTCATTAGAAATTCAACTCCATTGAAACTGAAATAAAGTCGAAATATTATTAAATAGTTGAGTTGGAGAAAGGACATTTATCTTTTGACCTTTGCACATTTAATGGTGCTCATTATTTGGTGAATAAAATCAGATTACCAGACGGCGGAGCTTGATCCCAAATTAAAAGAGAACGAATAATGCTCCTAAAATAATTTACAATTTGGTGAAAGAAAAGCAAAACATAGTCATTGTAGGATCTTTTTTCTTTAAACTGCACTAAATAGATAACGTGTAAAATCGAAGACAAGAGGCCCCGTGGCCGAATCCCGATACGTTGGTCTGACCAGATTAGAAGCATACTTAACAACCCAGTCCACAGTGCGCTGCATGCCACCGTGTGCAGACCCGGATGGCGCAGCATCGTCCGAGACAAAGTGATCCGTGGAGGGAGTTACGACCCTCAGCATTGAGGAAAACGACGAGGAGGGAGAAATAGATAACTTATTAAAATAATGGGCACTGACCGTGTAGTACATTGTTTACACCACTAACATATAAATTTAAAATCTAAAAACAAGGATTGATATTTCATTTTCTTATTTTTCTTTATTATTCTTTGAAGTTTACATTAATAGCCAAACTAAATAAATAAATAAATATTTCCAGACAGGTCACACAGCGCCATCTAATTTCCGTGGTAAGCTACGAGGCTTGTGTTACGGAAACTAGATGGTTGGTAAACTACATATTATACTTTTTTTAAGATCAGACCGGGACAAATTATACAATGTACAACTTGCCCCCGGTGGGAATCGAACCCACGACCTCCCGAGTTCACGGCAACGTTTGTTACCACTAGACCACGGAGGCGGTCATGATATGTGCTTGCGCCAGATTTATCCGTACAACACAAGAAACAAACTAAAAAAATAATGTCATTTGGCGAAGGTACAGTCAAATTCATAAAATGTTTTTCGATTTTTTACCATAAATTAAAAAAAAAAAAACCTATACTTGGTTCAAAATATTTTTTTTTACGTGATAGGATAATGTACTATCATCGCCTCAACTTTGGACCTCTATTTACGCCACACTCTGTATAACCGGCCGCGGAGCGTGCTTGGCTAGAAGTCGTCGAATCTAAAAATAGTCGTTGTCCTACAGTCGACATACTCGTAGAAGACGCTAAAGAAGGTTGCTGGCGAGGGTTGGATGAGGTTTGCAAAAGAACTCGTACTATCAAGGTATGGATGATGATACAGATATAACTGTAATAACCGTTTACATATTTTTACATCAGTTTAGATTCATTTTTTTACATTAGTTTTGGGCTTGTAGAAACGGACTTTGTCCAGGACAAAATATCCAATTAAGAAGTGAATCCAGAGAAGATTAGGAGTTCTAAGTTTATCCTTACTAAGCGTGCTTAGCCGGAACCTAGGCTATAAATTCAAAAGCCGAGATATTCCTACGACAATACTTAAAACTGGATCCACATATCGTGTGGTGATACTGCGAAACCTAATAATCAACTACTGTACAAATACTTACTTTTTTATATTTATTTTATCTACGAGTATTTACGGATCACGAACTCATTACTGGCTACCACAGCATATAATATAATTAATGTTATTAGCTATAATCCTACATACAAAAATATATAAAACTTTATTGCACTAAGTACAAGCGCTATATATATATACATTATTATGTACGCTGTTGGGATCTGAATACCAATCTTGAGAATATTATTATGTTGGATGCTTGCCGAATTTCGACTGAGAAATTGTTCCAATATTTACTGCAACAACTGCGAATTAGACCAGTAAAATGTGAAGGAATAGATAGGACAGAGTTGTGTAACGAACGAAAAAACAATATTTAATTATAAATAAGGGCCGGGGCTGCAGCGGACTTGGCTGAAAAGGCCAAAAGTCGCAAATACGAGTCGATTAGCAACGACTACGTGTTTGTGCCTTTTGGTCTTGAGACAATGGGTCCGTGGGGGCCAAGTGCAAAGAAGTTCTTTAAAGAGTTGTCTAAGCGCCTGGTTAATGCTGTATGTGACAAGAGGGCTGGCAGTTTTCTCGCGCAGCAAATCAGCATTGCTGTGCAGCGGGGGAACGCTGCAAGTGTTTATGGCACACTGCCACAGAAACAAATCATGGGTGAGTATTTTTATTTATAATTAGTTTTCTAATTTAGTTTTAATTTTTATTTCATAATTTAATTATTTTATATTCAAAATCAAAATCAAAATAATTTATTTCCATTGGTTCTCTCGAAACAACTTGGATAAAGTCAGAACTAATAAAATCAATACATTTTTTACAACATATTATATATATATATATACAATCAAAGTGGTAATAATGGTTGGACCGTAAACAGGCAATAATCCATATTTATGTATGCTATGCACAACATTATTGCTATAAGCAAGTAAAACTAAACTAACTTAGAAACTACTTAAATAAGATCGTGGCTGTAAAGAGGCCGTGTCACCTTACAATCTAAATAAAACATTATATGTCAAGTGAACTTAAATTTAAATTCGTGACTGTAAAAGGGCCGTGTCAATTAAAAATAAATATAAAATTAAATAATTTAAATATTAAGATTTATTATTAATTTAATAATTATGATGTATAGAAATTATATACATATGTCAGATAGTTCACAAATGTATAGAACAAAAAATAATAATAATTATTATAAAAAAATAAAAAATAATAAAAAAAGACGTCATCTTATAATCTAAATACTAATAATGATATGTCAATTAAACATAAATTCATAGCTGTAAATGGGCCGTGTCATCTTATATTCTAATAGCATTAATGTTAATAATATTCGTGGCTGTAAAATGGCCGTGTCACCTTACTATCTAAATAAAACATTCTTTGTATATTGTTTGTATATTACTTCGAATAAATGAAAATTATAAATTAAAAACTATATTACTTTATATTCAGCAACATTCGTTTAAATCTGGCTAAGTTTTCTACGAGTATAAGAGACATTTGAACATTTAAATAAAATAGAATATCCGCGGTATTAGCATTTGTTACGGTTATGCAACATACTGACGATGTATATGATAGCTTGAAATAAAGTGGTCAAAAAAAACCTTCGATTAGTCGTAGGGTCGCATGGATCAATAGTGTGTGGAGAAGAGAGGAAAAGAATGGTGTCTCGGGCTTGCGACTGATTATGCGCTCCACTTTTTATTACGCCATAGTAAATCAAATACACGTAAAAATGTGTTCTGATTGGTACCTACATGAAGAAGTTTAGATCGTGATATTTTAGATTAAAGAATCGCGGTCTCAATACAATAAACTACCTGAGATTATAACTAGACTACAACCAAGTGAATTTAAAACAAAATCTTTTTATTCGAAGTAATATACAAACAATATAAAAGAATTACAATATTATTAATTAACCTAGAAAAATAAACTAAATCTAAATAACAAATTAAATATAATAAAAATTTAAGCATCCTAATGTCTCAAACCTTACAATATAAAAATTTCCTCCAGGCCATTGTCCAGTGGCATGGTGCCCAAAACACTGGCAGCATTTCCTCGTTGAATTTCGATACTAATCTTTTCAGCGAGGAAGCTGCCAGCCCGTGGGTCACCAGAGACGTCGACTAGTTTTTTTGAAATTTCTTTAAATAAAGTTTTGGTCTCGAGGCCCCACGGTCCCATGGTTTCAACGGCAAAGGCCACAAATATATAATCATTGCAAATGTTTATATATTTGCGGCGCTTGACGTTTTGAGCTTGTTCTGCCGCCGCACCAGCTCTGACAGTAGTTCCTTGAAGATCGGAAGTTGCTAGCGTGTCTACACATGTGACGTCCCACACTAGTGATTTTCCCAAACAAAATTAAATCTCTTTTTTTTTAAATAATGCTTTTTATAACCTGTCAGAACTGAGTGTGTATGTGGACCCAGCTCCACTAAGTCCCTAAGTAAAGCATAGGTCTAGCTTCGAGGAAATCCTACAAAATGCACAGTTAACAGTTTTCAGTGATAACACTTTATCTTCACGACCGTATATTTTTGGAGGTAAATATTAAACACCGGTTTTTAAAAGGATGAAAGCATAGACTTTAGATTGGATACAGCGATAATAATAATAATATTTTAATCAGGAACCTATTCAAAAAGGGGTTTTGTTCTTAAATAAGTGCGAATAAGTAGGTATTTAGAGGACATTTTTTATTTATAGTTTAGTTTATTTTTATTTTTTATAATTTATTATTATTTATTAAATTTAATACTAAAATACAAATGTTCCTAAACTTGTAGAAATTGTAAGCCTCTTAGAGAACCGTAAGAAGTAGGTATTTTCTGTAAAGTAAAGTATCATCACGACCGTTTCCCTTTCGGGGTGGTCAGCAACCACGCTTATAAATAAGCTGATTCACATTTAGCCAACTTTACTATAGGCAAATCATGACAAGTGGCAAGCTCGTCGATGTCCCTAAAGTACCAAACTCGAGAAATATCACAAATAATTTAAATAGTAATTAAATGTATTTATTTACATTAATAAATATTTCTGTGTCCCGCCTGAAAATCGAACCCGGTACCTCCGAGTCTAAATCCACAGACTTAACCGCTAGACCAAGGAGACAGTTACTGACTGATTCGACATAACGAGCCGTCTGACGTCTGATATTTGTTGCTTTGGAGTTGAAAAAAATAATATCCAACTCCTGTCCATGGGCATTATATTCAGGAAAAACATAAACTATTTTCATTTTTTAAATTATACGCCAAATTGCATAACAGTTTGTTGGCGAATAGTCCATTTATGTTTTACAGTTGTTTTTTTTTACACTATATTTTTAAAACACAAAGTTATTTAACATTAAATCACATTACTGTTGTATTTACTTAGCAAAAGCAACTTTAATTTTACTTTAAATTCTTATTTAATATCACAGTCATCAATGGGCATAATATTATTAAATATAATGGGAGTTAAGAACTTTCTAGTTCTTTTACCATAATAGTTGTTATAATATTGTCTTTTGTGAGAATCTAGTATTATAACCACATCCAGTATATACATTTTTGTAGGCACTACCTAAACTAAAGACGTATATTAACAATAACAATAAAATAGAGCAGATCCGGTAAAAAGTTAAGTAAAATATACTCCACTTAAAGTAGACATCACGTGCAAAAAGATGATCAAATAAATTTGAACCCCCCTATAACAAAAGTTAACGGGCCGTATCCCCGAACTCAGAGAATAAACTCCGCCGATTAGAAACTTTATGTTTGCAATTTTCCTGAATTTCATAGACGTATGCATAAATACTTGTTCCAAAAATGCAGTTAACTTCGATGCGCTGGACTTAAAAAAATATTTTCGAAAATCAGTTTTTATTTGTCACAAAAGTTAAATAAAAATATCAATCAATTAAACATAAATTCATAGCTGTAAATGGGCCGTGTCATCTTATATTCTAATAGCATTAATGTTAATAATATTCGTGGCTGTAAAATGGCCGTGTCACCTTACTATCTAAATAAAACATTCTTTGTATATTGTTTGTATATTACTTCGAATAAATGAAAATTATAAATTAAAAACTATATTACTTTATATTCAGCAACATTCGTTTAAATCTGGCTAAGTTTTCTACGAGTATAAGAGACATTTGAACATTTAAATAAAATAGAATATCCGCGGTATTAGCATTTGTTACGGTTATGCAACATACTGACGATGTATATGATAGCTTGAAATAAAGTGGTCAAAAAAAACCTTCGATTAGTCGTAGGGTCGCATGGATCAATAGTGTGTGGAGAAGAGAGGAAAAGAATGGTGTCTCGGGCTTGCGACTGATTATGCGCTCCACTTTTTATTACGCCATAGTAAATCAAATACACGTAAAAATGTGTTCTGATTGGTACCTACATGAAGAAGTTTAGATCGTGATATTTTAGATTAAAGAATCGCGGTCTCAATACAATAAACTACCTGAGATTATAACTAGACTACAACCAAGTGAATTTAAAACAAAATCTTTTTATTCGAAGTAATATACAAACAATATAAAAGAATTACAATATTATTAATTAACCTAGAAAAATAAACTAAATCTAAATAACAAATTAAATATAATAAAAATTTAAGCATCCTAATGTCTCAAACCTTACAATATAAAAATTTCCTCCAGGCCATTGTCCAGTGGCATGGTGCCCAAAACACTGGCAGCATTTCCTCGTTGAATTTCGATACTAATCTTTTCAGCGAGGAAGCTGCCAGCCCGTGGGTCACCAGAGACGTCGACTAGTTTTTTTGAAATTTCTTTAAATAAAGTTTTGGTCTCGAGGCCCCACGGTCCCATGGTTTCAACGGCAAAGGCCACAAATATATAATCATTGCAAATGTTTATATATTTGCGGCGCTTGACGTTTTGAGCTTGTTCTGCCGCCGCACCAGCTCTGACAGTAGTTCCTTGAAGATCGGAAGTTGCTAGCGTGTCTACACATGTGACGTCCCACACTAGTGATTTTCCCAAACAAAATTAAATCTCTTTTTTTTTAAATAATGCTTTTTATAACCTGTCAGAACTGAGTGTGTATGTGGACCCAGCTCCACTAAGTCCCTAAGTAAAGCATAGGTCTAGCTTCGAGGAAATCCTACAAAATGCACAGTTAACAGTTTTCAGTGATAACACTTTATCTTCACGACCGTATATTTTTGGAGGTAAATATTAAACACCGGTTTTTAAAAGGATGAAAGCATAGACTTTAGATTGGATACAGCGATAATAATAATAATATTTTAATCAGGAACCTATTCAAAAAAGGGTTTTGTTCTTAAATAAGTGCGAATAAGTAGGTATTTAGAGGACATTTTTTATTTATAGTTTAGTTTATTTTTATTTTTTATAATTTATTATTATTTATTAAATTTAATACTAAAATACAAATGTTCCTAAACTTGTAGAAATTGTAAGCCTCTTAGAGAACCGTAAGAAGTAGGTATTTTCTGTAAAGTAAAGTATCATCACGACCGTTTCCCTTTCGGGGTGGTCAGCAACCACGCTTATAAATAAGCTGATTCACATTTAGCCAACTTTACTATAGGCAAATCATGACAAGTGGCAAGCTCGTCGATGTCCCTAAAGTACCAAACTCGAGAAATATCACAAATAATTTAAATAGTAATTAAATGTATTTATTTACATTAATAAATATTTCTGTGTCCCGCCTGAAAATCGAACCCGGTACCTCCGAGTCTAAATCCACAGACTTAACCGCTAGACCAAGGAGACAGTTACTGACTGATTCGACATAACGAGCCGTCTGACGTCTGATATTTGTTGCTTTGGAGTTGAAAAAAATAATATCCAACTCCTGTCCATGGGCATTATATTCAGGAAAAACATAAACTATTTTCATTTTTTAAATTATACGCCAAATTGCATAACAGTTTGTTGGCGAATAGTCCATTTATGTTTTACAGTTGTTTTTTTTTACACTATATTTTTAAAACACAAAGTTATTTAACATTAAATCACATTACTGTTGTATTTACTTAGCAAAAGCAACTTTAATTTTACTTTAAATTCTTATTTAATATCACAGTCATCAATGGGCATAATATTATTAAATATAATGGGAGTTAAGAACTTTCTAGTTCTTTTACCATAATAGTTGTTATAATATTGTCTTTTGTGAGAATCTAGTATTATAACCACATCCAGTATATACATTTTTGTAGGCACTACCTAAACTAAAGACGTATATTAACAATAACAATAAAATAGAGCAGATCCGGTAAAAAGTTAAGTAAAATATACTCCACTTAAAGTAGACATCACGTGCAAAAAGATGATCAAATAAATTTGAACCCCCCTATAACAAAAGTTAACGGGCCGTATCCCCGAACTCAGAGAATAAACTCCGCCGATTAGAAACTTTATGTTTGCAATTTTCCTGAATTTCATAGACGTATGCATAAATACTTGTTCCAAAAATGCAGTTAACTTCGATGCGCTGGACTTAAAAAAATATTTTCGAAAATCAGTTTTTATTTGTCACAAAAGTTAAATAAAAATATAAATTAAATATTAAAACAAAACAATGACAAAAGGGTCAATAGTTTAGAAAACGGCAGTTCCAACAACCTCTGTTATTATTCTTTAGACGACATTTCAATTTAGTGTAAAAGTAATAATAATAAAAGGTATAAAAAAATACGCATATTGATTAAAAATAAAATTAAATTAAAAAACATAAAATAATAAACAGGAACATGGTGCACACATTTTACTGAAAGTGGGTAAAGATGTAACTATCGCGTGTCGAACGGGGAATTCCATATTTTGGCAGCGGTGGTAGGTCGGTTGTAACAACGCTTTCCTTAACATCCTATAGAGGTGAGTTCAAACCCCGGCATGTACCAATAAGAAAAACACTTTTCTTACGTACATTTGTCATAGATATACTACACCACTGTTCCCGTCCTCAGTCATCCAATTGTTATCAGAACCTAGCCAACCCGCCGTGACGAGTGTAGCTCAAATTCTCCAGGTCTAAGCCTCTGTGTTTTAGGGGCTGTGATGAGTCATCATGCTTGATGCTTGAAGCAGCACCGGGTGCCTACCAGATGTTTCATTAACGACAAAAAAAAAGTTCGTGTAGGCACGCGCTATATTGCTATATACCTAAGAGATGGTCGACTTTTGTACCTCACAACCACCTGTTAGAACCTAAATAAATGTACCAAGAGTTAATAAATAAATTATTGATTTTGATATTTTGATGATTTGAACCGATAGACGCTAAATCGCGTGATAATCGACAAAGAGTTTTCTATGCAATGGTATAAAGCTATATAATAAATTATCTGCAGATGTAACGAATTTAGAATATGAAAAATTTAAAACATCACTAAAAAATATTCTCATAAACAAAAGTTATTATGAGCTACAAGATGCAATGATAGATACCATTGTATAGAAGTACTCGGCCAAATTTTATATATTAATGATAAATTAATAATAAATCTTAATATTTAAATTTAAATTATTTAATTTTATATTTATTTTTAATTGACACGGCCCTTTTACAGCCACGAATTTAAATTTAAGTTCACTTGACATAGAATGTTTTATTTAGATTGTAAGGTGACACGGCCTCTTTACAGCCACGATATTATTTAAGTAGTTTCTAAGTTAGTTTTACTTGCTTATAGCAATAATGTTGTGCATAGCATACATAAATATGGATTATTGCCTGTTTACGGTCCAACCATTATTACCACTTTGATTAGTACATATGTTGTAAAAAATGTATTGATTTTATTAGTTCTGACTTTATCCAAGTTGTTTCGAGAGAACCAATGGAAATAAATTATTTTGATTTGATTTGATTTGATAGCATCATGTATGTATATATCGATGATGCACAGTTGCATCACCGATATCATTTTAATTTAAAAGAAATTGAAACTTGCATTCTCGTAACACACGCAATATACATAAACTAGCTTTGCGTCGGTAAAACTAGTAGGTATATTTTGGGACTTGGTGTTCATTTATATAACACACTGCCAAATGAACTATATAATATATAAACTAAAAATTCATGTTCAAGACGACTTATAGTCGTAAATAAGTTTATTAGTAACAATAATGCCTAGATGTGTCGATCATGAATTGAGGCAAAGGGGAGTAAAGCTGTCTTTTTATGTAGGTATGTATAGTAGGAGTAAAATTTCCTAACATAAATAAATAATTAAAGAAAATTGTTCGCGAGGCGGGTTCTTTTATAGTACGTCTTAGTCAACTTGCCTCTTAAACCTGCAACCTTCGACATTGATTTTATAGGCACCTCACTCATCTAACGGTGCCTATAACCTTATTTTATGCATTCAACAACCTTGTGGGTTCAGAACTGACAGATGGAAAGTATTAAAATGTTACAATGACAGAGAAAGAATAAGAGAGGAACTGCCAGGTTCGATTCCTGGTCGGGACACAATAATATTATTTATTTAAATGAAACGAACTCTTGCCACCATTGAGGTTCCAGCTATTCCAGCTGAGGTTACAGCTGAGACTGGTATGACGCTGATCTCCTGGGAGCGGGGACGGGCCTTAGTGTGGGATGCCACTTGTGTCGACAATTTGGCTTTGTCACACCTTAAGGGAACAGCGCTAAAAGAGGGAGCCGCAGCCGAAAGCGCAGAGTCTGGCATGTCTGTGCCGTTTGCTGTAGAGACTTTAGGCCCGTGGGGTCCAAGCACTAAAACATTTTTAAAAAACTTCACCCATTGTCTAATTGTCTGCTCTGGTGACAAGAGGGCTGGTACTTTCTTCGCCCAGAGAATCAGCATAGCGATTCAGTGAGAAAATGCGGCCAGCGTTCTTGCCATCATGCCGTTTTTGTTTCTTAATAAATACATATATGTTATTTAAATAAAATAATATATATATTTTTTTATAAGCGTGTTTTCTGACCGCCCCGGAAGGGTCGTGATGATACTTCACTAATGCAAATAAATCTCTTTTCATAAATGTATTGACGTCAGACCTGCTTAGGCTCAATTATATCTTGTAATGTTCGTAATTTAATTCGTTAGTAAGTTGATAGACTTCTTCTTAGTCGCTACACTCTTGGCAGAGTGGTCGTGGTCGTCACTTGAGTGTCAGTGGCACGCGTAACAAGCCGTCGCCACTCGTCTCGAACTACAGCCTTCCTGGAGCACTCATGTAGGGGGTGATCCATTGCGGCTTTCATGGCCGGTAACCAACTTCACACCGCATGCCCCGGACGCAGTACGGCGCCGGTTGCTAAGCGGATCACATGGCCACTTAATATTCTATATAATATTAAGGTACAATTTAACCTTTATAACGACTTTCTTGGGATAGTAGTGCAGTGGTTTCCCCTTGCCTTCTGCACCAGAACTTTTGCGACCTATTTTGACCCCAAGGCTCTCTGTAGATCTTCCAACCGGTCGCCAGAGCCTCGTCCGTTGTCCAGCAGGGAGCACCACGTGCAGGTGAGGTTGACAGTTGGGCCGGTTAAGATGTGGGTACCGTTCTCCCTTTACTCCCCAAAAGTACGATCAGACTTTAAAAATCTATGAAACTATTTGATTGTGCGAACTAGAGGTTGCGTAGGTAGGTACATACTCATGTTATTAAAAAAAAAAATCTTACTGAAAAGTTAAATGTATTTAATTTGCGTTAAAATATGGAAAAAAAACCTATTACATTTCTCATTTTAATTAACCTGTCAACATGAAAACACTAAATGAACAATGTCATATTTAACGCAGTACATTAACAAGATTGCGTACTTGCCAAATTGGTTGGTAAATAGCCTCGACGAGACGCACTGGCAGAAACATTGACTATTACGTAAAGACTGGACTTTGGACATAACTGCTGTTTGCTGCTGTATGTTCAAATAATAACAGCTTCTTTCCAAAAATGTGTATAATGAGGTAAAATTAAATACTCGTTTCGCGATTCAAATATGTCTCGTCTTAAAATTAACATGAAAAAAATTAAACGTGTCAGTTGGGCCGACTGCAGCGCCCTCACTGTTTTTTGCGCTATGAACAGACCTTTTATATGAACAGAGATGCATTAAGCATCATATTTTGCTGCTTCACGTACGTAGGGACATTGCAGACGTTACAACATCTTAAGTGGGCGGGTGGATTTGACGAAAAATAGGTCTAAAAACTACCGGCCTACGAACTAGGAGCACTTCCGTTCTGCATGCCCCTATGTGCTTTACCAATTACAGATAAAGCTCGTTCTTCTGGAGGTCATGCAACTATTCCAATTGTAACTGTTTATTATATTGTTAATACGAAGCCAACGTTTGCTCGCAGCTACTTGACCAGATTGTTTTGTACAACCCATATGCCTTAACTGTGTACCCAAAGCTGCTGTTGTTAATTGTTGTTGTTTGTTTTTTTGTAAGTATT
The DNA here is from genome assembly GCA_910589645.1 of Tinea semifulvella. Taxonomy (NCBI): domain Eukaryota; kingdom Metazoa; phylum Arthropoda; class Insecta; order Lepidoptera; family Tineidae; genus Tinea; species Tinea semifulvella. The sequence continues at coordinate 7,909,246 of OU342608.1, read as the reverse complement.
CTTGATGTTTTTCTTTATGTTTGTAGTCCATTTGCGGTAACTTCTAATTGACCCTTTATGTTTCCAATTATTTTTTCTAAATTTGTTATTTGTCGTTAGTTATTCTTTAAAAAATAAATTAAATTAAATCTAAATATTATATCTACGTGACAAATACATCCTAATATGTATTATATAAGTACGTCAGATAATTTTAACAGTGTTTAGTGGTCTACTTTTATCGAGAATAGCGCTTTTTACAAGAGAATTTCCCAGCTATATTCTACTACTTCTTAATTCTATCAGTTTCAAGAAAAAAATAAAAATAAATCACCAGTACTTATACAAGTCAATTGTCAAAGCTGATGACACTTTCCTTAATTAATTAATTACCTTGTACAAAGGTAGAACCAGCTGCGATCTCTTGAGTGGACTCAAGAACGCATCAAATGGCTTAAATGGATCAAAGGCACATACATCTAGGTAGCGACCGTTATTTCAAACGCACTTTATTGACGTTCAAATTAAAACTATAATTTTAGAGAAGCTTGATTTTTATACTAGCATTACACGTGATGATAGTTAGCGGAACGAGTTCTTAGGGCAACAAATGATATATACCTTCCGATACATCGGCTTTGCATAAACACATTTAGCCTCATCACACAGTGCAACGTCAATTTTAGTAACAATCTATCGCAACACAAGTATGTCCGACTGATCTGGTAAAGAGATGGAAGTGCGTCTTTACGTCAACTTGCTTCCTTGCTTACTTGAATACTTGGACTCTGATACTACGGCTTGTGTTTGGCATGACAGAGCGCTCAGTACCCGGGAATCAACGTAAAAATACATTATAATAAGATATCTTATTATTGAATACCGTAATTTTATAAAATTTAATACAGGATTATTGCCACAATTTAAAACATGCGACTGACATCAAATATTAGTTATTACTACTAGTTTATATAATATTATTTTATGTAAGTAGCTATGAGTTAAGTAGCTGGGACTACTTAACAGCAAAGAAGGTGTATCTCATAAACGCATGGTTTTAGATGTAACCATAAATGTTTTGTCGACTTTCGGGTTGCACATAGGCATGTAGTCTATCTTAATTCTGACTTACCTGGTGGGTGACTGCTGTACCAGGTATTGTAATCTCATAGGTACTGATAACTAAATTTAAAAGGTTATTGATCGTTGCGGTGCAGTTCTGTATATGTTTTTATTTTGTAAATCTGTTATAGCTGAGTTTTCCTTGCAGATTCCTTTCTCAGTCAGATTAAACATTAACAGGTCACTGAAATCTGCTAAGCTGCTGGTCTTCTGCTAACAGCTTACTTATTGGACCACTTAAGTTTTTGACTTTGCTGCTTAGTCTTCTACTAGCAGGAGTAGAATCATTCAATATAATTAAATTAATGACGTTTCATAAATGCCTGTAATAGGTTTACGTGAATAAAGATATTTTGACTTTGACTTTAAATGCATTTTAATTTTGTGTGCGCAAAAAGTTAAGTATTCTACTTACTTTATAGTACTCTATAGTACTTTCTGAGTGGTCAGAAACCACGCTTTTAAAGTAGCGGATTTTCATTAAGCCAAATTTATTATAGGCCTATCATGACAAGTGGCAAGATTGTTGATCTCTTTAGCGTACCAAACTAGAGAAACATCACAAAAAAATATTGTGGAATGGCCTGTGTGCATATATAAGTTGTCTTTAATTATCCTATGAAGTGTAGACTAGTATGTATGTGTGTTGTTTTTTTTTATATTGTGTATGTTATATTTAATAAATGCGTAATTATGTTTATTAACTAATTTAAGCTATTTTAATATTTTTCTTTATCCTGCCCATCACCTTACATGATCCCCAAGGTTAGCTGGTGAAGAATGCCTAATGCGTTATGTACTAGGTTTTTAAGTGCAATAAAGTATTTAAATAAATAAATAAATAGACTAACTACAGCTTAATTATATTTGATATACTAGCCCTATGATCATTAGATATAGTGCATTATTGTATTACTCCTATCAATATAGCTTATTGCATTTCTGATATTGAACTGGCTTCTGTCTGCTAATCCAACCGAAATGCTTTTGATGTTCATCACCACAATGACAGAAAGACGTTATTGCCCAATCTTGGTGTTGGTCTGCAAAAAAGCAAGACCACCGATATGTTAGCAAGACTAACCCTAGTTTTGCACAACTTTTTATAGGTCTTGTACAACAGTCTCGCAAGAATATTGCTCTGATTTTTTTTTTATGTTGCATTGTTCCTTATTATTTTTGTGTTAACTGTAACTTTTTTGCAATTGTAAGTGCGTCGTGTCTGTCTTTTTAGGGTTCAGATGGACAAATATCGAATCCTTATAGATGTTACCAGTTCACAGGAAGTTGGCAGTTGTTTTTGAAGGTATCATTATTATTTATGTTATAATTTATTATATTATTGCGATTGATTTTATTCTCTTTTTATTTTTATTTGCGATTATCTATTATTTTTAATATCTGTGCGACTCGCACATGCGTTCTCTTCGTTCTTCACAGAACAACCAACTTTCTATCCCTCTTCACTCTTCTAGCAGATATTCAGATTCTCTCACCGTGTCAGCAGGTCGTCAATGGAACAGACTATCATTGTTTATCAGACATGCACCATCTTTAAATATTCGTATTTTAATTATTATTATTATTATATATTATTTTATATTTTAACTCTGGGTTTTTACTATATTATTTCCATTTTCACACTCTACACCCATAATATTAATCTCTCACTCTCCCAAAGGTTAGCTGGTAGGTATTTTGCTGGCCTATGTACAACACTTTATATTGTATATTTTGTCTACAATAAAGAATTTTATTATTATTATTTGCACATGTTAAACTTTAAAGTAACTTAGTTATTATTATTCTAGTAACATAAGTTAAGAATAATTAGCAATATGGTTTTGTAAAGTAGGTGGCGTTGTGTACGAACGTAGTCGCGTGCTGATTGGTGATTGGTCCAATAACGACTATTCGCGAGCCACTTAAATAATGGCGCGATTCATATCGCGGCAGATTACAAGAAAACAGCAGACGATTCGGTCGTTGCACGCCTTTAAAATAGTGAAAGTTGAAACTGAATATTTGTAATGGAAATCAATCATTTAATACCCTTCGCACTTTTCAAACTGCAGTCTCCTTCAAAAATAATCTTTACTCTCACTTTCTATTCATACAAAATATTCGTAGTTGACCTCATTCCTATTCCATATTGTAGTAAAAAAATATTTAAGTTTCTATGTAAGTATTACCCTTTCAGTATGTATTATGTGTAGTGTATTGTATGTGTGTATTATGTATGTATAAAATGTATTGTTGTTTACTGTACCAATATTATGATAATATTTGTAAGTATTAGTATAAATTAATACTTTATAACGTTTCTCATTATCTATCATTTATTTATTTTTTGGCACTGCCTGTAATTGGTTACATTTTCCAAAGGTTAGCTGGTAGAAGATGCCTATTTAACTTTGTACAATTAAGATTTATTATTATTATAATATTGAAGACTTGTTTAATTTGAGAAATAAGTTCCAACATACATAATAAATGATCCCAGATCGCCTTTTGTATTTTTACAATTAAGTTTTAAAATAAAATAAATAAATAAATCTAAATTGTATTGTGACTGTTGTTTACCATAATAAACTAAAATATGAAAAGTAACTTTTGCTAGCTATAGCTATTTACTAGTCTATAAAAAGCTCTTACCCTGTCTATCTCGCAAGGGATTCTAGTATTTGAAAAATAAGCAGGATTCTTAAAAGGTTTTTGACATAAAAGGCTGTCGCAGTTTTGAAGCAAAGAGCTAGAACATTTCGCCAAATGCCAAAGTATTGGACCCGCAATCAGACATTTTAGCCAATAGAATAGACAGCGTAAGTTAGGGTCACACTGTCGTAAAATGAACAAGGAATCCGTAGAGAAAAAATTGTATTATTTATTTTGTAAAATTTGTACAAAACTTGGTTTCCAACAAGGAATCCGTAGAGAAAAAATTGTATTATTTATTTTGTAAAATTTGTATAAAACTTGGTTTAGAGAATGTTATAGTTTTCATCGCCTGTGGCGGAGCCAGAGACATCAGATATACCAGACAGGGGCAAGAAACCAAACGGTATGAGAATTAAAGCTAGACCAATCTTTTCACTGCACTTTTCAATAGATTTTGTTTTGCTTACAATATGCCGTTGCTACGGTAGTAATAACAAAGTTGATGCGTAAAAAAATATCATTTTGTATAAAAATGGTGGAGGGCTTCCTGGTAAACCACTTCGTTAGCATCAGTTACAGCGCATATCGACTCTCTGGTCTTACCCTGGCCTGTCCCGGGGATAGGATTGTGGGGTGTTTGGCACCTGGGTTGGGGAGTTTACTTTTAGCAAAGTGTAGTGTGTCTTAGAGGTAGTGATGCTAGAAACTGCGCAGGCTGTGTCTTGGGCCCCAGGATTCCCCGGGCAGGCGGCACCCCTTCGGCGGTTTTGCGATCTGGATTAGGTCATCGCGGAGGGCGTTTTTGAATACGAACCCCGAAATGAAAGAGGAAAAGGGATTATTTTTTTAGTACGAAGGGACGAATCAGATAGAGGTGCGGTACAAATCGACTAATTATAAGTATATATATATATATATATACTTAATTATTATCTACTTACTACATTAGTTTTGAAAGCACACTATTTAGAGTTATAGATACCTAAACTTGCTGTTTTTATATTAAATAAACTATAATTCTGCTACGCCACGTATTTCTGTGTCCAATTACTAAATTACAGGAACACACAAAAACAGAACTGCAGAGGGCCGTGACTTCCCCCGGGCGATGCCTTCACTTGATAACTGTGTTTGATCTAACTTCTACGAGTATGTCGTATTCAACCCTCTTTTAAACGAATTTAACATTTAGTTTATAGGTATTTCAACATTAATAGAGTATCATCACGACGAATCTTGCCACTTCTCATGATAAATTAGTTATAATAAATTTGCCTAAATTATGTCCGGGTTGAATTACGATATTCATGTTAAAAGAAAAGTGAACTCGGGCAATAGTGTTAACGGTGCCCTGGGGTCACTGATCGGCAGTCAAAATGTCAGTGACAAAGGCTCGGTTTGCCATACACAATGCCGTGTTGGCACCAACACTGATGTATGGAAGCGAGACGTGAATATGGATATGACGTGAGAAACGCCACAGCTTCAGTAGCCAACTTTAGTAAGCCGTCCTTACATCATAACGCAATGTCTAAAGACAAAAGACTTCAATCAATGGGTTCTCCCCGTACAAGTTTAAGGTCGTGAGCGTGGAGAGAGCTATGCTTGGTATTTCTTTATGGGTAAAATTCAAAGTATTGAACTTCGTCAGAGAACCAAAGTCACTGACATACCTTTTAAAATTAGCAGAACCGACGACCCATGAGGCAAACGGGTTCTAGAGTGGAGACCACGTACGGGACGTCGCAGACGGATGGGTGACCCCCCCACCAGATGGACGGATGACCTAAAGAAGGTCGCTGGTTGGGGGTTGCAAAGGACCGTGAAGTGGCAAGCCTTAGGGGAGGGCTACATCCAGTAGTGGAGAGACACAGGTTTTTGCTGATGATTTATTATTATTATTTATTTATTTCTTTTATGCTAGCACGACATGTTTTGAGGTTTACAATTATGAATGCAGACACGTGTCTTTACGAATTTGTATTCTTATATTCGAACAATAACTATTACGACATGTGACATCGCGCCCACCTGATGGTAAGTGGCGCGAAACGTCCATGAATGTTAGCATCTGGAATCATGACTGACATCAGTCCCTAAGACTTTGCAGGCTTGACTGGGCATGACGGCAATTCGAGCCTGATCCCGAAACGTGTGGATACACTTTACTGGGATATTAATTTTATAAGGTGATAGGCGGACTGATGGTGGTTGTTTGCCCAGTCTGTCGGAGCGGGGAAATATCCACCGTTCGTGCCGATAAACCCAGTAGAGTGTATTCACACTTGTCGGGATCAGGCTCGAATTGCCGTCATGCCTAGTCAAGCCGGCATAGTGTTAGAAACTGATGTCAGTCATGAGTGTCTGATTCCAGGTGCTAACATTCATGGACCTTGAGCGCCACTTATTATCAGGTGGGCGCGATGTCACATGTCGTAATATTTATTGTTCGAATATAAGAATACAAATTCGTAAAGATACGTGTCGGCATTAAATTGTAAACCTCAGCATTGCATAAACTCATAAAAGTATCATCACGACTGTTTTCCTTTCGGGGTGGTCAGAAACCACGCTTATAAATAAGCGGATTCACATTTAGCCAATTTTACTATTGGCCAATCATGACAAGTGGCAAGCTCGTCGATGTCTCCAGCATACCAAACTCGAGAAATATCATAAAAAATTAAATATGAATTAAATGTATTTATTTACATTAATAAATCTTTTTTTGTTTCCCGACCAGGAATCGAACCCGGTACCTCCTAGTCTAAATCCACGGACTTAACCCTTAGACCACGGAGGCAGTTGACACTCATAGTACCAAAAAGGCAATTCTTTATAAAAACCGAATCAATTGACCTGGGAATAAGTCGGTGTTAAAAGTTAATCTACAAAATAAATCAGAGTGGTGAATTTGACACTGGCTTGACGCGGTCAGCTAGCGAAAAATTAAAAGCGCGCCACACCAGCGTGTATTAAGCTCACTCGGATAAAATAGTAAAAATTCTACGTTGAAAATAATTGGCCAAACAGTTTTCGGGTTAACAGAAAATAGATTTCTATTTTCAATGTGTTAGTATTGTAAAAGTATCATCACGACTGTATCCCTTCCAGGGTGGTCAGAAATCACGCTTTAAAAAAGCTAATTCCTGAACAATACAGGATAAGCTTTTTTTTATTATTTTGACAGCAAACAGTCATTGACATCACATTACAAACATAATTAACATTAACAAGACCTTGAGTGTCGAGAATTTACTCAAAATACAATAATCGAAAATACAAACAAGCATAGCAGATTAACAATTTGGCAAAAAATAAAGTTATTAACATCATCATGATGTTGATGTAATTGTAAATGTTATAGGTGAAAAATTTAAACTTGCTCATAGTTATTATATACTACGTGGAACAAATATTTTTTGAGGCTTCAGGTGTCATTGGTAGAACCTCTAATCGAAATAAAAACAATAATAAGAAAAAAACCTAAAAACAAAACACTACTGCCTCCGTGGTCTAGCGGTTAAGTCCGTGGATTAAGACTCGGAGGTACCGGATTCTATTCCTGGTCGGGACACAAAAATATTTATTAATGTAAATAAATTCATTTAAATAATATTTAATTTATTTGTTATATTTCTCGAGTTTGGTACGCTGGAGACATCGACGAGCTTGCCAATTGTCATGATTGGCTTATAAGCGTGATTTCTGACCACCCCGAAAGGGAAACGGTCGTGATGATACTTTACTTTCTTTACTGCTTTATCATGAATAAGGCCGCGTCTGAAAATCGTGATATCCATCGTGATAAATACCTAAAACCGAGAGATGAAATAGAGAGAGAAAGAATTACGTAAGTCAATGTTCGCGCGATCGTCCTTTGATTTATTGATGATTTGTTTAAATTGATTAGGCTCAGTATGAGTGGCGATATTTTTAGGAAAACTTCTCTGCACCGTAACTTAAGATTTTATTACTGAATAATTAAAATAACGTAATAATAAACGTAATTCTTTATTTTTATTCTAGATTATAATATAAAAATATTTGCTCTTTAATAAATTGCACGCAGTATATGTTAACTTGGTTAATTACTACGGCTGTAAATTTTCCAAAAATATATAATAAAAATAAAAATTGTAGGCTTACCAACACTACCTCTGCTCACTGCTACGTTACGGCATTATAATCTGGGGTAATTCAGTAGATATAATGAGCTTGTTCATAGCACAGAAAAAGTGTATTCGTGCTATTGGAGGTCTAAAGTGGACTGACTCTTGTCGTCCTTTATTTAAAAAATATATGATACTCACCTTACCATGTGTATACATCTTTGAGGCATGTAAATTTGTTAAGTCAAATATTGAGCTGTATCAACAAAGTAATAATAATGGCAAACGTTCCATCACACACACATCCTTAGTAATGCAGGTAGGTAGTAGGTATAGACCTAAATTAGAAATCTTTAGACGAAACGCCTCCTATATGGGCGCTAAAATATATAATTGTTTGCCAAAGGTATGGACAGAGATGCCTTATAAAAGATTCTGTACAGTACTGCATGCGTGGCTAGTTCAGGAATGTTTCTATACTTTGGAGGAATACTATATGTATTTTAAGCAACACAAAGGTTTTTGTGAAGTAAAGTTACTAAAGAAGCAACGCTGAGTTTTTAGTAACTTTACTTCTATAACAGTTGTTGTAAATTTTTGCATGCTTATGGCGAAATATGTGACCCATTTAATATTAATAAGACCTAATATTGTTTGTTACCATGTTTCCTGCAAATAAAAATTTCATTTCATTTCATTACCGTTCCCGTGCCTTGAAGAGCACGTTAAGCTCTCTCGGTTCCAACAAAAATTGTGGAATCAATAATAAATTGTCATGAAATGAAATGAAATTATTTATTTGCATAGAACATGGTAATAGTAAATATTAATAGTATGTTAGTTCTGCACATTCAGCCATTTCTGGCACACAAATTTTGTTAAACATTATTTACAATGTTAAAATCTTATTATTAATATTTATAATTTTAGTCACACTTATTACATACAGATTATTATTAAAACATATTGTACAGGTAATTGTTATAATACACATAAAAAATACTTAAAATTTGTGGTTGTAATATTCACTTAGCGAATAGAAGCAACATTCTATCAATATTTTCCTAATTTAGCCTTTGAACTGATTGTCAGGTAATTTTTTAAGAAACTCGGGCAACTTATTGTAAATTCGAATACACATAATATAGGATTTTTTATCAAAGGCTCTGCTTTTTGGTGTTTTTGTATAGGAAAGAGTGTTTGGATATCGACTACTTTTAAACGAAATCATTCAATCATCATTGAAATCAGACCTTCGCCAACATGACTGGTCAACGTGGCGAGTGTAAGCCAAATTCTCCATTATCTTCTCCAAAGCCCTTCTCCAACAGTGGGGGTCTAGGACGTTGTGTTCTAGGGGCTGTAATGATATAATCACATGCCGGTTTTCGAAACGGGGTACCACTACTCTTTTTCGTATTTATTTTTATTTATTTATTTATTATAAACTTTATTGCACAAAGTACAAAGGCTAATGCCGCTAGACATTCTATACTGGTCAAACCTTTGGGACAACTAAAGCAGTTACGACGAGATAAGGCAGGTGCTATCAAAACTAATAGAAAAATATTAGACTTCAATATATACTAGTGAATAAATACTTATTTACATACTAATACATACAAATACATACAAATAAAACTACATACATACGTTCTATGAATATACATAAATATAATATACCTACTATATGATGACTATAATGAGAGAAATAAATATAGCAGAGAGTGTATTAAGCTTATGGTAAATTTAAATAGTGCGCATAGACCAGTTTCTTAAATAGTGTTCTATTTGGAGCTTGACGGATGTCCACTGGGAACTGGTTCCAAAGATGCACAGCCACCACCGCAAACGACTTGGAAACGAATGCGGTGTGAAGTGTGGGGAAGGAGAGCGTGGAGTTAGAAGAAGAACGTAAAGTTCTGTCATGAGTGGCACCAAGACAATTAAATTTCTCTTTTAAATATTCGTATTTACTAAGCAAAATTCCAAGTGCGAGAAAATAAAACCTCAGTAATCGACTATTAAGAGTGGAATCGTGCTAATGAGCCATTCTCGTGGACTTTGCCACTGTGCGATCCTAATGGATACAGTGCAATCGCATTACTGCATCATTAAGCTAAATCACACCAAAACAATACATTTGCAGCTCTTTTATATAATTTTATACTAGCAAATAGGTGTTTTATTTATTTATTACATAAATTACATTTTATTTATTACATAAATTATTTTCAGTGTATAAATTAGTAATTAATTAAGTTAGTATAAATTTGTGTGCCAGAAATGGCGGAGTATGTGAGCTATTCTAAAACTATGTACCTATTTACCATATTCCATACAAATAAATATTATTTCATTTCATTATTTCATTTCATTTCATTTCATTTATTAAGTCCGTGCATTCAGAGAGAGGTACCGTAAAAAAAGCGATATTTCTCGAGTTTATTACGACAGAGACATCGACGAACTTGCCACTTGCAATGATGGGCCTATCTATAGTCAAGAACAATGGCGGGCGCTTATACATTAATTTACCTGAACTAAATTTGTCTTTACATCAAAACCACGCTTTTTTTTTAAAGAAGCTGTTTCACATTTAGGGAACTTCATTAAGGCCTATCATAACATGTGGCAAGCTCTTCGATGTCTCTAGCGTAACTCGAATTTCACGGACTTAACCGCTAGACCTCGGAGGCAGTCAAAAAAGCATTAAATTCTCCAATACGTGGCATTTATATGACCTCATTTACTCACAAAAAAAAACTATTTTATTTTATTTGGGTAACTTACAGCTAATACAATAAATTAAAGACTATGTTAATGACTAAAAGCTAATTAAAAGTTACCACACATAATGACCCTCGTTTACCTCAATTAAATGAATTTTAAATTACTTAAATAAATTAATTAAATTTGAATTACCTCAGACATGGCTGTATGGGCTAGATTCCTTTGTGTTTCCATCCATCGGGATAAGAAAACCGAAAGAGTCCTTCGCGCCATTTTGTTAGGATACGTCAGTGCAAGTTTTTTTTTTTGTAACTCATTAGTTAAAAATAACGTTGCTTTGTTTAGTAATGTGCTACAATGTGAATAATAATGAAAAACAATAAATTGAACAATGAATATGGTGCACAAGTTACAGTTTCTTTTTTCCGGATTTCCCGCGCTTTGAACTCTAATATTAATTAATATAACTTTAAGAAAAGCATCAGATTCTACAAATTCAGCTACTGGAATTTGATGATAACCTCATTAGTATTATCACGACCGTTTTCCCTTTCGGGGTGGTCAGAAACCACGCTTATAAATAAGCGGATTTACATTTAGCCAACTTTACTATAGGCCAATCATGACAAGTGGCAAGAGCTCGTCAATGTCCCCAGCGTACCAAACTCGAGAAATATCACAAATAAATTAAATATTAATCAAATGTATTTATTATTTGATTAATCAATATTTTTGTGTCCCGACCAGGAATCGAACCCGGTACCTCCGAGTCTAAATCCATGGACTTAACCCCTAGACCACGGAGGCAGTCATTAGATAACCTCATTAGATCACAAAAGGAAAGAATATATTACGACAGACATGGCTGTATAGACTAAATCCCTTTGCCTTCCCTATCATCTCATTCATCATCCATCGGGAGAAGAGAAACAAAAAAGGAGTTCTTCGCGCCATTTTGCGTGGTTCTTGTATTGTAAATTATTTTATTGTGGATATTATTGGTCAAAAGTGGTGTTGTTTTGTTTATTAATGTGCTACAATGTGAATAATTATGGAAAACGATAAATTGGACTTTAAATATGGGGCACAAGTTGCAGTTTATTTTTTGCGGTTTTCCCGCGCTGTCAACTCCCATATTTTACCCGACGTGTTTGAGCTATGGTGCCACGAGTGACTCCAAAAAAAGCATCAAATTCTGCAGCATCTGGAATTTGATGATGACCTCATTAACTCATAAATAAGAAAGATATATTACGTCAGACTTGGCTGTATGGGCTAGACCCTTTTCCTTCCCTATCATCTCATTCATCATCCATCGGGAGAAGAGAAACAAAAAAAAACCAAACCAAAAAACAGATGTCTTTGTTCTTGTTTTTAATTTACAACAAATTACCTGCCAGTTTTATGACCAGTAAAATTTAGTCGTTTGCTCAAAAAAGACGAAGCAATCTTGTTCTAGAAATAAAAGAGTTGTAGAATTGCTTTATGTCCGTTTTTAATTTAAAATCTTACAGGTGTTCTCGTCTTTCATGACCCGGGCAGTTCGCGATCGTAAACTTATGAACATAAGCAAGCGGTCTTAGAAAAGTACCATCGTTCGTTAATAAAAATGATTGTTAAGCGACTAATTATGAACATAACAAGCCGTCTTGGATTAATTATATATATATATATATCCTTATAAGCGACATATATATATATATATTTTATACTGATCACGACATGTGATCGTCATGTCGTTTATAAGGATCAAATAGTGGAAAGTAACTTAAAACGGAAAACTAAAGTAAATGTCAAATATTTATTTAATAAAATATAATAAATAAAATAATAGGGCTTAAAACATGAAACATATTTTCTTAAAAATAAGCTCTTTCCTTTAGTTTTCCGTTTAAAGTTACTTATCATAATTTGACCCTTATAAGCGACACTATCAGCTAGTGCAATAATACAGGAAGAGTTTTTTTTTGCAAGATCAACCGGCTAGGAGAATATATATATTTTTAAATCTAATCATGCTGTTTTAGTTTTTATCAAAATCGGCCCAGTGACTCCCTTGAAATTCACCCTATATATTATTAAATGCTCTCAAAGGATATCGTATATATAAGTAACGTGTATGGCAGGCTTTACATTTTTTCCTATCACGAAATCGCAACTTAAAACTCCCAATCCCTTCATAAATAATTCTGATCGTGTATTCGCGCATTACGGCCATCTCTAGATTTATAGCAGCCCCCTGTCCGCCATATTGTCCAAATTTAAAAATATATTTCCCCGCCTAATCTCGTAAACGTATCATTGTAGATTATGGCCACTTCATATTGGGGTTTGTGGCAGTAAAAATCCTTTGAGCTCGTCTTTAGTTTCAAGTAGTGATTTGCCGTTACGGGTTTTTTAAATAATAAAATGTAACAAGAATGCAACTGACAGTTATATTAGGTACCATCTATCATGCGTCTGCATGCATCTATCGTGATAAAAAGTTAGTGACGCACCCTATTAAAACTAAAATAAAACAAAAACACATATTTTGCGTATAGTATAATTAACAGGGAAGTAAATAAAATATGGCGCGGTGGTGGTTTGGTTGTGGGAACACTTTCTGAACATTCCCAAAATCCTACAAAGGTCGGTTCAAGCCCAGCATGTACTAATGAGAAATAAACTTTTCTTACGTACATTTGTCATAGATTTACAACACCACCGTTCCTTCAGGGAGCACGTTAAGCCGTCGATCCCGGTTCCACTGATACCAACTTGTGAAATTGTTAATAAATTGACATTATTGTTAAAAACTGCCTGCCTCCGTGGTCCAGCGGTTAAGTCCGACATCGACGAGCTTACCACTTGTCATGATTGGCCTATAGTAAAGTTAGCTAAACGTGAATCCGCTTATATATAAGCGTGGTTTCTGACCACCCCGAAAGGGAAACGGTCGTAATGATACTGATGATATTTCAATATCCATTTTTAAATAAGCAACGCTGTGAAAACTATCTACTTTTATAACTCAAGTACGTCTCGTTATCGCGAGTTAGATTAACTACTGCCTATTTCTTTTACAAATACAAGGCCACAAATGATTGTGATTGAACTTCCCTTCGTAACACTTGCATGTGGCAAGGTCAAGAGTTCTAAACAATTATAAGACTATTTTAATTCGTTCTAACTCACAAGGAAGAACCATCTTACGCCAAACTGTCATAGGGAGGTGGTCGCCCCTTCCTTAGAAGGTCATTGAAGTGGTCGCACGTGTGTCGGGTCCCGGTCCGCACCCTAAGGGCCTTGTTGAGCGGGGTGATAATTGCAATTTTAAAACGCGTTATCCTAGTAGAATAATTATTCCAGCTCATAAAAGTACTCAATATAGCCGAAATTGTTATGCAATGGTAACAAAGATATTTAATTAGCTTCCAGTTACTATAAGGGAGCTGCCACTAAAACTGTTCAAATTAAAAGTCAAACAAATGCTGGTTAATAAATGTTTTTATTCGACAAAAGAATACCTAGACACTAAGCTCGACAAAGTCATGTGACTAAATAAATATTTGTATGCTGGAAATAGCGAATCATGTGATATAATTACATATAATAATTTACATCCCTGTACCTACCATGTTTCTGACAAATAAATTATTTCATTTCATTTCATTTAAAAACTATCCGAGTCTTTTCGGTCTGTCAACGAGGACGGGCGAACAAATGTTCGGACTCAATATAAATATAATTTATGGAAACCGGCTACAAAATATACCATTGTTTCTAAAAATAGTAACCACATGTGTATTGCCTATAGAATTAAAACAATTGACATCAATAATTAAAAGAGATTGCCCAAAACCAGGCCCCAACTTTTTTGCAGCGTGCCTCAACGAAATACAATTCAATAATTATAACAATAAATTTTGTTTTTAAAAAAATAATTACAACATCTCTTGTACCCCAGCATTAAAATATAATTTAATTAAATAGTCAATTGGTTAAAATTTATGTATGAAATAGTTACAAAGCACTATTTATACGATTAGGTTCTTTAATTAAATTAAAATAAAATTAAATTAAATATATTTTATTTCAGGCATTTAAAGACCCATAATTAATTTAAACAATAATTCTAATTTTAATCTAAACTATAATCTAAATAAATTTATAATTAACAAGGTCAAACGACCTTATGTCAAAAATAGCCTTAATTATGTCGTTATCAGATTGTCTCAGTCGGTTCACAAAAGAGGCGTGCCGCTTGCGGAGTATGGCAAAAAAGTAAGTTAATATGACCAGGTACTTTATTATAGATAAAACATTGGATTTCAAATTGGCGTGATCGAAACTATGTAATTGTTAACGTAAAAAAAGTTTTTGTCAATTGTCGTTATTCTAGGGTAAAATAAATAAAATTAATTATAGATTATGAAAACACAATATATTAACTGGCACGACAACATTTTATTGGGCCCATTTCTCTAAGAAAAAATGGTTGAAAGAACAATGTTTTTATAGTATCCAGGAATTTTTACATTATAAGTGTTGACATGAATAATTATTTGCCTACCATTATGGTAGGATACAGCTGGACTGTAAAATTGTATTATCCTATATTTACCTGCATTCTGTGCAATAAACGATTTTGAATTTGGAATCTAGTTTTAAGACAAGTGCTCCTATTTGTATTATCTATTTTTATAGTCATTCCATTTTATTATATTCCTACATTCATCAGCCGTGAAATTAATCAGTTTTATTTTTAGTTAATTAATCAGTTAGCATTTGTAACTATATTCGGGTCTCTCGGAGCTGGTCCATACCCTTGCGGGGTCAGTAACCATCTTTTTTTAAAGAAACAGTTTCAGATTTAGCCAACATTACTATAGGGCCATCATGTTAGGTAGGTCTTGTTTTAAGCGCTGTTATTTTAATATAAATATCACCATTAGTTCTCCTTGAAAGTAAAAATTGGCATTTGACATCATTGCAAATGGCACATACTTTCAACGAGAACAATAAATAGGTGGTAGGCGGACTGATGGTAGTAATTTGCCCAGTCTGCCGGGGCGGGGAAGTATCCACCGTTCGTGCCGATAAACTCTTTAAGTCCTATCCACACGCTTCTGGATCAGGTTCGGATTGCCATCATGCCAACTTACCATTAGGTGAGCACAGAGTCACATGTCGTGCTAGTATATAAAAATAAAATATTAAAAAATGACTAGAAGCAATCGTCGATGTTACTAGCGTACCAAACTCGAGAAATATAATCATATATTGTGTCCCGACCAGGAATCGCATCTGGTTAAGTTTGATATTTTTATCATACTATAAGGGGTCTGTAGTTTGCCAATTTCAAGATGGTTTAATTCAGTGGCGCTGTTGAGATGAATCCGTATTCGTATAGATAGATTTTTTTTCATTACAGCCCCTAGAACACAGCGTCCTATACCTCCACTGTTGGAGATGGGCCTTCCAGAACATATATCTGGAGAATTTGGCCTACACTCGCCACGCTGGCCAGACGGCTTGGCGAGGATATGATGTCAATTTTTATTGACAATTTATTAACGATTCCACAAGATGGCAGTGGATTCGGGACCGACGGCTTAACGTGCTCTCCGAGGCACGGGAACGGTGGTGTTGTAAATCTATGACAAATGTACGTGAGAAAAGTATATTTCTCATTGGTACATGTCGGGTGGGTTTGAACCGACCTTTGTAGGATTTAAGGAACGCGTTCTTACATCCGAGCCACCACCGCGCAGATAGATTACTTGCTTACAATACAAAATTCTCTCGCTGATTACGTGATCTTCAATTCATTGAATTTCTATGTTATATTTCAATCAACATTTGCTTTACATAACGTTAAATCAACAAGCTTATAATACTGTATCAGTACTAAATCAAATCTTGTTTAATTTACAAACCTAATTTATTCAAATTTAGTTAATCAATAAACTAACTAAACCAATAACTTGACTAAATTCTATATTGATCAAATAACTAATAGCCGAACTGTATGGTAAAAGTGCGCTATTCCTGATTTTGGACTTGGGATTCCGTTACTTAAGTGCAAACGTTATATAATGGAATCCGTTAACTATATATATATCACGCTATTAAAGTTGATATTTGCATGGCCGCTGTCATGGTCGAGCGCTTATAGAGTTGAGAATTAAGCCACGTTTTTAAAGAATCGAATTCTCATTTAGACAACTTTACTATAGCTCCATCATGACAAGTGGCAAGCTCGTCGATGTCTCTAACATACCAAACTCAAGAAATACCACAAATAAATGTTGTGGTATATTTTTATTCGAAGGAAATAAGGTACAATGATTTAAAAAAATAATAAAATATTAATTAAACTAAAAACTTACATCTTAAAACATAAATTACTATTAATAAAAATAAACCTAATTAATAAATAAAAATATAACTAAAAACTAAAATGAAGAAAAAACAAAATAAAAATTATTATAAATAATAAATTTGCTCCAAATCGCTGCCAAGGGGTAAGGTGCCAAGGATACTGGCAGCATTGCCACGTTGAATGGCAATACTGATCCTTTGGCCCAAATATTGCCCAGCCCTTTTGTCTCCCGAGGTGTTGACGAGCTGTTTTGACAACGCCTTGAAAATTTCGTGTGCACTTGGTATATTAAATTATTTTGTTCCGACCAGAAATCGAACCCAGTACCTCAGCGTCTAAATACTATGATAAATAAAAAAAGCAGTCAAGGATTAAGAAGGATCTGTCAAGCGTATTTTACTTATTATGCAATGAAATTATACAAGTAAATGAAATTATATATCTGGGCAGTGTTTTCACTGCGGATGGGAAGTATGATAGGGATGTTGAAAGAAGAGTGAATACGGGAAATAGTGTTAACGGTGCCCTGGGATCCCTGATCGCCAGTAGGAATGTCAGTGACAAAGCTCGACTTGCCATACACAATGCAATACCAACACTTATGTATGGAAGCGAGACGTGGATATGTCAGAATACGCATGAGAGTAGAGTTAATGCAGTAGAGATGAGGTCGTTGCGTCGTATATGCGGCGTCACTTTAACGGACCGCATACGTAATGACGAAATACGCAAAAGAGTAGGTATTAAAGAAAGCATAGTGACAAAAATAAGGAAAGGCATGCTCCGATGGTTCGGACATGTTGAAAGGATGAATAAAGAGAGATTGACGAACCTGATATATAATGCGAAAGTCGTGGGTAAAAGAGGGCCTGGCAGACCAAGACTTACCTACTACGATCAAATAAATAACACACTAGTTGAAGGTGCATTAAAAAGCCATTGAAACAAGCGGGCATGTATGAAAAGGTTGATGAATGTCGAAGAAGCGAAAGAGGTATGTCGTGATCGTGACAAGTGGCGCTCAATTGTCTCTGCCTACCCCGCAAGGGATTTCGCGTGAAGATATGTATGTATGTATTTTACTCATACAAAGTATTTTTTTCTAAAAAGGGTATTCTTTTTTCTTTTTTGTTCAAAACAGTAAATACCTTAAAGTGTTGTATGAAAATCTAATAACGGTGAATCCCTGAACGGCGTCTCGGAGATAAATCAATTGACAAATGACGAAAATTCCACGGATTTATACCCAAAATCTAATTCATCATTTCAGGGATCTGTCGTTTATGGGCGATATTAAAATTGGCAAGATCCGTCCGCCTTTCAATTCTTATTATATTGAGAATGGTTTTTGCGATGTGTTGCCATCGAGATTTAACGGTTTGAATTTTTATTCTTTATCGTTTTTTCATTATCTTAAGTTGACACAGATAATATGTGTAGACAGGTAAATTGAAATCATTTTAAAATGTTCTATATATATGCCGTTTTTGGTGGTTAGAAACCACGCTTATAAATCAGCGGATTCACATTTAGCCAACTTTACTATAGGCCAATCATGACAAGTGGCAAGCTCGTCGATGTCTCCAAGCGTACCAAACTCCGATATCACAAATAAATTAAATATTAATTAAATGTATTTATTTACATTTATATTAATATTACATTAATACATATTTTTATGTCCCGACCAGGAATCGAACCCGGTACCTACAAGTCCAAATCCACGGACTTAATCGCTAAACCACGGAGGCAGTTAATACTAAGTAAAAATTTAAATAAAATGAGATTATCCTAAAGAAATAATCTTCAACCGTCCTTCAGTGGTTTCAAAATTCAAAGAAAATGAAGAATTCTCCGGTTGTCGGGGGAATTGAAGTCAATACAATCAACGTAAAGCTAACAAGCCAACTCCTTTCTTCCAACAAAACAAGTTAATTGAGTTAACCTGTAGCCGTCATGTTCCAGTCAACCCTTCTCCAATGGCGAATAGATTGAGAAAGTACAAAACATTTGTCTTAGAATCTTTGTTGCTAAAGTACATTGTGGAATAAAACGACCGCGCTTAAATTAGGCACGGATCAATGAAACGCGATGAAAATCCTAAAATGGCTATTTTGGAACAAGAAATAAATAATTTGTAGTTTAGGCCGCGTTCGTTTTAAGATATGTTAGCATGAAAATACCACTTTTTTTGCATAATTCGTTCGTTTAATGATAATTCTAACATTGGATGCTAATTTTGTATGTCAGTACCGTGCTGAAAGGAGGGTTATTAATGTTACCTTTTGACAGATGTCATTAACATATGAAATGGTTTGTTTACATTGTTATATAGTGTTCTATTATATTTATTAAAAAGGTATTTTATGTAATAAATTCAAAGACCATAAAAATATCATGTGTGTTGGATGCCATGGTATGATAAAACATGAACGAAAATACTTGGCAAAAAGTAGCCTCACCGCTCGTTTTATTTAAGAAATGTTAGCATTGTTAAAAAAAGTGGTATTTCTTAACAAATACGACATTTTGCGCTGGTTTATGAAGTTGCTACGAAATGTTGGAAATGCTATAAAACGAACGCGGGGTTAATTACATAGACAATTTGAATACTTATGGTTAATGAGTCAATTTAGACGTGCAATAAGTAAATTACTTTGAGTAATTTATTATTTATTTATTTATTTTAATAACGTGCGTATCGTGCCCATGAGCAGCAATGGAAGCCCTTACATTATGTTTGGGTAACTACTAGAGGCCGGCAAATTGTAATTTGTATTTGGTCTGAGGGATGCAATCTGGTGATACCTTCGGATATCCACTTCAGGCATTAGCTCTCATGCCCAGTTTTTTATATTTCATTTTTTGTAAACTAATTTATGTCATAAGAGAGAAATAAACTATTTTGTTATTATTATTTATTTACTTCCGTGGTTTGGAGCTATTTATAAAATGTGAATACACGTATACTAGTTTTTTAAAAGATTATCCCATCCCTAACCCAGGCCTATGGAACATACGGGCCTGGATGACTCCACTGTCTGTGTGTAATTCTATTTTTTTTTTTTTTTATTTTTTTTTTTTTTATTCGAAGTAGGTAATTCGATACAAAAATATTAAAATAAAATTGACTAAAAACTAATTATAAAGAAAACTAAAACTAAAAATACCTATGAAATTAAAGCTATTCTACAAAATAAACTAAGGGCTTACCACCAGGGAGGGTACCTAAAACGCTCGCCACATTTCCTCGTTGAATTATTATGGACATATTCTGTTTTAGGTAGTTGTGGCATTTGGGATCGCCACACTCTTGGAAAATTCGTTTACCATTCTATTTGGAAAGTAGTGTTTTTTTTTTATTTTAAACATCTTATTATGAATTAAATTAAGAAATATTAGACAACAAATATTCATGAGTCCTGAAATAAGCACGTGACATAATATATTTGCGTAACAAAGTATGAAATCCCCTTAGCAAAGTCCATAATTTCATATTTTTCACAGCATTTTCCTTCATTACGCGCTCTGAAAGTGAATTGTGGGCGATCTCCAGGCGACTTCACGACACTCTTCCGTGAATTAAATTATGTCTTTTTATGAATATTGTACTTGATATTTTATATTTTTTTAT
Organism: Tinea semifulvella; assembly: GCA_910589645.1. Lineage (NCBI taxonomy): Eukaryota > Metazoa > Arthropoda > Insecta > Lepidoptera > Tineidae > Tinea > Tinea semifulvella. Next base: position 7,888,641 of record OU342608.1, on the reverse strand, counting down.
GTATGTAAATACGTTAATATATCGCTAAAATACTAACAAACGCAGCATAGTGTTGCCTATCAAAGGCCATACGTCGATTCAATGTCTTAGTTTTTAAGCACTTAATAATGTAACCAACCACTAGTAGTCCTTAAATAAATAAATATTCATAAAGTTTACTAAAAACCTTTAAGTTCATATTTTTGCCTAAGTAATATACTAACAAAAGCAACATAGTGTTGCCTATCAAAGGCCATACGTCGATTCAATGTCTTAGTTTTTAAGCACTTAATAATGTAACCACTAGTAGTCCTTAAATAAATAAATATTCATAAAGTTTACTAAAAACCTTGAAGTTTATATTGTTGCCTAAATAAAATAGTAACAAAAGCAGCATAGTGTTGCCTATCGAAGGCTATACGTCAATAAAGTCAAGTCGACCGCCTCCGTGGTCTAGTGGTAACAAACGTTGCCGTGAACTCGGGAGGTCGTGGGTTCGATTCCCACCGGGGGCAAGTTGTACATTGTATAATTTGTCTCGGTCTGGGTGTTTATATGTATAATATGTATATATTTACAAAAAAAAAAGTATAATATATAGTTTATCAACCATCTAGTTTCCGTAACACAAGCCTCGTAGCTTACCACGGAAACTAGATGGCGCTGTGTGACCTGTCTGGAAATATTTATTTATTAATTCAATGTCTTAGTTTTTAAGCAAGTAATAATGTAACCAACCACTATTCAATTCAATTCAATTCGTTAATTTTGCAAGTAGGCATAGGACAAAAAGATATGTATTCTCCACTTTTACACGTAATTTTTTACAATATTGATATAAAACAATATCATTTTATAGTACATATTGGTGAATCTGGAGCAGTACATGATAACCATCATTTGGAAAGAGAAACAATAAAATAACAAAATTATAAATACAGAATAACGCTTAACATTATAGATGCTGTAGATAGGCATTGTCACACTATAAGCTAAGACAGACACAATTATCAGAGGATCAGTGTTGCCATCCAACGAGGTAACGTCGACGGAGTCCTTGGAACATTGGGTTCATTCTCAGATATTTGTAAGTATTTAGTTTTTATATTAATTAGGTTTATCTTTTAGTTTATTTAATTTAAGGTTTTGTTTAGTTTATTATAAGAATATAAATGTCAATGTCAGTTAAGATAATAGCTGCTGTATATAGGCATTGTCATACTATAAGCTAAGACAGACACAATTGTAAAAAATAAAATATAAATGTAAATGTCAGTTAAGATAATAGCTGCTGTAAAGAGGCATTGTCATACTATAAGCTAGAACAAACAATTATAAAAAAGGTAACTACACACATCAAAAGTGTCTAGGGATCAACATATATTTTTGCAATAACTTTTCTCCTGATTGATATTCATTAAAATTTTCTTTAAGGATTGATCAAATAAAATGTTTTCGTTTGTCTACAGTAACGATAAACCAAGTCACCTTTGCATTAGTAAAAAAAATTGCCATTTTCCTAATAAAGGGATTTTTGACATTTGAACCACTAACATTAAAGTTCGAAAAAAAGACTGAAATAACAGTTTTTTTTTTAATTTTATTGGGTAACTTAAACAATTAATAATCCGTGTTTCTACCGCGAACACTAACAACACAAGAACATCGGTTTGGCATACTCAAAATGAGTTCATCCAAATCACGCTGTGGAATGGCCGCCCATGTTCGTTGCAACAACAAAAAAAGGTCTTCTTGCGACTGGATACCCTCCATATTCGGCAGAGCTCTTCTCTGAAGAATATCCCATGCATGCTCAATCGGGTTCAAGTCTGGCGACTGAGCAGGCCAGGGCAGGACATTGATGTTAGCTGCGGCGAGAGTCTGTCTTACAACTCTTGCGGTGTGCGGTCGTGCATTATCATGCATTAACTGAAATAAGGGACCGATATGCACTTGTAGAGGAACGATGACGTCTGATACAACCGTCTCAGCATAAATTTGAGCGTTGAGGTTGCCTCTGATCCAAATCAACTCAGTTCTTCCGCCGATCGAAATACCCGCCCATACCATGATGGTTCCACCACTATAAGGATGGACTTCCTGGCAGGATTTTAATCGCTGTTGGCGTCCAGGGGTTCTCCAGTGTCGTATACGTCTTGTATCCGGCCTCATACCAAAACGAGACTCATCAGAAAAGCACACGAAACGCCATTGTTCTTCTGTCCAATTTCTGTGTTCAAGAGCCCATTGATATCGAGTCCTACGATTGTGCATTGCTATAGGTGGTACCCGTAGCGGTCTTCGGGAATGAAGGTTCACTTCATGCAAGCGGTTTCTGACTGTTTGGTCGCTAATTAAGTTCCCTGAAGAGCGATGAAGGCTCACGGCTAACATCATGGCGGTTATTGTTGGAGTTCTTCGAGCTGTGATTTGAATGTATCGGTCTTGTCTCCGTGTGGTGCAGCGATACCGTCCTCCATGGCGCTCAGCCACGGTACCAGTGGTTCGGTAACGTGTCCAAAGTCGACTGATAACACTCTGACTTGTATTCAGAGCTAAAGCCACAGTACGTTGCCGGGAACCAGCTTCTATCATTCCCACGGCTCTGATCATTTCTTCCCTGCTTAAATGACGTCGCCGCTCCATAATAACGTTGGTTTTAATCAGTAGTAGGGAAACAGTAGCACTAATAATGTCTTCAATGCGTCTTATGTTTTTATAGGGAAAATATTGACAGCTGATTTTCATCTTTTACTCGAATTTGATTGACAGTTCCTGTTTTAAATTATGAAATGCACCAAAAAGGATCCATATAAATTTATAAAATCATAAATTTATTACAAAGCCACATCTCAATCACAAGAAATCCGCATAAACATGCTTGATCCCTAGACTTTTTTGATGTGTGTAGTTGTACCTACTTAAATAAATAAATATTCATAACCCAACAAACCTTAATGGTTTGGCGAGATTTAATGATTTAAAAATATTACAAAAAAAAAAAAAAAAGAAAAAAAAAAAAAAAGTCAAAATTAATTGTAATAATATTAACCAAAATTGATACGACCATTTCTTGTTTTAAAATTGTTTAATTAAATAATTTGGTACGCTATAAAACTGTACGCGAAGTTAACGACATGTTAGTCATGAAAATAGCCGTTGCAGGCTCGCATATAGCTGTAAAATCATTAAATTTAACCAACTTACGGCAGTTCGCACAAAAGTTTATTAAAATAATCTATAATCAACATTTCGATATCCGCCACTTGATTGGTAATTCAGTATCATCACGACCGTTTCCCTTTCGGGGTGGTCAGAAACCACACTTATAAATAAGCGGATTCACATTTAGCCAACTTTACTATAGGCCAATCATGACAAGTGGCAAGCTCGTCGATGTCTCCAGCATACCAAACTCTGAAAATATCACAAATAAATTCAATATTAAT